>OV281302.1:0-1247500 GCA_923062465.1 Acleris sparsana | reverse complement strand
CATAAGATAAAAGTGGCGGTGGCGGGATTAGCGCTACGGAGGTGACCCCATCGGATAATTCTGTATCTAAAGCAAAGAGAGCTAGATGTGGGTAGCAGAACCGATCAGGTGATCAGTGGTGAATAGGAAGACCAAGTCCATGGACATGTTTCGGCTGAAATGATGATGATGACGTCTCTTAACTGATAGAGTCTGCCAGGTGTCACCAAAAACAATTCTTCACTTACCAACTATTTTACCCATGGAATAAGCTGTTACACTATGAGTACCTACCTATTCAGTCGTTATGCCAATGTTACCAAAAATTTCATGATACCAACTAGTGATATTTCAAAAATTAACGTCTTATCTTTTGTGATAAACTAAATTCTGACCTGCCAGAAGATAAACGCGGCAGCAGCGGGGTCAGCACACAACGCAGCCTCACGCTGCGGGCTGAACAACCAGCGACGGAGCGCCAGGCATGAAGATGACGCCGTCGAGTAGTTCTGGATGTATAGCGAGTGAGGGCACTCGTTCGGTTGCAGCTTGCGCTCTGTAATAAAAAAACGATTTACTATTGACAGTTGACGATGACTACAAAATTTTGACAAGTAGCTTTAAAAGAAGGCGTATTTAGTGTAGATTTCAAAATGGAGTGCACTTGTTAGATTGTCTAATGATTGAGAAAATAAATGCTACAACAGTACGAGCTTTTCTTGATCGACAATACCCCGACAGGTGGATAGGGCGGGCCGGCACTATATCGTGGCCAGCCCATTCACCCGACTTAATCCACTCTTTTTTTTTTTACATAACGTAAGTAGTAAGTTTTTTTTTTTTCAGTACAGTCACTTCGAGTTGGGCGATTAATTAATTTTGAGTACATGGTTGGGTTAAAATGTTGAGTTATTTTATTTAAACTACGGAAGTTACGGTTTAACGTTAAACAGTTATTTACGAAAGGGTTAGTCAGGGTTACATCACAAAAAAAGGAAGAAAAATAAAAAAAATGCAGTCACATCACTTGGAAGATCATTACAGGGTGTCAATTTTTTTTATTTTTGATTGGCTATAATTTTTGAAGTACTTGATTTTGTTCTTATTTCTCTCACCGCTTGTTCAGTCTCCTCCTTTCAGCTTTAAGTTGATTTTTGGGATACTCTGTACTTAAACAAAAAACAATACCCAAACTTACCGAAGTTATACTCAACGATCTCGAACAAGTAGAAATACTTCTGCACCGACTTGGACAGTCCGATTTTCTCGCAAACCGCTCTGTAAACGTCGTCGGCATTCGTCGATTTCAATACCGATACTGTAACCACTTCTTTATCGGGAAGGAGCACCTGAAATGTAGATTTTGATGTGTAATGACTAATGAGGTTAAAATATGATTTTGAACTGCATCATTGTGCTATGATGAATACTCAATTGACATGGTAAAATAAGGACCTTGTAATTTGTAACTTGTAGCTTCATGAAACAGGCATCTGCTTCCTATTTTACCGAGGTGATACTTAGTCATACATGGCGTGGCTTACATAAAGTGTAATGATCTGGGAACTCAGTAACTTTGTAATGGACATCGAATTGTCATGTCACCTGTATCGGTTCATGACGTTAATAAAGGTCTGCATGGTGTAGGTCCTCAAATACCAACGCATTAAAGAGTCAGAAATGGTGTTATGGTTATTTCCGCGGAACATCTACAGCTGCCTTAACTCACTCACCCCAACTATATCTTGGATAGAGCACATAATAAACGTGGATACCTTTAAGTCCACCGGAGAGGGGTTGGAAGAATCATCAGAATCCGTGAGGAACTCTTGAACGGCGTCAGATTCCGCAATAACTCGCACCGCGCACACCTACAAGTTATGAAAGAATAATGTTTTATTTTATTTTATTGGGCAGTACCTACTAATACAGGCACTCCTATTACTCTTATGCTGGCTCTTTTTACTTTCATTTATGCTCTGTGACTATGAATAATCGTTGCGGACTATCGAGCACTGGCTCCATCTGTTGGGATGATGTTTTGTTGTTTCTCCAATCGGTTTTAACCTAGTCCGATATGCATTTTGTTCAATACTGCAACGTCTTGCCGACTGGGGCGTTCAAAGGCAACGCGCAGGTGGACTCCAGGCCAGATAGCCTGTGATTTTATTATCCTTACTATAAAAATACGTTCTACAATTCTACTTAATCATACCTTCTCTAAATACTGTTCGAGCCCTCTCCGTCTTGCGTCTAGTTGTTGCTCGCTCAACGTGAACGGCCATTTGCCAGGCAGCTTCGGGAAATTGAACCCTGTAACAATACCGACTCGTTTATCAAAGTGTTAAATAGTGAAAAATACACACTGTTCTAATGGAATTATATTAATTATTATTAAAGGTATACGTACAATCATATTTTAACAATCTAATATAACATACGCATGTACTATGTGTAGCCATGCTAGTATAAACGATTTTTGATGGTCTTGTCGTGGGGTAGTTTTAATTCAATAACGAAATAATCTAGAATAACATTGATTGTTTGGAAAATAATATCTGTATGAAAATACACTTGCGTTTCTTAGCTAAGCAGTTCAATTTACGATGAGAAAAAAGGACACAAGCGTATAAATGATGTAGCTCTGTCCCGCATACTTGCCGTGAGCTGAGCTGCGAAGTTGCCATTATAACGCCTCTGTTGTTATTTAATATTCGGAAAAATGTTTCGGATATTTAAAGTGTTCCCCACTGTTAGGTATCTCAGTCCTTAATGAGCTTACAGTATATTTTCAACCTGATGTGCTATTTCATGATTGCAATTGTTACGATTCCTTACAATAACTGTTCTTCTTCGCTTCCTCCTAATACTAGCTCTCCATCGCCTCATAGTAACTCTCCTCCTCTTACTAAATTTCCTCATCCCTTTACCCTTCTCCTACTTCTCGTCAGATCCTCGACTCACCCCGAAACTTCTTCCTGAGCAGCTGGTGCAGCGTCGCGGCTGCACATGTGCCGGCCCGCCATGTGCTCGTTAAACGCCACAAACGAGCGCAGCGGCCCGTGTTGCCCTCCATCACCACGCGGTAGTCCGGGATAGACACGGACAGGGAACGCTTGTCAAAGCCCAATACTTAGTTAGGCGTAGTGCCATTTGCGTTCCCAGTGTTTATTTTCGAAATCTCTTTGTTTCTGCTTCCTATTCCTCTTGATACTCCTCATAATAACGGTTTTCCTCCTATTGCTTCTCCTATAAACCCAGACACTAACCCTTCTCTTCTTATGACTTTACCATAACTTTTATTCTTAGCTTCCTCTTGATAACTTACCCTCTAACTCCTCATAGTAACTCTCCTGCTCCTCTTACTCTACATCATACTCCGTCAAACGATCCCCTCGACTCACCCCGAAACTCCTTTCTCAGCAGCTGGTGCAGCGCCGCGAACTCCCTGTACCGGCGACTGCACAGGTGCCGGCCCGCCATGTGCACGTTGAACGCCACGAACGAGCGGCCCGTGTTGCGCTCCATCACCACGCGGTAGTCCGGGATAGACACGGGCAGGGAACGTTTGTCCGTGTAGTCGTAACGCTGGTAGACGGTGGCGCGGGAGTTCGCCGCGCCTCCGATCACGCCTACTGGGGCTGAGCCGTCGTCGCATGGCTCTAAGCGTTCTGCCTCCTGTTAAAATTAGCCATGAAAAATAGCCATTAATACCATGATGATGCGGTATACATAGAAGGTTTTCACATGCAATTGCAATAAGTATATACACTCGCGAGCAAAAGTATCGAATCACTTTGCATTTTTTCATGTGCACCCAATATCTTTGTAATTTCCCACCCGAATCTGAAAATTATGGTACCAAATAAAAGCTAATAATGTAACGCATTGAAAAATGTGCTAATTTAATATTCAAGGCCTAAAGGCTGGACAAAAAAAACCGAATAACGGAAGTAGCCTGAAAATACGGTAAAAATAAACAAGGCAAACTTGGAATAAAAGGCTTATTTATCATACAATACTCTTTATTATTATTAAATTAGTATCGGGTATTGCCACCCCTAGCTCTGCTAACACAGTTTAAGCGATTTTTCATCGATCTAATTAATTTTCTAATGTAGTCTTGAGGAACGGCATCCCATTCCTCCTGCAAAGCTATCTTCAACTCTTCAACAGCGGCAGGAGCAGGATCCCGAGCCCGAACCTTTCTCTTCAGATAGTCCCACATGTGTTCAATGGGGTTAAGGTCCGGACTCATCGCTGGCCAGTTCATGGTCTCGATGCCCACCTCGTGGAGGTAGGCAGTGGTGACCCTTGCGGTATGACAAGGGGCATTATCCTGCATTAGCATGAACCCCTCGTCAAAAATACCAGCATAAGGGACGACATGCTCTTCCAGAATTTCCGTTATGTACCTGGCAGCAGTCAATCCACCCCCACGACCACCGCTAGGCACGAAAACCAGCTCAGTCCGCGCGTCGTACGAGATGCCGCCCCAAAACATAACAGAGCCACCTCCGTAGGCGACTCTTTCGGAGAAGCAGCACTGAGCATATCGCTCTTCTGATCTCCTGTAGACTCTTCCCCTTCGGTCGCAGCCATTTAGACATATTCTGCACTCGTCCGAGAATAGAATTGGGGTCCATTGCTCGAGCGTCCAATTCTTATGAATTTCCGCAAATGCTCTTCGGGCTGCACGGTGCCGCGCCAGCAACCTGGGCCCCGTCGCAGGCCTCCTGGGTGTCAAATTCGCTGCCTTGAGTCTTCTTCTAATTGTCCACTCGCTGGCAGCTACTCCTCGCACCTCACGAAGACGCTTCTGGATGGTAACTCCAGTAAGGTGACGATCTCGGAGAGATGTTGAGACGATGAAGCGGTCGTCCCTCTCTGATGAGCACCTTTTACGGCCGCTTCTTGGTCTTGAAGTAAAAGACCCAGTTTGGTGGAACCTCTGGTAAAGTTTACAAACAGTAGATTGGCTCAGATTCACCTCGGCAATTACTGAACGCTGACTACGCCCTTCTTGCAGAAGGTAGACGACTACGGCGACTTGAGCTTCAGTGGCTTCCATTTTTTCCAGATGTTCTTCACAGGATAATATGCGGAGATGTGTACCGGTCGACTTCTGATAAGGGACTGATAAGGAACCCCCCCTCTACCCCCGTTATATAGGGGTCAAGGGTAGTGCAACTCGTGCACGTCGTAACGAGTAAAGGCTCACAAACCAGGAAATTGCCCATAATTTGTAAAATTCTGGGCCAATTTTTATGTTTCATAGCTTTTTATTAAGGTAATATTTCAAGAAACGTAATTACATTTAAGTAATTTAGAAAAATAAACCGATTTACAAAGATATTGGGTGCACATGAAAAAATGCAAAGTGATTCGATACTTTTGCTCGCGAGTGTACTTATAACTTTATTTTTGTATTACGCTACAGGCCCTTCAGGATGTTTTGTACATTTACTCCTTTATAAACTCGACATGAACATGCTATGCTGGAAGGATTTCTCGCGAGTTTTCCCTTCACCGTAAGGGCATGAATAATATACGTCATTATTATGAGGGCAATGAAAACTTATTTCATTAAAGTCATAAATGCTAGAGAACTTACTTTAGGCGTGACAGAGATGACTGTAAGAGTGAGACAGTCGCCTCCAGATTTGATCAGGTCCACCACTTGCTTGTGGGTCGATCCTTCAACGTTCACACCATTTCTAGAACAAGAGACAAGAAGATTTAAAAAAAAACGAACAAATCATCGTACTCGTAGAAAGATCACGGACACTTTTGTACGTAGATTAAATGTTAAAAAAACAATGAACAGACTCCTAAAAAGGAGTTCCATTGACTTTCCATGAATCTTGTGACCAGAACTTAGCGAAATTTAATCAGGACTACCCCCCAGAGAGTTGGGTATACCTACTCATGAAAACAGAATGATTAAAATCGGTAGACAATTGGTGAAGAAATCGAGTGACATAAACACACAAAAAAACAAACGAATTGAGAACCTCCTTCTTTTTTGAATTCGGTTATGTAATACCATTTTCCTGTACCTATAGAACTAAAATATGTATCTGCAGGAGAATTAACGTGGTTGGTGCCTACAGTACAAAATACAGATGTAGTGAATAATCCTGACTCATCGTATTTATCTTGCTTTCTCAACTAGCTTCAGTACCCATCAATAAGCCAACTGAGAACGCAAGATAAATACAAATTTATCGTACAAAAAACGATGGAGTACGTATTTAGTGAGCTAACACGCAGCTTTGTTAGTTATTGCACAATTTTGTCGCAAAATCCGCTTGGATAAGATAATTACAGGAAGAGAATGATGGTCGAAAAACACATATTTTAAGTATTATTACACAGGGCGCTAGGTAATTAATGGATGGATAATCCGAGAACCTATTGCCTCACGCACTCGCAAGTCTGCATACAAAATTGCGAGTGCGTTAGGCAATAAGCCCTCTGCTAATAGGACACTAATACTTAGGATGTAGCAAAAAAGATATGCGTAGTGAAATGAGCACTGTTTTCGTGAAAGATCGACTTTTTTATTCCATAAATGGACTAGTAACTTATTATCGGTGGTGCTTATCAGATGAGCATTACCGAGTACATAATTTAATTAGTTACTGGTTACAATGTTTTAAAAAAACGTTTTTTTGAAATTGTTGGCAATTTTTGCTTATTATTCGTCATTAATGTGTTGTTATCAGTAACAACACATTAATTCAAAAATAGTTGAATATGTAAGCGTGAAGTGTTATTTCTTTAAAACAGTGCCACTTTTACTGAGTCTAATATTTACCTTTATTGTAACACTCTAACGGCCACACATCAGCAGGCCACGGATTATCGTCAAACCTAGCAAAGAACCACCCTCCTTCAACTTGATATTTTAAAAAACCGCGTCCAAAGGACGATGGGTAAAAATGTCCCCACCCACCAACAGTGATGAAACATGTGCCAGTTTATAGATCTTGGCAATATGATGTATTTTTTATATGGCGACGATCACCATATGTATGGGGTTTTCTTGAAAAATCATAATCTTATCGTATGGAACTATGGAATTTGTTTGAAAATTAACACGTATGTAGATGATTTGCCTTGCCTGGCCCTTTGTTTTCATTAAAAAATTCCCATTGATTTTGCTACGAAGATAAGTATTTTGTCTTTTATTGGGTCCTAATGAACATATAGACCTGCAGCCCGTTACTGTTGGAGGGGGGGGGACGGGGTCCATACAAAATTGCCCATCACCCTTTGTCCATCAGTTTTTGAGCTACGATGCCACAGAGACAGAGATACACACGTTAAACTTATTACACCACTCTTATTGCGTCGGGGTTAAAAAAAGCATGTCATACTTTGTTTTAATCATATACAAGGCGCATATGGGCGGGGCACATTGCTCGCAGGACTGATGGCCGATGAGAGACGAGCTGTAGGTAGGCCTCCAACCAGATGGTGTGACGACCGTAAGGATCGCAGGAACGCGGTGGATGCGAAAAGCACAAGTGCGGTCTGAGTGGAGAGCCTTGGGGGAGGCCTATGCCCAGCAGTGGACGTCTTTCGACTGACATGATGATGATTAAGGAGCATATTAAAATCGTCTGGGCTCGAGACACCAATAGTCTAAATATAGGAATGGATATTGATCAAAGAGAACGAATGTGTAACTAACCTAAAGAACGAGGCCAGTAAAGAGTATCGGTGTTACGTTAGGTAAATGAATGTTATGTTTTCAACAGAGATGAATCGTACACAATTTTACGACTTGGTTTTAGTTAATGATACATACATGTAACAAGAACTTTTTGATTCGTTGCCAATTGTATGGACAAACCACAGGCGTTGCTAATTATATGGCCACTACTGTATAAACCTTCATTGCTATAGAAAACAGATGATTAATAATAAAAGAATTTAAGGTCACAAGGATAAGGAAAAGAAGACAAAGAAAACGAATAAAAGTCGCGTAACGAGCGAGCGATTAGAGAACTGTCAATTAGATAGAATTAACTCAAATCCGACCGCTTTCACAATCGTCAAGTGATAGGAATCTCAGTAAAATTCACGGTTTTGCAAGTAACAATTTAATTTTAAGGAGCAAAACCAATATTTTCGAGGAAAAATACGGAACTGGGCGACTAGGTTTGTTTTCAAAATAGCCTAATAAATTCGAAAGTGTAACAAATCAAGTCTAAAATTCAAGATGTTTTGCTTACACGGACCTCTTATAATGATATCCTCGAGTCCTCGACCCTAAAGGCATAATAAAAAGCTTATGCAATGATAACCCATTATTTCATAAGGTACAAAGGGTCGATAATATACGCATTATTGTGTTGCTGCACGTGTATAATTAAGAGAGATAAGAAAAGGACACATAAATAATGATTTGTTTAATGAATTACTTCATAACTCTTTTCCAAGGATGATGAATGCGGAAGAAGATAATAATGAAAAACACATTGTTGAACAAAGAAAATGATATTATAACAAGTGAAAGCATTGATACCTGATACAACCCATATATAACCACACATCCTGGAAATAAACTTGTAATAAAAAAGTTTTTGGATGGTCTTCTGTTTCTGTTATTGCCAATAAAGAATCAGACGCGTTCGTTAACGGCTTTATAATTTAAGGGCATATTTCTCGATATAAATACAACCTGTCAGTTAAAGATTTTGCTTTATTTTTCTTTGTTATAAAAAAAGAAGGAAGGTGATACTATTTTTCTGTTATATAGCCTCATCTGTAGACTGAAACCGATCGTTAATTAATTATTTACCGTATGGCATATACAGAGATACTTTAAGACTAAACAGATAGGTTACACGATTCAAGGTATTCTATAACATCACTCGAAAGGGACTTTTTAGATTAATGTAACAAACAGAACGAAGACGCACTTTTGTCACAAAGAACTCGTTGTCAAACCCAAAATACACTAAGTATAAATTAAAATGAAATGCGAATAACCCTCAAACCAACCCGGTTGTTCCTGCAGCAGCCGACGCTTTCGCCTCTTCTGCTGTTTCCAAATCGTATACCTCGAAGCCGATGCCAGAGCAATAGTAGAACCTATAGTGGAAGTTCCCTCTCCCGCCCCTCTGAACCGACATGTTTCCAACAATCTAGCGTATACGTTGCTGACCATTGACACAAAACAATAACTCTCTTACTATTCACTTGAAAATATATAAAGCGTCACTCAGGGTTCAATACTTGGTCCACTGTTATTTCTCATCCACTAACAATCGAATAGAAACAAAGTTACAAATGCTTCATCGTTTATTCAAGAAACGATTGAATATCTAAATTTATGTGCACTCTTGAAGAGCAACCGAACCGTAGTGGCGTCGTTAATGATAAGGGTGTACTAATAATAACTGCATAGCATAATATCTAATTATGGTTTGATATGAATACGAGCCTACGTCGTCGCGTTAACGTCTGGGAATTCAACTCTATCTTATTTACACGGAATATAAACAAACATCTAATTTTGGACATTGAACAGTCCAAAAGTGACTATAGCAAAGAAGCATAAATTAAAGCAAAGCAAGAGAATCTGATTATCAGGTATTATTTTGATCACAATACTTATAAAGATAAACAGTAGTGGTCGACTATCTATATATATAAAAATGAATTGCTGTTCGTTAGTCTCACTAAAACTCGAGAACGGCTGAACCGATTTGGCTGATTCCTTTTCGGTTGTATTCGTTATTGTCAGGGCAAGGTTTGTATGAAAGAAAAAAAACCACCGGGAAAGTCGGAAATTTGAGCGGGCGAAGCCGCTGGCGGGTCACTTGTCTTTAATAAATATAGTTTAGAACTAGCATTAGTTTCAATGTGTTAAAGACGCACAATTGTCTAGGGAAATGCGTAACAAGATCAATCTATTTGTGGCTGAAGAAAATTGCCGCCTGCGTCGGTGACTGAGATGATTGATCTTTATTGGGTCCTATTAATACGCTATAAATTTTACGACTGTCGCAACAAGTCGATCACGTAAATGATGTTTTCGTGGTTAAGGTTTACCGTATGGACATGTCCTCGCAAATATTGGTCTGGAAGGATAGTAGTTTTTTGTTGTAATCACGAGAGATATTACTTGTTCTTGTGGATTAGGTACATCATATTTAGATCAGTCGGCAAGGCAAACGCACATCCTATAATGTACTAAAGTTAGCGCGTGATTCTTAGCTTATTTCCACCTCCTTAATTTAAGTTGCTAATATTTGCCATTATTCGTCTAGAGTCGCCGTTTTTCTTATTATCTTGTGGCAGTCTGTGCATACGAAAATACCTATAAAAACAGCTGCGAGCAACACTATGTACTTGTATGAGATATTATTTGTATTTTGTCATGGTGCGAGCGTCAATTATTAACGGTTATGTTCTTCTTTGTCATGTATGTTAATATTATTTCGAGTTATAAGCAACTAATATGTTTGATGTGGTTGATGTACACACATTATTGTAAGCCGTTTTTATTAATCATCATCATCATCATCATCATCATCATCATCATCATCATCATCATCATCATCATCATCATCATCATCATCATCATCATCATCATCATCATCATCTTCATCAGCCAGAAGACGTCCACTGACGGTTGGTTTTGGGCTACTCGCATACCTACATCGGTACACACCTTGTGGGAGACGTAGCAACACTTCGCTTTACAGTCCACGGTCGCCAAATCTGAACGCAATAGCCAAATGTAACGGGTTAAATGCAGTAACAACAGCTAGAGCAACATTCTTGATATCAAAATAGGTTATTAGGCCTTGTTTAATGTGTAGGTAAGACACTAGCGAGATGCATTCTTAGGATGTAGTAGTAAAGGCATTACAACAATGTTTTAAAACAATATTGACGCACACGTCGCCGTCATAATTTTAATAGACAAGTTAGGTCATCTCCGGTCTTTTAGGCGTTTTTGTTACCTACCGCTCGAAAGCTAGAGTTGTTCACATAGGACATTTACTTGACGACACTTATGCGCCGTCGATGCGCTCCACACTTGATAGGCACGCAGGCAACGCAACCAAAAACACGGCGACACGACCAGGCCCCGACCGGAACCGGCTCGGTCTGTCCTATAGAGTTTGCTTGTGGTGGCCCGCGGCGCGTACGACCGAGGCAGGCACACAAGCAAGCCGCGCAAAATAGGCTTACCTAGCTTTGTTTGAAGATGAACTACTTGCGTGCTTGTGTGAGAATGAACGTCAGTCGCGATTGTCAACTGTTTATACGAGTTACGGAAACTCTGATTTCTAGTTAATGTCGGTATTAGGTTTAATGTCAGAAGGGCATAATTTTAGCATCAGTCGTTATCGTTACACGGTTTAAGGCCTGTAAAAGTGGAACGCATAAAAGGAGCACTTAAGGGCGATCGTATCTTTAGCTATGAAACGAGTAAATTGTGTGCAATAAATATAGTACATACAAATATATTTTGTACAAAAAGTTACTGTAATGTACCTATATGCTGATGTTTAGATGGTTTTAACATACTTATGTGGCTGACTGACTGGAATTTATCATTTTTTCAACTTGAAATTTGGTAGTTTACGAGGGGATACCTAACAATAAACGAATTTAATTCTTTCGGCGTACATATTATGAACTTGAACTCTGGAGTTAATGATCGCCAATCAATATAATTTACTACATATATACTGATATAAATGTGAAATCACATTCACAACTTAAAAATCCCAAATTCAGAAGTTATTTGCTACGCGGATGATAACGTGGTTTTATTTAAAGAAGACTCCTGGAAGGATGTGATGCGCATCACGGAGACAGGGATGTCTGTCATCAACAGCTGGATGAGGGATAATTTGCTTACTCTAAATTATAAGAAAACCAATTTTTTATGTTTTCACAAAACATCTGCATCAAACCCTACCAACATAGACCATCTTAAACTCCACTCATGCAATATGGACTCCCAGACACTCTGCAAATGTGACTCGATTCAGCGGTGCTGTACCACGAAATATCTTGGCGTGATGATAGATCAAAATCTGAACTTTAATTGCCACATTTCTTGTCTGTCTAAACGTATTCGGAAGACAATTGCCGTCATGAAGCGTCTCAGAGCCTCGGCCGACAGAAAAGTACTTAGAATGGTTTATCAAGGAATTTGTCAGTCATTGGCGTCCTACTGTGTCTCTGTCTGGGGCAGTGCTGCCAAAACTTCTCTTATAGTTGCCGAACGCGCCCAACGATCCGTAATCAAAGTCATGTTAAAAAGACCCTACAGATATCCAACATCTCAACTTTACAGTGAAGCTCAACTGTTATCTATACGTCAACTATTTGTTCTTCGTATCTTTCAGCTAACTCACACCAAACTTACTGGTTCTGTTACGCATAGAACGCTTCTAGGCAAAAGAGTATTTAAATTACAACTCCCTCGAGTTCAATCGGCGTTAGCCAGACGTTTCGGACCTTTTGTGAGAGCATCGGTTTATAACTCGGTTCTGAAGCAATGTGATATTAAGAACCGGTCTGTGGTGGAAGCTAAACAGATAGTAATTAGCTGGCTTTTAACTTTAGACTATCTGTCCACGGAACGTATTTTGTGGTGAATTTTCTCCCTGTCCTCTGGCGAGATAATTTAAGACCCCGGAAAATTATCTTTGAAACTGCGTTATGTAAGCCTTATTGATCTATTTCATTCGTTTTGTTATTAATATTAAGAGAATACTAAAAAATCTTAGTGCTATAATTTAAACTTTAGTTCTTTTGAAATTATCTGGTTGCCCAAGATACAGGCTGTGCCTCGTTTGGGAACCCCTGTTGAAACCTGTACCTTGTTATAAGTTTTCTTTTTACAAATAAAAATCTTATCTTATCTTTATCTTATCTTAAATCAACTCTATTTGCCTGTCTGTCTGTTTGGAAAGTTTTCACGACTAAACCGTTGCTGAATTCGATGAAATTTGGTATGGAGACAGTTTGTGCCCCGGGGTAGGAGATAGAATACATTTGATCTCGGAAAATTTAATGATTTCCGAGGGAATAGCCATAACCCATAAGCCAGAAGTCGCGAGCAGCTAGTTTCCTTATATTTTAGGTTAGCATCTTAACAAATTACAACGATTAAACACATTAATAAAAACACAAAATGCATACCCAGTATCCAGCAAAGTATACCCCACGTCCAAATTCTTACACTGCAATCCACGACACTCATACAAAGAATACATGTTGTTGAACATGTTCACACCACAGAACACTAATCACAAATAACTGGCTGTTTATATTTAACAACCTACATTCACGACGATAGCAAATATTTACTGCACTTTTTACAATACTATCAATATGTCAACAACTTGCTACCGATTATTATTCAAGAAGTGAGCGATATGATTTATATCACATTTTTTTTACATGTGTAAAGCTTAAAAACCCGACTGCATTTTATGTATTGTTATTAAACCCGTTTATATATGCTACTATATTCGAATATATTTGAGATGGTCACATTAAGACCTTTAAAATGATATCCATATTGTAATAATTAGGCGACTTTTTTTTTGTTGACATAATAATCGTCATTTTGCATTGTTGTTATTTCAATTTTAACAGTTTAGGTATCCTATGTCACCCAGGATGGTGTAAGGATTCTAACGATACCACACACATTTAAATCGGCTCAGGCTTTTAGAAGTTATGGTGGAATAAAGAATCGTAAATACATACATACATGAACCCTGAAAACATTACACACCTTTTTTTGGGCAGCCGTATTAAGGTAAATAAAACAGATCGCCGCCGCATATGGATAACCCGGATAATTGAGAGGAATCGCAGATGCGTCGCCTGCCTATTAGCAAAGATAAAGTTCTAAATGATCCCTTATTTGTTTTTTTTTATTACCAGGTTCATATTCAATCGAAAAAACCCCTCACAATCTTATCAGGTCGGGTGTAAAGGATTACAAAAACAGCTTCCTTTTTGTGGCTACATTCCATATAGACAGACACATACACAGATACACACTCTAAACTTATAACGCCCCCCTTCTCATCTTAAAACACTCGCACCTATGAAAGAGTCCGAAACATGTCAGTTCTTTCAAATTCAAAATATTTATTCAGTAAGTATCTTTCCTGACTAATCAACTACTACTAGTGCTACTAATGCTAGTGATTAAATGTTAACAAGTTTATCGACATCGATAAAAAGCAATTTTTAATCATCATTAGAGCTATGCTCGGAGTTTCTTTGCGCGATATGATCCGTAATACGGTAATACGCCAGAGAACCAAGGTCACCGACATAGCTCAGAGAGTTAGCATGCTGAAGTGGCAATGGGCAGGCCACATAGCTCGGAGATCTGATAACCGTTGGGGAAGAAAAGTTCTCGAGTGGCGGCCCCGCACCGGTGGACGGAGTGTTGGACGGCCTCCCACCCGGTGGTCTGACGACCTGGTTAGGATCGCGGGGAGCCGCTGGATGCAAGCGGCTCAAGACCGTGACTTGTGGCGCTCTTTGGGGGAGGCCTTTGTCCAGCAGTGGACGCCCCCGGGCTGATGATGATGATGATGATGAATCATCATTAATATCATTATTATAAGTAATGGCCAAGTTTTATTTTTATTTTTAAGTATGTGTCAACCTCTTTTATTCATACTTAACGCAACTATAAACAACGGGTATCTGACATCGACTCTAGTCACAATTGACAACCATTGACATTAAATTGAATATCAAATTCATTCAGTACAACAATATTATTTAGCATTCCGACGAATTGTGAACCTTTTGGTTTTTTAAGTCGTTTAAAAATGGCTCGAAAGAAAAAAGATCGCTTCAGATCGTTTCAGGTCGTTTTGACGACACGCGCTGATAGAGCAGATATTTGTGTGATGAGCGCGAATATTTGTTCCCGAGTCCTGGATGTTTTCTATGTATTTAAGTAAATATTTCTCTATATGAGTATTTATATCGTTGGCTAGTACCCATAGTACAAGCCTAGAGCTTAGTTTGGGACTAGGTCAATTGGTATGACATTGTCCTCTGATATTGATTTATTTAGATATAGAAGATAAAGGTACGACTTACTTTTGCAAGAAATGTAAGATCCATATGTGTCACGAAAACCGTTGTCGATAAACTTAGTCGATATTTTTATGCATCACTAGCACTGGTACATTTTTCCCCCGTCAATCTGGTGTATGTGATCATAGCCAGTATGTTGTTATGTTATGATATTAGCAATCAATTCTAATATGTACTGTTTTACTCCTAACACTGTCACTCGCTTCTAACCCAATATATATGTTCGGTTGAATGAATGAAAAGATCGAAGCCTCATAGTTCTGACCTTTGAGTTTTTAACCATTCACTTTAAGCTACAACCGTCTTACAACACGGTCTGTACATTTTTGGTGGGTGACATAGTTATTTTGTAAAGTATCCTTTTGGGTTATGCATAAATAAATATTAAATAGACGTATTTAAAAAACACAGTTATAGGTCAAAAACCATACCTACCTACGGCAAAGAAATAGATTAATTAGTCCCTTTACTGCATTAAAAATTGTGAGCTCGCTCGGGATCATCACGTATATATTCATGAATGGCCACGTCTTGAAATAAGTTTAAAAAAAGATGTTAAAATCATGACTTAAAAGAGTTTTTTATAGTTAGTATACACACCTAGTTTATAGTTGTGGCATGTAATAATATTGACATTTAAATATGCAATTGTATTGACATTGTAATGCCCTCCCAGGGTTTATGTCGGAGCATTTAATTTATTATAACATCTTTGTAAATACAACTCAAGGTAATAATGTAATATGACTAATGTAATTTTAATTTCTATTGTGACAGCTTTTTTTGATCTTATTTTTAGTAGTAAAGATATTGTAACTAAAAATACTTAACAATGATTAGTTTTAATGATAACCCGTATGAATTGAGACAAATTGAACAGTCGACGTCATAAATATGTGTAATTGTGTACACTTTAGTACCTTGTCAGTTTAATCGCTGTGACAATTCATATGGCAGTTAAAACATGATACTTAATAGACAGTGTCTAAAGTGTACCTACACATAATTATGAACTGGATCGTAGGTACATTATGATTGAATAAACAATTTTTATACAAACAACATTGGTATACAAACAAAACACTAAGCAATAACATTATTTAACAACTAAAAAGAAAACCTCACACATCTCTGAATCTTATTAATACCACTATCACTGAGACTATCTTGCAAAAACAGTCAAAATAAATACAAATTTAAAAGTTTTATTTCAAACATTCGAGTTCGTAAATCGGGTTGATAATATTGGCAGTTGGCACTGTCGGTGCAGTAACACAGTAACAGTATAGGGACGACTCTGTTGCAAATATCAGATTGCACAACACCACCTACACTGCACTGGAAGCTTGATTATATTATGCAACTGATGTTTCGTTTCTAGAGTTTATGAATAAAAATAATATAACCAAAACCTATTCATATTATAAACTCTCAAATTAATAACCGGCCCTCAGTTCTACTAAGTAAAACCACATCGCTTTTGACTTGTCATTTTATTGTTTTGAACACAGCCGGTCGGTTTAGGATACTCCTGACCTGGCCCTTTCTTAAAACTACTACAATCTTATCGTGGAGCATTCTCCTTTGCCTTCCCTTTCCAACATTCCGATTTACTTTTGCTTCATATATCTGTCTCTTTTACCTCACTTCAGCCATTCTCTCCACATGACCAAACCACTGCAGCATTCCTTTATTAATCCTTGTGTCTACATCTTCTCTGGTTTACCATGTTCTCTTATTGCCAGGGTCTTTATGACGTCACGCTACGTAGAGTATGATTACAAATGCTTTTATTGAAATTATTAACCGATAGTCGTGAATCATTTAATGATGTAAAACGCGTAGAAAAATAAATACCTAATTCAGACCTAAAACGTAAATGAAATTATTTGATTGAGAAGGACAGTGGGATAAATAATCGAAAAATCTATTTTTATGTTGTGTTAAAAAATAATATTATTTAATAGTCATAAATACAATTATGGTATTGACATTCATAAAATAAAATTGTCTATAATTGCCATTTTTAGTACTGAGTGGTGGAAGAAAAAAGATGCTGCCGTGATCCGTAACTGGATTGCGATTAAGCTATATTTAACTATAATCATTTGACCGCTTCTTATTTATATATTTTTTATATGTTCCAGTATAACCCTGTGTGTAAAATTTCGTCGTTTTGACGTCATCAGCATCAAAAGTACGACCCCTGCTTGCTTATTAGTATTACACTGTTCCTATAGGAACATAATTATAATCCGAAATCGGAAATTCGGTTCGATGTTACCTAAAGTTGGCAAAATCCCGGAAAAAGCGAATATGGCGTCGGCTTCTTAGAGATATTATTTTAATAATATTAATTCCGGGATTACGTGACTCTACAAAACGTTTAAGTATATTGATTATTTTACATGTAGGATAAAACATTCCGCCAATTTGGTAAATCCATACATAGAAAATAATTGCAAATAGTTAGTGTAAATATATAATTATGGATTTGTGCTGGCGTAATTTCTTTATTCAGAAATCCCGGCGTTTTTATTCGTAAATTAAAATTGGTGGTGTGTGTCCCGTGTGGTTGCCGGGTTAGAACAGTGCCACTCCATGTCTTCCCGTGGATCATGTGGATTGGATGTCGTAAGAGGCTACTAAGGGAATAAAGGCTTGTAGTACTGTTAGGCGATGGGCTTGCAACCTGTCACTAATATACACTGATAAACATCTTAGACAAATTGTGCAAAATGTGGTTACAGAATTATCAACAAAGTTGTTGGCAATTCTGTAGCTCTGCCTGAGTGGGGTCACTTTAGGAATGAAGGCGCGAGTTTATGTATGTATGTAATTAAAGAGTCCGCCTCCATACAACTGAACAACAACGCCGCCGCCAAAATAAAAATAAAACACTAATGTTTATTTGGACAGGGTACCCAAACTCTGTTGAAATATAAAAATCAGAATTGGGTCAAGAAAATAAATTAATATTGTTATCTGTTACTTAAGATAACATATATAAAGTGTTGTTCGCAACTGTTTAATCACTTACAATTAGTGTGGTTTTGCGCAAACTCCAGTGAAGAGGTTACAGGAAAAGATCAGCAGGAAAATAGAGAAAACATAACGTAATCTTAATAAATACACTATTGAAAACTATCATTATTTAGTGATGTTGTCTCGTTGTGCATGTTCCGCCCAGATCAGTAACACCATCTTATCCATTAACCTACTACGGCGGAGTTCGAATACTTTTAATTGTTGTATTGTGGTGGGGGGATTAGAAACCAGTGAAATTATTAGCCTAGAGGCATCCATCTTAGTCCCTGAGGACTAAGATGTATGCCAACCCGCAGGCCAACCCTGAGGTTGGCAACGAATTTGGGAATACGAATATTTGCTTAAATACAAAAGCGCCACAAATAAAAATGTATTTGTGTTGCATTTAAATACGGAATGTTATTTACTTTAAGCTTCAAATCAAAGCGCTTTCGTAAAGCTCTTTATGGATTTATAGTTCATCGCTGAGCTATAAATAAGCTGAAGCTCAGTGATGAACTATAAATGTATATCTCACTCTTTTATCTACACGGGAGCGATTATCTTTTGTTCGCTTCTTGGGCGAGAAAATCGCCGATAGTTCATCGCTTACTCGCTCGCGGTGGGACGCGGTGGGTGAGAGCCTTAGATCCTACTTACATTTTTTTTTACTTGTGTGAATGCTTATGCATACCCGCCCTGACGGGGGCCAGGACGGGTTATATCCGAATTGGACGGACTATTGCACTTGGATCTGTGTAGTCTCTGTCGACCTTTTTAAAGGAGGAATTCTGGGCGAGATGTGTCATATTTCGGGGATTTCGTCGCCGCCGTCTAACAGACACCGCGACAGTGTTTTAGTAGTCGTGCTAATTTTTATGTTATATATTGTTATGCATGTCATTCTGTAAGGTATTTTTTTCTATTCTATTACATTCTAACACCCCGGAGCGTTGCGCAATTCGCTTTAAGAGTGGGTTACGGGGCCGCTATAGCGAATAGAGATCCTGATCACCTTACTTTATCAGTTATCAGCAATATCCCAGGTACAATAATAAGAAACCGGTGAAATTATAGCCTAGAGGCTCATCTTAGTCTATTGGCAACGTATTGGGTTGGCAAAGTATTTGAGAATACAAATGTATTGTATAGATCTTACATCCTACTTGAGTAAAGGTCTAAGCGGACCGACTGAAGACCGCGGACTTTTAGGTGCTCCATTGGCGGTTTAGACCTTTACGGCTCGCTGGCTCGTGCGGTTTTACTCGCCAGTGGATCACCCTCTTTACTTTATCTCCAATATCCCAATTCAATAACTAGGTAGTCTAAAGTCAATACGCATATAGTTGCACAATCGCGGTTTTTGTAAGCTCTAGCTTGTTTGTATTGCCCAATGCTCCCATTCTAATGCGATAAAATGGCGTCATATCCCTTTGTTGCTAATATGTAGGACATATGGTACCTTTAGGTGTAGGTTAGTATCATTGGTAGGTTTGCGGCCTGTGTAAGACAGATGTAGAGTTAACCACTGTGGATAGAGGAATCTGTGTATAACAGCGCATTTTTTTCAGAATTGACAACTATATGCTATAGTACGGTCGGCCTTATAAGAAGCTGCACACTTTAGTACTCTGTCACTTTAACGTCATGTTTGAAATGATGGACTAATCTGTCAAAGGCGTTTCAGCGACAAGGTACAAAAGTGTGCACCTACTTATAAGGTTGACTGTACATGCAACTATATTTTAATAGACAACTTAGCAAAAAATAATTCGTCTCTTAAAAATTATGTATTGCATTTTGATTTAAAAACGAGACGCCCATATTTATCACTATCACGCACTCGGCTCTCAGAATAGGTAGGTACATTACAATTATAACTGATGGCTCCTTAAAGATGAAAACCCCCGACCCAAAAGAGGGGGAGGGGGGTTATAATATAATTTAAACATACATATCTGTGTCTGTGGTGTTTGTGTAACTGATAGCTGCGGCATTGTATCGTAACTTCCAAATGGATGAACCATTTCAGACCCACACATACACATTCCAAAATCAACATTTGTTATTTATATCAGACAATGCTAGCATGACTAAACCATACAAAATTAATGCTCTTAAGTAAAACCGTATACCAAGACAACCCAATAAGAAGTTGTAAGGTTTTCTTAAGAAGCCTTAGAAACATGGCACGAAAGCATTCACACTGTTAATAAGTGGAACACTGACTGTCCATTTGTTTGATTATTTCGTTTACATACTCACTCACTTGTTTATAATTATCTTGACTTGTAAACAAGGAAATCATACATAAGCATAACACATTATTATTCATGTCAGCAATTAAATATGTTGCTAATTGTATTTAGTTTCACACAAAATCCAGAGGTAAATCTCATACAAATCGATCTCGTTCCAAACCTAACGCTAGACTTGTAGTACCTATGTAGGTACTAAGCAACGATACCATATTTAACTCAGGATTTAATACTTGCGCTCATCACACAAATATTTAACCTTACTTAGTATTAATACCCGGGACTGCAAGCTTTTATAAGAGCGTTATAAGAGTCTAGAGGACACTCACAACTTCGTACGCGTAGAATAAGTTTCCCGCTACTCCGCCTATCCCTTAGCAGGGTGAATTTTGAAAAATCCTTTCTTAGTGCTCACTTACATCATGAAAGGAACCCCTGTACCAAATTTCAAGTTTCTAGGTACAGTAGTTTAAGCTTTACATTGATATCTAAGTCAGTGAGTCAGGTTTGCCTTTTATATATATAGATTTGACTAGGTTTATAAGAGCTGTAATATGTTGGCCTGCAGATTGTCATTTTAGGTAAAGAAGTTGAACAGTATATTATTTAAAGTGTGTGACCTTATTAAACACATAAAAAAATGCCTAAGCAGATATAGTTTGTTTTACTATCAGGGCGCATACACATAGCAATCTGTTTTACAGATCCGTTAGTTGATGGCATATTTAGTTGTATGAGCGAGTTTAAACACAATTTAGAATTCTGGATTCAGTAAAAAAGAAGATGAAGAGATAACAAGATCCATTAAATTGTCTTATTTTTTAAACGCTTATATTATTGTTGGATCAGTGGCAAGCCCAAGGGCTAACATGGGGAATTGCTCTTCTTGTGCTCAAAATTTGGATAACCTATTGTAATATTTTTAAACTTATTCTTTTAAACTAGGTATATCATATTCGGAAGAGACTGGAACTTGATACTTTTTATGTTTCACAAGCAAGGAGTTAAGAGTAACTAACTCTTGACTGTGACTTCTACTGTAAGAATTTTTTATAAACAAACAAATAATAATAACAAGCAATAATTTGAATAATAGCAATTACAGTATAATACTACTGAAAAAATAACTTGCACAATATCTAAAAACATGCTCATTGTCATGAAGAAATAATTGCTTGGAAACAACATTACTAAATAGTATGTTTCTGAATGTTTATAGCTATGCCAATTTAATACCTGACTGACTTGCATTCACCAAACAAACCTGTTTCAGTATGACTCATTCATGCAAGCTAGGCTACTAAAAAATAATTGGTGTTTAAGATTTCTAACAATCCAAACGAGGACAAAGTTATAAGCAAGTTGCAATTATAGACACGTTACGAAATAATAAAAGAATGCTTTGAAACTTCAAAGTCCGAAAAATTTATTAAATAAGAAATTTTCATAATTATAAAGTTGGGAAAACTGCAACATTTGCATGAATAAAGTAGGTACCTAATTTAGAGTAAATGAAAGTGCGAGAGTCTGCCAACCGGCTTCGAAAGGCGTTGCTAGGCTTGGAATTGCCAAACAATACTGAGAACTATCATGGGAGGTTCCCAGCCCGTACCACCCACTGGCAACTCGTGGACTACTAAGTCTAGGTACTTACACTTCTAGGATCCTGTCACCCTTCCTGATGCCAGCTTGCTCTGCTGCTCCTTGCTCCAACACTGCACTTACATGCTGCAGAGGAGCATAAAGCTCCCCATTGATCGACCTCAACTGCCCACCCTCGGAGACTTGTCCCCGCACATTGAATCCGAACCCTGTCTCAGTTTTATAGATAGTAACACGACGGGGCCCAGTAGCAACCGTCGTTACTTTGCTATTCCTTTCAGGTCTTATAATACTGTTATTATCAATTTCTGTCTCAGCCATTTTGGACGACTGACGTTTTTTGATGTTGTGTTGGCTACATTGCACAACATGGGTAAGATGCGTTCAACGCACAAGAATTTAAAGAAAAGTGTTAATTTAATACTTAAATTATTCATGATATTTAAGATTTCATTTTTTTTACGTCACGGATTAACGCTTTCTTTCCCTAAAAAGACATATATTATGAAATTAGAGCTGTGCGAATTATTTTTAGTTTTGGTCCTGGCTACATTATTAAGCGCCATCTATTTTTATTTATTGTAAAAAAACTACTCGTATGATCAAACAGTATCTCAGTTTACTTTTGTCGTCGCTAGAGAGCACAAGTTTCGAAACAACGTGGTACAAGAAAATTCCAGCTTCTTTCACATCAAAATCAGCTGTGAACATCAGTATGGCCGCTCATACAAGTAGAAAATAAATTGTTTTTGTAAAATCATTCAAAAAAATAGGAAAGTGCAGTTTTCGTACTTACACCGAATAGTTGTATCTTTAACGAACAGTGTCGGTGTTGACTAATAAAAAGTGTTGCGTCATGACAGAATCGTGATTCTCTCACTGACAAACAAATACAATAAAAATTGCGAATAGCGAATTACGGCGAGTGTCGTAGCATTTGGTACGCGTTTCGATTGATTGTCGCCGTCAAGTGTTGGGGGCTGATGTTTATTGTGGACCGCGTGAGATCGACACACGAGCAATGAGTAGTGTGAGGCTGAGTCTGCTCTCAGTGGGAAGACTCGCCGTCGGGCGGAATTGCAAGTTGACATCAGGTGAGTAGTGTAAACTCATAAACTGATGCATTTTCTTTTTTAGTTTTGTTTTCGTTTTACCTTGGCTGCGTTCCAAAGATATATGGCGCAGTCTGCTTTCTTGCGAACATGTTCACGCGCTAATCAGCTTCGCATTGATGTTTGATAACAGAGCGTCACACAAGTTATCTGGTATAAATAAATCCCTTGTATGCGTCGTGTCGTTAGACACACGTTTATATTACGAAACTCACGCTGAACTGTTGTTTTCTACTCTAATTAATTCTTACAAGTGAATCTTATTGACATAGGATGGAGGTAATGAATTCGAGGTCATTGTCAAAGTATTAAGTGCCTGACACTGCTCTTTGAAAACTTGAGACTTAAAATACTGCTATTAAATCACAGTAGTGGTTAATAAGGCTTGATAAGGAGTGTATGATATTGTAGGACATTGGAGTAAACAAAGATAGGTACTGTGTACTCACTCTTATGTTGACTTATTAACACTTATAGGTACCTATTTGTAAGATTTAATGATTATGTATTATAAACACAAACAATAAGAAGCTTAATTTACTCACAAAATACAAAAATTGACACCTGGCCTGTCTTCTTATTCTGTATTTAAATGTTAAAATTAGTTATTTATCAATTTCTGCCAATTTTTATCCAAATTTCATCTGAATAATGAATATATCAAATTAAGAACAAAACTTTAATCTGATTTACGACATAGGCAGTGTTAAAATACCATAGATGTGTGTTTGTTATGAATTCATCACTACTATAGTGCCCGGCCGATAAGAACTATAAGAAGTCAATTCTGACACATTGCACAACCATGAAGTTTCTAATTATGGACAATATTAACACCAGTCAAACAATACTACAATTGCTATTCCTTCACACGCATCAAATAAGTCATAATGTCAATATTCAGAAACTTTATGGTCTTGCAGTTGTGTCAGGATTGACTTCTTATCTGCCTAACACTGTAGAGGACAAGTTGTCAGTGATACCGCAATACCACATAACAAACAAATTAAATAAGGTGCGAAATACACCTTAACTAGTACATGATTATAGTAAACTTGTTGAATTTGTTAGTTATGTGGCATTGCAGTATCATCAAATATGAAGTGACTCGTCCAACGGCACGGTGGAAAGTAAACAGCACTATAATAGAAGTTTGACTGAATTTGATAAATTTGACATGAGTTTGAGTGGTATTAACAGTGAATTTTGTCTATAAACAAAATGTTCTGCATAGAGCATCTAATATCGGAGGTTTTTTCTAATACCAGTATTTTTTCGATATCGGAAATTCAAATACCGGTTCTCCGGTATTTCAATATTTTTTCGATATTCGTTATTTAAATAGTAAAATATCGATTTTCCCGTTACCAACATGTTTCCGGCACGTGCAACAGGTGCAAGTTAGATTTTAAATTGTTAGAAATGAAACAACAGGCAGGATATGTAAAAATCAACATTTATTAAGCAATAAAATAAGAAATAATCACTCTCAACTCAATAGTATACTTTATATGTACTATTATCATTTAAACTTAATATTCAACCAAACTTCAAATAAAAAATAACTTTAAACAACTAAACATTCTCCTTAAGTATATAAAACTAAAACAAAGTATTATTATTAATCACAGCATTTGAGATGTTGAATGAAAAAAAAAATTGTTTGTTATCTTTATAAATTGTAATATTGTATGTAATTTAAAGTGAATAAAAACGTGGTGTTTCCACAATGAAGTGATTTCGCCAGTGTCAAGTATATAAGTATAAATCAATATAGCAATAAAATTAAATCCAATCTTCTCTGGGAAAATTGGGGGCAACGTTGTACGGTGATATGTAGGACAGAGGTCAAGATAGTTTTAACCGCTGTACCACTGCTTGTCCACTTGAAACGAGAAGTAAGATGCCTGATACACGAAATAAGTCCAAGTCTTCTATTACTGTGCAACGCAAAGGCATAAAAAGCACAAATCACTATCAGAAAAGAACTTTGAACACCTAAATACACAAAAATACAAAACTAAAACAAATTACAAATCCTCCATCTTTTAAAGTTGCAAATGGCCCCCGTGTTGCATTTGAAATATACCATTTACCGTATTGTTTTTAACTCGACCGCCATTACTGTCAAGTAAATGACAGCGATCATAATGTTGACAATACAATAACATGTCAAAAGAAACATAGTTTTATCGAGTGCAATAGAGCACCAGTTTCTTATTAGTAAACATACAACCTACGACATCTTATGTATTACAATGACAGATATATGAGTAACTTGCAGCGTTTCTTCTCAGCAGTGGTCTCTTGCAAAGAGCGCTGGTAGACTTTTGACATGGAAGACTGCCCGTGCGGCCTACTTACTGAATAAACATTTTTTTTTTCATGTATACTGCCTATGTATATCCATACATACTTAAAGAGCCAAACATTATTGTATTGTGGTTGGTAAAAAAAATATGAGATGATGGCAAAGAGGAAAATTATGGAAGTGGCATTTATGGTTACTTTCTACACAACCGATATGTAGATTTATGTTATGACCCGTGTGAAGTGTGGTGTGTCTTCTCAAACATAATGACACCAGGGGGTCTATCTTACCTAGTAAAACCATATTGCTTTTGACATGTCATCATATTTTTTTTATGATTTGATGATGATTTTTTTTACTGTCATGTAAATAGGGCTACGATAACATTACTGGTATTTATGGGCGGTGGTTATTACTTCCCATCATGTAACCTACATGCTCATTTGCCTCCCGCTCCTATAAATATAAAAGAGTTACTAGGGAAAATGCTAATTACCTGCCTAGCAATCAATCCAAGACTTTCTTCATAAATTCTTTATTTTTATAAGCTAAACATGCACGTATTTAAATTAAATGTGCATAATAATGTCATGCAGAATTGTTTGCAAAATCAAACCTTGAATAGTGATCTTAGTTGGCCAATATTTGGATCCATTATGATTATTTTGCAATTGATTATTATAAAATCATGCTTAAATTACCTACAATATGCATGGTGTTAAATTTGGAGGGTTGTTTGAGTCATTTCATTAGTTTTGACCACATTTGTTATGGGTTTAAACCTGAACTCGTTTATAATTTAAAAAAAAAACAGGCCAAGTGCGAGTCGGACTTTCACACGAATATGTCACGGTTCCGTGACAAATCAAATCAAATCAATTTATTGCTCGAAATAATGTCACATGGATCTTAAAATTAGTTAATATAGTTCATTATTTCGCCTTTAAGACATGCAATTTGTAGTTAAAAAATCTAACACACCGATTTACATTTCATAAAATAATCGTCAAGTGAGTAAAATGCTCCCTCAATTAATAATTTACTAAGTTTAGTCAAGAATGCATTGTTTGTCAAATATGTCCAAACAATAGGAAGAGAATTATATATATTGACATTCTAGTATAGGGCCTAAATTTTTTTTTTTTCAGTTACTGTGGCAATAGCCGCACAATATACATACTTACGTTTTGAAAATTGCATGTAAGACACAGACATACAGCGGAGTCTTAGTAGGTAATTAGGGTCCAGTTGGTACCCTATCCTCCAGCGGGGACCAGGCCGATTTATGTCCGACCTGCACGGACTAAAACCCCCTGGGGCATTCCGTCTATTGCTTTATCAGCAGGGGGCTACTGGACCGCTACAATGATAAAACCAGTGAAGCCCCCAATGGCGCGGCTTTGGGCTAGCATCTCTGTTATTCCTAAACGAACCTACCCTAGGCTAAACATTCTTTTCACCGATTTCTTGTAAATTATGCAACCTTTTACCTTAAAATTGAATAAGGCCGCATTTACACTTGCAAGTTATTGCAGTAAGTTTTAAAGCACATCTGTATGGAAGGAAGACGATGCAGATATTTGCAACTCACTCTTACCCATAGTTGCATCTCAAACTTATAGCAATAATTTGCAAGTGTACATGCGGCGTAAGAATAGAACCCTAGCACACATCGACTCGCACTTATGTCTTTTTATCACCAGAGGGTGTTCATCTGTGTAATATTTTTATTTACATTACCTCTCAAGTGCCTACTAAACAGAGCAATAAAACCTTTCCAAGAGCGAAGCACAATATTTTATTGGTCGTCACAATATAAAAGTGAAAGTCATATTTGACTTTGTTATGTCAGATACATACGAGAGATACTAATGCACGAGAGCATCTTATTTTTCAAAACCTGCGGTAATAATTGCATTAACATACTTACATTCTGCATAATTGAGTGTTTATTGCATCACGACATTTTATATAGGAGGACGGTACTAGTAAAAGTTATTTATACTTCATCGGGAACTAAGCCGAAATTTTAGGCGGAAAAATCATATCGTCTTTGACCTGATGTTGTATTGTCAACGTTTTGGTAGCTCTTATTTCATCATGTCAGCCGAAAGACGTCCACTGCTGGACATAGGCCTCCCCCAAGGCTTTCCACTCAGACCGGTCTTGTGCTTTTCGCATCCACCGCAGCCCCGCGATCCTGACGCTCTTATTTACTTAAAATAATACCATAACACGTCAAAAGCAATATTGTTTATCGTCGTAGAATAGAGATCATGTTCGAGTTTCTATCTATAGTGTTAAAAGTATCTTATGTCTTTCTCCGGGCTTAGTATAAACGTATTCAAAATTTTACGTCAATCGCCTAAGGTGAGCCAAGAAGACGGAACCAATTACACAACTACACTTTCCCATTTATAATATTAGTAAGGATCAAGCCATTCTATCATAATATGGCAGAGATGTTATTTTCCTCCGCTGGCGCAACGACCCAAAGTGTGCCTCCAAAACGAGTTCAACAGATTGATTTTTAATTACCCAAAAGGTCTTATAGAGTCGTGTAAGAAAAAGGGGGGAAGGGGTAAAATGTATAAATCCAACCCTCATCAGCATTAAAATAACAGCTCTATGCTATCTTGAGCAGTCTCTGGCCACTTGCCGGCTGGGAACTTGCACAGAGGCTGTAATAAAAGCCCTTAAAACCAACCGGGTTTTAGAAAGGGATCACGTTATAGCAGTCTTATAGCTCTGTGTCTTTCGCTACCTGGAACTTGACAGGATTAAAGAGTTTATAAAACGGCGACATCTGTATTCATCACATTAGTCCACCTCAGATCACGTCCACAAATCATGGAAAATTTTACTACGGTTGTTACGGGCTATTCCCAGTTGTCAGCACCTGGTAGAGATTTATTCCCAGTTTTTCACACGTAAATTCAATTTTATTCCGGAAAATTTCCCAATTGTCCGCAGTGTGGTCAAAGGGGTGAGGACAACTGGGAATAGCCGCTATTTACTACCGAAGTTACCCGTGCCGTGAAGCCGTGGCCTATTAGGATCCTAGCAAGGAATAGAGTGGAATGATTGACTCTCCATTGACAAGAGCTTAGCTCTTAGGTTATGATGGTAACTTCTACCCGTGGGCCTCTTATGGTCGTGTTTATATCTCGAGGATAAAATATCTGTCACTTTCTGACCTGTATTTAAGTGCGAGAGTGACAGATGTTTTATCCAACACGATAAAGGTGATTTTATAACTGGCCGTGACCCACGAAGCCATCGAGGATCAGACAGTTGTAAAACAACTGGTTTAGTGGCATCTTGTCCTGAAAGTTGGCAAGGTATTGAGATGGCAGATCCCGATTACAACGTTGGATTGTGCTAACAGCTTGTTTAATAGAAAACCGGTCAAGACCATACTCGGCGTAGGGCTGCAACCGTTACTACAAACCGACCACTTTTACCTCCAAACCTTGTCAATCCTCACAAGTAAATAACTTTCCAATGATGTCTCATCCATAATATAAGAAGAAACTCACTGATCAACTTACAGCCGAAATAGACCTAGGGAATTGAAAAGAGGGAATACTAATAATCAAATCCCAGGGGTGGACTATAAGATAATTTTGGAAATTCATCCCCTAAAGGGTTTAAAAAAGGTGAGTAGCGGAAAAGTCGTGGGCGTCCCCCGGTTCTATATAAAAATTTCATGTACGGTCGGCCAAGAAAGTGGTCTACCAGTTTTGACAAAAGTTTCTGTGAGATCTACACTTCTCACTGTCATAATATTATTGCAAGGGAAAATCGAACATGTTGTATCATGACGTGCAAATGAACTTCAACCGTAGCTGCGTAGGGTGGTAAACCCCAATTTTGGCCGACTACACATTAATAGAATTATAAATTCGCTGTATTGTTTTAAATAATTTTACTATTCTTTCTTGTTTGCGTTAGATATAGATTGTTAACGCTCCCAAATTAAAAAAGTAATCTCTTGTTACTACGGGTATTTAATTGACTAATGAATTGACGATAAAAGAGGCAATAAAAATAATAATTTAATAATAATGACTGTGATAAAATTATTTGAGAGACGCAAGTTTTAATGCAACTGTGTCGGGGCAATTCGTAATAGTTTAATTATTTAAAATGTAATATTTTTCCGCATTAACAGTTGTGACTTCTTTGGAATTAGATGTTTAGAGATGCTACTGCATTTGGAGTTGGTGCATGTTTTGTACCATTGTTTTTGTTTATGAATTCAATTTGTGTAGTCTTATTCTATTATCTCCGCTCTCACCTGGCGCGATGTGTATCTCTCGCCTTGACACTTGTCTCGCCTTGACACACTGTTAAAGAAACTGGTCAATCTCGTCAGTTAACTCCCGGCCCGTGGCGCACGCGGGCTATCGCGAATCCATACCAATGCGGATTATGGGCGCTAATTGTTATAATAAAATAACTCCAATGTATTGATAATGGGTCTTTTAAAAAAAATGAAAAGTGGGCATGGTAAAAGGTTTTTTATTAGTCTAGATAGGACCTTTGTGATTGCTGTTATACGAATTGAATGGTTTTGTCTGTGTCATTTAATTGATTTATCTTGACAACAATATTTTTCTCTGAGATTTCGTCCTTTTTGAATAATATCTTACATTTAGTTAGGTCTATGAACTAAAGAAGCTAAATTTATTTGAGTTACTTTAGTTCAAGTGTTCAAGAAATAAATACTATTTGAGTTTTTTTGTGGTATGGTCACCGCATATGTATCAAAAACCATAAGATTTCGTATATAACACAAAAAAAGTAGTAAGGAAGTAAGTACCTACCATCAATATTGTTTAAATCAACTATCTCTGTACTTGCACTCGACTACCAAACACTTTATATTAAATCTAGCACATCACATAATGTAAGCTAATATGTTTGGTATATACGTACCAACTAGAAGTCACTGTCACAGATACTGCATATCTCTATGTTGAACTTGACCTCGCAACTCGCAATAGTAAGATCGTTAACCAGATCGACTTGCTTGCATCGACAGGCTATTTGATAATCATTCCCGCAAAATTTAAACGGTAATTATATTAATTCGCACCGTATCAAAAATGTACTAATGCTAATTCGACAATTATCAGCAGTAAAATCGAGCGTAGGAGTTTCAAAATATTATTTATTTATTATTCCTACAGTTTGGCCATGAAAGCGAAACAAATAGATAAAGTTCATCATGTCAGCCGAAAGACGGCCGCTGCTGGACATAGGCCTCCCCCAAGACTTTCCACTCAGGCCGGTCTTGTGCTTTTCGCATCCATCGCGGTCCCGCGATCCTGACGAGGTCGTCACTCCATCTTGTTGGAGGCCTACCTACATAGCTTGTCTCCCGGTCTACGGACGCCACTCCAAAACCTTCTGATCCCATCAGCCATCAGTCCTGCGAGCAATGTGCCCCGCCCACTGCCACTTAAGTTTAGCTATTCCTCGGGCTATGTCGGTAACACGGTAACCTTAGTTCTACTGCGGATATCATCATTTCTGATTCTATTACGCAAAGAAACCACGAGCATAGCCCTCTCCATATCCCTTCATAGATAAAGTTACATACATATAAAGTTAGTTACATTAGTGTGGCTTTAAAAAACGACTAATACTACTGTGGATATGATTAATAAAAAAATGCGTTGCTCTGGTTAATTGCTACGTTATCATTGTTATCAAGAATTTATCACAAAGTTAACTAGGTAGCGCAGTGGACATCGACGTGTCATACGGAGCTTCTGCTCAGCAGTGGTATCTTGGGAAGCGCTGGTAGATTTTTCACGTGTAAATTCCCTACCTTTTAAATAAACATCTATAATCTATGGGATTAAAAAAAAAAAAACTGCGTTACTGTATTATCGAAACCAAAATCGCCAATTTTTGTAATATCGCCCCAATGAACTAAAGGCATGAGTGCTTCAATACCGTCACTCAGCAGCTTTTAAGCCGCAAACGCACTAAGAGCGGAGGCGGCTCGGTGCGCCATTCCCATACTAAAAAGCGTTCTTGAAGCAGCGGCGGCGGTTTTAGTATTGAAACGCGCCGCCTCTACTTTCAGTGGGTTTGCTTTACCGTATTGTTTACCAACAGAAGAAAGCTGCTGACTTACAGAACCAACAACCGTCAGCCCGATCGCTCACCGTTATTCGTAATCGCATAAAACACATAAACCCCATTGTTCATACGCCTCCATTGTGGACTGACAATGAGCAATGCCTGAGTGCGAAAGAATCAAACAGGCTTATGTCCAAAATTAATCGGATGCAATTTCAATCTTGTAGCTCCGCGATGAAATATAAATTTAATATTATAATACTAGTGTTGTTAATACGGTTTTTGTTGTTCATAAACGTGCCTATTCGTAGAAATAAACCTAAAGCCCCAATTGAAAACTCGCTGGTTATAGTTACAATTGAAAATAAAATACTTCCCACGATAAAACCACACAAACTAATTCAAAGCAAGCGAAGTTACTGCTATCGTCCCACCCCTAGTAAGAGTTGAAAAGAAAATTACAACACGTAATTTTCTATTCCTTTGTTTGCACGGAGCGTTGCAGCTTTCTGAGAAACATTCTCATGAAGGGGTCGTACGTTTTAAGGAAAAACTTCGCTACATTCGCGTCGGATTTCATAGAAATGAAGAATCATTTTAAAAGTACCCAACAAGAAATTTTATTTAATTCAAAGGAATCTATCGGTATTGGCTAATAAAAAAAAACTTTGCCTACCAAAGACGTGTGAATTGTGCATCTGTAAGATGTCTTTTAGTATTACCGCCGCTTTAGGCGACTATTGTTTATATTGAAAAATTACGAGGTATAATAATACCGATTTCCCAAATATAAAAAATGTCGAGTAATAATGACGAAATAAAAAAAAGAGGATGTATAATAATGTCGAAATGGAATTAAGACGAGGAGGTAAAATAAGGGATAGGTGGAACGGGGGCTAGGTAGGTTTAGGATATGTCAGTATTGCAGCAGGCCCGGAGGGCCAAACCACCCAGAAGCAGGAGCTCCGCGTGAGCGCAGCTCCGTCGACACTATCTATTTGATTTCAAATAAGAGTACTACTTCTACTTCTGAGTGGTTTGGCCCTCCGGGCCTGCTGCAAAACTGATATACTCAACTAGTTCGGCTAGCTAAAGATACCTACCTAACGTACTGCATTAGCTTCTAACGTACTTGGGATTGGAAATTTCAAATACTAGGTAATAAATACTAATTACTTACAAATACCTTATTCTGACAACTCAAAGATTTATTAATCTAGTGCCAAATAACTTTCACGTTCCAAGAACTATACTTCATTGCGAACTACATTGTTCTGTAGTATTATTCAGTCGTCCAAAATTAAGTCAAATGCGAGCCAGACATGCGTGCCCAGGGTTCCGTACCGCCCGACTCACACTTGGCATCTTTATTCTTTCTCTTGAGGGTTTGCACTATAACCACACTACATTTGACGCTTTTATGTGTTACGTTCTTGACGATGTAACAAACAAAAAATCCCCTCCATTTCCCCCCTTTGTTATTGAACACCCTTTTTATTTCTTAGGAAACTTACTCTGTAGGAAAAAACAGGCCGCTATATAGCTATCACGGTTCAAAAGATACAGCTCTTTGAAGTTGGGACCCATTTGGAACCTTTTGGGTACTTTTTTATACTTACTGCCTTTTTAGGGTTCCGTACCCAAAAGGTGCTAACGGGTCCTTATTAATAAGCCTCCGCTGTCCGTCCGTCTCTCACAAACCGCAATAATAAACGTAGACAGTTGAACTTTTCACAGCGTGTATTCTATTGCCGGTAAAATAAATAGAAATAATTTACTATCGAGTCTCTTTTTTACTCTTTTTTGAGATTACTATAGATTCTCTTTTAACCAGCAGTCATCTCAAACTGAACAGCTAACAAATAGTTTCCTCCTACAGCAGGTGTCCAGTCATGCCGCTCCCTGCGCCGCTCCAACCCCCGCGCGCTGAGCACCTGCGCGGTGCTCTGCAAGAGTCCCACAGAGCAGCCTCCGGGGCCTCCACACACGCCCAAGGAGGCCGTCAGTCCTGGTGATGGTAAGTCAATTTATATCATAGGTGAAAAACTTAAGTATGACCAATGACATTTTGCATGTAGTTGTGTGCAATACTAATATGGAATATACGTCAAAATTCAAATACAAGGTGGAAAAAACGAACGCCACATGGACTTGGAAACTACTAAGAATATTGGAAATAGCTCTACGCAAAAGAGCCTTGCTTATGCTATGTTATGCTGGGAGGTTGATAAAACGAAGCATACTTACCTTGTAACTGAGTTGAAAAGTCATGTAACCAACCCAAAGATATCTTGTTTGCAAAAAGGACATATGCGTGTGCTTGACTTGAATTGAGAATTTGTTGGCGTCTGTTTGTAGTATAATTATTTAAAATTATTTTTGTCCAACATTTTTTAATTCACACCTCTAAAAATAAAACGTTGAATATTTTCCATATCCCTCATTAAAATAATTGGTTAAATAACGAATCACCTGTTTATCAAACAAGCTGTCACAATCAGCAAGACGGGATGGACTAGAAGATATAAACAAGTGAATGTCTCGACCATTATCATTTCTAATTTAGGCTAAAGGTACACGGCCGAAGTATTAACATCTCTGACTCACAAGTAATATAATGAATATTCTGTTTCTTATTGTTATGTTACTAAGGTGATAATGATAATAGAAAGAAAATGACATGACGCTTTTAACGAACTCAGCCGTTTCAAAGAAGTAAAATTATTATTTTCATTTGAAAAAAATAGGATACCTACGTTGGTGGGACCCATTATATTGGATTAAAATAAACCGATGCATCCGTGAAACTTTGTTCCTTTGTTGTCCGTTTTGTTACCAAAATCCAATAAATTGGTTGGTAACAAAACTGACAGTCGAAGACATATTTTTGGTTGTATATCGGGTTTCTCTATACCAGCCAACCAACTTTTCTTAATTATTAAAAAGAAGAAAATAATGTTTTTTTTTTACTTTTCAGACAGTCCTAGATAATATATCATGCTTCATCCTATTTTATCAGTCGTTCGTTGCTCACACTTGTTAATGATTAGATTATTAACCTCTAGTATACTGGAAGGTAAAAAGTACCAAGGTCCCGTATATTTTTATATTATAATTATGTACAAAAAAGTGTAATAATAAAAAAATACAAAAATATGTAGGAAAATTGTGCACCGAATTGATAAGTGCTTTAGCATATCAAATGTTTAACAAGTAAATTGTCTTACTTAATACTTTTAAAAAAATTATTATTTACTGTAAAAAAAAAGACTTCAATGAACAATCTGTAGGTACGGATATGGGTTTGGTACGGTTCTCATTACTTTTCAATATCAATTACGTAGACCATTTTCTCAAGAAAGTTACTAATATTATTATTAAACAAATGACGTTGTTAAATATTTAATTTAATACCATCGGCTTACGAGTAATTCTTAGATAATAAACTGCTCTCCGATCAGACTATATCATTATCATACCATAGTTCAATTCATACTCTTCCATTATATAAGAATCTCCTCTGTCATAAAATAGAGGTCACATTACTAAACAAGCATCGAACGAAGTGGTCAGTTACCTTGCCCTTGGTAAAATATTTTAACGATTATAATTATCTTCATTTGAATATTGCCCTTGGTATTCATTGGTATCGAATCAATCAATGGCCTGAGGTGAGGTGTGAAGGATAAAGTTGATCTAAACCCACACCAGAGCCTTCATTGGAGGCGTCGGTGTGTATGCTTTCATTAAATGTTCTAATAAGTCAAATTCTTGAATCATGAATATCATGATGTACACTCACCGGTCAAAATACTCGCCCACCGTCTTTTGTTCATACAATTACTAACAAATATAACTTCTTACATTAGAGAGTAACTTCAAAAATACTGAAGTAATCTCTATGAAGTTTGTGGTGTTTTGTTACTAATTAACCTAGGTCCACAATGGCCGCCAAGTATTATTTTTAAAGGACGCAACTCTTTCCAAAGGAACCCAAACGATCCATAAATTACCTGTTCGTAGTAAATTGTTGTGTTTTGTACGACTTTCAAATTTATGGATCTTTTGGGTCCCTGAGGAATAAAACACGTATCATTTTAAAAAAAATGTGTGCCATTTTGTACCTCGGTTAATTAGCAACCAAACACTACAAGCTTCAACGAAATTAGTTCAGTATTTTTGAAGTTACACTATAATTTAAGAAGTCATATCTGTTAGCATTGGTACGAACGAAAGACGGATGGGTAAGTATATTTGCCGGTGAGTGTATAACGAATAAGATTATCATTATGCATATGGTTTCCTGCAAGTTTCTGATGACGCGTTCCGTCGACTACAAATTGACACCCTTACGTCGGGTTTTCACGCAGGCTCTGTTGCATTATAACGAGTGTGGATAAACCCGTATTTTTATCCTTGTGCCCACCCATTTGTCCGCTTTCAATTTGAATATCGTTTGGAGAAAATAGTAAAATGTTACGAAATGGAAATGAGATTATTATATAAAAGATATGTGGATCTTTTGCATCGTTATAACTACATAAAGATATAGTTTCGAAGTTAGTATTGCGTAGGATTGTGAATAATCTGGGTTAAGATTTTACAGTTACCCTGCTGACTAGAGATAGGCGACGGATAAACAACCAATTTTAGTTAAACCCAATACAAACGTGGCTTTATCTTTATCTCCTGTGTTACCGTAAAATGGACTTTCATTCAAAACAAAACCTTAAAATTTAAAATAACTCGAGCGAACCGGATGTTAATTTTTTAGGGTTCCGTAGCCAAATGGCAAAAAACGGAACCCTTATAGATTCGTCATGTCTGTCCGTCCGTCTGTCCGTCCGTATGTCACAGCCACTTTATTCCGTAACTATAAGAGCTATGGAAACTTTGTAAGTAGATGTATTCGGTGAACCGCATTAAGATTTTCATACAAAAATAGAAAAAAAACAATAAATTTTTGGGGTTCCCCATACTTAGAACTGAAACTCAATTTATTTTTTTCATCAAACCCATACGTGTGGGGTATCTATGGATAGGTCTTCAAAAATGATATTGAGGTTTCTAATACAATTTTTTTCTAAACTGAATAGTTTACGCGAGAGACGCTTCCAAAGTGGAAAAATGTGTGTGTCCCCCCCCCCCCCCCCGTATAAACTTCTAAAATAAGGGAATGATAAATGTAAAAATAATATATGATATGATGTACTATCGAACCAACGGAACCCTGACCCACCATAGAACCTTGTCACAGTGATTGACGTTAGGACTGTCATACGAAGCTATACGACAATCGTACGTCAATCATTGTGACAAGGTTCCATGGTGGGTCAGGGTTCCGTTGGTTCGATAGTATATTACCCTGCAAACTTCCACCGAAAATTGGTTTGAACGAGATCTAATAATTAGTTTTTTTTAATACGTTATAAATCGTAAACCGCATTTTACCTTTCATTCAATCAACTCAAATATAATAAAGAATTAAGAAAAACATTTAAATAGTGGTACGGAACCCTACGTGCGCGAGTCCGACTCGCACTTGGCCGGTTTTTTTTTAATAAGCTGAATATTATTTGGACAAAATTTCAGTGTTTTTAGAAAGCTTCATTTCTTTAATATTGAATCTGAATTTAACTTATTTATTTACTATTTACACATAAGTTATCTCAGTCATCAAAGTTGGCAACACTTTTGCGGCTTTGAGATTGCAATATGTCTATGGGCTTTAAAGCCAAGTTACCATCAAATGGCTTGTGTGCTTTCATTCATTAACAATACGGTATTATATTGTCAACAGGCAGTTCAGGCGGCAAGAAAGGCTCCGGTTCAGGCGTGCTCACGTGCCCCAAGTGCGGAGATCCTTGCACGCACGTGGAGACGTTCGTCAGCTCCACCCGCTTCGTCAAGTGCGACAAGTGTCACCACTTCTTCGTGGTACTCAGCGAGGTCGACACTAAGAAGAGCATCAAGGACAACGCTGAGAATAAGTCTGGATTCTACAGGTCAGTGTTACATCCCGGAATTGTATAACCTATGTGTTCTCAAGGCAAGAGTGAATAGGTTTTTTTTTGTGTAAGCGTGTACATCACCCTCGACCTAGTCATCAGTTACCTGATATTAACTGAGGCAAAACAATATTGGATTTAAAAAAAACGGCATTCTGTGTCAGTCCAGACCCATTTGTATAATGGTGGGTAGTCACGATCAGTGTTAACTGATAGATTTTTACTGAACTGTCACTCACTGACAATGTCAACAGTTCAGTAGAAAGTGATATGATGTAACTGACCTTAACACTGTGACATATCATTTGTCAAACTTTAATTCTCTACGCTTCTTAAGAAAAACAACTGTCAGAAACAAATTGACAGATTGGTGACAAGGTTCAAAAATGGAAAGTAATGATTAAGTATGCTCTTAACGCACCGTGTTATATACACAATAGGTTTTTTTTTCCCTTTCTCCCTCTTTCTCTCTCCTTAGATTTTTGGCATTGTTTTCCTGCTGAACTATGTTATTTGATAATATATTTATTTTAATATTTAAAGCTTTATATAATGCTTAGACTAAGTAGTACCATTGTAAAATGAAATATTAAAAAAAAAATACTGACTGCTGAGTTTCTTGCGGCGGCGTTTCTTCTCAGCAGGGTTCTCCTCTTGGGAAGTGCTGGTAAATTCTTGACGTGTAAAAGTGCCCGTGGGGCCTACTTAATGAATAAATTACTTTTATCTTTTTTTTATCTTAAGGACATAAACACATTTTGTCGATGACTGAATAATTAGCCTTTCTTTATTTATTTTATTGAATTACTAGTATAGTTCTTTTAACTATATACTTCACCGCGTGAAGAAGCAACGAAGAACCAAACATGTAAATGTTAGTATACGGTATCAATTTTACTATATAACAATACGCAAATGCATCCGGCAAGGCGATTACAGCCGAATCTGCAACATCGCCACTCTCTCATTTATACCACCGCCCAAAGCAAAAAGGCATTATCAGCATACGGACTTTGTTCTCATTTACTGCCTTTTTCTTCCGGGCGCCAGTATAAACCTTTCGCTTTCGCGTTGCGCAACTTTAATGTTCATGTCTTTATTTATTACAGCACCGTTATTTATTATTATTACGCTTTTACCCCAATGGTTGCTCTTTGTATGGTAAAGACATACTTGATGCAACTTGATTAACGGTGTTGATGTTTACATGTAATTATATGCACGAGGGTGACAGCAACATGTTTTATGCTTATTAACTTTAGCCTGCGGCTTTATCACTCTTATTTACTTGAGATGCTGTGACTTTGAAATAAAAACGATACAAACGGTCATACCATACATGGTTCTAATGACAGTATAATACTAAAGATACTTCCTCTACGACTATTCTAACCAATACAGACATAAGCCAGCAAGCTTTCCATAGGCTATCCAAATTTGAATTTAGAACTTTTTGAAACAACGTACCTACAAAAAAAAATGATTTTGACATGATCAGGGGTCGTAATTTTGATGCCGATGACGTCAAAATGACGTAATTTTACATACAGGTGCTCTGCTTTCATTTGGCAGGGGTGCCGGTATGTTTTACTGGTACAAAAAATAAATAATAAAAAACGGCAAAGTGATTATAGTTAAATACAGCTTAATCCCAATCAAAATACGGATCAAAGCAGCATCATATATTTTTTTACCACTTCTTGCTAAAAATGGCAAATTGACACAATTTTCTTTTATGAATGTCAGTGCGACAATTGTATGTATGACGATTTAATCGTATAAAATTTTATTACAACATATAAACTATTTTTTTAAATGATAATGTTACTCGATGATTTTAGCCACGGTCCTTCTCAATCAAATAGTTTAATTTACGTGTTAGGTATAAAGCAAATATTTATTTTTCTACGCGTAAATAGATTAAACTCATTTGTACTTGATTAAATGATTGACGAGTAATGGTTAATAATTACAATAAAACCATTTGGAATCATACTCTATGTAGCGTGACGTAATTTTTGCGTCAACGGCATGAAAATTACGGGCCCTGGACATGATACATGATCATATTGTTTTTAACTGGGCCGCCATTACTGTTAAGAAAATAAGAGCTATCGTAACGTTAACAATACGATAACATGTCAAATGCAATATAAATTAACAAAGTAGAATAGTAGGAGCCCTTTTAAACAAAAGACTGTGTTTTCGGCTATCGCTTATTTCAAAGAGCCTAAAAGTGTATCGAGCCAGGTTCCATCGTGGAGTTTCTGGCTTTCCTCGACGTTTTCTTCGGTAGTTCCTATCTTCTGCGAGCTTCTATCTAATACCTTTAAACGAGCAATTCTTGTATATATACACCCGTGTTTTTTTTTATTTACGATAACTTCGGCATATTACTAGGTATATCTATAGAAACTAATTGGTAGATTAGATTTTTAAATATTGCAAAAAAAAAAAAACAGTTTAGAACAAAATAATGAAATCTTTTATCTTTGGTCATTCTACAAGGGCCTTTAGAGTTACCTAGCTAATAATCAGTGTCAAATACGTCTATGTTGGCGTGACATACACACACAAGTAAAGATAACACTTGACAGGTACAAGTCACTTTAGATTGACGCGTATACAAACCTAACAATTGGAAACTCTTTACTCATACGTATTAAAAGAAAATTGTTGTTATCAATTAAGAGCCTTTTACACTAGTTTAACGTGATTAACTGATTAAATTTAAAAATTAAATATCTTTATAACCGTTAGACTTATCATTTGTCTGTCTTCGGGAAATTAACTTTGTTTGACCTAAAGAACGTTCCCTTAAAGTTATCGTAAATAAAAAAAAACACGGTGTATAATATATAATCTGAATCTCGGAAACGATTTTCATAAAATTTAGTATGCAGGGCACTATTAATATTATATTTGCATAAATGACGTAATAATATGATATACTAATAACACGCGTACGTATTTTTCGTTAACGTGGTATTTTAGTTCAAATTGGCTAGCTAGAGTATACTTACTAAGGTTGACTACATAAGGTGAAGACAACTTTATTTGAAGCAAATAAGGAATAGTTTCGTCCTCTTTGTGAACTTGACAGAATGACTCGCGTATCGTTTGCAAGTCACTGCTTTTGAAAGCTTCTGTGTCATTACAGCGAAATCGTGATGTCTTTGTTATTTTACTTTGAAAATCGTGATCGAAACCACCTCGTTGCTATTGGACTTATTGAATTCACCAGAACCCGCGACTTTTGTACATTTCTTCCATGTAATTAGGTATATAAAAGTGTATCATTCGTTTGTACAAAAGGTAGTAGATATAAAATATGGCACTGCAAATGTTAAAGGTGCATATTATAGTTAAAAGTATTTGCATATTCTTTTGCTGTTTTTCTTTAACATAGTAGGTAACACAAATAACTTAATAGAATGGACTGGAATTTTTATTGCCTATTGTTTTGTATTGTTATTCGCACTGCCGCGAATGCAAAAGGCCATTTGAGAGGATTTGGGTTTTTTATTTTAGCCAAGCTAGTGACACGACCTGGTCAAGGTCGTTCACAGATCGCGATCGGCAGTAACTGACAGGTTTTCCTCGAAGCAATTGTCCTAAAATATCTGAGATATTTATCTTCTGAATCTTGATGTATAAACAGCACGATGTTATAATAGCCTCTTAAGCCCCACCGTACAAGGAAAGTCAATGGAATATGAATCTATTGAGAATGAAACAAAAGCAATTCCACTTTACTTTGCATTAGATCTCTATTTCAATGGCCATATTATGTACTGTTGACCATATTAACAACCTTGTCATTGTGAAAGTCATTGTCATTGTCGTGTGTGTCATTTGACGTTCTGTTTGAAGTTTACTATGTTTACTACAACGCACTAAAGTGCATAACATTTTTTGTTGGGGCTACTATTAGTTCTTACAAGCAGCCTCAGGAGGATAGAATCGGTAACATTGGGTAGGGTTTATTTGTAATATTGGTATGAAATATTTAAGAAGTATAACAGAGAGAGTAATTTCTTGACAATAGCTGATAGTGGGCTGGAATCAAGAAAGCGAATAATTGAATGAAAAACAAGCTTTTAAAACCTGACAGCGTTTTTTTTACTGCCGTCGATATACGTACCTATGTTAATAATTGTCAATTTGACATCGTTGTTATTTCAGATAGTTTAGGTGTCCTATGTCACTCGCGATGGTAAAAGGATTCTAACGATACCACACACATCTAAATCGGCTCAGGCGTTTAGAAGTTATGGTGGAATAAAGAATCGTAAATACATACATACATGATACCCTGAAAATATTATACTCCTTTAATTTGGGCAGTCGTGTAAAAATAAGTATTGTGAAGATAAGAGAAGATTAAGAAAACTCTACCAACTTTCACTGGTAGGACAACCACATTATAAACCACAGAAATACGATAACTGGGAAAAAAACTTACTAGTTTATGTCAAAGTAAAACCTGGAAATTCCGGCTTTGTGGAGCCCACATTCAGCAAACATTACTTGTCCTCAGAGTTAGCAACACATTTCGTCCCTTTACCTCTTATGTGATCGAATAGTTGGAATAGAACACTCGTATTTCAAGTATTATAAAAACTACTTTCCTGTAAAAATATTCGATCAGATAAGAGGTTGAGAAAGTAAAGGGACGATTTGCCATCTGAAGATAGCAAATTGCCATAGGCCCCAGAGCGCACTTACAAGAGGCCTGTACTGTCTTTTTAAATAAAAAGGACTCGTACGCAATTTGATAGTCAAAGTAAATTGAACCCCCGACTTAAGAAATAAGATCACTAATACATTCGCGATATGAGACATACGCCGTTCTAATGATGGCAGTGTAGGTTTAGCTTAGGATGCAAAAGCTACTACCGTTTCGATTTCTACCGACTCGAAATACATGTTGTTGAGATAAGCGGTCGAAGCGTTCTGTCATCAGCTTATGTCAATCCTATATATAAAAGCGAGAGGCTTTTCGAATATCGCTAACTTAGCGTTTGCCTTCTTCGTGCCAGAAAAGAAAAGAACCTGTTTCGTAACCAGGTTATGAGCCTTAAATGTTTCCACTGTTTAAATGCTAAAAATAAACAAAAGTTATGCAAATTTATCATTACAGTGAGTTTCGCAATATATACAAATGAGTTTTTTATGCAAATAAATTGTTGCGTAAACACAACGTAGCGAATGTGAAACTTCTGTGAGGATACATTGAGAAGGAACATGCTATCCGTGGAAGGATAATGAGAGAGGATACAAATGTTTACGTATCGTTCAGTTTAGAGATTATTTTTGTGATCTACTTACTTGAATTTAGCGTAACGCTTATAGACAGACGGATAAAGTTTTAACTATCAAATTATGAGAATAAAATTCAGGCTGATAATAGTTAAGGCGGTTGATGGCGTAAATGTACAAAGAAAGACCAACCCATTATTAAAGTAAAAGTTAAAACGACGTTATTTATGGTTTTGTTATCAACAATAAAAATGACGACGATGAATACTAGCTTCTACCTTCAGCTTCGTTCGCGTTAACCATCCCACCCATCCCCTCTCTCCCATCCTGTATCCAAAATTCCATTCAAAACCGTCCAACCGTTTAAACAGCAACAAACATACTAACACACACACAGTTACCAACTTTCGCACTAATAATCAATACAACAACAACAACCACAAAACAAAAACAAACAACATATATTCGTATGATAGTTAAATAATATTCATAGCTATACTTCAAAGAATAGAATATAATTATATAATAAATATAGTAGAATAAATATAAAATTATTAATTAAAGTGCAATTAAACTTAGTATATAACATATTATAATACTATTATAATAATAAGCCCTCTTCTCTGTTTTTTCTGCTATTGTTGCTGTGCCCAACAGGGTCCACATACATATCATCATGTATATGTATACCTATGATTACAACAACATCTGTAAAATTAATGTGGAATGCAATAAATGTATTGAGTACACAACAACAACACACCATCAATACAATACAATACAATACAATACAATACAATACAACCCAATACAACAATAGAACCTCAAAGAAAAATATTCATGACACCTCTCTTAACTCCTAGAGAGCAACGTCCTTAGAGCATAATACGAATATTGCGTTATGGTTACTTAGAGGTCATTGTATCTGTGAATTTGCTAAACAATGAGGTGTTATCGGTTCGCAGTTGTCATGATAGGAGATAGCGGAGGTACTTGACCGAGCTGCCTTGAATTTAGCTTTTTAAGGTAAAGGGTACATGTGAGTTCACCGACCAACTAGTTATGTTGTCATGGGCACATAATAACGTTTCGAAATCGTAGGTCTAAATATGCTGGTCAGTGATGTTGATGTATTCACATATATTAGACCGTCTAAACAGTTGTCATGGAAGGAAATGGAGACAGGGTCAAATGTAACACTTCGTCAATAAACTTGTTGCTATGTTGAGTTACAAAACTTTTTTTAAGTAATTTTACACCGACTGTATTTTTTGCACAGAACTCGGCTACTTATTTCACCCTTCTAACTTAATTAATCAAATCACCGTTTCTTAACCCCCGATGTAAAAAGAGAGGTGTTATAAGTTTGTATCTGCGCATCTGTGGGGTTGCAGCTCCTAAACGGGTGAATCGATTTAGATGAGGTTTTTTCATGAAAATAGATGGGGCCGTTTAAAGCGGCTACATACCATCAGTTTTAATTGCCCAGTTTCAACTGTACAGTTTTATCTAATGAAATGTTGATAAGATATTTGTTAGATTGTCAGTTTAACTGCACAGTTTGCAGTGCCTACACACATACGTTTTAACTGAACAGTTCGACTGTGCAGTTAAAACTGATGGTACGTAGCCCGCTTAAGAGATATCACCTCTAAAAGAAGGGGTCACCAATATACCGGGGGTTTTTAGCTATCTGATAGTTTTTTAAAGGACAATGTTCTGTGGAAACTAGACAACGATAGAGATACATACTGTATCGGAACCCGGGACCGGTAGTTTTGTAGGTAAGGTCGCTAGCAACTAGGCTAAGCATGTCGTCAATACTGCATTGTCATCTAGTTGACAAACTATTGAACGTGTAAAATTGATTTAAAAAAATGTGGTTTGAATGTCACGTTGTTAGTCATAACAAATATTAATGCCAATGATTTGTATTTTTACTTCTATTTTATTATATTGCAAATATGTCCGATATTTTGATGTAATCGTCACCAAAAAAAATAAGCAACCAAGAAATTAGACGGCTCTGATTATGGTATTTTTTTTGAATTGTTGGTTGGTTTTGAAGTAGTTTGAATATTACAATTGTTGTCTTTTTTTGTAATATGCTTTTATTATCTTATTATTTACATATGAGGACGATAACATTAAGCTAAAGTTTGTATTAAAAAGCAGTGACGAACGCAACAGGATCAGTGATCAATTTTAAACTATTTAAACAAGTATTTGGGTCAATCCTTTTGGCACGCCCTTCAGTTTTAAATTATAGAATGGAAAACAGCTAGCTGGTTAGTAAAACTGCTTAGAATAAACCATATTTTTATATTTATCAAAACAGTATGTAAAATTAAATTTATTTAGAGAGGCAATTATCTCAAAGTAACGCAAGGGACAAAATCACTTCAAAAGTCCGTTGAGTTATCAAATTGTTACAAATAAAAAAATTAATACCTTATGTTACAAGTTCCTTTTAAGTATATTTACTTCGTAACAAAACAATAAAACACGCCACTCATTATTATTGTTCTATTAAAAACCTATACTTTTAATATTTGAGTAGCTTAGTTTTATTTTATTTTATTTTAAATAAATACATATGTATATTGATAAAAATAAAACCTCAAATAACCTTAATATGTATATCATCCTGTTTGAACGAAAAATAAATCATGCCATATGTCCACGTGCAGGCGTCACGTTTTAATGCAACATTGCATTTCTTCATCAAATGATTATCAACTCTATCGCGTGGCATTACAGTTCATACTAACACCTTGAGGTTTATCACTATCACACGATTGTCAAGTCTAATCCACTAATAGACTGACGTCTTGTGACGTCACAGTCGACTCGTTGACCTTCGTTGTAGATCACTGACATTATAATTAGTTGTTTTATATTTAGAACCGTATTAGTAACCCAATTAGGTAGTTTTTCCATTGTTAGTCAACGTTTTACTGTCTTGTACTTTAAATTTCTTAAAAGTAGAAGTATACCTACTATAGAACGCCCGTGACTTCGTACGTGTTGATTTAGTTTTTCATGCTACTCCCCCCTATTTGCTTCCGTTGGGGGTCGATTTTCGAAAAATCTTCTCTTAGTGCGTAGTAAATTTGGAATCTCTAGACCCAGCTGCAGCGGTTTGGGCTGTTCGTTGATATTATATTATTATCACTATCACTGCATAGTATAAAACAAAGTCGCTTCCTGTCCGTCCGTCCCTATGTATGCTAGGATCTTTAAAACTCCGCAACGGATTTTGCTGCGGTTTTTAAAACTAGATAGAGTAATTCCAGAGGAAGAGTTTTATGTATAATAAATTTTGGATTATGCACGGGTTTCTAGAAAACTCACATAAACCGAAGCAAAGTGAGGGCGGGTCACTAGTAAAATATAAAAGAAGAAATATCAACAATAAAAAAGACATATCAACGCACAGCTCAAACCGCTGGGTCTAGAGATTCCAAATTTGGCACGTGAGTTCCTTATGGCCCGAATTAATAAACTAATCTCAACTCTAATGCTCGTCTCGAGATGCGTCAACATTGACAGTGGTCTATGGTTTGGCGTTTACTTTGACGTATCTAGTGACGGGCCTCACAGTCAAGATGAGTTTATTAATACGGCCCTATGAGGTCTAGGGGTGAAACTCGACGCCCATTGGGAAGAAATAGTGGGAGTTGCGGTAAATTCATTCTAGTGTAGCATAGACGCATACAGCTTAATCTGCTTTTAATATAGTTGTTAAAAAGTGGTATTTATTGTAGCTGTAGGTAGGTATATCGTATTTCGAACTAAGCAGTGCTTTTTATGTTTCATTGACATTTCTTCACAAATGTATCTGATTTGATACACGTCAGCGACTGTCCTTTTCACTCGTCCCGTCACTACACTTCGGGAGTCTTGTAAAATGACATACTTACCTACTTTCCGCACCTGCTTAAAATTGTACTATTTTATATTAAGTTAGTCAATACAGTATTTTAAGGTCGCCGTCAATAGACTTGCAAAAGATGTAAACAAAACCAAAAGAAACAAATTACCATGATGACTCCATAATCAAATACTTTTAAAGATCAAGTGAGGTCTTTTCAACGATTTATATACTAGATCATTATTTATATATTAAGTTTAACATAAAATAACTATGAATTATACGTTATTTTCAATAAAAACAAGCTTGGTGAATATTTGAGGTTATGTGCATACATCGGGGTTTTCGGTGCGGGAATGATTTGAGAAAGAGTAGAGATAAACAGATAGGCCAGTCTGAGAAAAATCATATTATGCCTAATTAATGAATAACTACCTCTCTGCGAATTGTATACCTACACACTATAATACAATTTTATTTTAACTCATGTAGGAGATACTTTAGCTTTACTACCAAAACTTATGAGATAATGATAAAAATATCATTAATTAATTACTTGCAGTAAATTTAGCAGATGGCTCGATTTTCAAAATAAACTATTAATATTTTTTCTATATTTGGAACAGTTTGAAGAGGTTGATAGTGACTTTATAGTACCTATATCTATGATTACTTATTGATTTATGTTATTCAATTAATTATTCATGACGTAGAAACCTACTAGAGTACATTCTGTTTTTCAAGTGAATACCTAATCTTTGACTAGGTTCACTAATGTTTGACCAAATCATCATTTGACAAACGTATCATTTTACAAACTTTCATTTCACAAAGAGATACTTCCCGCCGTATTATTTTCAAGTTTTTAGTGGTCGATATTCTAACCTAACCTAACCTATTTAATAAGCTGATTTAATCTGTGCAATATGTAATGGTTTAAGCACAAACACGTTTTTGCGAAATGAAAGTTTGTAAAATGATACGTTTGTCAAACGTACTTTTGGTCAAATGAACGGACCCCCTTTGACTAATGTCAAACGTTCCCGCACCGAAAACCCCGATGTATGGTTATGTGTCAAACAGTGCTAATTTGTTTACATCGTTCACAAGTTCTACTGACGGCGACTTTACAAATGCGGCGTCATGAACTCATGATCAATAAAATTCAGCCTTATGAATCCAATCTGTCAATGCAATAGTCGCTTTATCATAAATACTCACACGGTGCAAATCGCTTGAAACAGTAAATTGTATTTAGGTAGCGTAATGCTGGTCCATAAACCGCAAGATAATCAGTAAAACTTGTTGTGAAACGTAGGACGTGAAAGTATACGTAAACAGATTCGTATCAATAAAATAAGTTTATGAGTTATGAGGCTTGTTGCAACGTATATAGTTACTGTTAAATTAAGATAATCACTTCATCTCCCGCACGAAATATGTGTTGCTAATTTATTAAGCTTTCAATTTTAAGAGATTGAAGTAATATTTAACTTAACTATTATATTATGTGTTTTATAATATTTTAACGTTTAAATGTTTGAACTGCAAAAATTAGCTAGTTGGTTTTGAATTTATCTGCCGATTGCTTTAAGCGGAGCATCAGATTGATCTGTGGTTTTAAACTGAGATAGTTTGACTGATGCAGTTCATGCAGAAAAACATATCGAAACTTTTATGTGGTCATCTTGCACCATCTCATATACACATAAGTAGTCGATTCTATTTATTCTTTTGTCTTTTATCTCTCAATCTCTCCTGTAAGATTTTAAGCATGTTTTCCTGCTACACATGTTATTAAATTGGTTACAGTCCAAAAAAAATCACGATTTTGGACATCAATCATGACATTGCGGATAGAAATAAGCTTGCATGCAAAGTTAATTAATATTAAAAACTAATCGCTGAATAAAATTATACCACATTGTTACAGAAAACCGCCCCCGCCTCCAAAGAAGATCTTCGAATACCTAAACAAACACGTCGTAGGGCAGGAATATGCGAAGAAGGTGCTATCCGTCGCAGTATACAACCACTACAAGCGTATCTACAACAACGTCACCAGCGGAACGTCCAACGACGCCCACCATCCCCTACACCACACGCATAGAGGCAAGTCATTTATTTTAGTTGTGAAGACCTTGTTCAAGGTCCGGATCGCTCCCACGATCTTATCATTCAATCTATCGCCCTTTTTGTATTGTTGTGTTTTGGCATGGTATAAATAGAAAAGTAGTTCGTCTCCTGACGGTTAGGAGCTTCTGTTACCTATTGCTGCTAGGGCGCTAGGGTTGCGTCGATGCGCTCGATACTATAAAGCATGCGTATTAACGCCCGCAACCAAACGTGGCGACGGCCTAGACTTTAACCGGTTTCATGCGTCCTGTTGAATACATGCAAGCCGCTCGATATTAGTTTTTTGAAGACGAGCAACTGTTTGTTTGTACTGTGCTTCCGGTGTGGGATAAAGACAACCAGTGAAATGACTAGCAGTCCATCTTAGTTCTCAGGGTTGGCAACGCATTTGCAGCCTACAGATTGCAGTCTTTAGATTTTAATTTATGAGTCATATATCTCACTTGACATCAGGTGGCACGTGTGCTTGTTTGCCTTCGACTTGCCATAAATAAAAGTAATAGCTCAATTACGCTAGACCATTCGCTCGCGTTGCATCAATCCCAAGCGGATCCGACAAACTTCAATCTCGAATCTTATGTTCGTGATGTTGACCTCCCCAAATACGTACGGTAGTAAATGTTTCTTGTAGAAGACCTGTTTTGGCCTGAAAAAATGGTATCAAGCTGAGCTTGAACCATGTTGCAACGTTTGGCAATAGATTTTGTTTGTTTTTGTTTGTTATTTTGTTCTTATAGGTTTTTTTAGACGTATGTAAAATTTCTTTATTTCTTTTAAAATTATAATGTAATATACGGTGTCCTTATCCGACTGATTGAATATGTGTCCACTCTAATTCGTTCACCTTATAAGTAAGACGACTGCATATGTCGCTAACGAATCCGGTCGACTGGGCTCGCCTTTACACATGTCCGTTGCGATCGAATGATAACTAATTGAGTAAGCATACGGTGACCGGATAAATGTAATACTGCTACACCTCTACAAGCTCATTTTGTTGTACAAAGTAACCATTCCTTACACCACCCGTGCACCCGCATGAATACATACGTAGAGCGTGAATATGCGATTTTGTCTTGGTTTCTGTATCATCTCAAGACTAAAAAAGTCCTGGTGACGAAATCAAAGTCGAGTTTTAATATGGATACACGTTATGTTCTGTTAATATGTGTCTCTAGCACTTTACAATATCCAAAGAAAGTGCTCTCTTTTGCAGTGTGTAACCGCTCCAAGATAATAAACAACGCAACTGCTAGCCAGCTACCATATCTCTCACAGAGTTTTGTCAACAACAATGGCCATAACTGTTAGTACCTCATGATTACCCTGAGGTCACTCCATTCCAACTTCCTCTTGTTTCGTTTTGCTTACTAGTCCACTTCAGTTGCTAAATATTTATTTTTAGCTGTTAAACCATGTTATAGAATATGTATGCCTGCCCCTTCGTTTTTGCGCTGTTTTTGTTCGTCATTATAATTTATTTTTATGATAATTTTAATGTTGATTATGGGAACTATTCTTTTATGTCTGGATTCTTGTTCAAGCCAGTCCGTTTGCATCACCAATTGCTTACCTTATTTAGAACTAGGCATTTGATTTGGAGGTCAACTGCACTAAATCGATTCGTCACACTCTCACCTTTTCACTCTTTTGAGCCCAAAGTAGATCGATTTTTCCACCGCAGAAAAAAGCTGTTTAGTATGCTCTGTCGTGCAGATGCTACCGTTAGATTTTTAACACCCTGAGTGACAGTTTATTGTAGATCTAAAGATTCGTGTACTGATCTTCAACTATATTCGTACATCCGTTAACCGTATTACTTTGCCTTGAATTAAGTTTCCCGATTTTTAGATTTTCAAATCATACAAAAATATAATTAGATTGTGTAACCACAACACTCGATGCGAACACAGCTGTTGCATATTTTTTATGTTTAAACATTAAACTAGGCTATCACAAGCACCAAAATATACTTATCTTATCACAAACAAAAGTTCACTTTAGATACCTAGTGTTTTCAATACACATGCCCTGTAAGTGAAGTTGTCGGTACGGTGGCGTCAATCAAAAATATAAAATAATATCGTGACTCAGTGACTGACTGACAGGCAACGCCCAGCCTAAACCGCTGGATCTAAGGACTTGAAATTTGAAAGAAGTTTTCCTTGAGAATCCTATGGGTGCAAATAGACTCCCAACGCGAAGAAATGTGAAGAGCTGCGGGACACTAAATTCTACGCGAATGAAAACACTAAATATTAAAGTTTTCAATGAACAATAAATGCAATACTTTTTATTGAATTATGTATTTTTTATATTCTTGCACATAACACATAACCTCTTTTATGAGATAATGTGGTCAATAAACTTGAGGATTTATAGTTCCGCTACAAGAACTGGTAGTCTTTGTGAAGGACGCTTTGTAAAGTTCGAGGTACGCTGTAGGGAAGGGATACCTTTAGGACAGACCCTATGTTTAATATTTAATAGTTGACATATTATGCGTGATATGATAATGATGATAACCTCACCAAACAGCGATCGCACCGGTGAAATTACTAGCAAGAGGCATTTCATCTCGGTCCTTCGGTGTTAGCAAGGCATTTGGAATATTGATTTTACACAGCTGGTCGCTAGTGTCCTCTGTAATTCTTATCCTTTGATACCATTTAGCACGGGTAGCATATTTACCACCTAGAATTATTGCAAATTTAACTGTTTAGACCTCTAACAGAAAACAAATACCGTCATGTCAACGGTTACAAAATTAAAAGTAATATTTTTTTTGTCTGTCCGTTTGCAGATCTCCTCCACCTGAGTCACGGCAACAACAACAACAGCACCAGCAGCAGCAGCAGCAACGGCGCGGACATCCTCGAGAGACAGAGCCATGAGCTCAGACTTGACAAGAGCAACGTGCTGCTTCTCGGACCCACCGGATGCGGTGAGTGCGATTTGCAAATAAAAAAAATATTAATTCTCATGAGACAAAACGGAAAAATCATGGTTTGCTTGAGGTTATGTGACCGAGAAAGAACTAACCGCCGTTCTCAGGGACAATTTAGAGACAAGTAACTCTTTCGTTTAGAATTTGTGTATGAAAAAATCGACACTAAGGAAGGACTTCATCATCATTAACTAATGCGACCGTTTTCTGTGATAAACCTCATAGACCGAAACATATCAGGACGCACCGTAATAAAAAATACTGCGTACCTTTTTTTACAGTGGCAAAACACGTATTCATACGAAATCGGAAACAAAGTCGCTACGAACATTCTATTTCCATACAAATTATGTCATACACTTACTTTTCTTATCTTGCCAAAATCTTCACACGTGCATTACCCGAAATTGCTGGCAATACGCTAGTAAACAAAATTTTGTATGAGATGCGCGTGCGACTTTAAATTTATATTAGCTATTTTCGTCCCAAACGTTGCATATTTTGTACGTGTCACGAATGATTTAGCAAAATCTTTTGGCCTTTTGGTGCGAAGCTTTTTGATTATCATACGAAATGTAGTCCTTTCGAAGTCGTGATGTTGACAATGCTTTTCGACTTCTGTGGTCTGCCTGTAGTAATCGCAAAAACGAAACGGTCTCTTAGTTTTATCTCATGCAATGGTAGCCAAACTTACCTGGAAACTAATAAATTGTGACTAATATATTGTATTGTGGTACTTGTTGAAAGATTAACCACGTGATCGACCTAAGATTTGTCCCCTGCGTTACTTTTAACGATGAACTCTCATAAGTACTCATAACATAACAATTCCGATTGAAAACACGTATTCAAAAAGTAATTATAAGACAAAAAATACTTTGCTGTTTAAACAAAATATAATAACTTGATAACGTACTGTAACGGTAAAAAAATAATCCAGAAACTCATACTGAATAAAAAAGGGATTCTCTAGAATATATTTTAAATGATAATAAAACCGATTATGTAAACAAAAGGTTTTAAATCCCTCTTTTGGTTCTTTAATTTTATTAATAGATTCGCAAATCTATTGAGCAATCTACCTTGATCGCAACTCGTAACAAGGTCGCCATTTTAATTCACCTTGACATCCTATTCGCTTTATTGATTTAATAATTTGTTCTTTAAAATGTAACTAGAATTACCTACACGAATTTAGATGTAAAATGTTGACCAGATTGAGTTCAAAATGCCTTTTCTGTCTCGTTATTTGGTATTGGATATCGATGTTGTTTTGAATTTTTAATTAGTTTTTGGTGATGCGGTTTTTTTTAATTTGAATATACTTAAATATTCGTTCGTTGGTTGTAATAATATTAAAAATAAAATAGACTTAGGTACTGTAACTCAAGTCTTAGGTACTGTAGCTCATAAATGGGTGTACAATTCATGTATGGCAGTTCAAACAGGTATTAAATAGGTACTAACCTTAAGTGGCAGTGGGCGGGGCACATTGCTCGTAGAACTGATGGCCGTTGGAGCGGAAAGGTTCTAGAGTGGCGACCGCGAACCGAGAGACGAAGTGTTGGCAGACCTTCCACAGGGTGGACTGACGATCTGATAAAGGTCGCGGGAAACCGCTGGATGACAGCAGCAGAGGACCGAACGTTGTGGAAAACCTTGGGGAAGGCCTTTGTCCAGCAGTGGACGTCTTGCGGCTGATAATGATGATGATGATGAAAGTGTATACGTATTTATGAACTCGACTGTACTACCATTTTTTATCCGTTTTGTTTATAATGCTCTGGCTTGAGCCACACTCCCCATTGTTACACACTGACAAATAGTAACTTTATTATAACTGTTTATGATTTTGGGCGGCAATTTAATGGCTGGTTTGATTATAAAATTGAATACCTTCGCATTTTTAACTTATGTAACAATGAATTGAGGGTTCACGTCTTTTGTTTGTTGTTGCATAGCTGATAACGCCAATCGATTTAAATATTGTTCGAAGTCTTGACGTAATGTCATAATAAACAATATACTCGTGCGTATACGTGACTGGCCGACTTGGCGCTCAAAAGGCGTTATGTAAACAAACCGATTATTCAATATAATTCGTCATTGAGTACTTTAAAAAAAATTGTTTACCTTGATAAAATGGACGTATTTAAAAAAAAAATGTGTTTCGATCAAATTAAAATTCTTCGTTAAAGTTCGATAAAGGCGTTTCGATAAAAAAAAGCACCATTTAAACAACCTTCGGGTTTGTATTTCTCTCTCACTCGTTCTCTTACGCTCAAATGCGAGTCTGACCGACTTTAATAGAACCCGAAATACTTTTGAAAACTTCGTGCACTCTAATAAATTCAAAGCTATTTAATGTAAGAAACAGTTGAGAACAGTTTTTGAACAGCTATAAAAATAACCAAGATATTAGCATTACATGACGACACAGTGCATATCGGATCTCTCTGTCTAATTAGCAATCAAAAATGCTTGTATCATCCGTATTTCTTGGCCAATTTTCATTTTAATTTGACTTTTGGTGATCTTCTTTGGTATTTTCCTATTTGGTTGAGAAATGCGATTTAAAAATCCATTCATATTCCCTATTAATGCATTGATTTGTCTCCAGGTAAAACACTTCTAGCTCAAACGATAGCGCAGTGCCTGGACGTCCCGTTCGCGATCTGCGACTGCACCACTCTAACACAAGCGGGCTACGTCGGGGAGGACATCGAGAGCGTCATCGCGAAGCTATTGCAAGATGCCAACTTCAAGTTAGTATGGATTGGACGCTCTCGTGTTTGCTCTTTAGTTGTAATGGGCAAGTTTCAAATAATGTCTTAGTGGTAAAGCCAGAGTGTGTATTGCCAGTGATGACTTACGGATCTGAGACGTGGGCGCTAACAATGGGCCTCATAAGGAAGCTCAAAGTCACTCAGAGTGGTATGCTCGAGGTTTCTCTGCGTGATAGAATCAGAAATGATGATATCCGCAGTAGAACTAAGGTTACCGACATAGCCCGAAGAATAGCTAAACTGAAGTGGTAGTGGGCGGGGCACATTGCTCGCTGGACTGATGGCCGATGGGGTCAGCGGGAGACGAGCTGTAGGTGGAACAAGATGGAGTGACGACCTCGTAAGGATCGCGGGAGCGCGGTGGATGCGACAAGCACAAGATCTGAGTGGAGAGCCTGGGGGGCTATGTCCAGCAGTGGACGTCTTTCGGCTGACATGATGATGATGATGATGATGAAAGCCAGATTTACGGTGTTAGCAAGTTACTGGTCCGTAATGCGATCTACTTGGATACGGTCACAAACGTTAATTGGTGACCCATTTCAAAAAACGGGCTTGAAATCGTCAATGCCCTTAGAGATGCCAAATCATTTGTAACTTATAGGAAACTTAACCTTATTGTTGTAAATTTAAGTTCTTGACTGTACCGGCGCAGAAAATATTATAGTAATAGCCATTTGCATGAGTATACACATTTAATAATTAACGATACACACAATTAAAATGATAAAATTGATTCAACAAGACAATTCACTGTTCTTCTCTTCTCGTCTACACTGGCTCTATTTAATCTTTCCTTCAATGCTAGTATTCTATCCACGATTACTCTGCACGTTTAGCACAAGTTGTGTTTTCTTGCTTATCGTTACTCACTGTATAGAAAGGGAGATCTGAGCGACAAACAAGTCGCCGGCAACTTGTGCTAGCCGTGCTGGTGTTTCTCGACAAAATTGATTGTTAACTTGTAGTGATGCACTTGCTTGCTTATTTGTTGTAAACTTCCAAAAAAAAACGTTACGTACCGGCGGAGCAGTCTCACAGCACAAGTACTCCGAAGTGCCAACTGATCAAACAGTTTGTATCAACATGAATTCAATGCTCCTCAAGCCAAATTGACGTTATAGTAATTTTTTATACAAATATGAGGTCGCCTGCCTACAGAAAATAATCCGGATTGAAGCAGGAAAACCGGCAAAGTGCGTGAACAACACACATTAATTTAGGATTCCAAGCCAGTAGAGTACCAACGGACTTGACCATAGATTCTTAATGTTTGTATGATATCAGAGTTCAATTTAAGTTGGAATGTGATGTTTTTTTTATTATTGCACTTAAATTATGATTATTATGCGGATATTTATGACCATGATAATTTTATCTTCAGCAGATCACACGGCTTTACTGATTTGTATTAGGCTATATTGTTCTTTACTGTTAAAAATATGCGAATGGTTAGAGAGCCCTTCGTGAAAGTAGCTACTAAGAAAAAAATAATTGCCACTCGGAAAAAACGTTTTTCGGAATATACATTATTTACATTATCATATTAATATTGTATGTATTTTTATATATATTTATTATTATTATTCAGAAATAAATATCAAAAGCAGGCATTCAAATTTGAAAACTGTTTTTTTTTGGTGATCATTTTGCCAAATTATAGGAAACCATAATTCTAAATAACAAAAAAGGATTCCCGATATGCCTCAAAAAACGTATGGAGTTGTCCGTTTTGTTACCCAAAGTTCAATAAATCTCCAAACACTTTTTGGGGAAATCCTCATTTTATTCTGAATAATGGTCCTCACCAATACGTGGAAAGAAGACTTTCTTTCCATATTTAAAAAGTACAGTATATAATTTGAAGTTTTGTTATGCAGCGTGGAGCGAGCGCAAACCGGTATCGTGTTTCTGGACGAGGTGGACAAAATCGGCGCCGTGCCCGGGATACACCAGCTGCGAGACGTCGGCGGTGAGTTGCTATAATTCAACGGACTAGTTTGACGGATGAAGTGTAGACACACTGTGTTGGGCTCGTTCGTTCGGTCTAGATAAGCAGATGTTTGATGTATGTAAACAAAAGTACAGTCGATAAAAATGCTTTTTAAGAAGGATCCTATTTGACATAATCACTAGGTTTTGCCCGTGACTCCAGCCGCATAGAAGTAGCTTATCTCTATTCTCTTGGAAACTGGCTACGAGGGATAAATCCGCGCCTTAGAAAGGATTATTTTATGAAATAAATTGAATTTTTAAATTAATTAATATAAAACTAGTGCTCCGGAATAAAAGCTCTTTTCTAAACCATACGTAGGTTAATTGACACCCGTAGGATAACCAAATATTAAAAAATAAAATAGTCATAATAATGATAAATGGGTTTGTATTCCAGGCGAGGGAGTGCAACAGGGAATGCTGAAGATGCTGGAGGGAGCAGTAGTGTCCGTGCCCGAGAGGAACTCGCGCAAGCTGCGCGGCGACGCGGTGCAGGTCGACACCACCAACATCCTGTTCGTGGCGAGCGGCGCGTACAACGGACTCGACAGGTCTGTGGCTGTATATAACGACTTTATTTTATTATTATTTAGTTACTCTTGGAATGCAAGAAAAACTTAAACTAAAGAGACACACTTGGTACCAATTTCACCAAACGGTGTTAAAAATAATCAATGACAATCGACTGTTAGTTCATACATTTTGACAGCTGTTAACGCTCTAATCGTCTGTTAAGTGGTTAACATCGTTTTTTTCGAAATTGGTTCTTAGGATGGGTCGAAATAACCGTTATATTAAATTTCGATCAAGAATGTCAAAAAAATTAATGAAATTACCTAGAGCCTATCCAAAATTTATTATAAAATCTTAAAAATCGGACGAGGTTTAAAGGAAGAGAAACATTATTTGTATGCAAATTTTCAGCCTAAGAATCCTTTTTGGATTTGTTGTATATATTATGAAAAAACCGGGCAAGAGCATGTCGGACCATGCTCAGTGTGGGGTTCCGAAGCCACGACACAACAAACAAATCAAATCAAATGCAATCAATCAAACAAACAAACCACTACAATCAAATTAGACCTCGCCACAAACTTAACTTTGTCGTTGGAAAACTGTTATCCCCATACATCGACATATGTCGTGGTCAGTTTACCAACACCGCAAATAAGTTTTCGGTGGGTATAAACGTGTAAACCGTTTGTAACTCAAGAACCAATGAAGTTAATTCAATTCAATTATTTATTACACTTTTAATAATACATAATAATACACTTACTAAGTCTACTTAGTCGTAATAGTTTTCCTATTAAATTCATTACATGTGCTTTCTTTTAAGATATTTTTTAGATTTTTAGTACTGGTAGTTTTGGCTGTAGGAAACGGAGCCTTTAATCGTGAAAATGTGTGTACTAACCCACAAAACTTTTGAACGGCCTATCCAACGCCACCCCACCCTATATTACCACTTTGTTAGCGTGACAAATATGTATATTCATGCCAAATTACAGCATTCTAGTACTAAGAGTCTCTGAGCTAGGCTGCAGACGGACATGGCGAAACTAAGCGTTCCTAGTTTGACTACGGAACCCAAAAAATGAAGTCTGTTCGTTTTCATCTCGAAAAAGTTACGAATGAAAAGTATATAAACGTTTTTTTATACTACTTAAACAAAAATCGTGATAATTCGATTTAGGCGGTCGGAAACGTCCCTTGCCCGCCTGGCCAAGGCCCGGAGCTAAATTATTGGATTTTTCCGAACAACTACGCGATTTAAGCGTTGGTTGAAAATCCTCTTTACGCTTGAACGCATACTATTTATCTTCCCAACTGTATGTAACATGTTCGTGTATTATTTATTATAATGTATGAAATTGTGTTTACAGGCTAGTACAGCGGCGGAACAACGAGAAATACCTCGGTTTTGGTGCGTGGGACGCGCGCTCCGGCCGCCGCGCCGCCTTACAGGTAAATAGAAAGAAAGAAAAGAAAAACATTTATTTTGTGGCTATAATAATTACAAAACAAAGTGTAAACAACTAATAAAGACACTAAAAGTGCGACCAGCTGAGTAATATATGCTGTTAGCATAATATAGCCACAGCGGTTATTTGCAGCTGGACCCATTAATCACGTCGCGCTAAACATTCTAGCAAATCAGCAGAACTAGACAAATGATTACTTACTAATTTGTCCACTTTAGAATGTTTGATTTTAATATTTATTTAAGCAATTAAAATATAAATACAGTAATGATCTAAACACTAGACACTAATTAACATTTATAAGCAAAATCAAACAAAATAAATTAAAGCACAAAATAAAACACGTCACCGCCTTAAAAGACGACCCTGGAGCGGAGCTCCTATTTCTGGGCATTTTGGCCCTGTGGGCCATCTGCAGAACAAACATGACCTGAACCTACCTCATTTACGATACTAATTTTTGTCAGTAGGACTACGCAGTAGGGCCACGGCAAACCCCCGACTACTCAAAGGTTAATGGTGTACTGCCGTTTGGTCAAAATATCTTTTGCCAAATTTCATTTCCCAAAAAACTTATCGCAGTAGTTTCATTTCCCAAACGAATCTTTAGCACATTTACATTTCGCATTTTATTCATTTGGTCAAATTATCATTTTACTTTGTCAAGTTTTATTAAGACAAATGTTTATTAAGCAACCATTTTCCTTTGGCAAATATTATATTCCAAAAAAATGATTTTTCAAAATGTTATTTCGCACACTCTATAGCATAATTTTGCCAAATGACAATTTATTTTTATCGAGATTAAAGTGACTAATAGAAACGAACTGCTGCCAGAAAAGTAGGTTAGGTTAGGTTGGAATTGTGACCCCCCACCAAAACGAACAGCTACGAGAAAAGTACCGAGAGTAGGTTAAACTCGCTTGCAACTGATAGTTTTGGGAAAAGTATGTTATGCGAAACGAAATATTTGACTACATGAAATTTGGTAAAATAAAACATGGCCAAATAATAAATTGTTAAACAATAACTTGCCACAAAAAAAATTGCTAACAAATAATTTGCCATAAGTTGTTTTGACTTGTGATTTTTTGCCAAATGATAATTTGGGAGAAATAGTTTGGGAAGTGATACATTGGGAAACCAAGAAAATTGACCAAACATTAGTAAACCAAGGTTAATTGTTATAAAAGTGTGTTACGTATTCCATAAGTTTTGTTTTAACTTGCACTACAAAAAAGCACCGCCCGATTACGTTCAGTGTTCTTTGTATGAAACTAAACTCTAACGCACACTTATCGGCATTGGAGCGGCAACGCGCCGCAACGACACAAGCTGGCAAGTCGTCCACTGAAACATGTACCGTACTAACACAGATCAAAGCTCAGTTTTCAGTTTGCGTTGATCCGGTGTTGAGCCGTTATGAGCATACATCGGGGTTTTCGGTGCGGGAACGTTTGACATTAGTCAAAGATTAGGTATTGACTTGAAAAACAGAATGTACTCTAGTAAGTTTCTACGTCATGAATATTATTATGTTATGATGTTATTTTTATCATTATCTCATAAGTTTTGGTAGTAAAGCTAAAGTATCTCCTACATGAGTTAAAATAAAATTGTATCATAGTGTGTAGGTATACAATTTGCAGAGAGGTAGTTATTCATTAGGCATAATATGATTTTTCTCAGACTGGCCTATCTGTTTATCTCTACTCTTTCTCAAATCATTCCCGCACCGAAAACCCCGATGTTTGGTTATGAGCGTGGCCTGTAACCCGGTGTGCCCGCAGGCGGCGGCGGCGGACGCGTCGCCGCTGGACTCGGCGGCGCTGGAGAACGAGGAGCGCGACGCCTGGCTGCGCAAGGTGCAGGCGCGGGACCTCATCGACTTCGGCATGATCCCGGTAACCTGATATTATACACCCGCTCCTGCCAGCAACTTCCTAATTATAGTTTGCCACGGGAACTAAAATCTATTCGAGAAATTTCATCCATATCCGTTCAGCCGTTCTGGCGTTGTTGAATAACAAACATCTTAACTTTCGCATTTATAATAAGTAGTAATAGATAAGTGAGTTTGAACACCACAAACAATAACTTCCAGACTACAAAAAAGAAATAAAAAATATATATGCAATTATTGCAATTTTACTCACATTTTGTGTTATAGAATCAGACATCGCTCGAAATATTCGCCTGTATACACCCTGGGCTACGACAAGTTCAAAGGACAATGGGCAAATTTGTATGGGCACTGTCCCCCCCCCCACCAACAGTAACGGGATGCATGTCTATATGTTTATAAGGACCCAAAAAAAGACAAAATACTTATTTTAGTAGCAAAATCAATGGGACTTTTTTAATGAGAACAAGGGCCAAATAAGGCAAATCATCCATTATATGTGTTCATTTTCAAACAAATTCCATACAATACGATTATGGTTTTCCAGGAAAACCCCATACATCTGGTGATCGTCTCCATAGTAAAAATACATAATGTTGCTGAGATCTATTAAATGAGACATGTTTCATTTCTGTTGGTGGGGGGGGACATTTCTGCCCATGGTCCTTTAAAGAGACTTTGTTTCGTATCGATAAGGTGTATTTTGCATAACATAGCAGACATGTTTGGGGCATTTTGTATCTGACGTAAGGCGTTGAAAAAGTTAAACCGTTGCAAATAGAGTCCCTCTTACTGCCTGGGTCCTTAACAGGTTTATAATAAGTCAACTAAATCGCTGATGTAATGATTGCAGGAGTTCGTGGGTCGGTTCCCAGTGCTGGTCCCGTTCCACTCGCTCAACCAGGAGCTGCTCGTGCGGATATTAACCGAGCCCAAAAACGCCATGGTCAGTACGAATGTCATCATTGTGTACAATGACTGTAGACGAGGACAGAAATATACATTGTACCATTTTGAACCTTATTTCATTGACATTATTCAAGTGATCCTCGACGTAGAAACTAGTAATTGAGAAGCGTAATTCGCGTGTTGGACAACTGGATTGATACTGTCAGTGGAGTGTGTCGTTAACATAAACAATAAAATGAGTAGGGTAGTTTCACTAAAGGGTACCATATACGGTACGTTACAATAGAAATATGAATTGTCTCGATATCGATTCCGATTGATTGTAACTGATGCAGTTTGAGTATTAAAACCTCTTTTGTATTCCGTTTATGTTTTATGTTCAGAAAAAAACATCATTGTAGATTTTTTCTGTCACGTGTTTTTTTTTAATTTATTAAAATGCTTATTCTCCAAGCCTCCACTTCCACTGCCGAAACTATAACAGGTTATCGGTCCCACCCCACGACGTGATGGAGAGTGTAACCAAATTACAAATTGGTTTGCTGCAAGGAAATTCGAATTGGGATACATCGAAATACAAAGCCGTAAGGTTGCTACGAACCGCATGCGCTGGAAGTAGCAAAAGGCAAAAAATAATATAAAATACATTTATTCAGTCAGTAATTTTTTAAACATTGTACAATGGTTACTACTTGAGTCTAGCATTACCTATACAAATACGAAATATCCCCTCTGATATGCAATGATTGTAAATTAATGCAATTACATCTATGATATGAAAGAGTACGCTAACAGATGTGCCCCATAAATCCTCAGTCTTGTTTTTCACTAAGCGATTTAAATACCTTGATTATTGAATCTGAATTTACAGGGCTGAATTCAAAGTATATATTACATTTACTGACATTAGTGCAAATTAATGATTGAGTTTCAACCGCGCATGATTTAAGACATTTCGTAGTAGTATTAATGGCTATGTTGGAGAAATAATCTTCAAATGCTAAGGCAACGACTTTATTTGACGTGATTTGTTTGCCTCCTGTGTTTAGGGTGACTTGATTTTCACGAGTTTTTGATTAGAGCATCTAATATCGGAGGGTTTTTCTTATACCGGTATTTTTTCGATATCGGAAATTCAAATACCGGTTTTCCGGTATTTAGATATTTTTCGTTATACTAAGTAGGACGCTCTTTTTCATCGTATAAATAGATCTACAATGAAAACAGGACCAGTTTAAATGACAATGTAGAGTAAACAAGACGAAACTCTAATTAGTACATATATAGACTTCGATTCTGTTGTTTTGATTGAAGGTTAGTCTACTATCAGTTGTACTGTTTAACATTTCCGTATTGGTTTTATATTAAAATAAAACTAGTTCCCGTTTTATTAATGTATAATTTTTTTAGGTAGCTTAGTGTCTCTCACTCCAGGGCAAAAGCCTCCCCCATTATAGTTTTAATTTTACTACCAAAACATGAGCTAAGTGACAATTAATCATCGATAGTCGATAACACACATTGGTCAAACCCTCTTGACGTTTGATTTTTGATATGAAAATTCCGCCCCTTGATCATAACGTTGACGTTATTTCCTTAAATAATTTATATCTTCACTTGCTGCGCCTAGTTCTTCCTCCAGGTTTGTGATGCGCTTTAATGCCACTTCATGGGTAGAAGCGCACTGGTTGAAGGTATCAATCGCAGACTGCAACTGCTCTAACTTATCTTGAGCATCTGATAATTTGTAATCATACTCCAGCAGATCGCTTCTCAACACTGTGTTCTTGTCCATCAATTTCTTCAGTTCCTCTTCACTGTCATCCCTCTTCCCCATTAACTGGCCATTCAAGGTCCTAGCTTCCTGCAGCTGTTTCAAGGTGGCCTTGATTTGGATTTCTTGTTCGTGCAGTGGCCTTGCGAGATTTCATGTTTAAAGCGCTCATTGTCCCACAGTAACTCCACAAATGCACTGAAATATTTTATACAACTAAGTATAAGTAGTAGAGTAACTTGAGCAAAGGAAGATTGTTGGTTATTATTACAAGGATGTGAGTGAATAGATGTTTGCGGACAGTGTATCGTGTACGGCAATGACTGTGACTATTCGTCAAGCAAAGAGAGTTCTCACCGTGCCAGTGTTTTGCGATTGACGTCGCTCACGGCTTCAACAGTGAGCAATGAGAAGTATGAACAGAAACACATTGTTATAAAACGAAAGTAGCGTAATTAAGAATTAAGAGTTTTCTTGATAAATTTGAAAACGTTCGTAGACGGTCGACAGGCGCTGTGGCAAACGGCCAGTTTTTACTGTTATTTAATGATTTTATGTAGACTTCGCTGTTATAATTCCACGAAAACACTGTTAAATAATAATAAATAGGACAATTACTATATTTTGTATAAAAATACTTTTATACAATACGTAGATGAAAATTTGACGTCTATCAGCTGTCAGTGTTGCCACAGACCTCCTCGTTCATAAAAACAATCGAACCCGCTTCTTGCGCAGGAGAACCTGCAGTTGCTACTTATAAAGCAGATATAGGAAGGTTTGTTAAGGCAGACGCAACTGCTCTTCGCATAATAACGAACAATATGAATGAAGAGACACTTAAAAAGGTCATAAGATGCACTAACGTATGGATAGAGCTGCATAGACTATTCGACGGGACCGACGAAGACAAGTCTTACAATCTATGCATGAGTTTCTTTGGCTTTAAAAAGGATCCAGCAGATGCCACACATGTCAAAGTTTAAAAACATTTGGATGCAGCTTAATCAGGAGTTGAATAAGGACAAGACCGGCGAGATACCAGAACAGCTACTCCTTTGCAAGATCCTGGATACTTTCGACGAGAAATACTTCTTCAGAAGCAGTTGGCTATTGCTACCTAAATCCCAGCGAAATCGGAAGTGGATTTAAGACGACAAGCCTCCGAAGAGCAGTAATTCGCAAGCAACACCTTCCTCCAAATCCGCGAATATGATCCTGATATCCATAGAGGGCACAGAAATATTTTCAATCGATGCTGACACAGAAAACTGGTACGTGGATAACGGCGCCACGAGGCACGTGACAATCCGGGCGGATATATATCAACATTTTCAACGCTTTGACGAGGTCTGTAACAACGGCTAATGGCAATTTGATTCGTGCTCAAGGCAAAGGTTCAGTAATACTGGAAGAAAATGATGAATAAATTAAATAAGATGTAAGAGGGAAACTACAACGAGTAACCCTGCAAGTTTTTTGATACGTCCCAGCCATTATGAAAAATCTATTTTCGGTACTAGCAGTACACGACAAGATTCCGAACAGTCAATTCTCATCGACGACAAATGAATGCACCGTCTATGCCAACGGAGAACCCTGCTTAGTAGGAAAACGTCAGAAAGAAGGTATATACAGCAACCAGAAGGCTTTAGCGACGGAACATTCATAGTCTGGAGACTGATTCGAAGCTTATACGGCATAAAGCAAGCTCCGAGATGTTGGAACTCTTGTTTCGAAGGAATCTTACTAGAGATGGGCTTTAAGCAATGCGAGGCTGATTGTTGTCTGAACACCAGGAAATGGGCGGGAAAAAGTTGTTAATCACATTATACGTAAATGATGGATTAGTAGCCGCAAGTGATGAAGATTTGGCTAATTCTTCTTTGGATTAAAATACAAGCAAAATATTTAAATCTTTATTTTCATTAATTTACTACGTTTATTCTCCAAGCCTCCACTTCCACTGCCGAAACTAAACGAGGGATCGTACCGTATATGGGGCCCTTAACACCCTCAACGGAGAGGGCGCCGCTGTTACTGGTCTATCCGTATCCGTTATTGACGTGTGTATGTATTTTCTAGGTATCCCAGTACAAGCTTCTGTTCGCGATGGACAAGTGCGAGCTGTCGTTTAGCGACGAGGCGCTGCGCGCTGTGGCCGCGCTAGCTATGGAGAGGAAGACCGGTGCGCGCGGACTTAGAGCTATCATGGTTAGTGTTTTATTTGTGTAATATGCAGCATTTGGAGTTTAATTTGAAAACTGTCCATGGTAACCATGTTTAAGTACAGTAAAACAATGCGAGCGTTCCTCGATCGAGAATATCCCGACAGGTGGAGAAAATTTAGCTCCTCTAACTATTTTTGGTTTTTGTTTTGGTCTGAAGTACACTTCTTTTAGCGCTCCCCAGTAAAAATAATGAACGGATTTAAGTCGGGTGAACGGGCTGGCCACGAAATAATGCCAGCCCGCCCTATCTATATTAACTTTCTGAAACAATATGTATGTATTTATCAAACTCTTTGTAAAACAAATAACTTGATTTATTATAATATTTGTCAGAATAAAAGGTAATTAATAATTTGTAAACTGACGATGTAAGTTATACATAAGTCATATTATAAGTTGCAGAGAAGCGTAACGAGGTGTAAATGTTATGATGGTGTGTTATCGCAGGAGAACCTGCTGCTGGAGGTGATGTTTGAGATCCCGGGCTCGGACATCGGCGCGGTGCAGATCAACGAGGGCTGCGTGCTCCGCGCCGAGCCGCCGCGTCGCTCGCGCCGCGCGCCGCCGCGCCCCGCGCGCCACCCCTGGCCCGAGGTACCGCTCCAACCACACTCGGCCCGAGGTACCGCTCCAACCACGCTCGTGCAGGGCTCGTGATAAACATCACACATTGCGCTTAAAGGCGGTATTCCATTCGCGAAGTACCAAGTGCAAGTTGCATAGGCTGTTACATTATTTTGCCAAACTATTTTCTTCTCTGAGGCGATTTATCTATTCTTAATTTTTCCCAATCTTTTTGTTTCCATATCGTATATATTCAGATACAGAATTCTCCCGATCGCATTTTTTCCACTTATGACTGGTCGAACTAGGTAAGTTTGGGTTATTTTAGTTTTACAGCAGGCCCGAAGGGCCAAAGCGCCAAGAAAATGGAGCTCCGTAAAGGTGGAACACCATAATCGGATATTTAACATACTTCATGCAAGGTTCTAAATAGCGTACATAATACAGCGTGTTTGACAGTCGGGTGTGGAGGTTTTAAATGATCATAGTAATTCCGAATATTATTGACCACATTTACTATTATGCAAAGTAGCACGTTTTTTTTTAATTGTCACTGTCTTCAATTTCTGAAAAAAAGCTTTCCTCGCCAGAAAACAATTAATAATCAGTCTAGCATTAGTAGGCGTTAATTTGAATTTCTCTTGAAAAACCATGGTATTGCGAAGGTATAACACTAAACTAAATTCAATTCGGGCTGTACAGGGTGTTTAATAATTGTATGACAGAACTAAAACGTTCAGAATTTTCCCTAACTAACATCCCATAAAACATATACCCTAACCCACACCCGACTGCCAAACACCCTATATGCCTATTAGTAAGTGGGTGAAAAGGTTAAAAATTCTCTCAATTCTCTCCTAATTATTTACAGACTGAAATCGGTAATCCATGCGTCTGGACACAGTCTCAAAACGGATGTACTTTTTAAGAACAGTTAGTAACTTGAGAAATGAAGTACTTAATTTGTCCATTAGCCTCAAGTTGATAGCGATCTTAATTTGATATCATGATAGTTTCTTGGTGTATTTTTATAAACTTCTAAAACTTCGGTGTTTAGGGTAGAGATCAATTGATATTCGTATTATTTACAATTTACTAGTCAAATGTAGTGTCTAGCCTTAGCTCATTTGAAAACAGTTTCGTCAACCTTTTTTTAGGCTTTTGTCAACCTTTTTACCACCAAAACATGCAAGCCTGCAAAACATGCATGACAAGGCATGCAGTGTGTTAGTAATATGTTGTAAGTGTTTGGTGGTTAAAAGGTTAAATTATTTTATTTTAGTGGCATATCATAATTTCATTTAATATTTTGAGACGCAGGTTAAATTAACTTTAGAGTTACAGAAATTAACTAACGAATTTGACCCAAAATAGAAATCATGCTATTGATATCTTGCTTTATGATTGTAAGTAGAGTATGTTTGGAATAATTTTTTTAGGTTTTTATTTCATCTAATTCTCATATTTACATCTTTTTTTTCAACAGAAGGAAGATGCGACCGCTGAGCAGTCATGCGCGGCGAACTAGCGAAGATAAAACATTACCAGACTTGTCTAGAGGTCCATACTGCTCTTTACTCCCGGGCAACGAACAACGTTGTAAGATTTGACATCAACAGCCACCAGTTAAACGTCCCCCTCGACCCGTAGAGGTCGCAACTGCAGTAAAATAAAAAAAAATGTTGTTTTTATGTATGTTCCAAAAAATCATAAAAAATACCTTTTTACCGATATATCCGGCCATACTTGAAGAGGGTATTTGAGGTCGAAAATAAATAAACCTTTCGGTTAAAAGGTTAAAATAAATATATTTTTCGTTTTTTATATGTTTAATGTTTTCAACAAATTTTCTGTTTTTTTAAACCTATTTTAATCTATGGTTCCAAGCTTTCTGACTGCAAGAAAAACATACCGTTTTATTTTATTTTCACGATACTAAACCTTAGCTCCTTGTGGAGTTGCATGTAATCCTTGCGACTTTGTTTGTTCCGAAGATAATTTCATTCAATAGCTTAAATTAGTCGTCGAAGTACAATAAATCATAGTAATTATGCTGAGCGTGCGTGTAAACTTGCGATTAACCTTCTGAAATATTCGATTCCGTTTTTAACCTTTTTAAGGCTTTCGTCGGTCGTTCTCAGCGCTTCAATTGCCCCTTGCACTTTTAATTGCCATATTAATTTTCGAATGTTCAAAAACTTAGGCCAATCTAATACCTAGCCGACTAAAACATACTTTGTACTGCCTCTAAGTATTTTTTTTATGGCAATGAGAAGGCACGCGAGCTCTCAGGCCATTTGATGTAAACATTAAAATTGTCGGAATAGCCCCTATTGTCATCAATAAGAATGGAAGGTTATTAATAGTGGAAAGGTTAAATGAAACGATCTGAGAATATCTTTGTCTAACTTAACGTAGAAAATTAATCTTAAATATTGTTACTACATCCTAGCCTCTCTATATATAAGATAACAAAAAAACTAGTACAGTCACCAGCAAAATTAACCAACAAATTCATCCTATCCAACATTGGTCATGTCATTACTAGAAGCGCTCGAGCGTGGCAGGCGACTGTACTACCAAACAATACTCGAATTAAACCACTATTATTTTTAAGTTGGTAAGTTAGGTACCTGACTAAAAGGTAATCGCGGTCGATGTACTAAAAAAAAATGGAGGTGCGTTTGTCTATTAAGCTGACTGACAGACTATACTTTGGGGAGTGTGCACAAGAGCTCCACGAGCTAATACCGCCGTTTCCTTTCTACCATCGCACTGCAGGATTCCATCCGTACGTGGTTAGAGTTCCGCCTCTTCGAGCGAAGCGCAAAGTATCATCGTCCATAATGCGTACTGCAAAAGAGTGGAATGCGCTTCCGGCGTCTGTATTTCCGAGTGCTTGCAATCTGAATCAATTTAAAGCTGGGGTGAATAGGCATCTTCTGGGTGAACTCGCTTCATCTTCGACAAAATCTTCGCCCTCCAGCGGCGAGAGTAGCAAACCCATTTTCAATATATAAAAAATGGTTGTATGTAAAGTCGGTTTACGGACGATAATTTTACGTGATAACGTCATAAGAAAACACACAAGCCAAAAATTTAGGTCGATCGTGCCTCTCTATCGCTTGTTCCGCGCTCTCGCTTGCACGCTGGGCTCGGCGGCAATGAGTCACGCTTTTTCGTGATTTATAAGACGTTATCACGTCAAGAAAAAGCTTCAATTACCCGTTTTCTTTTACTTACGTGTATTCAAATTAAAGGCTAGAGAACAACCAAAGCTTCTCTGTTATTAAAATAAATTTGAAGTGTTCCTAGCCTTTTAACCTTTTAACCGCTAGTGAAAGATAAATGAAATAGACTTGCCCTTAACAGTTTGTTTAGCAATTTTAGATTTAATTGCAGCTTACACGCTTGCTACAAATATACTGTTATGTAGTCTTGTAGATTTCCAGATAGCATTTTTAGGCGTGCCCGCAGTTAGGGATATTACTGTGTTTAATTAGAAAAAATATGGATTATATACGTAATGGATTTTATATTTGGACATATTCTTTATTAGGTGGCGAATAAATAAAAATCACAGTAATATTTTATTTGTGGCCCCAATTTAATTTATATTCGAATAATTCGCAAAACACTAGTTTGGTGTTTTTTTTCATGTGATACGTTATATTATATTATTTAAATTTGAGTTCAAATAGAAATATTTCGGTACTAAATGATTCCAAACTTACCAAATGATTAACGGCGTATTTTTGACATTAAAAAAGCCTACTTTGACTTTGATTTAATTGTGCAATGACAGGCATTATTTCTAAAAAATATATTTTTATGCTTTTGTCGTCAAACTATGGGCCCAATAGATAGTTTGTGATTTACAGCCTTCTCTAAGACTTCTGCTGAAAATGCTTGTAAAACTCACTTTGATAATCAGAGATTGAAAAAATCAAGGAAAAATAATTTAAAATTATAACGTATGACTGGAATATTTCCTTTTTAGGCCATCGCATCGAAAAGTGTTTTGTGAGTGTAAGCGACCCTTCACAGTGATCTTACGCGTAGTTCCTTGTTGCGGCTGGTCCTAGCGCGACGCACTTGCACGCTTGACGCACACGGTGCGTCACGACAACGGTGCGTCGCGCGCGGACGGGTTATGTTATATTATTATTAAATAGTTGGAAATATTATTACGTCGCATCCCCACCATGTGACCACACTTGTGATGTAAATTATTGTATATAAAATAGAACGTTTTTTTAAAATAATTATTAAGGTTTAGTGTCCAACTAAGTTGTAAGTACGGAAATGCTAAAAACTTAACCGGCAATACTGAGAAATTCACGTTTTGACATTTGTTATTTTCTTATACTATACATAGTTATTTTTTAATTTATAGTTAAAGTTGTGGTGCGATTGTGTTGTGAGGCCAGATATAACGTGAGTGAGCAAATTTAAATAGTGGCGATCACATTGCAGCTCGGATTGAATAGTTTTAAGCCTATTTTCAAATTAAAATATAAAGAATACAATTTGTGCGTATTATTTGGATACCTTTTGCTATTCGATCAACCATACAAAATCCTATATTGTCCTTTACTTGACTTAGTAATGGTGGAAATAAATCAAGGCCCCTTTTCCTCAAGACAATTTTGATTAGTGATATATAACAATTCTGTTTACAATTGGCAAATTGACCCTTTATTCCCAGGTCTTCACTTTCCCGATTTTGCACATGCCCCTGTCCTCCCAACGAATTGTCACAGTGACATTTGGTTTGGCACACTGCAATTTGATTTTTGGCATGACGGGTTATGTTATTGATTGATTGATCGTTTGATCGTATTGTTTGAACTCGTCCGCCATTACTGTAACCTCGACAATTACGATAATTTGTCAATAGCAATATTGTTTTTCCGAATAGAATAAAGAGGCCCTGTGGTTCTCCGAAAATCGAAGTTTGAAGTTACGTTAGCTCCATCCCTGTCACTCGTCATTCGAGACTAAATCAAAAGATGGGGATAGAGCTATCGTAACTTCGAACTTCGATTTCCAAAGTACGGCCTCTGCATACCACAGCCGTGACTATTCCAGTCTCCCTCGAAGATGCTTGAACCCACGACTTACCCAAACACACAGATGCCTTAACATGAAGTTGCAACATTAAGTAAATAGGTGAGTTATCATTTTATCAACCTAATTTAAAAAATGAAGATGTTCTCAAGGAAATCCCTAATCGTGATTTGACGTAAATGTCATTATCAAAATAAGTACCTACATTGTTTGTCCGAATTTTCGATTATTCTAAATTCATATCCGCATGAAATTTTTTTTTTTTAGGTTTGTTATGTTACAAAAACCTAACCTAACCGCAGGTAATTTTGAAAAACGATAATTTCAAACAATAATTCGGACTAACTAATAACATTAGGGATTTCGATGGACACTTCTCAATTTGTCTGTATTTTTATGACTTTATTTTTGTGTGTGTATAAATATGTTTTACCTACTCTATTTTTCAGACGTTCCTGTGTAAATTTCGTCAAGATTTGGTCATAAAACTGGCCTGGTCTGGTGGATATTCAACGGAACTCCTTATCATTTTTGGGTCGGTTCATTGGTTTTTTAATATTAAATTAATCTAAGGACCGTATCGCAAAGAAAGTAGACAACTTCAAAATGATATAATTTTTATTCTGTGTCAAAAACTCTGGTGAAAACTGATAACGAAACAAAAATAAAGTGAATAATAAGGTCTTTATAAAGAACTGTTTTGAATGAATTCGTCGTATTAGGTATATCTATTCTGCCTGCAGCCTAACTTTCTTTTTAATGTGTCTCATTAAATTATGGACGACAACTTCAGCTTTGACGTTTTTTTGGAGGTCATGATAGCCCAATATCGCTCAATTGGGCGAACTTCTGGGCAATTAAGAGGACTCATAACCTTATCCACTATTTCTACTCTATAGGCTGTATACGCACCATTCCTTCGTTGTTTTAGAGTAATGACAAGAAGCCAAATCCGGCCAAAAACTGGGTGGTAATATTTTCTATAAGCACTCGTCACGGTGTACCGTAGCGGTCAAAGTCCCTGCAGTGAAGAAGGATTGTAATCGCATACCGCTTTGACAAAACGCTTGCAAAACTAATACTTTTTTGCCGAATTTCTTGATGTTGATGGCCTTATCAACATCACTCGACGAACTCCTTATTAGCGGCACCGTAATAAATTGAGAGAATTTGCATAGGTGTCGTCATCCATTATTAATGCCCTCATTTTTCTTGTTCAATATACGGTCGTATAATTTCTTTGTCCGTTTTCCGACAGCTATTGATTGATTTTCATCACGTTTTGGTTGTTTTTGTTTTTTATAGGTTTTTGGGTTGCGTCTTAGTTTGTAAGTTTGCTGTTCAAATATTCTTTATATCGTCCCTTTCCCGGCAAAAAGACTAAAGCGACATTCCGCCAACTTTACAGGGGAGCGTTTTAAAGTTTTTTTTTGACGAAAAAAATTCATAACTCGTTTCCTAATAAACATATTCTAGAATTTCCCAGAGTGTTTTAAACATAATTCTGCCTACTATGTTCTGAAGTTAATAGTTTTAATCCGAACTCAATAGTTTAGGAGATAAGTGGCGCTTTAGTCATTTGTCCTCAACTCGTTAGCAAAATGCAATCAGGCAAAAAGACTTAACGTAAGATGTTGCATCACACACCATAAGCCTCAATTGACTTATGTGAGTAATATTTTTAAATGAACCTCTGAACTATTTACTAAACGGACATAATTTATTTCTTATCAGACAGTCTTAAGTACTGAATAACCAAATGTCTAGCAAAATATTTGTCACAAAATGCTTAGGGATAAAATATGTATTCATTATAAAATGTTACTTGTACTTACTGGGCTTATGGGTGAAATATTTTGAAATTAATTTATACTAAAGGTCATCTGTTCAGGTTTGTTGATAAGTAAGAATAACTAATGAACCATCTGAGTTGGATGTCTATCTGCTGAACCCACAAACAAATTTCTTGAATATTATTAATTGGGACTTTGTTCGTATATAAAGTCACTTAATTTGTATTGGTGTGATGTACACACATCAAAAATACCCAGGGATAATAGATATCCTCACATTATTTTGATATTATGCAATGTACCTACTGTATGACAATGTAAAATAACAAAATAATGTAAGGATTTTTTTTATCCCTAGTCATTTTAGATGTGTGTATACATATAAATCTTAGTTTGTAAAAAAAAATTCTAAGTTTTTTTTTTAGGTTTATACACATTGAAATTTCGTAACATGTGCAATGTGCACCTTAGCTTGTAAGCTTTTTTTCAGGTTTATACATATTGATATTTTGTATAATATGCACCTTAGCTTGTAAGCTTTTTTTCAGGTTTATACACATTGAAATTTCGTAACATATGCACCTTAGCTTGTAAGCTTTTTTCAGGTTTATACACATTGAAATTTTGTAACATATGCACCTTAGCTTGTAAGCTTTTTTTCAGGTTTATACACATTGAAATTTCGTAACATATGCACCTTAGCTTGTAAGCTTTTTTCAGGTTTATACACATTGAAATTTTGTAACATATGCACCTTAGCTTGTAAGCTTTTTTTCAGGTTTATACACATTGAAATTTTGTAATATATACACCTTAATAGAATATCACCGTTAGAAATAAAGGTGATGCGCAATGGATCTTACCATTTAGGGTTAAATAATGAAATAAAAACAAAAAGAAGTATTTTTGGTGGTATTTTTTATTTAAATTTAAATCAAGTCAAGTTCAAGGCATCTTGACACTGCCTGTGCTATGAAAACAAAAAAAACTCTACACAAATTAAAATATTATGATAAACAGTTAAATATGCAGCACATTGTATCTGCAAACGATAAAGATAAACCACAATAACAAATACACATACAAAACAGTTAAATAAATCTCTGACATGGTCGAGGAACGGTCTAGATAATATTATGTAGGCTTACCACTGAATCGAGAAATATCTAAATGGAGTAATACCTAAATACCATTTATTGAAGATGGTAGTGTTATTCATTAAAGTACAATTTATAAAAAATGGTATAAGGAGATCAAACACAAATATAAATTCTAAGCAGCCTCATAATTGGTATAAGGAGATCAAAAACAAATATAAATTCTAAGCAGTCTCATAATTGTTATAAGGAGATCAAACACAGATATGCTATTCTTAAGTTAAGTTTTAAATAAAGTTGGTAAAAATTCTATAAATGCTATCGTTACTTCAATAATAATAATATCAAACAAACTCTTAAACAATATTCAGAAATTTATTATTGAATTGCTACACTTCTGGCAAATCTTCAATATCCGTATCCTCCAAAAGATCTTCAACAGTATTCGTATAGTGTAAATTAAGGTAGTCGTTATGATAAATTTCAGGTATTATGTTCATCGAACACATCTTGTTGAAGTCTTCTTGTTTCTTCTTACTAATTGGTAGCTTCGATTTGTATGCTTTTTTGGGCTCGGTTTGTTTCAATTTAGGCAAGTTCAAAATCTCCGTCTTCGTTTCTGGATGCATAGAATATTTGACGAACAAAGTATGTGGAGCCGATCTCTTGAAAGTGACAGTTCGAAGCTTGCCAATCTTTCCTTTCAATATTTTTTGATAGTCCTTTGAAACTAATGAATCCCAATCCATAAAATCTTTATGAGTCATTACGTTTACGTGGTAGGGTTTTGGGTGTTTTCTTGCCAGGTTAAAAACCATGGCCCATTGAGAAGGCGTCCATACGGTTGTATTTTTTACACTTTTCTCTATGACAGAATGCATGGAATCTACGGGCATATATGTGTGCCCGGGTAAAAGGTAATTTAACTGTATCGTGTCCAAGTTCTTACATTGTTTTAAGCAGTTTTGAACGCATGAAATAACAATTTTGTTTCTGTTTTGCCCTGGGCAACAATCACTATAAAAAAGCAAATGCCTAATAGTCCCCATGTCATCAATTTTCTGGATGTAAAGCTTAAGAATAGAACAAATTTCATTTGCTCCTCTCTTGCCTTCTATTTCGCTCCAGGTATAGCAATGTCCTTCTTTAGTTCCGCACTCGTAAAACGTTAGGTTATAATTATACACTCATTTTGCGATAATAAAAAAGGAGAATACTTTTCCCAAAAGGAGTGTTTAGTACCTTTTGAAGATCAAAAGATACACACAAAATGGACTTGTCCTTTAAATAAATATTTTGGTGCGCTTTAAATCTGTTGTAAGTCTCTACTTTATCTTTCATGTGACATTCTTGAATTTTTTGCATTTCTGCAGACTTATCATTTTCATATTTTAAACATTGAATGCATTTGTCTTTCCGGGGAACGTGAAATCCGTAGTTAAAGTCACGCTTAAATACTTCACGAAATATTTTTTCGCTGACTGCAGTCCTTCCTTCCGAACATTGTGTCTCTTTGTACATTCTGTACATGTTGGAAAGGTTTCTAAAATCTTCAGGCAAGTACAATTTCGACGTTTTTTTACGACAATAGTGAGACGGGAGTACTGGTATGTTCGTAAGGTATATCTTTAAAGCGTCTGTTAGTTCCACAGGCGTTTTGTTAGATGGTACATGTCTGCCACGTAAATCTTCTTTTGATGAGCCAAAATGACTGTAGCTTATTGTATTATAAACGAACTTTTGGCGAATATCAAGTGTTTTTAGAAGGAATTTTAGACATACTTGTCTTTTTCCTTCGCCTTCATTGATAAAATACCGGAATGTTCCAGTGCGCCTACTAAATTCTTGTGCTCGTTGCCTCTTTACGTCCGTCCTGTCTGAATTCCCTATCAGCCAATCTCGTTTTCTTTCGGAACTCTGACTCCAGTAATGGCAAAACAGGTTTCGACGCCTTTCTTCGGAAATCTTGAAACAATCATTAAAACAGTTGTCGCGGTTGCATGGATTTTCTTTAATGAATTTACCTGGAACATAAATACCTTTTCTCGTGATGTACTCTTCTCCTTTCTCTTTTGACGACTGCCTGTCTACACGCTTGTTTCTACGCTTCTTTTTTGTACTTAAATCTAGTATACCTGTATCGGACACTTGGGTATTTTCGCAGTCATCAAGAATTTGCGTCTGTTTCTTTATCTTTTTCTTTTTCTTTTTATTTGTATTTATTTCATTTTCATTGTCAGACTCGCATGATCCTTCCCATGAACTTGAACTCCACTCAAAATCCTCGTTATCTGATAAAAAATCGATGTATTTCTTCTTACCGTCACTTTTCCTGAGAAAATATGTATCTGTGTCTGCATTGATCTGTATTTCTTCTTGATTGTCACTGTTAATAGATTCTTCAAGAACATCAATTGCATACAAGTTGCTTTGTTGATTATTAATCATGTTTTGCTTATCAGAATACATTTCACTACTACATGTTTCGGTAGTGGTAGGTGTAATCACGATTCTTAATTCTTTATTTTCATTTTTTTCTAACTTGTTCGCATCCTTTTGTCACTGAACCTTGGATAATTTTATCTGTCACATTTAGCAAATTATTGTTTTCTAAACATATTTGTTCTCGTGGAGATACAGCTTTCATCTCTGGATCGGTTTTTTGTAGTTCGGACTCAATCCCAACCAGTTGACTATCCTCTGATGTCAATAGCTGTGATGTATGATCATTCTTAGGTGATTTTTTTGTCATACTACGGGTTACAGGTCGCTCAATGTTTTCGGTCTGGATGTAAAGCTTAGCTGGAGTTTTATGGTCACGAATATTTAATTGTAATGTCTGATTTTGTTTTAGTGTTAGTTTGATATTCGCTACATGCTCATCTACCTCACCTTGAATATTCATACTATCTAAATTGCCCTTCTCAGTTGAACTTTTTCTTTCGGCGCTGTTTTTAATAATTTCTTCGCCATCTAGCTTTGGGATATCAGTAGCTGTGGGAGCTGAAAAAAAACGTAGTCAAGATTGAAACAAGGAAAAAGTTATGTCATATAATATCCGGCCAATATTAAGAAGACTACCCAACTAAACCAAGGAAAACTTACCTAGTGACGTTAATCTGTTACTCTGTTCAGAACGTTTTTTTTACTGAACTCCTAGTTTCGTAACGGCTTTTAGTTTCTTTTGATGCATACTTGGCATTATTAATTTCTTGTTTCAGATCTAAGATAAACATGTAAGTACATCATAATTTATTCTAGGGTTGAGGTATGGCATATGATCAGGTAAGCTCATCATACAAAAATATAAATCAATTAGTGTAGGTAGGAAGGTAAGATACTAACTTTGCAGAAATCGTATTCGGTCATTTCCTTTTTTAGGCGGCGTTCTATGTTTTGTATTTTTATTTTTATTTGCATCTTCTTCGGAATCTGAACAAGGAAATCATTATTATTTTACAGGTAAGTGATATCTAGAGCAAAAAATGTGGCCGTCCAAATTAAAAGGTAGTTTACGGATTTTATTTTATTTTAATTTATTCACAATAGCAATAAAATAATAACAATAATTGGAATTACCCAAAATTTTACCGACGCTTACTCTCTTTTTGATTTGGCTGGCCACGTTATGCTTAAGACTTTTCTTGTAATTTAATTTACCTTCAAAGTTAATACGACGCACAACACGTAACTTAGGCCACCTGTGCACAATATTTCTATCATCTATTTCTCTATCTTCTTTATCATGCTCTCTGTCGTATAGCTTTTTGTCTGGTTCCATTTCGATCTGTAATTTGACGCGTTTGTTAGTTGAAGTTCAAGTTAAACCGCATCAAAATCTGATTAATCGTTTAGAGGGCAAAAAAAATATTTATTTATTTATTTTAGTAACTTAAATGCTTGTAGTTTAATATGGGACGATTATCACCGAAAATACGTACTTAGTTTGGTAGGGTAGGTATAATCACTGGCAAGAAATCAGATTGATGTGAACTTTCGGGTGTTAACTAAGGCGGGTAGCTTGGTAAGCGTACTGCGTATCCATAGCAACAGGGCGGCGCGGCGCGAGATCCAGCGCGGTACACTGCACTTGCCTAAGCCCCCCCGTTCCTCAACATCCGAAAATCGACTTCATTTAGATTCAATTTACGTACCGTATTTAAAACAATAAATAAATAAATATCAGGGAAAATTACACAACAATAGAACCAATGCCAAACTAAGCTCAAGGCTTTTATAGCCGCTAAACAACTGTTTCTTTCTCACGCACACTTTGACGTGTACTTATAGGTGCAGGCAGTACCTACCTTCACGGGCCAAAGCTAATAATAATTAGTATTTCATTATAAATAATAAACAAACTTACCTTAACTTGCATGCACTCCATAAACCATCGCACAGCAACAAGTCACATAACACACTCACTGGCAAATTCAAGCCGCCGACTGATTGACTGAGCGCCGCGCGCGCCGCCGTAAGCGCAACTACATAGTACCCGCGCCTGCGCCGCACACCCGCGCGCCCTCGCCTTACACCCGCGCCCCGCACCTACTTCACTGTGTAAGAAGCCGGGCCGTTATTTTTGCCGACAGAAGTATATTGGCAAAGCGATTTTAAATTTAAGACTAAGAAATAAAGTCCACATTTACCTTTGAAGAAATTTTTATTTCGCATGAAATTAGGCTATGCCAAGTTACTAAACATCTATTTTTTGCGATATCTCACAACGTACAAAGAACTAAATGCTTCTTTTTACTATAAACAAGTTGCAGCATTTTGGCATAACTGACCAAAACAATAATAAAAAACATAGTTATTTTTACTAATCGCATTTAACTAATAGGGTTTGGTAAATGGTAAAACGGCTAATGTAACAGGAATATGGTTAGTTTTTTTTCTCAAATTACTAAAGGCATTTTCATGATTTCTTATCAGTACAACCAAAAGACTAAACGCGTTCAGAAATTCAAACGCAGTGGGCACATTTTACTTAAGCGACAAAGGATGCAATTCCTTGAAATGCACAAAATACTAAAGCGCCATCAATCATAAAATTAGAAAAAACGCAAATAACTGAACAACATCCAATTAAAGAATGGTGAAAAGGTACAATAACTTAAGTGTAAAAATGAGAAATAAGCGTCGTTTTAGTCATTTGGCTCCAAAATTTCAGTGATTTTTGAATGGCTAAAGCGCCAAAAAAAAAAAAAAAATTGGCCAGAACGCTTTGAAACCTAGACAGATCGATGCAGAAAAATTCGCTGATTCCAATGGTATATATAACTCAATTTGGCCCAAAATGGCGCTTTAGTCTTTTTGCCGGGAAAGGGACGATCATAGCCGAAAAACTATTGGCTCTTTTCGTTGCATCTCGTATTGAAAGGGATGGATTTTGTTTAAACATTCTTAAGCCTTCTTTTCTAGTGCTGAGTCTGTTGTCCCTGGTTTTCTTCCACATTTAGGTAAATCTTCGAAGGAACAGAAGTCACCAAGTTTCTTTATTATCTTGTGCACGCCCGCGGGACCCAACTCGTACTTTTTGGTTGCGATTTAAAGAAAAGGATGTAGTTCAGTATTTTATTAAAAAGATTTTGTCAATTTTAAGTACGTGCCAGTTTTAAGAGATGCCTAAAGTTGTCTACTTTCTTTCCGATATGGTCCTTATACATATAAAACTCTTCCGTGACTAACTGACTGAGAAACATGGTCTAACTTAACCGCTGAACCCTAAAGACTTGTCATTTTAAGGGAATATTCCCATGGGAGCACTAAAAAACGGAATTTCGGAAATCTACCCCCAATGGAAGAAATAGCGCAAACTATTTCAGGCGTTTTCAAGTCTTTAAATAAAACGATCAATAGAAATGATTATATTTATGTATTATGTTGTACATTAGGCGTTCTGACATATTCACTGTACTGGTAATGCTCGTAGACGTCAGATGTGATGCAGGCTTTACTCTACTTTTTTAAGGTCATCGTGCTTTGATAGCCTATTTTGATTCGATATTGAAACAAAATACACTAGTTCGATGTGGAACTAAATACATTATTTTTCTCATTTTGACCCTGAAACAATGAAATAAACATTCTAACAATACCACACGCTGCTAAATTGGTTCAAATATTTAGAAGCAGTGGTGGAATAAGAACAATTAACCCTGTATATTGTTCCTCTTTTGTTTTGACAGTCATGTAAAAAATAACCGTGCAATGGCTCATCAAACGCGCTTGTATTACATTGTTTTAGATCAAGAATTAGGCGTCACAGGTCACCTAGGGACACACAGGACAGTGAATAATACAATGTAATTCATCATCTACCTAGCTTCACTTTTTTGACTTTATCATTTAGGGCTATCTAAAGCTTTATACAACCAAGTTTCTCTTTGCATTCAACTCTTTATATACTCCCCGTTTCATAATATCCACTAGGATTTCAACCATATCGTATACTTCCTCGTAACTCGTATACAAAGGAACCGGCGCTAATCTGATGACATTGGGCTCCCTAAAATCAGGAACTACACCTCTTGCTTTCAGAGCTATGCTGATCCTGTAAGCTTCATCATGTTCCAAACAGACATGGCCGCCCCTTCTAGAATCTTCTCTTAGATTCCCTATCGAAAAACCAAAAGATGTAAGGTGATTTTCGATGAGGAACATCAGGTACGCTGTCAGGTGCAAGGATTTGTTCCTGATATTTGACATACCAGCTTCAAGGAACATCTTTAAGGCACCTTCTATTGGTGCCATTGATAGGACGGTAGGCGAACCTATCTGCCAGCCGCTTGCATCTTGTTGGTGTTCGAACTTCTGACGCAGCAAGAATTGTGTCTCTGGCTTGTTGCCAAACCATCCTGTCATGCCTGGCAACGTTTTAAAATGTTTCCTATTAATGTACAATGCCGCACACGACCCTGGGCCTCCATTCAAGTACTTATAAGTGCACCACATGGCAAAATCAATGTCTAAAGATTTTAAATCCATATCCACTGACCCAATAGCATGGCACAAGTCCCAGCCTATAATGATATTGCGTTCCTTCGCTGCATCAGTTAGTTTCTTCATATCCAGCACTTGGGCGCTTCTATACAAAACAGTTGGCAGAAGAACTATAGCAACATCATCTGACATCGCCTCGATGATTTTATCCTCGTCTAAGAACTTTCCGTCTTCACTTTTGACGACTTTCACTGCGTTTTTTGGATCCAAACCTTTTAGCCTAACTTGGCTGTCAACGGCATAGCGGTCAGTTGGGAAGTTAAGATCGTCCACAAGTATTTTATACCGATCTTTTGTAGGTTTGTAGAAAGTGCTAATGGTCTGATGAATGGTACAGGTCGTGGAACCAGTTACAGCTATTTCGTCATCATCTACACCGATCAATGGTGCCATGAGCTTCGATAGATACCTGGAATATAAAAAGTACTTGCTGTCTTCTACGTTCCATATTTTAACTCCTTCTCTCTTCCATTTCTCCACGGCGATCTGCAAAGTTTCCTCGGCATCCTTCGAAGCTAGACCGAGAGAGTTGCCACACATGTATATCATTCCTTTTCTGATGTAAAATCTTTGCCTGAAATGCCCCAGTCTATCATTGTTGTCCAAGGACTTTGGGAATTCAGGCCCGACTTCAAATTTGAGCTTGTCCATCGCAGAAACCTACTAGCGGTGACGCTGAAATGTTTCTGAAGCTACAACACCGTAGAGCGGGCTTAAATGGTTCCCATCATTTATAATGTTTGCTAAATTATGCTGGCAGTTATTGACAATGACCGAGAATTGTACAACCGCAGATAAGGTTTTCGACGAAGTTATCTTGATTAGTATCATTGACACTATTGTGTTTCAGACGAGCAGCAGAAATGTAGCGTATTTACTGACAGGATTTTTTGTTATTCAGACCAATCTTTTCACTGTCACATTATGTGTTTTGTCTGTTTTCGAAAACATTTCTTGCATTTATTCATGTGATTTTTAATTTGTAATGGACGTCAAAAACCTTGCATCTGCAACATCCCTACTTTAATTCACTAACGGTGATTTTGAACCAGGACGTGGCCTTGATGTAGAATCGTTAGACGTTTTACAATAAAACGTCTGAAACAGCCTTAATGTGACGCTCTATCTTATGGACAGTGACCAAGCGTTGGAAGAGCTGCGGACAAATATTTAAATAAAATATTTTTACGAAAAACTAGCTTAAAACAAAACATATTGATCTATCACAGCACATGCAAATATGATCTAATCTGAATTTTTTTCGCGAGTTACTGTTTTTTGCCGTGTTTTTATTAAAAATAGGCATCTAAATATTATCAAGCAGAAAAAATGTGCTCAAATAAATAGTTGGCATTAGGTCATTACATTATAATGCTGACGTTCTATCAGCCCAATGGAACCCTGACCCACCATAGAACATTATATATAATTTGTTAGACACTTCCTACGACTTGACTTGAATCATAATGTCACTATGACACAGTTCTATATTGGGCCAGGGTTCCATGCTGCATAGAATTACATATTTTGTTGGACGCTTACCCGTGGTCCCACTACTTCGTCCCACTGCTCTTTTCGACGGAGCCCTGCTTCACAGCAGGGCTCCTATTCCAGGCCTGTTTGCCCTTCGGGCATTTATAGATACCTAACGAACCTAACCTACCCAGTTTTGGTATCACAATTAAAATTGGATGGCAAAACCTGGGTGCAACTTTTTCTGCGGTGGGACAAAGAAGTGGGTCCACGGGTAATAGTGTATTTTGTTCTGTGGTTCACGCATAAAATGCTGAAATTTTAAAGTTTGCAGACAGAGATGTAGCTAGTCCTTTCACCCTTAAAATACTTCTATGAAGAAATTTATCATCATATCAGCGAAAGGAACGTCCACTGCTGGACATGGGCCTTCTTTAAGGATCGTTTTGTACTTAAATAACAATAAATTTAATTGCGTAATACAGGCACAAAACTACGTTAAGTTCTCTCTATTCCAAACTGATGAACAGCATAGTGAGAAAAAACAATCTAGATCTATGCATAATTATAACAGTTTGCTGTTTGTTATAATTACATAGAAAATTTAAATTTAAAGGCGTGCCACACGATAGCCAGCCTTGCCAAGAGCATCGTGCTACTCTGTTTACCTACTTTCTATGGTACTTACCATAAATGCCTTTGTTACTGAGTGTATGTAGGTCAGTCTGATGAAAATGAGGCCGATTTGTAGTTTACCGTTTCAGAAAATGTATCGATTCCATGGGTACATAGACAGCTAACTCGAGGTGACTGCCTACGAGAAGCTAGCGGTAATTATTATTATTTACGTTGTAGACTTAATTCTTCCCCAAACTATACATTAATTATCTATATAATACTGTCATTCTAAACTACTGTTGGTAAATTAATTCACAGCCTTAATTTCCTATACGAGCCCTTTAATTTTTCATGAATCGTCAAGTTCCAGGCAAATAACGGAACAGCCATATATACGAGTCGTTTAGATATTTTGACGACGCGACAGCCTATTTGGTATTGACCTTGCCTACGAAGCAAGCGGTCGCGGGTTCGATCCCCGGTTTGGGCAAAAATAAGTGTGATGCGATTTCTGAGTCTTGGATGTTTTCTTTGTATTTAAGTATTTATTTCTTTATATAAGAATTTATATCGTTGTCTAGTACCCATAGTACAAGCGTAGAGCTTAGTTTGGGAGTAGGTCAATCTGTGGGAGATTGTCCCCTGATTATTTATTTATGTATTAACTAACTTATCAGGTCATTTTATTTCTCTGCCCTTTAATTTATTTTCTGTAATGTAAAGTAATGATTGTTCAAGCGATATCGAATATAGACCTTGTCCCAATTAGCACCGTAATGTGTGGCCACATTACGCCTTTTCCGAGCAAAACAACATGGGAATCAGCGAGTTATTATGTCATAAAAGTGACAGGTGGTTCATTTACTTCGGGATCACATTATTAAAATATGCGAGAGATACGCGGAGTCACATGGCCTTAGGTACAACTAAAAAAAAACCGGGCAAGAGCATGTCGGACCATGCTCAGTGTAGGGTTCCGAAGCCGTTACTACAAACAAATTAGACCTCGCGACAAACTTAACTTTGCCGTTGGAAAACTGTTATACATACATCGACATAGGTCGCGGTCAGTTTACCAATACCGCAAATAAGTTTTCGGTAGGTTTAAACATTTAAACCCTTTGTAACTCAAGAACCTATGAAGTCAAGTAGACTAGCCGTGATAGTTTTCCTAACAAATTCATTATTAGTGCTTTAATTTTTTTGATGTTTAGGCTGTAGGACAGGGGGAATTTCACACACCAGCTTAATATATTTTCACAAACCCACAATGTTTTTGAAAGACCTATCCAACGACACCCCACATGGCACTATGGGGTAGACGAGAAAAAAAATACATCCCCAAGTTACGTGCAGGGGAGGTACACAAAAAAAAAACTAGATTTTAATTTACCACTTTCTTGGCGTGACTAATATGTACATTCATGCTAATTCACAGCTTTCTAGTACTAAGAGTCTGAGCTAGGCTGCGAACGGACGGACATGGCGAAACTATAAGGGTTCCTAGTTTGACTACGGAACCCTATAAAGTAAACTACTGCACCCCCCATTTATACTCGGTGGTGTAGTAATGATTTGAATCACAAAGTTCAAGTACTTAGGGCACTGGGTCACCGAAGATCTCTCGGATGATGCCAACATGCGAGAGCGTAGGGCGTTGGCACTGAGGAGTAACGTATCGGCTCGCAAGTTCGCACGCTGCACACAGGAAGTTAACATAACAATTTTTAAAGCATTCTATCAGACTTTTTACTCGTGCGGGGTTAATACACTCCGATCTTTTAACGCCCTACGCGTTCAATTTATCAATGGTTTGAGGATGTTGCTGGGACTGCCTCGTTTCTGGAGTATATCAGGGATGTGTGTCAAGGCTCGCGTCGATAATTTCGGCAATTATAATAACCATACCAAAATACATCAAAAAGAGACTTACCATGTTTCGTCCATGAAAAAAACGGGCTCCGCACCCACTTCTTTTGGCGGTAGAAACTCAACATAACATGCTTTGGTATCCTAACGTAAATATGACGTTAGGCCAATAAACAAACCATATTCAAGGGGGTTTTCTTGAGTCATTACAAAAACCGTAGCACGCGGGACATGTACGAAAAGGCTTCCAGGCTTTCATTATTAATTATTGATTTTTAATATATTTTAATCAATGCGCTAATTAAAGCTTTACAAAGGTATATGTTGTGTATTAAAACGTTGTCTACGTCCAAAGTTATAATAAAAAATTGTTGAGTAAAACCGCAAGTGGTTTAGGATTTCAAATCCGATTCTTTCGAAAGCAATTAATATTAATTAAACTATTTAATTAATTCAAGTAGATTAAAATGCACAAAATGCAAATATACGTGTTACCATAGGTACTCTATGTTTAATGTACTTGGAATTACAGCTCCAAAGCCGACAACGTCGAAGGAGCGTCCCGTGACGAAATAGAGGTCGCGTGAATAGACGCTTCCAGGCGTCGCCGATCAAGTACAGTCTGCAATGATCCAGCCGGCGAAGCTGCTGGCTGAATGGGCCGCACTTCCGAAGGTTATTGCGCGGTAACGGTGATGGCCGGTTCAAGGGCCAGAAAGAGGAGCAGCACCCGATCACGATATGCAGTTAGATTAGTTCCTCCTTCTATAGCCAATACGCTCGTATGCAATTTTCATTGTTTGATGGTAACCATCGCTTGCAGGATGCCCCGCAGGCCCCAAGCGTGCCGGCAGCGGTAGTCGCCCGCGTCGCGCAGGTGGTCGCAGCGGCGGAGGCGGCGGCCCGCGCTCGTCGCTCGACTCGCTTGGCGATACTTGGAATCCCTTATCGACATTTGTCCTAATTAATCGTTTGTCCTAATCTTTATTTATCCTTTAGCAATTTCCGCTTTAATTTTAAAGCATTTTAGTGTTGTTATAATACAACCTTAACCTAACCTAACCGCAGGCAACTTTTTAAGTTTTCCAATTATACAGAAAACCTGAATGTTGTTGCCAGTTGTTAGGGATTTGCAGGGACAACCGATAGGAGAATATCTTGCTTATTATAACAGCTATTAAAAAAATGATTTTCCTCAAGTGGTTGTTACATGAATCAGCTTTTCTTGAAACTGTGAAAAAAGTCACAGTTGGCAATGAGTGTCGGAGGTTACAGGTGTAGTTCTATAAATTTATTGAACTACATCCTGTAACCTCCGACACTCATTGCCAAGAACGCCTCTAAGCCGAGCAGTACCTCCACGTATCTCTATTTGTTTGACTTAGATAACAGTCCATTTACAACTAGGAATAAAATGTGTTTACGTTTTTGCTACCGGCTTTTAAATTACCTTGGGCTATCTCAAGTTTACATTATTTAATAACGTCATTTTAACGGTTTGCAAAATATTTTTTTTCAGTCAGCAGTTTTTTTATTTAATTTAATTAAGCAACATACGGTCTTATAAGTATTATAAAATGTTTTTTGTGGAATACTTAAATATACTAATTGCATTACATTCAACAGCGGAAGAGGTAAGCAATAAGACGCAAAATGTTTAAGTAACAAATTAACAGAGGACATTTTTGACTAACACTAAATTTTAGCTCAGCCTCCTGTGAAGCAGTGTTCTACTCTACGTAATAAGGGCAGCAAACTTTAAACTATTTTTAATGATAATAATAATTAATAAGGGTTCCATTCCCTTATTCGAACAAACTTATGGAAGTTGAACATGAGAGTGGTAGTAACCTTACTGGTTACCTTAGAGGTAGTTAGCAGAATAGTAAACCTTACTACAAGGATCATAGATTCGAATACCAGTCATAATTAAGAAAAAGGTGACCTTTCCTAGTATGGTGGAATCCAGGAAGTTAAACAACAGGGTGGAAGGGGACAAGGACCGTTTCCGAAATATAGTATTATATAAGTGATATACAGTGCAATCGATTTGTAATTGTTGGAAAAGAAGTTAAACATAAATAAATGCTAAATTAAGTTGTGTTTAATATCAGTGACAACCCTAATATACCTACTCGTAACTAAGTACCCTCGGCCTTATAAGTGAGTCGTCTTTCGGCCAGTGGCATGCAGTCGAGATAAGTGTCGACCTCGGAGTTCAGGAGGGCCATGAACTCGTATCTTACTCTGTTAAGAGTTGAAAGTACACAGGTCCTATAATGGTTTCTCCTCGAATTGCCCATACGTTGACTGACCATGAAATGATGATATCCGCAGTAGAACTAAGGTTACCGACATATCCCGAAGAATAGCTAAACTGAAGTGGCAGTGGGCCATTGCTCGCAGGACTGATGGCCGATGGGGTCAGAAGATTCTGGAGTGGCGTCCGCGGACCGGAAGACGAGCTGTAGGTAGGCCTCCAACAGGATGGAGTGACGACCTCGTCAGGATCGCGGGATCGCGGTGTATGCGAAAAGCACCAAGACCGGTCTGAGTGAAAAGCCTTGGGGGAGGCCTATGACAAGCAGTGGACGTCTTTCGGCTGAAATGATGATGAATGATGACTGACCAGCGATATTGGTGACTCGTATGACGGTACGCGAATGGATTTTCTTCGCCATACACATTTGATTCGTTTCGCCTGTTCTACATGCCATTACGTGTAAATAAACTGTCATCAGTCCAAGTAATACATCTAATGAAGTCACGATCTTCTGATATTTTGTTTAACATCCACCGGTAGTACGCTTCTCTGACGGGGCAGTCTCTGGACAATAAAACTTTAACCCTCTGTTTGCGGTAAGGACGATGACGTGCACGTTTAAGTATTTTCAGCACAGTTACCTATCAATCAAGCAGATATTCTTTGAAATGGGTAGTACGTGGGTCGTCAGACAGCTTTCGTTACTTCCTTTTTATTGCGATGAAAGTAAAAATGATGGTGAAACCTTTTAAATTTGATGTGCTGCAATTACTGTTTCGCATACAGAGAGTAATTTCCGACATTTTGTAGAATCACAGGACTCGGTTCTTGCTCAAAAACGGCAATGTTTACTAAACAACGAGGCGTTGACGGGTTAGTAACTGAACAATCTTAATCCTTAACACACAATTTAGACAAACTGCGTTTGATAACAAAAAGTGTCGTTTTGTTTACAAATCTACTGTTAAAGATTAAATAGCAAAGAAGTTATGATAGTTATTTATTGCTTCAGTGATAAAACATGTTTTTTTTTGGTTTTTACACGATATGAAGAGAGAAGGATGATGATAAACGTTTCGTCACGTGATAGCCACTTCCCAAAATGGGCATATTTCTGGAAGACCTCGCCGCCATCGCCTGACCAGTGCGGACTCAGCCGCCTTAGTCAATATCCTCGGCCTAGGTTGTCTTATGAACGCCATGCTGGGTACTAGGCCTGATCTTTGTGCATCACGTTGCTCACGAGGTTTCAGTGTTATGCTAGTGAGGAACACTGGGTGTGTCTTAAGCTCGTGTGTTAAGATATGTCAAAGCTACAACACCTAGACCTTAAATTGATTTACCACAGATAAGACAGTAATGTGCTTGTAGGCTACGCTGACGCAGACTAGTGGGTTTCCCCATTAGAGTGATAGAAAATCGACGAGCGGTTACTGTTTTTATATTTACGGAAACCTAGTAAGCTGGTGGAGAATACGTCGCGCTGGCGGCTGCTGTCAGTGAAGCTTTTTGGCTCCGGTTTTTGCTAGTTGAGCTCATCATCATCATCATGTCAGCCGAAAGACGTCCACTGCTGGACATAGGCCTCCCCCAAAGCTTTCCACTCAGACCGGTCTTGTGCTTTTCGCATCCACCGCGGTCCCGCGATCCTGACGAGGTCGTCACTCCATCTTGTTGAGCTATGCATTTCTAAATATATAGTTGTAACTCTGTACCTACGAAGACACTCAGTCCGCGATTCGTTGTTACTCACTTGCACAACCATAACGAATGAAGCACTTAGATTAAAACTAGGTATCATATTATTAAAGAAAAGGTTTCAAATGGTATAATTTCACATTGTTATGTCTGTTCTAAGGTGTTTTGGTGTGGAGACCACGGTGTAGGCCAGCGGACGTAGTGACGTGGGACGCCCTCTGGCTAAGTGGGCTAATGATGATGTCTGTCCAAACGAATAATTCGCCGACATTTTAACCAAGCCTTTATCAGCTCTAATGTTTAAAAATATTAGAGACCAAATGTTCAATGTTTGTTATGCGTCTTACTCTAACGTGTTTGTATTGTGTTTATTGTAAAGAGAGTTAAGCAGTAGGTAAACTGTTTAGTTATGATACGGTGCTAAGTTTACTTTTATTGAGCTGTTGTTATTTCAATAGAAGTAAGTTTAGGTTTTATATGCGTTGAATAAAGGCTTGAAGTACTGTTATGCGGTGGGCTTTTACCCTGTCACTAATACAGTGGTAAACATCTTAGCCTAATTTAGCAAAATGTGGTTACAGAATTATCAACACACTTTTATAGTCGTTGGTAATTCAGTAGTTCTGCCTACCCCGCTCGGGAATGAAAGCATGAGTTTATGTATGCAGGTTTTGTCTTTATTGTCTATGTAAGAAACATGTTGTTTTTTTCGTTGTCACTAAACAACCGTTAACTAAAACTCGCGTTTTTAAATCTGAAAAGCAATCAAACAGCTTCTAAACAACAACTGTTTTGTACCGGTAAAGACCATGTGCGGGGTCCGTCCGGATCGTTACCAACATCATATTATTTAACCTAACATCGCAGAATATCACATTCGCAAAACATCATATACGCATAAGGCTGCGAAACATTCAACGAGGGGGTTTACATCATACTTGACGTGTAAAAGTGCCCGTGCGGCCTACTTACTGAATAAACATCTTTTATCTTTTTTTTTACTAGCAAAACATCATATTACGCATAACATTATACTAGCAAAAACACGATATTCGCAACACATGATATTTACAAATAGTCGGGTTTGGTTATATAACCGTAGGTAGGTTTAGGTTATGTTAGGTTTACAGTAGGCCGGGGGGCCAAACCACACAGAAAAAGTACCCGACGATGCTGTCTAATGCATGTCTTACTATAATGATAATGATATTGTGCTAATGTAATGTTTTGTTACTATGATTATTTGCGAATATGATATTTGCCAGAGGGGTGGGCAGAGACCACTTCTGTCCACCTCCTACGATCCTGACAATTCTCTTTCGCTATCGAACGACGTAATGCCATACTTCTCTGGTGTGGCTTACATTAAACATGATGTTTTCCTTGTAATATATTTGTTTGAATATGATAGTTTGCGAATATATAAGATATCCAACGACATAGGGCTACCGTTGTAAGAAAACCGGTGAAAATACGGACGCTTACCCGTGGTCCCACTACTTCGTCCCTGCTTCACAGCAGGGCTCCTATTCCAGGCCTGTTTGCCCTTCGGGCATTTATAGATACCTATCGAACCTAACCTACCCAGTTTTGGTATCACAATGAAATTGTATGCCAAAAGCTGGGTGCAACTTTTTCTGCGGTGGGACAAAGAAGTGGGTCCACGGGTAATGGTGTGAAAATACTAGCATAGAGGCATTCCATCTTAGTCATGCAGTATATCAAGCAGTAAAAAAAACTGGGCCTCTGTTCCTGACTGACGGTAAAAAACTAGATCTGTGGGCCTAGTATGGCGGCGTCTATATCGCGCATCAAATGTGGATAAATCATCCGTCACTCTCGTACTTATTTAGGTGTTAGAAGGTGACGGATGCCTTATCCTAACTTTGTCACGCGATAAATGCAACCAATGTTAGGGCCCCTGTTATGCTATGCGGTATTGTTCTGACGTCAGTCGTGGTTACTGCCAAGTAGGTAAATAAGAGCTATCAAAACGGTGACAATACGATAACAGATCAAAAACGATATTGTTTTGACCGTGTTGAATAGTGGCTCTGGGCTGAGATGCTACACGGTAAAACCTTTTTGTTTTTCACGTGTTACTTACTGTCGATGGCACAGGTCGATGGCCATGTCAAGGTGCATCAGATGACTGATATCTCAGCCAAGATAAGTTGGCCATTATAGGATTGAAGATATTGTAGTCTAGAGAATGCAACGGTCTGTCTCACATCTCTTTGGGGCTCGTGTCATAAAAGCTTGTAATATGAACATGTATTTCTTAATTACACTTAATACCTACCGACGACAAAACTTTAATTTAAAAAAACCAACCATTTGTAGGTACTAGACAAATTTTTGCACAGCTATGTCGTTGAGTAGAAATTTACGAAAAAAAAACCAAGCTTATGTTATGAATGTTATGATGCAATGTGACCGTTAATATATTTGTCAGTAAAATGTTCCTACTTTGCTCCTCCATCATAAGTAACTATGGTTTGTTTGTTACTTATAATATAAGTCAAAGCCGAGTAGCCATACTTGGTAGAAATGACCGGAAATTTTGTGTTATAGATAGCTCATGCAATTTATGATGGCGAGTGGGCTTTACTTGTGGTAAACACATATCTGTATACGTGTCAAAGTGTGCGTGACAGCGAGAGCGGGTATGGTAAGCATAAAAAATAAAGAGAAGTATTGGAGTAAGAGAAGTATATTACATTATACTTATTATACCGTCGCAAACCCTCTAGCAAATAATGATAAGAAATAATGCAATTAAGTATTTTAAACCGACTTCAAAAAAGGAGGTTCTCAGTTTGACCGATTTGATTTCTCCATCAATTATGGTCCGATTTCAAAAAATCTTTTTTTGTTTTGTTTGACTGAGTTTACTTCCGAGGTGATATAACGCTTATATTTTCTTTCTTAAAATTAGGTACGTACAATTTTATGTTACTTAAAATTAGTAGGTTTGTCTTTATTTTAGAGGGCTTATTATTGCCGTGTTTATTGGGTGACTAAACGTGGATCAAACATCCGTCACTCTCACACTTATATGTATGTACTTGTCAGAAAGTGTCGAATGTTTTATTACCGTTTTGTCAAGCGATAAACACGGATAGGCTCACAGTTCTAAATAAATGTACTATTTTTATTTTAGGATAATTCAAAATAAAAATACGTTATACCTCGCTATGAATAACTTTGCGTTTTTTCCGGATATTGGACATGCTGACGGTAGTTCGTGGCAGTAAGCGTCGTGGAAACAATATGCACAAGTAACTCGAGCGACGGCGCGCTCGCGACTGATCGCTCCGTCAGACACGCACACTACCGCAATGTGCATGTACACGTTCAACCACTAATAAAGCCCACTCGCCATCGTGAATTGCATGAGCTATAGTAGGTATCTCCCGGTCTATGTTGTACATGTCATATTAGCGTGTGAACCATGTCATTGTAAAGATGGAAAAGTAAGACTAGGTGGACGAGAACTCATTTGCCTTCACCTTGCTGTAAAAAGTCAAATTGTCAAATGTCTAATATTTATGTCACGAATAATTCATGACATAACGTTGACATTCAATCATTCAATCGATATCACAATTCACAATGAACACGATAGCCAATCCCCGTTTTATCCGATATTTTTCAACGAGCCAGCCCCGGCTTTGCTATGGCCCTCCGGCCGTGCATCGGACAAGCTTGTTGAACGGAATCAAAGTGGCTTCAGCCAAAGTCAACACCAGTCAAATGGGAGCGTGTACTATAATGTTTCAGGTAGATAAATAAATATCTAGTACAATCTCATAAATGTAAGGTCGGCCAAGAAAGTGGTCTACCAGTTTTGACAAAAAAATCTGTCATAATATTATTGCAAGGGAAAGTCGAACTTGTTGTATCATGACGTGCAAATGAACTTCAACCGTAGAGTGGTTTGGCCGGTAGTAGTAGTTAAAGTTGCCCAAAGAGCAATGGAGAGAGCAATGCTCCGGATCACTCTTCGAGACAGTATCCGAATCGCTCATTCCCGAAATAGGAACCAGTATTTTAAAATAACAGATTCTCAATATATCGCAATCCTAAATCCAAACATTAGAAATAGGAGATTGTTTATTATATTTACTTACTTGATCTTACCCAATATTTCGTATCTGCTTTTTTGAGAACCTGGTAAAAACAGTAATGTAAGGTAAATGTACGTTTCGACGAACGCTTAAGACCTGGGTGTACGTTTATTTTTTTAATAAGGTCTGGGATTTTTATACGGTTATGATCTATAGAATAATGGTAACTTTAATAAATTTGTCATCATTTTAATGTATCTGTAAATAAATTACATGGTTAGAAATATGTTTAAAATATTTTTAAAGATGTTTGAGTCGCGTAACCTGGTTTGTACCATATACCGAACTAAGAAACTTGATTTGCACATATTACCGAATCGGGCTGCCGTATCACCGAACTAGGGAAGAAATGTATGAAATTTTGGCGCTGAGTGGTGCTCAAACTTTAATGAAACAATATACATTTAATGCAAATCCTTGTTCCCGTATGTATAGTTTTTATTGAGATTTTTGATAGTTTTGCGGGAGGTCTGATCACCTCTATGGTTTTGAATTAAATGACTAATATTTAAATAACTAAGACAACCGGCCTAATTTAATTAATTAAGGAGTTAGTAAATCGACACGATACTAACAAGACCAAACATCGCCTATACTTTAATGCTTAACAATCGAGATTTTCGCCACCTTACGGCCCCATCATCAGCAGCTCCATATAAAATTAAATATGTATTAAAAAAAACTTCGAGCTAGTTTTAAAACATTAACGGCTTAAATGTTGAGAAGCGCTGGCCTTTACGAAAATGCACGAAAAAGAATACATTTTAGTATCGGCTTAGCTGTTAATGGATTAAGGATCATATTCCAATGAACATCGTGCTGTATTTTGGCTGAGGCAGATATGGATTCGGTAGCAGAGACCATGGGTACTAATCACCGAACGCCTTTCGGAGAATTGGACAACCCAAAATATGTGGAACCTATCGAGCGAACACATTTAACAAATAGTGTTTAGACGTAAAAGTATCGGTATAATTACAAATCTGACATTATTACTAACAAATAGAACTATTATGTAACCATGAATACATATCGTTTTTGCTACTATTGCTTAAAAGGTATATATAATCTTTTTTTTAAATACCCTTGCCAATAAGCTTATTTTCATGTCAAAAAGTCGTAAAAGTTATAAATTTCCAACTACGTTTTTCAAAAAATGTCTAATTTATTGATGTTCGGCAATTACTCAGTAAATTTGGAATCATCATCATTATCAGCCGCAAGACGTCCACTGCTGGACAAAGGCCTTCCCCAAGGTTTTCCACAACGATCGGTCCTCTGCTGCTGTCATCCAGCGGTTTCCCGCGACCTTTATCAGATCGTCAGTCCACCTTGTGGAAGGTCTGCCAACACTTCGTCTCCCGGTTCGCGGTCGCCACTCTAGAACCTTTCCGCTCCAACGGCCATCAGTTCTACGAGCAATGTGCCCCGCCCACTGCCACTTAAGGTTTGCAATCCGGTGAGCTATATCGGTTACTTTAGTTCTCCTGCGAATCTCCTCATTCCTGATTCGATCTCGCAAGGAGACACCCAGCATAGCTCTTTCCATCGCCCTTTGAGTGACCTTGAGCCTTCTTATGAGGCCCATTGGCATTGAAATTTGGAATACTTCTAGTTATTCCAAAACCAAAGTAGATTATATAAGTAAGTCATGACCAACCAGAAAATAAATAATTAAAAAAACATACACTTTCCCTGATTCCGAACGTTGTTCGGTCAAACCTTCCACTCAAAATAAGGGTTACCTCATCACCGAATTCACATTTTTGCTAATTTCTATAAATATGACTGCACTAAATTCTCTTCATTTGTCAGAATACAATAACTAATTAAATAACAACACAGAAAAACCACATTTTCAAACACAAAGGTAACCTAAAACGGTTTTATGACCTTAAGAAGTATACGCGATTTCTTACCGATTTTCACAAGGACTCCCCTACAAAACGGCGATCCACCGACTTGATCGATTGTGGCGTCCCGACTGAGACAGAAAATGGCCGGCTTTTCCGCATAGTGGAAGGGATAGGTATCTAGCTAGCGGAAAAAAATATTTCAACGTATTATCAACTGTAAGTGCTAGACTAATAGCTTGAAAAAGAAGAAATTCGGTGATACGGCAGATTCGGCGAAGCGTACGTTTACCTTAATGTTTAAAAATACTGGTATTTTGAGAATGAGCGTTCCGAATTGGCAGTGGGCAGAATTCGAACGATCGGCGTGCCTATCCACTCGCTATGCATTTCGTGTTACCAGCTAATTATATTTTGACTTTGCCGCCGTTTTTTGTGTCTTCACTCGCTGGTTGGACTCAGTTGGGCTCTTTCTTTGGTATGACGGCTGGTTAACGTTCCGGCCGTATTCTGCACGTTGTTCTACCACCACTAAACGGCTTGTGCTGCAGGCTGGCTCCCGCTATGAGTACGATAGCACTCGCGGTGTGTCCCACTTCCTAAGGAGCTGCTCTGGCGCTTCAGGCTGTGGCTTTACCCCCTTCAGGTAATTCTGATAATATTTAAGCATTCCTATTAAGTGTTCAAGTCTGCACGCTAAGAGCCCCTTCACACAGCGTTTATTTAGCGCAGCCATTCCTCAAACGCAGACGCAACGATGACATTATACATACGCAGGGCATTCGCCGCGTTAACGCTTGTAAGTATGCCATAACATAATTATAAGCGCAAAACATTAGTATGTATGTATGTAAACATGTTTGTACAAAAAAAACCACAAACATTACAATGAAGATAATAAAAAAAATATAGACGAACTTATCCCTTTACGGGATCTCTTTCAGATAACTCTTGATACATTAAGAAAGTGGAAGGTTTTGCATCGATTTGTTACCTAGTTTATTTACTGTTTGAGAACATCTTTGTATCCTCGTAGTTTCCTAAATCATAGTCAGATTAACTGGATGTACGAACATTCTTGCAAAAAAACAATTTGTGTAATAAAGAGTTTACACACATACATAGTCTGAGGGCGATACGCACCATACGGCAACCACAACGCAACCACATTGACATTTGTAGTCACCACAACGCAACTGCAAGTAACTGCAGTGACACTATTCACACATAAGAGTAATTACCACTGCATGACCACTTTAGAACCTTGTCGCATAAAACCTACGATTGATTCCCATGTAATTTCTATCTCGTCACTGACGCTGTCAGGATAGGGTTCTATGGTGGCATAACAATTTAAGCCCGTGAAGAAGACTACGTGTAAATATACCCTAAGGGCCGGCGCTGACTGCCGGCATGGCACGGCGTGTCATGGCAAAGGATTTCGGTACTGATATAACCATTTTTAATCTTATTACCATGAGTATAGAATTCATGTTACTTTATTTTGACACAACGATGCCGAGGGAGGCCGCGGTAGGACAGAACGTGCCTAAGCATTCCACGGGATGCCGCGGCGTACGGCTGGGTCGACAGCAGGATGCCACAGCATACCGCGGAATGCCGTAGCGGCCTTCGGGATGCCACAGCATAAGGGCCGGCGCTGACTGCCGGCATGGCACGGCGTGTCATGGCAAAGGATTTCGGTACTGATATAACCATTTTTAATCTTATTACCATGAGTATAGAATTCATGTTACTTTATTTTGACACAACGATGCCGAGGGAGGCCGCGGTAGGACAGAACGTGCCTAAGCATTCCACGGGATGCCGCGGAAGGCCGTAGCGGCCTTCGGGATGCCACAGCATAATTTGCCGTGTCATGCCAGCAGGATGCCACGGCATGCCGCGGAAGGCCGTGTTATCCTTCGGAATGCTGCAGCACAACTTACCGTGCCATCCTGTGCCGTGCCGGCAGTCAGCGCCGGCCCTAAAGCTTCCTGCCTGAGACCGCCACAGGACCTAATGCCACCAAACTATTAACTTTTGGTCACGTTACAGAAAGATGCGAGTGCTGCAGCAGCACGGCGCCTACATCACAGTTAGCAACGACCGCCAAAGCATTGCGTACACGCTGCGCTGTCCGCCCAGCGTGTTTGACGACGTGCAGCCTTACTTCATGGACATCGCTGCGAGGTTACTGCCAAGTCATTCATTTGTTGAAATATAGGATGCTGTTTAAATTGTTACTTGAAAGTATTAATAAGCAGATAGGGATAGCTAATGTGTTGGTTGTATAGTTTATGTACCTACTGTCAAACGATTTAACTTCTGAGTCACTATGGAAGTAATATCCTCAATCAATGTCGATCTTGTCTTTTATGGACTTTAATTATCCCGGTTGCCAAATATTTAAATCGCTAAACTTTACGCGCGTTCCGTGGATTGAGACATTCGGTACATCTAGGCACCGACATCTCACTCTTTCTCACATTGTATTTGAGTCCATGTGCCTCCGCATACATCTCTCAGATAAACAGTAGGCTATCCAGTGTTGCAATCGAGGGGCTCAGCAGCACCATGTCTTCAGCGTTACTCATGTTAATACACAATCTAGAGCTGGATGAGACGGTTTCGTGCTGCACTCCACACTCGAAGCCGTACTCCTCAGAGACAGCTTCCCCCACCTTAGTTGATTTCTCTGATTGCTGTACCAGGTAGGGACGTCTCTTGTCTCAACTTGGTGCAGAGTTTATCATTTGGATGGTCGAATGCCTTCAACAGGTACAAGTACGCAGAAAATACTGCAGTTTTTTTTGCTGTTTAATACTGTACGGTCTGCTTAAGGCAAAGGACAGGATAATCGATAGACCAGATCAAAACCAAAATTGCGCATTAAGTGTCATATGTTTATCCATTTTCCGGTCAAGGAGACTTCCAGCACTTTAGGTATCAAGGGAGCCAGTGATATGTTCCTGTAATTGGATAGATCAGAGGCATCGCCCGTCTAACCCGTCTTATCCATTATTATAAGTACTTCCAAAGTAGGCATAATACCATCCGGCAAATACGAGTGACATGTTTTAAGGTCACACTAGGACAGACTTACGGTAGGCTTGTTAATAGGTTCCCGTTCGACGCTCTTTTTTTATTTTTTTTATTTAGGTTAACAAACACAATCTATGCTTATGATTATGACTTGATTATGTAGTACAAAGTGCAACAAGTTATGTTATTGTGCCACCAACACCGTTAACCACAGATTACTAAAGTAAACATAAGTTATTAGAGGTCGTACTCTCATAATTGTGATATGTTGGAATGTCGTAAGTTCTAAATTAGAATTAAAACTGAAAAGTAAAACTATTACAGTCGAAGGCACCAACATCCATATATCCATCGCGTCAAGTGTATGTTTACACATACCTAACTTATTTATTGTAAGCGGTCACGAAAAGTGTATACTTATATTTATGACCTCGACCGTACTTACATACCAGATGAGTTCCTAAATTAAACTTTAATCTAACTAGATTAAAGTTGTTTCACAACTGTGACATTGCTATTTGGCTATAGAACTAACCAATAGCTTAGATGCTCATAACTATGGCAAAATCCATAGCCCTTTATCGAATACTTTTCAGATGCTGCTACGAACAGCACGAGGTCAACTGGCGCAAGAAGCTAGTAAGGCTTGACTGGCAACGAAGTAACCCAGCGCAAAGGGCCATAGATCTGGTCCAGAAGGCTTGCTGGGGCGGCCCATTGTCGAACCCTTTGTTCTGTGAGCCAGCGCTCATCGACAGCATGACAGCCGAGCAGATGAACTGGTTCTTGAGCGAGAACTATAGGTCAGACGTATGTACAGTCGCCAGCGTCGGTCTGCCGTTCGAGAAGGTGCTACTGATGGCTGAGAAGGTAGAAATTACTCGGGTAAGTATCTTCTAAAGTAAAAATGTAGTAAACGCACATGGAATTAGTACTTGGCTATTTGGAGTTAGTAAAGTTGTCCTAGTCCAAACATGGTTTAAAAAAAGTAAAAAACCGCGGGCGCTGAAGTTGCTTTTTTGTTTTTTTGTTTTGCCGTCCCTGGAACTCAGAACTTTGCGGGCTGTTTTTACAACAGTAAGTTCAGCATTTCCGAGCATGTGGAAGAAATAGTACATTGTAGCCCAGGTACAGAAAGTAAGCAATAGATGGACGAGTTAGTTCGCGGGCCGAGCCGCAGGTGAGGACCGCGAAGATACGAGTCCATCTATTGCACTTTCTACCGAGGCAATACTATGTGCTTTTCACGCCTAATGTAAGGAAATAAAACAGGTTAGGACATAATACACAGTTTAATTAAAAGTAATATTGATATTAGCATTAGGACAGTTGCTGAATGACAAGGAAATGTTTTTTATTTATTTGCCATGCTTTGAAATTTTCATACACTTTCTGATATTTGCGACGGGATTTTATTGGCAGTAAATTCCGAATTACCGACTTTGCCGTATCCTGAATTTCAGGCGGTGTAAGATCCATATCTGTACTTGTATCACTCATTTTTGTTGAATATCGTACAAATTTCCAATCAAAAGTTCAAAAGTTTAGCGTTTGTTTCCAATTAAAAGAACAGAAGTAATTTTCATTCCCGCCTTTTTAACTTTTTTAATTTTTACCTTATTTAAAGATGCAAAGGCGTTTTTCACGTACGCCTTAAAAACTTACATAAAAACACGTTTACAATCGCAAAAATACACTTTCACTGAGCGGATTTGACGTTTTAATTTTTTAATTAAACGTTCTAATGTCATATTTGTCAAACATTTTTTTATTTATTTCCGAACGAGTTACTAATGTCATAAATAACCGACCAATAGCAGAGTAGAAAGTAAACTGGTCTAAAAACACTCCATTTTACTTTGCAACTCAACATTGTTGGACTGTTTTTGTGTTGTACTACTAAGAGCAACTTTCTATTCTGATTTCGATCCTTCTTTGGCCATATTTCCGAGCAGTGGCGTGAAAACTATATTTCCGTCTCTTCAACAAGCGGTTCCAACGGAAGATCAGTGCTGGCTTTACGGCTAACGAATGCTGAGTTGGGACCGTTTCGTAATAATTTATCTGTGTCTTGTTCTTTACAAAAAGAGATACAAATCTGTGTTTTTTTTTTTATGGCATTAGGAAGACAAACGAGCACACAGGCCACCTGATGGTAAGTGGAAACTGTGACGCATAGACATTCGCATTCACAAGACTGCAAGCCTGAGACTACAAATGCGTTGCCAACCCTGAGGATTAAGAAGGAATGCCTATATGCTAGTCATTCATTACACCGGCTGTCTTATCCCCAAACCAGAACACAACAATACGAACACTGCTGTTTGGCGGTAGGTTAATGGATAAGAATGGTGGTAGCGATCCGGACGGACCCTGCACAAGGTCCTACCACCCGCATAATTTTGTATTGTTGCGAATAAAAGTCTCTTTATCTTTATATTAACGCGCTAGACCGTCCGATCAAAAATACAAATACAAATATACATATTGTGTGCATCTGGGTTACAACAGGAGCAGCCCGCGAAGCCGCGTAATGTGGCCTCCTCGTTCCCGAGGCGCGGCTTCGAGGTCGCCGACATGGGTCCTGGCTCCGACACCTGGATAGCCGTGGGGGTCCCTAGCTGCGGGAACAAGGATCTTTCGTAAGCACCGGCTAGGGCATCAATTTGGTTTATCTTAGCAACAAACAAACATTTTTGTATTCAGAAACTCAAACAAGCTCACAATATTTGATTAGAGCATAACGCAAAAGTCAAAGATTTTAACAGAAAGAACTAAAAACTAAAAGCATAAAACATTAGACGGTTGCTGGACGAGAATGAGTTAGTGATGCCGAGGTACGGTCGAGGCCACGTTATATAGGTACGCACTTCAGCCTGCGGCTGTACTGAGGCGGAGATGAACGGACTGGAGCGGAGTTGTGCCAATATTAACCAATAAAAGGCGCGTGCGGTTTCGCGGTCGAGCGCGCCTTGCATATTGCCACAGCTCCGCTCCGCTCCGCCTCGGTGGAGCCGCACCCTCACGGCCGAGGTTTGTATATTATTTTTCTCTAACGATGCCAGGAAATTTGATTTTATTTATTGTAAAATAACATATTTATACAGCCGTACAGCCTTCAAAATTGCCTTTAAAAAGTTAACTTTCCCACCTTATTTTTTTAAACTTCACGCCATCCTTCATAATGGCATAGATACTCAGAAAATAAATCTAATAAGAATAAAAAAGGAGAAGTACCTACTTAATTCAGACTCAGATTTTATTACTATAATATAGTACCTATAAATGTCAAATTAAGTTTTTCTGAACATGCACCATTCCGGCGTTAGCCGTAGACTCATTCAGTTGAGTATCCTAGGCACTTTGGAAGTCCTGTATCGATGCTCGGGGTATTCAGCATCAGATTTCACTAAAAGCATTCCCTGGCGAGGAACCAAGGCTTCGAAATAGCCTCTTTAGTATGATAAACGCACTCTGACCCGGTATTTTTGCTCCTGAGTGTAAATAAGCTTCTGAAAATAACCGCTATATACTACGGCTTAAAAGATACATCTCTTAAAGAAATGACGGACAGCACATTATAGCATAGAACCCTTAAAAGATAAATGATGATGTACTTTCCCGATGTGCCAGCACCCTGATGACGTACAGCCTGCTGGCAGCGACGGCCGGCACGGACGACGTGAAACAGGGCCAGCACAAACTGGACCGCTCGCCTCAGGCTCCGGTTGGCAACCTCGGGGTCGGAGACCTGCACACCACTTTCAGGGCGTTCAATATATCGTACTGCGATACTGGGATATTTGGTGAGTTGCCGGACTCGGAAACGGGGCAATTTTTTTCATAAATACCACACCACCACAAATTCCGCTCGAACAGAATCGATATTATTTCGGTTTAGATCAAAGAGCAAACTAAAACTGTTCCTGCTCGAAATACCAGTTAATTTTGCTTGCTAATTTGTTCGCACCGCCCACCACCACCAACCGTTTCCCGTCTTTCCAACCATAAAAGCCTAGCTCTTTATTTACACTTGCTCAGCTTGAATTCAAGCAGTTATCATTTTAAACACCACAGTCGCCACGCCATCCAAGTGAAGAAAGAATCAATGACCAAAAAAACCAGGTTAATCCTAGCGATGATTCACGAACCGATTCCACTCCCAGCGACCTTTTACGAAGAGCCACAATTAGGTAACCGGTATTATTCTAACCGTTCCCAAGCCCTTGTGAGTTAACTTATACTTCCTAAACATTGAAGAAGCCCATTCATATTGTATTGTGATGTAAGTGGGTATTTCAAAAACCCGTATCACCTGAATCGCATTTGACCAGACTTTATTTTATTTTTATGTGGTATTGCACTGTAACCACAACAAATTTGACTCACGTATGTTACCGTTTTAAAAATAATTCTATTTAGTTTAACATTGCAAAAAGAAATCATAGAAAACTATGGTTTAATGCATCTTGTGTCAGACATTTTAGTGAAGACCAGCTTATTGATAGTGACCTAAGGTATAACAAACAGTGATGTGGTTAGCTCGCAGTGACCCTTCCTAGAAAGCTAGCGTTGTATTAGTGCAAAGATTTGCGCCCGAGTCTTGGATTTTGTATATGTATTTAAGTTTGTATTTCTCGTCTCGTCTCTCGTTTATCATTATTCTAAGTTCTAGTACAAGCCTTGAGCTTATATTGGGACTACTTCGGTCAACTTGTGTGAGATACTTATCTCTCCTGGTATGATGCCTCTTTCCCATCAAGGTTCGCAGAAGCTACAGATAATTTGCCACTTGCACACCTCCCGTTTCTTGTTGATTTAAATCATATCTATATGTTGATATACTTAACTGTTTTTCAGGTATCCTCACAAAGACACGGTCTAAATCCGTCCGCGAAGCGGCGTTCTGCGCTGCAAGTTTCTTGAAGAGCCTTCGCAGCCTGGATGCTGCTCATGTTGAAATCGGCCGGAGGAGGCTAAGTGAGGACGAATTTTTCATCTTTTTTTCGTAAAGGTCCACAATCCAATAGAGCATGTGGTGGTCACGACGAAGAGGTAGCGAATTTTCACATCGCGCTCTTTCATAATGGCTTTTCTTCATATAGTAATTATCAGAGGTCGGAATTCTCGTAGCACTTTCGAGCTGTCATAGGGACTTCTCGTCTATCGACTTCCGATATCCATGTGTATATCGTTAAATACATAATACAATATGTAAAATATGATTACGAGCAGAAGTAAACTACAGGCGCTCTTATCGCGAATGAGCGATCTCTTCGAGATGACCTTTGGAAATTATAAATAGGAATTAAAATAATAATATTTAATTATTTCTTTTAAAATAATTTGTGTATTTCGTATGCGTTTTAAACATTTTTCGAAAGAAATTGCATCAAGAATTGCTACCGATTATTTTCATTGCAAATTTCTAATTAAAATTTTTAGCTAATCAAAAGTTATCTGAAAAAAATCCCTCGTTAGCGATAAGACCGCCTGTTGTTTACCTCTACTTTAAGTCTTCTTTAATATGTTGTGTTCTATAATGTATCGATAAAAAATATATATCAGGAAGTCGATAAACGAGAAGTCCCTATGACAGCTCAAAAATGCTACGAAAATTCCGGCCTCTGGTAATTATATATATAGCATTTTTAGGGCTGCCTGAGGCGGAGACGGAGCGCCAATATTACCCAATAGAAGGCGCATGCACTAACGTTGAGCGCGCCTTGCGCAGTTTAGATTCGTTTGGTTAATATTTGCACAGCTCCACCTCAGTGGAAAGGCAGCCTTAATGTTCCGGATTTTTACTATTCGCACTATTTCCGTTCCTAATTTGTCACATTTAATTTTTTTGACAATATTGATTACATCGTAATACGTGGGTAATAAAATAAGCAGTGATCGGGGAAAACGGTGCAAAACTTTAACAAAACTTGTAAAGCTGACATAAAGGAGAACTTGCAACCAAGAATAACAACAATATTATTAAAAAATAAGAATAATATTGGTAGATTAGTGTTCAATTTAACTCCATATCAGTCTCTGATTTGGTATAAGGATTATTATAATTTCATGGCTGTAACGTAAGTATTGTTAAAGTTTTGCATCGTTTTCCCCGATCACTGGTAATAAGTAAGCCAGAAATAGGAACTCCGCAAAATTAGATTTTCGAAATGGGAAAAAATGCGACTAATAAAAATAATCGCCATTTCAGTGACTAAAATAAGCGCAAACAAATATTAATGCTACATGAAAAAAGACTTGAATTTGAACTGAATTTGTTATCACAAAAGAACGCAATGTGAAAATACGCTTCTGTGAAAAAATCCTTTTTTTTATAATCTCACAAATCATTTTCGTTTCACCATTACAGGTGCAAGATTTTCTTTTTATTTACAGAAGTGGATATGCTTCTTCACGACGACAACTGTACGCGTATGTGCGAAGGATTAGCGCTCCAAGCAAACGAGGGCCTCCACATAGACAGTGGGGCTGCGGCTGCCAGCAAGGTGGACGGTATACCAGCCGCGGCCGTTTTAAAGGCCGCGGGAGAAGTGGCCAAGAGTGCTGGTATGTTGATTTACGACTATAATGGGTATCTTTTAGGGTAAAGCATACGACCGTTATTTTTTTAGTTGTTGGACTTGTGAGTCGCGTAATTTCTGCTGCATATAAAAGTTACGCGATTCATTACGCTAGTCTGGCTTCACCCTTACACGGTTGGCGAATTATTGACGTTTTGTGATGTAGTGCAACAGAAAAATGTATTGGGTCAGCAACTACCTATAGTTGGTCACCTAAAATATAAATATTTGATCAGCAATTACTGTCATAATGAGCTGCCCTAAAATCGATTCGTAAGCTTATATCGGTAATTTATTATTTTTGCTGCATTTTATACAACACACAGTTTCATGACGAGTAACACTAGCAGCACTGTGGCAACATTTGTGCATTTCGAGTTGTCAAATAATTACTCCGCAGAATATATGTAAAATACTACAGGGGCACGTTTTATAAAGCTACAATTTACAATTAAACAGGCTTAAACTGGCAACACTGCTCACATGGCTGGTCGTCATTGGTCGAGCTTGTGTGAAATGGAAACTTGTAACCTATAAGTTGTAATTTTTAGCCGTATAAAACAGGCCCAGCTGTTTGTGCCTGTGTGCTTTTTAGAAGTTTGATGTCGCCTGGGTGCGTTTTGCAAGCTTTTATTTAAACTTGCAATGTATATAAGTAAGCTCTGTTCAGACTTACTTGTCTTATGGTAAACTACTTTTTAACCTCAAAATGAAACTTTTCTGGCTTAAACAGCTCTTTTATCGTAAATAAAGTAACCCGAGAAAACATTTTGGACATCACTTGGCCAATGTATTGTACGTAATTGCGTTATTTTATTTAAAATAGCTGTTTCATAAAAAAAGTAGCATTTTGAGGTTAGAAAGTAACAACGAAACGTATTTCCATTAACAGAAACTTTGTCTTGACAATTTTATTAAGAACTCAAGTATATCTATCGTTGTCTAGTGCCCATAGTACATTACAAGCCTAGAGCTTAGTTTAGGATTAGGTCAATTGCTGTGACTCTCCCCTGATACCTATTTATTTATTGATTATTTAATAATTTGACCATATGGTCATTTTTCAGCGACCCTAATGGCTTTGGGCGCGGTTGGCGACGAACAACAGGTGCCAAACAACTGTGAACTAATGGAATGTTGAGATTTATACCTCATAGGTCAAGGTTTGATCTTCATGCAAAGTACGATCAATGTCAGTTGTCAATATCAAAAACAAGATCAAAAGTTCGAGTTTTTATACTTATAATGCCCGGCCGTTAATAAGTCAATCCTGACACCTGTAATTCCATTACAAATTATAACCTCAAACCCAAGACTTGGTTATAAATTGTACTGTGATGACAGCTGTCAGGATTGACTTAACGGCCGGGCACTATAGGTAGGTATTTATTACACTTTCATGATTTATTAGTTTTTGGATGCGTAGTATTGTCAACGTTTTTTTCTTTGGAAATTAGGATCATAAACAGTCACAGACCACCAGCTTTCAGCCAAATCAGTTCCTGGCTGGCTAAAGACAACCGACAAAATACATAATTATTTTTAACCTATATACATATAATTATTCTTTACATTTTATACGTTAACAGTAATTTTAATAATTAAATTGTGATACAGTTAAAACTGGTCGTATTTTGCATAAATTACCTTTGCCGCTTTTTACGATAGTCGAAAATTGTTTTGCAATGTTGCCAGGTGTGATTGTGATGTGATTAATAATAAAGTGTTGTCTGGGTTTTACGAACTATTTCTAAGCCCTCTTTTATTATAGAAGTTACATGTGAAAATATCGTGATAGTATTGTAAACAAAATACATTATTACTTTGGCTATGTGGGCCTTCACTGGTTATAAAGGTAGGTAGCATAGTCGGTAATTATGTAGGTACTTTAATTAGTAGCTACAACCCTAAAAAAGAAAAGGTTGTTATGTATTTTCTGATGAGAAATTTGACATTTCGATGATATTTCTACAAAACAATGTTATCCGGCATTATATTAACGTTGAGTTTAAATATGATTTTGTTTTGAGACACTGACAATAACTTTACCTTCGTATACCTTTTAGCTTTTAGGTATACCGAGAAATTGAATGAATATTTGATTGAAAATGAATAAATGTACATACATACACATATATACATACATACCGTCACGCCTTCATCCCAGAGTGGGGTAGGCAGAGCTACAGAATTACCAACAACTCTACCAACTTGTTGTTAGTTCTATAACCAAATTTTGCACATACAGGCCAAGATGTTTATCAGTAAGTATATATTAGTGACAGGTTGCAAGCCCATCGCCTAACAATACTACAAGCCTTTAATCTCGTCTCTTACGAGTTCCACAGGAAGGCATGGAGTAGCATTATTCTAAGCAGGCAACCAAACGGCACTAAATGGAAATGTAAATAATTCTAATTATAATCATTTATTTCTAGAATTTGTCAAAGTAAAACAACGTTTGTTTTTTACTTTTACGGCCAAAGATGTAGGCAAACTATAAGGCAAACTACAGCAGGATACTTTAAGGGTTTAAAAACGAATAGATATAGGTAATTATTTTAGCGTCGCTTATTGACAAATCCATTTCTTTGCCGCAAAATTCCTTATTCCGAAATTTCAATTAAACTTATAAGGAGGAAGGAATTACCCGCTAACGATTATAATAATTCGTGCGTAAAACCATCTCATAACCATCTCTATCGGAGACAGTGTCAATGATGATGATAATGACGTTTTAATTGTTCTATCGCATGCAAATCCCCATGTGAATCCACTTTAAGAAACTGTTTAGTTACTAGGTTGTCAAGCGAAACAACCTTGGATCCAAGCCTACTACACCAGGGCTTCTATTCCCGACGGTACAAAACATACGTGTTTGGTCTGTTAATCTGTTATCGTATTGTCACCGTTTTGATAGCTCTTTTTGATTCATTGTTGACGACACCACTAAACGGCACCCCTAGGAGTGTCGTTAACAAACATATTATGTTAACAACACTACCGGTGATTAGTGTTGTACAATATATCGAGAAAAATAAAACTAATTTTATTATGATTGATAGTCAAAGTGTAATGTGTAATAATAATAATGAATAATATTTACATTACAGTGGTTAAGCCTACTTTCCATTGTTACCCGTCCCTTGAAGGGACCACGGGGAATAAAAATCCTCGTGGTCCCTTCGAGCAATATTATGCTGCCGAATCACAGAAGAAAAAATGCATATTAGATTTATTTTTAATTATTTAAATAGATGTAGTACATAAAGATGAAACTGTGTAATGTATAAAAAGAATTGCTTGCCGCATAATGCGAACAATATCTTCTGTTTGAGCTTGGCTGAAGTCTTCGCAAACATTTGGTGCCTCAAGCGTTCAAAAGTTTAAGTTGAAGTAATCGATGGAAAAGTCTAAATTCTACTACTACTTACTCTCAAGTTAACAGTTCCCAGACACTTCGACTTCCTATAGGAAGTACATCTCCACACGGTAGATCCATTAGCATATTGTTTATGCTTGTGATATTTATATTTATCAAGCAGCAAAGCGACTCCGCCATTAGTTTTTATAAATTGCATTACATTAAAAATAAATTGTAATAGGTAGGTATTGAAAAATGCAAGCACAGAAATGGTGTTTGTAAATAATAAACAATGTGTGACATTGACATTGTCTATCGACATTTAATCTCAAGTACCAGCTCCTTGCACTAAAGAGCTCGTACTACCTAGGAAAACATATTTCACAGCCCTGCGGTGTGGTCGTTATCAAATTATGTTTGTTAACGACCCCCCTAAGGGTGCCGTTTAGTGGTGTCGTCAACAATGAATCCTCTTTTTTTTCTTTTTTATACACCAGAGGGAAAGGCAAAAGATATTAATCCATACAGCCTAGTCATAGTTTTCATACTTTAAGATCCAATTTTAAGTAAGGCCGAAGCCAAATCTTTATACATTTTTAGTAAAATTCTGGATTGTGAGGCCGAAGGGACTTCTATCCAAAGACCTTCATAATAGACGAACAGTGTGTGGAAGCGAGAGTGCAGCCTCTTTATGCACGAATACGAGTGCGACAGTGACAGCGAAACACGTTGACGTTGTAACCATTTTGAAAGCTAATGGTAGCCCACGGTAGCCCACTGGCGACAGCGTCTTTTAGTTTTTATTAAAATATTCAGGATAATTGTATAAACGTGGTGTCAAAACCGTTAAAAACAACAATGGTGGGCTGTGCAGTACCTGATTGAGAAGTCAATCATAGGAATAATCCAAACAATGAGTAATTTCACAGGTAATTATCATCCACACATAGTCATTTTTGAACTCATATTTTCAAGGATTCCTAGGTCCAAGGAATACGGTTAGTGGTCTAATAAGTACGATATATCATGTAGTTTTGTGTTTTATGCATATTTTTAATTTTTATATGTAAAATGAAAAGATGTTGTGTCCGTGAAAATTTCCATTTTTTAGGTAGTGATTGAATGTTTGAATCACACTCATCTATCGATAAGTTATCAATATGTCGATATTTCTTCATTCCTTCTCATAATTATTTAAACATTATTCCGAGCGATTATAAAACGCAGCTAGGTAAATTGATCACAGTTTATTATTTATCATTAAATGCAGTGGTCCAGCCTACGACAGGACTTCAAAAAATTTTTTTATGTTTTTTGTGTATGTTTTAATTAAATCGTGTAGAAAATGCTAAAATAAGCATCTTCTCTTATTAAAACTTTTTCTCTCAGGTTGATAATTACCGAGATATAGGGGGTCCGAAAGTTAGTAAATTCGGTACCTACAAGGCGTTTGAGAAATTTCGATGGGGTGAAAATTATGTCTGTATAACATTCGGTTAGTTACCTATACGTTAGTTACCTTGGGCTTGGGAATGTACATGAAAATTGTCATTTACGTGACGTCCGTCTTAAAGTTGATAAGGATACACAGATCTCAACAAGCCAAAGAATCCTCTACTGAGCGTGACGTTCGGCTTATAGGCGACAGGGATAGACACATCCTGAGTGAGCCAGAGAATCTTCTACTGAACATGAAAGTAGGTCCGAACGTAAGTCCACAAGAACTTCTAAGTTGTGGCCAAATAAAGTGAATACTTCCACCGTTTGAAAAGTATATTATTCCAGATGAACTTGGGTTATTTTTTATTTATATTAACCGAAGCGAAGCGAGGGCGGGTCGCTAGTTTCTCTATATAAGTAACTTTATTGTTGCCTAGTGCCCATATTAAAAGCCTAGAATTTGTGTAAGACTAAAATTTATTAATTATTTACATTAAAAATTGATTGTATGATATGTGTGTGGTAATTACCGTGAAAAGAGTATTATTATAGATAATGAAAGAATCTTGTGTTTTATTAGTGAAGAATGCTTGTTTTAAGTTCCACGCAAGATACAAACAAGTCTTATATAAGCGAGTCTTTTTCATCGATATTTTTTCGATATAACGTACGGACATCACTAAAATTACTCACACACTTGTAAAATCACGCACACGTTGACATTTCCGTTTTGGTAACGCGGGAAAAAGGGAGTCTGTTGGTCTATTACGTTAGTTATATAAAGGTCTTTGCTTCTATCACTGTGCAACAAATTACACATCCGCCATCTTTTGACGTTGCAAATAGCCTCTGGCCTCGTTTGATAGCTCTTGTTTACTTGACAGTAATGGCGACTGACGTCAGAACAATACCATAACAGATCAAAGACGATAATGTTTTTTTCATCACACTTTCACGTAAACAGTATCTAAACGTCATACAGGTTAACTGGGCCGTAAGCCCCATCATATAAAACCCTCGACCTTTTTTTTTTTTCATGGAAACCTAGGTCGGTAAGTAATTTTTTTTTAATTTATAGCGCAGCACACCGTTCATGCAAGTTCAAGCAAGGAGTTTACACGAAATTGAAAAATTGTTTTAAAATGTTATCTAAACAGTAATTTCATTGCAATCTCGCTACATGTTATAAATTTTAATAAATGAGTTTTTTCTGCCCTATAATTTCATTTATTTACTCGCAAATGTGATGAAAAACATTGTATGTTTCACGGGCGGTATGGGAATTACGAACCTCGACTCGGAAAGCTACTTCTACTAGAGCCTCGGGCGCAATTCCTTACTTACCGCCCTTATACACAATGTACTATTACCGTCGGGAATAGAGGCCCTGGCCTGCCGCTACTGTAACCAGCAACACTGACATGTCCGTCATAAGTGTCAAACAAGACGTCACTAACGTCAGACAGGTCAGTCAAGTCAAATCGGGATCGGGAAATAGGAACAGTAAATAGTAGTATTGTATTATTATATTAGCCACGGATTTATTATCAAAGGAAAGGCCGCTACAATAATAATAATAATGTCTTACCTATGAAAAACAACAAATCGTCAAAATGATGAACTCACTGCAAAGCGCCGCAAAATGTAAGTATACTTTGAGGTTATGTCACCTTATTAATAGAAATTTACACTCACAAAGCGGTTTAAACTTCCAGATTTGCGGCAGATTAACATTAAAACTGCTTTAAATACGCTGCAAGAATGTAGACCTGCTTTGGCGAAGCCTGTTCCAAGGCAAAGCAATGTTTTATCGAGCGCTATAACCTTCTCTCCGAGGGAAGTTGGTGTTGAGATCACAGAGAAGCCTATCATCGCTAGAATAAAAAAGGATCCTATTCCTTATATCCCTATAATCAACCCTCGCTCCATCCTGCCTCTGATTGAGGACTGGAGGAAGGATGAGGTGGGCCTGCCTGCGATCAAAAAAGAGGAAATCCAAGCTACGCGGCTTATAGTAATTAGGAGGAAAAAGATGAAGAAGCATCATAGAAGAAAGCTGTGGAAGCGGATGAGGCACCGTTGGGCCCGGGTTTGCATTTTTTATCAGATTTTAGGCTACACTGTTTTACTTTTTTTAAATATAGTCCATAGTAAATTTACGATAGTAGGCTGTGTATGGTAATAAATTATTGTTTATTGAGGCATAACTAGGGTAATTAAGGATCTGTGTATTACAACAGCTCATAAACTAAGTGATTTTTAAAGCACTCTTTATACCTTGTGCTAGGTATGCATGATTTGGTAAGTAAATATTAAGGCTGCTCTCCACAATGGCCCGTCATGTGCCAACATAGGAATGGAGTTATGAATAAGAGTGAGATACAAGAATATGCTGCTTGCTCTAATGTGTAAATGCGTCTCTTACGCTTGCCCATGATGGCTATTGTGAAGAGGAGCCATTAGAGATACCTTGAGCCCCTTGGCTATGCTTTGTAACAATGTTTATGTTTTACACATTCACCTTGGTTTGTCATACAGTAGGAATATACTTAGGGTATACTATAATGATATACTTGTAGAGAAATATTTACTTATATACCTTATATATAAAAACATCTGATACTCAAGAGCAAATAGTCATACCGATTACACAAATATTAGCCCTTATGGTGCTCCCACACTGTGATTATATGTATACAATTAAGAAACATTTTATAACACAACAATGTTCTTAGACTTAGTGTTATAATAGTATTTTATGTGATTGCACATAAAGAAGGGCATTAAACATGAGTGTGAACATCACACAAGTGTTTTTATGCCTAATAATGTACAGTTTCATACACTACTTTATCTACCCACATATCATGAGCCTCCATGATGCATTCAGGAGCCGCATACTATGACCGGCATTGCGGAGTCGTTCAGGGCCACTAACAGTAATTATTTTATGACGTTAGTGGCTTTGTCACGGATCAGGAGGCGGTGCCGAAATATCTATATCATCTTGATCGCTCATTTTATGGCTTAAATTCAACAAATCAAACAATTTTATACAACAAAACAAATTTGATCCGGTACTGGTGGTAATGAAAAGATACAAAAGTTTTCTGGCAGCAGTCATGGTTTCTTTTAATTCAGAGACAAACTAGAGTCGGCTCCAACTGTCATATCATTTGATATCTTACTTAAGTGCAACATTTGTCAAATTTGTATGCAAATTGACAATTAATTTCGAACTACACATCATCAGGACTGATATTGGAATAGAGGTCAAAACAAATTTCTTTGTTTTTCAGTTATGTTCGAAATTTGAATGACAAAATAGTATAGAAATTGATGTTATTATTTAGCAATAATAACATTTTTAACAGATAAGAAATTTGCTCTAACAACACAGTCTTTTTTTATGGGGGTTATAATGTGTGGTTCTTGAACGCATCATGGAGGGGCTATGATATTTGGATAGATAACATATATTTTAACATTTTATTACCACTGTGTGGGAGGGTTCTGTGTATGCCTGTGAGAGTTCCCTGACCAAAAATCTATGAAAATGAACACCTTTTACTTTACATGGAATTGAAACGCATGCCACATGCAGGTAGTATTTAATGAAAGAATATTAATAAAAGCCTTTCAAATAGTATTCATATTTTAAAGGTCACTAATTAACTGACCTGTATTTTGTTGTCTGTATGTCCTATAACAAATTTCTCTTGTCTTTTTCCAATATTGCCTATTCTGTGCCTTTTTGGTACATGTGTCACTAGTTAATATTATCCAACATTGGGTGCAAAAATATCTGACACTATTACTAGAGGTATAAGACCCGGTCAGATATTTTTGCACACAATGTTGGATTATTTTTTATTGCTGGTGACTGTACACTCTATCTAACAGGTAATAATAATATTTGTTCTGGTGCATTACAGGTAAAACAGCGTCGTCGTCAAATCAAAGAGAAAAACTTCCAGAACGAGCTTCTAGCATTAATCAAGCAAGCCAACGAGTTCTCAGCTGAGCAATATGTAGCGGACAAGCTCCAGAAAGCCAACCAAACGCCGCTGCCGACCCGCTGGCGGCACAAACGGCTGCCCGAGTTCATCATCCGGCAGCTCATGGGCATTGACAAGAAGATCAACTACAAGCACACCGATAAATACAAGGCTTGAGTGTATAGCTAATAAAGTTTAGTAGAGTACATTGCACATTGCCTTTTTTTTAAGTTTTAGCGTTTATAATCCATTAAGAAGCAGGATACTGCGTTTTTTTCCAAAGTGCATGTAGTTAGGGACTAAAACTAATAATGGTGACTTTTCCACTGCAGCACGACAATTACTTATAATTTATATACTATCCTCATATGCCAATAGGCTGTATCTCGCATTCAATAACCGAAGCAGTTTCAATCCTCACTAGTAAGTAATATGGCTGCACTTGCTACAGGAGTTATGTCTCAGATACCACTATTTGTTTTATAGTAGTATGCAATTGTCGTGATGTAATGGAGAAGTTACCGTTGTTTTTTTAGTCCTAAAATATAAGCATTTCAAAAAAAAGCCATTTTTGCGATGGAACACTAACTTATGTATTGTTATTTAAATTTAAACTGTTGCTATCAAATTATATCTGAACAGATTAGGTGCTCAAACATTTCATAACTCAAACATAAATAATAATATAGTTAGTTGAGATATTAGGATTTTAAGCACAATTCACACAGCAGGCGGGAGCGGGTCGGTCGTCGTATTTACACAGAGCGCCGAACCGTGGCCGGCCCCGCACTGGTGATCGCAGGCGGGCAATCGGGATCGGACGGTAATGGCGAGTATAAACAGTAGAATTTACAAAGCGCCCTGTGAGAATGCCTATCACCCGCCACACTCGCCATTACCGTCCGATCCTGCGATCACTAGCGCGGCGCCCGACCCGCTCCCGCCCGCTGTGTGAATTACGCTTACTCTATTTTTAATGGTATTAGGGTGCGTACAAATATTTTAAACTACCTTGTCTACTGCGATGTATTCGATGGCGACTGTACATTTAAGCATTCTTGTATGGTTAAAAGCAAATTTAGGAATAATTATGTGGGGCGCGTCTTTGTGGGTTAACAACACTGTCAAAGTAACCAAACACCACTCAGGGGTCGTACTTTTGATGCCGATGACGTCAAAATGACGAAATTTTACACAGGTGCTCTGCTTCAATTTGGCAGGTGTTTAGGTATGTATTAACTGGTACAGTCAGCGTCATATTGTTTGTAGCATCCAAAGTAGCCAAATAGTTCGTTACACGCCCTTGTTACTACGGTAATAATGACGTGTAACGTACTATTTGGCTACTTTGGATGCTACCAACTATATGACGTTGACTGTACAAGTATATATTTTTTTAATAAGAAGCGGTAAAATGATTATGGTTAAATACAGCTTATAGCAAACAAAATGCGGATCACGGCAGCATCATTTTATTTCATCACTCATTTCTAAAAATGGTGAATTGAGGCAATTTTCTTTCATGAATGTGTATTTAGGAACTATTTAATCATATTAATTTTTATTACATAATAAGAATGTTTTTTTTTCAAATGATAATGTTACTCGATGATTTTTGCCACTGTCCTTCTCAATCGAATAGTTTCACTTAGGTTTTAGGTATGAAGTAGGTATCTTAACTAATTATTACATAATTAAAATGACTGACGATTAATGGTTAATAATTACAATAAAACCATTTGGAATCTGTAGCGTGACGTCGTTTTTGCGTCAACGGCATGAAATTTACGGGCCCTGCCCATAATAATGGTCAGGTCCATACCTTTTTAAGTTTCCTGCCTCCAGGAGGGCCCGTTGAGTGTATACCTACTAAATTATTGATATTGCCTGAACAATAACAGTTAATAATTATTTCAAAACCGCTGGTAGGTCCTAAGTTTGATTAGTTGAGGAAAAATAAACAAACATAGCACTGAAGAAAATATATTTTAACGATACGGTTTAATAAGCAATTTCGAATATTTGGTATCATTACCGCGCCATCTAGCGATAGCCTTGTGAAGCTTCGGCGTAGTCTCTTGGCTAAGAAACAGTTTTTCGATAGTTCCGCTAGAGGTCGTTTATTTAAATATTCAGAAAGTGGGCCCCTTCCCTCATATATCTACAAAAATGGTACGGAAGTCCTATGTGTGCGAGTTTCAACACGCGGAATATTGCCAGATTGCAGTTGCTCCTACTTTTAGATAGAAAACCGTTCTTCAAATTCATGACAAATTAGTTTATAACTCGGTCGGTTGGATATCTTGCGAAAACTTCCGAAAACGGAAACGTTAACACCTAGTTTTTCATAAAAACAAAATAATTCAAAAATCGTAAATATCGGACTTGATTTAGGGGGTGAGAAAGTTTATCGCTCGGAGTTACATTTGTATGGAACATGGAACTATGTCAAAGTAACGTAATCAATCAAATCGAAACTATTTGCCATTAGCTAAGTATATGTGCTGTTTTTAAAAATAATTAGGGAAATGAACACGGCTTGTTTTACCTACTAAAAATAACACGGAATGATTCGGGAGTATGGTTCAGTAGAAATATTGGTTAGGTACATAAATAAAACTATACAAAAGAAGAAATTATAAATATTATATTTTAATATTATTTCAGTTTACAAATAAATAAATAAATAAACTATTGACAGTATTGACACCAACATTCATGTATGGTAGTGAGTATTGGGTATAGCATACCTACCCAAGAAGAACGAAAGCAGGATTAATGCAGTTGAAATGAGATCTCTTAGAAGTATGTGTGGAGTTAGGATGATAGATAGAGTAAGAAATAGCGAGATCCGAGAACGATATGGATTGAAAGATGTAGTGACTAAGATAGAAAAGGGTATGCTAAGATGGTTTGGTCATTTAGAAAGGATGGATGAAAGAAGAGTTAGGAAAGAGTTATGGCGAGCGAGAGTGAGCGGAGATGTCGGCGGGGACGTCCTAGACGGACGCACGGTGATCAGATTCGCGATGTGCTGATTGAGGGCAAGATCAATAGCACCCGTAACCGACGTACATGCATGAAGAGATTGATGAATGTAGAGGAAGCGAAGGTTATATGTTTGGACCGGTGCACCTGGCTTCCCATAGTATCTGCCTACCCCTTTGGGAGACAGGCGTGAAGGTATGTATGTATGTATGTAAATAAACAAATAGAAGGGGAACAAAGTCTTACATGAATAATGCAGTGCAGCCTTTTTAACAAATCTGACAGTGACAGGTGACAATTCTGTATACATTGCAAGGTCTTCGAGTTCCTACGGCAAATTTGGAAGTTCACTAGCTACCACCATCTTATCCTTAAACCTGTTCTAAAGAAATTACTTTTATAGAGGCAATACACCTTAGTCCTCAAGGTTGGTGATATAGCAGTCTTAAGGTTATAGTTTTAGAAATGCAAATGTCTCTTGAGTCACATATCCCAGATACCATCACGTGGCCTGTGTTCTCGTTCAGCTTCTTCAAGCGATAAAAAAAGTTTATGTAAGCGGGTCTATAATACTACTAATACCAACATTTCGCCATCCATAAGGATACTATAAAGGGTACATGGGTAAGGGTAACTGTAAAGTCGCGCAGTTCTAAAAGGTCGGATTTCTCTAGTATAGGGTGACATTAGAAGACGTGATCAGAAACCAATTTTTCAGACTCGGTGAATGATGGCCATTTCCAAGCAATATTACCTAGTTACAAGAAACAAAAACTATTTCTTTATTGTAAATTTTCCGTTAATTAAATCACCGATTGATCATGGTTACCCTATTTTAGAATCATACACTTTGAATCCCATTTAGAGCATTTTACTTTATTTATTTATTTATTTAATAATTACAATAGTAGGTTAACAGTAAATACCAAAACACCTATATTGTTAGCACAAAAAAGTGAGTGTAAAAAAGGAAAAGAAAACAGATAATTAGGTACACATTACAAACTAACATAAAAATGTGTCGAAAAATATATTGCATTCAGGCATTGGCGTATATTTTTCAACAATCTTGGCCAGACGTTGGCTCTCGGAGAGAGTGATTATTAACGCTAGCGCCCTACCCGTGGGAGAGTTGCTAGTCGCTTTAATGATAATAACACTTCAGTAGGTAACAGTGACAATTTCAGTCAGTCATTGTCAATTATTTGTTTTGTTGTTTCGTGGGAATTAGAAAATCTCTTTCTGTTAAGTAGGGTGACCACACCGTTTACAATTAATTATTAAGTTTCGACCGTTGCGTGATTAAGTCTGAATTTTACATATAAACACCTTCATACCTATATTATTAGGATCCCACTTTAATGCTTAATTGAGTCATACCACTTTTAATCACGTCTTCGATTTCACCCTGTCCCTATTTGATGTTTATTATTTGGTTAATTTTTGTATTAAGTTGACAGCTGTCAAATCAGGCCTCTTCTAACGTCGACACTACAAAATCACACTCCTACTACATTTTAATATGCCTTCAATTCATCCAATCCTTATACCGTATTACCACAGATCTCTACGAGAAAATTGCATCTCACATTTCCTGAGCTTAAAAACCGTTTAAAGTCATTATTCAGGGTAGAAATGCAATAATAAAACGGCTAATTCGATTGGGAGATTCCGCTGCGGGATCCCCGGAACACCCCGGGACCGATAAATCGGGATTGGTTACGTCACTAACGTCGAATCACCGGGTTAGTGTTGCAAGGAAGAAATCCTTTCCGCTGGGTTACGACCTCGTTTAATTCTTTTCTTGGCGTTTTTATTGGTGGGGTTTTATCGGATCTAGTTAGGGGTAAATGGTATTTGTTAAAGAGTTTAATGTTAAAATTATAAAAGCATAATGCTCCACTATCGTAGTTTTATCTTGAAATATATTGAACATCGGACTGTTTCAGTCAATTTTGGAAGAACCAGCGACAGATGCTGCAAAATTTGTCTATTGATTTTTGTACAAGATAGGTAGTCCTTCTCCCTTCCTTTTTTTCCTGAATGATATGTAACTATTTGTATTTTATTTTTGTACAGCTTTATCCAACGAGGCTGCCGTGATCAAGATTGTAAATAAATAAATAAATATTTAAAACGTTAAGTACCTACGAGTATTTATACCTATAATAAATTACCTATCCTGAATTTTGACACGTTAAGTATGATATTTCATTTTATGTTCATTAAGTGGAGTTTCCTGTAGCGATTATTCTCAGCAGTGGTCACTTCTTGGGAAGCGCTGGTAGATGTTTATGGCATCTAATACGAGGTGTTCCGAGGAACTATTTGGGCTACTGCATGCAGCCAAGTTCCGTAGTAACTGGCGAACTGGTATATTTCCAGTATCACCATTTCCATTGATGGCAGTTGACCACTGTTCTCTTTTGACCACATTCACAGTTCTGTGGAACAAGCCTTTTTCAGCGGTATCCCAACTGTTATGACTTGAGCCGCGTCAATACTTGTATCGTGAATGCATATCACGATCAGCGTATTGTATTTAACATGTAATTCCAAGTAGATATGGACGCTCATTACCATAACGTATGAGCAGTGTCGTGTAAAAAAACGCGTCCATAAGAACCTATTATGCCGTATCGTATTCAATAGACGATCGTGTTTTTTTTCAAAGGCCGGCAACGTATCTGTAAATCCTCTCCTAAGGTGTAAATCCTCTGCAGCTGTGATTCCATTTCATCTCTGGGTCAATATTAAATAGAATCTGAGAAAGCTGTAATCTAAGACAAGGGTTCTATTTTATTGTGTAACAATCAGGCATAGATGGTAAGGTTAGATCGGGGTTTTAAACAAATAAAATTACTACATTGCATTACCAATCAACTTTGGCCCACTCCACAATCAAACAGCGGGTCTGCAATTCAAATTACCGTCTAAACACCATAGCCAATCCCAACTTTTCCTACCGAAAAATAAATAAACAGTGTCGGTACCCGGAAATTTATGTTGTGAAACTTTTTACGGCGCTGGAGTTTGCGAACATCATTGCCGAGTTCGCTGGCGCTTGATTTATGCGCGGGGGCAATGATTTGTGGCTAATTTGATTGGTTAAGTCTGGGATATGAAAAGTATTTGGTGTCTGTTGTGCGAATTTTATTGGTTTGGGTGACGTAACGTAGGTAACGTATTGCTAAAGCTCGCTATTCAATACCCAATTCAAAGTTTTCCTTGTCCTTGAGCAACGATTTTAATAATAAATATCAAGAGACAATGTTACCCCGATTTACCTAGTCAATGATATAAATACTTATATATAGAGAAATAAACGATTAAATACATAGAAAACGTCCATGACTCACGAAAAAATACTCGTGCTCATCACACAAATATCTGCCTTTACCGGGATTTGGACCCAGGACCTCAAGCTTTGAAGGCAGGGTCACTATCAGCTAGGTTACCATTTTTAGAAACCATAATTGGCATTTTCAGGTTTGTTACATAAATTAAATTGTAATAAGTTAAAGCTTCGTTGTCAACAAACAAGGCTTAGAGTTAAGCTATGATCTCTCTAAACTTATTGTTTAAAAAATATAATTTGCCAATAATAAGCAATTAGGTGGATGGAGAAAACGGGGAGCGGTCAAGGTTACACAAATTGACCTAGTACCTACCAAACTAACCACAAAGGTAAGGTGGGGTAAGTGCATCTACGGGGTCAGTGCGACAAACCATATATTTTTAGGAGATATTGTTAGATTGTCGCACTTGCCCCGTAAACGCATTTACCCCAATGAGGGGCAAAAGCGTCAACGGGGTAAGTGCGACCAACCATATATTTTGTTAGGAGATTTTTGTTGGTTTGAAGCACTTGCCCCGTAGATGCACTAGTACCCCACCTTGCCTTAATTCATCAAAAATATCCAGAGTTTCAGGAACAAATTAAATAGCCGCGCTTACACAATCTGCCCTTACTGGGATTGGAAACTGAGACCGCTAGCTTCATAGGCAGGGTCACTACCAACTAGGCTATCATGTACTATCAGCCCAATGGAAAACTGACCCACAGTAGAACTGTGTCATAGTGAAATTATAAATCAATTTGTTTGACACTTTTGTATGGTGAGTCAGGGTTCCATTGCGCTGATACTACTTTACCGCACATCTAAAAGAAAAAAATATTACCGAAAATCCGTAGGAAAAATAAACTAATTAAGAACCAATCAAACGCCGCTAATACATCGCAGCGCTCATAATTGCTCGAATAATTAATTTTTAATTACGCCAAGCTTTAATTACAAGCGAACACTCGAAAAGCAGTCGATGGGAATGATTACATTAATTACTTTATTAAATTAATGGTAAATATTCGTTCGAGTACATGTTGCTATGATTTCCCGACAACAACGTCAGCCAGGAAATTCCAAGAACATTGAGCTGTAAAGTTAGTGCACCTTCTAGAAATAATAAGTAATGCGAAGTTGATTTAAAACGTCTCTTGGCTAGCCTAGGTGGGTTGGGGTGATTGTAAGGTACCAATGGGTAATAAAGACCATAATAACGAAAAACAACAAATACCTAAAAATGGTCAAATGAGTTGGGCCCGCGCTGATCCGATTCGAAATCAAAAAAACCCCTGCGATAGATGATAAATTTAGATCAATAGGTTAGGTTAGGTTAGTATCGCGTCAAGGCCGAAGGCCTTAACTACCCAGAAATAGGAGCTCCGCAAAGCGGGGCTCCGTCGACCCTGTCACATCATACATGTCATTGTAAGTTGTATGTGGAGTAACAAGTTTTGACCTTATAACATTTATTACAAGTACTGTTATTATTACATTTGACATTAATATGAAGTTTAATTATTATGACATAAATTGGTATGACTATGAATTTTATGACTTCCAACAAATATGACCCGCAATAATTGACATTCCATTCAATATTAAGACTTTAAACATTATAAATAATAAGTATATTGTAAAACGTTAGGCGTTTCTTTAAAAGTTTGTACCTAGTTAAGGAGAACAATTAAGAAACGTTAACTTTTCCACTGAGTTACGAAAATTAGTTGAACTTTTATAAAGACAAATGGTTATATCTCAGACAAAACTTCTGTAGCAAGTGGAAGCATATTACTAACGGGCGAGGATTGAATCTGCTTCATATATTGAATTTGAGATACTGCTAATTGGCTTAGAGAGGTAGTATATACGACTAATTTTTGTAACTCAGCGGAAAAGTTAACGTTTTTAATTTTAGTCCTTAACTAGGTCCAGTCAACAGCATAAATAAGTGATCATTTATGTACCTTGTCACTTTAACAACGTGTTTGAAATGTCATACAAAATTGTGAATCGATTGAAAGCGACAAGTTACATAAATGATCACTTATTTATGCTATTGACTGTACAATCTTTTAAAGAAATGCCCTTGAACAACAATAATCAAAACTTTAACTTTATGGCAGTCAATACAGCCCCATGGCAACCCTAGCGATAATAAGATCTCAAAGAGGGGTACTATCTATTATGGGTGTGTAATGATCGGTATAAAAATAATTAATATAATTTCATTTAATATAATAACATTTGATATAATTTTAAAGGATATAATCACTCATTTTATATAATAAACGATTGGTATATTATCAAAATATCTATTTTTATTTACTATAATTATCATTTGGTATATCGTTTATTTATTATAAACATCATTTGGTATAATCATCATTTTGTATAAAAATCATATTGTATAACTATCAAGTGGTATATTATTTTTTATTGCCCCTAAACTACTTTTCTGGTAGTTGTTAAGTATATTTCTTTGGAATAACTTTTTTTATCGCATGTTTTTTTGGTACAACGCTGACAGCTTTGCGGAGCTCCTATTCCGCGTAGTTATGGCGCTTCGCGCCTTGACACAATTCTAACCTAACCTAACCTATACAGGGTGTTTTTTTGGTCAACAACTTCGACAATAGGGGTTACTATATTTTTTTATACCAACTGTACTTTATATGAAATTAGCTTTATATCATAAGTTGATTATAGTAAATATGCATTATACTTAATGCATGTTATATAAAATATTTTTAGAAGAAATGATCGTTATATAAAATGATAATTATATCATATTTAAATATATTAAATGTCGTTATATGATTTAATTATTATATCAAATGAGCGTTATATCGACTGATATTATAGAAAATATTTTTATATCGATCGTTACGCACCCATCTATTATTGACTGCCATGAAGTTAAGGTGTATTATTTTTATCTTGTTGCGAATAATGAGAATTGTATGAAACAGTAAATAATCGGTACGGTCGGCCAAGAAAGTGGTCTACCAGCTGTGTTAACAGTTTTGACAAAAGTTTCTGTAAGATCTAATTATCGCTAAAGTTAAAGCATGACACTGTCATAATATTGTTGCAAGAGAATATCGAAACTTGTTGTATCATGACGAGCAAAAGAACTTCAACCGTAAGGTGGTAGGCCACATTTTTGGCCGGCTGTACTAGCTGTTCGTGCCCGGCGCTGCTCGGGTAACCCTTGTCCTGATAATTATGAACACAACATAAGTAAATAAATAATTCAAATCGATTGAGCCAGTCTCGAGTTAAGGTGTGACCAGGGAAACAGGTCCTATTCACCTACCCCATTATATCATCATCAATTCATCATCATCATGTCGTCAGCCGAAAGACGTCCACTGCTGGACATAGGCCTCCCCCAGGGCTCTCCACTCAGACCGGTCTTGTGCTAGTCCCCGGCGGCCCCGCTATTCCTGGCTCCGGTAGCGGCCATGGTAACGGCGGGGCGGGGGGAGCTTTAGGTAATTTCCGGCAGAGACCCGGCTACCAGAAACGACGACCTCGTAAGGATCGCGGTAGCGCGGTGGATGCGAAAAGCAATCTTGTGGGTCTTCCCCATTATACTATATTGATGAAGAAAAAGCATAGTGAGGTAACCTACACATTCGAACAGCGTGTAAGAGGGTAATATTACGAAATATCCGTTGAAGTGAAGTGTGTCCGGTGAAGTGTTGGGTTGATGTGTATCCGAAAGAGGACTTCAAAACGCTGGATTTGAATATGTAAAGTACCTACCTCATGTAATAGACAACGAATAATCAATAAACATGCATCAAGTTCGATACAATCACCTTCACACACGTTTTATAAAAACGTTGAGAATCAAAACGAAACAATTGTTGCCAGAATCCCATGCTAATATGAGTCTTGACGCGTGTCGACTAAGCTTGGATTAAAATAAAGTGAATTTTAAGTTGTTCCGGTTTCTCTTGAGCATGCGCAATGAATTCCGCAGCTAGGGTTACCATTTAGCAATTTGAAAAGTCCTGACAACGAGCTTGACTTTTCGATAAAAGTCCGGACTTTTCAGTCTCAAAATGGAAACAATACTTAGTTAATATTTATTACTTAAACTCCATCTAATAAATCCGGACAAATAAAAAAGTCCGGAGATGTCCGGACTAATCCGGATGGATGGTAACCCTATCCGCAGCGCTTTTGGTGCTGTTTACCCGGTGACACGCGCCGGTAAATTCCATGTCGATATTCAATGTGCCTTCTTGTTAGGGTTTGTATCGCCACTACGGTTGGTGCAAACTGAGTCTCTATTCTAATCGTTAAAGCCATATTGGCTTTGACATGAACTTAGACGACGCGCTGGCCTAGTTGGCAGTGACCCTGCCTCCGAAGCTAGCAGTCCTGGGTTCAAATCCCAGTAAGGGCAGATATTTGCGTGATGAGCGCGAATATTTGTTCCTGAGTCATGGATGTTTTCTATGTATTTAAGTATATATTTCTCTATATAAGTATTTATATCGTTGTCTAGTACCCATAGTACAAGCCTAGAGCTTAGTTTGGGACTAGGGCTATTGGTGTGACATTGTCCCCTGATATTTATTATTTACATGTTATGAAACATGAAACATCAACCATCATTGTGTCGTGTTTTAACTCGGCTGCCATTACTGTTGACTTAATTAGGCTGGATTCGACCAAACACGTAATTACACTAGTCTAACTATTACGGGAATAATTTTACTCTTGGAATTTACTCCTGATTAACTAGGATTACGTTTTTCCAACGAACTCGAGGAGTAAGCTAAACTCGGTATTATTGGTTTGTGGAGTAAGAGTGAATGATGAAGGAATGTATGAACCGACAAGGAATAGTGTCATATTGTTTCTTCTGGCCTTACTTTAAACGAAGTAGCCATTTAATTTTGTAGGTAAATACAGTTGGAGAAATGTCATATCATATTGACAATTTGTTTATCATTTGACAAGTGACTTTGACAACAATAGCTTACTCTCAGTTTGTTCCTTTACTCCACCAAAATCGGCCGTGTAAATATTTACTTGCGTGTAGTACCTTATTCTGAGATTGTGATTTGCTAAAATGCAAAATCAACTTACTCCAGATTAAACAATAAAGTCAAAGTCAAAGTCAAAGTTCTTTATTCTTCAATTTAGGCATAATATAATGCACCTATGAATGTCAAAAAGCATTACCACCGGTTCGAAAAATAAAACCTTTGCCCCGAGAAGAACCGGCGTAAGAAACTCGGCAAGGTATATTTTTTTCAAGAAAAAGGTTTACATCATTACATTATAATTATAAATAGTTTACAATATCACGGTATTTTTGTACAGTAGGTGCACCTTTTTTTAGCGTAGATTACTCATGCAGGACGGACGACTCACTGCCAAACATCCCTATCCATGATATAATCGTTTACTTTATAATATGCTCGGGAAATTAGTTTTTGTTTTACGACAGATTTAAATTTAGAGTCAGTAAGTTCAGTAATACTTTTTGGAATTTTATTGTAGAATTTTACACAATTTCCCAAGAATGATTTTGAAGTTTTGGCCAGTCTATAAAAAGTGGTTTTGAGCTTTCCTGTGCTCCTGGTTGCTTTTGGCTTATCAATGTTCGTTGGGAAATTATGTAGATTCTTCCTAACAAAGATGATAATTTCAAATGGTTTACTCTCGAGTAAAAACTTACTCCAGTTTGGTCGAATCCGGCCCTAATAAGAGTAATGGTAGTGAGAGATATTTTTTTACTCTCTTTTTTACTTTTCTTGCCAAGTCATTATTTGTTTATCAAGGCAAATCTATTGAGTCCTGACACGGTGGGTCCACGGTAAGTATGGCAGAGATCCGGTCTCCACCTTTCGACTCCATCAGATCAGCTATTCGATAACATGATACTGCATTTTGTTACCAGGTCTATATTATGTGATCTAAACTTCAGCCCACATCATTAATAGAAACTGGTTATAAATTTACTTGCAAATTTTGAAGAGGACATCTTACTTTATTTTTTTATTTTCTTACGTACGAACAGGGCAAGTTTAATAAAATGTTGTAATAAAAAACAAAAGAAATACGAAATAATGAAAATCTAAATATACTTAATTATAATAATGTTATAAGATGAATGTAATCTGCATGCCACAGACGGACAAACACGCAGCGCCTCTATTCAACACGGTAAAAAATATAGTTTTCATATCACCTACTCGGAAAGGGGACTTTTCTTCCCTGCTAGGAGGGATCAAAGTGGCACTTTTCTGTTCAAGGACGTTTTGTTGCCAAATTTGATAATTGTTGTTAAGTGCGATAATTTCCTGTTGTTAAATTTGATAATTTCAGCATTTCTAGAATGTGTGAATAATTAAATTTGTTTCATCACTAAGATCTTTTATTTTCCTCATAGGTGATGTGAAAAGCAGTATGTGTCACACGGTAGCAAAATTATTTCCACCTTGGGCGTTAACACTTGAATCCCTCACTACGCTCAGGATTCTATTTTAGAATCCCTCGCTACGCTCGGGATTCAATTGTAGAACCCTTCGCTTCGTTCAGGATTCAATGTACGCCCTCGCCTTAAATATGTCATTTTGCTCCCTTGTGACACAATCTACTATTTTGAGCTGTTATCGTATTGTCAACATTCTGATAGCGCTTATTTACTTGACATAAATGGCGTCTGAAACAAAAACAATACCATATCTGTTGGTTGGTTCAAAATGGAATCTTGTTTTCTTTTTGTATGCAGGCACTCCTTCGATCTGTCAAAATAAAGACAATTGCGATTGCGAGTTCATTAGGCAATGGGCGTTAAGGTCAAATTCGATTTGAATTTTACCCTTAGGCATAGGCCCTTTGGTCCCGAAGGGTCCAAACGTTCGGAAAATTGATGTTCGAAAATCAGTCCCTCCCTATATTCTTAGAGTGGTTCCCGATCGAGTTCCACTAGTAGTTCACCAACATGTCACGTTTCCTGCAAACTCTGAAGATGCTGCCGAATGCTTGAGGAGAATAGACGAAAATCAGTTAGATGAACCGAGTACAATCCGTGACTTCAGTGAGTGTTCAGCTGAATAGATTTTGACAATACATGCCTAGTTGGTAGTGACAAGTGACCCTGCCTACGAAGCTAGCGGTCCCGGATTCAAATCCCGGTAAGGGCAGATATTTGTGTGATTGAGTATTTAAGTAAGTTTATCTTTGTCTAGTACCCATAGTACAAGCCTAGAGCTGAGTTTTGGACTAGGTTTGTTTTTGCATTTTTCTTAATTTACCATAGTTTTATTTATAATTTGCATAAAATATCAAAATAATAAATATCGGGGGATAATGTCACACCAATTGACCTAGCCCCAAACTAAGCTCTAGGCTTGCACTGTGGGTACTAGACACTTAGAAATCATCCATGATTCAGGAACAAATATTCGTGCTCATCACACAAATATCTGCAGTTATATAGTTCATAGAGAAATGAATAAATTTTGAAACTGAAGTATCTAAAACAAACGGCTATGGTGGTATTATATTGTTGCTGGGCTGCGCCGTCGGCTCGAGGGGGCTTGGGCGGCGCACGCAGCCATTAGCACAAAGAACACTTGCGCAGGAGTGCAAATGCATCCTGCCGTAATAGAGACGGAGCGAGCCACAGGCGGTAGCGGTTTTTGGATCAATTCCCCATAGATTTGTCCCCGTACATGTTTCCCTCAGGAACTTTTAAATTTTCCAGGATGAAAAATAGTGTGTTAATTCAGGGTATAAGCTATCTTCATTTAAATTTTCAACCAAATCAACTCAGCCATTGCAGCGTGAAAGAGTAACAAACTAACACACAAAGGGTCGCATTTATAATATTAGTTGGATGGGTTAGCTCTAAACAAACATAGTTTTATGCAACAAAGTGAGAATAAGCCGAAATTCCATGACGACGCACGCACACGTGGATATGAATTCGCTTCGTATCGGAATGTATTTCTGAAGCACTCACGCAAAATGACGTCATTAACACACGTTTAAAACACTGCATTACTTAAGTGTGTGCTGGTATTCTGACTGCAAAAACCCTCTACGTAGCTGGGATGTGATTCTTTTAAGCGCATCAGTTTTCAACTCAACGCAGCTCATATTAAGCGGCGAGTTTAAGAAGTCCCACCAGAGCGCACAAAACACAATGTTAGCAAGTGCATTCTCAACTAGGGAGCTATATACGACAAGCTAAGCCTAATTGTGCAAAATGCGGTTACCGAATTATGAACACGTTTTTAGAGTTGTTGGTAATTCCGTAGCTCTGCCTACCCCACTCTGGGATGAAGGATGAGTATGTATGTATACGACAAGAGGTCGCCTTACTTCTCAAAGTGCGTGCTTGTGAATCGGTTTATCATACAGGAGATTGTTAGAATAAATAAGAAATATTCAGCTCGATTTTTTTCCACTTTAATTTCACTTCCGCTGACAACACTTGAGCCGGACTTCACTAATCAATGCTTTTGTCGAAGCAAATACCTACCTAGATGCTGTATCGACAAGATGGTAGTAGAGCTATTTATCGTAGGAAATAATTAGAAACTGCTTTTATAGTATAACAAGTCCAACGTCGATCGTCCAGTGGGGCAATATACACCAGCGAGGACGAAGCAGCTAAGTCGTGGTTGTATAGCAGGAAATGGAATTAGTCGCAACTAAGCACCACTTACTGGTAGTTTCCATGCCTCCCCCGACGGGGCGTCGTCACGTGTCACTTACGTTTTATAACTTATACTAATATTTAATTTTTTATACTATTTGTATTCAATATGGTCAATCGATATAATGTTGTCAATCCACGAAGTCGCGCCCCACTATTTAATTTTATGCACGTTGACGTTAACGCAACGTTAATTTTAGTTTTTGTGGCGCGACTTTGTCCTTGAGATTGATAACACTGTTACCGTAATGTTTTTTTTGTGGTAAACGAAAGTATATTGCGTTTTACTAGTCGTATCGCTGTCGCCCAAGCCTTGGCCACCCTGAGAGCACTCGAGCCGACTCGGTCACCAATCAATGCTCACCTCTATGCTAATGGTCGCTGCGGCGCGATTGAAACCAAGATGGCGGCGGGCTATTGTTGTAACAAATATTAGTTGTATAGCTAAATCACTTGAGGGATGTGATCTTTGTGTAGTGGTGTTAAATATATAAAAATCCCCGGTTTAGCGGCGAACAATAATTTCAGAAATGAACCATTCCGATTAAACTAACTTTATTCACAGATAGACACACAGGTATATACATACACGTATACGCAGCACACTTCACGTTAAACATATGCCGGAGCCCTTGCGTTGGAGAGTAAAAATAGTGAATTACAAAATTGTAATATCCGCAGAAGAACTAAGGTTACCAACATAGCCCGAAGAATAGCTAAACTGAAGTGGCAGTGGGCGGGGCACATTGCTCGCAGGACTGATGGCCGATGGGGTCAGAAGGTTCTGGAGTGGCGTCCGCGGACCGGAAGACGAGCTGTAGGTAGGCCTCCAACAAGATGGAGTGACGACCTCGTCTGGCTCGCGGGACCGCGGTGGATGCGAAAAGCACAAGACCGGTCTGAGTGGAAAGCCTTGGGGGAGGCCTATGTCCAGCAGTGGCTTATGATGATGATGATGATGAAAATTGTAATTCATGGTAAGGGTACAGGTACAGAGGTATGCTTCCACGGACTACTACCGGTAGTGTGTTACGATAGCTAAAACGAACATAAGGTGTACACTGGCCTTATGGAATATCCGCCCTTCGAGCATGTGGCTCCCTCTTTGAACAGCAAATAAAGGCAAGCGTGATATGAGAAGCAGGAGCATCCCTTGATTTATGTTTATGATTATCCCTTTCGGTCTTTCTAACTGAAAATAGTATGAAAGCAATACTTAAAAAATGCAAATGTATAAATTGCTATGAAAACAAGAAATGAAGACATATTTTGGAACAAAAGGTTTTATTTCTTTAAAATTAGTACGTTTTATCACCTGTAGACCTAATACAGCGCTGCCTTAAAGACATTCAAAGACCTGAGGGCTTATTGCCTAACTCACCGCAATCGCATTCGTTTTCAATATGACAGTCCGAGGACGAGTCTGCTTGCAAAATTAAAACAATTTTTCCAATTTGAGTTTTTGTAGGCGATTGCGATTGCGTTAGCAATAGCGACGCTGGTCGTTCGTCTCTAGTCTTCATGCTAAGGCAAATCTTTTAGGAAGCCACTGAATTGCTTGAATTTGGCTTATCACAGCCACCCATTCAGCGGCACAGCTCCGGTGGTGCCCGATTTTCAAAGTATTCTTCACAGGTGATGAGCAACGAATAGCGGTCAAGTTTTAACTATTGACTGATCTCCTCACACCGTTTTTATAGACTTCAAAGAGGGCTTATTCCTTGCCCATTTCTATAAGGGCCGGTTTTATAACCATCCGTTCGTTTATTTTCGTATCTTTTTGACGTAAATTTAGTCTACCGGTCATCTTTTCCGTTTTATAAAGATTCGTTAGTTAATTTTTAGTAAATTTTACCTGCCGCCGGTTACTGAGCTCGGTAACGGGGGTTAAACTTACGAACCGTCATTTTTGACATGCTACCTATGTATTGTATCACCGCCGACAGAACAGCTGTTTAATTTGTGAATAAATAAAAATAATAATTAACAATGCTTGGTTCTTCGGGAAGTGATAGCAGTGATGATGATTTTTTGTTACATAATTTGGATACATTTTATTCAAGTGACAGTGAAAATATGTATCGCCGGCCAAGAAATTTCAAGCCGAGACCCAATTACTGCAGCCTTTTGAACGACGCTGAGTTTAAATGCCGCTTTCGATTGTCGAAGGAGAGCGTAGAGTTCGTATTGCAGAAAATTGGAGCCCGATTAGCGCCAGCAACAGCAAGAAACAAAGCTTTATTGCCGATCACTCAGCTGTTGCTAACGCTTAGATTTTATGCAATAGGCGTGGTGCTGCTCGCCGCTGGAGATTTTGTAGGAGTGTCTTAAGCAACTGCATGTGTAACTGTATGGCGAGTCTCAAGGATTTTAACCTCTTTAAGAGGAGAATTTATAAAAATGAGCAGTTCCAACTGTACGCAGGAAATTTTTTATAACATCGCTAAGTTTCCATCTGTTATAGGTGCAATTGACTGTACGCACATTCGATTGCAATCCCCAGGTGGACCACAAGCGGAAGTTTTTCGCAATCGAAAAGGGTATTTTTCCCTCAACGTGCAGTGTATCTGTAATGCCGATTTGATTATAAACAATATTGTTGTTAAGTGGCCAGGGTCCTCACACGACGCAATGATATTTAATGCAAGCATCATAAAATCCCAGTTTGAAGAAAACACATTCGGATCATGCATGCTGGTTGGAGATAGTGGGTACCTATCCTCTAAAAAAATATTTAATGACTCCGCTAAGCGACCCACGGACTCCAGAAGAGGTATTGTACAATGAGTCGCAAATTCGTACGAGGAATGTGATAGAACGTTGTTTCGGTGTTCTAAAAAGAAGGTTCCCAATACTGTATCTGCCAATCCGCTTGTCAGTGCACAGAGCACAAGCTGTTATCGTAGCAGCAGCTGTACTGCATAACATATGTAGACTCTCACAAGACCAACTCCCTTTGGATGCTATGGATGCTATGGATGATCCTAGGTTGAATGAAACTTCCAATGATGAGTCTAACGCATGTCTAACGCTAATACGGACAGTAATACATTGTCAAATGACTGTTACAGGAGAGACTTAATTGATAATTATTTCAGGCAGCTTCTATAACAGTACAGCGTGTTCTTCAGCGGTTTCTAGAAACTGGTTCGAACTTACGCCGACCAGGAGGAGGCCGACTCAGGTGTACAACGGCACGGGAGGTTCGATATCTAGTCAATACTATGCTGCGAAATCGATTCCTGCATCGATGCCTGCCGATCGATGCAAGCCTGCATTGCAGAAAAGGTTTTTTTTATGTCAAAGGCTGTGTTGGAGGTTACTTCACAAAGTTGCCCTAGATTTGCGAACCAAAATAAACGATAAAGCAAAAAAATACATGGACACATGTTTACAAAATGAGAGCTAGACAAGAATAGGCTGGTTTTCCTTTAGGCACAACTGACCAATGATTTCTATTTCAAAATCAAATTTAATAGAGTCGACGGAGCTCTGCTCCCGCAGAGCTCCTATTTCTGAGTGTTTTGGCCCTCCGGGCCTGCTGAAGAACGAACATAACCTAAACCTACCTCATATTTATGATACAGATTTTGGTCAGTTGTGCCGTTTAGTTGTGCCATTGGGAAGTCGCTAGAATAGGCTCCAATCTTCTGCAAGGAGAACGTAAAGTTCGTCTCTACGCTCTCCTTCAACAATCGATCGCGGCATTTAAACTCGCGTCGTTCAAAGGCGTGATTAGGTCTCAGCTTGAACCGGCCGGCGGCCTTCTTGGCCGGCGATACATATCTTCATTGTCTTTTTGTGATTTATTAGATATATATTAAAAGTCAGATTATATAAATTTTGTTTTATTTAATATACAATAAACTGATGTAGCGACGAACGCTGCAAAACACCAGACATGGACAAGGCTGTGCACAAATTAATGCCGTCGGCACATATCCTAAAGAACTAAATGCGTTACGTCTGAAATGGGACAATTTGAAAAAGGCAGCAAAAAAAAGGAGCACTGCCATTACAATTAATAATAGGTTTGTACTTATAAATATAGTATGGCTATGGGACAAAAAAAAACAAAATTCCAGTAGTAATCAAGTTCTACTCAGGCGAGCCAGAGAATAACAGTTGGTAGTAGCAGTTTCGTCTTTTGCGCAGAGTTCGTCGCTACATCCGTTTTTTTGGACGTTAATATCTGTTCGTCTTCTACGAAACATAGCAGACGAGTTGTCTCGTCGTGGGAAAATTGTCGGCTCCGTTTCCTCTGCAAGACAAGCGTAAATTTAAGTCAATTAAAGAAAAGACAAAAGTAAATAAGTACTGGTAGCCTAGTTGGTAAAACGCTGGCCTCCCATACAGGAGGCCGTGGGTTCGATCCCGGGGCCTGCACCCTAAATGTTTATTAGGATTAGGATGTGCATAGTAAATCATTAATAACCACTTGCCATAATGGTGAAGGAATACATTTTGAGAAAAACTAAGTACACATGATTCTTAGTGATTGCTATCCCTAATGATTCTTAGTTTCCAAAACGCGTAAGTTACATACCTTTGTTTGGCTTTCCATCACACAAATGTTCTTTTTTATTTTATTTTTATTTACTTATCGCTGAACTTTGACGTTGAAAGTTAATTTGAAAATGTCAACAGTCAACAGAATAAAAATATATGAAAAATATATAGGTACACAATAGACAATTAGGCGAACTACAGACAATATCAAGCAATAAAGGGTGGTATTTTTAAGTATCGAAGTCTCTTTTGTGGCAGTCCTATGGTTTCATAACGAATGTCAAAGTTTACGATTATTTGATTTATAAAACGCATACCAGTAAAACTTACTGCTACTTGACAAGCCGTTCGTTAAAATTATACTTACTGTCGTAAATTTGGTATCAGCTTTATAAAACCGGCCCTAAATAGACTTATCAAGACATTTAATTTGTGTAAGTAACATCACTGTTGGTGGTAATAACGTTAAAAGACCCTTTTAAACATTTAACGAAAACGCGTTCCCACAAATTCTCCCTGAATAAATGAATTGATTTCCATCGCGTCGTCTCGAAGCCATAATGGCCACCATGTCAACATTGCGAACACGTCGCCGGAGTTCACGTGAACACACTCGTGTGTTACATAATGTATGCTTTTCTGAATAACACCGGCACATGAATTATTGGGATGCATTTAAAAATAAACTGTGAAAAAGCCACGGAAATGTTGACCCTTTTAATTTTAGTTTCTACAATAGTCATGAAAACTCTGACCTTTTAACGCCATTTATTAACAGCCCAAACCACCCTAAACAACCATAGAATAGAACGGTGTCACAGCGACATTCTAAAAAAAATTGTTTGGCACTTCTTAAGACTTGAATAATAAGTAAGGTCACTGTGACACAGATCTATGGTGCGTTAGGATCCCAATGGTAGTCCAAAAAACATCAAAACCATTCATAAGTCCAGTTTTTCCAGTTCCATCCAGTAGGATCCAGTTGTTCAGTTAGGCTCGGGGTGACGTTACGCGATTACGGGACAAACGGCGGCTTGAGGAGACATATCGCACTGTTACTACTGTCTGCCGATCGCGGTCGCGCGAGTGTATTCACGCGGACGATATTAAAACGGTACCTTTACAATTACTAACAATAAAAGCCTGACTAGAAAAATAAAAATAAAAGCTCTGATAGGGTCGCCGATATGTTTTTTACCTGTGTTTCGTGAATTTCAACAGTTCATATAATTTTCTCAATTTTCATCATGTCAGCCAAAAGACGTCCACTCAGACCGGTCTTGTGCTTTTCGCATCCACTGTGGTCCCGCGATCCTGACGAGGTCGTCACTCCATCTTGTTGGAGGCCTACCTACAGCTCGTCTTCCGGTCCGCGGACGCCACTCCAGAACCTTCTGACCCCATCGGCACAATAATTTTCGCAATACCCTTTTATTTTTCTGGTCACGGTTTACGTACTCACTAGCGAGTCAAATGCTATGTCCCTCAGAGTATTTTATCGAGTGCGAGAGACGAAGAATTCGAGTGTCTCGCGAGTACGGTACGTGTCCTCTGGTTTTTCCGATAATTGTTGCTATGATTTCAACAAATTGCTCTTCAGTGAAAGCTATTCTCTACTGAGGCTGTGTTATTTTCAGGTTATTTTGAATATTAATTACGTAGGTTAGGTTAGGTTAGGTTAGACTTATGACTATATCACATTACAGAATGTTAACATCTACGCCTAGAAAAGCCTGTAGACAAAATGAAATGTCTGCGAAGTGTTACGTTCTATGAAATAAGTCTCGACAATACTACTGATGGATCTGCAAACTGGGTTATAGGCTTAATTCAAACACGGCACTGTGGATGATGCAACGTATAATTAGCTACCCAAAAACATGACATTCGGGGTAGGCATTTAATCGGCCTACCTGCTTTTTACATATCCATCACCTCACCGCTTAATTAACTCATACAGTTAAATTCATAAGTTAATCATAAGTATCCAGCTTAAACACTTAAAGTACAAACAAAAGAAATAACAATCACAAATAGTCCAAAAACACGACAAGGATGTACAAAGGTGCACTTATACCCTTAGGGGATCACTTCCAGTTAACCCTTGAGCGATTCTACAATTTACACACTTATCTAACCTATATTGGTACCAACTTATTTAATAAATAAATAGCACTACTGTTTGCTTGCGCAATTACTAAATATGATATATAGCTTGATTAGAGGTACTTACACGCTAAGTTTAATTACAACAATAAACACAGTTCAAGTTAGGCTCTAATTCAAAATACTTACACTAATATAACGAATTAATGACACAATATTTGTGTTATCTAATCGATATCAAAACCATACCGTTTAACAGGGGGCCTGTTACGTTTTGGTCGATTTTCACACAGCAAGGGGGGAGTGGAAGCGGCGGAGCGAGCCAGGCTTTGTTCTTGCCGACAGTCAGCCGCAGGGCTGCCGCGTCCGCGCTCATCTGGTGGTGAAGCTTCTCTGCCAGACTGACTCACTCCCTCGCCATTATCAACAATTAATTCCTTACTGTCTGACGAACCAGCTGCGCGACCGTCACGATTACCGCTTGGAAAAGAAGGAATTAGTATTGACGCCCTAGACTTCCGCTTTAATTGGTCGATGTGCCTATGACCCTCATTGCCTAAGTCGTCCCTAACCCTGTAGTTCGTGGAACCAATGCGTTCTGTTATTTGCCCAGGGGCCCAGTCCCCTACGCGATCACGATTATAACTTCTGAGATAAACCTGATCTCCTTCCTTAAGCTCACGGACCTCGCCCCCCGCCGTTTCTACTTGCTTACGCTGTTTGTGTTGCACAAGGCCTGTCCTGTCCGGCTTGATAGCGTCAAGCCGAGTCCTTAGCGACCTACCCTGCAGCACCTTGGCGGGGCTCTCACCAGTGGTGCCATGCTCTGTAGTTCTATACAGCAACAAAAATCGATCAAGTGCAATTTCGATGTCTACGTTGTCGCTGATTGCTTTTTTAATTACGGACTTGCACAACTTCACAGCATTTTCAGCTGCACCATTAGAAGATGGGTGATACGGGGCCGTCAAGGACTGCTCAATATTGTTACTCTTTAAAAAGGTTTTAAACACTTCGCTAGTAAAAGGTGGGCCATTGTCGGATACTATTTGCTTAGGCAAACCGAACTGAGCAAACAGATGACGAAATTTTTTAACTACGTCAGAGGCAGTCGTGGTAGCCATCTTAAAAATCTCTATCCACTTTGATGTCGAGTCTATCACAACTAAAAATTTTAACCCCACTATCGGACCCAAGAAGTCCACATGCAACCTACGCCATGGGCGTTCACAGAAAGGCCACGGGCTGGGCGCGTGCGCCGGCGGCGCGGCCGCGTGCGCGGCGCAGGTGCGGCAGGCGCGGCACTGCGCCTCCACGGCCTCGTCCAGCCCGGCCCACCATACATAGCTACGGGCTAAGCTCTTCATTTTGACCATGCCCATGTGAGTTTCGTGTAGCTCCTTTAACACCCGGTCCCTGCACCTTTCGGGCACTATGACTCGATGGCCCCACATCAAACAACCTAATTCTAAATATATTTCCTTTTGCCTATTGAAATAAGGTTGCAACTCACGAAATTCATTTTCTGTTGGCCACCCATCGCGCACAAAACTAACTACTCTGCCTAATACTGGATCCTTTAGCGTTTCCTGCCTAAGCACATTATAATCCAACAAAAATGCATCCCGCGCAAAATGTAGGTACGTTTGTTCCGGGTTATCTAATTTACATTTTGCAAGGGTTAAGGGTAAGCGCGATAACGCGTCCGCTCCGTTTTCATTCGTGCGTACATATTCAATGTCATATGAATATGCTGAAAGAATAACAGCCCATCTCTGTAACCTACTGGCCGCCATGGACGGTATCCCGGCCTTGGGACCGAAAATGGACACTAAGGGCTTGTGATCAGTGCGTAGCAAAAAACGTCTGCCATATAAGTACTGATGAAACTTTTTGACAGCGAAAATGATGGCGAGCGCTTCTCTTTGTATTTGACTGTATTGACGCTCCGCCGGCGTCAGCGCGCGCGACGCGTACGCCACCACACGCTCCCGCGACGCGCCGCCCGTGCCGCCACACTCCGGCTGAGAAATGACTGCGCCGATTCCGATGGAACTTGCGTCCGCCGTGACAATCAGTTGTGCATTTTGATCATAATGCTTCAACACCTGCGCACTTGTTAACAGCATCTTTACCTGTTCAAATGCAGCTACGCACTGCCGAGACCAATTCCAACTCGATAACCTTTTTAGCAAGTCATACAAAGGCGCCAGAAGCGTGCTCAAGTTTTTAACAAACCTGCCGTAGAAATTAACTAATCCTAAGAATGATCTTAACTCTGACAAATTTTTCGGCGGAGGTATTTCTTGTATGGCTTTAATTTTATCTGGATCGGTATGAATACCCGACTTATTAACAATATGTCCTAGGTATGATACGGAGTTGGCAAAAAATACACATTTACTTTTATTTAGTTTTAGCCCATTTGAACTTAATTTCTCAAATACCAATTTTAAAGACGCCAGGTGAGCTTTCCTGTCTTTTCCTGTCACTAACAGATCATCACAAAATACCGATACATTGGGGATTTCTCTCATTAAATTAATCATAATCCTTTGAAAAATGCCTGGACTCGACGACAGACCAAAAACCAAACGATTGTACCTGAAAAGTCCCCTATGCGTGTTGATAACCGTGTAAAGTTTTGACGCTTCATCTAACTCAATCTGGTTATAGGCAGACGAGAGGTCTATCTTCGTATAATGTTCGCCACCACTTAGGCCAGCAAATAAGTCTTCGACTTTGGGCAATGGGTATCTGTCAACCAATAAAGCGGGGTTCAGCGTGATTTTAAAGTCTGCACACAACCTTATTTTACCATTAGGCTTAGTCACAGGGACCAACGGTGTGGCCCAATGTGAAAATTCAACTGGTTCAATAATACCGTTTTCGAGCATACTATCGAGCTCGGCATCGATTTGGTCGCGCAGCGAGTAGGGCAGCGGGCGCGCGCGGCAGTACACGGGCACGGCGTCGGCGCGCACGCGCAGCGCCGCGCGCCCGCCCGCGTACCGCCCCAGCGCGCCGTCGAACAACTCATAATATCTGTCGACAAGCGCACATACGTCTCTGTCAAACACTTTCTCTGATTCACAAACTACTTTCCCGCCTACCGTGACATTGTTTGTTTCGAATGTCGGCAATTTAATTGACAACTCGGCTAACCATTGCCGGCCCAACAGTGAAGTAGTGCCGCCCTGTATCACATATAAATCAAGAACCTTTTCAACTGAGGCGTACTTGACGACTGTACTCAACAACCCCATGGGTTGAATAACACTCCCATCGTAAAACCTAAGTGAAACAGAACAATTTTGTAACGGTAAATGCTTAAATAGTTTATCATAAGTTTTACTACTAATACATGAGCAAGCACTTCCCGTATCAACTTCCATTGGAATTTCCCTATTATCTATGTTCACAAGTAAGCTTACCGCTGGATAGCTCTTTAATGACATTTGGTACATCGGTTCTTCTTCTGACGATCCTCCGTCCTCTGGTTCCGGTGGCTGGTCACATGCCTCCGTAACATGGTGAGTAGCTTGCCCGCGGCGGCTACCGCGCGCGCCGAACCTCGCACGCCCGCCGCGCCGGGCCGCCGTTTCCAACGACATCGCCAACATTACCGCCTTTGAGTACACCAATTTCTGCTCAGCAAACAATCTCTGTCGGATGACATCGCTAGACAACCCGCAGACCAGCTGATCGCGAAGATTGTCCTCCAGCGTCTTGTCGAACTCGCAATAACGGGCCAATCGCTTGAGCTCCGCCACGTATTGCGCCACGCCCTCGCCGGCCAGCTGGCGTCGTTGCCGGAACCGGTATCGCTCCGCCATTACAGACGGCGGCGGTTGTAAATGATCACCTATTATCTTTACCACTTCTTCAAACTTAAACTCGGACACACTTTTAGGGCTGGTGAGGTTAACAATGAGCTCGTAAGTCTGATCACCGACGATCGAAATTAATGTTGGCAAATGCAATTCCGTCTTTATGTCGTTTGCGGTAAAGTACATTTTTAACCGATCACAGTACGATAACCAGTTACCGTTAACCACATCAAACTCTTTAATTTTGCCAATCGACATGTCTGATACGTGAAACACACTAACACGAGGTTTATGCACTGTTTCCCGAGATTTTCCAGTCGTCGCCAATGGGTTATAGGCTTAATTCAAACACGGCACTGTGGATGATGCAACGTATAATTAGCTACCCAAAAACATGACATTCGGGGTAGGCATTTAATCGGCCTACCTGCTTTTTACATATCCATCACAAACGATCGTAGAATTGACCCTGGTCCACCTTAGAACGGTGTCACGGTGAGATTATTAAACAATTTGTTTGAGACTTCTTGCGACTTGAATCATAACATCACTGTGACGCGGTTCTATGGTAGATCAGGTTTCCATTGGGCTGGTAGTACCTATAGGCTTCACGTAAAGCTGTCATAGCGTATATAAATAGGCAATAGAGCGGTGTTTATATAATTTCAACGTGTATATCTGTGTATATGTATATCTGTGTATCTCTGAGTCTGTTTGTGACATCACAGCTCCCAAATAGACGGACCGAATTTGACCGATTTGCTTAAAGAAAGCCAGTTCAATCGACGTGGTTCAAAGCTAGATCTCATAAAAGTCTGTTGCGTCTTTTAAGAGAGATCAGCTGTCAATAAAATTTTCTTCTAAATAGTCATTGATTGTGTCGGAACAAGGACCAATGATGGACACTTGATTCTTATTTCACAGAAGAGTATCTGAATGACCGAGCTAAGCTCGGGTTTTTTTTTGTAAGTTTTTTAAAAATTTAACCTAACTACAACGATTTATACAAGATTTGCTGGTTTAAGGGTATTAGTACCTGGATGGCCGAGCTTATCGCCCCCGAAACCCCTGCATCGTAAATTGCATGTAAATTAAAAATCATAAAAATCGTTGCGGCCATTTCCAAGATTCAGATACGAGTATATCATTATACGGTCAAGAATTATTTGTTTAAAAGTATTAGATAGATAGATAGATTAGATAAGAATTATGCAAAAAATACGTTTATTTCTCGAGCTTGTGATTCTTATAATCGTTATTTTAATAATATTGATATATATAATATTTCTTTAGTTAGTTTTAAATGTGCCCGGTATATTCAACATTTTATTAACATGTCTCTACCTTCCATACATTTATGTGCTATAAGTTCAGGTTATGTCTTTCTCAGTCAAGATGGCGCATTTTGCATGTGTTCGCTATCTTTCTATCTATCTCTCTTCCTGTTCTTTGATACTTGACTAGTTAGGCACTGGTCCCACCGCCGGCTACAGACTATAAGCTAATAGAACTATAAACTACAAAAGATTTGCGAGCGGCGAGAAGCGAGTAAAGTTTTGATAGTTTTGACGCTCGGCTATAAAGCGAGTACTGCTGAGCTAGTTTTATAGTCGATAGCTTTTATCGCTGCGGTCAACTAGTACACAGCGGTCCCACCGCCAGATACCGGCGAGCTCGGCGAGCAACTAGTAAATTTCTGTACTAGAATCAGTTGACAATCGGCCGGAGGCTAGTAAAAATTCTATGGAATTATAGCTCTCGCCGGCAGTGTGAACAGCGAGCGAAGAACTATAAATATATATATCTCTCTTTTATTTACACGGAAGCGATTATCTTTTGTTCGTTATTTGGGCGTCGATACTTCATATCTCACTCGCCGGCGGTGGGACTAGTGCCTTAGGCACTGGTCCCACCGCCGGCTACAGACTATAAGCTAGTAGAACTATAAACTACAAAAGAGTTGGCGAGCGGCGAGAAGCGAGTAAAGTTTTGATAGTTTGACGCTCGGCAGGCATCGGCGAGTACCGCTGAGCTAGTTTTACAGTCGATAGCTTTAATCGCTGCGATCAACTAGTACACAGCGGTCCCACCGCCAGATATCGGCGAGCTCGGCGAGCAACTAGTAAATTTCTGTACTAGAATCAGTTGACAATCGGCCGGAGGCTAGTAAAAATTCTATGGAAATATAGCTTACTCGCAGGGCGTTGGGAGAGTGTCCTCGCCGGCAGTGTGAACAGCGAGCGATGAACTATAAATATATATCTCTCGCTTTTATTTACACGGAAGCGATTATCTTTTGTTCGTTTCTTGGGCGTCGATACTACGGACTAGTGCCTTAAGAGGCCTGATTATTTTATATTTTGTATTCCACCTGTGAACACTGTTTGTCAATGAAATATTTTCCTTTTAATTGAATACGATCCAAAATAAATAAATAAGGGTCATTTTGTTTCGGACCGTATGGAATTTGAATTAACAGTTTTTTAAAAACACAAAAAACTGGTGCCATCGCCTTATTATCAGTTCGTTATCGTGCCTCACGATAGCGACCGCGCCCTCGCCCGACGATGGATGCTTGTCTGCCGCTACGGATGGTGGGATTACCTTTGTTTATTCTGGACGGGATCCCGGGACATATCTCGCTGTCACGGGATTGGGGTCTGAGGAGTAAACCTTTAAAATGACGCGCACTTATGCGAATTAAATGAAAGACAATAAAAAGATACTAAAGTAGAAGTTTTTTTTTTTTTTCCACTAATTTTCAATGAGTACAAAAGGTGAATTTAAAGCTTAATTGCATTCTTTACCAGCAATATATAGCTATATTGATTATAATGTTATTTTTTTAATTGATCAAGTTAATCAATTCATCAAAAGCACATGGCCATGTGTGCCGCAGAACGGATAACCGCTGGAGCTATCGTGTTCTTGAGTGGAGACCGCGGATCGACAAACGCAGTGTAGGACGCCCTCAGACTAGGTGGAGCGACGATCTTCGCAAGGTGGCTGGCAGAAGCTGGATGAGAGTGGCCGCAGATCGTGCTAGGTGGCGTGCAATGGGAGAGGCCTACGTCCAGCAGTGGACTAATATAGGCTGATGATGATGATGATGATGATGATGACATACTTTTGAAACTTATCGTATTGAAGGCTTTTTGTATGTATGTTTGTAAGTCATCCGTGTAAAGCAGCGCCTCTATTCAAGCCGGTAAAATCATTATTGTCAAGTAAATAAGAGCTATCAAACCGACAATACGATTTCGGTGAAATACAATAATGGTATAGTTTTTACCGACTAGAATACGCAAAACTTCTTTGTACAGTCAGCGTCATATAGTTTGTAGCATCCAAAGTAGCCAAATAGTTCGTTACACGCCCTTGTTACTACGGTAATAATGACGTGTAACGTACTATTTGGCTACTTTGGATGCTACCAACTACAGTGTGTGGCCCAAAACCGGGGATAATATTAAAAACAGGGGCTCTATAGATCACCGGTAATTACATTATAATGGTCTTACCTAATTAAAATCAAAACTTAACTTTCAGTTTTTTTCTAACAAACTTAATCGCAAATTCAATGTAATGCAAACACCGCTAAATCTACCGCGTGTTGTCAATGGCACCCTGTACTCAGACATACCGCGTACCAAGTGACCAAGCGACGATATCGCGACGGGAAAATACATTACCTACGATTTTTAACTTTGTAGGCCGTTTTCTCCAAAATTATAGACTTTGTAATATTAGATTCTTGTGATAGTTAATTGAAGTGTTCTAAAGAATCCCCATTTAATTTTTTCGCCCCGGTTTTGGGCCACACACTGTATATGACGTTGACTGTACTTACTGTCGCGGCTTTGCGTTAGTCGTGATGAATCAGTCGATTTTTAACCTCCCGTTCAAGGAATAGGCTGATATTTGGACCACATTATGTGGCATTGTCACTATGATAATGCAATATTATGTTATCAAAGAGCTGGTCTGATGATGGAGTTGGAAGGTGGCGACAGGATTTCTGGAATGCTTAATGTAGATCCACCGACCCACCGTGTTGTATCTCATTAGTGTGCTCTTGATAAGCAGATAATAACATTGCAAAAAAAAAGTACAGACAGCTACAAATGTTAGTCCCAAAAATTAAATTTTTGATCGAAACTTAGTTAACCTATATTATAGTGGCCCTGGAGAAGATTGTTCGGCAAACGTTATCGTTATAGAAAATGTTCACGAACGTTAATTTGTGTCTCTGTGACATCTCTCATTTAACAAAAAATGGGCTAGAAATCGTCAATGTCATTAGAGATGCCAAACCATTTGTAACTAATACGAAACTCAACCTTATTGTTGTAGAATGTCGGATTGACTTTGAACCTAAGGTGGGTCTCCAAGGGCCGTATTAAAAAACTCATGTTGACTGTGAGGCCCGTCACAAAGTAAACGCCAAACCATAGAACACTGTCATTAGTGACACATCTCTAGACGAGCATTAGGCACTGGTCCCACCGCCGGAAACTGACTATAAGCTAGTAGAACTATAAACTACAAAATACTTTTTTTTTTTATGTTATAGTGAAGGCAACCGAGCACACAGGCCACCTGATGGTAAGTGGAAACTGTGTGACCCATAGACATTAGCATAAGACTGCAAATGCGTTGCCAACCCTGAGGACTAAGATGGAATGCCTCTATGCTAGTCATTACACCGGCTGTCTTATCCCCAAACCGGAACACAACAATGCGAACACTGCTGTTTGGCGGTAGGTTAATGGATAAGATGGTTTTAGCGATCCGGACGGACCCTACACAGGGTCCTACCACCTGCAAAAAGACTGGGCGAGCGGCGAGAAGCGAGTAAAGTTTTGATAGTTTTGACGCTCGGCAGGCATCGGCGAGTACCGCTGAGCTAGTTTCATAGTCGATAGCTTTTATCGCTGCGGTCAACTAGTAAACAGCGGTGCCACCGCCAGATATCGGCGAGCTCGGCGAGCAACTAGTAAAATTCTGTACTAGAAACAGTTGACAATCGGCGGGAGGCTAGTAAAAAATCTATGGAATTATAGCTTACTCGCTGGGCGTTGGGAGAGTGTCCTCGCCGGCAGTGTGAACAGCGAGCGATGAACTATAAATATATATGTCACTCTTTTATTTACACGGAAGCGATTATCTTTTGTTCGTTTCTTGGGCTAGAAAAAAGTTGATAGTTCATATCTCACTCGCCGGCGGTGGGACCAGTGCCTAAGACTTGAGATCAGTTTAGTCGTCTCGAGGGGTTATGTCAAATCAATATTGTTTATTTTCGAAGATCGCGTTAGTGATTAGCGGCTTGTCTAGGGCCCCTTGTAATATTGGAACCCGGGCAAGAGCATGTCGGACCATGCTCAGTGTAGGGTTCCGTGGCCGTTACTATAAACATAACAGCTATCTCAAAACCAACGAGTATGAACTAATTTTCTTTTTGAAGTTATTTTGTGCTGTCTTGATGATTTTTACTGGGTATATAAACTTTGACGCTTGTATCTCAGGAACCAATTAAGTCTATACATACAGGCGTGATAGTTTTCCTTTACAATTTGTTATATGTTAAAAATGTTTTTATTTATGAGTATGACGGCGTCGTTTAAATGTATAACTTTGCCAAATTACAGCTTTGTACTACAAAAAGGTCTTAGTTAAACCGAGGACAGACGGCCAGACAGACAGAAGGACATAGCGAAACTGTAAGGATTGACTACGAAACCTTAAAAATACCTTTACTTTCATTTAAAATTACGTGAAAATGTGATGCCTTTAATTAAGGACATAAGTTTTTTTTTTAATATTGGAACATTAAGATTCCAAAATGAAAATTATTAAAAATAAATGTAACAACAACCAATTTCACTTTCCCCGTCATTAATTGAGTTAATTCAAAACCCCTAAAACCAAATAACCGTAAAAATCGAGCTGCTTATAAACTCATAAAATCTATCGGGCGTGAAAATTAAATTTACCTAATTCCCCCTCGGCATACATTCCCATTCCCTTGTATTTTACGTAATCAGGGAGACCACACGTTTGGAATTTATTGGAAAAGTCAGGATAATTTGGATCTTTTCCCAGATTTAGGAAAAGTTGAAATTGAAAATAGACTGATTGAAACAGAGCGACTTCTACGCGAGTGACACACATAGTCCTATACAATACAATACAAAATCTGTAATGTTTTTGTGTACATTAAAGTGTTATTGTACACCAAACAAAACACTATAGAGAAACAGCACAATAGGGTATTCGACAACAGTGAAAATGAATTGTTTATCTGTTGTTAATGATAACAACAGATAAATATTGCGAAAATACAATTTTTTAATTCATACATTCCAACAATCAGGATGTCGTTTGATCGTGATTGTGACGTCAGTTATCCCTATAAATTCCATAGTACCTAACGGAGCGTTGTTGATGTTTCGTAAAAATAATCTGATTTGACTTTAGTCAATATACCGTATTAAAATAATACAGGTAAACAACAGGCGGTCTTATCACTGATTAGCGATCCTATATCCTATGTTTTAAATGAAAAAGCTTATGTGTTATTTTGTTACGCCTTTACGCTGCAACAGCCGGATGGATTTGGATAATATTTGGAATGGAGATAGCTTACCCTGGAATAACACAGGCTAATTTTCTTTCCGCATAATTTGTAATTTGCCTAGAGAATAATGATAATCCAAATCTACGCGAGATCGCGGGCGTAATCTATTTATAATTATAAAAGCCGCATAAAGAAAATGTCTCAAGCTTTTTTTGGGAAATGTCCGGATTTTCCCCAGTTTCTTTTTATTCTGGTGCCCCTACGATATAGGATCCGGCCGTAAATCCTGCCTCCCCAATATTGCGATAAAAATATTTTCTCACTTGTTACGGCCGCGTTCGTTGACGAATCGGGACTTATACCATCTGCCTATTTAGGTCAATCACCAGCGAAAAGGATATGTTAGATATAACATGAAAGTGTTAACTGGATCCTCGCGGGTATGTTCGTATTTGTTTATTGTTTTCCCGTTCGATTGATGTGTGGATTTTTCTAAAAATATTTTTTTGTGCCATGGTTATAGGGTCATAGAACGTTTTCACAGTGACATTACAAAATAATTTGTTTGACACTTCTTACGAGTTGAATCATAACGCCACTGTGACACAGTTGTATGGTAGATCAGGGTTTCGATGTGTTGGTAGTACACATGCCACACGGGCCTCTATATTCTTCATGGTATTGTTTAATTAAGGTTTTTTGCGGGTTGTAGGACCTTGTGCGGGTCCGTCCGGATCGCTACCACCATCTTATCCATTAACCTACCGCCAAACAGCAGTGTTCGCATCGTTGTGTTCCGGTTTGGGGATAAGACAGCCGGTGTAATGACTAGCATAGAGGCATTCCATCTTAGTCCTCAGGGTTGGCAACGCGTTTGCAGTCTTAGGCTTGCAGTCTTGTGAATGCGAGTGTCTATGGGTCACAGTTACCACTTACCATCAGGTGGCCTGTGTGCTCGTTTGCCTTCACTACGCCATAAAAAAAAAAGGTCGTAGTTTTTTTTTTTTTATAATACATTTTCTATGTGATGGCAGTTTTCTAGGGTTGACATTATTTTTACAATTTATTATTCATGGTCTTTATGTAACACGTACACTAAATAGATCAGTTTAAATAAAACTTCGGTAAATACCAACAATTAGACGGAGGCAATTAATCATGGCTTCACCTTTAAAATATTTTCAATTTGTTTGTACAAATGGAGTTATTAAACGTAGCAGCGCTCTGACAAGGGTCCAGACAAATCCGTTGCTTTATTTGTGGTACACAATATACGAAATGCTTGCGAAACAAATACAATTGTATTTGGTGAGTATCAAGGAAGAGGTCACCGGCGTGTTTTGCAATACCATGCTCTCTATTTACTCCGTAAAACTTTTATTTACTTTACATACCATAATACGTCGAAAGCAATATTGTTTTATAGTGTAAAATAGAGGTACGGCTTTGTTACATTATGTACTAGCTTCTGTCCGCGACTTTGTCCGAGTAGATTTTGATTATCGTTATTCCCTCGGAAACTTTTTAATTTTCCGGAATGAAAAGTTATTTTCATTCATCCAAATCTGTCCAGCCGTTCCAGCGTGAAAGAGTAACAAACTTACACACATACACTTTCGCAGTTATAATATTAGTAGGATGTTTGCATCGTCACTTTCATCAACTACATAAAACCATTTTAGGCAATATCCGTTGTTTGTATTTCTAAATTAATTTAGAAAAGTATTTATTTTAATACAATACTTAACTATAAAATCATGCTATGCGCGCCGCAGTAGTTTTCCGGAATCAAGCTACCAACACAACGTCTTAAACAAAACATCATCATCATTAGCCCACTTCCGTCCACTGCTGGACATAGGCCTCTCCCATGGCACGCCACTCAGCTCGGTCCTGAGGCTTTTGTTTCCAACCGCTGCCCACTTTTTGTATGTCATCGCTCCGCCTAGCTGGAGGGCGTCCCACACTACGGTTGCCAAGCCATGGTCTCCACTCCGGAACACGTCTGCCACAACGTCGGTTCTGCGACGGATGTGACCGGCCCACTGCCATTTCAGCTTGCTTAAATAAATGTCAAATCATAATTGATAAACTGCCACTATAGTCGCGCTGTTCTAAAAGGGCTGATTGGCAAGCTGTCAACTCTGTATTAATGTTACTAACATTTTATGGGCCCAGTTGCCTGAGAATAAATAAATATTATTGTTATTGTATGTCTTTACCAATCACGGGACTATGGGAGTCCCGGACCTTTGGAAGGCGTACATGGAGCCGAAGCCAACACGCAGACAAGTTTAATTTAGTAAAGTTATGGGACACCAACCGGCGATTGTCCCTGAGTTCAAACTAAAGAAGTATGCTCCCACGGACAACCACCGGTTAGTGTAAAGACTATTTAAGAAGGATGGGAATACTAATAATAGGTTCTATGAATGAACTGATATGGATTGGTGAACTAGGCTATTGATGAAACTACGGCGCCTGCCTGGCCAACGCTAATTACTTTGGTTTAAATGGCAGGCGGTGGCTCGCCAACTCAATGGAATGGACCTCCCGAAATAGCCACATATGTATATATAGCAGCAGGGAGGCAACAGTTCCAGAGGGGCTAAGGGTGGAGAGGTGCTTCTGGACTTTAAACGACCATAAGGTGCCCACTCACCACTTATGCAACACATCCACCCTTCGAGCATATAGCTCTTGCGACTCCACTCTGACCGGCCAATAAAGGCAAGCCAGAGGTGAGGGTCTGTTCCTCGTCATTGCACACCGCAGCCGGCCGGTGAAGGCAAGCGTGAGGTGAGGAACAGGACCTACCCTCGGGAGCACTCAGGTCCGTGGTGTCGCCACTCACCACAGCTCGCCACTAGCTGCCCTGCGGCCTATTATTATTATTATTATTAAATATGTTTGATGTTATATTTTCTGACTCTGATTTATCACGAGCACATCGGGCGACTAATTGACCAGTGTCTGCTTTTGGTGGATATTCACCAATTACTTGTAACTTCCAACGTTGATTATAACTAAGCTCTAGGCTTGTACTATAGATGGTTCTCTGCCGTTTCGCCAAAGAACGAACTGTTTCATTTGAGCAATATTTTTTTTCTAAAACTGTAAATATTTCAGGATTTTTTTATAACTAATCTAACCTAACCTACAGGTCAAACACGATGGTTATGAAATAAATCCTAAAATATTTACATTTTGAAAAAAAAGCATTTGCCCAAATGAAACAGTTGGGAAATGAATCGGTTTGATAAACGTTATTTGGCTATAGATACTAGACAACCATAAACATACGTATTATAGAGAAATGCATACGTAAATCCATAGAAAACATTCAGACTCAGAAACAAATCGCACTCGTCACACAAATATTTGCTCTTCCTGGGAAACGAGCCTAGGAGTTTTGGGACCGCTTCGTAGCTGCAGGGTCACTGGCAGAATTAATAAACTTGATTTATAGGAAATCGCATTTTCAGTTGGAAATTTCGATTGCGTTGTTTTGCATAAAATACAAAGAAATTGGTAGTAATGTAAAGCAATGTACAGTCGAGTTCATAAATGCATACAATTTAGTACCTTGTCTATGATAATTCTTATATGGCAGTTTGAACATGACATTAAATTGTGATTCGCGGTTTATCAGACAGTAATAACGTCTTAATTTATTTATTCTCTTGTCAAGTCTTTTTAAAAAAAGGATTTGTTTGTATTTTACTTCTCATTATTTTTCTTATTCTTAAATGCCAGAATGTGAAGATTATTTTCAACGTTGTCATTTCTACATTACTTATATCCAAAGTTTAAAACTTTCAAGTGCCATCCCTATCACAGCCCAGTCATTACTCGATTATATAAAAACATTTAAACTTTGATTTCAGTATGAACTTCCCTTTGCCCTGTTTGTGACCCAATATAATTTAAAATGAATGGGTGCATGTTGTGTCCAGTAATTTCCTTTGAGTACAGCTGAACGGGTCCAGGAATTTCCTGGGAAATTGGACAAGCATGCGTCATCGATCTCTATCCTGGAACGTTTTCGATAAGTGGACAATGTAGTAAATAATAATTAATAAATTGAAGCGAAGCGAGGGCACGTCGCTAGTAAAAGTGTGATCTAGCACAAAGTTAATTTAGGTACGCATTATTAACAGTTATTTATGTGACTGGAGCATAAACACGAGCACACAGGCCACCTGATGGTAAGTGAGATCTAAGACTCATAAACACTTGAATTCTCAAAACTACAATATTAAGACTGCAATCCTTATTATGCGTCGCCAACCTTGAAGACTAATGCTTCTATGCCAGTCATTTCGACGGTTGTCTTCTCCCCACACCGGAACACAACTAAGTAAACACTGCTGCGGTGGTTTTATGGATGTATATCTTTTCTTTAACGATGCGTTTAATAATTTATTCCAAACTCTTGAAAAAAAATTATTTGCATGTCTTTACCAAACACGGGACTATGGGAGCCCTAGACCTATGGAAGGCGTACATGGAGCCGCAGTCAACTCGCAGAGGCCCTTTAGACAAGTTTAATTTAGTAAAGTGACGGGACACCAGTCGGCGATGGACTGTGTTCAAACTATAGAAGTATGCTCCCACGGAAAACCACCGGTTAGTGTAAGACTATTTAAGAATAATGGGAACATTAATAATAGGCACTATGAATAAACTGATATGTATTGGATAACTAGGCTATTGGTTTGGTTGAAATGGCAGGCGGTGACTCGCCAACTCAATGGAATGGGCCTCCCAAAAAAGCCGCATACACATAGCAGTGGGGAGGCAACATTTCCAGAGGGGCTAAGGGATTAGGTGCCCACCCCCCACTTACTCACCACTTTTGCGACTCCGCTCTGACCAGCAAATAAAGGCAAGCCAGAGGTGAGGGTCTGTTCCTCGTCATTGTACACTGCAGCCGGCCGGTGAAGGCAAGCGTGAGGTGAGGAACAGAACCTACCCTCGGGAGCAATCAGGTCCGTGGTGTTGCCACTTACCAACAGCTCGCCACTAGCTGCCCTGCGGCCAATTATTATTATTATTAATAATTAATATTGTCCCAGTGCTGGGCAAAGGCCTCCTCCCTTTTTTCGAAGCCTCTCTCTCTGTGGCAATCTTCGGCCAATCCTTCAGAAAAGCGTCCAAGTCATCCCGCCATCTCCGCTTGATTCGTAAAATTAAATTGTAGACATAATTTATCAAAATGCTTAATTAAAACTTTTACTACGAATGAATCTAACAAAATATTCCCCTAGTTATGAACCAAGGCTCTACGTCGTAGAGTCTCTACGAAGTGCTACAAACTTTCGTAGTTATAATAAAATAAAGATATGACCGAAGTTAGCTACGAACCACGAAGGGTCAACGACCCTCGAGACTCAAGAGGGTAGTTTCATTTGTCTTATTTTAGAGATAACGGCGGTAGACTAAATATTATTATATCTTGGACTTGCACAACTGCTATGAAAAAATCAGTTGGTTCGTTTGTACGTAAATTAAATATTTTATTTATACACGAACACACTTATAGACGTAAAGGTTATTAGTATTATTTTATGTAATTAATATGTTTATCGGAAACGAAATAGGAGAAAAAAATACATTTCAAAATTGAAAATTCATTAGATCCTAGAGCTGGTGCTTCCTCTCCCAAAGGATTGGGCTAGCTATCCAGAGAGGTAACGCAGCCAGTGTGATAGGGACCATGCCGCGAGTGGATCTGCTAGAGGGGGTGTTTTTTAGTGGTGATTATTATTTACATCTTTAATATTTGAGTAGCCTAATTTTATTTCAATTTAAATAAGTTGATTTTAACTTTTAACCATAGTACCTATATTATTCAATATTTTTACTTGTTGTTTTTCCAGATAGTTTTTTGTGTTTGTACCCCACAGAGCATGTTCCGACATGCCCTCGCCCGGTATTTAAGAAGATGTGAAGCTAACAATTTCCATTTGAAATGCTGTAACATTTATTTTCCCACAAACCTAGGCCGATTTTTGAATATGCTGAAGATGTTATAAAAAAAGTGGATATTGAGTCTGTATTTCCTTTCCAAGAAAATATTTCTGCTAGAAAAAAAAGGAATCATAAGAAAGTAACTACAACAAATTCCAAACCGGCCAAGTGCGAGTCGGACTCGCGCACGACGGTTATAAGGGAGCCCCCCTTAAATATGGATTTTATTCTGTTTTTGTATTTGTTGTTAAAGCAGCAACAGAAATACATCATCTGTGTAAATTTCAACTGTCTAGCTATCACGGTTCATGAGATACAGCCTGGTGACAGACAGACGGACAGTAAGTAAATAGTGTCCCGTGTTTACCCTTTGGATACGTACCCGTAAAAATTGTGGAAATCGGACTTGATTTCGGGAGTGAAAAACGTAATCGTTGGGTGCTAAATTTGTATTGATCACAATCCTCTAAATCTCTAAGTAAACCCGCGGACAAAATGTAGTCACAGACTAAACGTTTCGCGTGTCCTTTGACCCCGCACTTGGCGCTTGCTAAGTATTCTCTCTTCAATTTCGACTTGTCATGACACTGACACCTGTCAGGCTAAATTTGTTCTAGGAGATGGAATTTTAAAAAATATTTATAAAAGTGTCAAGTAATAATGGAGTCCTGACACGTTTCTGTTGGCAGGTTCATTAAAATATAATGCTGTGTTGAGCGCGCGCTTATTTTTTTAAAGTAGGAATTTTATACGTGGAATAGTAGACGGCCGTGACTTTGAACGCATAGAATTGGTTTCGTCTACTTCCTCTATTTTTACCCCTTGGGGGACGAATTTCCAAAAACCCCTTCTTAGCCACCCCTACGATATGCACAGAATATTGTCTCCAAATTTCAAATCTCTAGGTTCAGCGGTTTTGGTTCTGTTGATCAAACAGCCAGTCAGTTTTTCTTTTATACCTCTGCTTTTGCCCGCGACTTCATCCGCGTAGATTTTGACTATAGTTATTCCCTCGAGAACTTTAAACGTTTCCGGGATGAAACGAAGCCTATGTGTTAATTCAGGGTATAACTGTGATGTATTTGCCAGTGGATGGAAGGTTGTGTGTATTGAATGTTCGAAGTTGTGCGAGAAGATGGATGTCCGCATTTCTTCGGTGTAAATAATCCTCTCCTACTGTCTATAATGTCATGTCATATGTTATGTTTCTAGTATTAACTTGATTGTCTGTAGACGTCAGACGCTAGTTTTCCCTTCGATACCTGTAAAAAAGCTTAACCTAATAATAGACTAGTAGTAATAAAATAAAAACACTAACTTACCTTATACCTGTGTTTGTACCTACCTCATATAGCTACGTTACTTGATGTACTTACCGTGTTTATTACAATTAAAGCCGCATACATAGTGAGTACGAGGGACGAAGATAGATGCATAGTTATAGCTATGCATACGTAGTTTTTACTTGCGCCCGGACTTACGGGCAGTTGTGAAATTACTGTCAAAGCGCATAGCCGCTATCGACCTCGTGACCGCTAGGCGAATTTTATTATTACGTTCCTTGTTTAATTTGCTATCTCCGCTCATTAGTACCTTTACTTAACATTTATCTATGTTAATTTGATTTAGTATGTAATTCACAATGCTGTAGTATTATACTGTTATGCTGTGTAATTATTCTTTTTTTTTTTTTTTTTTTTTTTTTTTTTTTTTTTTTTTTTTTCTGTTTCCTTTATCTGCGATCAGTCGCCAGACTATAATCAGATGAGTTGGGTGAACGGTGGGCGTTTGTAGAGTAAGAGGCCAGCGCCTCCATCTCTCTCAGAGTACGTGGTTTCGTTTTAGACGTTTAACCACATTGGCATTATGAAGCAATCCGGAAGCAAGTGGATTTGGGTGATGGGTGAGACGAATAATGTGTTGTTTCTTATAGCGTTCTATTTCAGAGGTCACTGTTGCCATATTGAGATATGCGTGTATTTCGTTGTTCCTTGTGTACCATGGTGCGTTAGTGATGCTCCTTAATATGTTATTTTGCACCCTTTGTAGGCACGCTATATTGCTCTTACTCGCAACTCCCCATATCTGAATGCCGTACGTCCAGATAGGCTTCAGAATGGAATTATAGATTAGAAGTTTGTTATCCAGTGACAGTACTGAGTTTCTTCCCATTAGCCAATAAAGATTTCGGTACTTGTGATTTACTTGGTCTCTTTTCATTTTTATGTGATTTTTCCAGGTAGCACGTCTGTCCAGATGGAACCCGAGGTATTTCACACAGTCCGTTTGGGGCAAAATACTATTTCCTAGGCGTACTGGCGGACAGTTTTCTTTCCTTAGGGCAAAAGTGATGTGGTTAGACTTCTGGGCACTAGCTCGAATACGCCATTTTTGGAACCACGCAGAAGTTAAGTCCAGTACTCGTTGTAGCTTTTCACTAGCCATAATGTGATCATTGTCCTCAGCGAGGAAGGCGATATCGTCGGCATAGGTGGCCACTGTAACATCATCTGTGAGGGGCAGGTCTGATGTATAAATGTTATATAGCACCGGGCCGAGGACCGATCCCTGGGGCACTCCAGCTTTTATAGGGTACAAGGTTGATCGTGCTTCTCCTTGCTTGACTTGAAATAGTCTGTCAGACAGGTAAGATTTGATAATATGGAACACGGAATGTGGTAATTTTGTCTTTATCTTACAAAGTAAACCCTTGTGCCAGACTCGGTCAAATGCTTGTTGTACGTCAAGAAATGCAGCGGAGCAGTATTTTTTGTTCTCAAAACATTGTCTGACAGAGTTGTATACGCGATGTACTTGTTCAGTAGTTGAATGCGCTTTTCGGAATCCAAATTGATGTTGGGGGATAATGTCATTTCCCTTCATGGCCTCAGTGAGTCTTATGAGAAAAATCCTTTCCCATAGCTTCGAAAGTACTGGAGTAAGGCTTATAGGTCGATATGAGGAGCAACTGTGGGTCGGTTTGCCGTCCTTATGGATCATAACAATCTGTGAGACCTTCCACGCATTTGGAAAATAAGAGACTCTGAAAGTGGCATTAAAAAGGCACGCCAGAAATGTGATGCACCTTCTTGGAAGCTCTTTTAGAATTCGCGGGGTTATAAGGTCAAAACCCGGTGCCTTATTTGTATTGAGTGATTTGATTTCTCTTATTATTTCTCTAGGTGACGTTGGTTTGAGGGGCAAGCACATTTGGATATCTTGGTCAAGTATGGTATCCAAATCAGTCTCATCATAACGACCCTCGTTTGGGGTGAATACCTGGGATAGGTGGGCTGCAAAAGCCTCGGATTTGTCTTCGTCGGTACGGGCCCAGGTGTCTGACTGGCCCTTGATAGGAGGGAATGACTGTTGGGGTTTATTTAGGTGTTTGGTAGCCTTCCATAGTGAGCGATCTCCACGACTCGATGGCGTCATACTTTCCAGAGTTTTCTTAAGACTGTTGTTTCTGTGTTCCTCGAGTGTTGATTTTAGATCCTTTATTGCTCTATTAAGTTTCGTTTTATCAGAGTGGTGTCGCGATTCCTGCCATATTCGCCTGAGTCGCCGTTTCTTAGCTATTTTTTCTTTAATATCTGTAGGCTGAATTATTATGGTTCCTGTGTGATTTCTTGGTGGAGTGTTAACCCAAGCAGCCACCTGAATAATGTTGGTGATGTACTTGCAGGCTTCTTCCACATCTTCAGTCGTTTTCAGTGGAGTCCTCAAGTCAACGTGGTCTTCAAGATATCTGCGGAAGCACTCCCAGTCAGTTTTCCCATTATGTAAGGATATCGATCCTTCTCGAACCAGTATAGTGGAGCTCACAGTTAGGATTACTGGAGTATGGTCCGATGATCCGTCCAGGTTTGATTCGATACCGGTGAAAAGATCGCTTATACCTTTTGTTACAAAGAAATCTAACAGATCTGGCAGCTTTTTTGGGTCTGTGGGCCAGTAGGTGGGTTCTCCAGTCGACAGTGGCTGGTAACGATAGCGGTCGACACAGTGCTTTAGTTGACTTCCTCTTGTGACAGTTAGTCTGGATCCCCAGAAGGTGTGCTTAGCGTTCCAGTCCCCTCCAGAGATGAATCTGTTACCTAGGGTATCAAAGTAGTCCGCAAACATCTCATCAGTGATTTTATATTTGGGTGGGCAGTAAATCGCCGACAGAGTAATAGGTCCTGCACGGTCCATCAGTCGAACACTAGTAGCCTGTAAGTGACCAGTTGAGTAGAAATCTAGAAGACTATGCTTTAAGCTTGATCTGATTGCCAGTGCAGATCCGGCATGGGCACCGCCATCCGGATGAGGAGTGCAGTAAATATCAAATCCTTTGATACGGTAGGAACTTCTGCTGGTGGCGTGCGACTCAGAAATCAGGACGGCATCCAATTTGTTAGCAGCAATCAGAGCTTCAAGCTCGGTAATGTTCGAGGATAGTCCATTTATGTTCCACGTTGCAACCCTTAAGGAAGCCATTACTTAGTAAGCTTAGGGATGATTGTAGTAAGAAGACTAAGCAACGTACTTATTTGTTGTAGGAGTAGATCTATCTTTTCAGATTGTTTGATCAGTATCTGTTCTACCATAGAGGTTTGTTGGTTGTGAGTGTTATCACTTGATTTCTTCGGCTCGTTTAAGGTTCTAGGATTCTTAGTAACTTCTGCAAAGGTAGGATTTGCAGCGCTGTTGGATGCCATCTGTGCCAGTGAGATATTATTTGTTGAAGGTGCTTTATCAGACTCTATATTAGGTATGGTTGTCGGGGCTCTGCGTATCCTAGGTCCACCCTGCTTTGCCTTTCTAGTTAAGATCTCTTTATAGATTTGACAGCCCTTATAGTTAGCAGGGTGATCACTGCCACATAAAGCACATTTCGCCGGAGTGTTCCTATCTTTTTTAATACAGTCAGACGTTTTATGACCTTCTCCGCATTTGACGCAGCGGTATGGTCTCATGCAGTTGTTTTTGGAGTGGCCATATTGTTGGCATCGCTGGCATTGGACAATAGAGTTTGACTTACGGGGGTCTTCGATTTTGACTCGCTGGTGAAATATATATTTAATGTCTTTAATTGCCTTGTTGTTGACATTCGGCTCTAGGTTTACAAAAAATGTATAGGAGGGTTTCTTATCGGCACCAAATCGGGCATTGATAATTTCGCCACAAATTTTGTTTCCCGTTTTTTCTATTTCTTCCACTATCGCGTCATGAGGCGTTGTGTGGTGAAGGTTTTTGATTACTATTCTATAGGGTTTCGTTTCTTTCCTAGTAAAGGTGTGTCCTATCAGCCCTTTCTCTCTGATTACATCTATTACTTTTTTGTAATTGTTTGCAGAATTGACCATCAGGCGAAGAAGGTTTTTGTTAACTATCTTAAATTTAAAATCAGTGGCTGTAATAACTGATTGTATTAGTTTTGTTAACTCGTTAACATCTTCTATTCCATATAGGACTATGGGTGGGGGTGTATTTGGACGCTTAGCGATTGACACTGATTCTGCCTCGGATTCTAGTGGTAAACCAGTGAATCTATTCTCGACCTGTGTTGTAGGTGAAGGTGGAGAGTCCTCACGTATTTTACGTTTTTTGTGTGTTGGCATCCGCTGCCATGGCGGGTGTTGCTGTTCCTGGTTAGGCGGCTTGATTACCGCTGTCAAAGGTACTGCTGGATAAGATGATGTTGAAGCTTGAGAGGGATCCGCAGCAGCATTGAACTGCACCTGGTTATTTATTTGAGTGTCAGATGTATTTACCCCATTGAAAGAGTTACTTCGTGGTCTAGTTTCAAACAGGCTTCGATGAAAAACTTGTTGGCTATAGACTTTGGGTTTGTGGGTAATTGGCTGCGCCGAGTTCATGTTTCCAGTGGCATCATCCACTACGTGTGCCTGGTCACCCGCACCCGTAGAGTTTTTAGTTGGGGTATTTATTTTTATTTTACTGGCAACACCGTTTTAAGAAATTTATGTAGGGTATAATGGAAGGGCCATGTTCCGAGAAAGAAATTGTGGGTAGGCGAGTATTTCACAAATCGTAAAGTGTCACTGGCGTATATCTACACACTGTTTTTTCGCACTTTCCAGGTAATAAATTGTGAGATAACACTAACACACAATTTTTAGATACTAATTTTCACTTTAGTAATGGTTTTAAGCGTAAACACTTCGATTTAGATTAAAGAGACAAGAGATCCTCAAGAGCACTTGTGCACACTCATGACAGTTGACAGATAGATTATAATTATTCTTAAAATAAATAAATAAATAACCTATCTCCATTTCAAATTTCATCCAAATCCGTCCAGCCGTTGCAGCGTGAAGGAGCAACAAACTAACACACACACAAACTTTCATTTATAATAATTAGTAGAATAGTAGGATGATACGATCTGAACAACGCTTCATGGCTAGGAGATGGCAAACACTACCATGGTTAGTGGCATCAGAAACCCGTAGACATTTTTTAATCTTAAGACTAAAATCTCAAGACTGCAATCCTTCATATAAGTGAGAGTGGCAAATTAGCATGCGGGTTACCCGATGGGATTTCATTAGCCTGTGTTTATGCTGGGTATAAGGTATGTCTAATAGCCGGAAAGTCGCGGGCAGGAGTTAGTCAAATATAAATACAGAACTGAAAAAACAGTAACACCATGTAAATATCCATCGCTATACAGCAACACAATGTTCCAAATAAAACACAACCCTGCGGAATCGAGTAAAAACGTGACAAACGACACGCAGCCCATTTGACAAACCGACGGCGCGCGTGTAAACGCATGCGCAAACAAAACCTCCTAACTCTAATAATGTTAAAAAATAAATTGGTAGGCGCGACACGGTGTTTTTCTGCAGGGTTCAAAATAGTTTTGAAAATTAACTACAGTGATACCATTTACGTGGATTGTGATGTGAGTGGTTTAAAATCACTCATAGTGACGTGAACGAAATTAAAAAAAACACCAAATAATATTAAAAAATAAAGAACATTTCAGTTAAATGTGCCTGACGTTATTTAACAAATAAAGAAGCTGATCGAATGGGAGCAAAACATAAGGAAAAAGTGTAATTAAAAAACATCATAATTAGATGATATCTCGATCTAAAACAAGTAATTTTTTTGAATAAAATTTATTATTTATTTACTGCTTAATTATTTCTTTAATATTGTTTTGCTTTTTACCATTAAAAGGCTTCCTCGAGAGTTGTCCTTGTACGATCATGAACATTCCTTATTAATGCTACCTTTTTTATGCCGTCTTAAATTTTCTTCGCTGTCAGATGTCCCCATTTATAAATAAGGAATTTTTCAATTCGTCAGAATCTTTTTTTTCTTCTGTTTTTCTTTAAGCTTTTAAAGTAATTACTTAACGGAGGTGTCCATTTCAGTTTATTTCATTGATAACTTAACCTTATATTAATTGTTTTATTTTTGTTAATTTTCTTCTATTTTGCATTTCTTTTTTATTAATATACCAAAAAGTGTATACATACACAACATTTCCTAAATTCGACAGATATTTGGATCTCATCGCATTTAAACCCCCATAGCTTGACCAACTCCCGCCGCGCCCCTAAAAAACAAAAAAAACACACGGAAAAACTCCTACACGGTTCGTTTGTACGAATTTTCTCGCGAGAATTTCTTGCTTCCTTTTTATATTTGACGAGTTTGTATTAAGCGGAGGAGCTTGCGGAGGAACGTCGGCGGCGGTAATCTTTAAGCAATTTGTCACGGGGCGGCCGGAAAGTTCTTTACAACGTCTCTTTACGGGGAGGGGCGTTGGGGGCGGGAGAGTGCTTGGACGAGTTACTGGCGCGAGTTACTGGCGGTACAAAACTTTTTATATACGTACATACATACCTTTACGCCTGTAGGCATGGAGTAGGTAGGGACTATGGAACGCCAGGTGCACCGGTCTAAACATACAACTTTGTTTACTTCACATTCATCAACTTCTTCATGCACTTACTTCGGTTACTAAAGCTTTTTATCACGAGGGCAAAATCTTTGCCTGTGTACAATTTTTCCAATAACACTATCGTTTGGACGTCTTATTCTATTACAAAATATGAGATTAAGACAGGTATTGTTGCCGGTTATAAATTGCCGTAAATTGCCGCCCGTGTAAGTGCCACTTTAGGGGAAGAAACTGGGTTAGGTGGGATTAGCCACTGCATGAGATACCCACTAAAATCCCTTGAGTGTTGAAGCTTGGCGCATTTGGGCAGCTCTGGAACCTTCAAACGTACAGTCACCCAATGAAAACCTTGAGCATAGTTAGAACCTTGTCATTGTCATTGTCATGTGTGACATTTGATGTTCTGTTTGAAGTTTACTATGACCACGCACTAAAGTGCTTAACATTTTTATTGGGGTACTGTACGTGCACCAGTATAGTACTGGTCACGCATTAAACAAGGCTCATCACTGAGGCGTTTCTACACATACACATTTGAATGATGTATATGTACACTCAGGAGCAAAAATACCGGGTCAGAGTGCGTTTTTCATAGAAACGAGACTATTTCGAAGCATGGTTCCTCGCCAGGGATTGTTTTGAGTGAGGAGTGAGGTTTAATGGTGGATACTGTGAGGTTCAATAGAGGAGGTCAAAAGTTCTTAAGATACCTAACTGATCGCACAATCTCTTAACACCACAGCGGGAGAGTTTGGGTCAGCACTTGGATTTCCTTACATTTTATTGACATTTTAGATGTTTTTCTGAACATGCACAGTTCCGGCGTTAACCGCAGATTCATTCAGTTGGGTATCCTAGGCACTCTGGAAGTCCTGTATCGAGGCTCGGGGTATTCATCATCAGATTTCACTAAAAGTATTCCCTGGCGAGGAACCAAGGCCTCGAAATAGCCTCTTTAGTATGAAAAACGCACTCTTACCCGTTTTTTTTTGCTCCTGAGTGTATAGTAAGCGCTGAATTATGCTTGATTTATTTAACTACCTTTAGTTAAAGTGTTTGCCACGTGCTCACTCTACAAGATAGATTATAAGTATTCGAGCACACAAACAGCATGGTTTTAAGTTTTAGTAGGATACAAGTGTATCATTGTTACTAAAACTATCGTTGACGAAGTATTAACTGGCCAATTCAAGTTTATCACTCTACGCACGCAACACACATTTGCACTTTGGCCGAGCTGCTTCCCCTACGTAACCCGCTACCATACTTCGTTGTCGAATTGAAAAGGTAGTTGTTTGAAATGAACACCCCAGGGGCTCTGTTCTACTCAAGCTAAACCTAATTGCTGTTAACATGTTATCGTATTGTCATTATGATAGCTCTTATTTTCTTTACAGTAATGTTAGCCGAGTAAAAAATCTTACGATACCAGGCCAATAGCCCGAATAGAATAGCGCTTGAGATAGCGGAAAATTTATACAAAGATAGAGACTAATCACTTGAACAAGTACTTAATCCAGTAGCCATGCTAGACTAAACGCGGCACATAAAGTAGACTTTTTATCGTTTACACTTGCGTTGAATTATGAATACGAAAGTTTTTCTTTAGGTATTTATTGTTTAGCTTCCCCGCTCCGCGAAATTAAATAGGATTAAAGAGCTTCACAACTTTCCTACAGCTTTTTTTTCTTGGAGCTTTCGCTTGTGGCTCTCGAACGCTTCTGTAATTGAATTTATCGAAGGGAATCTAATTTGTTTTTTCTTGCGGCTTTTGAGGTTTTGAGGGAATGCAAAACAGGTAACAAGTAAATAACAATGCTCTTCAAATGGATTAACACGTTTGACGTATTAGAACCCCACTTCAAAGGAGCAATTTTTTTTAATCTATCTGTAACGGTTGACTTCGTTCACGTAAGTAAAATAAATATCCGAGGACAATGCAATTTTCCTACTCAAGCTACGCTTGAATGCTTTTTATTTTATTTATTTTATGTTAAATTCATTGTTTTATATAATGCTTGGTTAAGCTTTATAATTGTATAATATCATAAGTAGTATTTAAAAAAAACGACTGACTGTTGAGTTTCTTGCGGCGTTTCTTCTCGGCAGTGGTCTCTTGCGAAGCGCTGGTAGATTTTGACGTGTAAAAGTGCCAGTGCGGCCTACTTACTGAATAAACATCTTGTAGGTACTATGGGCACTTAGAACAACGATAAACATACTTATTTAGAGAAATAAATTAACACTTAAATACATCAGAAAAGACTCAAGATTCCGGAACAAATACTTACGCTCATCACACAAATATTTGCTCTTACCGGGAATTGAACCCGGGACCGGTAGTGTCGTAGCCAGGGTGACTATCAACTAGGCTAAACACGTCTTTAAATTGTGTTATTACACTAGTAACCCGCCCTGGCTTCGCTTTAGTTTATGAGTTTTTTTATAACACCTGTACATAAAGAATTTAATAGACACAAAAACCTTCCGTAAAAAATATCTAACTGATGGTGAAAACCTCGTCAAAATTCGTTGCGTGGTTTAGGAGGAGTTACCAGATATACATACAAACAGACAGAGAGACATGGAAAGGAATTTAAATTAAAATCTTGGAGAGACGTAGGTACATCAAACATAGAACTTTTAAATTAAAGCCTACTAAAGAAGAAAGAAAGAAAGAAACAGCTCTCTATCATTCGAAATATATTTAAATCAAATCAGATATATCGAGATTTCCAAAATCTACCAGCGCTTCGCAAGAGACCACTGCTGAGAAGAAACGCCGCAAGAAACTCAACAGACGGTCGTTTTTTTAAATACTAGGTATAATATTAAACAATTATAAAGCTTAACCTAGCATTCTATAAAACAATGAATACATTCAAGCCTAGCTTGAGAATTTTCATTTTCAAAAATTATACTTACCTATGACAATGCAAGCAACCACATACAAAGTTTCGATACATTCTCCTACAGAAACCGTCTCCCCTAGCTAATATACAATGTTTACATATATTTTTTATGACTAATGTTAATGTGTGTGTATGTTGTAAGTTTAGAGAAGTAATCTAATAATTTATTTATATAGGGAAATAGCCATCTCGATTTGCAATAGAAGCATCTGCAGTGAATTGATGATATCTCTCTTGGATTTGATCAATGCTTTGTTTTTATCATGTTCTTCTAAAATATACCACCGCTGCTCGCAAAAGGTGGAATAGACCGTTATGTATTTGTCTGAAACCAAATAGTTTTCATGTCTATATTGTCTTTATTATTTAAATTTCTATAATTATTTTTGTTTTTAAGTTAAGGTTAGCTCAGACATAACCGCTCGATACTGGATGAGCTTTAAGTGATACTTCAAATAAACGTAAAAAAAAGAAGTTATTTTTTGCGTTTTACAAGGCGGTTTTATTTCAAATAAATATTTTATTTTATACTTTTTATTGATCATAATGTTATGTAGTCCCACTTCTTAGTTGATATAATTATGAAACTTTAACACATTTCAAGTTCGCCGCAAGCAATGCCGCGGGAAAGTCATAGTCCATCAATTAAATTACCTTCGTTATAGTCCGGGTGGTAGGACCTTTTGCAAGGTCCGTCCGGATCGCTACCACCATCTTATTCATTAACCTTCCGCCAAACAGCAGTGTTCGAATTGTTGTGTTCCGGTTTGGGGATAAGACAGCCGGTGTAATGACTAGCATAGAGGCATTCCATCTTAGTCCTCAGGGTTGGCAACGCATGCAGTCTTAGGCTTGTAGTCTTGTGAATGCGAATGTCTATGGGTCACAGTTTCCGCTCACCATCAGGTGGCCTGTGTGCTCGTTTGCCTACTCCATGCCATAATAAAAAACTCAACTATCTTATCGCCACCTTTAAAATAGGTACCGCAGAGGAGTTCCGGTGGCCATTTGTGGTCTTCATCATCAGTTCCACTTCACCAAATGATACTTTATGAATGCAAATGCTAGACTGGTTAATAAAAATACTGAAATTGCTCTATGTATAATATTTGAGGAGTTTTCTCAATTCCTCAAGGATTCCCTCATCATATTACAATTTGCGATAATATTACCATCTCAAAAGTACTAATACACATCAAAGCCCACTTTTCAATGTTTCACTTTAAGTTGATCCAGTGCCGAGTGGTTATGTCTGAGTCAACCTTTAATCAGCTGTAAATAAATAAATAAATATCGGGGGACAATGTCACACCAATTGACCTAGTCCCAAACTAAGCTCTATACCCTGTCTATTTAACAGAGTTAACAAAGCGTTGTCTCTGTTGCACTTTTGTATGAAAATGAAAGGGACAAGAAACTGCCAGTGGGCGTCAACAAACGCACGTCGACGTCGGGCTCGGCTTACATGCCGCCTGTTGTTAAAATATTCGTAATATTTCTCGTTATTTTTGTTTGTAGTTAGAGGCACCTCAAATAATTAACTTACTGATAATATGACATTGTCATGTCATGTTAATTCATCTATAAATCCTAATTATTTAATATAAAGTAGTAGATAATAATATTTAAATATGTGCCCTGCAGTGCAGTGGGACGTATAGTACAGGCCATACAGTTCGATAAACAAGCCGAGTCACAGGTTAAACGGGAAACAGTCCAATAAACGAGCCAGGTAAAAATTTGTAACCAAAGATAAGCGCTTGAAAGCGTCCGCACCGTACGAGCGACAGATGTTGACTAAACTTTGACAGGCATGTAAACCTACCTTATGCCTGTGCATCGTCCTTATCGCTGACCAATCACGTGCATTCTCTGTTATCTAGTATTAACTCTGTTAAATAGACAAGGTATAGGCTTGTATAGGTACAGTCGAGTTCATAAATATGTATACACTTTAGAACCTTGTAACTTTAATTGCTGTGATAATTCGTATTTGGCACTTTGAACATGACATTAAATAGACAAGAACTCTGTACTAGACAACGTTATAAATACTTATGCAAAGTAATATTAACATAAATACTTACAAAATATTCGCGCATAAAATATCTGCCCTTACCGGGATTTGAACCCAGGGCCGCTCTAGCTTTGTCGGCCGGGTCACTACCAACTAGGCCAGCGCGTCTTCACATATTAAAAAAAAAGATACCCCCTATCTATTACTGTTCAAAAGTTATGTTTAAAGTTAAGACGGACAGAGAGCGTAATCAACTCATCATATCAACAGGGTTCCCTTGAGCTCCCTTTGGGTACGCAATTCTAACTTTAAAAAAACCTACGTGACCCAATAAAACCCAATCCCGCCGACGTGTTAAACTGTTTATTCATGTTATCTAACAAATCGCTGACACACAAACACGTTCGAACGCCACACGCCATCACTAAAGCTCCATAACGAGTAACAAACGACCTTTGTGCGACTTCTATAGCCCTTAAACGACTTGTATATAACCTCTATAGCTGTTAAATGACTTATATATGACCTGAGGTCCGACGGCTATTTGTCACCTATTAAATGCTTCCGAACGAGAATCAATTACTTTGTTTATGAACCTGTGTAATGGTAGTATATCGCTGTGCTCGTTTTACTCGCTGAGTATGAGTGGGAAGGCTAGAGGTTTTGTAATTGTGTGCATACTGTTTGATAGATCGATTCGGTTTTTAATGCAGACAGGTGAAATACAGAAGGTTCACTTGTTTAATGAGCGAGAGTAATTTTATTTTCGAGTACTTAACGCTTATCTCAATGCATGTATTTATATTAATATAAGTAAATATATTCATCGTTCTCTAGTATCCACATTGAACAAATCTGGAGAATAGGTAGTTTAGGTCTTTACATAGTCAGTACAGTCAAAGTCATCAATGTAGACGTTCCCATAAGGTGTCAAAAATATCTACACGCCCCACTGTCACTGTCTTTTCTTTAATCATCGGTATATATAGTATAAAACAAAATCGTTTTCTGTCTGCCTGTCCCTATATTTGCTTAGATGTTTACAACTGAGGAAGGTTCTTATGTATGATGAATTCTGGGTTGTGAACGGGTTTTTCAGAAATATAAATCGAAACAAAGCGAGGGCAAGTCACTAGTTTTGTATATATTGTAGTCTAGCAGTTCCAAGTGACTCAATTTGCGTAGAAGTCGTTTATCACGGGAAAAAGTACCCAATGATCTTCTTCGAGGCGTAACCAACAGACAAAGTCACTTTCACATTGGGCGACGCGTTATAGTTTAGTTAGTTGGCGGTGAACCGGCTACGAAGCTAGCGTTCCTGGGTTCAAATCTCGTCAAGGGCACAGCAAGAATATTTGTTCCTCATTCGTGGATGTTTTCTATGTGTTTAGGTATTGATTTCTCTATATAAGTATGGCTATCGTTGTCTAGCACCCATAGTACAGTCAACCTTATAAGTAGGTGCACACTTTTGTACCTTGTCGCTGAAACGCCTTTGACAGATTAGTCCATCACTCATTCTTCAATTTAGGCATAATATAATGCACCTATGAATGTCAAAAAGCATTACTACCAGTAGTTCGAAAAATAAAACCTTTGCCCCGAGAAGAACCGGCGTAAGAAACTCGGCATGACGTTAAAGTGACAGAGTACTAAAGTGTGCAGCTTCTTATAAGGCCGACCGTACAAGCCTAGAGCTTAGTTTGGGACTAGGTCAATTGGTGTGACATTGTCCCTTGATATTTTTTCTACATTTATAAAATTAGTACGGATAGTGATCTAACTTTGAACGGTGTAGTCTGTGGCTCCGTCCTCAGATTTGAATAATTACTCCTCGCGCTGTTTTAAATTTGCCCGATGACTGATGGAAATGATTGGTGGAACTCGCTTTGTGTCCATTTTCCGCGAATGAAGCCGAGGCCAGTCGGAATGGTGTGGAAGTACTTCATAATATACAATTCCATTTCAATATCGGTAGAGACCTATTTATATTCATTTTACCAACTTAGCTAACTTAAGTATGGTTATGTGTTAAGGTGCTTAGTAACCTAAAGTTGCAGCAAATACCTCTTTCTAAAAGCATACATCTCAAAATATAGATTTTGCGCAATAATTCCGTTACTTATCCTATTATAGATAAATTTAAATATATATATATATATATATATATATATATATATATATATATATATATATATATATATATGCGGTCTTTAGATAATTAGTGACTGCTTCTCTCGTTTATTATTTAATTTGGCTCAGAAAACTAGCTACATTTGAAATAATTACCAAGAACGAATTTATTTCTATGAGAGCCCATTTTGACCCTTCTAATTATCTTTCATTAGCTTAATTAAGTGCTCACTAAAGGTAAAAATACGAGTAGTTAGTATTAAGACATAATATTCAAAAAAAGTTTTTTTATTCAGAGATTTTGCAAAATGACAAACTTGACAAAAAAAACAAAATACATGTATGCGTAACCTAATGCCAGATGACGCGAAAATATCCCTGACTGTAAAACCAGCGCACAATATTGATTGCTGTTATTTATAATAATGCATTTTTGAACTATGCTAAGAATGGATCCATTCATACTTCTCACTGTCACTATTTAGACGAAGGCACTTTGTTCTTGTGTTCTTTATAAATAGCAACTCACTGCACTATTTTTCACTATACTTGATGCACTAAATAAAGTTTTTCTAAATGTAGAACCATCAAAACATGTACTTTTTTTCTGCTAAGTCTACCATTTTTGTTCATAATTGTTAGTATTGTTACGTAACCTATTGCTTTGTTTACATTGACGTAATTGACTTAGCCTCCCATAGACTATAGATTTTTTCTTTTTTGTTCCCTTGGTGTTGCCAGCAATAACAGGATGCAAATTTTTGGTCCTACCTGTACCTATATTTATCTTACAAAAATTGACGCTGCTGCTGTCTGCTAGAACTTTCTAGGCTTGAACTATGGGAACTAGACAACTGTTTTTTATGTAATTAAGTATCAGAAATACATACTTAATTACATAAAAAACAATTTGTAGGTAGATTTATTTTTTCTAATAGTAAATCTTTCAAAAAGGTCCGATGTAATTCTCGCATTTCAAACCAGAACCAGAAGAGGGTGAGCAATAAGCCTTTGATTGAGGTTCAACTGATTCCGTTAAAATGTTTTTGATGGTATAATTTATGGTTTTCTGAGATTAAATAAATATTGTTTAACCTCTGGAAAGGGTAAAAGAGCATTTCCTTTCTTTTTAATAATTTTGAATCACTTAACTTGATTGCTCTTTGGGCAATGTTAAAATTACGATTTGAAATTTACTTAAACATTTTAAGTAAGTTTAAAATGTTACAGCGTTTGAGCATGTAGCTGTTTAGTTTATGTACACTGTTGATGAAGCATGTTGCTGATGAGTCTTGATACATGTTTGACGTAGCTTGTTGTGGATAAATTTTAGATGTATAAATAAATGATCTATGACTATTTGAGCAATTAAACGAATAATAGGACATAAGTACATACAATTATAATTACATTTTCTGATCTCTTTCTTCGAATCTTTTACCAAAATAATGACTCGATAATTGTCAGTTTACTTCATCAACAAAAAATAAAAAACCAATTGACCAGAGGAGTTTTCGAGAACGACATACGGACCAAAACTTTGAAAATGTGTTAAAATGTCTAAAGCAATGATAAATCGAGAGATTATTGCATATAATATCTATCCAAAAGACGTATTCTTTACTGACCTTGTTCTTACATTTCCTTGGCATTCGGTTGTAAGGTTATGTGTAGGATGAAGAGGGTCAACCTATTTGTATACATTGGATTACACACTCTAGCCTATACTGCTAAAGAAACAAGCGCATTGAAATTTAATAACGCAGATAAATTCGATTCTTAAGTTAAGTAAATATGGTCGCCTTTTGACGGGGGATCTATTGCGTATGATCGTTTGAAAAATGGTATGCTAAATGCAGTTATAGGGAAAGTTAGCCTTAAGGTACACTTTTAAAAGAGCTTCACTTGGAGTCCCGCGTGCCTTAACACATGCAGTGAAAGATTGTAATTCTAGGAATGCAAATATCTAATGGGTTTCAAAACCCATTTACCATCAGTAGGCTTAGTATGGCTGCGTTTATATCGCGTGTCAGATGTAGATAAAGCATCCGTCACTGTCGTTCTTACTCGTATTTACGTGTCAGAAGGTGACGGATGCCTTATCGAAACTTTGTCGCGCGATACACGCAGCCATGTTAGGGTCCTGGGTAACCTATGTGTGTGATCTTTATCGTCATTAAGTACCTAATGCCACATAACAATATTATTATCACCTTATAAATCTTATACGGGGTTACTAATTTATTACACACATGGATGGCATTGACATGATCTTCGTACTGTTCTCTATTATATTTAGGATATAGACTAGACTACTACTTATCCCAGAATATTAAACTAATCTAACAGTGATGCAATAGGTAACTTTACGTGGAATTGTCCTTATCCTACCTAACTAATATTGAGCATAAATGTATTTGATTTTGTGTTTGATTGTTCCGTCTTTAGGCTGCGTTTCCATCAGAGATGTGCGAGGATGCGTTGCGAGGGATGTGTTTGTCATTAACCAATAGAAACGCTTCCACCAGAGCTAAGCTAAGCGAGGATAGGTAAATGAAGCGTTTCTATTGGTTAATGACAAACACATCCCTCGCAACGCATCCTCGCACATCTCTAGTGGAAACGCAGCCTCAATGGCTCGACCGATTGATATGAAATTGGGTAAATAAGGTACAGTCAAAGTCATCATACACGTTATCAAGACGTCAAAAATATCAACACGTCCTATGTCACTAACAATAACGCTTCCCAGAGGGGTAGGCAGAGACCACTTCTTTCCACCTGCTACGATCATGACAAATCTTTTTTTTTTTTTTTTATGTCATAGAGAAGGCAACCGAGCACACAGGCCACCTGATGGTTAGTGGAAACTGTGACCCATAGACATTAGCATAAGACTGCAAATGCGTTGCCAACCCTGAGGACTAAGATGGAATGCCTCTATGCTAGTCATTACACCGGCTGTCTTATCCCCAAACCGGAACACAACAATGCGAACACTGCTGTCTCTTCTAAATCTCTTTCGCTTCTTCCACATTCATACATTTAATAAGTTCTATGTATACATATGTTTGACTGGAATATAAGACAGTTTGTTGTCTATTAGGAGTGAAGCGAGCGACAGCCAGTCAGCTAGAAAATCCGTAGTTAACTTAATTTCAAATCTCAAACACCAAGGACCTCAATCTTAACATTAACATGAAAAAAACTCCAAACGAGTGAAAAGTAAGACAGTTAACCAGCGTTACCGACACGAATAAACTTCAAAAAATACGTAAACGTGACACCGACATCTTAAAAACGTAATAAAATAAAACCCCTCTCGAAACGGAATGCGATCATAAATCATTAGGCATAAATAAGTAAACATTCTCCGGTGGGGGGCGCCTCCACCCCCCGGTTCCGGTTATTTTGTGGAATACCTCCCTTTGAATATTTAACGGGATCGTAAAAACGAAATCTTGAAGCGGGTGAGGGTTTAGTGACGAGTGAAGCGGGGTCGCATACCGCATACATGTAGAAAACGCTCTGCTATAAGACAAACTTAACTAATGCTGCTATAAGGCAATTAGTGGCATCGCAGCCAAAACTTCTGTAGCAAGTGCAACCATGTTACCGACGAGTAAGCATTGAAACTGCATGTTATTGAATGTGAGATACTGCCTATTGGTGAATCGGGACGGTATATAAATTTATGACTTATTGTCATGATGTATATATTGAAAAGTTTTTTTTTAAATGCCCAAAAGTATGCTTTAACACATTCTGTCAAGTTAAAATGACTCATATCAATGTTCAATTTATACTCGTAGTATAAAACAGTCTCTTTCCGCCAAACTTCAAACTACGCAACTTATTTAAATGCGGTTTTCATATATAGATAGAGTGATTCGAGAGAATGGTATTTGAAGGCTGTTATAGAAAACTCACATAAGCCAAAGCGAAGCGAGGGCGGGTCGCTAGTTTGTAATATTTATAGGTAGGTACCGTAGAAATTCCAGCTCTATTCTACTCGGTAAAACGTGTTATCGTAATGTCAACTTTAAAATATCTATTATTTACTTCAGTAATGGCGGTCGTTTTCATACATTTGCATTCTCAAAACTACAATCTTAAAACATCAATCCTAACAAATGCGTTGCGAGTCTCACTAAGTTGTAATCCCATACCGGAGCACATCGCGAACACTGCTGCTTGGCGATGGAACCCTGACTCACCATAGAACAGTGTCACAGTGACATCATAAAACAATTTGAGTGACACTTCTTACGACTTGAATCATAACATTACTGTGACACCTCTAGCCACTTTTCCGCTGTCACCTATTACAGTAACCGCTCCCGCCAATCCCACGGGATGCGTTCACGCGCGAATCTCCGCGTTACGAGCCACCGACAAGATACCGGATAAAGGACAGGTACCGGATTAAACACGGGAATGATAACGGATACAACTTGCGCTTGATGTTTTTAAATGACATCCGGGAATTGTTAGTGACGTGTCCAAAGATCTGTCTCAAGTCTACGTTCTATGGATAACACCTATAATATATGGGTAACAACTTCTGGTCGTTCGATCGATTGAGCGAGCTCATACAAGAGACACTTAAGCCACCTAATTGACAATACACGCCCTAAAATGTTCGCATGCTCAAACCTGTAAAATGATGGTAGTAAACCAGACGAACCTTGCACAACTATAAAAAAATATCTTCTATAGATAATTTATACTTTCTTTCGTTACTGAATAACGCACTGATGAAGCGTAAACCACTGAACTTAGGGAGTTAAAACTTGGAAGGAAATATTGCTTCGCTCTTATAGCCTAGCGTAGTACCGTGCGAGTAGTCGCGATTGCTGCTTTGGTAAGTACCAAGGCACAGGTAGCCACAGGTTTGTTTCACTTCGCTAATCGTAAGGTGACACTATAGGTTCTAGGCGCTAAGCAAGCCGCCTGTCAGTGCTGAGCTGCTGACGTAGCCTACAGGTGCACTTAGAAAGGATATTTCGATAATCAACCCCCATCAGGAAGAAATAGGAAGAGCAGCGGCACTATTCTACGCGGGTACAAAAAACAAAACAAAAGAATACACTTTTTTCATTTGACGTCACAATTGTTAACTACCTTTTGTTTCGTATCACATCCGAAGCGAAAGCCTTTCAACGAAATCAATGTTTGTGCCCAATTCCATTAGGGAGCCTGTCGAAAAATCGTCCAGAGGTACGCGCGCAGAATACAGGGCGCCGCACGTGTGCTGCTATTCAATCTAAGGGGAATTAAGAGGAAAATGTTTACGTGAACTATTTATTAAAGGGCTGGCCAGGAGAAACGCGTGGCGAGTTGTACAGAGTTCGAGAGTTGTTGTATTCTGGTTCTATATTGTTTGATCCTAGTTACTTATGGCTTTTGACTTAGATACCTCGTGTTGTTTTTCAGGGGCACATTTTATAAAGCTACAAGTAACAATTTTACAGGTTTAAACTGGCAACACTGCTCAAATGGCTGGTCGTCATCGGTCGAGGATGTGTCAAATGGAAACTTGTAACGTGTAAAATTTAATTTTTAAGGGGGCTTCTAAACGAGCAATATTTTCACGGCAATGTGTGGCCGGCAACTATAGGTACGCATCTTGCTCTAACATACGAAGTAAGAGTAAGATAGCACTAGTTGCCGGCCACAAATTGCAGCAAAACATGGCTCGTTTAGAAGCCCATTTACTTTATGAAACAGGCAGGTCATTATTTTTATATTTTATGTAACTTACTTTTATGTATTATGGTCTTTTATGATCTTTTGCTGGAGTTTCTTATGGCGCTACTTCTCCTAATGATGTTCTTTTCCGAAGTGTTAGTCTCCATATTACCGATGGGTAAAAGAGCCCTCAAGTGGCCAACTTACTGAATAAATATTTTTAATTTTGAACTTGGCCATAACTACTTTTAGTCATGATTAATTATCGCAAGGATTATACCCTAGTACCGACGCGTCCCAAAAACGGTCCCATCAAGTGCCCACGGTGCCACAAATAACGCATTCCGTGTATTCTTCTCCATGTTACTCCTCTGTTTTGGTGTCATTTGGGTTACTAATGTCTTGCACAAAATTTATTCGCACATTTTCGTTTCGCATAGCAACCATTGGCACAATCATCATTTCGAACAATTGCTTTTTGCTTAAATTTCTTGGCACACTATCATTTCGCACAATTTTCTTTGGAAGAATAATACATTGGCATAATGTTGATTAGAACAATACTCCTATGGCCGAATAATCGTATCGCCGAAATTGTTATGGCATAATAATCATTTCCCCGTAACCCATCATTTTTCTGACGCAGACGCAGTTTCAACCTAACCTAACCTAATTTTCTGGCAGCGATTCGGTTATGTGCGGGACGCAGTTTCAACCTAACCTAACCTAGTTTTCTGGCAGCGATTCGGTTCTGTGGGGATGTAATTTTAACCTAACACCATATTGTGCTACAGAAAATTCTGCGATATAAAATTCGGCGGAATACATATTGTGCTACAGAAAATTCAGCGGTATAAAAGTCGACGATAGTAGTAGTATGCTATTCAAATTTGTGCCAAATGAATATTATGCGACATAATAATTGTGGTAAATATATAATTATGCGATAGTATCATTCGGCTGAAAGTAATTGTGCGAAAAAGGTTATGCGAAGTGTATTTCGGACAACAGAGATTGTGCAAGATAAGGGGTACCAGTGTCAATTACGTTCTCTACTCTATTATACTTGTATTTTGTAAGTATCCACAATTGGCGGTATTTATTTTTATCAAGCCATTATCAAAGCATTCTTAAGCTGCCCGCGGAGAAGATTTCGCTGTTGATGACAGTGAATCTAAAACGTAGATTGTCCAATCATTATGTTGAAAGACTTTTCCTTATCCAAAACCACCTCGACAACATTTAATTAATTACCAAAAAAATTGTCGCGTGCAAGAACCTGTATAAATATTCCGGTACCTTTATAATTAACGGTGGCATTTAGAGTCACTTGATGGTGATTAAAAGTCGTTCCTATCACGATTTTTTATTCATACGTTTGAAAAAGGAACGAGTTGATTATTTCTAAAAGTCTGTGAGTACCTAAAATAGAGGATCCGAATAGGAGACGATCTTCACCGGGCTGTTTATTCGATAAAAAGGAGGGTATATGGCAAATTGGTAGCTGAAAAATTTCCATCCAGTATTTATAATTAATTAAACATTTAAAAATCAACTTTAAAACAAAAAATGCCTATAGATTATGCAAACTTTAGGTTGACTATTTTGTCCCATTATAAATATTGGGTAGGTTGATGTAAACAGGTAAGTCGGTACTAATAATTTACACTAAACCTAACATTAACATATTCTAAAGGCTTCATACATTCGATTCGTTAATTAAACAAGCGATTGCGTAATTAAAAAAAAACATTTTTAATTTTAAAATAATTCCATAATATTGACCATATTAAATTTGATATAAAATACTTTTTATCGAATAAACAGCAGCTGGGTGAAGATCGTCTCCTATTTGGATTTTAGACCACTACGGCCGTTTGACTGTTTGGTATTTTGCAACACCAATCAGGGGCCGATTGCATAATAAAGAACAAGCTTCAGTATTAGTGGTTATGTATGATTTTTTACCAATTGTATTTTTTTTTTTTTTATGGCACAGGGTAGGCTGACGAGCACACAGGCCACCTGATGGTAAGTGGAAACTGTGACCCATAGACATTCGCATTCACAAGACTGCAAGCCTAAGACTGCGCTGCCAACCCTGAGGACTAAGATGGAATGCCTCTATGCTAGTCATTACACCGGCTGTCTTATCCCCAAACCGCAACACAACAATGCGAACACTGCTGTTTGGCGGTAGGTTAATGGATAAGATGGCGGTAGCGATCCGGACGGACCCCGCACAAGGTCCTACCACTCGTTAAATTGTATTATTAGTAGTATTAGTATTATACGTTGTATTATTGTGTTGTATTGTTTTTATACTATATTATGCATGCAATATGCCCCCGAGTTTATATTCAACACGGTCAAACAAATTGCTTTAGACGTGTTTCCGTATTGTCATCGTTACAATAGCTCTTATTTACTTAACAGTAATGGCGGCCAAGTTAAAAACAACACCATAACACGTCAAAAGCAATATCGTTTTACTGAATATAATAAAACCTCAAGGCGAGAGATTACAAGTGAAGTGTAAAGTTTCCATCATCGGAACAGGTTGGATTTGGTACACAGTTATAGACTCAATGTTACTGAAATGGTTTTTAAGAGCTAAGCTAATAGCAGATCGAGCTGGAAGGTACTCGTTTAAGATTACCGCTGTAGTAACGCAGACTGACCGAGTCTCAAGTAAGTAGACGGTTTTGAGAAGTAGTTGATGTTTGCTTAAAACTTGTTACGTAAATTAATGCGATCACACATCATGTAGTTAACTGTCCTTTTAGGGGCTCTCTGTTGTATCGCCTATTCGCTAAATTTTATTGCCGAATTTCACTTCCCAACCAACGTTTGGCCGAATTTCATTTTGCCGTATCAGCATATGGCAACTTGTTAAAATGATTAGTTTCATTTCCCAACCTCACGATTGCCGACTCAACGTTTGCTTTTTTTTTATATGGACATTTATTAAAATGTCATTTTTCATATAGTCAAATGGTTCACTTGGAATAATAGTAGAATAGTATTATGAAAAAAGTCGGTTCTGGCGCTTCGCCGGCCGCTACCGCGGCACGCTCGCTTCGCTCACTCGGCTCGCGCGTTGTAGGATCGCAGACCAAAAATAATTCGGCAAAAAGGACACCCCTTTTAGGGTATCTAATAAAGTTAATATATGTATTTATGTTTGTATGTATTTAATGTAGTTACGTATAAATATATATTCGTGTAAATGTATAATACATATTTGATTGTATGTATGTTTTTATACGTACTCGTATTTTCACTGCATTATAGTATGCTTTTGTTCATACATTATTGCATCGCATATGACGGCATACAATAATTTATTAAACCTAAGCATTTGTGTGTAAAGTTTGTTTACACGGGGTGGTTCGAAGCTTAGTTTCATAAAAATTGGTAGCTGATTAAGAGATATTCGGTCTGGAAGTACCAACCGCCATCTTATCACGTGTTTTAATTATTTTAATAATTTGACTTGTTAGTATGCCTCGCAAGTTTCATGGCCCCGCCTGAAAGCGCTCTAAGCTCCACCGTAAGTGATATGTGCAATTAATTACTAACTCTTCCGCACGCCAGAAACGCATTCACATTCATCTTGCAGATAAAACAATAATCCGTTTACTCCCAATGGGGCACGTAGGCTAAGTGAGTAATGTTTGTTTTTCTGCCCTAGAGTGCTTTTCTTTGCTAAGCTCTCGCTTCCGATGTTTGTTTAGGAATGAGTTAATTTGTTAGGTTTCCTAATTGTTTTCTTGTTTCTCAACGTAAGTTTTTGCTGCGGTCGTTTTTGGAGGACTGTGTATATGAGAAGCTAAATTTGTACACGGTACAGCTAAATAGTGTTTTACCTGAATTCGGCAAAGCCCAATAGGAGGTTTATGTGTTTGAGTTGTATATATACTTGGGAACAAAGAAATCGAGCCACTTTCTATGCACATTCCGTTCTAAGTGGCTCGATTTCTTTGCTACCAAGTGTATGTCCGACTCAGTAACTACTATACAACTAAACCGATTTTAATAAACATTACTATATTAAATGTGAAACTTTGACGACATGATCCAGACAGCAGTTAGGTTTTTTTAAAGCTGTTCTCCGTTCAATTTAATGCACTATTCCATTCGTGCAAAACAAATATTAAAACCGTAATTTAAGTCTGAAGTTCACGTTAACATTATGGCTGATTGCCGTTGCCTGCGTAATAAATCTTTCATTCTAGGGAATGTAAAGAAAGGGCTCAGGTCAGGACTATACGGAGGATGGCTCATCAGCTCAACCTTTTCCTGCTCCAAAAAATCTTTTGTCTTTCGAGATGTCTCAGGTTTCTTTTCGGAGTTCGGCTATCACTAGAAAACACAACTGTGATGTTACAATCACCAAATGCTGCAAAATGCATTTGACTTCTGTCCGTTGAAATGATGAAAAACCACCTTTGGCTGTTCGGACAAAATGGTGTGGAACCCAGCGAAACTAATACGTAGTTTTCTTACACACAGCTCATTATGTGAAATCAGCGGCAGTCATTCCAATACTGATAACAGCCCGAATCTTCTCGTATGCCTCATGACAGTGATTTAGTATAATAGTTCGCACAACAGCAATGTTTTCAAGCGTGACTACTGTTCTTGGACGACCTGCAGAAGGAACGGTGCTACACACGACCGTTTTGAAACTATATGGTCGTTTGGCTTGGTGCTTGAACATCATAAAACAAAACAAGTTCGCTGAGACATCCATCTTGATGTTGAAAATTGTGATAAACTATGGCACAGAAATTTGAACGCGTGAGCTTCACTTCTGTTAACGACGTGTCAACTTAGTTTTTGTTTTTTCATTTTTATTAATGTCATTAAGATTCCAAGAGGCCAATATTCAAAAAAAATGTACAGTTTCCAAATGAAAGAGAACAATCACTATTTATTGGCGCATCTCTGTTGCTTCCTGAACCAAATTTAATTCCTTGTCAATAAACATTTGACGGCAAAACTTACCATAACATAAGTTAACAGTTTTATAATATCGGCTAGTTATGTATTTGTTAACCAGGGAATTCTTAAAATTCACCCCTAAAATGAAAGCTGCGACGCACCGCATTGACAGTATTGTCATTAACACGTGTCGTATAATTTATGACGTTGCGATGGACGTCAGAACTAACTTTATTTTTGTTGTGAAATGAACAAGCAAAGGCAACGCTTTACTAGTTTAAATTAGCGTCAAAATGTTTAAACAAACCAATTTCGTTCACTGAAATAATTGCCAAATCCCTAACAAACCTCTATTTATTAACGTTACTCTAACAAATTAGTCTAAAATTATATTTGTTCGCCATCAAACACTTTAAACTACAAATTCTATCGTTATTCCACAAATTCACCCACAGCCAATAATTAACAGGTTGTGAAACTTAAAATATGTGTATTAATATTCACGTAAATTCATCAAATACAAGGCAAAATATCTCTTATCTCAAACACTGAAAGCCTATGAATTAAACACTTAGTAATGACAACGCGACTTGGCAACATGGCTTACCAATTAAACCATTCTGAACTCAATTACAACGAGTCAAAGTCCTCGGTTTGAGCCAAGTTGTGTAGTCGGTATTCTGTAAATTGGCTTCGGAATTGCTGGCAGATGTTTGACTTTCATATTAAGTACTTGATTGTGTTGTAATTAAACTTTCGAGGCAAGGCCAAGGCCGCGGTAATCGGAGGATAAGTTGAGCCTGATATTAAGCCAGATTGATTTAAGGAATTTTGCTTTACCATTTCTTACTTACAAACTTTTATCGCTGTTTTTGGTAAATGTACAAAACAATTAAGTACGTTTCATTTATTCAGTTGATCAGATGTATTTTAATAACCGATCTATTAAAAATAAAACTAGACACAATAAGTAAAAAAAAATATGTCTAATTATTATAGTGTAAGTGAATTCACTGCCGCAAAATTAAGTATTTATTTAGAAAGTAAAAAAATGTTATTGATGTTCACTTTGTTATTTTGTACCGTAGACGTGATCTAAACAGACTTCAAACACAAGGACGTTTTGTGTTTGACCCGTATCTATATTCTTATTTTCGCGATTATCTTCAAAACTAGAGTATCGATTTTCAAGCGTCTTTTAAAAATATCATCTACATACTTCTGGGATTGCTATTAGTGTGTTAAATACTTGCGGAACCCCAAAAACCATCGCTAAACCAGCCAGCTTAGATTTAAAAGCAAGATTGTCGCCAAATCGGTGAATGGAACGCATCGGGCCGTATCGGGCCATAAATTGCGCGTTTAAAATAAACAGGGATTGCAAAACACTTCCCGGGCTCTATCAGCGGGGCCATAAATCCAGCGGGCACGCTCGTGGGGAGAGAGGGTTGAGAGGAGACGGTCATAGCGGTGTTAACTTATTACAGAAAGTGGCTTTTATTTAATATTAGAGTTTGCCCGTGAAGATATCGTTAATAGTAGCTCTGTTGAAAACTGACTAATTATCCGGGATTAAAAGTGCCTTATTATATATATTAATATGACCACTTTTTTTTTTTTTCATTCATTAAAATAAAAAAAAATGCATGCCTGTTTAATGGTGAATTGTGCTGTTCTATACTGTTCTGTAATATTGCTACCAACCATGTACCACAACTCTGGCAAATAAACTTTGACGTTGACTTTTGCATTTTCGAGTATAATTTTAGTACGTGGATTTCTTAGCACTTTTTTTTGTATACTCAAGTCTACTCTAACCTACGTAATTAATGTTCAAAATATCCTCAAATCCATGAAGACAAATCCGATATAATGATTGGTTACCCGTCGGTCCACCTTCCTTGGTCGCCTTGTGTCTTTCGACACGTGGACGCGACTCGTGAAGTCCTGGACCTACTCGAAAGGTTGGATGGATGCAAGCGTCGCAGGATCGGACCTTTTGGCACAACTTGGTGAGGCTAGTCCACGCGGTAAGACTGGTTGGTAAAAAATTAGCGGTTCCGGTTTAAATATATAAGAAAAAATCGAGGATTTGTCTAAGTCTTGGATGTTTTCGATGTATTTAAGTATAAATTCCTCTTTGAAAGTGTATATTGTTCTCCAATAATCGTAGTACGGGCACGAGCGTTCATTTGGGACCCATTTCAAGACAAATATGCTTGAAGTATTCAATGTCTTTTTTTTTTATGGCATAGGGAAGGCTGACGAGCACACAGGCCACCTGATGGTAAGTGGAAACTGTGACCCATAGACATTCGCATTCACAAGACTGCAAGCCTAAGACTGCAAATGCGCTGCCAACCCTGAGGACTAAGATGGAATGCCTCTATGCTAGTCATTACACCGGCTGTCTTATCCCCAAACCGGAACACAACAATGCAAACACTGCTGTTTGCTGCTGCTGTGTGTTTGTGTGCTGTCTTTAGAGATGTCAAGTCATTTGTAAATTTCAGGAAACTCAACCTTAACCTAATATTAAAACCGTAATTTAAGTCTGAAGTTCACGTTAACATTATGGCTGATTGCCGTTGCCTGCGTAATAAATCTTTCATTCTAGGGAATGTAAAGAAAGGGCTCAGGTCAGGACTATACGGAGGATGGCTCATCAGCTCAACCTTTTCCTGCTCCAAAAAATCTTTTGTCTTTCGAGATGTCTCAGGTTTCTTTTCGGAGTTCGGCTATCACTAGAAAACACAACTGTGATGTTACAATCACCAAATGCTGCAAAATGCATTTGACTTCTGTCCGTTGAAATGATGAAAAACCACCTTTGGCTGTTCGGACAAAATGGTGTGGAACCCAGCGAAACTAATACGTAGTTTTCTTACACACAGCTCATTATGTGAAATCAGCGGCAGTCATTCCAATACTGATAACAGCCCGAATCTTCTCGTATGCCTCATGACAGTGATTTAGTATAATAGTTCGCACAACAGCAATGTTTTCAAGCGTGACTACTGTTCTTGGACGACCTGCAGAAGGAACGGTGCTACACACGACCGTTTTGAAACTATATGGTCGTTTGGCTTGGTGCTTGAACATCATAAAACAAAACAAGTTCGCTGAGACATCCATCTTGATGTTGAAAATTGTGATAAACTATGGCACAGAAATTTGAACGCGTGAGCTTCACTTCTGTTAACGACGTGTCAACTTAGTTTTTGTTTTTTCATTTTTATTAATGTCATTAAGATTCCAAGAGGCCAATATTCAAAAAAAATGTACAGTTTCCAAATGAAAGAGAACAATCACTATTTATTGGCGCATCTCTGTTGCTTCCTGAACCAAATTTAATTCCTTGTCAATAAACATTTGACGGCAAAACTTACCATAACATAAGTTAACAGTTTTATAATATCGGCTAGTTATGTATTTGTTAACCAGGGAATTCTTAAAATTCACCCCTAAAATGAAAGCTGCGACGCACCGCATTGACAGTATTGTCATTAACACGTGTCGTATAATTTATGACGTTGCGATGGACGTCAGAACTAACTTTATTTTTGTTGTGAAATGAACAAGCAAAGGCAACGCTTTACTAGTTTAAATTAGCGTCAAAATGTTTAAACAAACCAATTTCGTTCACTGAAATAATTGCCAAATCCCTAACAAACCTCTATTTATTAACGTTACTCTAACAAATTAGTCTAAAATTATATTTGTTCGCCATCAAACACTTTAAACTACAAATTCTATCGTTATTCCACAAATTCACCCACAGCCAATAATTAACAGGTTGTGAAACTTAAAATATGTGTATTAATATTCACGTAAATTCATCAAATACAAGGCAAAATATCTCTTATCTCAAACACTGAAAGCCTATGAATTAAACACTTAGTAATGACAACGCGACTTGGCAACATGGCTTACCAATTAAACCATTCTGAACTCAATTACAACGAGTCAAAGTCCTCGGTTTGAGCCAAGTTGTGTAGTCGGTATTCTGTAAATTGGCTTCGGAATTGCTGGCAGATGTTTGACTTTCATATTAAGTACTTGATTGTGTTGTAATTAAACTTTCGAGGCAAGGCCAAGGCCGCGGTAATCGGAGGATAAGTTGAGCCTGATATTAAGCCAGATTGATTTAAGGAATTTTGCTTTACCATTTCTTACTTACAAACTTTTATCGCTGTTTTTGGTAAATGTACAAAACAATTAAGTACGTTTCATTTATTCAGTTGATCAGATGTATTTTAATAACCGATCTATTAAAAATAAAACTAGACACAATAAGTAAAAAAAAATATGTCTAATTATTATAGTGTAAGTGAATTCACTGCCGCAAAATTAAGTATTTATTTAGAAAGTAAAAAAATGTTATTGATGTTCACTTTGTTATTTTGTACCGTAGACGTGATCTAAACAGACTTCAAACACAAGGACGTTTTGTGTTTGACCCGTATCTATATTCTTATTTTCGCGATTATCTTCAAAACTAGAGTATCGATTTTCAAGCGTCTTTTAAAAATATCATCTACATACTTCTGGGATTGCTATTAGTGTGTTAAATACTTGCGGAACCCCAAAAACCATCGCTAAACCAGCCAGCTTAGATTTAAAAGCAAGATTGTCGCCAAATCGGTGAATGGAACGCATCGGGCCGTATCGGGCCATAAATTGCGCGTTTAAAATAAACAGGGATTGCAAAACACTTCCCGGGCTCTATCAGCGGGGCCATAAATCCAGCGGGCACGCTCGTGGGGAGAGAGGGTTGAGAGGAGACGGTCATAGCGGTGTTAACTTATTACAGAAAGTGGCTTTTATTTAATATTAGAGTTTGCCCGTGAAGATATCGTTAATAGTAGCTCTGTTGAAAACTGACTAATTATCCGGGATTAAAAGTGCCTTATTATATATATTAATATGACCACTTTTTTTTTTTTTCATTCATTAAAATAAAAAAAAATGCATGCCTGTTTAATGGTGAATTGTGCTGTTCTATACTGTTCTGTAATATTGCTACCAACCATGTACCACAACTCTGGCAAATAAACTTTGACGTTGACTTTTGCATTTTCGAGTATAATTTTAGTACGTGGATTTCTTAGCACTTTTTTTTGTATACTCAAGTCTACTCTAACCTACGTAATTAATGTTCAAAATATCCTCAAATCCATGAAGACAAATCCGATATAATGATTGGTTACCCGTCGGTCCACCTTCCTTGGTCGCCTTGTGTCTTTCGACACGTGGACGCGACTCGTGAAGTCCTGGACCTACTCGAAAGGTTGGATGGATGCAAGCGTCGCAGGATCGGACCTTTTGGCACAACTTGGTGAGGCTAGTCCACGCGGTAAGACTGGTTGGTAAAAAATTAGCGGTTCCGGTTTAAATATATAAGAAAAAATCGAAGATTTGTCTAAGTCTTGGATGTTTTCGATGTATTTAAGTATAAATTCCTCTTTGAAAGTGTATATTGTTCTCCAATAATCGTAGTACGGGCACGAGCGTTCATTTGGGACCCATTTCAAGACAAATATGCTTGAAGTATTCAATGTCTTTTTTTTTTATGGCATAGGGAAGGCTGACGAGCACACAGGCCACCTGATGGTAAGTGGAAACTGTGACCCATAGACATTCGCATTCACAAGACTGCAAGCCTAAGACTGCAAATGCGCTGCCAACCCTGAGGACTAAGATGGAATGCCTCTATGCTAGTCATTACACCGGCTGTCTTATCCCCAAACCGGAACACAACAATGCAAACACTGCTGTTTGCTGCTGCTGTGTGTTTGTGTGCTGTCTTTAGAGATGTCAAGTCATTTGTAAATTTCAGGAAACTCAACCTTAACCTACCCTTTTTTACCTTATTGTTGTAGAATGTCGGATTTACTTTGGACCTAAAGCCCACCCATCGTGGGTCCCAAATTGAATCTCATGACTTTTATGTCCTACAAATAGAGCCAAATAGTGGTAGAGGAGTTTCTTGGTCTACTATACAAGCCTAGTGATAAGTAGTGTACGGCTAGGACTTTAGTTACTAATATTACTCTTAATCCTAATTTCGTTACCTTTTTATTTAAGCTGCTGCTACTCAAAGCCCTTCCTACTTCACTCGCAGTCCCGCTCTGGTGAACTTATGTCTCCCTGGAGAGCCTCTCTGTCGCAGAACCAACTTTTTTATTTTGCAACTCTCATTACAAATTTAAAAGAAGTCGTTGAATTTTTAAAACTATATAAAAAGTTTTTCCTTAGACCCAGCGCGGCCGAATTTTAATAAAAAGCCGCGCATAAAATGTTTTTTTAGTACACCCTTTGAAAATGTTACCTACATTGGATTGCAGGCAATTTTGATGGGAAATTCTTTGATGGAAATATTTTGTTGGTTTTAAGAATTTCTGGTTTGGATTTCGATATGCATACATGACTAAAATCATGTGCATAATTAAAAGAGTTTTGTGTATAATAGTTTTGTTACAAGTCCTTTTTATTGTGTAGTAAAAACTAACAAATACTAAAAAATGCTCATGTGTATGTTGGGCTCTCGCTTGCTCAATTTTGCATGGCAATCAACCCCGCGTACAAGCAGCAAGCTCCAGAATAAATTCCACATAATTGTGACTTTGGCTGACATTGTGAAAGCCCTTCAAAGGGCCCTGCACCTTATACCAACGTTAAAAACCCCTGGGGAGTTTTTTGCATTGGTTGGTATGACACACACACACACACACACACACACACACACACATGCCAGCCGAAAGACGTCCACTGCCGGACATAGGCCTCCCTCGAGGCTCTCCACTCAGACCCATGTAGTGCTAGTATTTTCTGTTCATACAAAATTCATACAAAATTTTGACCACAGAACAGAAAAAGCGGTAGTTTTTAATAATTATGTTTTGTAATCGTAATACTTAAGAATTTGCTCTATTTACTATTTACAAATTTTCCCTAAATAAATAAAATAGTACGTATTCTAATGCCACTAAAATGTAAGGTAATTTCGTTTTTTTTTTATAGCAAAGAGAAGGCAAACGAGCATACATGTATGCCTGCAGGCCACCTGATGGTAAGTGAAAACTGTGACCCAAAGACAATCGCATTCACAAGACTGCAAGCCTAAGACTGCAAATGCGTTGCCAACACTGAGGACTAAGATGAAATGCCTCTATGCTAGTCATTACACCAGCTGTCTTATCCCCAAACCGGAACACAACAATGCGAACACTGCTATTTGGCGGTAGGTTAACGGATAAGATGGTGGTTGCGATCCGGACGGACCCTGCACACCTACCACCCGCCAGAAACAAGTTAAAGAAATATTAATGCACCGATGAATGTATTTAAGTGACATTGACACAATGAACTTAAAATTTCAAGACGAATTGGTGTAAATATATATAATCGTCATCGTATAAATACATAGCCGCTACAAATTGTGCCGTTGATTCGATATAACCTAGAGGAAATTTAGAGAAGAGATAAGAATCTTTCAATGCAAACCCAAACTAAGCCATATTTTAACTTACCAAAATATCACAAAGCAAAATTTTAAGCTACTGCTACATCACGTGAATCCTTAACGGTCCGCTTTTGTTTTAATTTTATCTATTGTTTTTAATTTAGAAACAAAAGTGACCAACCAACCAATACGTTACCTATTTTCGGCTTTAAAATTCACCACCACATTGAATATATTCTCGTAGTAAAATTCATTGTGCCCACCGACACACGTCAGCCGCGTTGAAAGCCAGGGCCAAATATTTGCAGTTGGGCCTTTTAGCGTGCCTCCGACGTGGCCAAACACGCCATGTCTACAGCGTGAATTTGGGCTTGAATTGGTCCAGAATTTTATATATTTTTGCCCGCCGGCTGAGGAGAATAATGTGTTTATCAGTCTTTATAATGTGTGTTTGTTCCTTTGTGGCGCTCTTTAAACTAAACGCATGGACCGATATTGATGATTCTTATGCTAATCTATTTGTTTTAATCTTGTAGGTCACTAAAGATATGAAAAAATGCAAAAATACTTTATCTTGTCTAGGGGACACCGTTGATGTAGGAAAACATATCGAAACTTTTATTTGGTCATCTTGCACCGTCTTATATACACATATGTTTTTTTTCGTTTTTTTTTCTCCCTCTATCTCTCTCCCAATTATGATAAAATTATATAATTATCTTTAAAGAAAACAGAGGCCTTATTGTACACTGTTTCACACCTAATTATTATTCGTTTAAAATGACAGACGTGGGGACGGAGTTAAATACAATAATATAACAATACTCATAAAAACCACATAGAATAACCTTAACTAGGAAAAGCAATTAAATTATGCATTTTGTATAAACGCGTCGGCATAACTAACATAGATTACGGAAAAAAGGTCAAATTAATAAAAAAAAGTTACTGTCTTGCCAGAGAAGAGCTGGCCGATTTTCCAGACACGCCGTTCTAAATGACATCATTCGTCGGTCTCTTGCCTCAATGAACGTGCCGGCACTTTCAGAGCCGACCGGCATTTGTAGAAGTGATGGCAAGAGACCTGACGGAATGTCCTTGGTCCCGTGGAATATGGGACGGGTACTAGTGTGGGATGCAACCTGCGTAGACACGCTAGCCCCATCACATCTCCACTCTAATAGGACTGGTGCGGCAGCTGAAGCAGCCGAGAGCATAAAGGTAGGCAAATATAGCAGTCAGGGCCTAGAATATATGTTTGTTCCATTCGGCGTCGAGACCCTTGGTCCGTGGGCTCCTAGCGCACAAAGCCTCTTCAAATAAATTTCGAAGAGGCTCATTGACGTCACGGGAGACCGAAGAGCTGGCAGTTTCCTCGCTCAACGCATAAGTTTAGCCAGCATCTTCGGGACAATGCCGCAGGGCCCTTTTTTAGACATAGCTTTTTAGTTTTAAAATAGAATAAGGTTTAAAAATGAAATTTTAGTTATGTAATTATCATGCCACGTAATTTATGTAATAAAGCCCTTTTAAAAAATATATTTAAAAAAAAAACGGACTGTTCCCGTAAGATAGAACGTATGTATATTTTTTAATACAAACTTCTGTTTTGTTAGCAGAATTATTTTTTGGTATCAAAATACGAAGTGTCCATACGAACGTTTTGTAATAGGAAATTTGTTTTATTATTCCATAAATAAATGGGAAAGGTGTGTTAAATTGTTTTTACGTACAAAATTAAATCATAATCATAAATACACTATTTCTCCTATTATTACTGAGTGTAAAAGTGAAAAAAAAAGGAAACATTGTTTTTTTTCTAAGTATTTCTTAACCTGTCCATTCTCGGTACGCATAAATTCTTTTTTAGGGCTGTTTTGTATAGAACCAAACCCTTTAACACATACTTTAAGCGCCCTCATTTGCTATAAATTAAAATGGCGCCAACAAAGCCCATGACGAACGTTTATTCGACAGGGGTTGCCCGGCTGTCGACACAATCGATCGCCGTAATCGGGGGTTAACGGGCCGCTGCGCGATAGATATCAATATTGCACGGTGCGATTCGACAATCGCGATTACAATTCGCCCGTACTACGGCAAGTCGCCGGTTCGAAGGACCAGAAAACATGATGAGTACCATTGTTGGGAGATAATACCCAACAAAGTTGAGGTGTGCCATTATTCAGAATTCTAGAAAGTTCTCGTTATAACGTTTATAAATAACTTACCTGGTACCAAATTAAGATTTTTGTATATTAAAAAGAAATAGGTTAGACCGAAGCATATCGGCAATATTTAAAAAAAAAAATACTGGATAGCGCGACGATCTAATAAAAACACGAGGTCCGGTTCGAAGGACCAAAAGCTTAAAACTATTCGATAAAACAAAGATCAACAAACTAAATACCAACAAAAATAAATCAAAGATCATCCCAAGCAATATCCGTTACTCAGTAAGTAAACAGTTTTCCCCAGACTAAAACCACGAACAAACTTTAGAACCAAAATGGACCACTGGTGGCCATGGATTTTCAGTCTTTCGAGTGAGTGAACTCATACAACCGAGAAAGCTCGACGGTTAACCTACCTAATAAAGAATGCGCGCCCTAAAATGTTGTCCATACGCTCTGTCGAGAAACTTAAACTCGTCAGTTAGTAATTCGTGTGAGTTGTCAGAGTAGTTAAGGACACAATTGTTGCAGGCGCTAGCGTGTTGTGTTAATAATTGATGGCGATATCTCAAGGAAATTGGTTGTTGGGAACTATCGCCACTGTTTATTAATAATGTGGCAACTGTGGTGACTTTACCACAAGTTAAGTTAGTAATAAACTATGATCTAGGTACTTGAATTAAGATACTGTGTTTTTGTTTAGGATTGCTTTACACGCTGGGTGCCGAGACAAAGTTATTTTTTTCATAGTTTTTGTTTGGTGACCTACGTAGTTTTTTTTTTATGGCATAGAGAAGGTAAACGAGCACACAGGCCACCTGATGGTAAGTGGAAACTGGGACCCATAGACATTCGCATTCACAAGACTGCAATGCGTTGACTCAATGCAATGACTCATCAAAAATGACTTTACCATTATGTTCAAATGTTTACATACCTAGTTTTGAGTCTAACGTTAGCTAAGACCATGACTAAAAATGTTCCAAAATGTCCGTTTGTTATATGTTTTCTTTTTTAACTTTTTTAAAGTTATAAAGTGTAAATGAAAATTTGGGTGCATTATTTAACAGTAACAATTATTAAATATAAATCCGTAACTGGCCAGTGATGTGTAGATAAACATAATATTTTATAAAATTGTTATTTATTGTGCTGTGGATTTTGTATCAATAAATAAGTAGGCCGACATGGCAAACGCAAACTCATTTTTGATAAATCCAGATGTTATCGCCGGTGACTGTACCTATGTTAAAAGTAAGTAAACGTCGAACGATGAGTTGACACAAAAGACACATTCGCATAACTAGGTGACAATGCCCCGGGAAATATCACGGGGACAGTTCGCGTGGGGTAAGGGGCCAGTTTTAGGGTGCAGTATTATTGGTACCTATATGTAAATTAAATATACCGACTTACTACTAGTTCACCCCCACTTCCCTTTAAGTCTGTAACCCTTTAACCTGATATTTTTGGTCGTGGTCAAAGTTGAAAAAATATTCTTGTCTTCTTTTTTCTTTCTTCTTTATTTATAAGTATCAGGTCGACAATACTGTTGTCATCGAACAAACACACACTCATACGAAAACCGCCGCTGTGTAAGTTGACTATAGGGACTCGTCTTGCTTCGTTCGGTCTACCTATTATAATTTCTACTTCATCATCATCATCATTATCAGCCGCAAGACGTCCACTACTGGACAAAGGCCTTCCCCAAGATTTTCCACAACGATCGGTCTTCTGCTGCTGTCATCCAGCGGTTTCCCGCGACCTTTATCAGATCGTCAGTCCACCTTGTGGAAGGTCTGCCAACACTTCGTCTCGCGGTTCGGTTATAATTTCTACTTGTATGCCCCTAAACAGAGATCACGTTTAGTGACGGGTGATTTCTGAAACATTGCAAAACTTTCGTTAACTGTGAAAATTACAGCTTCTGAAAGTAAAATAATTAGATGGAAATAATTTTGATACAATTAAATTTTGTTTAAAATTTATGAAAAGTGTCTATCAAAACTACAGTAGATACTTTCAGAAATTAAACGACTTCACTTTGGTAACTTTAACTTTCAGAATATTGCAGAAATTTAAGTGAAAATTTCACTTTTGAAACAATGCGCCATTACTAATCTCGTTACGAGTATTTGCTTTCCTAAAACTCCTTAAACTAATAACCCATCCTGTTCATATTCGAGTTTTAAAGTTAACTAATCGTGTAGAGTATGACGTGTCGGTCTGTCGATTGTCGATGAGACGCACATTTTTGTCGCTTTTGAAACTATTCAGGTACGCATATTACACTAAAGTAACCTACAATTTGTATCAAAACTGTTTCTTAAAATTATTTATAAGCATCTGATTTATTTTGTATCGTTGTTACTACCACCGCTCCGCCTGACCGTTTTCCCGCTACCCGCCCCGCTACCCGCTCCGCTACCCGCTCCTCTACCCGCCCGCTACCCGCTCCGCTACCCGCTCCGCTACCCGCCCTGCTACCCGCTCCGCTACCCGCTACGTTACCCGCTCCGCTCTCCGCGCGCACTCACTTACACTTATGATGTCGATGTCTTGAATGTAACAATAAGAGTTCCTTCCAGAGGATTATGTAACGTTATTTATGACGCAAGGCAGGAAAGGGGATGTTTGCTGATCAATGTAGCATGAATAAATGAAAAGTGAGATATTGTCAATGAATGTGGTATCGTATAATTAGGTGAATCATGAACATATTCTCAGATCCATATTCAAAGTGACCGATATATATTGATGAATGTAGAGGAAGCGAAAGAGGTATGTTTGTGTATTAGTGAATCCTACTTTATACCAAGACTAGCGGGTGAATTACAAAAATATTGTACATAGTTAAGGAGTTAATTGAGATAACATTAACTTTCTTCTATTGTTTTTCCTTTGTGTAACGAAAAGGCCACATGATTATACAGTGTGTAAATGGTATACGGGCGTTCCTTTTAACTGTGGTTAGTATAACCCCTACTGAGCACATTAAGGCAGTTTTTGTTAAAATTAAATTTAAAAAAAATAACCATACAAAATAATTTAACACGTAATGTATAACGAAAAATGCAATTAATTAAACATTACGTACCTGACAGATGGACTTCGATGTACATTGCGGGTCGATAGTATGTTCAAAAATTAATAACAGTGTATACGTTAGCGTAATCAAAATAATTCTTTCTGCTAATGATTAGTAGAGTCTTAATCTATGTCCAGTTTTAATAAACGCCCGTATACCATTTACACACTGTATGAATAACCTTCGTTAGCACGTAAAGTACGGGCTTAACAACCCTATTTTAATTGAGCGCTTAACTACACTTACTTATAATATTATAAATGCGTATGTTTGTATGTATGGATGGATGTTTGTTACTCTTTCACGCTGCAAAGGCTGGACGGATTTGGATGAAATTTGAAATGGAGATAGCTGATACCCAGGATTAACAGAACACTTAAAAAGTTCCCGAGGGAATAACGATATTCGAAATCTACGCGGACGAAGTCACGGGCAGAAGCTAGTGTACAATATTTTTGCAATTCACCCTAGCTTCTGCCCGCGACTTCATCCGCGTAAATTTTGATTATCGTTATTCCCTCGGGAACTTATTAATTTTCTGAGATGAAAAGTAGCCTATGTGTTAATCCAGGGTATACCTAAGCTATCTCCTTTCTAAATTTCATCCAAATCCGTCCAGCCGTTGCAGAAGGAGTAACAAACACACACAATAACATTCGCATTTATAATATAAGTAGGATTGAAGACCTAAAAAAATGCAAAGAAGCCCAGTTTTACTTAAATATTAACGTCTAAGAAACCGTCTTAAATATAAACCCTTTTAAAGCCTAAGTAAATAAAGTAGTTGATTCGCTACTAAATTTACACTTCAGATCAAATATTTACTAAAGAAAAATGGAGATTCCGTAAAATTGTAAATCCCTTTGACGTTCAGCACAGACATTTACTTATTGGAATTTTCCCGAACAAATATTTAGACGTTAAATATTCAGTACTAACAGTTTGCGAGGTAGTTTTGCTTTCAGTGCCGAACTGACTTAAGTCGAACACAAGCCCGTTCAAATTTAAACCGTGTATTCAAAACTATGGGATTTGAAATATAATTTAAGTCAAGTCGTTTTACGAGAACCTTGTACGGTGATGAAAATATAATTCGTAAATAGCTTTTTTCGTAACGATTGCAAAAAGGAATTATATTAATAAAAAAAAATATTTCGTAAAAAGGTTGTACTTCATGGTTTTTTTAAAGCAATTATAGCATGGGCGTTCTTCGCGTCATTCAAATTGACATTATATTCGTTTTCTTCGTTTGCCCGCCTTCTGTTTATCCTGACTCCTGTTAGTTCCGTGTTCACGACTTAGGTAGTACCAAATTCACCAAACGATGTCAAATCTAATCAATGTCGACTGTTAGTTCATACATTTCGACAGCTTTTAATATCGTTTGGTGTATAGTACTTAAGCAATTTGCAGCTGTTACCGCTCTAATCGTCGGTTAAGTGGTTAACATCGTTTGGTGAAATTGGTACTTAAGCAATTTGCAGCTGTTAACGCTCTAATCGTCGGTTAAGTGGTTACATCGTTTGGTGAAATTGGTACTTAAGCAATTTGCAGCTGTTAACGCTCTAATCGTCGGTTAAGTGGTTACATCGTTTGGTGAAATTGGTACTTAAGCAATTTGCAGCTGTTAACGCTCTAATCGTCGGTTAAGTGGTTACATCGTTTGGTGAAATTGGTACTTAAGCAATTTGCAGCTGTTAACGCTCTAATCGTCTGTTAAGTGGTTAACATCGGTTGGTTAAATTGGTACTCAAGCAATTTGCAGCTGTTAACGCTCTAATCGTCTGTTAAGTGGTTAGCATCGTTTGGTTAAATTGGTACTTAAGCAATTTGCAGCTGTTAACGTGCTAATCGTCTGTTAAGTGGTTAACATCGTTTGGTGAAATTGGTACTTAAGCAATTTGCAGCTGTTAACGCTCTAATCGTCTGTTAAGTGGTTAACATCGTTTGGTGAAATTGGTACTTAAGCAATTTGCAGCTGTTAACGCTCTAATCGTCTGTTAAGTGGTTAACATCGGTTTGTTAAATTGGTACTTAAGCAATTTGCAGCTGTTAACGCTCTAATCGTCGGTTAAGTGGTTAACATCGTTTGGTGAAATTGGTACTTAAGCAATTTGCAGCTGTTAACGCTCTAATCGTCGGTTAAGTGGTTACATCGTTTGGTGAAATTGGTACTTAAGCAATTTGCAGCTGTTAACGCTCTAATCGTCGGTTAAGTGGTTACATCGTTTGGTGAAATTGGTACTTAAGCAATTTGCAGCTGTTAACGCTCTAATCGTCTGTTAAGTGGTTAACATCGTTTGGTGAAATTGGTACTTAAGCAATTTGCAGCTGTTAACGTGCTAATCGTCTGTTAAGTGGTTAACATCGTTTGGTGAAATTGGTACTTAAGCAATTTGCAGCTGTTAACGCTCTAATCGTCTGTTAAGTGGTTAACATCGTTTGGTGAAATTGGTACTTAAGCAATTTGCAGCTGTTAACGCTCTAATCGTCTGTTAAGTGGTTAACATCGGTTGGTTAAATTGGTACTTAAGCAATTTGCAGCTGTTAACGTGCTAATCGTCGGTTAAGTGGTTAACATCGTTTGGTGAAATTGGTACTTAAGCAATTTGCAGCTGTTAACGCTCTAATCGTCGGTTAAGTGGTTACATCGTTTGGTGAAATTGGTACTTAAGCAATTTGCAGCTGTTAACGCTCTAATCGTCGGTTAAGTGGTTACATCGTTTGGTGAAATTGGTACTTAAGCAATTTGCAGCTGTTAACGCTCTAATCGTCGGTTAAGTGGTTACATCGTTTGGTGAAATTGGTACTTAAGCAATTTGCAGCTGTTAACGCTCTAATCGTCTGTTAAGTGGTTAACATCGGTTGGTTAAATTGGTACTCAAGCAATTTGCAGCTGTTAACGCTCTAATCGTCTGTTAAGTGGTTAGCATCGTTTGGTTAAATTGGTACTTAAGCAATTTGCAGCTGTTAACGTGCTAATCGTCTGTTAAGTGGTTAACATCGTTTGGTGAAATTGGTACTTAAGCAATTTGCAGCTGTTAACGCTCTAATCGTCGGTTAAGTGGTTAACATCGTTTGGTGAAATTGGTACTTAAGCTAATTGTCCCACCGCCTACGATGAGCGGGAATTGAGTAGAGTCAGCGGTCTACCATTAATACCTATACCTATATGTGTGTCTTTTATTGACACGGGATCTATATATTTTACGTTTCTTAGGCGAGAAACCGTCGATAGCTAATCGCTTCCTCGCCGGCGGGGGACAACGTGCCTCGCTAACGCCTAAACTTATAAATAAACTCAAACAGTTACTTATTACCAAAGCTTACTACACAATCAATGAATACTTAGATGAAAAAATATAATAATGCTAATTAAATTATACATAAACACAATAATTTAATAAATTCTATTCATTTTATTGAAATAATATGTCTCCCTCTCTAAATATTTTGCCGTGCCCAACAGGGTTCATAATGAAACTTTTACTTTATATTTCCATCCTTGTACATTATGATTGCAATAAAATATTATTGAGTATTGAGTATAACCTAAAAACTTAAATGTTGGGGCAGCTTTTATTTCGAAACATAGGTCGTTGCCCCAGGATATAGCGATAAACGACTTACGCGGACGGAGTCACGGACAAAAGCGAGTCAGATATAATGTATAGAATTAATGTGAGTGTGGTACTGGCTGAAAATCAGCGCCGTAGGTGTCTGGCATCTCAGCATCCACTTAGATTCTCTTTCATTTTTAATGTATTTAAATAATAAATAAATGTCAGGGGACAATGTCACACCAAATGACCTAGCCCCAAACTAAGCTCTAGGCTTGTACTATAAGGGTACTAGACAATGATATAAACTTACTAACTTATATATAGAAATGTATACTTAAAACAAATAGGCATTGTCACTACCAACTAGGTCAGTGCGTCGTCAAATTGGTGTTTCATCTGAGTAGTGAATAAATATATTTCTTTCTTCCTTACAATCCATATTGGTCCTTAGGGTTGGCAACTTATTAACAGTCTAATGATTTTATTCTATAAAAAGTCCATGGGTCTATCCTAAAAAATATCTGACACGTCTCTATTAATAGAGGCATAAAAGCGTATCGGATATTTTACTACTGTAGCAATAGTACAATGCATCTATCATCTTATCTAGCCGTTACTATCACGGCATATCATATCCCATCATGCCATTCAATAAAACAAGAAATCTGCGACTGAGCGCGATAAATTAACTGGAGGTTAACAAAAGACTGCCCGTGAATGGGAGCACATTGTTCCGTCACAGACAAAGCGTCACGGCGATTATACGCTGCGAGTCATTATAACTTACGGCGGCTGGGGCTGTTCACGGGGCGACTTAGTCGCATAACTTAGAAAATATATTTGTAAAATGGGGAAGTTGTAAATTGAGAGGAATCTGGTGTAATGCGACACAGAAAAGAGGTTTTTGAAACTTATGTTGGTCTACGTACTTAGGTATTTGTGTGCGAGTTGCACGAACATTTCATTGTTTGTCTATATTTGAAATGTTTTTTCGTTCAACACCGTGCGGCCTTACTGGATACACATTTTTAAACATATATCTCTTGTTTTACCCTACAACGAGAGACATCTTTAAAGTTACATAAAATTGATTATTTTAAGAATGTATGTAATGTAATATGTTTAAAAAATGACTGACTGCTGAGTTTCTTGCGGCGTTTCTTCTCAGCAGTGGTCTCCTCTTGGGAAGCGCTGGTAGATTCTTGACGTGTAAAAGTGCCCGAGCGGCCTACTTACTGAATAAATTTCTTTTCTGTATCTTTCGTATTGAAAATACAGATGATAATGTATAGTCAATAAACCGACCGGCATACTTAGTTGACCTTAATCACTTCAGAACATCAGGGGGCATTAAAAAGCTGCGTTTATCGTGTGACAAAGTTTGGATAAGGCATCTGTCACCTTTTAACACGTAAATAGGTACGAAAGTGACGCATGCTATACCCGCATTTGATACGCGATATAGACGCAGCCACACTAGGCCCGCAGAAGGCGATACCTTTTTCTTGGTCTAAACTGACAATCATATATATAAATAATTACAATTTAAAAGATAAAAACCTCCGATATATACATCGAACCCTTCTTTCAGAGATTAAATTATTTTATAGCTTAAAAAAACAAAACCACTACCAAATCAGTTCATCCTTTGGCAGCTACGATGTCACAGACAGACAGACACAGAAGAATGCATACCCAGATACACAAATGGTCTAATAAAATCCCTCTTTTGCTATTTTGCGTAAGTCTGATTTGCAATGCTGGATCATTCGTGAATGGCTCGCTCTATCATAACAAAAGTAGATCAACCCGCAGGTGCCGGTGAATCATCGCGACCTGGAGGGGTTAGGGGGGGGGGGAGAGATAATGCCAGCCATTAGACAAGGAGTTACCCGGGTTAGAGGGTAAAGACGAGGATAGGCTAACTAATATTACATAGCTAAATAAAAACAATGTAGAGGTTTTAGGCCGATAAGTTTGTGAATAGCGACCGTTTTCTTCCTTTTATGCGTGTTCTCTGTAACACCTACCGCCGGTACCACCATAAAAAAACCTTCTTGGATTATTATATCTATGAAAAACGCATTAAAATTCGTTGCGTAGTTTGATAGATGTAAGCGTACATACAGACGGCGAGGAGCGACTTTGTGTTACATGTATCTTGAGAAACATGATAACAGTCTGCAGTGAAATAATGCGGTTATTGTAATCCGATGTGATGCTGTAAACACTATCAATATATAAACTTCATAGTTGTGTAATGTGTCAGAATTGGCTTCTTATCTGCCTAGTAGTAGTTAATTAACACGACTTTGGTTATCTTACCATTTAGCCTGTCCATTAAGCAATGTGCTCGCATTCTCGTTCCGTTGGGTAAGTCAGCCAGTAACGTGACTAACTTAGATGTTTTTCATCTTATTTTTCATTGCAGTCTTGAGATTGAACGCAATGTTTGTGCGCTTCAAAACCCACTTGCCTTGTGTCCTTGTTAGCCTTTTAAAAACTTTATTTATTTTACCCAAACACAAGTTTATTTTGGAATTAAGTATGTATGCATGGAAGGACCTTTTGCAGGGTCCGTCCGGATCGCTACCACCATCTTATCCATTAACCTACCGCCAAACAGCAGTGTTCGCATTGTTGTGTTCCGGTTTGGGGATAAGACAGTCGGTGTAATGACTAGCATAGAGGCATTCCATCTTGGTCCTCAGGGTTGGCAACGCATTTGCAGTCTTAGGCTTGCAGTCGCGCTCTAATTACATTTTTTTAATATGCATGCATCTAAATTACAAATCAATTAAGTAAGTATACAAGTATATATTTTAATATTATTGAAAAGAGGAAGAAATGATACTTTTGGAAAGTTTCCCTACGGCAACCGTTCCAAAAGCATTCGTTTTATGTATTTTTCACAACGTTTTTGCTACTTTTTGTGTCCGCTCCTAACCAATCTATTTCATTGTATATTTTAGGGCACGTTCGTATTCCCCATGATAAAGAAACAACACACGCTATACCTAACATCAAACAAACAACGCACTGACTACATTCGGTATTCAGACATCAAAGTTAAAGTGGGCCAAAGTTTTCACTTAAACCGGTCGAAAGCCAAACAATCGCGGAAAGAATCGGCGTCTTAATGGATAGAGAATGGATAGTGCGCGCGGGCAGCGTGGGGAGCATTTTGCATAGTCAGTTTGTACAGGGATTTAGGTTTGTTTCGCTAGAAGTGGCCAACCAAGGTGACTCTATTACGGGAGAAGAGCTGTTCCCTTAGGAAACGATGCTCTAAAATACGTACATACATACATACCTACATCAATCACACCTGTTTCCCAGAGGGGTATACAGAGACCACTTGTTTTCACGTGCACGATCCTGAAAAATCTCTTTCGCTTCTTCCACATCCATACATCAAAGTCGCATGAATCAAAAAAGTACATCTAGGGCGGTCCCTTCAGTCCCCTCCACTCACATGTCAAATGGCCGCGTGCGGACGCATTTTTGTATTCCCTAACAAGTTAAGTTGTAATGATTACATCGATGTGATAATCTCAAGTCGGTGTTCATTTTGTCATCAATGTCATCATGCTTCAACAATCTTAGGAGCCCTAAATGACACTTCGTCCCGCCACCGAATGGCTCTTGGGGAAGGTCAATCATCATCCACCAAGTGCAGCAGTAATATAGCCCGTCAGGATCAAAAATAGCGATTATTACGCACACCCACAACAACCACACTGTGTTGTTGTTGTAAAACCTCTCAATATCTTGATTGTTATGTTATTGCATGTGTATTATACATTCCTTATACTTTCAGTATGTACTGTTGTGTAAATCAATATGTTTAACGTTCATACATGCCTAAAACTACGCCCAAGGACATCCCAGGCCTCTTCCACCAGCGTTACCTCGCGGACCAATCGCAGTCCTTGGATCCCCGCCAGCCACCACAGCGGGATGAAATTTAATACGCTCCTGAATATTTATTTATGATAATAACTAATGATTCATGCGGGAGTGACGCGGGGCTAATCATTTTCCACGATAACACGATAACGCGAGCCCTGCTTAAAGGTTAGGTCGATTAGTGAAACGTAATAAAATCGTGGGACGTATCTCTTTGGGAAATGAAATTTGTAAAATGATACGTTTGTCAATAAATGATGATTGGCTAAACATTAGTGAACCCTTATGATTGCACGGACGGACGGACTGTCGAATTTACTTTAATTTAAGTTACGGGTCTCAGATCCCATTTAACATCATGTGTCTTGTGTACTTGTTTGCTTTCTCTATGCCAAAAAAGTATTTATACGACTAGGTTAATATAGTCAAGAGCAATGAAAACGGGTCATTTTGTAAAGATTTTCCATAGACATTGACTTGTTTTCATTGCTCTTAAGTGTAGGCTGCACTCTCGGCAAAATTGAACCCAGACGGTTTATCCTTGAATCACCATAATTCAATTCATAGAAGGTTTTACTTCGCCGGATTTTTAATTCATCGACACGTGTAATCGTTTTTTTTTGTGGTCACAGGTCCAACCTAACCTAACCTCCTTTACCCATGCTTAAGATAACCTAAAAACAATAAGATTTCTGCAGAAATTAGGTTTCGATCAAATGTGTGTCAACGTTTCAAGGGGATCCTAACCCAAACCTACCTTAGAACGATGTTAGAGTGAAATTATAAAACAAATCGACATATGATCTGATTTATGACGTCACGGGACGGGCCTCTTCTGCTCGGTAATATCACATTGATTTTGAAATGTTATCGTATTGTCAACGTTACGATAGCACTTATTTACTTGACAGTAATGGCGGCCAGATTAAAAACAGCACGATGACATGTCATGGCAAAAACTATATGGTTTTACCAAGTAAAATAGAGCCTATAGTAGCCGACATACTCTAGGTATTCAAGACTAGAATAAACCGTTCCGGAGTTCCATCATTTCGTCGTCTTTTCCAAGTCCAACGACGGCCTTAGTAAATAACACAATGTCGTCAAATTTACCAAATTCTGTACATAAAGTTCTCCCGACAAAGCTTAATTACGGCTCATTCAGTAAATTAGTTGGGCAGAGTTTAAAGAAACTTCGAGAACGATTTTTTGCCGGGAAAAGTTTAAATTGTCCGAGCTGGTTTAAATTAAGGAACATTTTACACTTAGACCCGATTTAGAGATAATATGAATGTCTTTACTGTTATACCAATTTGTAGAAGAATATGTGCACTCCTTTTAAGACTTTGATAGGCTAGGCAAGGGCACTTTTAACGTGGAACTCTGCGGTTGATCATTATGTATCACACAGTTAATACTTATGAGAACACCTTCTGTCACATTGTAATTAGCTAAGGTGGAAAGAGAAACATAGTAGTACCCACATTATAAACCTAGAGCTAAGTGTAGGACTGAGTCAATAAGTAGTAAAAGTGTCCTGTAATATTTACTGATATTTGTTTTATATACTTCTTGAATAAACCTTATAAGGTAACTACTAGCATAATCCATTCCACTGCCCTTTGTTAGTTCAACGCAAATTAAACTTAATTGTTACTAATTAAAACCACAATTACACCATGACGTTTAACCAACAACATAATGTCCGAATCCTCATGACAACCCTAATCGTTGTATCGCCCGCCAATCAGCGCCAATTAAATGACGCCACGGACCAATCACAGCGCGTCGTGCGGCCGGCGTGCCAACATGATAAACGTAATTGCAATTAGGGCTGCCACTGCTGGTTACGGTTAATAGGCTCTTGGGTGTTGATGCCGATTTATTAATGGATGAGTGTTTGCACGTGTTTTTAGACTGTTATAATAACAGTGCGGTTAATTTAAAATTCTATAAAGGGACCAATAAAAGTCCCATAAAGTTCGCGCATGAATTGGTTAACTTTTGGGAACAATTGTATTGTAAATACTGTTATTTAACAACAGGCAATTTCGCTATCGTATTAACTCGGCCGCCATTACCGCCAAGTAAATACGAGCTATCGAAACGTTGTCAATACGATAAAATGTCAAAAGCAAAGGCCCATAATACGTTTTCAAATTGCAGAGGCGATTAAAAAACGTGACATATTGAAATATTCGTGGTCAAGCTATAAACCCAACATTTCAGGGAGGATCTGTATATAACACTATACCCGTCCGCTGGCTCGTTCACTTCGCTTTGTGTATGTGAGTTTTCACTACCACCTTTACATATGTTTTCACCATCAATTAGATATTTTTCCACGGAAGGTTTCATGGCTATATTAGATTGAATATAGCCAAGAGAAGCCCTAGAGTAATTGCGCAGAAAGTTTACAATAAACTGCCGCAAACGATCAAAGCTGTGGCCAATATAAGTGCATTTCGCCAGCAAGTTAGAGAACTACTCCTTAGAAAGACACTAGAGCGTGAAAGAGTACCTAGGAAATGAATATTAGTAATAAGTAGTGACATCATGATAAAACCAACCAGATTAACTTTATGATTATATTTAATTTGTGAATAATTTTTGTATTTAGGTAGTATATTATCATGAAAATTTAATTTGACGATCATCTGTCACTTTCTGACACGTATATAAGTACGAGAGTGACTCAGAATTGATTATACATAAAACCTTCAGTGGAAAATTATCTAATTGATGGTGAAAACAAATGAATGGAAGTCGAATATTAAAGGACCATGGGCAGAAATGTCCCCCCCCACCAACAGAAATGAAACATGTCTCATTTAATAGATCTCAGCAACATTATGTATTTTTACTATGGAGACGATCACCAGATGTATGGGGTTTTCTTGGAAAACCATAATCGTATCGTATGGAATTTGTTTGAAAATGAACACATATATGGATGATTTGCCTTATTTGGCCCTTGTTTTCATTAAAAAAATCCCATTGATTTTGCTACTAAAATAAGTATTTTGTCTTTTTTTGGGTCCTTATAAACATATAGACATGCATCCCGTTACTGTTGGTGGGGGGGGGGGACAGTGCCCATACAAATTTGCCCATTGTCCTTTGTGTGACGAGCTCACCTGATTCTGAGTCTTGTATGATTTCTTATATATTTAAGTATTTATTTCTCTACGTAATGTTAATCGTTGTCTATAGGACCTATACAAGCGTAGAGCTTAGTCTGGACTACGTCAATTAATGTGAAATGGTTCCCTGATTTTTATTTATTTTATTTTATCTGGCAACCTCGGGAATCTATTTCACACAGCGCTTCCAATATGCATCAACTCCTAATAGCACAGGATTTCCTATCTCCAGATAACAAGTTATCTCGGCGATACGCGCCATTTGCTTCGTCTGTATCGACTTCAATAGCCAGTATTACCTCGTGATTAATAGTCCAAGTTCTTTAGTTAGTTGGACAAAGAAACTAATTTATGCTTTAGGAAGACTTTTGGGAAAAGATACGTATTTCGTCGTGTATTTGTCGTTTTCAACGTGTTTGTTTAATGATCTGAGAATGTATTTGCTATTGGTAAACGATACGGAAGGTTTAGGGTTGTTTTGGAGAGATCACTCTTTAGCGAAAGGATCGCATGTCGTCTTGCAGACATGTTCTCTTTAAAAAAAAGTTGTATATTGTATAAAGTGGTTTATATTGTATTATTTTGTATCTAATACAAAGTTAAGTTTGATACAAATTGAATTCGCAAAAAGAGGGTTCCATACATAACATAGAAAAAAAAGGAGTCATCTTTCTGTTTACGCTATTGTTTATTTAATTTCATACTTTTGCCACTTTGTCGATACTTTCAGCTACTTTGTCGACCAATGTTATGTCGATTAAAATGAGAAATAAGTTTCTGTAAACATTTTTTTTGGGGCTAACTTTTGTTGCCTACTATCAAGTCAATCTACTTATCAAGACAAAAGTCCCAAGGTGACCTTACGACTACATCATCAGATCAGCTCTTAAATACCATAATATTGCATTACCATCATACCACGTACTGGTTATATAATATGGGATCAAAATATCAACCTATTCCATTAACGGGAACTGGACCAAAATGTATTTGCCAGATTTGACCTAAACTGACATACATACAAACATTGTAAGTAAATATAAAGCTTGTAAAATATCAATAATGTTACAGTCCTACTCAACCGAAACAAAAGCATAAAACGGTGGTAGCAATCCGGGCGGACCTTGCACTTGGTCCTACCACCATTAAAGAACGCAGACCACTAGAAGGTAGTCAAAATATACGTGTATTCTGCCTGAAAGTTGACTATTAGAATATTTCCAATAAAACCTATCAAGATTTGAGTAACGGCGGCAGTTTACGCGGCTCGGCGAGACTGTAAAAGGTAGTTTTTTGGGGCAAAAGGTTTTATTATAGCAACATATGTTACTATAAAGTTTTATTACGGCTCGCGGACAGGGTTTTGCGGGGTACTACGGAAACTCACGATTTGCTCAAACGTGTAGAGTGTAAAATTACCATCGGGAATCTTATACAAGATACACATAAAACTCTTTTGTCACTAACTGACTCACAGGGAACGCACAGTTTAAATGGGCGACCCCACCGCTGCGTAAAATATTGGTGTCATTGCGTAAACAAAAGACGGGGTCAAAGTAAACATGGCGCCGTTTTTGAAGCACCGTAATATACGCAATAGTGCGGTCGCACCTTAAGCCGATAACTCTATGGCTTGAAAGACTATATCGAGATTAGTCACAGGTCTGTATTTGGCAGCCGGTTGGAAATAGTAGCAACGGTGGAACTACCAACTTATTAGTTCTCCAGGTTGGCAACGCATTTGACCATAGAGATCTTCTTCCAGCCGAGTGTTATGCCTGGGGACCGAAGTTCATTGGGATGAAGTTGGAAGATGTATATGTCAACTGATTGGGGTAACTTCGTTAGCGTGGTGTAGCGCACTGTCAGATTGTTGCGCTGACACTGAAACCGTTGAAGAGTTGGTTGTTGCAAGTTGTCGCTAGATGTCGCTAGGTCGCCACAGTCTTTGGGTTGCAGTTAGTTAGAATGAAAATGTCTATGGTTTCAGATCAACTATCGCGACTTAGAGGCTTATGTCGAGAAAAAAAAAACGTAAATAAATAAATGGATGACTTAAGCACAGAGCCAGGGCCTCTATTGAACAAGGTAAAAACCATATCGTTTTTGATCAGTTATCGCATTGTCAACGTTTTGATAGCTCTTATTTACTTAACAGTAATGGCGGCCGACTTAAAAACAATACCATAAAGGCTGATTTACATTGGGTCAGCAAAAGCAAGTCAGTAGAAGTACATTGAAGAGTTGGTTTTCACATTTGAGGCGAGAACTATTGTAACGACGCAATGTACTTCTACTGACTTGCTTTTGCTGACCCAGTATAAAACAGCCATAAGGTCAAATACGATTTGTGAACTGCGTAGAATAGAGGCGTGAAAATAAAAGGCACTTTTAAATAAAAATGATAAGATACTAAGTTATCCAGGTATATTATGACACCGTTGGTACCGCCGCGGCTCGGACGATTATACTTCCTACATTTTGGTCACAACGCGGGTCCGAACATGACGTTATTTCTCTAGGACAAATAATATTACGGCTAAACGGCTGACCGCAGACATAAAGGTTATCTCTGGCGTATTATATGTATATAAATATTTATCTGTTGACTGTTATTATACAAACGAATAAAGCTACTTGCCCTAAAGCCCGAATTATATCGGTCAAGGACAATGGCAAGTGCAGTGCCAAGGGCAGTGGAGGGAAAAAATAGAAAGCAATTCTATTTGGATTCACTGGCAAGGCTACTTGACTCGCTACTGTCAGATCAGTTTACACTACTGTACTGTCCACTGTCCTCTGTCCACTATCGTAGGTTTTCATAAAAGTAAAATACCTCTCAAACACAACCAAGAAAAAAAATATGTAAATTTTCACGGCGATCGGGGTCACTATTTTTTAAAACAATTTTCATGTTTTTATTATTAATAAAAATAACAATATAATTATATTACAGAGCAGTGACGTTAGTATAAACGTAATTCACTGCGAAATAAATGTCATAATAATATAATAATAAAAATGTAAATTATATATTAAAATATGATAAAATATACAGTTCTTTATGATCATGGAAGGTCTGCTCGACTAGCCATCTTTTTACTTTCATTTTAAATAACATCAACATGTTAATTTCATTGATAAAACGAACTATAAAATCAATTTAAACAGCAAGTTAATAAACTCACAACAAAGGTCGTCTGATATTGAAAAACAATAAAATTCATTGGACTTGTCAATTTCAATCAAACTAAGATCTCGTTAAATTCAAAGGATTCTGTATTAAAGCTAAACCAATGGGGCTTGGAGGACTTCAGTATTTTATTAACATTTAAAAGTTTCGATTTAAAAGGATTATGTATTTAGACAAACGGGTTTAAAGTCCGCAAAAACTGTAAAGCGATAATACTGCCATCGTAAATAAAAAAGGATGCATATGCAATTTTATAGTCATAGTAAATTTTATCCTCGATCTTAGGAAATAAGGTCACTAATTTCCAAGGATATACACTCAGAAGCAAAAATACCGGGTCAGAGTGCGTTTTTCATACTAAAGAGGCTATTTCGAAGCCTTGGTTCCTCGCCAGGGGTTGTTTTGAATGAGGTTTAATGGTGGATACTCCAAGGTTCAATAGAGGAGGTCAAAATTTGTTAAGATATCTAACTGATCGCACAATCAGTTAACAAAACAGCGGGAGAGTTTGGGTCAGCACTTGGATTTCCTTACATTTTATTGCCATTTTAGATGTTTTTCTGAACATGCACAATTCCGGCGTTAACCGCAGATTCATTCAGTTGGGTATCCTAGGCACTCTGGAAGTCCTGTATCGATTCTCGGGGTATTAATCGCCAGATTTCACTAAAAGCATTCCCTGGCGAGGAACCAAGGCTTCGAAATAGCCTCTTTAGTATGAAAAACGCACACTGATCTACGAAAGTACTACAGCTGCGGTAAGTCAAATAGGGGCACCTTCTACAAACATGTGGGGCTTTATTCTACTCGGTACAACCATATTACTTTTGACATTGAATCGTATTGTATTTTATTTACTTTACAGTAATGGCTTCCGAGTTGGAGACAATACGATAACATGCCAAAGCCATTATGGCTTTACCGAGTAGAATAGAGACTGTGTATGATGTGATTATTATCGTGTGCATCTGTTTTGGACTAGAGGACGTTCACGACTCGTTTTTCCCCCTATGATTTCCCGATGGTGGCCGTTTTGTGCACCCATTATGTAATATATAAATATAATGGAATATTCCCCCGAAATTTTACGTCCCTAGGTCCAGCAGTTAAAGCTGCACGTTGTAATATGGTTATCATTACATAAGTATTATAAAACCAAATCCCCCGCCACCTCGGTTATGTATGTTGGCGATAATCTGTCGGTTTTCACTCTCACAGAAATTTGGAAGGTTCTTGTGTTAATAACTCAGATTTATTACAGTGTTATAGTTCATGTAAACCGAAGCGAAGCTTTTATGGTGTAAGTATATTAATAGTGACAGAGAAAACCAGATTTTTAAGCCACGTCTATGAGTAGTTTATGTGTAAAAATGTATCAACATGAACACGCAACAGGGGCTCTATAGTATCTTCTCGGAAACCATATTGAGTTTGACATAATAAGTACCATGGACAATGTCACACCAATTGACCTAGTCCCAAACTTAGCTCTAGGCTTGTACTATGGGTACTAGACAACGATATAAATACTTATATAGAGAAATATATACTTAAATACATAGAAATCATCCATGACTCAGGAACAAATTATCGCGCTCATCACACAAATATCTGCCCTTACCGGGATTTAAACCCAGGACCCCTAGCTTCGTAGGCAGGGTCACTACCAACTAGGCCAGCGCGTCGTCGTACACATGTTATCGTATTTTTTTAAGTAGGCCGCCATTACTGTCATGTAAATATGAGCTATTTCAACTTTGATACGATAACATTTAGAATAGAGCCTCAGTAAATAATAAAATCACACGCGTAACGGATCCTGTTATTTATCAAGCAACAAAAATATTTTCATTCTAAAATAAATTAAGCATATCGAATTGAGAGGAAAAAAATCTTAAATAAAAGGTACCGTCACGAAATGCGATGTGAAATCGTTTTGCTCCGACCCGCTCTGCGGCGGCAACACACGGGCTGGCATTCGTAAAATATTATTCAGGAATAAATTGTTATTATTTTGTTGAGTAGATTGTGCAGATCCTGGTCGCCAAGATACGTATCCGTGTCTGCGTTCGGCTACGTATCTGCGGATCTCGGCTCCGGCTCCGCTCCGCACGGTTATTGAATGAAAGCTTGTCGAACGGAGCCTTATTACATATGTGATATGTGTTCTAGTTTATTTTTATTTGTCAAGCTTTAGTTATATTTTTCTTTTTAGTAATTAGTGGTATTATTCTGTTACACGACTATTTTATTTTATTTTTTATAAGAAACGTATCTCCGTGTAACACGGAGCTACGTATCTTAATTACACGTAGCCGAAATTCACGTGTCGAACGGGCCGGATCTTCGTTGCCGTGTTACTCGGTAACGGAGATTCGGCTACGGGTACACGAAACACGGACACGACCAGGAGCCCTAGTCGCCACCACCATTTTCCCCTGCTGCGCAGCCGTGTTTGCAGCACGTGTTTTGTGGTCAGAGTGAGACAGACTGTGATTTTACTACTAGTTCGCCTGTGCACATATCTTGTATTGATTGTATTGTTTCTGTTTCTTTTGTACAGTCACGGAATTTATTTTTTATGCCACTATGGAATCCTGTCATAATGACAGCGTCAAGTGACGAGACAGAAATTACATGGGAATTAATCGCAGGGTTTATACGACAAAATTCTATAGTATATCAATTAAAGTTCGTGACCGTACGATAAAGTGATTAGGTACATACACACTTTCATCTACAAACGTACAGTGAGTCAGGCCTTAGTTTTAGAATAACAATATTAGTACGTGTTGGCAGCCGTTTGAAGTAATTGTAATTTTCAAACTTTTCACGTCGTGTTAGGTTTTTGTGGAATCAAGTATGCCTGAGATCTTAAAGATAAAAAAGATAAAAAAAGATAAAAGATGTTTATTCAGTAAGTAGGCCGCACGGGCACTTTTACACGTCAAAAATCTACCAGCGCTTCGCAAGAGACCACTGCTGAGAAGAAACGCCGCAAGAAACTCAACAGTCAGTCGTTTTTTAAAATACTACTTATGATATTATACAATTATAAAGCTATTATATTAAACTTAATTATATAAAACAATGAATTTAACATAAAATAAAAAATATATATTTAAAAAATATATACTTTCCTATGACAGTGCAAGACAACCACCACATACAAAGTTTCGATACATTCTCCTACAGAAACCGTGTCCCCTAGACAATATACAATATTTACATATTTTTTATGCCTATTTTATTATTCAGTTATTTAGGTGTTTAGTTAAGTTTAGGCCAAGCATTTTTATCTGTTAGATAGTCCTCGACCCTATAGTAAGCTTTAGACATCAACGACTTTTTCAAGTAACTTTTAAGTACTGGAAATAGTAACTTTAAAACGGAGTCAGGTAATTTATTATAGAAAAGAATGCATTGACCTAAAAGGTACATTCCACATTTTCACTACAAAAAAACTTATGTTGCTTGCTCTTGACGCGCCGGTGCAAAAGCGCTTTAAGTCGCAAGTTGCCAGTCTGAACATTATTTCTACCCATATTAATTTGCCGCGTCTCCGCCCACAATACCGCGCCGTATAACCCGCACCTGATCACAGTCGCTCTGTTCGCGACATTTCCAATGATATTTCGATCGGCCGATATGAAAACAGGCGAGATTGAATCCTGATTGAGATCGAACAATGGACCGACAATGCCCGCGGTAACGGGGCTCTATTCGTTTAACGGTTAACAATCTGGGTAACATTTAGTTGGCAGCAAGATTTATAAACCCTGTTGCAAAAAAAACGAGCACTTACGATTTTTTTAGGTTGTTTAAATATAACGTAAGTTAATGAGTTTTTAAGCTACGAAATAAAGAAAATACACTTTACGTAGATTAATAATTTGTGGTGTGTGGTTGCCGGCTTAGAATAGTGCCACTTCATGCCTTCCTGAGGAAGTCGTAGGAGGCGACCAAGGGGTTAAAGGGTTACCTATCACAACTTCGAAAAATGTTTGACCGAATTTTGGTTCGACAAATACTTTTCGTCAATTATGGTTTGGGTTTTTTTACGTTTGGCCGAATGATCATTTCGAATAGTTTTATTTATTCATTACTTGTTTTGGTTTTTTAACGATTTGACAAATTATCTATACCTCATTACTGGTTTCGGCGTATCAACAGTTGTCCAATGTAATGCTTTGTCTATTTGTCTTTTTCCTATTTCTGATTTTACCTTAGTATCCTTTGCCCAATATTACGGCTCGGTTTATTCATAGTTTACCTAATTTTAAATCGACCATGTTATGTTTGATAAGTTTTGGTTTTGATTTTCAATAACATTTCCGAGTCGGTTTTACCCTGATTGTCTTGATCTTTGCATTGTCTGGATAAATTATACTTAAGCAAGTTTTTCGGGGCAGAAAAAAAATAACCTCGAAAGCCAAGGCGGGAGCAAAGCTCCCGCCTTGGCCTTCTAACCTAACCTATCTGAGTCGGTTCTGCCCTGACTCGTCTTGCTCGTTGCATTTTGTAGATAGTTGAAACTAATTACAAGCAAGATTTTTTGGCCGAAATGAATATTTGACGTAACGTAGCAAAATCTATATGTAACATTGATGAAGTGAAAAATGGGTTAAGAAACAAAATACAAAACGATCCACAGGCTAGTTGTAGCATTGGTGTAATGAAAAATGGGCTTTGAAATAAAATACGTAACAATACATAGGGTACGTGACTACAAGGAGAAAAGTTGCTTGGACTAACGAACCATTTACTTAAAGTCAAATGGTGAAATAAAAAAATGACGAATCGTGCCATCGGAGAAACGATAAAAAACGAAATGTTTTCGGTCAAATGAAATTCGGTCAAAAACTTTTCGAGGTTGCGATAGGTTACCGGTTAAAGGCTTGTAGTACTGTTAGGCGATGGGCTTGCAACCTGTCACTAATATACACTGGTAAAGATCTTAGCCTGTTTGTGCCAAATTTGGTTATAGAATTAAAAACAAGTTCTTAAGAGTTATTAATGATTCTGTATCTCTGCCTACTGTATGTAATAATATTTTAATAGAAATAATTGTGGGACTGCGGGCTTAAATAACACGGATATATCTTGAAAAATCAATTTATTTTAAGACAGCACACGTACAAAGCTTACTAGGCGCGGCCATTGCTGGTGAAACAAGCGAGTATCTTTTTTATCTCGCTTACATACTCATGCCATCCCTGTCATACGTTCCGTTTCATGTATCTTCTTAAATATAATCTTTTTACTGACATTCCACATAATATTCGTTTCGTTTCGTAGTATTCACTCTCATTTAGTTACAGTATGTTTCAACTAGAAATGAATAGAATCAGAAATGATGATATCCGCAGTAGAACTAAGGTTACCGACATAGCCCTAAGAATAGCTAAACTGAAGTGGCAGTGGGCGGGGCACATTGCTCGCAGGACTGATGGCCGATGGGGTCAGAAGGTTCTGGAGTGGCGTCCGCGGACCGGAAGACGAGCTGTAGGTAGGCCTCCAACAAGATGGAGTGACGACCTCGTCAGGGCCGCGGGACGGCGGTGGATGCGAAAATCACAAGACCGGTCCGAGTTGAAAGCCTTGGGGGAGGCCTATGTCCAGCAATGGACGTCTTTCGGCTGACATGAATGATGTTTAAATTAATTTTATAAATCGGAAGTGCTCGTTTTCTTTGCAACAGGGTTTATGTACACATAAATGTTTATATGTTTGTAACTACGTTCTCGAAAATGGCACTAACGATTGTGATGAAATTTGCAACGTGGGAGTTTACAGCGGCGAAAAATCCATCTGTCAAATTATCATTTTGGGGAAAATTCGATTTCAATTACAGGTACTGATTTTTTATTAACCCGAAATTGCATTAATTAATATTTATTTATTTATTATTTATTTATTTATTAAGGAAAACAAACAGCTTATATTATACATTAATATTACAACAGAGGTGAGTTATTCATAAGCCAACAAAGTTTTCACCACTGTATGTTACACATTTAGGAATTATAACTACACAAAGCTAGCACCTTATATTAAAACATGCACTTAAAACAGTAACTTTCTAGACATTAAAAAGAAATAGTTTTCAAAATTCATAACCGATAAAAGGTAAAAGGTAACTAAATTAAATTAAATTACAAAGTCATTTTAACTGCACTTACATAGCTGCCAAAACTGTCATGGAATATGTCAGTATGGATATATTTGTGATTGTGAGTGGAACACGCCCTTGTAAGGAAGCGATTTTTCGAATAGTTGTTCCTACAAAATTTTATAGCGAATATATTTTTGGACCGAGTACTTAAACATGAGCACCTCAATGAAATGTTACTGAGGAGATATGGAGATTCGACGATGTTGTTCAAAATTTTATAAAGTAAAATTTGGTCATGATGTTCCCTACGCATTTTCAAGGGGACAATGTCTTTGAGCTCGAGGTTTTTAAACTTGTAAGCTAAACGTTTCGTAAATTTCCTTTGAATGCTTTCGATACAATCAATGTAACATTGGTATTGAGGATTCCAAGTTGCAGATGCATACTCCAGATGAGGACGAACAAGTGCGTTATATAACAAGATGAAAGTACTAACATTTTTGAAATCGCTACCTTGCCTAAAAATAAACCCCAACATCCTATAAGCTTTCGCAACTATTCTGTCAATATGTGATGAGAGTAATAGTTGTTGATCAAGTTGAACTCCCAGATCCCTAATTTCAGGTACATTTTTTAAAGCGACGTCAAACATTTTATATTTAAAAATAATAGGTTGTCGTTTTCGGGAATATGAAATTGTACAACACTTATCAGTATTTAAAATTAGTTTGTTAGCAACACAGTATTGACCCAAACGATTCAGATCATTTTGAAGGTTCACACAATCATGTTCGGTCTTAATAATTTTAAAGATTTTAGTGTCATCAGCGTAAAGTAAAATATGGGAATCCTGTATGCAATTAGCCACGTCATTAATAAAAATGTTAAACAACACACCCAAATACTCCGAAATATTTTATTCATTTTTCCGAAGTTACGTAGTGTATACCAAATACGTAGACTCTATGTTGCACTGCTACCAAAATCTCTACTTTGTCCTTACGGAATTAAGTTCGTCTTTTGTATTATTTTGAGCAATAAAGATCAATCAATCAATCAATATATTTGTGTTCATAGGTCATAATATTAATAATCATAAAAGGATGTACAAATGTTCAATGTATACACTATAAACGGCCGGCTGGCATAAAAATATATAAATGTTCGAAATTCAATCTAACTATTAAAAATTATCCATTAAAAAGTCATGCACACAATCATAACATTTGTCAATAATTGAACTTAATACTCAGATTTTTTTAATTTTTTTTCCTAGCCTGTTTTTGTGTCCCACTGCTGGGCAAAGGCCTCCCCTCGTTTTCGCCATTCGTCTCTATCCAGAGCGCACTCCTGCCAACTACTACTACTCAGATTATATCAATAAAAAAATAAAAAAAGATAAAAGAAATTTATTCAGTAAGTAGGCCGCACGGGCACTTTTACACGTCAAGATACTACCAGCGCTTCCCAAGAGGAGACCACTGCTGAGAAGAAACGCCGCAAGAAACTCAGCAGTCAGTCATTTTTTAAACTTATTTCATATTTCATATTACAATGGTATGTACAACTTAATCTAGCATTATATAAAGCTACAAGTATTAAATTAAATATAATATCAAATAACAGTATTTCAGCAGGAAAACATGCCAAAAATCTTACGGGAGAGAAAGATAGAAAAGAATAAAATAAAATAACTACAACTACCTACTTATATATGTGTATATAAGAAAAAAATAAATAATTAATACATTCTTATTCAGAGCAAAAAACAACCAGCACCACTTCAACAGCATTTCCCAGCAAGATCTAAGTATGTCATTGTGTTTAAGCGGTGAAAGTACAATGGATTGTCGACCCAAATAATGCCAATGGAATTTGTAAAGTTTCCCACTGCAGGTACAGTCGAGCGCGACGCATTTATTGCCCAAGTTCGTTAATAAATCGAGGCTGACTGTGACGGGGGGGATTTGTCTCCTTACCGCCGTAAAAGTGTGTGCTGGATTGTTCTTGTTTTATAATGTTTTGTTGGAAATTTTGAGGACTATTGCCTAAAGATATGATCACTTCAAGTTGAAATTATTTAACTACACTCGCGGACAAATAATACGGGTCAGAGTGCGTTTTTCATACAAACGAGGCTATTTCGAAGCCTTGGTTAATCGCCAGGGGTTGTATTGAGTGAGTTTTAATGGTGGATACTGCGAGGTTCAATAGAGGAAGTCAAAAGTTCTTAAGATACCTAACTGATCGCACAATCAGTTAACATCACAGAAGGAGAGTTTGGGTCAGCACTTGGATTTCCTTACATTTTATTGTCATTTTAGATGTTTTTCTGAACATGCACTATTCCGGCGTTAACCGCAGATTCATTCAGTTGGGTATCCTAGGCACTCTGGAAGTCCTGTATCGATGCTCGAGGTATTCATCATCACATTTCACTAAAAGCATTCCCTGGCGAGGAACCAAGGCTTCGAAATAACCTCTTTAGTATGAAAAACGCACTCTGACCCGTTTTATTAGTCCGCGAGTGTAATCATCAACAGTATCTTGATCGTTGGAAATCCACTATAGGTACTGAGCGTTTTTATAGGGCCTTCTTGCCACGCACTTTATCCATGTGGAATCTGCTCTCTGCTTCTGTATTTCCGAAGCAATAATACGATATAATAAAAAAACGAGCCTACTCTTTTCTCAAAGGCCGGCAGCGCACCTGCGATTCCTCAGGTGTTGCGGGTGTTTATGGGTCGTGATGATACAATTTCATTAGGTGGCTCGTGGCCTCCTTTTTCACATAATAAAAACGAAAAGAAATATGAAATAAAAGTCAGATACAAATTATTAAGTAATCCTTAAAAATTTACAAACATGTATACTTAATTTAGGTTTAACTAGTTATCCAAAAAGTTCAACGTACGTGAATTCTCCCAACTCCCAGGGTTGCCTGCTATTTTTAATTCAACATCCATTTATAAGCCCCCTAAGCACATGACACGTACTTATAAGCTGTAAGAGAAACACCAACTGTGGCATTAGTAGTATGAGGTATTTAGTCTGTACACCGACTTACAGCTGCGGCTTACAAACCCTTAACAACAAACAATAGAGTTTATACTCGTTCATTGCAAACCTAAAGGCTACTGTGGTCGTTTTAGTCGCGCTGCCATGCGGCTACTGCCTTCACTGAAGCTGTATATTACAGGATTTAGAGTTGACATTAGGTTATTTAGTGTTTAAGTAGAGTTAGCAGCAGCTAGGGTCGCATGTGTGAATTTCTGTAGATCCCAGTTTGCGGTTCGGGCCGCCTAAATGCTCGTATGTTGGAACTATGTATGGATAACTCTATTATACTTTGAAGTCAAGTTTACTTGCGAACGAAGGCTTAAGTCGGGGTTTGGGAAATTATTTGGGAGTTAGTTGAACCGAGAAATAGGTTTTTATTTTGATGTGAAGTAGGCAGCAGGCAGGTCAACAGAAATTGATATTATATTTGTCATATTGTACAATTTGACATCGTATACATTTTAAATAGACATGTCATCGACGATCTTAAATGACACATCATGAAATAAACTGAGTTATAGAAAACTGTGTTATTAAATAAAAGAAAATACAAAACTGAACCTTGGATTTGAATATTAAAAAAATGCTTAAGAGATACGATAAATGACGAAAATCGAATCAAATCGAATTCAAAAATTTACTGTATCGATGAAAATATGTCTTGTGGTAGACACACACACATTGAAGATAATAAAGAAACGATATTTTAATGAATGTCCACGCATATCTCCTCTGTAATGGTGTATTAACGTTAGAGAGATAGCATGCAGTGTGTCGACCTGCCCCATCTGAAATGGTTCACCATTAGTGCCCAGAACTTATAGCACTTGTCTCTATTGTGTCTGATTTCTGTAATGCGGACGCTGAAGGTGTCAATCGGGTCGGTAAGCTTATAATTAACCATGCAGTTCCTGACGTAATAACGGTATATTGAAGACTAGTTTTATCAGAAGTGCACCGATTTTTTAATAACAACATATTCCTTTTGAGAAATAAAAGTACCTATAAGGAAGCTGTTTGTATCTCGACGGAGACAGAAGATCAAGACCTAAGAACTTATAATCAGAGATCGGACAAGTGGGAATCAGTACTCACAATAAAATGGACATGAGTCCTAAGATTTTAATTAAACAAATTAAATTACATTAATTGTATAGTTACATTAAGTGGGATTGGGCCGGTCACGTCTGCCGCATGCACCCGGACCGGTGGGCTAGCGTAGCCACCAAGTGGGTGCCGCAAAATGGGCGGCGCAAACGGGGCAGGCCTAGACGGAGATGGCGGGACGACTTAGAGGCATTCCTCAACAAATGGCCGGAAGAGGCACCAAATAGGGACTCATGGAGATCAAGGGGAGAGGCCTTTGCCCAGCAGTGGGACACTCACACAGGCTAGGAAAAAATAATAATGTATAAAAATAAGTTTGATCAAAGACTTTTTATTGTGTAGATTTATTAACGCAAATAAACAGTATTTTTTATAATTTTTGAGGTAAAAAGCTTCTTTTGCAATGCACAGATGTTAATGGAGCAATCTTAAGTAGGTCAATATTAATGGCCACTCCTCATGTCTTTGTACAATTTATTTATTACTGTCCTGCAAAGGATCAACATTAAAGTTCAGGTAAAAAATCTATTCATTTAATTTAATTATTATAAATTAAATGTTTGGAGTCATGTCCTCATTATTGCGAGTAATAAAGTCAAATGGACCGACCTCTGGTTATAAATCTTGGGGCCGTATTAATAAACTGATCTCGATTAAAATAGTACATTGTGCATCAAGGGTAGTATGAAGGGAATTACTAACGAGAGTGTTAGAAGCCCGACGCCGAAGGCGGAGGGCTTTTAATGACTCGAGTTAGTAATCCCCTTACTGCCTGTGATACACACAATGGTTTTCATCGCATTTGCGAGGAAAAAAAACAAAGAGAAAACACTTTAACTCTGCAAAATATAAAGAAATAACTTTTGACGAACGGGAACGTAAACGGAAACGATATTTTTTTTGTGACCTCTACCACAGATAATAACTGCGTTTAGTTTCGACCTGGATTCGAGCCAGATTTAGCCAATTTGATAAAAATGTATAATTACTAAAATTAATGATATATGTTGATATAAACTTGAAATAGGTATAAAAATAATGAAGTTTAATGAAGCGTATAGGTTTTGTGTAATGTAAGTTAGTCTATAGCTAATTTTTAAAGATGAAATTAGAAACCGATTTAATTTTTGGCTGAAAATTAAACCTCCTTAGTCAGAAATGATGTACAAAAGAGTTGCAAATTTTAAAAAGAAACTCATTACTCCCTAGGGATGACAAACTCGCCATTATTCCCGCGGGAACAATTTAGGCCATTGTCCTTCTGTATACAGGCATGGAATAACACCATTTACGAGCAAGTGTGATGAAAATGTCGTTTGTATTGATGTATCTTGTGACGGGCATCTCGGTCAAGTTGAGATTATTATTTTGACTTGACAGAAGCGCGTGGAGCTAACCTCACTTGATTGGATTTAGCCCATTCGAGAAAATACTCTTTTACCGAACAAAGTCTTTGCGTGTGATATTCATGGACTTATTTCTCTATTAAGCCCATGGGACTGTCGATAAACAACTATATATAACAACATGAAATTGGAGAAACGGACCTTAACAAGGATGAACTTATCAAATAAAAAAAAGATTTAGAGTTTATTATTATGGCCATACTTATCTTAATCACAGCTGAGATGCCCGACTCCTGGGACGTGTCCTGACACGTCCAATAAACGTCGTCATGGAAAACTGTCATTTTTGACACATCTTGAGACGGGCACTTAACAAAAAACTGTTTATTAATACGACCCTAACTCTACCTGTCTCAATATTTATTGTCGATCTCTGTCTACTTATTCCGTCTCATTCACAATGCAAACACACTTACAATGCCATATAAAATTTAAACAAAAGGCAACGTTAGAGAGACAGCATGCAGTATATCGACCTGCCCCAACTGAACTGGTTCACCATTAGTGCCCAGAACTCCACACTTATCTCTATTGTGTCCGATTTGTAGTGACGCGGGCGCTGAAAGTGATAATCGTGTCGGTAAGCTTATAATTAACCGTGCAGACGACAGCGTGCAAGCCGATGGCGGGCGTATTCTAGATGGATTGTAACAAAACGTAAACGTTATGAGAGGTATCAGAACATTTCATATTGAAATACGGTGTGCTGTTAGCTGTTTACAGCACATTTTTATTAGACCAAGTTTTAAACCAGGAGTTCAAATTAACTTTACAACATACTTTTACCAAAGGTTAAGAGAGTCCTGGGTCTCCGCTACTCGGAACAAGTTATAGTATTGTTTTAACTCGGCCTCCATTACTGCCATGCCAAGAGCTGTCAAAACGGTGACAATAAGGAAAAACGTCTAAAACAATTAAACAATAACAACCACCGGTAGCTGGAGCCCTGCCCCGCGCCGGCGGGACTCGTAGGTTAGGTTTTTTATAATGTTTAATTTTGTATTAGTTCCTATTGTTATTTTACTTTTATATTTTAATACACATCAAGTTTAGTGGACATACTGGTACATTACAGCAGTATTCGCAATGTTGTGTTCCGGTTTGGGGATAAGACAGCCGGTTTAATGATTAGCATAGAGGCATTACATCTTAGTCCTCAGGGTCGGCAACACATTTGCAGTCTTAGGCTTGAAGTCTTGTGAATGCGAATGTCTATGGGTCACAGTTTCCACTTACCATCAGGTGGCCTGTGTGCTCGTTTGCCTTCTCTACGCCATAAAAAAAGGGGTAGGCAGAGACCACTTCTTTCCACCTGCTGACATACATAATGCAATTATTTTTATTGCCATTAGAAATATACAATATATTTCTAATTAAATATACTATAGAACCATTGTCCAAGAGATTTACACCGGTCCCTACACTCGGCGTAGCCTGTCTAGTAGGTAACCAATACAGAAATGAGTTTGCAGAAAGTTGCTTCAAAGCATAATAATCATCAAAACTAGAACTAAATTAGGAATTAACACGCTTGAATACATTCAGTTGGGTATCCTAGGCACTCTGGAAGTCCTGTATCGATGCTACTGGTATCCATCATCAGATTTCTCTAAAAGCATTCCCTGGCGAGGAACAAAGGCTTCGAAGTAGCCTCTTTAGTATGAAAAACGCACTGTGACCCGTTTTTTTGCTCCTGAGTGTAGTATCTCAGCCCGTGGCCTCTATTCAACACGGTAGAAACCAAATCGTTTTGATAGCTGTTATTTACTTGACAGTAATGGCGATTTAGTTAAAAACAATATTATAACAGGTCAAATACGATTTAGAATTTACCGCCTAGAATTCAGTGACAGGTGGCCTGTTATGTGAACTCGTTTGCGTTCACAATTCTATAAAAAAAAACAAGGCGCTAACAAAATCTATGCTCGCTCCCGGAATATGGCCTATACGGTAATGTATGTAGGACGCGAATTCGATGCATATTTCATAAGGATGAGGTACGTTCCGCTATTGATTCCGAACAGGTTGTCTACCGGATATCCGAAAGCTTTTCCGGGTCAAAGCTCTCGCAAGCCCGGGACTTTTCTGTTCCACCTGCCAGCTCGGGCTTTGAGTAAGCTCGTGATTATAAGCTTGGCTTTGTTCGACAACATTAGAGCTTTCGTAATTCTGTAAGTTTTGGGTGTGTGATCAGTGGCCTTAGACAAGGTGCTTTAAGAGAACGTTATCGTTATAGATAATTTATAAGATCGACGTAAGCCGGACGGTAGCGTCGAGCGATAATGTCAATTCTATACGTTTTGGCAGTTTCCAAGAATCGTTTGCGTTAAAAATATTGCTTGTGAACTATTATTGTTTCGTTAAAGTTATGATAACTGTTTTTTTACTTGACAGTAATGGCAGCCGAGTTAATAACAATAGATAACATGTCAAAAGCAATGTTGTTTTACCGCGTAGAATAGATACAGAGGGAATTAATCAATCAATTTTTCATTTCATTAATGCCCAATGGCATTATCTACCAAATAACCCTACGGAAACTAACATAATTGGTACACTGAAAAATAATCCAACTTTGATAGCAGAATTTTCAAGACACCTTAACTGTATCTCTGTTTAGTAAATAAATATCAAGGGACAATGTCACACAAATAGGCTATTTGACTAATTTTAGAAAACGTTTTTAAATGATTCTTTATCACATAACAAGCACACTACATTGATATTTCCTTGAGATTCTACTGTATTATCAATAAAAATGTAAGTTAAAGTTTAAATTTTCCAAACAACGCGAAAAACGCTGTTTCTATCTATGGCGGACTAGTGTGACGTCACACGCAAGTAAACAAACAAGTTCATTTGACAGCTTAGCATATGAAGTGAATTTGGGGTTTGTTTTGTTTACTTGCGTGTGACTTCACATCACAGATTATAAAGTATTTCTAACATCACATAGCGTTTTTGCCACAGATTAAATTTCAAAAAAAATCCTTATTATTTCGTGTAATTTCCAAAAAAATAGACATAATTTAATGTGAAATAAAGTGAAATACGTTATTTTACGCTAGTATCAGATAGGATGACCACAATTTGTAGTATATTTTCAATGTTGTCAAATAGCCTATTGACCTAGTCCCAAACTAAGCTCTAGGCTTGTGTTATGGGTACTAGACAACGATATAAATACTTATATAGAGATATATACTTAAACACATAGACAACATCCTAGACTCAGGAACAAATATTCGCACTCATCACAGAAATATCTGACATTACCGGGATTTGAGCCCGGGACCGCTAGCTTCGTAGGCAGGGCCACTGCCAACTAGGCCAGCGCGTCGACATTAATTTTAATATTTTATCTTGTAACATTATGATAACTCTTATTTACTTAGCAATTTTGGTGGTTGAGTTCAAAACTATAAAAGGTAAAAAAGATAAAAGGTATTTATTAAGTAGCACGGGCACTTTTACACGTCAAGAATCTACCAGCGCATCCCAAGAGGAGACCGCTGCTGAGAAGAAACGCCGCAAGAAACTCGGCAGTCAGTCATGTTTGAAACATATTTCATGTTATAATGGTACTAGTTACTTATAGGTAGTCTAGCATTATACAGTGTGTGGCCCAAAACCGGGGCGAAAAAAGTAAATGGGGATTCTTTAGAACATTTCAATTAACTATCACAAGAATCTAATATTACAAAGTCTATAATTTTGGAGAAAACAGCCTACAAAGTTAAAAATCGTAGGTAATGTATTTTCACGTCGCGATATCGTCGCTTGGTCACTTGGTACGCGGTATGTCTGAGTACAGGGTGCCATTGTCAACACGCGGTAGATTTAGCGGTGTTTGCATTATATTGAATTTGGGATTAAGTTTGTTAGAAAAAAACTGAAAGTTAAGTTTTGATTTTAATTAGGTAAGACCATTATAATGTAATTACCGGTGAGCCCCTGTTTTTAATATTATCCCCGGTTTTGGGCCACACACTGTATAAGGCTATAAATATTAAATTAAATATAATATCAAATAACATGCGTAGTTCAGCAGGAAAACATGGCAATTTTTTACGAGAGAGATAGAGGGAGAAAAGAAAAAAAACACCTACTTATGAGTGTATATAAAACGATGCAAGACGACCACATAAAAAAATCTGTATGTTTTCCTACATCAACGGTATCCCTTAGACAAGATAAAGCTTCGCATTTAAATAAATTATTATTGACTAAGTTTCGGGTTTAGGCCATGCATTTTTGTCTGTTAGATAATCCTCGACCCTATAATACGCTTTAGACATTAAAGACTATTTCAAATATTTTTTTAGTGCTGGAAAGGCTAACTTTAATTAAAGTAATTTATTATAGAAATGAATGCATTGAGCAACAAATGACATATACTTTACGTACACGGAATTTTCGAATAGCGATTTTATTTTTATTTCTAGTATTTAAATTATGTATATCAGAGATTTTTTAATTTAGAAAGAATCTTAATTTAAATAATAAATAAATAGAGACAGTTAAGATATCCATTTCTTCAAAAAGTTATTTTAAGGAGTCACGGGATTTTAAATTGTAAATAGAACGAATGATCCTATTTTGTAACACTCGACTCTGTAATACGCTTTAGTCAATACCATGTCAATAAACAACAGAAGTACGTGATGTCTCTTGTTTACTAACTTACCTCCCCCCCAGATCCTGTATACTTATGTTCCCTTTTAATTAATTGTCTTTCCAAGAAAAGTAACTGAGCCCCGTAATTCTTGCAGAGAGGAATTATTCACGGCGTGTCCTCGTTATTTATCAAATAGCTAATCAAGTTCGGCTCAACCTAAGCCGGGGTTTGGATAACTAATTAAAGTTTGTTTGCCGAGTTTTTGCAATTCTGGCGTAAATAGGCCAATTTTTAGGGTTTTAAGATAAAAAATATAAAACACGTATTCAGTAAGAAGGTTACACGGTTACTTTTACACGTCAAATATCTACCAGGGCAGCTGCGCTCCCCAAGAGGTATTCGATTGGCTTTTTTTTTATATTGGAGATGGATTTGGCCAGTTATCAAATCTAGTTTTGTCTGAACCCTTCCGAAGACTCTTAGACTCTGTGCTGTCCTCCCTATTACTGTATACGATAACAAATCAAAAGCAATATGATTTTAGGGAGTAAAATAGAACTCCAGTTTGGATGTGATCGTTTCTTTGTATTACTTAAGTTAAAAATACCTCATTATAACATGCCAACGTGGATCCTAAATTTTAAGTGTAGCTGAGGCTCATGAGTATTACGTTTGTCTTAAGCCAACCAGGCCATTGGCTCTTGGTTTTAACAAGTAAGTAAATTACAAAATCGTAGGAGAATGTAAATGATCGATGAAAGCTACCGTTCGTCATGCCAATTCCTGTGACCAAATTTCTGCAGCCTTTACTTAAAAGGAAAAAGTTATCTCGTTCATCTGACGCCCCCACGCCCTGTGGGTCAAATGTGTAATTGTTTCAATAACGACTAATGAGACAATTGTTATTTTAACCATGGGTCGTCAAGATGTTATTTAAAAAACGCGGGTGGTCTCCATTGACCTACCACCAAACAGCAGTGTTCGCATTGTTGTTCCGGTTTGGGGATAAGGCAGCCGGTGTAATGACAATCATAGTGGCATTCCATCTTAGTCCTCAGGGTTGGCAACGCATTTGCAGTCTTAGGCTTGCAGTCTTGTGAATGCGAATGTCTATGGGTCACAGTTTCCACTTACCATCAGGTGGCCTGTGTGCTCGTTTGTCTTCTCTAAGCCATAAAAAAAACTGGTTTTGACTTCCCTACCATTTCGATGGATGGCAGTCTACTACTTTGTGTTTTAGACGAAACTTTTTGCCGCGCAGGACAGTGTCATGGAATTAGTTTGAGGACCTTCAAGAGACGAGCATGCTCTTTTGTCAAGGGCTGGTAATGCAGCTGCATACCTTTACCTGTGTTGCAGGTGTCCAAGGGCAGCGGTGAGGACTTCACATCAGGTGATTCGTTAGTTCGTTTGCCCCCTCCAGCATAAGATAAAAGCAATTTTATTTACCTTCGTCTACCGGGACACCTTCCCAATAGAACGGTAACAGTAGCTTCTGACACGAACGAAGAATGCATATCTCTTAGCCCTACCAGTTACTTCATAGTACCGGAGAAACAAAAAAATGCCCGTGGAATATTCCTTTGTTCTTCAGTTAACTAGAGCATTACATAACAAAGCGCTATCCGGCACAGACGGACTAGGAATAAAACGGTAAAATTGATCAAAACCCCTTTGTAGTTGGATTCAGATAAAATTCTACAAGGACTGCCTGAGTGTCAGGGGACGCGTATGCTAGGGACTTGGTGAAATTTAGTTAGGGTGACGGGCCCAGTAATGGACAAGGACTAAAGATGGACACTTGATTCTTATTGTACACAAGATAAGGGTCATTCATTTGTTTTGCAATAATAAATTTGTGACCGTATGATCTTTGAATTAAGAGTTATGTGTCCATTACTGGTGCCTGTCAGCGAAAATTGGCTAGCACGGGTGTCTACCCTTCTGGGGCTCTATTCTACTTGGTAAAATCGTATTGCTTTTGACGGGAAATATTGCAATGGCGAGACGAGCGGGGTGCGCGGAAATGAAAGAATCACGAAGTCTACGCTTGTCTCTTACCTGCCCAAATTCGTCAGTTTTTGATTGAGTAAGCAAAAAACATGCTTTTTAAAGTCAATAACCGTATTTAACTCATTTTACTAAAATTTTGCATTGAGTCACTTATGTTTTCACAAATATAAAGGTAACCCGTTTTTACAAGATTTTATCTAACTTGCACTGTTCGTATGTACGTAAGGTTGTACGCTTCAAATCTAGCACGTAAATTTTGAAACCAGTTCCCGTTAATGGAATTGGCTGAGAATTAGACCAAACAAACCCGACGAAAATGCATTATTATAGTATCTAAGAGTTGATCTGATGATGGATTCGGAAGGTGGCGATAGGAAATCAAGCACTTACTCACACAAGCACATATTAATATTTTCATCATCATCATGTCAGCCGGAAGACGTCCACTGCTGGACATAGGCCTCACCTAAGGCTCTCCACTCAGACTGGTCTTGTGCTTTTCTCATCCTTACAAGGTCGCCACTCCATCTTGTTGGAGGCCTCCCTACAGCTCGTCTCCCGGTCCGCGGACGCCACTCCATGAATATTTTAACCTGTCGCTATTATTACCTATTAATAGCAAAATGGCAATTTCAAAATTAGCATTTTTTATTTTATCAAGGCTTTTTATCGGTATGTTTTTATTATAATTATTGTATTTTTAATTCATTTATTTCACCACTAAATGTATACATATAAGTAGTTTTTACTTGTATAATATTGTGTGTTTGTACAGGGTTGCGCGAGTCACTTGTCTTGACTGAAAATCAGCGCTGCAGCTGTCTGGCACCTCAGCATTTTGCTGAGCCAGTGCTTTGATTGTTTTCTTTTATTTTTGTTTATGTGTGTCTTATAGTTTTGTGAATAAATAATATTTATTCTTTTTTATAGGATCTCCGCTTCACTTAACGTAAAGCCCCCGTGTTGAGACTCATTAGTTGGTCTTGATAAGCAGATAATGACTTTGCAAAAGATTATAGTCAGCAGCACCAATATTTTTTGACAGAGACATATTACTGCCCGCGACTTTGTCCGCGTAGAATAAGTTATTCAGCCATCCCATCCTACGGGCGATTTCGATTATCGTCACTCCTTCAGAAACTTATATTTTTTCCCGGATCAAAAGTGTATGTGTTAATCCAGGGTATAAGCTACTACTATTTTAAATTTCATGAAAATTCATACTCGTTCAGCCGTTGCAGCGTGAAGGAGTAACACAGAAACTTTCGCATTTATAATTTTAGTGAGGTTTCAGTGATTGCTCAAGTCTGTGGTGTCGGTGCTCGGTCCGAGTATATTGGAAGCGGTCCAAGCGCGTCTCCGCTCGGTAGACACTGTTTCATATATATTGAATTTATACGCTTATTAAGCGAACACTCCGGCAATATATTAGAAAAGGGATAAGTTACATAAAATGGGCTTTAAACCGTCGTCTGCTATTCAGCAGCTGTTTTAAAAATTAATTGTTAAGGATTTATCAACTAATATTTATCAATGCTCTCGTGATGAGTCGTAAGTATAATGATATGTTTTAAATCATCTATTTACGCTTTTGTATCGACAGACAGCATTACGTCACTTTATTAGTCTTACAAATATCAGCTTTCAAAATTTGACATTCACTAAAAATGCTTCACGAATTTCTTTTTTGGACGATTTTATTTAAAATATTAACTTATGTCCAGCAGTGGACGTGAATTTTGATATTACTTATGAAGTTCCCGAGAGACATTTAACGACTTGCATACCGCCTCTATAAAGAAACATATGATCATACATACGTACAAACAATTATAATCCTTAAAAAGTACCCGCAAAGCAAATACATACAAAGTTCTGAGACACTTACGCGTCTACTCAAACCCGATATCAAGAGATTGTATCAGTTAAAAACTTGAAGGTGGATTCGAGGTTTTTCGCTCAGGCAACACAATCTACAGGCGGATGTAAAAGTCGTAGTGCGATGGCTAGGGAGGAGGAAATTGGCTAGGTATCGCTACGCCGCATCGGGTAAATCACTAGGGACTCGCGGGCTTTGTGCGTAGTGGTGAAGACACGGCAACGGTTTATAGCAGGAGTCTAACAATAAGCAAGCTTTAGTCTTTATTTACTTAAAACTAAACTACGTGCATGTATATTTATTATTTTGTTGACATTTATTACACATTGTACATATTTTGACATCGGACGAATGACCATTATTAGATGTTTAACTTTTATTGTTTTAATTTATGAATTATTATTGTATTCTATTCTTTGATTATTAATATTTATGTTTTGACGATCTCAATGTAATTTCGTATTTTTTGACATGCAATGCAACTAATATTGTAATATTACATTGACAAATAAATAAACTAAACTAAACTAAACTATTAAAGAGAATAAAACTTCCGTGACCCAGTGACAGTTTGTGATCTGTTTAATATATCTGTGTGTCACGGAATTTTATTTTTACTTTCTTTATTATTTATGTCTGTAATTGGCTCTATTGTCTGTATAAATCTACTGGGTTTATGAATTGTAATGTGCTGTTGAAATCCTTCATAAATAAATAAATCATTTAATAACACGACTCCCTATTTATTATAATGTCGTGTTTTATGTAAGGTACGTTTTCTTAATCCGCAATTTTATTAACCTAAAAAAAATCGCTTGTAAAAATAGGGTCATCCGTTCATTTTCACGAACATTGGGTCATACAAACGATCCAATAAATATACTTACTTGAACTTTAAGGCAACACAATATACAGGCGGATGTAAATGTCGGAGTTTGATGGCTACGGAGGAGGAAAATGGCTAGGTATCGCTACGTTGCATCGGGTCAATCACGGGACTGCGGCCTTTGTGTGTAGTGGTGAAAAAGGTGACACTATCCTAAGGCAAGGACGCGCGCATGCAAACGTACAATTGGTTTTTTTTTAAACGCGTGTCGTCGGTAAAACTGAAACTTCGTCAAATATATAGGAAAACACAATAAAAACTTCATAATTTTTCGTGTTTGATTATCGAAATGAAATATAATTTTGGATATTAAACGCTGCTGTTCCATTACTTAATTTGAATATACCGTTAAGAATTTATATGCGAATTAAGTTGTGTGGGGACGCGAGTGTTCCAAGCAAGAGTTAAAAGACCCGCAGACTGTAACTTTCAACCAGAGGATGTAGTTATCGCCATTGTTATGCAGTTTGCAGTGGCGAAACATAAACAGACAGCACTACTTACGTATCACCACATATTATACAAAAAGTCCCCCGCTGCGTCTGTCTGTCTGCATGTGTTCGCGATGATCTCAAAAACTACTGGACGGATTTTTAAGCGGTTTCCACCATTACATGGGGGGGGGGATACGGGATGTATAATATATTATTCGGGTTTTTTATAGGCAAGGGTGTTACAGACAATTCATATAAACCAAAGCGAAGCGAGGCCGGTATAACTATTTATATACATATTAACGCACAAATGCAAACGTCTTAAACCAATGTATAGCCTAGATGTAATGTATTGGAGAAGTAAAAGTAGATTACTTCCAATTTTAAGGCGGTAGGAAAATAAATTTACATTGCTAACGGAATTTTAAATCTTTGCGCGACGGCATAAAATTTGGATGACTGGCTCAGAATTTTGTATAGGCAAGAAAATTGATTGTTTAACAATTTCACATAAAACGTAAATTAGCCGTGCTGTACATTTACCATCGTGACACGACTCGTGGAAAATGTATAACATGGCAAAATGAAGCATTATGTCAAACTGCAAGAAAACCAAATTCCTCGTCTGTACATCTGTATAATTTTAATTTAATTATTATAACAACAAGACTAATGCTGTTTTTTATAAAATTGATGGAAGCTAAGTGGGAAGGATCATGGGGACCGTATAGCTGAAGCTCTTTCAAAGCGCCTGCCTGACCATAATGCTGGCTTTTTCTTGTCATAAAGATGAGGCATTGCTATTCAACGTGGCAATTCAACATTTTAGAGCAAAAACCACTGGTTGCCGGTTTATTACATTAATATAGATTTAGGAACATTTTTGGTATTCTTTATGTAAGTGGTTATGGTGATTTTTATTTTGTATCTTCTAATCATTCTGCTAAAACGTAAATACACTCAGGAGCACAAATAACGGGTCAGAGTGCGTTTTTCATACTAAAGAGTCTATTTCGAAGCCTTGGTTCCTAGCCAGGGAATGCTTTTAGTGAAATCTGATGATGAATACTCCGACTATCGATACAGGACTTCCAGAATGCCTAGGATACCCAACTGAATGAATCTGCGGTTAACGCCGGAACTGAGCATGTTCTGAAAAACATCTAAAATGGCAATAAAATGTAAGGAAATCCAAGTGCTGACCCAAACTCTCCCGCTGTGGTGTTAACTGATTGTGCGATCAGTTAGGTATCTTAAGAAATTTTGACCTCCTCTATTGAACCTCGCAGTATCCACCATTAAACCTCACTCAAAACAACCCCTGGCGAGGAACCAAGGCTTCGAAATAGTCTCGTTTGTATGAAAAACGCACTCTGACCCGGTATTTTTGCTCCTGAGTATAGTTAAATCTCTCCCTTTTTAAACCCATGCTATTTTTAGCCCGTTACACATAGATTGGTCAGCGTTACCGCAAAATCAGTACAACTCCACCAATATACTATTTCTAAACGTCTAAACGGGCTCTACACCGGCCGTTACAGATACATAAAACTTTATACGCCACCTTTACTGTAGCACCACTTTAGAAAGACCTCCAACAACCCTAAACTCTCCTCTTCATAAGCCTTAAAGTTTGTTCCAGCGAGGGGGGTAGAAGACCAAGTGATCTTGGTTTTTGTAAGACCGTTAGGGCTAATTCTCAAGAACAGCCCAAACCTTTCTCGGTAACACGGTCATTACGGAAGCTTAACGGTTGGAAATACTTTGAACTTTGATAATACCACCCCAAGTTACGTTAAATAGCTGAGGGTTAAATTAAAACATAGCTCCAGTTAGAATTAACCGGGAAGTTGGTGGGTTAAAATATTTCGGAAAAGTTTGTAATTAAATGAGTTTTAAGTGGATTTTTTATATTACGCGGTTAATGACATATTTTATAATCATCATCATCATCATCGTCATGTCAGCCCAAAGACGTCGACTGCTGGACATAGGCCTCCCCCAAGGCTTTCCACTCAGACCGGTCTTGTGCTTTTCGCATCCACCGCGGTCCCGCGATCTTGACGAGGTCGTCACTCCATCTTTTATTATGCCAACAATTAAACTTTCCAAGATTTCGCGCGGCGGCGACCGACCGAAAACTGCCGTCTCTCATTACTTATTCTGTGGCTTCTCTGCCGCAGCGACTCATAGCATACTTCATACACGTCTATGCATTTCTGTTCACCGCTTTTCACCGCCTCTGCCATGCCGTTCGGTAAACTCGTTGCCAGGTCTTTAGAGTTTCAAATTAAGAATCTTAAACCGTTGGATCTGCTAAGCTATCTGTATGTTGACATTTAAAATAAACTTCACAAAACAAATGCGCGTAAAATCCTTGAGAAGGGTCTATCTTCATTAATATCACCATTTTACCCGCCGACGTGGTCGCCGGGTAGTTCACACTGTGTTGTGACTGCTGTCATTAAGGTCGGTAATGCTTTGCTATCTTAAATTATCGATTGGCTACAGAGCGCTTTTATCATGAGGTTTGTGTGTTCGTTTACCTTTAGCTATAAAAATAATAATAAAAACTGCAGGTAGGCCTGGACTAACAGCATTATTGTCAGCACAAACTGGCAATTAGGAGCCGCCGGCAGCTTGAGCTATTAGCTGCGTCGGGGCAGAGTCTATTTCACGGGGCTAACTTTGTTGGATCTACGGATTGGCGATTGTAAAGTGAGACGATATTTTTGTAACAGTATGGTAGCCTAGCAACTCAAATAGGTGATAACGAAAAATATACTGCTAAAGATACAAACATGATCTCCCATTTTCGGGTTAGGCCGATTGTGGGGATTTTTTTTGCATGATATGTGCGATTATTTGTTTCTGAGTCTTGGATTTTTCCTATATACTTAAGTATTTATTTCTGTAAATAAGTATTTATATGTATGTATATCGTTGTATTCGCTGTCTATTAGGTACCCCATAGTAGCCAAGAATTAAGCTTAGTTTGGGACGAGGTCAATTGGTGTAAGATTGTTCCCTGATATTTATTTATTTTACTATAAAAAAACTAATTAAACAATAAATAATATACATTTATTTGACATTTTCATACATTCTGCAACACAAAGGACTTAATATCGCAAAAAACAAAATTAGAGCAAAAAATCGCTTTAGAATTGAATAAATTATGTTATCTTGTTAAGTTGTACACGGTTCTGGAATAACAAACTATTTTCCCGGAAAACGAACCTACAACAAAAAGCCATTACTATTTCAGTCAATTACAAACGTTGTTAATTTATCGTTCCAAGTTCATTATTTTGCAGGAATAATGTCCTTTTACCTTATTCAGTTCGTTTAAAACTCAGTAAATTCCGCCAAAAATCGGTTTTGCCAAGGAACGGTACAGAAAGCTTTGTACTCGCCGTCGTAAATCATTCCCTGTTCAGACACCCTATATTATTTGTTGCTTCTATGAAGGCCGTTATGGACTGCCGAGGGTGTTCATATTCATAAATATTCTTGGTTTTAGAACGGCGTCAGGTTTTAGGTCAGGTTGATAAATGTTGCTCGTAAGTTTTTAATATTGGAAAAACGAATTTGTTCATGTTTTGTTTTGGATTGAGCATAATTCGGTAACGAGAGATTTAACCACCATTAATAATTGTTACTTACATGAATCGCATCGCATACCACGGTTGTACAGTCAACGGCATAAATAAGTCATCATTTATGTACCTTCTCGCTTTCAATCATTTGTCAATTTTGTACGACATTTCAAGCACGACGTTAAAGTGACAAGGTACATAAATGATCACTTATTTATGCTGTTGACTGTACAGGGTGGGATCAAAGTACCATTTCTTACACTAATCGCATATGGTTGTATACAGGGCGTTTCTATAACCAACCAAATATACCTGCAACATGTTGTTATTTTTTTTTATATATCTGATAGAAATCCCAACATTATAAGTTTGTCTGTTTATAAAGCCTTGACCGGGCCGACTGATGATTGGGGAAAATGGATTATTATATCCCAGTTAAATTTTAAACTTTCGAAAGAAAACACGATATACGACGAGGATACAGTCGGCAGTTCTTTTTTTATTACCCTAGCAATGGCAAGTAAGCATACGTGCCACTTGATGGTGATTGAGATCTGAGAACTACAGACATTTACATTCACAAGACTACAATCTCAAGACCGTGAATGTGTTGCCAACCCTGAGGACTAAGATGGAATGCCTTTATGCTAGTAGGTTCCCCGGTGGTCTGATCCCCACACCGGAACACAACAACTTCTGCTTGGCGTTAGGTTATAGGATAAGATGGTGGTAGCGATCCAGACCCAGCCCTACCACCACAGTAAAAGCTAGATATTAATATTTTAAGGTTTCATTGAACTTTTTAACCCCTGACGCAAAAATAAGGGTGTTATAAGGTTAACTGATATATTTGTGCATCTGTGTGTCTGTCTATATACGTATTAATTGTGTGTCTGTATCTGTGGATCTAATTTTATTTCATCGAACTGATCTTTTGTCTGCTAAAACCATAATGTTTTTAGGATATTCAAAACATTACGTAAGGTAAGTTAGGTAAGACTTGTGACTACCAAAAAAAACTCATGCAGCGAGAAAATCATACGTATCAATCGTGTAATGATACGTATGATTTTTACTATAGAAACACTTTTCGACGAACGTTCGTTAAAAGGTTCTATGAAAGGACGATCAATAAAATAAAAGGTTACGGTAGGTTTTTAATAGATATTCTCATCTAATCAAAGATGTATACATAAAACAGCTGCGCCGCTTATGCAATGAAAGATGGTCCAAATGGCTAACCTATATAAAGTCGAACGCTTAAAACCAAAGTAGAACAGGCTAGTTTGGTTCCCTCTGTAGTTTTAATTGCAACCTAGGGTGCCTAATTGAGCAGCGCGCTAAAAATACGAGTGGAGCAGCTGCATTTTATGTTCCTTAATTTAATCTATAGCTGAATTACGGGATTTTTACGAAATGTTTAATTAGGTACTAAAGATATAAAAAAAACATTGACAATATTAAAGTCACAAATGTGTATTATGAAACCGCGATTAGTTTGGGAACAGCTGTATCAATTCACATGCACGCTTTGTATAATGGTAAAACTGTCATCCCTTTCTAATCGCGGCTAGATAATAAGTGTAAGTATATGCGTCCGAGTAAGTTTGGGCATTTGTACTTCACTCAGAAGTATGTATGTGTGAGCGCGTAATTTGGAAATGTACCAGAGCGGGTGAGGGGGGGGGGGGGGCGACATTGTCACACCAATTGACCTAGTTCCAAACTAAGCTCTAGGTTTGTACTGTGGGTATTAGACAACGATATAAATACTTATATATAGAAACATATACTTAAATATATAGCAAAACATCCATGACTCAGGAATAAATATTCGCACTCATCACACAAATATCTGCCCTTACCGGGAGTTGAACCCAGGACCGCTAGCTTCGTAGGCAGGGTCACTACCAACTAGGCCAGCGTGTCGTCATACCCACTGAACGTATCTAGGTATGTACGTGTGTAAGTGCATTAGGTAATAACCTTCAAAAAGGTTTCGGTTTTGCTGTAACTTAGCGCTAAATACCAGTCGATGATTTTAGTTATAAGTATTTATCTCGGCCGCCATTACTGTAAAGAAAATAAGAGACGGTCAAAACGTAGACAATACGATGACAGGTCAAAGACGATATGGTTTTTACAACTAAACAAAGGCCCAGCGGCCGATGTGTAGGACATTTGTAAAATGACTTTAAACTTAACACGCTTGACATAAGATTAGCTTTTGAACTAGAAGCCCGTGTCGCTCATGGTACAAATAGTTTTTGCCCACTACTTGATTTGTACCTCGAGTACTATCATTTTTTTTCAGAATTAACAGTACCCTATGTCCGTCTCAAGGCAATAAACTAACTTTGTATTAAATTTCACGTCGATCAGTTGAGGCGGGAGTTTCACAATTAAAACAATGATAAAGTATTTGTATTTGTCTCCAACCATATACCGTTGGAGACAAATACAAATAATCTTTATACATACCTACACGCCTGTTTCCCAATGAGGTAGGCAGAGACTATGGAACGCCAGGTGCATCGGTCTAAACATACTTAACTTTCGCTTGCTCTACTCTTCATGCGCGTACGTCGGTTTCAGGTGCTTTGGATTTGACCCTTATTCCGTACATCGTTATCGTCTCTCACTCACCATACCTCTTTCTTAACTCTTCTTTCATCCATCATTCCTAAATGACCATACCATCTTAGCATACCTTTAAATAATCTTCATATGCATTGTGGTATTAATGCCTAATGGCTGTAACAACTCAATAATCATTAGTATTGCATTTATTTTTATTTTAGTTAAATTCATTGTTTTATATCATGCTAGGTTAAGCTTTATAATTGTATAATATCATAAGTAGTACTAAAAAAAACGACTGACTGTTGAGTTTCTTGCGGCGTTTCTTCTCAGCAGTGGTCTCTTGCGAAGCGCTGGTAGATTTTGACGAGTAAAAGTGCCCGTGCGGCCTACTTACTGAATAAACATCTTTTATCTTTTTTATCTTTTATCTTTTTATTGTTTACAAGTCCCCACTCAAAAGTTATCCTTGAAATTTTATTTATTTATTTATTTATTTACTAACCAGCTTATATTTACAGACATGCCACTTGACTTGTTGAAACTTGATATTCTAATTTTATGTCCCTTGATTACTTCGTGGAGTTATTCTGTATCATCATTTTGTTCCGAGCGTTGGATTTTTTTTTTTTGAAATAATGAACTTAATCTTTACTTTTCTACAGTACAGAGAAAAAAAGGTTCAAATCAGTATGTACTTGCTAACTTATTTTAAAATCAGATTTACAGAAATATTTGGACATGTCAAGTATGTGCAGTTATTCAAATTAAATCAAAAACCTCTGAAAAAACAGACGTAGACTTGATGCGTTCAATTTGTTTGAACTATTTACGCGCATCCAGACTCCCAGTACGAATTTTCGAAATGGCGGCTTACTTAGTTTTATGTGCCTTTCCTTTTACCTGTAATAAATATTCTTGGGAATAAATAATATAATGGCTATGGCCAAAGAATTGACGTAACCTGCCGGACCGTCGCGTTGCTTGTGTCAATTCTATACATTTCGTCAGTTTCCGAAAATAGAGAATATGCATGGATTTTTTTAATCGCATTTCTTAACAAAATGCGAAAATACCGTAAACAAAACGGCCAAGAAATAAGGATGATACAAGCATTTTAAATTGGTAATCAAACAGAGAGATCCGAGATTCACTGTGACGTTTTGTAACTATACCCTGTCCACGATAACGAGCTAGTACTAGAAAACTTAGACAGCACGTCATCGGTCAGCGATAAGGGCGATGCACGTGCACCGGGTGAGTTAACATGGCGGTCGAAGTTCAGTCAACATCTGTCTCTTGCACGGTGCGGACGCGTTATAGTGATCTCTTTTCAATTTTTACCGGTTTAATCTGTGACTCGGCTTGTTTACTGCACTATCTTCTGTAGGGCCTGTAGGGCTTCATTGTCTTAGTCTACTCGAACATGATGACAACATTTTATGCACTAGTGCATAAAATGCGATTTTATGCAGCCTATACCCAGCATAAAGAAGAACTTTACGAGCATGAGAAGTGAAAACACTATATTATATACGTGATTAATATAAAAAATAAAACACGATAATTAAAGACTGAACTTTATTTGTTCAAAAAACAATTAATAAATGTCAGTTAACTATGTCGCACAAACTAAATCCATCCCTAACTAAGCTCTAGGTTTGTACAATGGGTACTAAATAATCAATTATTACCTTTCAACATAACGATGGCGATTGCCAATAAAAACCTTTGCTAAAACTTAAATCGTCTTTAAAAATAAAAATTCTTACTAATTGGTCCTCTGTGGGCCAAACATGTGTTTGGCCTTATGTGAAACAACAATGATTTGACTTCTTTTATTAAAAATATTAATGCTGGCCAGTAAGAAAGTAATTAAAAAAAAAAACTAAATGCGTTTCCGAACACTATATTTTGCAAGTAGAATTTCCTAGAGCTATCAGTCCCTTAAAACAAATTCCACAGAGAGCGGCTGTCCCGGCATGAGGAGTAGGCCTTTCTTCTCGAACTGTATGTCCGCTGGTTTTGGGAAGCCAGGCAGCGGTCTGAACTCGAATTTGCTGACGAGCTCGGCCATCACAAATCGCATTGACATCATCGCGAAGCGTTGTCCTGAAATTTAAAAAAAAAGAAGTAGTTATAACTCGTTGTCTCAATTTATTCATATATTTAGATAGGTGACAGTGCCAGAGTCCCAAATGACTTAGAATATCGACTCAATATCGCAAGATACCAAATTCTAGCACCAGCGGTGGCCACGTACCAACAAATATTTCTAACTTGTTAAAAGTAACCTGAATGCTGAGATAAATGATGCTTTGAAACGGTGAAACAAAATCAATTCACATCTTAGTCCTCAGGGTTGGCAACGCGTTTGCAAATTCCATGACATTAGAAACCGATATAGTTTCAATTAATATTAAATATCAAAGAGCAAAAATATATCCCTTTAGACAAGTCGTGATACTCGTGATAATGCGTAAATTGATTATGAATTGAACTATTCATTTTTATTGAGTAAATCTTTGTTTGCAAGCACGATCGCTTAGGCTCGGCCACAAATGGGTTGAACGTGATACATTTGGACTGGTCGTGTGTGAACAGCTGCACTAATCTGTCAAATCTGTGGAAGCCTACGGGTCCAGAGAAATAAATAACATTATCATTAGAAACGTAATGTCTTTTAATGTCTTTACGCACAAGTATTATCCCCTCCCGGTTTGGTAAAATGACGTCTAACTTACCTATACAAACACGGGGACCTTTACCGAACGGTAAATACGAGTATGGGACTATGTTCTTTTCATTTTCGGGCTGGAATCTCTCAGGGTCGAAGACTGTCGGCTCCGGGAAGTATTGAGGGTCGTAGTGCATCCCGATGGCGTTGATGTAGACAGGAGTCCCTGCGGAGATGGTCAGCTTGTCGGAGATCTTGTAGTCAGCCGCGGCGATGCGGTCCAGCCAACCCATTGCGGGGTATTTCCGCAATATTTCTATGGGAGATAAAAAAAATGTCAGGGGACTATCTCATTCAAATGGACTCAGCCAAACTAAGCTCTAGGCTTGTGCTATATTGTACTACAAAACGATATAAATACCCTGTAAAGAGAAATAAATACTTAAATAAATAAAACACATCCAAGACTCGGAAATATATACTCGTGTAACTCTTGTTCATCACACAAATATTTGCATATACCGGGAATCGAACCCGGGAATGCTCATCGTAGGCAGGGTCGCTAACAACTATTAAAAATAAGATAAAAATATACCGACGAATTAGAACCTCCTCCTTTATTTGATACGGTTACTAATAAAAGATGCATACCGTATGTTAATCGATAGATATCTCTCCTATGATATATTTTACTAAAAAGTAATGATACTAAACGTCAAAATAGAATGTTCCGATGATTTTGCAATCTCATCTTAACTCTTAATTTTATTGCTATACCACTTTGGACTATGTCAAAGTGAAACTAAATAAAATCATAAGAAGCCTCTTACAGTTTGGTTGCTTACGTTACTTTGACATAGTCCAAAGTGGTATAGGAATTAAATTCCTTGACTGTATCTATTTATCTAAAAGTAAACACGAATCTACGTGGCTCTGTCATAAAGCCAATAAAAACTGTGTTGTTGTGTTAAGGTATCAGTATTTTGCTTCTATTGGCTGACAAACTATAATATTTAACTTTAACAAATATAATATAGATTGAATTTTTTTGGTGATACAATAAAAGTTGAAATTGGTTTCCAAATGTATGTATTTTTTTTACTACAAGTAATAATTTGAAATTGGAGACCTAGAGCTGCCAAATCATTGGCGGCAAATTGATACAGCCCCAGTTTGTTGGAACGATCAATCAAGATACATACAGTTGACAATAAATATGAATCATGGATGAAGAAAAATACACAACCACTTACCTTTGATAACACACGTGAAATATTTAAGATTTTCTAAAGTGTTAAAATCTATCTCGGCACCGTTTTTCTCCTCTTTAACTTTAACAATCTCTTGATACAGTCTTTCCTGTAGAAATAAAAACAAAGTCAGTAAAAGAAATTGAAATAGATTTAAAAGTTTTGTCGACAAGTATTATTTTAAAAAGTGAGTATTAGTTCGAACGTGGGCATTTTTTGGGTTTCTTACTAAAATGGAAAACCATCAAAATGAGTGTTTTCTTTTGCGGTTACCAATTATCTTAAATACGGGACCCTCGGTGAGAATAATGCTTTCCATGTGTAGTCAGAAGAATAGCTAAACTGAAGTGGCAGTGGGCGGGGCACATTGCTCGCAGGACTGATGGCCGATGGGGTCAGAAGGTTCTGGAGTGGCGTCCGCGGACCGGACTACGAGCTGTAGGTAGGCCTCCAACAAGATGGAGTGACTGCCTCGTCAGGATCGCGGGACCGCGGTGGAAAAGCACAAGACCGGTCTGAGTGGAAAGCCTTGGGGGAGGCCTATGTCCAGCAGTGGACGTCTTTCGGCTGACATAATGATGATGATGATGATGTGTAGTCAACGCGCGCATTCAACCTGCGCTTTCCACACGCGTTCGGTGTGCTGAAGCCAGGCTTGTCAGAAAACTTACTTGAACTTCAGGATTGTGAGCCAGTTCCATGAGCAGGTAAGTCATGGCACTGGAGGTGGTATCGAATCCGCCTTGTAACATGATACAAGCTTGGGCTGCCAAGAGGTCATCAGTGAGCGCTGAAAAAATATCAACGAGATTAAAAAAATCCTTTCAATGCCTTCTATGAAATCGTCTATAAAGGTAGAGGAAAACACTCACTATGGGGCAAATTCGGATCGTGTTTTCTTAATGTATTTTTCATCACACTTGCTCGTAAATGGTGTTATTCCATGCCTGTATACAGAAGGACAATGGCGTAAATTGTTCCCGCGGGAATTATGGCGAGTTTGTCATCCCTAGGGAGTAATGACTTTCTTTTTAAAATTTGCAACTTATCACAAATTATAACCATGGTCTTTCTGTTAAATGAAAGTATAAGAAAACTGTCTGTAAAATTAGTGCTTTTGTAACAGGTAATTTTGATTTAAGTTTATTTACTTCAGTACTTACCCTCGCCATCATCCAGACCTTCTCTTTTCATCTTCATCAAAGCGTCAATCATATCATTCTTCTCAATCTTGCTGGTTGTTCTCTGCTCGATGATGGTGTGTATTGTTTTCCTGAAGAAATCCGTAGCTTTCTTCGGAAACATTGAGAACCTTAACAAAATCAAAAGTTACATTCACAATTTCGTTTTTCTATTTATGTACGGTAAGTTATATCATTCAAGAGGGATCGCTTTTTTTTTCTAAGTATGCAAAAAATAATATTACGGAAATAACACCGCTGTTAATATAATTTTATTTAGGATGCTAGTGATGATATTGATAATAATAATGATAATTGTTCATCAATAGCCTAGTTCACCAATCCATATCAGTTCATTCATAGAACCTATTATTAGTATTCCCATCCTTCTTAAATAGTCTTTACTGGCCGCTGAATCATGGTTGTCGTTATCAGTCGAAGACTCTGAACTAGTAGGAGGTGCTTGGAGTGTCCTGCGCCGTGATCGTGCCACTGGCCGACAGGGAGGTGGTGTACTGGTGGCTGCCAGGCCAGGCATTAATCTACGACGTCGACGTGAATTTGAAACTGCCGACGGTGAGGATCTGTGGACATCGTTCGTGGTAGATGATACCATATTTTATTTGTGTGCTATATAAATTCCACCCAACTCCTCCGAGAGTGTGTATATGCGATTTTTTCAAAAGATAGAATCATTTATTGACTCTATCGGCATTGTCATTATTGTCGGGGACTTAAACCTGAATCCTAAGTATACTTCTTCTGGCATATTAAGTTACTATTGTTATTTTACTACAGTGTGCGAATTGATAGAGATGAATGAGGTATTAAATGCGCATGGAGGAGTGTTAGATGTGGTGTTGGTGCGAGAGCGCGCTCGTGGTGTCTTGGTCAGTGAGTTTACGGAGGGTAGTCTAGTTCCGCATCCCGACGCTTATCACCCTCCCCTGGTAATCTCCATTCCGCTCACTAAAGCCAGAAGTTACTGCAGGAAAATAGAAGCTAGTAATGTAGATACAACGCGTGACTGGAATTTTCCTAAGGGTGATTACCTACTTCTTTACCAACTGATCGCTGACGCGGCCTGGAAGGATGTTTTTGAAGCCCGTAATATCAATGTCGCCGTAGATCACTTTTATGAGATAATTTATGGTATTTTCGACGTGTGCATACCTGGGAAGAGAAGGTCTTGTAAGCCCTGCAGATCTTATCCGGTCTGGTTTACGGCAGATCTCATCAAGGATGTTAAACGTAAGGCTTTTCTGCATCGTGAGTGGAAACGCTCTGGTAATAGGGGTGTATATACAATTTTTTCTAAGCTTAGAGCTGATATTAAACTGAAAACATCTAGAGCTTACGATGATTATATTAACTGTATTCAGACCGAAATTACAAGTAATCCTCGAGCTTTTTGGCAACATATAGGTAATTTAAAATCCAAAGGCGGTTTTGAGAATCAGGTGTCGTATAATGGAGAGCTTCATGAAGGCATAGAGGCTGCTCAGGCTTTTGCGAACTTTTTCTCAAGCGTCTTCCTCACCCGCGTACCTCTACTTGACCATACAGGGATTATGAGGGATGACAGGTCAGTTAATGCGAACCATGTTCATATCGACACGATTTCCCCTCAGGATGTAGAAACTGGCATAGCTCGTCTTAAGCCCCAAAGCTCGTTGGGTCCTGATGGTATCCCGGCGTATATCTTGAAGGGCTGTAAGGATTGGCTAGTACTGCCATTGTCCCATATTTTCAACCTAGCTCTAAGTACTGGGGAGTATCCTGATCAGTGGAAGGTCACACGGGTGCGCCCTATTCCCAAGTCTAGTGATAGAGCAAGTGTTGAAAATTATCGTCCCATAGCCATTCTCTCTTCAATTGCCAAGTTGTTTGAATCAATCGTCAACAAACTTCTAGCCTATCAAATAAAACCAAATCTTTGTGACTCACAACATGGTTTTAGGCCGAAGCGTTCAGTCGAAACCAATCTTTTAACCCTGGTTGACTCCATTTCTAAGCATTTGGACCAAGGAATACAGGTTGACGTGTTGTACTTTGACTTTAAAAAAGCCTTTGATCGCGTGGATAATGACATACTCTTAAGCAAGTTATGTAACATAGGTTTCTCGCCCAAACTACTCCGGTTCTTTGCCAGTTATCTACGCGACAGGCAGCAGTACGTTCAACACGGATGCTTTGTTTCCAATTCCTACCAGACTCGTTCAGGAGTCAGCCAGGGTTCGATTCTAGGCCCATTTCTATTCGGAATTATGATAGACGACTTGGCTTCTATCCCTAGATATGCCGGGTGCCTGCTCTACGCTGACGACCTGAAGCTCATATATGGCGTGCAACAATTCTCTGATTGTGAATCTCTTCAAGAGGACATTAACCGGGTCTATCAATGGAGCATTGACAACAAACTTCTTTTCAATACCTCAAAATGTTCTGTGATGTCTTTTAGCCGTGCTCATGGTCTCTTATCTGCAAAATACCTACTAGGAACGGAACCCATTACACGCGTCGATACTATGAGAGATTTAGGAGTCATTTTCGATACACACCTTAACTTTCATGTTCATATGAAAACTCTGGCTTCCGACTGCTACCGGCGGTTGGGGTTTGTCATACGCAATTCCCGTGAGTTTTACAATGTCAATGCCATTAAACTTGTTTATACTGCTCTAGTCAGGAGCAAACTTGAGGCGGCGTCTATAGTATGGAACCCTCATGAGGTCACTTACGTCTTGCTTCTGGAGAAAATCCAAAAGGCATTTTTGCGTTTCTTATACAAGAAAACATACGGGTACTATCCTTATCTTTACCCAACGAAGTTTCTGCTCGGCACCTTGGGATTTAATTCTCTGGTGGCGAGGCGTAATTATGGGCTCTTGACCGGTGTGTGTCGAATATTGCGTGGAGATTCGGACTGCCCGGAGCTGGTGGCGCAACTGGTACGCCTACTCGTACCCTCACTGTCTCAATCCAAGTTTAATCTTCGGCCACGCCACCGCGATCTGCTCGCAGTTCCGAAGGCGCGCACTGTGTCGTACAGGAATTCCCCACTTGTTCGCGCTTTACAATATCTGAATGCGCTTCTCGACTCAGCACCTGACTGCGATGTCTTTGCAGGTAGCTGGAGGATTATATGTGGTGAATGTACAAGGTTCTGTGAGGCGATGGATGACCGACCGTCTTCAGTTTAATTTAATTGTTTGTAAATTTTAATATTGTTATCTGCTGTGCTATGTGTTCTTACTTATTGTTAGTGTTTGTATTTTTGTTGCAATGTATGAATTTCACAGTGCCTTGGTGTTTAACTGTAATGCTGTGTAATTTGTTTTCCAAATAAATAAATAAATAAAAAGTACGAGTCACGGCTCGGATTGGGCTGTCTCCGGTGAGGACGGCATTATTTTCTATTCCAAAAGCAAATGTGCCAATAATGTCGGTGCTAAAATCACTGAATAGGTCCTAAAATCACAAAAAAAAACAATATGAAGATAAAAAATTATCATGAGAAACACAAAAATCATGACGCAGTTTTCCGCCCAATTTGAGATCGAAAATTTAGAAACTACACAATACCAATACATCACCATGATATTTAACCTACTCAAAGATGCCTATAATGGAGCCATTAATTTGGAGTAAGTAAAAGCATCATTTTTAGGGTACCGTACTCAAAGGGTACGAACGGGAAACGGGCCTTATGGGAACGGGATGCTGTTTGTCACCAGGCTGTATCTCATGAACCGTGATAGCTAGACAGTTGAAATTCTCACAGAAGATGTATTTCTGTTGCCGCTTAAACAATAAAATAATACTTAAAACGTAATACATTAATTATTTAAGGGGGCACACAATAAACGTGATTCTTTTGCCATTTTTTGTTCGATATTAATAACGGCAACAGGAACACACTTGAAATATTCACAGAATATTTTTAATTATAATAAAATGAATATTTAAGGGGGGGCTCCCAACGTAGTATAGATAATGGGACGGAACCGTTCGGGCGCGAGTCCGACTCGCACTAGGCCGGTTTTTTAAATACGAAACTTAGTTATAAGAACATACCCGCATTTCAATAGTCTTTTTGTCTGCTTTATCTTGTTTAACACGCTGCACTAAATCCTTCGTCTTTTGTAAAACAAATGGTGACATTGCTTTCAGTTTAGCCGCTGTGAAGATGTATGTTAAGCGACGTCTCACGTTGGTCCATGTTGGGTCCTAGAAAAACATTAACATTTACTTTACATTTTACTTGTGGTTCACCAAAGAGTGTCAGGATAGTATTTTAAAAAGTGCCCCCAAAACATTGACAAGTTATCGTATTGATAACTAAGTATTTAAATCAATTAAAGCAAATAAACTTATTTGATTTGATTTGTTTTGATTAAAGGTAAACCAGAAATATATGACTGTCAAGAGGGCGCTATTATACTTAGTTAAACGGCAATAGTTTAGAATAGTCGGAACAATGTGGATTGGCTACTCGTTTGTGACACACTGTACAATATTAATTAGAATAAATAAAAACTAGTGTAACCTATTATCTACTTAAAACTAGAATTATTAAAATATTTTGTGCACACTATTACAACAAGAATACCCCTTCTAATAAATCTGTTCGGCATTGTACCCATGATGCTGGCTGCGTTACCTCTCTGGACAGTTAAATCTGGTTTTTATACCTATTTTACTCCGTTTTAATGTTATAATTTAGTTTAATTTATTTCTTATCATCTTACTTGTTAATCAACTACAATTTATTATATTGTTTAATTAAACGCTGTCTCTTCGTTCGTGTGTCAGGTTGGCGCCACTGAAAACCAGCGTCGCGGTCTACGCCGTCACATAGTGCTGAGTGGTGTCAATTTCGACGTCACAGAATCACCCATGGCAACATTAACGTATTTTTTTTTCTTTCCTTCTTTATTGTCTTTGTTTCGATTTCTGTGTTGCCATCCTTCGTTCATGATGTTTTTCACTGTCATATTTTATTTTTTATTTTTCAGTTTTTGTCGAATAAATGTTTCTATTTCTATTTTAAACCTATCCTTTGGGAGAGGTAAGCGCCAGCTCTGGGATCCACTTTTTTCTACTTCATGAAACTCAGTTTTTTTTGTTTATCGTTGTATAAAAGTAAAGCATTTGGTACAAAACCAGTAGCTCCACCTGCGTGTACCAACACGTATCTTATTCCTGTAGCTACAGATTTTGATACACCTGGTTCCTCATGACTTTGCCAGCAGTTGCTTTGAATTTTACTATGACGTCTTTTTAATATGACGAGCGAGTACATGACTCATCTAAATATACTATTGGTATGCCTAAATACTTCTCTCGCCAACTAATTATATCAAATCGTTGCATTAAAAATTGTCTCTAATTTCAACACTTTGAATTTATAGTCTAACTATCTCAAAATAAGACGTAATGGCTCGCTGCTTCCAGGGAAATTGATGTCCTCTTTTAATACTGCTAACAATTTTTTTTCAGGTACTTTATGTTTTACCGTATCAAATTCGTGTATTTTCCTACGATTCACACAAAGGTCAAAATCGTCTAATTGTCTCTTCTTTTTTATTTATAGTTTATTTTTCTTTGGCGACCTAAAAACTGAGGAGGAACGTCCTTCTTTCGTAATAAACGTAATCGGTGACTCCGAAGAAACTTAATTAATAACTATAATTACTGCTTATTTCTCAAAACCAGAACCAATTTATGATAACAATGGCATCTTAATTTGTCTACAATGTTTACCTGTTAGCTCTGATGTTAATTTGGTAAGGTTTTGTAGCGAAAACCTTTCATTCCCCAAGCGTTTTTTTCCAATAATTTGTTATAAACATTATTTACAATGATCCGTTCTTGACTACGAATTGTTTTGGGCGTTTTTGTTATTGTTTAGAGAAACCGCCATAGTGCAAGAAATTTGTTTAATTCGTCCGCAACATGGCGAATAGTTATATATTTGTGGTCAGGCTTTAAAATTCTTATACTAGTCAACGTCTATTGCAATATTTTATCATATCTATTATTATCATACGATAATTGCTGTTATCCTGTTACAGTCGAGTTTATAAATATGTGTACACTTTAGTGCCTTATCTATTCAATGTTGTTATGTCATGTTTAAACTGCCATACATGAATTGTCACAGCGATTAAAGTGACAAGGTGCTAAAGTGTACCACTTCCAATTCCATCCTCGAATGTGTCACCGTCGTACGATTTATAACGTCTTGTGTTGAAGTCAAAAAATAGCAGCACTATTCTGGCCCTGCTAAGCCAAAAAACAGTATGTCAGATTCAATCGACAAAGTAGATTAAATCCTCTTCTCTTAGGAATTGGGTTGTGATTGCTATAGGAGTTATAATTGAGATGGTGCTATTTGGATTAGCAGGGCAGTATTCCACCCGGTAGAACCATAATTATTATTAAATTTTTTTATGACATAGAGAAGGCAAACGAGCACACAGGCCACCTGATGGTAAGCGGAAACTGTGACCCATAGACATTCGCATTCACAAGACTACTAGACTTAGACTGCAAATGCGTTGCCAACCCTGAGGACTAAGATGGAATGCCTCTATGCTAGTCATTACACCGGCTGTCTTATCCCCAAACCGGAACACAACAGTGCGAACACTGCTGTTTGGCGGTAGGTTAATGGATAAGATGGTGGTAGCGATCCGGACGGACTCTGCACATAGTCCTACCACCCGCATAATTGATATTGACTTGTGATTGTTATTAGTCAACGTTATTACAGATCTTGACAGTAATGTCGGCCGAGTTAAAACCAACTCGACAACATGTCAGAAGCCATATGGTTTTACCAAATAGAATAAAGCCGCAGCTGTTGGGTTTAAATTCCAATCTTATCGCCAGGATAGCAAATACAGTCACGATTTTTTGTAAATGCGGGAAAAATGGCCGCCGTAGAAAGTTTGGGATGCTAGTTTAACAGTGTACCTTGATTCCCAGAAAAAGTAGTTAAGTACACTAGTAATACGTATCATTTTAATGTCAAATGATCACAATTTGATAATAATGAACTGATTTTCGATTTAAACTACGTTCATGAAGAGTTTTGCTAGATTAAACATATATACATAAACTCACGCCTTCGTTCCCATAATGGGGTAGGCAGAGCTTCAGAATTCCACAACCACTTCTTGCATAATCAGGGTAAGATGTTTACCAGCGCATTAGTTAGGTTGCAAGCCCATCGCCTAACAGTACTACAAGCCTGTATTCCCTTAGTCGCCTCCTACGACAAACTACGACATGGAGTGGCACTAAACTAACCCGGCAATCACACGGGTTTTGTTACATTATAAGCATTTTAACTTACATTGACAGTGAAGATATTCAGTCCTCCAATAGGGTCACTCTTGCCGGATCCAATGTACCTGTCCCGGAACAGCTCGCTGTCCTGCACCAACACACGTCGCGCCACCTGAGGGTCTGCCACGACCAGAACTGGCTGCTGGAACACCCAGATACCCAACAGCGGTTCCTTGAAGCGTGCGTGCAGGTCGCGCATCCATTCACCCTGGAAACCATCTTTATGAATATTTTTTCTCATACCATGCACCCCATACAACAACCCTCTGTCATAATTATAGAGTAGCTCTCAAGGAACACATTAAGATCGCAATAAATATTATAGGTACGTAATGAATGAATTATGTGTCCGTCTACTTTGATAATAAAATTGTAAGTACTGACATACACTTAAGGAATAAATAAGAACTTACCATGTTTAATTTAAACATGAAGGACAAATTCCCGAACAGCGGGTGTGGAGGGCTGTATGGGATCTCTCGCTTGGCCCAGTACTGACTTCGCTGGTGGTACTGAATAGCCAGCCAGCCCAGTAGGCTGGCTAGCACCGTGCACAGAATGAGGTTCAACATTGCTCTGTAAAAAAAGACTAAATATCAGCGAGGCAATTCTATAAAAATTGAGAGCTTGATGTTTATACGCACTATGTCACAGACTATGTGTACGAGTCAAAGATAAAAGTACTTACTAATATAGAGTTATCATAATTAGACGTTCGACAGACCATGACGCCGGCTAATCCTAGCGCTTTGGGTTCGCCATTATCGCGGAGGATAATTCATCGGTTACTATCGCACTTACTCACTGGTCAGAATGTGACAGATGTTCTATACACGTTTATACATATCGATTAACATGACAATATCACTGCGGTCATACCCCTGGTATTATTCTCTTAAAAATGGCGCTCGGTCGGTCGAAGGATCGAACGAGTGAACGCGCCACACCGGCGTGTCGAACGCATAAGGCTGCCTAATTGAGGATGTACTACTTACAAGACTAGTTAAACTCGCCGGTTTTTTATGTTCACTCGTTTACTTGTTATAATTGCCGTCAAACTTCTTGAACACTAGGCGAGGTAGTGGGGGAAAGTTCGCGCATCGTACGCATACGTGCAAAAAAAAGTACCTAATTTTTGTTACAGAATATTTTCAAATCTTAGGATAAATGATACACAAGTGAAAAAAATATGTTTATATTATTATTAGAATAACACTAAAAAATACAGGAAACTATTTAAAATAGATTAGTCTTGAACTAAAAAGGATATTCCTTCCATTAAGTCAATACCAGCGCTGGCACTAGGTCTTGGTTCAGGGGAGCTGGAGGTAGTCATTGTTTCTTGACTATCATCAATATCATGAATATCATTCTCAAATTGATTCAAAAATCAATATAAAATTATAACAAGAAAATTAATGATTACAATCGGCTTTATCAGTGCACGCAAGTGTACTCGGGAGGCAGAGGGACGTGGACGCGGTGCGGGACGCAAACGTCAACTGATTGACCAATGGTGCGTGCTCCCCCGCCGCCACCTCCCGCCGCCCGCGGCCCCCCTCCCAACGAAACCTAAAAATCGCTTCTGCGCAAGCAAGGTTACGTGTTCAAGAAGTTTGCCGGCAACTATACCGAACGCCGCTTTTAAGAGAATAACACCCCAGAGAAAGGGGCTAACTCCATACAATAGTGTATGTAATGCTTCAACAACTACATTACGCCGGAACAGAAGCGGTAGAAACCATATTTCCTTGACGTATTATGCCTGGCCTAGCGCCTCTATTCTAGGGGTTAAGGTCCAAATCGTATTTGACCTGTTATGGTAATGCTTTTAACTCGGCTGCCATTGCTGTCAAGTAAATAAGAGGTATCAAAACGTTGACAATCCGATAACAGGTCAAAGACGATATGGTTTTCACCGCGTTGAAAAGACCGAGGCCGGCTCTGCGGCTGCTCGCCACAGTCACGCCATACAATCATCTGGCAACTAAGCCTGCTAACCTGCGTACTCACAGACATTTTAGAGATACACTCGCGGACAAATAATACGGGTCAGAGTGCGTTTTTCATACAAACGAGGCTATTTCGAAGCCTTGGTTAATCGCCAGGGGTTGTTTTGAGTGTTTTAATGGTGGATACTGCGAGGTTCAATAGAGGAGGTCAAAAGTTCTTAAGATACCTAACTGATCGCACAATCAGTTATCATCACAGCGGGAGAGTTTGGGTCAGCACTTGGATTTCCTTACATTTTATTGTCATTTTAGATGTTTTTCTGAACATGCACTATTCCGGCGTTAACCGCAGATTCATTCAGTTGGGTATCCTAGGCACTCTGGAAGTCCTGTATCGATGCTCGAGGTATTCATCATCAGATTTCACTAAAAGCATTCCCTGGCGAGGAACCAAGGCTTCGAAATAACCTGTTTAGTATGAAAAACGCACTCTGACCCGTTTTATTTGTCCGCGAGTGTAGTAAGCTCCTTTCTTTTTCCCCGACTGCCGAAGGAGGAGGATAATAAGTTTATCAGCGTAATGTCTGTATGGCGTCCTGACTTTTGGCCGAAATACCTTTGGCCGAATGTATCGTTTCCCAACTGTTTAATTTGCCAAACCGCTTTTTTGTAACTATAAATATTTCAGGTGTTATTTCAGTACGATCGTGTAGAACCCTATGGGTTAGGTTAGGTTAGTTTTACAAAAATACTGAAGTAACAGTTACAGCAATAAAAGCTTGTTATTAGGCCAAACATATTTCTGCCAAAAGGCAGAGAACCCAGGCGATTTGTCTTCATATTGTAACCGTCACTTATGATTATGACAATTAAAACCAATATGGCGGCAAACAGACGCTACGTCAGCGTTTGTTTTTCTATAACTCCAGAATGTTTTATAGATAAAAACCTTCCTCTTTATTTACTATCGACTGATGAAAAATGCATAACCATCCGTTGCGTAGTTTTATTTAAGCGTACGTACATATTTGATTTCTAGGCTACTATTTATGGAATTTGTAAAACGTGAAATTGTAAAGCAAATCATAGGAAGTCTCTTACGTTTCGGTTGACAACGTCACTTTAACATAGTCCAAAGTGGTCTAGAAATCAAATTGGTTGACTGTACATACAGACGGACAGACGGCGGTAAGCGACTTTGTTTTATACTACGAGTAGGGTAAAGTCCCCAGTGGTCAGCCAGAGACCAATTGTCGGCCTCTGCCTATATTTTGTATGAGTGGGAAGAGTATGAAAGATATATTTCCCACTCTTCGCACTCATATAAGGTCGACTACTCTGCCGTGCAGATCCTAAACCACAGTAAGTGCAAAAAGTAAGTTTCGAGAAAAACGCAAAAAACCCTTTCAATACACTTTTTTTCCACTTTACTTTCGAATATTTACAATTTTTTTAATGTAATAATAAAGTATGGAAGACACAGAATATGATGACGTAAATAAAAATATTTTCAACATGTCCAGAAATAAAATATTTGGATTTTTTCAAATTTGAACCCTTTACTGTACCCTAAGAAAGATATAAAATCGTAATAAAAGCAGAATAAAGTACAGTAAAAAAACGGGTTACTGTATACAAGACTCGGACACTCATTAAGACGGTGCTGATTGCATGCTAAACTACAGTATCATAGGCAATTTACTGTTATTTACTTAGTATAGGTCACTATAGATTCTTTGGGTATAAAAGAAATAAAACACGATTAATTAATAAAAAAAACTGTAATTCTAGATAAAAAATAATGTAATTACATTACACATAATAACTTAGTTTAAAGAGGTAACTTTAAGTAACAATGTATCACAAAATCAGACTTTGTAAGGCACTTTTTTATTATTTACGTTAACTACTAAGTACTTACTCTTATTTTTTACTAATGGTAATGGCACATAATTAATAATAATAATAAAATAATAATTAATGAGATCCTTAGAAAATTATAAAAATTCAGACTTTTTCGTCGCTTACATTACTACTTAATTAAAAAATACTGGTAGGTAAAAAAGTTTATGTAAGGGGCCACTTGCAGGAAAATGTTAAATCAAGATAAAGCTTAAATCTATATTTGAGACTGACAGTTCCATACATTTTGACATAACTAAACTGAACTTTAGCATTAATCTAGATTTAAATTTTTGCTGCAAGTGGCCCTAAGTAATTTTGAAATTATCAATTATATATCTTCATCACTATTTTCAAACTCAATATCTACTCTTTCATCCGGGCCTGAAGTGACAGGTAATTGTTTCCAGAATCCTATTCTGTTTTTAGGCATCAGTGGTCCCAGCTTTTTAATAAGATCCTGTTTTCTTTTAGCAGCTACACCTTGAGGGACACATCTCACAGGTGCATCAGGGATCTTTTTAGATTTTTGACATGCTCTAATTTTTTTGTTCTGCTATTCATTTTTCTGAAAACAAAAAAACATACTTATATACAAGGTTTTGTTTCAAATTAATACTTAGATAAATATACAGGTAGGTGGGTAGGTAAAATACGTTTATGTCAAACAAGGGACCCGACCAGTGTTTCACACGAATTACGAAATGTGGTAGGTATTTGGGTCATTCAACTATTCTTTGTTCATTTAGATAACTCTTATTTATTCAACACTATTAAACCAAAGCCCGGTATGAACTATATTTTTTAATCAATAGATTCATTGTCAGTACAAGTGTAAAATAAGCTATCCAAATCAGAATAATATGATTGCCAAAAATACAGGTAACTTAGGGGACAAACCACTATTTTCATACAAAACTGGGGACAACATTTAATTGTTTAATAAAGATATCAACCGGGTAACAGAATTCACTGTTTAGGTATATGTGTAATAAAAACACGCAATATTTTAAAGAAAACCCATTTAGTTTTTGTTTTGACTTAAAAGCCTAACAAAGTTAAAAAAAAAAGTGTAGGATAACAATAGTTGATTGATCCATTTTCATATATTATACAAACAGCAAAAACTGTACATCGGTGGACCTTATTACAAAAGGCATAAGGTCTACCGATGTACAGTTAACAGTGTGGGCGATCGTACCTACTTTAAAACAATCGGACTATACGTTATACATTGGCCCGCAAAACTTAGTTTCACACTTTTAGAATAGGTAAATCTCTAACAGAGTGTGATACTTAGTTTTGCGGGCCAGTATATAGGTAACAAAAAATCAATGTTCGGAAATCGGTGATTTGATCAGAATTACTTACTGCCGCACTCAGAGACGCCAATTAAATTTAACGCTTGTTCAGTGACGTGTTGTCTTATTCTTTTGCTATAGCAAAGAAACTGAGAGCAGCAAATTTAATCAAGCATTAAATTTAATCGACATCTCCGAGTGTGGCAGTTAGTAACTTAACTTTAATGAACTAATTGAGAATGAAATAAAGACAAAAACTAATTATATATAAAAGCAAACTAACAATGAATTGATTAGATAATAATGAGCATCTGTAGTTTTTTTTTATATTACTTTTAGGGTGGTATTCCACTTGTCCAAGATCTTCATCCAATGTGCATTGCGTCTCACATTTTTTCTAAGCAAACACTGTGAGACGCAAATACACATTGGACAAAGATCTTGGACATATTTCAAAAGAAATTGTATGGAAATTGTTATATAACAAACATTTAGGTACTTACCTTGACAGTCCACGTGCTCCGTGGCGCCGGACGGTCTGCTTCGCACAACGCGGGAACGCGACTGATGACGAAAATCCGATCTAACGCACAGTAACTGCTGCCACGAATACAGCAAAGACATACGAAAATAGTCAAATTACTATCTAAAACACAGTAAGTTAGTCAGGTACTGTACTTTAAATTGTATAATGCTCTTGTATTCGAGAAATTTACCACTTAAATAACAGTATAACATATTGTTACTGTCTTTTAGATGGTTTTTTAGAAATGGTTGATAAGGAATTTACAAATTAAAATAAGGGTATGATATTTTTACTGTACTTTAGCTTAGTAAGTTTGGTAAAGAGAACAACAAGATTTACAACACAGTATAATTATTTTAGTACATTTATGTTTTACTGTATTTTAATCTGTTTTTGGCTTAAAAGTTGACAGCTCTTCACTGGCTAATTAAGGTTTAAAATTAGATGTTTACTGTATTTTAATCAGTGAAATGTCAAAATTTTAAGCCGTAGTCGTTTTTACGGCACTTTAGTTAGTATTATCAAAATAATTGGCTGACGTTTTGTCATTTACTGTACGTGGAGGCTTCGGTTTTCAACTGTTCCCATCGTCCAAATCATAAATCGAGTATACACAAATATGCGTCTTGTTGTACTGATTCAGCCTCACAAAAAAACAAAAAATCGCAAAAACAGCACTTACTGTGGTTTAGGATCTGCACTGACTGGTCTCTAGCTGACCAATGGGGACTTTACCCTATGTAGTAATTTTTTGGCAATGGTACGAGTATAAGGATAAACGAGTACACCAGCCACTGCAAATACGACGTTGCAGCCTTGAGGACTAAAATTACAGTTTTATTGGTTCAGTCAATTCCTATAGTTTCGCCATGTCAATATTAAGATTTAAAGTGCTAATTTTTGCTAGAGTCAAATGGAACCCTATACTGAGCATGATAAGACATGCTCATGCCCGGTTTTATTTTTAGATGTTTAGGTTAGTTTCCCTCAGGGAAACCAGCGTCTGGCTGTGGTATGAAGCTGCGTAGCTCTTTCGAACGTCATGTTAAATGGTTGGTTTTGCTTATCATTTGTTAATATCTATCTTTCTTTCCATTTATTTGAAAAATATGAAATGAAATGAAATGAAAAATAATTTATTCGGCACATAAATAAAAAACAGTTTACAAGGAAAATGTCTTAACCTATTTTTTTTTTATTATGGCCAAAATGGTCTCCGCTCAGCTTTATGCCTCTGAATGTTGGTAAAACACACAGGCGCTGGTTTTCAGTGAGACCAGGGAGAGTAGATACTTCACCTGATCTCACAACTTTACTTACTTGTGTAAATTCCTTCTTCACAATACAGCAACCACAAAAAGACCTATTAATAAATTAAATTATATAATAACTTGACGCCCTTTGGTGTCCACTTGCCCTCAACACTTTACAGATTTGTGAGATGTGGTCCACTTACACGCAGTAGCTATGCGGGAAATCTGTACTGTACACTCATGGTACATCTCATCTGGCTAGCGTCGCACAGAATGCCATACAACTAAGGGCCCTGCCGTGATACACTACGATAACTAGCGTTTATATTTGTTTAGTTTTTAAACCAATCGCATCACTGGTAGATGACGTGATAGTACGTGTGATCTACCAGTGACGTGATTGGTTTAAAAACGGAAGGAATAGAAACGCTGGTTAGGGTAGTGCATCTTAGCAGGGCCCTCTGGGCCATTCTACTTTTCGTTGTACATAATTTTTAGCCACGTTCTCACTAAACTATTTTTATTCCAAGACACGGTAAAGTGCTGCGTTTTGTAACTTGAAACTCGAAAAAGGACGTAAATGAGATTATATTTAGAATTATCCCAGTTCAAAAAAGTTATTTGTAATAACTATAAAGTCCCCGACTTTTCTATGGAAAAAGTGCAATGTACCGCTGAATTACCAAGATTCTTCAACGATAATTGAGTAATTTGTTTTTTTTTTGAAAACTGTCAATCTTAAACATTTTAAGTTTATGCTATTATTTCTTCGCGGACTCATAATTTGGTATACTTTTTATCGGATGACGACAAAAGTCTACGCTTTCAAGTACTGGCCCAACTATCTCGTAAACTTGCTCGCTCATCTTCACCGATCTTTGTCTTGACCCACAGCACAGCCTTGCTCTCTGGTTTATAGTTATCTAGTTTTGTGGCATAGTGGGCTACTAGGCAAAGGTAGGCGACCTTTGCCAGCCGACTCCAACAGAAGTGGCAGAGATGTGTTAAATTCGTTATTAGCTCATAAATTAATTCCAGTGGCTCCATGTAGCTGTGATGTTCGCAGCGGCCACACCCCGGTATACCGTGTCAGCTCACGGGCTAAACGTGAACGAGGAGCTTGCCATTTAGGTGGTTAAGTTTTATTTGGATCCCTCCTGCACAGCGCATGAAGTCTGATTCGCGAGGAAGGCAAATCACCATCAGATATGCAAAGGGCGTTGCGGACTCTGCGATTCAGCAAGGCAAGGAGGATGGCCAAGGGCGGCGTAGAGGACAGTTATTTAGTAACATCAGCCAGACACATCATCTGACCTCTCCAGTCGTAGCGGTTCTCCGTTCCACTGGATCGAAGACGAGTGCGTGCGCCTGCGTGTGCGCGAACGCTTGCGCACCCTAATATGTCCTGCGCATTTGACTGCTTCCGATCTTCCGCTTGCGAGCTTTTGTTTGGGTGCTCTTCGCTACTCTAAAATTTGCAAACTTCTTTTTTAACACAAACATTTTTTAGCATACATGTTTTTTGTTATAAAGAACTCTTGGTCTAACATTGTGTTGTTTAAAATTTCAATGACTAAAAGACTAAATCCATAATATTGTTCGGTCGAATTGTTTCAATTTTCTAAAATTAAAACAACAGTTAAAATCAGCGTGAATTAGGAAACATTTTTATCCCAACAAAAGTGAAAATTTTGAAGATTATATGAAAGAATGTACGCAAGGACGTCTAATGATCAAAACCATCCCTACAGGACCTTGTAGTCTGTAATGCATCGCAATGTACGCAGTACGTAGGAACTATCAAAATAATATAGGGATATTTTTGATCCTCAGAGATTCTTGATGTGTGTATTAACTCTGAGCGTATTACTCTGTTCAATCTAGGATGACGCATGTGACCGCCGTAACTCGTAATTTCAACCACTTACTATACCTACTCACACGCGAGGTATTTAAATATAAGCGATCAATTATTTAAAATCCTCATCATCGTCGTTAGGTTTGTACAAAAGTAGTATTAATGTAAAGTTAAAGAAGTAAGTGTAGGCATCATCCTCGATTAAACAGAGTACTATATCCCGGACACCCTGTATAGGTATAGACAGTTCAGCTTAGTCCTCAGGGTTGTTATTTGGGCTACAAAATTTGAAGTAGTCGCAGGAATACAAGTCTTGAGAATGCAGATGTCTATGGGTCTCAGATCCCACATAAGTAATATCAGGTGTTCTCATTTATTTGCCTTCTCCTAGTCGTAAAAGACAGCGTTTGAGGACGTTTTCAAATTTAAAACACTTGGTATATGGCTGCCGCTTACTACCAACAGGAAGGCCCACCTGATGGGAAGTGGTCACCGCCGCCGATGCACGTTTGCATCGCCGGAGGCGTCACCAATGCATTGCGGGTCTCGAAGAAATTTAATGTTATTTTTATTAAAAAGGACCGTATTGGATCTACTAGTAACGCAGTTTCTTGCGAACTTAAGTAGCGTAATGGGGTTTTTTTCTACATTGCCTTTACCCCTATTTTTACAGTTTTGAAAACATTACAACACGTGACAGCAATCAAATGACGTCTGTGTTAAAAGCATTATGATAACAAATAGATGTAATTAGATAATAAACTGAAGAGGCTTAATGCAAATGACGCATTAAAACCGATGCAAATGTACTTTGCACATGTCTACTCCCAGATGTTGTATGGCCCGCTTGTATGAGGAAACTTCATGGATGGCAACAGGATAAGTCTTATGCGAAAACGTTCCATTCGTTAACCGGCGTGAAAAAAAGGCACTCTTTCGGGGGCCATTTCATAGCCCAGAGCATACAAATAAATAAATATCGGGGACAATGTCACATCAATTGAACTAGTCTCAAAGTAAGCTCTGGGCTTGAGTCTATGGGTACTAGACTACGATATTTTTTTAATTCACGTATTCAGTGAATTTTACAGTAATACAATGAAACATTAAAACTATAAGTATTTAAATTAAAATAAAACTAAGCTACTCAAATATTAAAGATATAAATAATAACACAGGTAATAATCATCACTATAAAAAGAACACCCTCTCTAGCAAGTATATTGTATACAGTGTGTGGCCCAAAACCGGGGCGAAAAAAGTAAATGGGGATTCTTTAGAACATTTCAATTAACTATCACAAGAATCTAATATTAAAAAGTCTATAATTTTGGAGAAAACAGCCTACAAAGTTAAAAATCGTAGGTAATGTATTTTCCCGTCGCGATATCATCGCTTGGTCACTTGGTACGCGGTATGTCTGAGTACAGGGTGCCATTGACAACACGCGGTAGATTTAGCGGTGTTTGCATTACATTGAATTTGCGATTAAGTTTGTTAGAAAAAAACTGAAAGTTAAGTTTTGATTTTAATTAGGTAAGACCATTATAATGTAATTACCGGTGATCTATAGAGCCCCTGTTTTTAATATTATCCCCGGTTTTGGGCCACACACTGTAGAGAAATATAAACTTAAATATACGTATAGGAAACATACATGACTAAGAAACAAATATTCACGTTCATCACAAATACCTGCCATTACCGGGATTTGAACCCCGGATTGCTAGGTTTGTAGGTAGGGTCACTACCAACTAGGCCAACGCAACGTCAAGTATATTGACGCACTACTCAGCTAGATTCTTTTAAACGACTCGTTCTCGAACTCGACGCACCAAATATTAACCGGCCAGATGAAGTTGTCCCGTCGAGTAAAAACCACATTTAAGGGCGTGCATTCTCAGCTCGTATGATTTCACTAATTGGATCAAACGTTGAAAATTGTATTAAAAAGAATAAAACACCTCTATTTACACTTTTCCGAATCTAATGTTTTTGTCGCAATCCTGGCGGATAGTTGTTACCGCAGCTCGTCAAGGTTGCCCAAAATAATTGAGGAGTTCAAAAAATGATTGCATTTTGAAAGGTTCTATCTCGGAAACTATTGAGTCTACATAGACAATTCTTATTTCATATTGTAGCAAATTTAGTCAACTTTAAAAACTATTCAGAAAGGTACAATCAAAAACGAGGCCTTTAGTGCTATAGATGCCAAAATCAGAAAAAAAAACCCAAATTTACGCGGCTTTTTTGATTTTTGACGATGTTGGTTTGCGACGCCGCAAAGACCTTTGAGCGAGCATGACATGCTCATGTTGCCGGACAACCAACATAAAAGTAATATTGTGTCAAACAGCTGTCCGGCGAGAAACATCACAGTGTGTTCTCGTTTAAAAGGGTCAAAACAAAACTAGATAGTAGAATAGGCAGTAGGTCAAGAGATAACGGCCGGTCAAGATGTCCGAGTAAGTTTATAACACAAAATGGCTCTATGTCACTTTGTGCGACGATAACCAGATAAGATGTAACATTAGTGTACAGATTTCCCGCAGTTTATTATACTGCCTGCGTGTGCGCGGGCAGTTTCACCGATCTGCTGATATAAGTGTTGTGGGCAAGTGGACACCGAAAGACGTAGCATTATTATTTAAATAAATTTATTAACAGTTCTTTTCGCGGTTGTTGTATTGTTAAGAAGAAATTTGCACATGTAAGTACAGTTTTGAGAGCCGGTGAATAGAATAGAATAGAAATAATTTATTCAACGTAAACACATTTAAAACAAGTGCAAAGCTAAACAAAACATTTAACATGATGTTAGAAATGGTTTTACTTAGCTTTGTGTCTCAGCCGTGACGCTGACTTAGGCTGCGGCTCCACTGAGGCGGAGGCGGGACCAATAGCAGGCGTTAGTTTAGATTATATTGGTTAATATTGTCTATTTTAATACCCATTTGTGAACTTTCCTGTTAAGACCCTTTCTTACCTGTGTATTAATTGTTGTTAATTGTACTTGCTATTAATAGTTGTTAAGTGTTAATCTTTGTCCGTGCTTAAGCGGTACCTCCGCTGTTGAAGCGGCTTTTTATGGTTTTAATCACTGTTAATTTAGTTCTATCTGCGAGAACCTATAATTGGCTTTCTAAATTTATTTTAAATTCTATTTCTGTTAAGTATAGCTGTTGGATCTCCTCAAATAAATAAATAAATATTGGCACAGCTCCACTCCACTCCGCTCATCTCTGCCTCAGTAGAGCCGCAGCCTAGAGGGTTGTGAAGTGCCACTAAAATCGAGTACTTGTAAAAAAAACAATGCAAATTTAGCTCCGGACGATAACATTTCTCACCCCCTTTCTCAATCAAGTCCGATTTCCATCATCATTTCAGCCTATTGCAGTCCACTGCTGGACGTAAGCCTCCCCCAGGGTTCGCCATAAGGCCCGATCTCCCGTTTTCGCCATCCAGTCACCACCAGCCACTTTTTTCACGTCGTCGGTCCATCTGGCTGGAGGGCGTCCTACGCTACGCTTGCCGAGCCGTGGTCTCCACTCGAGAACCCGTCTGCTCCACCGATCATCGGTTCTGCGACAGATGTGACCAGCCCACTGCCACTTCAGTCTGCTACACTTCTGAACTACGTCAGTGACATTCATTCCATGATTTCTGAATATCTTGTGGTTATTATATATAACTTAGTCTGTACGTATCTGTTTTTGTTGTAAAGGAAAACGTACAGACATAGTTTTTCATGATATCTACAACATATTAAAAAAACGTAAATATCGGATTATTTTAAGCTTCACAATCCTCTTAAAAAATAACTTAAATATCTAAAACAATAGGGCAGAACATTTTAGTCCTCAAGGGTGCAAGCCATTTGCAGTCTTGACATTGCAAAATATTTACTTACCAACAGGTGGCCGGTGCACTCGTTTATAGGGTAAAGGAACCAGTAGTCAGCCTTTTAACGAGTTTTCGAAGTTTGACCTCTTGTTTCTTAAGCATAGGGTTACATTAACAAACATGCTCCACGATTTTATTCAATACACGCTTAATTTTCTTACTGGACTACGTAGGAAATCATAAATCAGTTTATAAATGAAATATTTTACTTATAGTTAAAAATGGTACTTTATTCTAGAGCTCAGCCTCAAATCCAGTCAATAGCCGCAGTGTACTCAGTACTCAGCCTTCATGTTTACTACTTAAAATGAAAGCAGCTGAATACTGGAGCTAAAAAATCCAGTAGTCAGCCCCATAAAATAAATATTTTTAAACGCGGCCGGCCGACTAATGGGTTTTTCTTAGAATGTAATAAAGTTTTTTTTTTTATATATATAAAAAATAAATTTGAGCGGTCTAATTTTGGTGTCATTGCAAAAAGTAGAAGTCAAATAATAAAATAATGAAATTAATAGTTTATTCTTAGTATTAAGGTGGATAATATCAGTTACATGTACCAAGAAACAGGCTGTGCCTAGTTTGAGGCTGTGCCTTTACCTTATTATAAGTTTTCTTTTTACAAATAAAAATCTTATCTTATCTTATCTAAATCTTATCTTATGTATAAATAACACAAAAAATATTCAACTATTTATCTTCAAATATTTAAACTAAGCCACTTTCCATCAGGTGGGCCGTCTGTTTGCCCGTCGACGGTATTAAAAATAAAAATAACGGATGCATTATCCACCGCGATAATGGCGAACGTGATACGCGCTCAAGTGAGCCCTAAAGCGCGATTATTAGCCGGCGTCTGTCGAATTTCTAATTATGATAAACTGTATATAAGTACTTTTATCTTTATCCAGTACAGATAGTGCATACAAACCTCGAGCTCTTAATTTGTGTAAAATTGACTTGCTGACATTTAGTCTCTTCTTACAGAGCAATGTTGATGCTCATTCTGGGCACGGTGCTAGCCAGCCTACTGGGCTGGCTGGCTATTCAGTACCACCAGCGAAGTCAGTACTGGGCCAAGCGAGGGATCCCATACAGCCCTCCACACCCGCTGTTCGGGAATTTGTCCTTCATGTTTAAATTGAACATGGTAAGTTATTTTATATTCCTCAAGTGGATGTCGATACTTACAAGTATCAACATAGAAAGACATATAATTCATTCAGTTCGTTTAATGTTTAGTGTGAGGTGAATGGTATGAGATATTTTTTTTTAAATATTGTTTCCAGGGTGAATGGATTCGCGACCTGCACGCTCGCTTCAAGGAACCGCTGTTGGGTATCTGGGTGTTCCAGCAGCCAGTTCTGGTCGTGGCAGATCCTCAAGTGGCGCGACGCGTGTTGGTGCAGGACAGCGAGCTGTTCCGGGACAGGTACCTTAGCTCCGGCAAGAGCGACCCTATTGGAGGACTGAATATCTTCACTATCAATGTAAGTTATAATGCTTATAATGTAATAAAGCTCTTGATTGGCGTTGTCGAAATGGAAAATCAGTTTAAAATGACACGTATCTTGTTGCGAATAATAAGAATATTATGAAACCGTTAATAATCGGTACCAGGATAACAGAAATTATCGTGTTTTTAAATAATGAACGTTATCTAAATAAACAACTTGCTTCGTGCTTGACAATAATAGATAATTATGATAAAAGGTCGCAGTAGACGTTTAATAGTATTAATGATAGCTTATAATTTGATTTAAGAACCGAACAACACACAGTATCAAAACAAGTGACCAGTGTAATACTTATTTAAAAAAAAGTACAATTATGGTGTAAATGAACGTAACCTCGATAACCAACATTATAATTATCGGTAAGTTTATATTTCTGGATAGATATTCTATCCAGATTTCGTATCAAATATCATTACAGTCAAAGGTGTGGTGTATCTTTTACAACGGGTGATAAGACCAACATCCTACAAGAACAGGGTCAATACTCCTGGAACCCTGCCACCACGTTACTCGCTGACCAGTCGCTTGCAACAGTCATTGCTCTCGTTAAAACCATATTTATTATTATTATCGGATTGGTTTGAACTCCGCCACCATTAACTGTCAAGTAAATAAGAACAATCATAACGTTGTCAATACGATAACATAACAATAAACATTAAAAAAACATTATACAGTAACTTAAACTAGCTATATAATATAATAATAGCGGTGACGATGCCCCTTTTTAAAATTTCTTAATATCTGTTTTAAGAGACCGCTTTAAACTTAGTCAATAATAATTTGTTCAAATGCAAAAATACTTTAACTTGTCTAGGGGACACCGTTGATGTAGGAAAACATATTGAAACTTTTATTTGGTCGTTTCTCAACGTCTTATATACACAATAGGTGTGGTTTTTTTTTCTCCCTCTATCTCTCTCCCAAAATTTTTGGCATGTTTTCCTGCTGATCTACACATGTTATTTGATATTATATTTAATTTAACATTACACGGACAGAAAAAGCCCAGTTTATGCCTGTTTTCTCGACCTATCGAAAGCCTTTGACCGAGTCGACTATAACTTGCTGTGGCATAAACTGGGGAAGATCGGTCTGCCGGCTGAGTGTGTGGCTGTCCTTAGACACTGGTACAACAATCAGACGAACCAAGTTAGATGAGCTAACACTCTATCCGGCGAGTACAAGCTTGATTGCGGGGTTAGACTAGGGGGTATAACGTCTCCAAAGTTGTTCAATTTGTATGTCGACGAGTTGATAGATCGGTTTAGCAGCATGCATGCGGGTTGCTACGTGGGAAGCACATGTATAAATAATGTAAGCTATGCCGATGTAATGGTGCTGCTGGGCCCATCTGTCAGCGCGATTGTGTAACTATTGGCCACCTGCGAGGCGTATGCCTTGGCTCATGGTCTGGTTTACAACCCTCAGAAGAGCGAAGTCATGGTTGATAAGGCGGGAAAAATTATACCATACTATGTGCCCTGAATTACGCTGAGCGGTGCTCCACTGAATATTGTGGACAAGATCAAGTACCTTGGCCATATTATCACGAGCAACTTGAAAGATGATCAAGATGTTGAGAGGGAGCGTAGGGCGCTAGCGGTCCGAAGTAATATGCTTGCCCGCAGGTTTGCTCGTTGTTCACATGCTGTAAAAATTGGGGTTTTTAAAGCTTTTAGCCAATCTTTTTACACGAGCGATTTGTGGGTTAGGTCTACAAAAAGGGCCTATAGCGCTCTGCGCGTTCAATACAATAACGCATTTAGAATGTTGATGGGACTGCCGAGGAGGTGCAGTGCATCGGGTATGCTCGTAGAAGCTCGCACGGACTGCTTTCAGGCAGTTCTACGCAAAAAGATAGTGTCACTGTTGGTTCGTGTGAGACAAAGCCCCAACAGCATTCTAAACGCGATTGTGGGCAGATTTACCTTGTCCCATTTTAAAGATCTGGGTGGGACAAATCAAGGGTGCAGCCGAAATTGTAGTTTAATTTTAACTAACCCAAATTTGAAATAAGATTTACTAACCTAACTCCTTACTAACATTCTATGGATAACTTGTGGTCCGAAATAAAGATATTTAATTGTAATTTTAATTAATTAATTTAATTCTTATACCTTTATATAATGCTAAGACTAAGTATTACCATTGTAATATGAAATATTGAAAAAAAATGACTGACTGCTGAGTTTCTTAGCAGGGGTCTCCTCTTGGGAAGCGCCGGTAAATTCTTAACATAAAAAAGTGCCCGTGCGGCTTACTGAATAAATGACTTTAATCTTTATCTTTCTTTTATCACATACATAATTATGTGGTAAAAAATAAAGTACTAATTTTAATCGAGCAATAACAAGTAAAAGATATAGGAAGGAAAGTAGACGAGTAGAATTATAAAGTCCCGAACTGTACGATTTGGGGGCACATTTTTAAACGTTATCCTGATACACTCTTTGGTGAACTATATACTGAATGTTTTTCTAGGATCCAATATGGACCAACGTGAGACGTCGCTTGACATACCTCTTCACAGCGGCTAAACTGAAAGCAATGTCACCATTTGTTTTGCAAAAGACGAAGGAATTAGTGCAGCGAATTAAGCAAGATAAAGCAGACAAAAAGACTATTGAAATACGAGTAAGTTCTTATAACTAAGTTTCGTATTTGAAAAATCAGGCGTCTTTGAGTGGGGTAAAATATTATGGTGATGTATTGAACTGAAATTGGGCGGAAAATTATGTCATGATTTGTATTTCTCATCCTTATTTTTTGGTCCATATTGTTTTTTTGTAATTTTAGGAACTGTTCAGTGATTTTAGCACAGACATTATTGGCACATTTGCTTTTGGAATAGAAAATAATGCCGTCCTCACCGGAGACAGCCCAATCCGAGCCGTGACTCGTACTTTTATGGAGTTCAACTGGTTCCGCGGTCTTGGCTGGTTCAGCATTTTCTTCTGGCCCAGCCTCGTCGACATCTTCGGGTAGGTATTTATTCATACAATCATCATTATCATTATCATCATAATCACTGTCATCCTATATTATATTTACAGCGTTCCCGTTATTCGTTATTATAAATGCATAGATCTTATAACAATTACACAATTTCTCTTGAACTATTACTTCATAGTACAACTTACTGTGCATAGTGACATATTCAAACGCAATCGTTGAATGTACCTTTTGAATTTGTTAAGGTTCTCAATGTTTCCGAAGAAAACTACGGATTTCTTCAGGAAAACAATACACGCCATCATTGATCAGAGAACAACCAGCAAGATTGAGAAGAATGATATGATTGACGCTTTGATGAAGATGAAAAGAGAAGGTTTGGATGATGGCGAGGGTAAGACAGTATTGAAGTTAATAAACTTACACAAGATTCCCTGTAACAAAGGCAACCATTTTATAGAATGTTTTCATATACTTTCATTTGCCCGAAAGTAGTTTTTCATGGCATGGTTAACGTTGAGGATATTATATTAGTATCAATAAGGTTTCAACGAAGAATGAAATTACTTATAAATAAATGTACTTACAGCAATATTTAGTGAGCCGGCATGCTTTGAAACCTAACATGGCTGTGTTTATCGTGTGACAAAGTATGAATAAGGTATCCTTTGGATACGTTAATAAGTACGACAGTGCCGGATGCTTCATCCACATTTGACATTTGATTTAGACGCAGCCGTACTGGGCCCACAGGGTTTTTTTGCGACGATGGTTTCGCACACCTTACTTTTCCATAGCATTGACGTTGTTAAAAGTAAATAAGAGCTGTCATAACGTCAACAATGTAATTACAATATTGAAGCAAAATGAACTTTATACATTCAATGTGGAATAATAATATACTAGAAAATCAAGATATTTTATAGGGACCCATTTGAATCAGCAGTCCTTTAAAATTAGAAAACACGATCCGAAATAACACCATTACCTACTTGTAACTCGTCTGTATAGACAATTTCATAAGCTTATACGACGATGATGTTTTAAAATACAGTTGATATTTTTTCAGAGCTCACTGATGACCTCTTGGCAGCCCAAGCTTGTATTATGTTACAAGGCGGATTCGATACCAACGCCGGTGCCATGGCTTACATGGTGATGGAACTGGCTCACGATCCTGAAGTTCAAGTAATTATTGTAACAAAGCTCTTTAGGCTAGGTACACCGAACGCGTGTGGAAAGCGGAGGTTGAAGGCCACGCGCGTTGACCACAATATGAACCGCATTGCTCAGCTGTAGCGCGTGACCACGTTTGAACTAATATTCACTTTTTGATTTTTTTTATGATGATTGCAAATCAAAAGGAGTTGAAATTAACTTTTTTATATTTGGCAAATTAAGAGTTAAAATTGTATTCCCTCGGGAATAGCGTACTCGTTTGCTTAATAAGGTATTTAGTATCAAACGCGTATTTAATATTAATATTTTATCTATTCTATAAAATTCAGTTATCTTATTTTAGATAGAGATATTGTACTAATAGCGGACCAAATACCCAGCAAGCGTAAAATACTGTTTGTCGACATGTTTTTAAATCTATTACATTTTCATTTATTGACAATGTTTTTGTTTCGACAGGAAAAACTATATCAGGAGATTGTTAAAGTCAAAGAGGAGAAAAACGGTGCCGAGATAGATTTTAACACTTCAGAAAATATTAAATACCTCACGTGTGTTATTAAAGGCAAGTCGTTGTGTATTTTACTCATCCATGATTCATATTTTTTGCTTACTGTATGTATTTAGTTGAGAGGATGAAGATAGACGTTCTAGAAATGTGGTGCTGGAGGAGAATGCTGCGGGTCTCATGCACTGAAACCGTCCAGCCGTTACCGTCTGATCCGTAACAACGATTCAATACTCCAAGAACTCGGTATCAAACCGCAACTATAGTAAAGTCCCGCATCCTCACATTTTTTGGCCACGTATGCTATAGGGGAGATATCCATTGAGTGATTTGTGGTCCAAGGAAGAGTTGAAGGCACCCGGCCTAAAGGCAGATCCCCTATGAGATGCCCAGACTAAATTAAAGCTGCTGTAGATAGCTCGTTACACCAATGCACGAGGAACCCATCTGTCAGAGAGGAGTGGAACCAAGTTGTGAAGCTTCCCACCAGCGCCTGAAACGACGAAGAAGAAGAAGAAAACCATATTGCTCTTAATATAAGATCGCCAGTCAAACTCAAAGGGTTGATCTTTATGACTGTCATAAGACCGGTCGTTGAGTATGGCAGTGAAATGTAGGCCGTAACCAAGAAGAACGTGCATGCCATTCAAGTTGCCGAAATGGAAATGCTACGCTTAGGTGCATGCGATATCGCCGATAAGGTGCAGGAAAGTAGGCTGAGATGGTATGGCCACGTGAAGAGGAGGCCGCTACACTAGGTTAGGAACTTGGCATTACATATTTCAATCTCTGGTCGTAGATTTAAGAGCAAACCCAAGACATGGTGAAAAGATGTAGTGCTGAAGGACATGCAGGAGTGTCAGAAATCCGAGGACGATGTTCAGGACAGAGCGAAATAGAGAAGAAATATTGTGAAAGCTGACCCCACCATTATACAGTGTGTGGCCCAAAACCGGGGATAATATTAAAAACAGGGGCTCTATAGATCACCGGTAATTACATTATAATGGTCTTACCTAATTAAAATCAAAACTTAACTTTCATTTTTTTTCTAACAAACTTAATCGCAAATTCAATGTAATGCAAACACCGCTAAATCTACCGCGTGTTGTCAATGGCACCCTGTACTCAGACATACCGCGTACCAAGTGACCAAGCGACGATATCGCGACGGGAAAATACATTACCTACGATTATTAACTTTGTAGGCTCTTTTCTCCAAAATTATAGACTTTGTAATATTAGATTCTTGTGATAGTTAATTGAAATGTTCTAAAGAATCCCCATTTAATTTTTTCGCCCCGGTTTTGGGCCACACACTGTATAGGATTGATAATAACGAGGAAGAGAGAAAAAGAGAGACATTGCTTTTGACATGTCATCGTTTTGTTCTTAACTCGGCCTCTATCTAATGAATAATAGCTATCGTAACGTTGACAATACGATTTATATGATCAGTATTTATTTCTCTATATAAGATATTTATATCGTTGTCTAGTACAATATAGCATAAGCCTAGAGCCTTACTTTGTCTGAGTCAATTTGTATGATATTATCCCTGATATTTATTTATTTTTTATTAATTATCTCCCGTAGAAGTATTGCGAAAGTACCCCCCAATGGGTTGGCTGGACCGTATCGCCGCGGCTGACTACAAGGTCTCCGACAAGCTGACCATCTCCGCTGGGACTCCTGTCTACATCAACTCCATCGGGATGCACTACGACCCTCAATACTTCCCGGAGCCGACAGTCTTCGACCCTGAGAGATTCCAGCCCGAAAATGAAAAAAACATCGTCCCTTACTCTTATTTACCGTTTGGTGAAGGTCCCCGTGTTTGTATAGGTAAGTAAGACGTGATCAACCAAACCGGGAGGGGAAGATATCGTAAGGTCCGGTTTTGCGATAACCATTTAAAAAGTTACGCGAAGAAATAACGGTGTTGCGTTATATTATAGGACATATAAATAGGAGTAGCAAGAGAGAAGCGCCCTGGTTACCTTTTTTCTACGTAAAAATAATGGTATGTAAATTATGTCACTGTGGCGGGTACAGTCGACTTTCTAAGTTCTCTACCGTACAAGACCAAAGGTCAACTGGCAGTGTCGTATTCAACCTTAATATTGGCAGAATCATCGCATCAATCGATGGCGCCATAATATTCCAAATTTGAATTGATATTTACTTTCTATATAGCTGCACACTTTTGTAGCTTGTGGCTTGAAGGTGAAGGATTAGTGCAGTAGTTCAAACATGACCAGGACCTCTATTCAACACGGTAAAAAACATATCGTCTTTGATCTGTTATTTATTTATTTATTTATTTATTTGGAAAACAAATTACACAGCATTACAGTTAAACACCAAGGCACTGTGAAATTCATACATTGCAACAAAAATACAAACACTAACAATAAGTAAGAACACATAGCACAGCAGATAACAATATTAAAATTTACAAACAATTAAATTAAACTGAAGACGGTCGGTCATCCATCGCCTCACAGAACCTTGTACATTCACCACATATAATCCTCCAGCTACCTGCAAAGACATCGCAGTCAGGTGCTGAGTCGAGAAGCGCATTCAGATATTGTAAAGCGCGAACAAGTGGGGAATTCCTGTACGACACAGTGCGCGCCTTCGGAACTGCGAGCAGATCGCGGTGGCGTGGCCGAAGATTAAACTTGGATTGAGACAGTGAGGGTACGAGTAGGCGTACCAGTTGTTATCGTATGGTCACCGTTTATAATAGCTCTTATTTACTTAACAGTAATAGAGGATGACATCAAAACAATACCATAACAGGTCAAAGACGATATGATTTTTACCGTCACGTTCAACTTCTTTCTGGCCAAGCCGATACGATCTTGCTTGCAAACCAAATTTTCACCTACTTTATAAAAATGAATAGTTAATATCATAATCTATTTAAATATGCATTACCACAGGCTCGTCCAAAAAGGTATGATAATAAATATCTTTTAATACCAATTGAAGCTATATCAGTTTCTAATGGAATGAATTTTGCAAGCGCGTTGCCAACCCTGAGGACTATGATGAGAATGGTTTTGGTTTTACCGCTTAAGCATCATTTATCTCAGGATTCAGGTTACTTGTAACAGGTTAGAAATATTTGGTACCTCGCGATATCGAATCGATATTCAAAACCATTTGGGACACTGGTACTCCCACCCACGTGAATCATTAAGATAAAACTATTTTTCTTATGTTTCAGGGCAACGCTTCGCGATGATGACAATGCGATTCATGATGGCCGAGCTCGTCAGCAAATTTAAGTTCAGGCCACTGCCTGGCTTCCCAAAGCCAGCGGACATACAGTTCGAGAAGAAAGGCCTGTTCCTTATGCCAGGCCAGCCTCTCTCTGTGGAATTTGTTTTAAGGGACTGATATCTCTAGGAATAGTTGTACTTCCAAATAATGTGTTCGAAAACGCATTCAGTTTTTCTATGACTTTCTGGCCAGATTAAAAATAAAAACCCTATTTCTCCTGGTCACGCTACTTGAGAACGGCTTTACCGATTTCATTAATCTCTTTTTTGAATGTGTTCTAAAACTTCTTAGAAGGTTCTTACATTGAAAAAAATGAAGAATATAGCGCAGAACAAAAATGCACTTGGAAAGTCGGAAATTTGCAGCGGGGGGCGGAGCCGCTGGAGGGCCGCTATACTTCAAAGATGTCATTATTCTTTTACGTATTAAAGGTCAAAATGTTTGGCTCCTAGAGGAGCAATTAGGTATTCAAAGTTCGAAATAACAAAGAAAATGTACTTTTAAAGACGTTTTAAGTTATAGTCTAGATATTTCAAGGTTTTTAATGGTTATCTCCATAGTTATATTGAAAGGTATTAATAAATTGTCTAGTACCCACAGTACAAGCCTAGAGCTTAGTTTGGGGCTGACTCAGGTGCGAGATTGTTCACTGACATTTAATATTTTATTTATATTTTATAAATGAATTTTAGCGACGTCAAAAAATAAAATTCAGTCTTGGACTATTGTGTTTTATTTTTCGTATTCAATAGGTATTACGTAGTGTTTTCATGTCAATCCACGAACTTCCGCCCTACCATTTATTTAACGAATACATTGACGCTACCGGACAACTGGGGCAGTTTCTTGGCGAATAGTGCGCTCACAAGATTAACCATTTTTGTGTTGTACCTACTTGTACAACCTAAATTAAGTACTAAGTTACTAGTCTACTTGGATATTTTATGTGTCAAATACCCTTTCCTTGTCGATTGTGAAACAGGCGGTAAGTGTAAGTACTATGTATTTATTATGTAAGTGCAGCAAAAATTTATGCAATCCATGAAGGCAATGACCCTGACCTGTAATATATTAATATGACATCACGTTTGATTACTTTAATTACTTTGTGTGTGAACATAAAGATAAAGATTAACAGACATTTATTCGCAAAAAGATCAAGACACAGAGAAAGTGTTGCGACACGGTCCCAACTCAGCATTCGCTAGCCGTAAAGCCAGCACTGGTCTTACGTTGGAACCGCTTGGTGAAGAGACGGAAAGTGACATACTTAACACAAAACAAGGTTAAAAGAAATCATCAAGGATCAAATACAATCATTTATTCGACATTATCTCGAACGTATCGAAAGACAATAAAAAATAATACCACCAACATGTGTGACAGTTTGTTCTGTGTCAGTTCCCGCCGTTCCCACCGTTCCCGCCGAGTCTTCGTGGCGCGTTGTCAAGGTTCCTCGGCGCTTACTGATTCTGGCAGCTGCTGGACTGCTAATATTCGGTATCTCTGCCCTGGTACCGCACCGCCGTTGCACCCCCCCATCTGTTCCTGTTCGGCGGTTTTTAGCTACAAATGAGTGTACCGCAAGAATTGCGTAGTGAAGCGCCTTATGGTTATCTTTTCTTCTTCTTCTTCTTCTTCAGCCTATAGCCACCCAATGCTTAGTGTAGGCATCCTGCATTGCTCGCTACCCATCTCAATCCATTATGGTTATGATTATATTTAATTGGCGCAAGGAGGCCTAATTAAAGAACCGGTGAAGTGCGAATCGGACTCACGCACCCAGGTTTCCGTATTTATGATAATTCCTTGATAATTACTCCGCGCGACTTACGAAGACGTTTGTGGCTGATGATATTGGGTTCCAAGTTACCGAGCAGAGGATTTCCACCAATGATCACTTGACTCTTTTATAATACCTATAATAAGCAGCGTTTGACCAAATTGAAAATCTCTGAAATTAAAAGGCTACGCTTATATGTGGGTCAAATATGCTAAAATTCATGTACAGAAGGATGATAAGATAAGTCCAAGGTTTTTATTATTAATAGCGAAAACGATTTAAACAAATTACTTTAGTCAATCAGTGTCTTATATATCATAATGTGTTTATTACTGGTGTTATTGTTATCTTTAGTAACGTTATTGATATTTTTCATGTTAATACTTGTATTAAGTGTTGAAATTTTGGGACCCCTGCCTTATCTGAGGGAATCGTCAGTTGTTATTGTCGAAACCGCTGGCTCATTGTTTCCTGAAGAGTCACTGGCTCGCGCTTATGGGAAAATGTTTATGCCTGTTAAAGAATATTCTCAATATTAAGACATTATGAGCCGATTTTGGCTTTCTTTCTCAAAAAAAAAACAAATACCTACATACAGAACACGGCGCACGCAGTCAGTTAGTGATCATTCACAAGTTTGAATAAGAAACGCGTTAACTGTGTCTAAAATTACCGAGTACGGCGGTTGATAACCATGACCAAAAGAGTTTAACCATTATATACTCTAATGGTTGCCACATAAAATTTCAAGTCATTATACTATTACTATGCATTATACTATTAGTATGTAATGGTCACGTTTATCGATGTGCATAAACGTGTATAAAACTTTCTGATTAGTAAGTAAGGAGGGATGCATTAGCCACCGCGATAAAGGCAAACGTGATACGCGAACAGGTAAGCCCAACTCTACATAAGTACTTTTATCTTTGTCCGGCACCCACAGTGCATACACCTCGAGCTCTCAATTTGTGTAAAGTTGTCTCTGCTATTTAGTATTTTGTTATATAGCAATGTTGATCCTCTTTCTGTGCACGGTGCTAGCCAGCCTACTGGGCTGGCTGGCTATTCAGTACCACCAGCGAAGTCAGTACTGGGCCAAGCGAGGGATCCCATACAGCCCTCCACACCCGCTGTTCGGGAATTTGTCCTTCATGTTTAAATTGAACATGGTAAGTTCTTTTATAAATCTCAAGTGGATGTCAATACTCAACTTTCAAAATAGACGGACACATAATTCACTACCTACATTTACGTATAATTCACCCTTAAAATAAATTAAATCTTTGTAGTAATGCTTTATCTAGAAACATCAGATTTACACCGAAAATACAAGAATCAAACTACCGCAGACATACAGACAACTGACCAAGAAGTCAGATCCACATTATAATCGCTAGGTTTTTTATCATGGAAAAGTATTACTGAATTTCGATTGTTTAAAGGACAAATCTCTTAGTCAAACTATGAATTCGTAAGAATTTACTTTTTACGAAAATTATAATTCCGAATATATGAATTCCGTAAATTCACAAACCAGATCGGATGTAAAATTCGGAATTGTGAAACTTAACTACGAAAACTTTAGTGTGGATTTTTATTTTTCCTACTACAATTAGTTTTTACTCGTGTCACGGTTTTATTGTATCCTAATTTATTGAAGCCAGTCCCTTCTGAAAGCGTCAAGCTGATCTCGCCAACTGCGCTTAGGCCTGCCATGACGCCGAATTCTCTCTTGTGGCATCCAGTTGGGATGCTTTCAGAAGAGACTGGCAGGAGGCTGCACAACACAGAAATGCGTGGAAGGATGACAAGGAGGCCTTTGCCAAGCAGTGGGACACTTTAGGCTAACAAATAAAATTATTGAAGCACTATATAAGCGACGTTAATTTCTTCCTTGAGAACTACATCTGTCATTGTGGCACGATACAGGTATGAGGTAAAATATTCATAAAAGCTATGTCTCAGGGTGAATGGATACGCGACCTGCACGCTCACTTCAAGGAACCGCTGTTGGGTATCTGGGTGTTCCAGCAGCCAGTTTTGGTTGTGGCAGACCCTCAGGTGGCGCGACGCGTGTTGGTGCAGGACAGCGAGCTATTCCGGAACAGGTATATGAGCTCCGGCAAGAGCGATCCTATTGGAGGACTGAATATCTTTACTGTCAATGTAAGTTATAATGCGTATAGTGTTACAAAACCCATGTAGTTGCCGGGTTAGAATGGTCGATTTCTTCCATGTGTCCATGTGTGAATGTGGTATCTGTCCACAGGAATGACAGAAACCTAAATCTGCGTATGACCATAATGTGGTTACAGAGTTCGCTATCCTGGCGGCAAGATAGGAATTTAAACCTAACCGCTGGGGCTTTATTGTATTTGGTAAAACCATATTGCTTTTGACATAATTATATCGTATTGTTTTTGCCTCGGCCGAAATTATTGTCAAGAACTGTAATAACGTTCACATTTCCAATAACATGCCAAAAGCAATGTTGTCAATTATAAAGAATTTACTTATTACGAAAATTATAATTCCGAATATATGAATTCCGTAAATTCACAAACCAGATCGGATGTAAAATTCGGAATTGTGAAACTTACCACTTGAACTGTATTGAAGTATTTGTTCTACTTGAAACCAAACTTAGGTGAGATGATGAGCACATTACCGAATTAGGTCAATATCACCTTGATAGGTTGAAGTACAACAGCTCTACGTGGAACAGGAACTCCGTTCTTAGAGTTTTTGAGCATTATGCATGTTAAACATTATACAACATTTAATCAAGCTCTAATTTGTTAATTTTAAAAAAAAATGAGAATTCGGGCTGTTAATATTTTGTAATTATGAATATTCGGGATTCGGAATAGGAATATACGGATACACAAAGTTCGTTTTTCCGTTTTGTCGGGATTTTGATATTCGGAAAAATATTTTTCGGGATTTTTATGAGTCGGAAATGTGATTATTCGGAATTTTATAAAATCATGATTGTAACGCTTTGTGAAACTAAAATTCGGAATATTCACGATTCGCATATTTAAAATCGAAATTCAGAAATTCGTGTTTAACAAATTCAGAAAAATAAACGTGATTATGTAGTGTGCCCGAATTTTCATCTTGTAGCGAATAATGAGATTGTATGATACAGTACATAATCGGTACGGTCGGCTAAGAAAGTGGTCTACCAGTTTTGAAAACTGTTTCTGTGAGATCTAATTATCGCTAAGGTTGACACTTGTCACCGTCATAATATTATTGCAAGGGAAAATTGAACGTGTTGTATCATGACGTCCAAATGAACTTCATTCGTTGGGTGGTGGACCACATTTTTGACGGACTGTACCAGGATACCAGCAATTATCGTGTTGTTTAACAACTTGTTACATTATAAGTTTTTATCTAATGAACAAGTGGCTTTTAAATCGTGTTGATAATAATAGATATGATAAAATGTCGAAATAGATATTACTAGTATAATACATACATACATTAATCACGCCTGTTTCCCAGAGGGGTACCGTAGGCAGAGACTACTTCCTTCCACGTGCTGCGATCCTGACAAATGTCTTTCGGTTCTTTCACATTCATACATCGATGGGCATGCCCGTCGGTTTCGAGTACTTAAGCTTCGACCCTTTCCCAGTATAACAATAGCTTATAATTAATTTTTTTTTTTTTTTTAATTTATTTTCAAACTTAAAAATAGAACATGTAGTAAGTGTACATTTTAGCCACTATTGAAAACCCAGATGGTTTATGTAATAGTCGGCGAGCTCGCGTGGTAAGGCCCGCGGTAATAATTTTTCTCATAAGAGGTTACTACACTAAACTAATGTTGTAAGTGCTGTACATTCCAGGTAATACTTCTTAATTAAAGTTTTAAATTTAACACTATTGTTACTATTTATATGCAGACTATCTAACAATTCATTTGGTAAGGTGTTAAGAATTAATGGGATCACATGCTTATTGGTTCGCCTGCCGTACACATTCTTATTACTTGGCAATTGGTATACAGGTAAGTATTCAAGACAACGCAGCCGTTCGGGCCGCGTTTTCCGCTCAAGTGTCGGAATACTATAACATTCTTCACTGAGCAACGATAAACAAAACCTACTGAAGACATTTACAAATTGACAATGTTTAAACAAACCGGAGTAGTCCTCAGCATATTTGGCTTTTATTTTACCCGGTACTATCTTTTTTATTAACGCAAGTTGTATTCTATATATTTGCTCCAGGTAGGTTTTGTAAGTCCGCCCGTAGCTACTTATTCCGTAACAAACGATTGAATCCGCCAGCGATAGATAAAGCAGCCGTAGGATTTTATAAGGTAATTTATATTTTAATATAGAAAGGTTAGCCATGATGGATCTCAGTTTGGAACAAATATGGTCTATGTGTGGTTTCCAGCTAAATTGACTATCAATAATTAGACCCAGATACTTGTGCTGATGTACGAGCTCGAGCGCCGGACACGTGCATTCGCGGCGTGCGCCGTGCAGGCACTGATGCTCGTGCGCCACTATTCTAGGGATCCGCGTCTCCTTTGTGTAGGCCGAGTGTATATGAATGACTTTAGTTTTACTAGCATTTATTACTAGACCTACATCGTGGGCCCACTTACACAATTGATTAAAGTTATATTGCATTTCTTCCTGAGCTCTGTATATGTCCTGATGGGCAGCAACTAGACATGTGTCATCAGCAAATTGGTATACGGAACCCCCGCGGAAAATGTTACACATATCATTAACATAAATTAAGTACTCGGTTGGCCCAATTATTGATCCTTGGGCCGTGCCTTGTATAGTCTGAAGCGGGCTGCTGAGTGTTCCGGCTATTTTGACCATGGTATGTCTGTTATTATGATAGTCTTGGAACCACTTCAGCAGAGGTCCCTGTATGCCATTCTGCTGGAGCTTTGCAAATAACGTGGGATAACTTAGCGTATCGAATGCCTTACTAAAATCGATGAAGACAGTCATAACATGTTTCCGATCGTTCAGGAAACCATTCACCTCATTTGTAAATTTAGCTAGTAGTTGAGAAGTACTCCGACTTTGCTGAAAGCCAAATTGCTTATCGTTTATAATTTTTTCGTTGCTTAAAAATTTATTGAGCTCAGTCCCGAGGTACCTCTCAACTATTTTATCGATGCATGATAATATGGTTATTGGTCTGTAGTTGTTGTAGTCTGTGTATGATCCCTTTTTGTGAATAGGACGTATTATGCCAATTTTCAGGTGGTCGGGATAATGGGACGTGGTGATGCAACAGTTGATTAAATGAGTGAGTAAAGGCGTTATCTCAGTTATTATATATTTTAGGTCTGAGACACGGATATTGTCGGCGCCAGGGCTTTTGTTGTTATTTAACTTTTTTATAATATTATATACTGTTGAATGGTTAGCTTTCTTTAACTTCATAGTTAAGTTTGGTACATTAGAGTAGTGATCTGGGTCTAACAGAGGAGTATCACACGGACAGCAGATATTTTCTACGTTTTTTTTAAATTCGGTGGCAAATTCATTCGCTAAGTCTTTGAGGTTATTCTTAAAGTGTTTTAAAATAATGTTATCAATACATTTACTTATTCTACCGCTTAGCCTATTGACTATATCCCAAATCTTACGAGGATTTTTGAAGTTAACACATATTTCGTTTTTAATATAATTATTTCTTGTATTTTCTATATATTTGTTGGTTTTATTTCTATATTTGTTGTACAATAATCTTTTCCTTTTATTATTTTCATCTTTGCGCCATATTTTAAAAAGTTCATTTCGTTTTTAATTAAGTAAGTACTAATCAACAAACGGTTGCAAAACAAGTGATCTGCGTTGTATAAATAAATATACGGCGTAGATGACCGTAACCTAGATAACCAACATGATATTCGTAATTCGTATCATATCATTGAAGTCAAATGTGTGCTGTGATCTTTATCAACGGGTGATAAGATCGAAATCTTACAAGAACGAGGTCAATACTCTGAACCCTGCCACCATTTTACTCGCTGAGCTGTCACCTAGCAACAGTCATTGCTCTGTTTAAAACCATATTGGTTTTGACATATTATTAGGGGGCTTCTAAACGAGCAACATTTTCACGGCAATGTGTGGCCGGCAACTATACGCATCTTGCTCTAACATACGAAGTAAGAGTAAGATAGCACACTAGTTGCCGGCCACAAATTGTAGCAAAACATGGCCCGTTTAGAAGCCCCTTTATCGGATTGTTTTGGACTCAGCCACCATTACTGTCAAGTAAATAAAAACAATCACAACGTTATCAAAACATTAACAAATTTTAACGATACGTCACAACTCTATCCTCGGTTTTGAATAGAAGATATACCAGTACAATTGAGTCACGAACTCTACGATTAGGGGGCACATTTTTAAACGCTAACCTGTTACACTCTTTGGTGAACTATAAATACTGAATGTTTTTCTAGGATCCAACATGGACCAACGTGAGACGTCGATTAACATACCTCTTCACAGCGGCTAAACTGAAAGCAATGTCATCATTCGTTTTGCAAAAGACAAAGGATTTAGTGCAGCGTGTTAAACAAGAAAAAGCAGAGAAAAAGACTATTGAAATACGAGTAAGTTCTTATAACTAAGTTTAGTATTTAAAAACGAAAGATGCTTTGACTGCATTATCAGGCATCTTGGGGTAAAATATTATGGGTTCTAAATTTTCGAACTTGAACTGAAAAAAAAATAGTCATGATTTATGTTTCTCATCCTTATGTTTTTATTTCATATTGTTTTATTTTTATTTTAGCACCTGCTTAGTGATTTAAGCACGGATATTATTGGCACATTTGCGTTTGGAATAGAAAATAATGCCGTCCTCACCGGAGACAGCCCAATCCGTGCAGTGACTCGTACTTTTATGGAGTTCAACTGGTTCCGCGGTCTTGGCTGGTTCAGCATTTTCTTCTGGCCCAGCCTCGTCGACATCTTCGGGTAGGTATTTATCCATACAATTATCATTATCATTATCATTATCATCACTATCATCCTATATTATATTATACTTTTTGCATAGGTCTTTTAAAAATATTACAATTTCCCTCGAATGAAGAAACTTAAAGTACATAGTAACATAGTCAAATGCTATTGTTGTATGTAACTTTTGAATTTGTTAAGGTTCTCAATGTTTCCGAAGAAAGCTACGAATTTCTTCAGGAAAACAATACACGCCATCGTTGAGCAGAGAACAACCAGCAAGATCGAGAAGAATGATATGATTGAAGCTTTGATAAAAATGAAAAGAGAAAGTCTGGATGATGGCGAGGGTAAGGACTGAAGTTAATAAACTTTACATAAGATTTTACAGGTTTAAGTGAAGAATAAAATTACTTAATAATTCCTTACCAAAAACCTTGTTGTTCATAGTAGAATAAATACCTTCCGTACTTTTCTCTCCCCGTAAACTGAGCTGCATAGCTATAATCATGATCGCATTATGTTACTGAAGCAAAGTGGGTCACTAAAAAAATTGCGGTTCATTATATTATAATTACAATATAATTAAATACATAATATAATGTTTCAAGCCCCATCTTACCTCAATATAGTTAAAAGTAAGTAAGAGCTATCATAATATCAACAACGTGATGACGATATTAAAGCAAGATGAATTTATACAATATAGTTTAGAGTAATAATATGTCGATGCTTTTAGTTTAAATTCAAATTCAAATTCAAATTCGTTTATTGCATGTCATATTACAGGTGATATAGATGGAATTACATGGAAGGTATAGATATGACACCCTGCAAGGGCGTAGCAACTTAGTTAATATGATATTTGCATTTCACAATGAAACAAAACTCACTAAGTACTAGTGGGGGCCAATTTAGATCAGAATTCTCTTGAAATTAGAAAACACAATCCTAATTTGTCCTATAGTTCCACTCAGTGAGTTTTTCCTCTTTATAGACTATTTCATAGAAAGCCTATTATACAATAAAGCGCAATTCACACAGAAAGCGGGCCGGGCGCGGGAGCGGGCGTATTGTCGTTACACTTTGCGCTCTTTGTGAAGGCCTATCGGAGAATGCGTGTATTACAAGCAATGTAACGGCAATACGCCCGCTCCCGCGCACGACCCTCCCTTTGTGTGAATAGCGGTTAAAGACGACGAATTTTTAATACCCTTGATATTTTCAGAGCTTAGCGATGACCTCTTGGCAGCCCAAGCTTGTATCATGTTACAAGCGGGATTCGATACGAACGCCAGTGCCATGACTTACATGATCATGGAACTGGCTCACAATCCTCAAGTTCAAGTAAGTTATTGTGACAAAGCTCTTGAGGCTTTAGCACAACGATCGCGTGTGGAAAGTGGAGATTGAATTCAACCCACACGCGTTGAGTTGACTACACATGGAACGCATTGTTCGAGGCAAACTAAAAAAATAGCGCGTGGCCAGTAGTGAAAGAAATTGAAGTAATATTGAGTTTTTTAATTTATTTTTTATGATGTTTCCAAGTCAAAAGGACTTTGAATTTACTTCTTTTTTTTGTCAAATGAACTCTCTTGCTGCTAAATAAACACTGGTACTAATATTTATATCTATTCAATAAAAAATAATTGTCTTATTTTAGATTGTGTACTGGGAACACCCTAAAATCTCGAATTTGAAAATACCGAATTTTATGATTCATAATTTTTGCAATACCTACCGCAAAAATATAAGTCTGAATTGTCAAAATCTTGAATTTTATCTAACCGAATATTATATTTGAGAATGTTGACTACTCCGAATTTTCTTTTTTACGAAATTTATAATTTCAAATATTTGACTTTCGAAAATTCACAAACTACATCGGTAACGTAAAATTCATAATGAAACTAACCACTTGAAATTGAGTTAAGTATTCTACTTGAAACAAAAGTTACGTGAGATGAGCACATTAGTAAATTAGGTCAATCTCACCTTCATAGGTTAGATAAGAGTTGCATTATGGCGTGAAGCGTATTAGCGAAGCAGAGCTCCGTGGATTGTGTGGGACGTCTCTTACAGTTGTTGAGCATTATGCATGTCAAACATTATACACGGTATTAAACAACATTTCACCAGGCAATTATTTGAAATCAAAAATGTAGAGAATTTGGGCTGCAAAAATTTCGGAATAATGAATATTCGGGATTCGGAATAAAATACGGAATTGTGATATTCGGAAAAATATTTTTCGGGACATTAATATTTTTTTTAAATTCGTGTGATTTAATGTACCCATATTAATAGCAGACCTAATACCCAACAAGCATAAAATACTGTTAGTCAACATTTTCTGACATTTTTTTTGTTTCGACAGGAAAAACTGTATCAAGAGATTGTTAAAGTCAAAGCGGAGAAAAACGGCGCTGAAATAGATTTTAACTTTGTAGAAAATCTTAGGTACCTCACGTGTGTTATTAAAGGTAAGTCGTTGTTTATAATGTACTCATGCATCATTCATATTTCTTGCTAACTGCACGTACCTACTCGTATTCTTGTTTAATTGTTTCAACTATTCTCCTATTGTAAAGCCATTATTGCTTTCGACATCGACATTGCATTATAGTTGTAATTAACTCGGCGCTATAAAGTAAAAAAAGGAGTTATCGTTTTTTAGGGTTCCGTACCCAAAGGGTAAAAAAGGGACCTTATTACTAACTAAGACTCCGCTGTCCGCCTGTCTGTCACAAGGCTGTATCTCATGAACCGTGATAGCTAGACAGTTATTTTTTTGCAGAAGATGTATTTTTGTTGCCGCTACAACAACAAATACTAAAAATAGAAAAATAATAATAAGGGGCTCCCGTACAACAAACGTGTTTTTTTTGCCGTTTTTTGCTCGAAGTTAATAACGGCAACAGATAAACACTTGACATATTCACAGAATACTCGCTTTAAAAATAAATAATTAAATTAATATTTTAGGGGGCTCCCATACGTGAGTTTTTTTTTTCCGTTTTTTGCTAATTTTATATAGATACTGGTATGGAACCTTTCGTGCGCGGTTCACAAACCCTGCGGTTATAGGCACAATAAATTCAAAGTATGCAAAACATTTAGGTAATGCTGTCTCTTACCCGGTCGCTTGGTGGCAAGTCTATTTTATACTCTGTCTACCTTCTAAAAGTCTTCTAAGTTCTAATGCTGTGATAGTCCAGAGTAGCTGGCTAGGTGAGCATAAGGGACCAGGGTGTGACCAAGATTCAGCCCAGGAAAGAGTAAGTCAAAATTGTATGCAACTGAGGGCTTCAACAAATGTATTCGTTCAAATAAAAATCAATCTTTAGTAAAGTTAAGTATTGCTAAACACTGACCGAAATTCAACATGGTACAAGCCCAGAGCTTAGTTTGGTTGAGTCAATTTGTGTGGGATTGTCCCCTGATATTTATTTCTTTTTACTATTTATCTGCCGTAGAAGTATTGCGAAAATACCCCCCAATGGGTTGGCTGGACCGCATTGCCGCGGCTGACTACAAGATCTCCGATAAGCTGACCATCTCCGCTGGGACTCCTGTCTACATCAATGCCATCGGGATGCACTACGACTCGCAATACTTCCCGGAGCCGACAGTCTTCGACCCTGAGAGGTTTCAGCCCGAAAATGAAAAGAACATCGTCCCTTACTCTTTTTTACCGTTTGGTGAAGGTCCCCGTGTTTGTATAGGTAAGTTAGACGTCAGTTTACCAAACCGGGTGGGGATGATATTTGTACGTTAAGTTTGATTTTGCGATAACGCCTCAAAAGTTACATGTGGTTCTTTGAAAGACAATAGGCCGTCTGGTCAGACCAGCTCCAAGAGCAATCATGGTGGTGTCGTTAAATAGCTCATATAGGTTTAAGTACAAGGGTGGTGGGACCTTGTGCAGGATCATTACCACCATCTTATCCATTAATCTACCGCCAAACAACAGTGTTCGCATTGTTGCGTTCCTGTTTGGGGATAAGACATTAGCACAAGGGATAAGCATTTTATCTTGGTTGGCAACGCATTTGCTGTCTTAGGCTTGCAGTCTTTTGAATGCGAATGTCTATGGGTTACAGTTTCGACTTACTATCAGGTGGCATGTGTGCTCGTTTGCCTTTTCTGTGTAGGAAAAATAAAAGAATACCAAGTGGAGATACGCGCCATGGGTCACGGGCCACCTTTGTTGCACGTAAAAATACATTCCTAATGGTAATGTAATTTATCACCCGTGTGAGTGCCGGGTTACAATAGTACCACTCCATGTCTTCCCGTGGATGTCGTTAAGACGCGACTAAGGGAATAAAGTCTTGTAGTACTATTAGGCGATGGGCTTGCAACCTGTCACTAATAAACTGGTGAACATCTCAGCCTAATTATGCAAAATGTGGTTACAGAATCATCAACAAATTTTTACAGTTGTAAGTAATTCTGTAGCTCTGCCTACCCCACTCTGGGATTGAAAGCGTGTGTTTATATATGTATGTATGTAATTTATTTCTCTAGACCCATACGCAAACAAAAATATTTACATTATAAAATGAATAGTCAAATTCATTTTCAATTTACACATCATCACAGTTTTGACTAAAAAGGGATACATTTTTGCTCATTGTCTTTTGATGTCAACTGAAGTTATATTGGTTCCTAACGTCATGGAAAAGGTCTATTGCAAATGCTTTGCCAACCCTGAGGACTAACTGCCGCGTTCAGAGACGTCAATTAAATTTAATGCTGGTTTGCTGCTATCACTTTTTTTGCTATATCAATAGAATAAGTCAACACGTCAGTAAACAAGCATTCAATTTAACTGACGTCTCTAAGTGCGGCAGTAAGATCTAAATTCACCACTAAAGCATCATTTATCTCAGCATTCAGGTTACTTGTAACAAGTTAGAACTTGGTATCTTGCGATATTGAGTCGATATTCGAAGCCATTTGGGACTCTGGCACTGTCACCTATCTAATAAGTTAAGAAACAACGTGTTACAATTATTTTTTTACCTACAGGGCAACGATTCGCGATGATGACAATGCGATTTGTGATGGCCGAGCTCGTCAGCAAATTCGAGTTCAGACCACTGCCTGGCTTCCCAAAACCAGCGGACATACAGTTTGAGAAGAAAGGCCTACTCCTCATGCCGGGACAGCCTCTCTGTGTGGAATTTGTTTTAAGGGACTGATAGCTCTAGGAAATTAATTGTACTTGCAAAATAAAGTGTTCGGGAACGCATTCGGTTTTTTTAATTACTTATTGGCCAGCATTAAACATCACTACATAATATAAAACAAAGTCGCTTCCCGCTGTCTGTCTGTCCTTATGTATGATTAGATTTTTAAAACTCTGTAACGGATATTGATGTATTTTTTTATAGATAGAGTGATTCAAGAGGAAGGTTTTTATGTTTAATACATGCATAATATAGTAGAGAAACACTGATAATGTTTGAGGCTCCTAATGATGTCGTATAAACACATTTTTTGGCGCTTACATTGCAAACGCTGGCTGGAATCCTATGAGATAGATCAAAATAATGTACTACATTATTGTACACCTTTAAAAGGTCTATAAAAAAGTCTGAAATGGTATATGTCTATCTTTTACAGATAACCCACAATAACCATTTCATATCCTTTACTTTTTAAGAAAAATAATGGCTTATTTACGAAACGATTTTAAGCAATACAGCATTAATCCTTACCTAATTAAGGATTTAATACATTGTGCATTTAATAAAGATCAATATGGCTATTTAAAACAAGTAAGTTGAACGAATATTTTTGAAGATATTACAGATTTATAAAGCAGAGAAAACGGGGCCGGGGCGGCGTCGCTAATGCCTAACGAAATCGCAATCACAATCGGTATCAAAGTGTAACAATTGTTCTCATTTTGTATGCAGACATGCCTTCGATTTTCAAAATGAAAACGATCGTGATTGCGTTAACAATAGCCCTTCTTTGTCGCTATAATATTATAAGGGCGTAAAGTTTGTGAGGTTGTGGGGGGTAATCTCTGAACCGATTTTGAAAATTATTTTACCAATACAAAGCCACGTTATTTGTAAGTGTTAGTCAGGGTGTATTTTATTATGTTTAACCCGGAGCGAAGCGAGGGCGGGTCGCTAGTATTACATACAAATAATCAAATCATTGTTCTTTCACGTAATAACGGCCAAACAAATGTTTGGCACACAGAGGAGCAATTAGTAAGAAATTGTATGTTTAAAGACGATTTTAGTTTCAGTCAAAGTTTTTAATGGCAATCGCCATCGTTATGTTGAAAGGTAATAAGTGATTGTCTAGTACTTATAGTGCCTAGAGCTTAGTTTGGGACTGATTTAGTTTGTGCGAGATAGTTCACTGACATTTATTATAATTTTTTACAATGTATTTTATTAACGTCTTCAAATAAAGTTCAGTCTAGTATTGTGTTTTATTTTTCATGTTAAACACGATATAATTATAGTGTTTTCATGTCAATCCTTCTTCCTAATTCCGTTCCGTTACGTTCAACAGTATGTAGAGTGCACTGAAACTACAATAAGCGCAATACGACGCGAAGAGCAAAAAACTACGGTAAGCCGATAATTATGGCTGGCCCCTTATCTCTGCAGTGATGAATATAGTGTATTTATTTAAGTTCACTATGAAAACGTTTTCACTTATCATTCGCGAACTACTTCATAGTCTTCAACAAACAAAAATTTGCGCGTTATTTACTAATTTAGCTTCAATTAAGTCTAGATTATGGGAAGCAAAAACTTTTTCCACTGCTTTGATAAATTATTTACGGAGCCGTTGTAATGACGTGTTGTTGTCTTTACGGCGGAGGTCGTTACTCTAAGATGTACCATGAGTGTACTTACAGTACAGATTTCCTGCAGTTTATTACTGCGCGTGAGTGGACAACGTCTCACAGATCTGAAAGTGTTGTGGACATCCAAGGACGTAAAATTATGATTTGATTAAATTTTTTAATAGTTCTTTTTGCGGTTGTTGTATTGTAGAAAAGGAACTCACACAAGTAAGTAAAGTTATAACAGACGGTGAAATAGAAATATAATACCCGTATAAACATTTGAAACAAATAAAAAGGAAAACAAAACATTTAGCACGAAGTAATTTGTACTGTAATTTACTTTTAAGTAAAATTAAGATTCATGTTTTAAAAAAATTACCTTCAGCTACAGTTTCTTGCGGCGCTTCTTTTCCGCAATGATGGTCTTGTACAAAGCGCTAGTAGATTCATTCTATATTATCGACGTGTAAAAGAGCCCGTATGCGGCCAATTTACTGAATAAACATTTTGTTTTGATTTGATTTGACGTTATAAAAGGCACCCACGCAGTTTTGTGCCGCAGCAAGCTGTGGCGCTGGTTTTCAGGGGACCCTGACTTAAAAAGTAACTTTAATATCTTAAACAAAAGACTGACAAGCCTTGCATATAGTTCAGCCCTTTTAGTCCTCAAGGCTGCAACATATTTGCAGCCTTATACGTTCGATCTTATCGACAGAAGCCCTATTGCCAAATTGAGAATGCACGCGCTAAGATGTGTTTTGTGCGCTCTGACGGGACTACTTAAACGCACCGGTGTTGCGCGTTCACTCGTTCTATTGTTCGACCGACCGAGCGATTTTCTTAAGAGAATAACACCCCAGGTGAGCCCAAAAGCGCGAGGATGGGCCGACGCCATGGTCTGTCAAACGTCTAATTATGATAGCTCTTTAAAGTACTTTTATCTTTGTCCAGTACACACAGTGCATACAAACCTCGAGCTTTTAATATTTAGTCTCTTGTTACAGAGAAATGTTGTTCCTCATTATGTGCACGGTTCTAGCCAGTCTACTGGGCTGGCTGGCTATTCAGTATCACCAGCGAAGTCAGTACTGGGCAAAGCGAGGGATTCCATACAGCCCTCCACACCCGCTAATTGGGAATTTGTCCTTCATGTTTAAATTGAACGTGGTAAGTTCTTTTATAATCAAGTGTATGTCAATCAAAATAGAAAGACATTCATTCAATACGTTAAATTCACTTCTAAGCCACCAAAAGTAGCTAAAAATCAAACTATTCATTCGATATCTGCGACACTGCAGACAGAAAGTCAACTGACCAATAAGTCAGATCCACATCTTGAAAAAGTACAACATGGTATAAAAAAATATATTCATAAATATGGTTTCCAGGGTGAATGGATACGCGACCTGCACGCACGCTTCAAGGAACCACTGTTGGGTATCTGGGTGTTCCAGCAGCCAGTTCTGGTCGTGGCAGATCCTCAAGTGGCGCGACGCGTGTTGGTGCAGGACAGCGAGCTGTTCCGGGACAGGTACCTTAGCTCCGGCAAGAGCGACCCTATTGGAGGACTGAATATCTTCACTGTCAATGTAAGTTAAAATGCCTTTCCACTATATCGAATATCAGTTCAGCATTATCACATTGTGATTTTTCCACATTAATAAATATGTATTATGTAAGTATACTAATAATTTTGTTGATATATTTAACGTTTTGCTAGGCTCGTATGGAATCAAGACGCCATGTTAGATGGTAAATAAGAACTATCTATACGATAACATGCCAATGGCAAAGTGGTTTTGCCGAGTGGAATAGAGTCCTGAACTCTAGGATTTGGAGGCAATTTTTTAAACACTATCCTGGTACATTCTTTTGTGAATTATATAGTTAATGTTTTTCTAGGACCCAACATGGACCAAAGTGAGACGTCGCTTGACATACGTCTTCACTTCGGCTAAACTGAAAGCAATGTCACCATTCGTTTTGCAAAAGACGAAGGATTTAGTGCAGCGTGTTAAACAAGATAACGCAGACAAAAAGACTATTGAAATACGAGTAAGTTCTTATAACAAGGGTCGTATTTGAAAAAGAAATGCTTTGACTCCAAATATATGACTCCATTATCAGGTATCTTTGAGTGGCGGAAAATTATTTCACGATTTGTGTTTATCATCCTATTTTTTTTGCTTCATATTGTTATTTTTGGAATTTTAGGACCTGTTCAGTGATTTTAGCACGGACATTATTGGCACATTTGCTTTTGGAATAGAAAATAATGCCGTCCTCACCGGAGACAGCCCAATCCGAGCCGTGACTCGTACTTTTATGGAGTTCAACTGGTTCCGCGGTATAAGCTGGTTGAGCATTTTCTTCTGGCCTAGTCTCGTCGATATCTTCGGGTAGGTATTTATCAATACAATCATCATTATCATTATCACAATTATCACTGTCGTCCTAGATTATATTTACTGCAGTGTTTTTCCCATTATTTATTTACGTAATTATATTTTATGCATAGGTCTTAATAAGAAGAACATAATTTCTCTTGAATGAAGTAACATGCCGCGTGCATAATTACGTAATCAAACGCAATTGTTGAAAGTAACATTTGATTTTGTTAAGGTTCTCCTTATTTCCAAAGAAAACTACGGATTTCTTCAGAAAAACAATACACGCCATCATCGACCAGAGAACAACCAGCAAGATCGAGAAGAATGATATGATTGACGCTTTGATGAGGATGAAAAGAGAAGGTCTGGATGATGGCGAGGGTAAGTACTGAAGTTAATTAGCTTTAAACAAGCTTCCCTGGCATCAGTTTTATAGAATCTTTTCTTATATTTTATTTTTCCTGAAAGTCTTTTTCTATGGCAAGGTTAAAAAAATTGAAACCTAAAATGTTAAGAGTAATATTTTAAGAACAACCAGGTATTATTAAAGAATTAACCAGAAACCTTGTTGTTCATAGTCGAATCAACACCTTCCGTCCTTTTCTCCCAGCGTGAATTGAACTGCATAGGTGTTATTCTCTTAAAAACGGCGGTCGATTGGACGGATGAGCGAAATCGCAGTGGCGAGTTTAAGTAGTCCCGTCCGAGTGAACGAAACACATTTACCGCATGCATTCTCAATTAGGCAGCCTTATACGTTCGATAAGTTATGCTGCCAAATTGAAAATGCACGCGCTAAATGTTCGCTCTGACGGAACTTCTTAAACTTGGACATTCACTCGTTCGTCCTCCCCACCGTCGTTGTTGAGAAAATCACACTTACCTAACACAATTATAACAATCAAACAATCAGCACAATCTTAACCTAAATTCAAATTTAAATTCAACAATGAAATTCAAAATCATTGCGTGTCACATTACTTTAGTGCGCAGCAACATGAGGGGGCTACTACCCATTTAACTATCCTTAATGTACTTAAGTTGTGTTCAATATTGCACATTAACACTATCTTAGCACAAGTCAATACAAATAATGAAGCCATCTTACAATAATCATTAAAGTTATATTCTACTTATTCTTAATCTAGGGTCATCTAAGTAACCATGTCATTATAGGAAGGTCACATTGAAAAATTCGTCTGGGTTATAAAACCATTTGTTAATTAAGAATATTTCTAATTGTTGTACTAGTACTAGGTTTTTAATGCTATTGGTTAGATACATAATATAATGTTCTGCTCATCATACCTCGATATCAACTTTGTTAATTGTAAATAAGAGCTTTAACAACATCAACAATGTAATTACGATATTAAAACAATAAGAACTTATACATATAGTGTATAGTAATAATTATTTAGGTCCCAATTTAGTTCAGATATCTCTTGAAATTAGAAAACACGATCCGAATTATCCCCATGGTTACTTACAACTCGATGAGTTTTTCCTTCATATAGACGATTTCACAGAAAGCCTTAACAATAGACGATGAATTTTTAATATCCTTGATATTTTTTCAGAGCTTACTGATGACCTCTTGGCAGCCCAAGCTTGTATCATGTTACAAGGGGGATTCGATACGAACGCCAGTGCCATGACTTACATGATCATGGAACTGGCTCACAATCCTGAAGTTCAAGTAAGTTATTGTGACAAAGCTCTTAAGGCTTCAGCATATCGAACGCGTGTGGAAAGCGAAGAATTAATGGCCCACACACGTTGACACACATGGAACGCATTGTTCAAGGCAAAGTAAAAAAATAGCGCGTGGCCAGTTTCCAAGTAATATTAACTTTATAATCATTTGAAAAAAAAAAAAGATTCCAAATCAAAAGGAGTTTAAAAGGTATCGCCCCATCTCCCTCCTTAGCAGTATATCAAAAATATTGGAAAAATTAATTAACAAACAGCTGGTCGGTTTTCTTGAATCTCAAGACCTGCTTTCTCCAAGACAATTTGGTTTTAGAAAGAACAGGTCCACCGAACAGGCTGCTTCTTTGTTGGTACAATTGGTATCGTCATATCTAGATAAAGGAGATAGGTGCGTAGGAGTATTCCTTGATCTGGCTAAGGCGTTTGACTCAGTTTCACTCCCGATCTTGCTGAGGAAACTCGAACTATTAGGCATCAGAGGTACGGCATGTAAATGGTTTGAAAGCTATCTTTCAAACCGCAAACAATGTATCAAAGTAGGCGACTTAGTCAGCTCACCACTACCTGTATCATTTGGTGTCCCGCAGGGCAGCATTCTGGGCCCCACACTGTTTCTAATATACCTGAACGACATGATCGCACTACCCATCAAACAGGCAGAGATCATCTGTTATGCAGATGATACTGCTCTAATTTTTAGTGATAGAACCTGGGAAAAATGTTTTCTAATGGCAGAGAATGGTTTAATGCGTATCGCAAACTGGCTTGCCAATAACTTACTTACCTTAAACAGCACTAAAACTAAATATGTTTGCTTCCATAAGACAGCATCGACTGCTCCCCATTCACGTCCGTATCTTAAACTCGAGCGTACCACCCTGCACAATAGAGTAATAAGTGATAACGAGGTGATCAGCAATTCTCCCACCATAAAATATCTCGGTATTACTCTCGATGAAAAACTTAATTTTAAAGAGCATTTAGAGTTAGTATCAGGTAGAGTCCGAAAAATAGTGTTTGTTATGAAGGCGCTAAGAAATTGTGCTGGAAGAAACTTAATAAGGCTCATCTATACCTCGCTTTGTGAATCGATACTTACGTACTGCATAAGCGTGTGGGGCGGCGCCTCTAGTTCTGCGCTTTTACCTCTCGAAAGAGCACAACGATTCGTGCTAAAAGTTATGCTCAGAAAGCCCCGGCTATTTCCCACGCTCGATCTCTACAGGGAAGCGGACGTTCTAACCGTGCGGCAGCTAATGCTGTTACGAGTTACAATTCAGACACATTGTAAAACGATTCGTTCAAAGCAATACTCTGATTTGACTCGCAAACGTTTGCTTAAAATACCGATTCCTTTCGTGCGGACCTCCTTCGCCCGACGGTTCCCAGACTTCCTTCACCCCTACATATACAATAAAATCATTAAATCTTGTTCAATAGCAAAATCTACACTACGTAAAGCAAAACTTACAATAATCAGTTGGTTAAAATGTCTCAGCTATAGTGAAACTGAAAATTTGCTGAGGGCTATTGCTTGAGTACTCAACACTACCCTAACTTGTAAAATTTAAGCCATCAACACCATTACACATGCGAACACACACACACACACACACACACACACACACATACACACAAACGTGCCATACCTATTGTAAAATTAGATTAAGATTACCTATTCTTAGTACATTATATCCAATTTTCTTCGTTATTAACTGTAGACACTAGTAGACACTAAGTTACATTTATTTTAAAATTTGTATTCCGAATCTGGTTGCCACTTGACAGGCATTGCCTAGTGTGGGACCAACAGATATTGCCAATATGTGTATTCGTTATTTTAATAAAGAATTTTTATTTTTTTTATTTTATTTTATAAGGTGATGGGCAATTTTGTATGGACCCCGTCCCACCCTCCCACAGGAACGGGATGCAGGTCTATATGTTTATTAGGACCCAAAAAAAAGACAAAATACTTATTTTAGTAGCAAAATCAATGGGAATTATTTAATGAAAACAAGGGCCAAGCAAGGCAAATCATCCATATATGTGTTCATTTTCAAACAAATTCCATACGATACGATTATGATTTTCCAAGAAAACCCCATAATGTATGGTGATCGTCGCCATAGTAAAAATACATCATGTTGCCAAGATCTATAAACTGGCACATGTTTCATCTCTGTTGGTGGGTGGGGACATTTTTGCCCATCGTCCTTAACTTCTTTATTTTTGTCAAATGAACTCGCTCGCTACTAAATAAATTCTTATACTAATAATATTTATCTATTAAATATAATTTCATTGTCTTATTTTAGATTGTCTATTAATAGCAGACTTAATACCCAACTACGTAAAAACTGTTTGTCGAAACATTACTTTGTTTTTCATTTGACAGGAAAGACTGTATCAGGAGATTGTTAAAGTCAAAGAGGAGAAAAACGGTGCCGAGATAGATTTTAACACTTTAGAAAATCTTAAATACCTCACGTGTGTTATTAAAGGTAAGTCGTATATTACTCATGCAACATCGTATTTCTTGCTAACTGTATGTACTCGTATTCTTTTTTGATTGTTACTATCTATGTTACTTTGAATTAAAGACCGGTATCCCGATTTTTAATTCAAAGTACGTTGGACAAACTATATTATTTTACAAACTTTTATTTTGCAAAATTATACTTGTGCTTAATCCGTTACATATTACATTCGTTTCACAGGCTTATTATAAAATAGGTGTCAGCCTATGCGGCTCTCTTCGTGGGGTGTTAGTACTAGCTTGACTTCTAAATAAGCAAAAGACACTTTGTCTACAGTGACACTAACTTTGATCAGGCACAATCTTGTGAGACGTTAGAAACTTCTCAAGTAGTTCAAGTCAAGCACGTAACACCAGTCTGGCGAATGACCACAGATAACTTACATATCTATCCAGCCTTGGAAGCGAGGCAATTCGCCACACAGGTTAAGAGAGGTTTTTTTATCTCCCGTAGAAGTAGTGCGAAAATATCCCGCAATGGGTTGGCTGGACCGCATCGCCGCGGCTGACTACAAGATCTCCGATAAGCTGACCATCTCCGCTGGGACTCCTGTCTACATCAACTCCATCGGGATGCACTACGACCCTCAATACTTCCCGGAGCCGACAGTCTTCGACCCTGAGAGATTCCAGCCCGAAAATGAAAAGAACATCGTCCCTTATTCTTATTTGCCGTTTGGTAAAGGTCCCCGTGTTTGTATAGGTAAGTTAGACGTCAGTATACCAAACCGGGTGGGGATGATATTTGTGCGTAGTTTGGTTCTGCGATAAAGCTTAAAAAAGTTACATGTGGTTCATTAAAAGGCTTTCTGGGACCCGCTCCAATAGAAATCATGTTGGTGCCGTTGAATAGGTCATACAAGTTTGAATACCAAGTCGAGATACGCGCCATGGGTCATGGGCCACCTTTGTTGTACGTAAGAATACCTTCCTAATGATAATTTAATTTATTACCCCGTGTGCTTGCCGGGTTACAATAGTGCCACTCCATGTCTTCAATTGTCGTAAGAGGCGACTAAGGGTATAAACGCTTGTAGTACTGATAGGCGATGGGCTTGCAACCTGTCACTAATACACTGGTGAATATCTCAGCCTAATTGTGCAAAATGTGGTTACAGAATCATCAGCAAATTTTTAGAGTTGTCGGTAATTCTGTAGCTTTGCCTACCCCACTCTGGGAATGAAAGCGTGAGTTTATGTATGTATGTATGTTATTTATTTCTCTGGACCCGTGGGCTTTCTCAGTAGCCTCACACTTTTGTTCCTGGCAACTTAAACTTCTTTGACAGATTAGTGCAACAGTTTAAACATGACCAGGCCAAGTGTATCACATTCAACCTTTTTCTGGCCGAGCTTATACGATCGTGCTTGCAAAAAATTCTTACCTCATAAAAATGAATATTTAAAATCATAATCAATTTATGCATCATCACAGGCTCGTCCAATGACGGATACATTTTTGCTCAATAAAGCTCTTTAATATCAATTGGTTTCTAATATCATGGAAAAGGTGTATAGACATTTGCAAACTCTTTGTTTGCGTTGCGAACCCTGAGGACCTAAGGTTACCACCGCCACCGCTGCTGGTGCTAGAACTTGGTATCTTGCGATATTGAGTCGATATTCTAAGCCATTTGGGACTCTGGCACAGACAGCTATCTACAGTCTTCTGTAGTCTAAGTAAAGTTGGGACAACGTGTTATAACAATTTTTTCTTAACTTTCAGGGCAACGCTTCGCGATGATGACAATGCGATTTGTGATGGCCGAGCTCGTCAGCAAATTCGAGTTCAGACCACTGCCTGGCTTCCCAAAACCAGCGGACATACAGTTTGAGAAGAAAGGCCTACTCCTCATGCCGGGAGAGCCTCTCTCTGTGGAGTTTATTTTAAGGGAATATCACTAGGAAATTTGCAAAATAAAGTGTTCGGAAATTAGTGTTTTTAATTAGTAACCTGGCCAGCATTAATACTACTAATAAAAGAAGTCATGTCATTATTCTTCCACGTCTCCTTTCTCTCAGGTTTCTTAAATATATATAGACACAACTGTAACTATGAAAGTTGCTGTATGTTGTGTAGCATCATTTCTATTAAAAAAAACCGAAATAATTAATATCGCTACCTTCGATTTTCATGACACTTCGCTAGAAATCACCCAAGTAGAACTAGATTTAAAAAAAAGCAGCTGTAACTCCACACAGATACACAGATACACACGTTAAACAAAAAACATACTGTCGGTTAGCGTTGCTAGTTCAAATAAATAAATAAATATCAGGGGACTATGTCACACCAATTGATTTAGTCCCAAACTAAGATGATAATCATATTCAATTTAATGCATCCATGGTATTTACAGAGGTCTTGCAGTATTATATGTGCTAAACATGGACTCTATTAGGGTATAAGCGATCTTAAAAGCTAACTAAAAAATAACATAAATATAACAAAGTTAGTACATATTTACTTATTATACTAAAAAGTTACAAAATATTAAACTCTCTTTCTATATACATCTGCAATTATAACATATTCACATTAACACAAAAAAAGGTGAAGTTGAATATAAAAAGTAATTTCAATAGAAAGTAAAAGTATCTTTAAAATGCAATCCGTGCAATTCGATTTCTTGTCAAAGCTAAACATGAGAGCTACAGAGAATAATTTTAAAGTCTTCAGATATTAACCGCTGTGTATGAGCAATTTTAGAATAACTCATGTATGTAAGAAATAATTGTAGTGAATTAAAAAGATTGGTGATGACAGTAAATATCCGAGTGGATATCCTGATTACCTCAATCCTCTGAAGATCTAGGCTTGTACTATGGATACTAGACAACGATATAGAGAAATATACACTTAAATACATAGAAACATCCATAACTCGGACACAAATATTCGCGCTCATCACACAAATATCTGCCCTTAACGGAGTTTGATCCCAGCTTCGCTAGCTTCGTAGGCAGTCCCTACCAACTAGGCCAAAGCGACGTCAATTCAATTTAAAAAGATGCATCGCAACAAGCTGGCAGCAAGACGGGTCGGGCTAAAGCGACTCAGATAACACAGGATACCTAGAATCGAACCACGTGTAAGAGCACGCAGGTTAAGTGATAATGTTTGGTAATGATTATGCATAACATTGGTTAGATAATATTTAAAAACGAGTGTTCAGATGCATCTGTTGTTTAAATACTGACCGCGCAGTGACAAGATCACATGGATGTTACGATGTATAATTGATTGAATAATGTTAACAAATAAACACTATTTAACTTCAAAGTAAAATTAACCTTAGTATGATTCATTAATTAAAAATAATGAGTGTAGTTGTATTGTGAAACTTTTGGATTTACATGAAGTAAGTAAAGTGCTGGTTGATGTTTTAGCATTGAGGGATGCCGTCTTAGTCCTTGGGGGGGGGGGGGGGGGGGGGGTAATATATCATAGCTATGCAGTTCGGTTTATAACCCCTCAGGATTGGCAACGTACTCGTATTTCCAATCATGACCTTTTATCACGTAGCCTTTGTTTGTCATAATCTAGATATTTTTTTTCTCAAAAATGACAGGAAAAGTTGACATTACTATCTATATATTGGGATGCGAAGTACATAGTTTACTGACAGATCTCAAATTAAAAAAAAAAAACATTGCGTGCTCGATACACAAGCACGCAATGTTGCATACAAATTTCATTACCATCTAGTATCTAACTTTTTAAAAAGTGAAAACGGCCTTAATAAAATGAGGGCACAAGTCTTATTACATCCAAATTTTGTTCGGAATATAACTTTTTTATCTGTATCTCGAATAGCTTGAGTAGTTTTAAAAAAAAAGCTTGCGTTTCTCCTTGTCATAAACAAAAGACGGTAAAGAGTAGGTAATAATATTGTCTGTATAGATTGTGTGGTATTTCTTTCCTTAATAAAGTACTTTACTCCAACATAATTTTATTCTTGCGATTTTTGAGAAAAGCACTATATATGCCTCGGCAGGAACGGCAATTGCGGGCCTCGTATTTTTAAACGGACTCGCAAGCTCGTCCGTTTAAACCAATCCTCGCCCCGCAATTGCCTACTTCCGTGCCTAGGCAATAATGTACTATTATTCGTATCGATTGCTTTAAAGAAGCATAATGACTACTTATAATATGAATAATTAAACGTAAACAATAATTTTGTTGCTCCTTTTTTTAAATCAAATATAAAGAGGAATTTAAAAAAGGGAGTAATATCTTACTTTATACATATATAACAAAAAAAAATACAATATAAATAGATATATTAAAAAAACAAAACTGCAATGACACATCTTACAACAAGACTACTCCAAAGTAATCCTCAAGAATTTTTTTTCTTTGTTCTTTGTGATAGTGAAGAAATTAAGGTGCGCCTTATTCCAGAGTAATGCTGCTTCTCATCCTGTGCACGTTGCTAGCCAGCTTGTTGGCCTGGCTGGTTCTCCAGTTCCACCAGAACAGGCAGTACTGGGCTAAACGAGGCGTGCCGCACCGCCCGCCCCACCCGCTCTTCGGGAATATGTCTTTCATGTTCAAATTAAATATGGTGAGTTTTTCATAAATAACTATCAGTGGTCCATCACAAACGTATCTTGTTCTATAGGTGTTAGACAACGATAAACATACTTATACAGGGTTATTGGTAAGTCGACCTATTCCCGTTAGGAGGTGATAGGGGTGACTATTTGCGATAAGTTTGACCCCCATATGCATTATGCAAAAGTGAACCATTTTTGAGTTATCGCGTTTATTAGTTTTTTTTTAAATTAGTCGGAAATTCAACTTGAAAAATTTATTACAAAAAAAGTATCAATTTAAATCTTTTTTTTTCTTCTGATTTACAAAACCGATTAAACACTGGTTATTTCTCAATATTAAAACAATAATTATCGGTCCAAATTTAAAAAAGCGAGACGGAAAACGAAATTTTTTCAATATTTTTTGCGATCGCTTTCCACTAAAATGCCTTAAAAACAAAAAAAAAACGTTATGAAACTTGGCTTGCAGATTATTTAAAAAACTTAACTGTTTTCTTAGCTTTCCAAAAACGCATAACAAGTAGAAAATTATTTAAAAAAACCTGAAAAAATAATCATCACAAAGGAAGCGGGCGGAAACAAAAGTCACAAATGCAACTTCAAAAATTAGAATTAAAAAACATAACAAATTTAAATCATACATTTTTTATTTGCTTTTGTACAAGATGAATTTGTTGTTCCAATGCAAAATTAAAAAAATATTATCTGTACACGTTTGAGAATGCGAGGCCGAAAACTAAGAAATGGATGTTTTTTTATCAAACTCCAACATAATGTACACGAAAACAGAAAAATTTACCATACTTTTGACGTGCAGATTACACATAAAACATTGACCTTTTTCCAGCTTTCTAACGAGCTATTAAAACTAAAATGAGTTTTGTTAAAGATTGCTGGAAAGAATTGATCACAAAGGAAGCAACAAGGAAGTCACGTCCGAACAAAACTTAAAATTAACCAACTAAATCTATCAAAACTAACTGTTATACTCGTAAACACAAATAACAACATTAACTTATGTGAGAATAAGAAATGGAGGTACCTAGCCATTTTGAAAATGAACTATAAAAATCCTCATTATTTCAATTTTAATTGTTTATTAGTTTTAATTTTGTAACTTTTTACATAAGTTAATGTTGTTATTTGTGTTTACGAGTAAGTATAACAGTTAGTTTTGATAGATTTAGTTAGTTAATTTTAAGTTTTGTTCGGACGTGACTTCCTTGTTTCTTCCTTTGTGATCAATTTTTTCCAGCAATCTTTAACAAAATTCATATTAATTTTAATAGCTCGTTAGAAAGCTGGGAAAAGGTCAATGTTTTATGTGTAATCTGCACGCCAAATGTATTGGTAAATTTTTCTGTTTTCGTGTACTTTATGTTGGAGTTTGATAAAAAAACATGTATTTTTTAGTTTTTGGCCTCGCATTCTCAAACGTGTACAAATAATATTGTTTTTAATTTTGCATAGGAACAACAAATTCATCTTGTCCAAAGTAAATAAAAAAATGTATGATTTAAATTTGGTATGTCTTTTAATTTCAATTTTTGAAGTTGCATTTGTGACTTTTGTTTCCGCCCGCTTCCTTTGTGATGATTATTTTTTCAGGTTTTTTTAAAATATTTTTCTACTTATTATGCGTTTTTGGAGAGCTAAGAAAACAGTTAAGTTTTTAAAATAATCTGCAAGCCTAGTTTCATAACGTTTTTTTTTGTTTTTAAGGCATTTTAGTGGAAAGCGATCGCAAAAAATATTAAAATTATTCCGTTTTCCGTCTCGCTTTTTTAAATTTGGACCGATAATTATTGTTTTAATATTGAAACATAACCAGTGTTTAATCGGTTTTGTAAATCAGAAGAAAAAAAAAGATTTAAATTGATACTTTTTTTGTAATAAATTTTTCAAGTTGAATTTCCGACTAATTTAAAAAAAAACTAATAAACGCGATAACTCAAAAATGGTTCACTTTTGCATAATGCATATGGGGGTCAAACTTATCGCAAATAGTCACCCCTATCACCTCCTAACGGGAATAGGTCGACTTACCAATAACCCTGTATACACAAATAAGCCCTTAAATGTCGTCCAAGACTTAAATGCTCTGAAAACAACCAAAATACTCTTCTAGAGCTTATTACACATTTTTATTGTCTTTTTGGGGAATTTAACCCAAAATCTCTAGAAGCAGCAGCAGCAGCAGCAGTAGTAGTAGTAGTAGTAGTAGTAGTAGTAGTAGTAGTAGTAGTAGTAGTAGTAGTAGTAGTAGTAGTAGTAGTAGTAGTAGTAGTAGTAGTAGTAGTAGTAGTAGTAGTAGTAGTAGTAGTAGTAGCAGCACTATTTATCAACTAGGAGAAATGCGTTGTCAACGTTATCTAGATTTTGGATTTCCCTACATTTTTGTGCTACTTTCTTTCCTTACTTACATTATAAATAAGTTAAATAACCTGTCCTATGTGATATAATCCCGTCTTTTTAGCTATATAAGGTGCTAACAAATTAGTCACGGATATTTTTACATTACTTTCTGATAGTACTCGGTTCTCGGAGTACATTTAAGTATGAAACATCATAGGTTTTCTTATGTTTTTTTGGAGAAAACAAAGAAAGAAATTTGCTACGTTAAAACACCCTGTTAATAAGATAATTAAATGAGACCTCTTTAGACATTCTAGAACCTCTTTAAACTATCATTCAAAAGGCCTCTTAAAAGTTGACCTACAGTTTTCCCGCCGAGTCATAATGACATTTACGAAAAACAACTTTTGACGTGACATGACAGACAGTGTTTAACATCTTGACAGGTGCATAATAGGGTGATTATTTTAAAGATTAATTATATATTTTTTTTTGTTAGGTAAATTAAAACAATAAAATGATATACAAAGGTTCCTTAATTACAGTTAAAAGTTAATTGATTTAATGTAATCTATTATCTCTTAAAATATCCGTGACTAATTTGTTAGCACCTTATAGAGGGTGTGTAATGATCGGTATAAAAATAATTAATATAATTTCATTTAATATAATAACATTTGATATAATTTTAAAGGATATAATCACTCATTTTATATAATAAACGATTGGTATATTATCAAAATATCTATTTTTATTTACTATAATTATCATTTGGTATATCGTTTATTTATTATAAACATCATTTGGTATAATCATCATTTTGTATAAAAATCATATTGTATAACTATCAAGTGGGTATATTTCTTTGGAATAACTTTTTTTGTCGCATGTTTTTTTGGTACAACGCTGACAGTGAGGCAAAGTCGACGGAGCTCCGCTTTGCGGAGCTCCTATTCCGCGTAGTTATGGCGCTTCGCGCCTTGACACAATTCTAACCTAACCTAACCTATACAGGGTGTTTTTTTGGTCAACAACTTCGACAATAGGGGTTACTATATTTTTTTATACCAACTGTACTTTATATGAAATTAGCTTTATATCATAAGTTGATTATAGTAAATTATGCATTATACTTAATGCATGTTATATAAAATATTTTTAGAACAAATGATTGTTATATAAAATGATAATTATATCATATTTAAATATATTAAATGTTGTTATATGATTTAATTATTATATCAAATGAGCGTTATAGCGACTGATATTATAGAAAATATTTTTATATCGATCGTTACGCACCCCCTTATAGATGAGTGAAACGCCTTATGGATATGGTTATATTTACTAAAAAATTAAAGAACCGGTGAAGTGCGAATCGGACTCGCGCAACGTGGTTTCCGTATTCAGGACAAATCCGAAAATACTCTTATGAACTTTATTTTTTATGCATTAAGGTCCATGTCGACTAGCCTAAAATTAATACAAATTCATTTTAGCTTTTTGCCAAATTCTATATTTCGTCGCTAAAAATTATAAAAAAATTGTTTTGAAACGTAAAAATTGACTCTTTTCATTTGACACCCCAGTATGCTATAAACAAATGATTACATTTTTCAACCCTACATTCTAGACCCCTTTTTTAAATATTTAGAATTTTTTCTTTTTTTTAACTTAAAGTTGTTAGCTTCTGTGTATACCTACCAAGTTTCAGGGAAAAACTACTGTGACATACAAACAGACAGCAAGACAAAGAACTCAGCAAAGACACTTTGTGCGTTTTTTCAGGGTGAGTGGATGCGTGATCTCCACATAAACTTCATGGAACCTCTTGTAGGAATCTGGGTATTCAGGCGGCCAGCCCTGGTTGTGGCTGACCCTCGGATAGCGCGACGCGTGATGGTGCAGGACAGCGAGGTGTTCAGGGACAGGTACCTCAGCTCCGGCCGGAGCGACCCTATTGGAGGACTGAACCTCTTCACTGTTAATGTAGGTGCTGTACAACTTGTATGACAACAAGTCAAACCTGATAGTTGTCCCAATCCATCAAAACTTATGGTCTAAGATCCGAATAGGAGATGACCTTCACCCAGCTGGGTAATCGATAAAAAGTATTTTATATCAAATTTAATATACTACGCAATATATGGCGTAGGCCGGAAAACTATTCAGACCAGCACATTTTTTTTTATTTTTTTTTTCCTAGCCTGTTTTTGTGTCCCACTGCTGGGCAAAGGCCTCCCCTCGTTTTCGCCATTCGTCTCTATCCAGAGCGCACTCCTGCCAATCCCGCGCAAACGACTCAAGGTCATCTCGCCATCTCCTTCTGGGTCTACCTCTGCTACGATATCCATCGCGTGGAAGCCAATGGGTGGTGTTTTTGGCCCATCTCTCATCGTGCATGCGGCAGATATGGCCAGCCCAGTCCCACTTCAACTTTGCGGTCTTTACCCCAACATCAGCAATACCAGTTCTGGAGCGCAGCTCTGTGTTCCTCACCCTATCGGATCTTCGGACACCCAGTATGCTACCCTCCATTGCTCTTTGGCAAACCTTGAGTTTGGACTTTTGAGCCTCAGTTAATGACCACGTTTGGGCACCATATGTTAGGATGGGCGGGATACACATGTCGACAAGTTTTCTTTTTAAAGTGATAGGAAGCCTACCCTTCATCAGTTCCTTCATGGACCAGTAGCTCCTCCAGGCATTTTCAATCCGCCTATCGATCTCTTTGTCTTGCCGGTTTGTGAAGCACTTATATATAAAAAAAAACCTTTTTTTTTAATTGCATTTACTTGTTTAATAGACAAATTACATACTAATCGAAAGTATGAAGCCTATATAATATGTAAACGTTAGGTTTAGTGCAAATTATTAGTACCGACTTACCTGTTTATACCTGCCTACCCAATAGTTAAGACGGGGAAAATAGTCAACCTAACTTTTGCATAATCTACAGGCCTCATACTTTCGATTGGTATGTACTTAAGAATGATGGGAAAATTGGCCCATATAACCAATACAATATTATCCATTAACCTACCGCCAAACAGCAGTGTTCGCATTGTTGTGTTCCGGTTTGGGGATAAGACAGCCGGTGGAATGACTAGCATAGAGGCATTCCATCTTAGTCCTCAGGGTTGGCAGCGCATTTGCAGTCTTAGGCTTGCAGTCTTGTGAATGCGAATGTCTATGGGTCAAAGTTTCCACTTACCATCAGGTGGCCTGTGTGCTCGTCAGCCTTCCCTATGCCATAAAAAAAAATACAAATCTCATGTATACCACGTGAAAGCTAGTTACATAAGTTTCATTTTCTGATACGGGGATAAACTACGAAAACCCCGGCGAAGAGAGTTACCAGCCTTCAAATATTCACAAGCACAACGTTTATTTTTTATTTTTTTATACTACACTAGCTGTACCCAGCATGCGTCGCAATGCTATTACCCGTATATCCGACTCACGCTTGAACGATTTTACTATTGACAACAATTACAGCAAACAGTGGGATCAATAAGCCTACATAAGTTATAATTATATTGACGATTGGGCTGGGTTTCATACATTTTCGCCCATCATTCTTTGTCTATTAAACAAGGAATTATTATTTTTTTGTTTCATTGTTGTTTTTTTTTTTAAATAATGATTATATACTGGACTGAATTTTTTCGGCCAACCTATTCGCTATATATCACTCAACATATTAAATTTGATATAAAATACTTTTTATAGAATAAACAGCCCGGTGAAGGTCGTCTCCTATTCGGCTTCGCTACTATTATTTAAAAAATCTGAATTAACTCTATGTGTTAACTACGCTTTCACACCTAAGCCGCTGAATTGATTTAAGTATCATCATCATCATCATCATCATTATCAGCCGCAAGACGTCCACTGCTGGACAAAGGCCTTCCCCAAGGTTTTCCACAACGATCGGTCCTCTGCTGCTATCATATCATATTTTGGGCAAATTCAACGTACAGAGAAATGGTATTTAGAGCGCAGAAAAAATGTTTAAGAGCCTTATGTGGCATTCATTACATGGATTCCTGTAAACCATATTTCCAAGAATTACGCATACTAACTCTTCCTAGCTTATATATATACGAAGTAGATATGAGCGCCGATGGCCAAATGCACGGCGGCGGCGCGAGCTGAAATCTTTCACGGCGGCGGCGGCGTTTCGGCGGCGCGGCCTTGAGAGCCTTAGATTTTTGGAAGGGATTGATTTGTTAATAAAACTTGAAGAAAACCATATTATTGGTTGCTTTAAGTACCTATATTATTTATTTAAGGAGAACTCAACATTTATATGTATTTAAATCACAGCGCCTAATAAGCCTATTAATAGAAACAATTAGTAGCTAGCTAGCATTTGCGATGTAATACCTATCACGTTTACAAAAATAATCATTCCAGTATTTTTTTACTCAAATATTATCTTTCATCCATTTTACGTTTACGCCGCGCAGTAAACACACATTAATTCGACGAAATACTTGACACGACTGAGCAAGCAAACGCGTGATACGCGGGTAGGTAGGTGGTGCGAGCAGGAAAGCAAGTTGTTAACGTGTCGCGACGGCGCGCCGCGTGCTCTTCTCAGCGGCGGCGCGTCGACGCGACCTCACGGCGACGACGGCGCGCCGGCGCGGCGCTCATATCTAATACGAAGTAGTAATTTTTGTGAAAAATAATCTAACCTTATTTAATAATTTTAAGAGTACGCGTCTCAAGAATAAAGTGAGAGCGATGTCTTCTAAGACTGCCCTTTTTCGAAAAAGTATACTTGGAATGGCCCCAAAAATATATAATAAAATACCGGCAGATATTGTAAGTCAAGAAAATATGTCAGATTTAAAAAGAAAACTATACAATTTTCTAGTACAGAAATGTTACTATAGCATAAATGAATTGTTATCTAACTGAAACAATGTAAACTATAAAAACATGCAGCATGCCATTGACTGTCTACAATTTGTATGCCTTGCGGCACAGCGCAGTGAAACTACCGTAGAATAAGACCTGTATACTATGTACCCACCTGTGTTGAACAAATAAAAAAAAATACTATGACTATCCAGCGGTTTCGGTTTCAGTATAATTTACAAAATACACGTAACTAAACAGCATAGATACATTAAATTTTAATCCTCAGGTTTGGCAACGCATTTGCAGTCTTAGGATTGTAGTCTTATGAATTTAGTCTTGAGAATGCAAGGTCAGATCCCACTTACCGTCAGGTGGAATGACGTAAGCTCTTTTGGCTTCTCCATGGTTCCAAAAAAAAGTAGAAAGCCGGGAAAAGACTTTGGATACTTTTATTTAACAGTTTTCAAGAGAATCGGGACAAACGACTTCTTTAGTTCGCACACGGATTCGAGGGCAACAGCTACTAGAAAATAACACCTACAAAAAAGAAAAAAATATTTTTTTACCCCATCCAAGTCTTGATTATTCTGCCAATGTAAAAGTTAGATAATAAACGGTGCTATAGAAGTTTATCAGTAGACGGCAAATTTTGCAACAGTTTGATAACACAATTAGTGAGTTTATAGACAATTATTGTTCGTAGACTAATTGAATTTTTGGTACTAGGATAACAGAGCGTGTTGCTATCAGCTTGAATCGATCAACAAACTTGAAAAAATAAATTTTAAATAATGCCTAACGCAGAGAACTTGTTTCTTCTAAGTTGTGGCGATAAACGGTGACACTTATAATAATAGTCTGTAAATAATTATAATAATCTTTGTGACACGTTGTATTGACCATAACCTTGATAACCCTTACTTTATCAGCATAGCGATAATATATATGCATTCAGATTTTTTCTATATGTCAAAGGTGTGTCGAAGGCTAGCCCTCTTACAAGGTAAATATTACCAGTACCACCATTATACAGCATTCCCGGCGCTAAGCAACTGAGGGCCCTGCCGAAATGCACTGCGCTAACTAGCGTTTCGAATTGTTTCATTTTAACCAATCGCGTCACTATAGGTCACGTGACTTTTCGTATCACGTCATCTACCAGTGACGTGATTGGTTTAAAAACAAAACGAATAGAAACGCTGTTTAGGGTAGTGTATCTTGACAGGGCCCTCTGTCGGCGTTAGACCGGAAGACAGCCGATCAAACCGCTATTCTCCATTTGTTCAGGCACTACCCTAGAAAAGAATTAAGTAGTATCAGATGGCAACAAGAAAAGGAAAATTGGATCTCGTTTATGTAATTGGATTATTTGATGCTGTTAGTATTCTAAAATTATTGTCTGACCTTTATATTCCACTCAATAATAATTGAATTAGAAATATAAATATAATTTTGTTTCACTTAATTGAATTGACTCACTTCTATTTTCATCTAAACGATTAACTTGTTTACTTTTCTGGCTTTCCGCATAATTATTAGAGTCAGTTACTAAGTGAATGGTGAAATTTTTCTACAATACTTTTCTAGGACCCAATTTGGAGTAACGTAAGGCGTCGCTTAACATGCATTTTCACAGCGGCTAAGCTGAAAGCCTTGACTCCTTTAATCTTAACCAAGTCGAAAGAGTTAGTGCAGCGTATTGACCAAGATAAGGCAGAAAAAAGGTTTATTGAACTCCGAGTAAGTTTTTTATTACATAGTTCCGTAATACACTTTTTATACATACATAAAAACAGTCACTCCTCTTTCCCGTAGGCAATGACCACTTCCTTCCACTTGCTAAGATCCAGACAAACTTCCCTCGCCTCCACTCTCTCTCTTCTCTTCTCTTCATACACGTGCGTTGGTCAAGGGTGCTCCTGATCTGGCCCTTTATAATAAGTCCCCGCTCTGATCGTGGAACGTTCGCCTCTTTTTATAACTACTTTATAGCGTGGTTATTACTCATGTCCTTAATAATAAACGTGTTCTTATCACGGTTTGAGTTTATTCATGAGTTCTTCTTCATCTTCTTGAGCCTCTTTATACTCTAAAAGTCGGCCTGTAACATGTTGTACTTTTGTCTATCGTAGTGACCCTGGTCAACTATGTAATATTCCGCCACCACGACTACCTATTATTTATAATTATTATTAGAATCATAGGCAAGTCGAAAAATATGCTTTTACTCCAATAATATGCCTAACAACTTTTTTTTGAATATTAACCGGTGTTCACACATTCATTTTCATAGAATAAAAGTTGCCGTGAATTACAATTTTATATTTTATATTTTTTATTTTTCAGTCTCTAATTTCTGACTTTAGCACAGACATAATTGGAACATTCGCGTTTGGAATAGAGAACAACGCCATCCTCACCGGAGACAGCCCCATCCGCGCCGTCACTCGTGATTTTATGAAGTACAATTGGTTCCGCGGTCTTGGCTGGTTCAGCATTTTCTTCTGGCCTAGCCTCGTTGATATTTTCGGGTTGGTATTAATCTTTACAATTACATATCAAATAATCATCCTCGACATTTTCATTTACACTGTCAAATTCATCTTTGAAATCACTGCTGTAGGGTGAATCAAAAAAAATCTCGTTCTTTTTCAAAAAGTCTTTTTCTTTCTTATCTTTGTTCGAAGATTTTATTTTCTTCTTTGTCAAAGTCTAGGAAATCTTAATTATTTACGGTATGGTTATTCTTCAAGGTTTTCGTTGTTTCCGAAGAAAAGTACGGCTTTCTTCAGGAAAACAGTACACACGATTATCGAGCAGAGAACAGCCAGCCAGATTCAGAAGAATGATTTGATGGATGCTTTGATAAAGATGAAGAAGGAAGGACTGGACAATGGAGAGGGTATGTTTATGTTAAATGAACACTTTTACAGGTAATAAGCTTATTTCTTTACGTCACATACAGTCACATCACAAAAAGAGTTTATAGCGTAATTAGACCTTGAGAGCCAGGAATGACAAAAAATACTAGCCACAATCGATCACATCACACTATGATGTTGTTATATAGTTTGTATGTTTGTGTCTGTTTATGATTAAGTATGTTTGTTACTTCTTTACGCTAAACCGGCTGATTTGAATGAAGTTTGATAAGGCTTAATAAACAACATTATACCACTAAAAATATACCGTGTCATAGTTAACGCGGACGAAGTTGCGGGCCAATGCTTGTACATTTCGTTCAATGCACTTTATTTTATAACAATGACCAATTTTCTTTTTTTTTTCATGATGCATGAAAAGTGGTCATTATTTGCAATGTCTTCAGTACGAATTTTTTCACAAAAAAAATATTGTTTCAGTCATGACCGATGACCTTTTGGCTGCTCAGGCTTGTATCATGCTTCAAGGAGGATTCGACACCAATGCCACTACAGTGACTTACATGATCATGGAACTGGCTCATAACACTGAAATTCAAGTAAGTAATCTCACTAACACTAAAAATGCGAAAGTTCATGTGTCTGGCTGTACTTGTATATTTGGCTTTATTTTGAATATGTTTTAAATTTTGACAGGGAAAACTTCAAAAAAATGGCTGAAGTCAGAAAACAGAACCACGATGCTCAGTTAGATTTTAACACATTAGAAAATCTTAAATACCTCACGAGTGTAATAAAATGTACTATTTATAATTATTTCATTTTTAACTCATTGTATACTTGTCGTTTTTTTCTACTAGCTCACATCATTCTTTAATTAATCGATTAAACCAAGCCGAGTGATCTATTCTACTTTCAGCCTAAAACCTCATTGCTTTTGACATGTTATCTTATTTTACATGTTGTAATGATAGCTCTATTTATTTGACAGTAAACTCAACCGAGTTAAAACTAATATAACAACAGGTCAAAAGAAATAAACTAATTACCAAGTAGCCTAGGGCCTCTGCCTCTTTTGTACACCAACATTATCTTTGTAAACAAAAGTTAAGCGGAAACGAGAACAACTAACAATAAAACAATAAAACTATGAATTGGAAATATCATTTCATAATACTAAAATTTTCTTGTGTTTCTTTAAAAAAAAGGATAACTGTCAGATGCGATTGCTCCTTTTATAACAATTACCAGTGAAAACTACCAAGATTATGGCAGCACTGAACCGCCTTTTTCATCTGCTGTAGAAGCATTACGAAAATATCCTGCAATGGGTTGGCTGGACCGCATCGCCGCTTCTGACTACAAGATCTCCGACCAACTGACCATCTCCGCTGGGACTCCTGTCTACATCAACGCCATTGGCATGCACTATGACCCGAAATACTTCCCGGAGCCATCGGTCTTCAATCCTGACAGGTTCCTGCCTGAGAATGAAAAGAACATCATCCCTTATTCTTATATGCCGTTCGGCGAAGGTCCACGTTCTTGTATAGGTAAGTTAAAAAACTAGCATCAAATTATTATCTAGCGAGTTTATTTATTTATTTATTTATTTACTTTATTGGAGAAACAAACAGGAACAAGTGTACAAAAAAATAATACGTTGATTTACACATTATTCTAAACATGCACTTACCCCTCTTGACAGTTCTCACTAAAACATAAATATTAAGGTGGGTAGTTTAGTACTCTTACGCTAAGTCGCTTAACCTAACAACTTAACCTAAAAAATAAATAAATAAAACAATGCGGCGGGAAGTATCTATTTTCGAAATGAAATTTTTTCAAACGAATAGTACCAACCAGAACCAGTTTAGGTGGTCTTGCGCGCTCGTAGGAATATAAAGCAGAGTTAGGTTAGCATACTACTTTGGACAAGCTGTTGACACAGGTCAACGAATCTTGTGATCAAAGTCGAAATAAACGGAGCAAAATGTTTTTTTCAATGCTTTTTCGATTTCTGGTCGACAAAGAAATAAAATGCAAAAGATCCTTAGGGCTTAATAATACTGATCTGAAGAAGGTGGCCCGTAATTCAAGACGCGGGCGCGGGAAAAAAAGAGATTACATAATAACTTTACGTGTCTTATAAATAAGATTAAGTTGTATTTTTTTATGAATTCTGTATTTAATTATTAATGACATGTTTATATCACTTGTAATTTTATTTGTATTGTTTTATAGTTAATTATTATTTTAATGATCCTGAATGGAGATAGAATTTTTTTATTTCTGTTTCTGACGACTTTAATAATGTAACGGCATATAATTCGAAATGTCATGTAATTTATACTGCGTTATATTGAGTAATGAAATCTGAATCTGTTTTGAGAAAGGCATCTTAATTAAGATGAGTAAGTAAATAATAGTGTGCAAATCTAAAACGAATATTTTATAACTTTCAGGGCAACGCTTCGCGATGATGACAATGCGATTCGTGATGGCCGAGCTCGTCAGCAAATTCGAGTTCAGACCGCTGCCTGGCTTCCCAAAACCAGCGGACATACAGTTCGAGAAAAAAGGCCTATTCCTCATGCCAGGAGGGCCGCTCTCTGTGGAATTTGTTACAAGGGACTGATTGTGCATGAAATAACTAGCAAATTGTGACCAATGTGATTAGGAAAACACTATTTTTGGTAATCGTTTTTTTTAAGTAAGTAATTTAACAACAAAATAATAATAATTGTGATTGTAACATTTAACAAATTGGGAAACAACTACTATTCATTCAATATTTTATTTTTCCCTGTCCGTAAAAAAGCATTGTGTCAAAATGTTCAAAATTATTTTAACAGAATAATGAATTATTAGCTGCAAAAAACGCTGTATTTTACTCTATTGAAAGGAATGCATGCAAATACCATTAACACATAAATATTCTTCAAAATAAAACGAACCCTAAATCCCGATTCGTACCTATCAAAAACAGAATTAAATAAGTTGAATTCAAACAGAACTCGTTGGCGAGCCCGACGCGCAACAATGTGGAACCGTAAAATCCAACTTGAAACATTTTGCCACGAAATATAAAATTCGTGCTTTATAGAAGGTCCCAGCGGTTGGGTCTGGCAGGGCGGTCGGGTGGTCGGGAGGTCGGGTGGTCGCTGCGAGTCACAATTTGCAGGGACGTGACTACACGGCGCGGTTGAGGTTTTGTTGTAGGTAGCTGTCTGAGGCGACGGAGTCTTTCCATACTAACTTTGTGCATGATTTTTTTTGTGTTACTTAAGTATTAATATGATGATGCCTGTTGGTTATTAATTTAATTATTGCTTCTACTTCGTTTTTCATTTCGTTATGTATAAAAATAACTTTTTTCTTAAAGAAAAATACAATTTAAGTAAGTTGACGCAATAATTGAGAAAAAAACCTAGATATCTGCAAAATATAATTTTATTTTGTACCGCTGCAAGAATAAACCTACACAATTAGCTATACAAAGCCAATGTCCTACCTGTCGCCTCAAAACATACTTAGCTTTAATAAAAAACATATTAGGCTAGTGACGGATTATTAATTCGACCGGGCCTCAGCGCCGAAGGATAGCCGAGTCCCATTCATCAATGTCTTGAAATATAAATTAAATTTATTATAAAAGGAGAAGGCAGACGAACCGATGATGCCACCTGATGGTAGCTGGGATGGCACTGAGGGCCACGGATATTGACAAGCTTCAGATCATAAAATAACAATATTATATTAAACCCTGACCAGAAAAATAAAAAACCGTCATATTGCGGAAATTATATAAACTTTCATTTCTATTCAGTTCACGAAACACAGAGATAATCAAAGTATTAGTGGCGACCCCATTAGATATTTTTTATTTTACTGGTCAGGGTTTATATTTATAGCTCAAAGGTCAACTAGAAGAGATCCCTCCAAGGGATAAGTTTGAATTTTTACATAACTTGTCTGTTTCTGTCTGTTTTTTATTTGTTATTTTGTTGTTTGTACAATAAAGTGCTTTGCAGACATTCATAGACATCTAAATGTACAAAGACAAAAATATAATGCCTCCATGTTAGTTAGTTTTATAAGTCACTTTTGTTTTGGTTTAGTAGGTACATTGAATAAAGTAATATTTAAAACCGCACAGCGGTGGAAACACTGCTGTTTGTATTAAAAATCGACTGCATTAGCCAAACCCATTTTAAGGACGTTACTGGAGAGACCATATAGTTGTCTTAAGCAATGAGTCTTACTGTTATACGGCTACTTACCTCATTGCGTTTGTGGTCGTCAATTTTCACAGGCAGTGTCAAAGGAAGGAAACAAAATTACTGCGCGGTCCCTGAGGTGCGCGAGGAAAGCGTACGTCTAGACAGACAGACACGGTTTAAATATTGTGTGCCGTCACGGCGCCTGCACGCACGTGGATAATATGGTAATTAGCCCACTGGAAACTAAAAAAAAAACACTATTTTAGTCGCTTAATTTCAAACTCGGCTATGTCGTTGAAATTTGGTATATGAATTTAAAACTTAATTTGTTTGAAAAAGACGCAAATTCCGTGGTCCTTTTGCATGGACTTATCCTAATTTTTAGTTATATTAAATTAATAACAGAACCTTATTGAAATTTGTTCTGAAAATATCATGATTTAATTTGAATTGATTATTTACTAATAAAAAAATAAATGCCAGTGGCTAAAGAGCTTAAACGCCACATAATCTTTTCAACGTCACAACTAGTGCTAGACGTATAAAAACAAAACACGGTGACAATCAAAATAAAGTCATTCGACCACTAGCCTAAGGCGAGCGTAGCAAACACTGATATTACTTGTTTTTTTTCTCAGTTAATAATGTGAATAGGCATGATTTTTATCACACACCCTATTTTTAAACTGGTCAAAACTAGCCATTTTGCGCTTTATTAATTTTGCATTTTGCGCTTAATACCTACTAGTATTTGAATATTAAACCAGTAATGCTCAAATTACCCAGAAAGTATTGATGTATTTCAAAAACGTCGATACTCAATACTCATATTAATACGATGTTATTCAATTATCTACTACGTTATTTAACATGAGGTTATATACAAATTGCAAATAACAGCACCTAGCTAACGTTCCCAAAAATATGACGCAGGATAGTGATTTAAAAGTGTCACCAAATTTTGAATTTTAAAGCAATTTTAGTGGCGTCAATGCCGCCGCGTCTGTGACGTGATGACAGAGCGGAAAATACATGGAACGTCATCCGAGCGGAGCGCAACAACGTGGACGCAGAAACAATGACCGTCAGTGCGCGCAAACGAAACATAAAAGACCATTTGCCAGAATTCGATAAATTAAAAAAAATGTAATGCTACTGCGCTAAAAATGCTTAAACCCTCAACAGTCTCCGAAAAAGTGAATTTCCACCCGGCTCTCCAATAAATTAACGTTCTTATGCTAGCGACGTTGCGAGCCATTGAATCATGCTGTACATCGAGATGATTTATTGTTTAATTTGCATAGCTTTTTCGTACTTTTGGGACTCGATACGAAGTTATGTGTTAATTCTCGGTCCGGTTCGGTTCTGTGAGGATTAAACTTGAAATCGCTGGCGTATTTTGCATTAATGGTTATTAGCGGGAATTTATTGTCTGTTTACTGGTTTGTATTATTTTGCGATTCAAAATTCAAAATTCAAAATATTTATTCAGTAAGTTGGCCACATGAGGGCTATTTTACACGTCGGTAATTAGAGTGAATATGCTAGCGCTTCGGACAAGACCATCATTGCGGAGAAGAAGCGCCGCAAGAAACTCCAGCAGAAGGTAATTTTTTCCCATAATAAAATACAATAATACTTAAAAGTAACAGAAGGTAATAAAGTAATAAATTATTATTTTAAAACTAACACCAATAGAATCATTACGAATGTAAGCTCAATATCATTAAATTAAAAATAGTGACTAGGAAAACAACATGACGAGGTCTCTATGTCAGGAACGATAATAGAAATAAAAACAGGTCCTTGCAAGCGTGAATACACCGGACCCTACAGACAGCACCCGTTCACGAGTATGACGCGTATCTCAGCCATCCCCCCCTCAACCATGTGTTCGGGAAGGTGGCCGATTGATAGTGTATATTATTATTATTTATGTGACAACTATTCTGTCACAAATTCCTTCTTGTGTAAAATTAAACTCCTTTCTGTCTGATAGGTACCTATCTACGTCTAAGTATTTTTTTTATATTTACATGTAATTTATTTATTACTTTTCTTAAGTATTTATAACCCTCAAAAAAAAAATTGTGCTTTTTTGCTTTGAAGGTAAAATCCGAAGCGCTGGTGGACTCATTATAAAAGTAAAATAACAAAAATAATACCCTACGAGTGCGGCCGGCAGCGGGGCAGGGCTCAAGCTACCGGTGGTTAGGGCTGCAGAGAGAGGAACCTCCTCACAATGCGTGCCGTGCCGAGGAGTACCTACTGCCTTCTGTATCTGGCCCTTGACCCAGCCATCTAGCGAGAGTCTCTTCAGGTGTTGGTCGAGACTCTTCGCTATAAGACCGTTTGCCGAAGCAACTGTCGGAACAATGATCGTCGAGTCAGCTTCCCACATGGCGGTCACCTCGTGAGCCAAGTCATGGTACTTGCTGAGCTTGTTCTTCTCGGCCTTCACGAGGTTCTCGTCATGCGGGATGGTGACTATTATTATTATTATTTATTTATTTAACGGCAACCGGTAGCAATATCGAGCAACCATTTCTGCCAATCTCAAGTTTGTATTTTACATTTACATATCAAAAAAAAACGTAAGTCTGAGTGATGTAGGTAGAACTTTACGAAGATCAGATGGGATTTCCTTGGAGCAATCATTCCAAAGGCGATACGTGTTCAAACTTAAAATCTTCATTATACTGCAAATTTTAATGTTAATTTACTGCATATTACTATCCTCATAATACTATCCATTAAAAAACAAAATATGCAAAAAAATAAAAACAATATAAAGCAACACCATCTTATCAAAAACCCAAAGCGAATCCTACTTTATGTACTACACAAGTAAATAGTTTACCTGACACATTTTTGTACTGCCTATTTTTCTAGCAACCAGCAGTTTACTGTTACGTCATTAAGGTCTAATTTTTGAGCAAAAAATTAGCTTTTATCACAAAATTACTCCAATTTGAACAAATAAATAAATAGGAGGCCTTGCTGACGTAATTATTGATAGTCATATTTTTTACATCGCTGGAACCGTTAACTTTCCAGAACTTCTAAAATATCTAATTTAAAGACAAGGCTAGGTTAGGTAAGGTTTGATTTATAAAAGTCCTGAAAAAGTAACATAATTAAATATGGCCGAAAACACATTATGACCAAAAAATTGGCAGACGATATAGACGCCAAATAAACGCTACGAGAAATACGTTTATATGAGACCAAAATCAAATGAGAAAATGCCCTACTAGTTTTTCCAGAACCACTCCTGAGTACTTAAGTGTCCTTTTAAAATAAAATTACAGAACTGGAAGAAAAATGCGCCAAAGACGAGTAGTTACAAAGGAACGCTGAGTAATCGTCCGAATTAGATACCGGATACCAATCCAGGGCAAAAACGTTAAGTCCTCTCTACCAGCCGCGGAGCTTCTGCAATCAGGGCGTTTTGTGCCAACCCCACGCAGTATTCGTTTTTATCTTAGGTCAGGATTTAAATTAATATATTATAAATTAAATTATTTAAAATAAAATAAATTTGAGATTAAAAAAATCATGTCTAATTGAACAACCTATAAAATTAATCGATACAATAAATAGAGCCCTTGTATGTACCTAATAAGTAGGGTGGCATATTGTGGTTCTAGAATCCATGGAGTCGCTATTCGCTATTTTTTATAATACATAACACTTTGATTTTGCCAATATTAACCAAAAGAAGGCGCATGCAGTCACGTCGAGAGCACCTTGCGCGCGTTAGTTTAGATTCTATTGGGTCATAATGGCACAGCTCCGCTCCACTCCAATACATAACACTTTGATTTTGACCTTCAGTGAGGTCATATTTCATAATGAACTAAATACATTTTTAGTTCGGTTATTACCTACCTACTAGTAATTTATTGTTCGTAACGTTTTTACAGCGGAGATATTATTCTCCTCTATATCACAATTAATTTGAATTGATCTAGCATTTATCTATAGATTTAATGAGTATATTATTTTAGAAATATTAAAATACTTAAATAGGAAATAGCGACTCCATGGATTCTAGAACTACGATTTGCCACCAAAAGTGTATCTGCTAATATACAGGGTGTCCGGTAAATAGTGGACTTCCTTACAGGGCTGGATAGCTCAACTCAGGACTGGCCAAAATATGATAAATCATGTTTAGTAAAAGTCGCACCAAAAACGAGATATCTCAACTTTTCAAAATTTTGGAAATGCGGTAACCTGGTTCACCGTTTTCGATGCCGTGGCCACATTTATTAGTATTCTTCAGTTTCGTTTGCTGTGAGAGATTGCCGATTAAATTTGCTATAAGACCTTATCAACGGAATTAATAAAGGTTTAGCAGTTTTTTTAATTTTTCAAATCAGATTTAAAGTTTAGGAATCTGAGTTTAACTTGCGGCAAGTTTAACATCGCGCGGTGTAAAAAAAATGTAACAAGACTTGTAGTGCTGCTTTCCTAAAAACTTGGAACTCAGATTCCTAAACTTTAAATTTGATTTGAAAAATTAAAAAAACTGCTAAACTTTTATTAATTCCGTTGATAAGGTCTTATAGCAAATTTAATCAGCAATCTCTCACAGCAAACGAAACTGAAAAATACTAATAAATGTGGCCACGGCATTGAAAATGGTGGACCAGGGTACCGCATTTCCAAAATTTTGAAATGTTGAGATATCTCGTTTTTGGTGCGACTTTTACTAAACATGATTTATCATATTTTGGCCAGTCCTGAGCTGAGCTATCCAGCCCTGTAAGGAAGTCCACTATTTACCGGACACCCTGTATGTAACTCTGCTAATAAGTGTATCTGGGGCCTCTATTCTACTGCAAAAAACCATATTGCTCTCGACCTGTTGTCGTATTGTCAACATTACGACAGCTCTTATTTACTCCACAGTGAGAGAAAAAATAAAATTATTAAGGGTCATTAGAGTAAGTAAGTCCTGTCTGTAACGTCCCTTAATTGTACCAGATAGACTCTCAAGTGTCTAAAAAATAAAAGACAAAAGCATCAAGAGTTCAGTAACTCGACACGCGAACTTTAAAGGCCTAATTGGACTCGTAAATTTAAAGCCAATAAACTCTTAAGTGCTTAATCCCAAGGCGTCCAGTCGTAATTAATGTTTGCCCAGAGTTGGAGAATTTTTGGGCAAATAATAGATGCCGTGAAACGTTATTAAATGGGCGATGTGACTCGAAACATCGATGTGGAGTTGAGTTGTAGTGAAGTCGGTTTTGTTCGTTAATGTTAGAGTGAAAACATTCCATAACACTAGACAGATAAGAAGTCAATCATGACAAATTGTACAACCATGAAGTTACAGTTATACCTGAAGATCGTATTTATTTCTTTACTACAAAAATTACGTGCACAATACAGTGTGTGTCTTCCATACAAACATATTCATATTTTAAGGGCTGAGAGTATACGTCCTAATGAACACAAATTGATATTTTGAGTTAAAAATAATAACCTAGTTATTTTCATAAAAGGAATTCGCCAATCAATGTAACGGTAACAAATTAAAAAGTGATATCACTGAATACGGTAAAAAATCAAATTGAAATAAAACTAAGCCTGCTTCTCAGAAGTGTCAAATAAAACTTTTGTATTACATTGCTATTTAAGAAAACTTATAAAAATAGTTATGCTACATTATTAAGGGTAAGGGCGGCTCCACTGAGGCGGAGCGGAGCGGAGCTGTGCCAATATTAACCAATAGAAGGCGCATGCAGTCACGTCGAGGGCGCCTTGCGCACGTTAGTTTAAATTCTATTGGTTAATAATGGCACAGCTCCGCTCCACTCCGCTCATCTCCGCCTCAGTGGAGCCGTAACCTATTTATTATTTTTATTATAACTTCTTGTAAATATGTGCATTTTAAACGGCGATGAATACATGGGAAAAAGGTACTCCAGAAGAAGCCTTAGGCCCTTCAAGGATCGCCCGCATCCCCTCTAACCCAGACCTAATCAGAAAGGCAAATACAAGAATAATTTGCTCAAGAAGTTACGCTAAGTCAACAAATTGAAATACTTCGAGCGCTTGCCGTTTTACAAGTCTTCTTGCTCACGTAACAACGAAGTACTTTATAATTTGAATGGTATAACATTACCCTACTAATATTATTAATGCGACAGTTTGTGTGTGTGTTAGTTTGCTACTCCCTCACGCTGCAACAGCTGGACGGATTTGGAGGAAATTTAAACACATAGGCTAATTTTCATCCTGGAAAATTTAAAGATCCCGAGGGAATAACGATTATCGGAACCTAGGCGGCCGAAGTCGCGGGCAGATGCTAGGATTGTATAAAATTCACACACAATACAAAACAATTGATGTGGAATGCATGCATTTATTAAATTCGCGTCAAGTTTTATATTGAAAATTCTATTCAATATAAAAAATACTTTTTTATGCCGAAACGGTAAAATAGACGAAATAAAATACGAGTCATCGCTGGTCTTCAGTTGGGATCATCAAGTTACGTAAACAATATCTCATAACACATTTTATGGAAAGTATATCACCATTAATTGTATAAATATCGAACGATGTTTGATCGATTAAAAGAAGTAAGTAATAATCGATGCGAATCATTCATTCTAAGTATGAACAGCTCATAAGCTGACAATGAGCCGTAGGTAAATAATTCAACCTTGCTAGAAATAGAAATCATCATCATCATCATGGTGGCCTTTTGGTGATCCAATCTTGTATGTAGGCCTCTTCCCTCTTCTTCCACTCTTGGCGATCTTGTGCCCGTCTCATCCAGTCCTGACCTCCGTGCCGTCGAAAGAAATAGAAATAGAAATGTTTATTTGCTAGAATACGTTACAATAAATAACAGAATCAGTATTCAGTTGAAATCCAAAATATTAGATTAGACACGATATACACGATAATTGACATGTTGGAGACAATAATTTTAAAATAACTCGCAAAAATAAATTAGCAATAAAGCAAGCATGCATCAGCGTTGTTATGCTGTATTAAAGTTAACAAATTCTTTAACGCTATAAAAACAGTGTTCATGTAGCCATTTTTTTTTTTTATGGCATAGAGAAGGCAACCGAGCACACAGGCCACCTGATGGTAAGTGGAAACTGTGACCCATAGACATTAGCATAAGACTGCAAATGCGTTGCCAACCCTGAGGACTAAGATGGAATGCCTCTATACTAGTCATTACACCGGCTGTCTTATCCCCAAACCGGAACACAACAATGCGAACACTGCTGTTTGGCGATAGGTTAATGGATAAGATGGTGGTAGCAATCCGGACGGACCCTGCACAGGGTCCTACCACCCGCAAACCCATGCAGTCAACTTAGCCCTGAGCACCCTACCATGTAACACCCTCAACTCAGCTAAGCAGTGTCTCTACTACCTATCAGTACCTATACAAACCGCCGAGTCAGGGTCTCAGATCGAGATTAAATAATGTTCAGGAACACTGATGAGCATGCGCCTAAGTGATTTCTGCCTGGCAAGTGCAAGGTGGGATGACACGCTCACTTCTTGCGGTGTTATTTTTATAAACAACACGATATTTAATTCGTTAATGAGGTGGCAAACCAAAATAGCCCTTCGCGTTTTGAAGCAGTTAGACAGAGTACCTACCCCTTTATTTGACCTACTGTCGACCAAATTAATAACTAATAAATAGTGGAAAAAATATTTGTTACATTATTTTCAAATTTAATTATTTGTGTTTCTTTATGTAGCGTTATTTCTTGTAGCGTTATTTAATGTTCGCTTTTATTTCAATCTTATTAGACAGAGTCGCCAGTTTTTTGGCCCTCCTGGCTTGGTATAAAAACTTTAGGTTAGGTTAGGATAGGTTACGATGTAATTGTAAAATTAGGCACGGATAAAATGCGAATACTAAAAATCATGAACGTCAGAAAATGGTTTCTAAAAAATGGCTACATGAACAAGAGTGATTAAGAAACTAAACGATTATGAAAGAACGCGATATGAAAAAAAAGACTTTTGAGAAAATAATCTAACGAATCGTTTGCGAGCTACAGTGCCGCGGACACTCAGATACACGGTCACACACATAAACAAACAGATACATAGCTGCACGCATTAAACATATATCATTCCTCTTTTTGCTCTCGGGGGTTAGAAATTAATGCAGTAACATGTTAATAACGCTCTTACGAGAAAACAGGAGCTCACCATATTGAAAAGTAAGTTCTATAAGAGACTCAACTGAAGGGGTTTCACGTATTTAAAATGATTTTCTATTCCCTAGAAAAGAAGCATTTGATTAATGATAGTATTTCCTTTGTGGATTTGCTACGACTTCGTTCGGAACTAGGTTTTCATTAGTTATTCCCGAGGATTTTATAAAAAATTCCGGACTAAAAAGTATGTTATATGTCCTTTCTCGGCTATCAATGCATGTTCGCATAAAAACTCGCATCTTAATTAGTTTATTTAATTAAGACTAAGCGTAATTAACTGACAAACAGACACTTGCTTATGCATTTTTCATATTAGTTAAATAGGGATGTTTTTTTTTGTAATTATTCGGAAACACAGAAATAAACTTTTAAACAAATACAGACTAAATTTATTCCATCAGACTAGCTTCTCCCTGTGACTTCGTCGCTAGGCTAATCGCAGTGATAATCATAATCGATACCAAACTTTAAATTTCTCATCAAAATCAATAAATTTTAATCAAATTGAATCTCCCAATCTCTTGCATAAAATGTCTGCTATCTTTAAGACAGCTAAGCCAGTCAGTGATTGAAGGCAATGTAAAGACAGAATGCAATTTCTCAGCGTTCTGCCGACGCCATTTTGAAGTGATAATCCTATAGCAAGATGGCGGTGGATGTACATGATGGAATGCTTTTACGCCGCCGGGCCAGGCAATACTTTGCGTTTTCATGAGTATGTGTAGAAAACCGGTCAAGTACGAGTCCCACTCGGGACCGGGGGTTCAATACCGCCGTATAGTAGGTATATGAATTCAATTTCGAATCAAATCAGCGTGACCCCAGTTCACACTTGACCATTTTTTGTTTTTATTTAGAGTTCGTACTATGGTCATATCATGACAAATTTAACGTTTGTATGTTCGGCCGTTTTTACGATACAACTAAAATAAAAAAATAAAAAAAATGATTTTTAGTAAATTCATCTAAAACGAAAATTACAGTTCAAAAGATACAGTTCAAAGGACCCGTTCGACCAACCTTGGAGGACGGAACCCTAAACAAAAAATTAGATGACGATGAAAAATGTGTAAATTTTGGGTTTAAGCTATCTGCATTACAAATCCGTCCAAAAATTTAGCGTTAAGAAGAAACAAAGCAATATAAGTCTCATAGGTGAATGTCATATGCGACTAACCAGACTTACTTACCAAAACTGTGTCAAAGTTAAAACTATTCGCATTAAAATTGCATCTTTCAATGCGTCAGAAACCAAAATAAAATACAAAGCAAATTAACCCAAATTAACCAAAATTACCATGCGCAAAGAACGTTTAAATCAAACATTATTAATTAACGGCCAATCGTTAAACGCCGGACGTTGCCAGTCCACCAATCAGCGCTGAGTATCCGCGAATTACCATTATAACGCCCCCGTTTCCGTTTCCGTACGGTATTTTACATTACTTTATGCGCTTTATTTTACGTCCCAATTTTATTTGCTGGGTTATAAGGGTTTTTTAATACTTGTCTGGGTTGAAAAGTAAAGTAAATGATGTTTACGAAATAGCACATTTAAACTTATTATAAGACCTTAATTTTAGAAAAACGTTAATAAAATATTAATATAAATAAAACTCTACTCGGTAAAACCACATTGTATTTGATATGATAACTTTAATTTGCTTGACAGTAATGGCGGCCAAGAGGAGCGACCACACCGCCGCTCAAAACACTGTGACGGTACGGAATCGCAGTGTCGTGCCGTAAACGTCACGACTTTACCGCATGCTCTCCTCACCGCTGCTCCAAATACGGTAACGGTACGGAATCGCAGTGACGTGCCGTAAACGTCACGATTTTACCGCATGCTCTCCTCACCGCTGCTCAAAATACGGTAACGGTACGGAATCGCAGTGACCTGCCGTAAATGTCACGGCAGCGGAGTGGTGAGCATGCGGTGAAGTAGTGATGTTTACGGTGCGTCACTACGATTCCGTACCGTCACCGTATTTTGAACAGCAGCGGTGCGACAATACTAGGTCTTGCAAAAGCAACATTGTTTTACGGAGTAAAGTAATATAGCCCCTGGTTGGTTGAATCGGACCGAATATCTATTTGGCGTGACTTCGTAAAGACTTAACATTCAATATGTTCTAACAGAAACGATATCTCCTGCAGTCTGGCCAGTAGCGTGTCGTGTCCCAAACAATTTAGAATGTTACTTGTAAAATAATGTATACTATGTATGTAAAAACTTTATTGGACATAAATTAAATTACAAGAACGTATAATAATCTCAGGTGCATTTGCAGTGCAGAGCTACAGAATTACCAACAACTCTAAAGTCCCAGATAGACGGGCGAATAACTACGCGTACATAAAGCTCGACGCCTTTTTATGCTCGTGTTTACCTTTAGAAGTTCGTGTACTTAAGGTGACACACGGGCGAGTAAGGTCGCCGAGCCATAAGTACGGCGTACTTACTCGCACGTCTATCTGGGACTTAAAGTTTGTTGATACTGTAACCACATTTTGCACAATTAGGCTAAGATGTTTACCAGTGTTAGTATTTTAAAATATTCACAGGTAATAAAGTTTTTTTACTGGCCAGTATCGTCCAATTTCCAGCTTGCTCGAATGAAGGTCAACATTTCGACCAAACTTGTTAGGTCCCGGTCCTTATCACAAAAATTGTAAAAATATGTACGGCATAAGCATTTTTAAAAGCCTGGCTGGCGATAAAAATACATTTCCATCAAAATTTGATAGTTCCCAAAGGCTTTGCCGAAATAAATTATCCGCGTGGGAGCCACGGACAAAACAAGCGTTAAATATCAACGCTCAGTCGCCATTATGAAAGAGCCGCGTGTAAATTAAAAATGGAACCTTACCAAAATGGCGTCGTATTGCCAGCTGTTCGGCGGGCAATTTCTGATCGGAAGTTAATTAAGCCTCAAAGGACGGCTTTGTTGGCCCTTTCACTCGGTTCGATTCCAGATCATTATAATTTGGATCAGACAAAGACTGATTTGGGTATTGAAATGGCGTAATTAATTAAATCTGTTTGGGCTGAAAAGGGTAGTGTTTTAATGAAGGACGGAAATTTCGTTTTAGAACGTGGATGGTGATATTTATTAAGATACCAAGAAGCATTTGATATGTTTGTTAATATAAATAACGAGTACACAATCTGGAATAAGATTGACTGTACAGGTGTGTCCATAAACAAATCACTTTTGATTGAATCGATGAGTTATTTACCGGTGAATGTACGTGGTACCTACCGTGTGAGTGTAACATTTTCGTGCATTTATTTGGTCGCAGGTTTTTTGACCGACCACAAACAAAACTAAAGTGTTTTTCTTGAAATCAGCAGTTTAGTAACTTTATTTTAAACTTATTTTTTTATAGAATTCAGTCTTGGTTGGACAAACTTAATAATAACTTCGCTGCTATAATCAATAATCTTAATTGTGATATCATTTTAGTAACCAGTAGATACACTATTTTCAGAATGTTGGTCACCACAAGAAATGAAACTTGTTGCAAATTAAAAAAATCAAGATATGAGTCTGGCCACCATAACACTCTAATACAAATCCGTTAGCGTCACTATTATATAATATTTAGCAACAAACAGAACGAGAAAATCTCTTTATTTGTGGCCTAGGCGGTCATTATAGTGAAGCAAGGTGGCAATTTTTAAAAAAATAGAAAAGTTCGATTATTTCGAAAACCACGCAGCTTTTAGAAAACCTATAAGTTCTTTTTAGCGTCAGCCTAAGGTGCCCTATCGATGCATAGAACCTTGTCCATTATTTACTGGGCACCCTGTATATAAATTTTGATACAATTTGATTAAATAGATTTTTAAGCATTCTATTTAATCCATTTAAAAACACAGTAGTATGCACGACGCCACTTACATGCAGGTAAGCTGAATGCAGTATTAATATGAAACTAAGCAATTTATTCAGCTAATTTGAATGCGCTAAATGTGCTACCGAATAAGTAAGTAGCAGGATAAAAAAATGACGTCTTATCCACAAAAATAACCGGACAAAACCAACGAACCGCAAAATTACACTCTGAACATCTACACAATTCAAGCTATCCGCAATATGTTAATACGAAGAACTAAACGAAAAACTTCACCGCTCCTTTTATTCACGACTCGCATAATTCGCTATTTGTACAGACCATTCGGTCCTTGTAGCACTATGAATAGAATTACCCGACCGCTGGAGAGTGTGCCTTATTTCCATACCGAATGTCCGGCTAGGAGGACTCTCTCATTTGGCCGTATTTGCACTTAAATCGACTGAGCCGCGCCCGCAGTGTTAGACGTTACGAATTTGAATTTTAAACTAAGCGCTCCATTTTGCGGAAGGTAAATTCTGAAGAACGTTTTTTGCTTCTGAAGGTAATTTGGTTTGTGAATAATGTAAGCTAACTAAGCTATGCGAACTCTTTGGCCGAAATACGAAGTTTGTGTAAGTTGGTGTAAGTTTGTTTCGTCAGTTTGTTTACGGGCTTTAAAATAATGCGGAGGAGAGTTGAAAGGAGTTTGCCACAAACTTTTGGACTATAAATGTCAGGAGCAGAACTGACGTGCATGGGTGTTGCCAGTTTAAAATAGTTTTACAGAAAAAAAAATTAACTCGTGTTAAGAATGTTGTGTTGGATGCATGTGCCACGTCAGAAAATTACGACATTGCTACACGTAAAAATCGCTTAACGCTTTGTTTTTGACAGATTGTCGACAAAATACTACCTCATTACATTACCATGAACTGTCAAACAAAATTGCATTGTTTATTACCGGCTTTTACTAATATCTAAACACAAACTCGACATCGCTTATGCCCGGTTCCTATTTGCTACGTAGAAAAGGTGTCAAATTTTAACGAGGCGTAATGAAAACGATTTGTTTCTTGAATATACGAAGGACCTTGTGGAGGGTCCGGATCGCTACCACCATCTTATCCTAATGGATGCAATGCGAACTGTTTGGCGGTACCTTAATAGGTACCGCCAAACAGTTCGCATTGTTGTGTTCCGGTTTGGGGATAAGACAGCCGGTGTATTGGCAACGCATTTGTAGTCTTTAGCTTGCAGTTTTGTGAATGCTAATGTCTATGGGTCACAGTTTCCACTTACTATCAGGTGGCCTGTGTGCTTCCTCAAAGCCGGGCATTAATCAATATAGTTTTTAATATCGTCCGTCTGAATGTAGTATTCATTTCAATTGCTGCATCTTTTTAGAAACGCATAATAAAATAATAAATAAGTTTTTGTAATCTATTGTATGTTAAACTATTCTACTAGCTTCCATATTGTGTAACGGTACATGGCTCAATTTTACTCTATAAAACCATATGGCTTATGTCACGTTATCATATAGTTTCAAGTATATAAGAACTATCGTAACGTTGACAATATACCGTTTCAAGAGTAATATACTATTTTTACCGAGCAGAACCTTTCACTCTAGACCAGTTATCATTCCTGAATGTAATTGCAAAGTGTCAACTACCCACATTCGAGCTACTTTCGCGAGACTGCAGCCCCGGCGGGCCATATTTCACATCGACTATCGACGAACAGTTAAAATGAAATATGCGTCTTACCGCCCCGTTTGAATATATTCGGGAAGGGGAAAAATCTACGGCGATTTATGCCGATGAATATAGTGAGTGGTGGAATTTACTGCAGTTTGGAAGACGTGGTTTTGAGGGATCCATTGACGAACGGCTTTTATGGCCGTGTTCGAATGGTTTAGATGGCTTTCCAGTCTTCGGCAGATGTCGTTCGGAGTGCCGATGTCATATTGGGTTTAGTTTCTCTTTATTTATAGCAGTTTATATTAAGTTTGGTCTTTGATATGGACATTTATTCACCAAAATCAATCAGTTGAAGAGTTTCAAGGTAATAGCGAGGTAATAGAGAGGTATTATCAGCCTAATGGAACTGACCTACTATAGAACTGTGTCACTGTGACGTTTTGATTCAAGGCCTCAGAAGTGTCAAAAAATTTGTTTTATAATGTCACACATTTCTAAGGTGGGTCAGGATTCCATTCGGCTGATATTTAGTACATACAGGATAAACTCAGTACGTACCTCACTTCAAAGTTGGTTACAAATACGGTTTATGTACTTATTTACGATATATATAGAGCATAGACATATGACTGTTTATTCGAAGGCATAAGTACCTATATGCTAAAGTCGGTAGGGTTAGCAATGTGATCTCAATAACCATAAAGAATTTTTATGTCTAATTATGTATTTTTTGCTTGAGAGGAAGAAAGAAAGAGTGGTGAAAGACATTAATTAGAATATAATAGATTCGAATAAAAAACACAAAAGATAAGGCAGGTCGGAAGTAGGTTAGTCAATATTTTAACTATGTTATGATATACTAGCGTATTATAGGGTCGAGGACTATCTAACAGACAAAAATGCATGGCCTACACCCGAAACTTAGTCAATAGTAATTTGTTCAAATGCAAAGGCTTTATCCTGCTTTTTCTTGTCTGGGGGACACCGTTGATGCAGGAAAACATATCGAAACTTTTATGTGGTCATCTTGCACCATCTCATATACACATATATAAGTAGGTAGTTGTAGTTATTTTATTTTATTATTTTCTATCTTTCTCTCCCGTAAGATTTTTGGCATGTTTTCCTGCTGAACTACTGTTATTTGATATTATATTTAATTTAATACTTGTAGCTTTATATAATGCTAGATTAAGTTGTACATACCATTGTAATATGCAATATGAAATAAGTTTAAAAAATGACTGACTGCTGAGTTTCTTGCGGCGTTTCTTCTCAGCAGTGGTCTCGTCTTGGGAAACGCTGGTAGTATCTTGACGTGTAAAAGTGCCCGAGCGGCCTACTTACTAAATAAATTTCTTTTATCTTTCTTTTATCTTTTATCTTATCTTATCTAGTGGTAATATAAGAAATTAATATTATTAGTATATGTGTGAGTTAGTATGTTTGTTACTCCTTAACGCTGCAACGGCTTGACGGATTGAGATAAAATTAATAAACACAGCTTTTTTATTCTAAAAAGAAGCACTGTTCCCGTGGGATGGACATCACGGACAAACCCACGGGCAAAAATTAGTTACCTACAATAAAGTTTTCCAAGAATGGTTTTTATTCTATAACCATTGATATCGTATATTCTCTTACGGTATCATACGAGCACTAAAACCCGAAATCCTAGCACAATTTACATATTTACTACTTACGTAACATACTAACAATATCACTCGGTTAATATGACACTATCGCTAACATCGCTGTTCATTGCTCGTGTTTCTAATCTACATTGAGAAGAGATTGAAAATAAGCAGTAATGGAAGATGGAGAACGGTATGATGCCACACCGATGGCCAAGGCCGTATATATTCGGGATTGCTCATTGAATTTCATAAGTTGGGATTACAAGGAGAGGCTTGTTCGAAGTTGGTGCACATATAAACAAGTTTACGCCTTGTGTTGTCATGACGTAATGGCCTTTGGATAGCCGATAGGTACGTGCGACTATACGATAGGTAGGTATACTGTATAGTACAGGGCCAAGATTCTTGGCGGTACAAACCATATTGTCTTTGACCTGTGTTTCTATTTCTAGGCGGTAAAATCCAAATCATATTTGACCTGTTAAGGTATTTCTTTCATTACTGTCAAGTTAATAAGAGCTATCAAAATATTGATGGTAAGATAACAGGTCAAAGGATAGCCTAGGATAGAGGCTCGGTTATCGTATTGTCAACGTTTTCATAGATCTTATTAACGGACGAGTAATGGCGGCCGCCGAGTTAATAGTACATTACTGCACAGATCAGGAAATAGGCCGTTGCGGGACGAGTAGAGTTAGCGTGGCCGAGACGCAGTCGAGGCCACGCTATATACGAGTCCAGCAACCGCCCTTCCTGGTCGAGGCTTGTATAGTGCTTTTCTCTAACAATGCGAGGAAATTAAACAAAATTTTCAGTTTTGATATAATATGTATTCAAATGTATTAACAAAATCAAGTCAAATAAGATGTGATAATACGTACTGTACTTTAACTTCCCTAAGAAAAAAGTATTCCCGATTCCCGCCTTAATTTTTTTAATTCTAAACGCAGAATGTTTTAAAAAAAGTAAAACTATTTGACACTTTGGTAAATACGCTGTAAACGCGATAAACGGCGTTTACCTTTTTAGTCTATGACATTTAAAAAGTAAATAAACATGGAAGAATTTTGAATTGTACGAGTGTTTGGCTGTTTGGAGTTAGTTATCATAGTCCAAATATGGTTTTAAAAAGTAAAAAACCGGGTACGTCGTGAAATTTGTATACATTTTCGCGGCCGCTGCCGCTGGTAAATAATAACTTTTTTTTTTAATTTTGCCTGGGCCTGGAACTCGGAACTTCGCGGGCTGATTTTACAACAGTAAGGTTAACATTTCCGAGCATGTGGGAGAAAAAACAATACCATAACAGGTCAGAGACGAAATGGTTTCTACCGCCAAATATAGAGGCGTTGGGCGTAAGGAAAACGGTTAAAAACTGATACAGCTGAGGTTATGATTTAATTGTTACATGTGATTTTTTAACGGGAGCATATTAAAAATCAGATTGTATAAATCGTTTATTGCTATAGTGTCCTGTAGTTGTTGTGCAGTAGTAAGTACGTTATGTCCTACGACGGGCTATAGTCCATGTATCAGAGTTTTGGTTGAGGAATGATAAAAACTTTCGCATTTATAATATACTAGCGACCCGCCCTCGCTTCGCTTCGGTTTATGTGAGTTACCGTACAATATCCAGAACTTATTATACATAAAAACCTTTCTCTTGAATCACTCTATCTATTAAAAAAAATCGCATTAAAATCCATTGCGTAGTTTTAAAGATTTAAGCATACAAAGGGACATAGGGACAGAGAAAGCGATTTTGTTTTATACTATGTAGTGATGAAGAAAGAATCATCATCATCATCATGTCAGCCGAAAGACGCCGTCCACTGCTGGACATAGGCCTCCCCCAAGGCTTTCCACTCAGACCGGTCTTGTGCTTTTCGCATCCACCGCGGTCCCGCGATCAGCGATATAAGAAGGAATAATATACATACATTGAGATATTTAAACATGTTGACTTTTGTATATTAGTACGTCATGACCTTAGACATCTATAAGTACAAAGCTAAATAGAGAAAGTAATAAATAGAAAATGTTTTTCTGTTTCATTAAATATTTATACACAGCTCGTCAGTCCTACAGCCTTCCGTGAAATGCGGAAGAAAACTTGCGAGCAAATATAACGGGTCACTTATATAAACATTTCAGTACAACATGACCCAGTGATTTTCCTCAATGTACATTTTTCCAAAAATACTTGAAACATTACAAACTCCTAAACCAGACAGGCAGCCCCACGCTGATCAACTTGATTGGAAAACAAAGGCTTCTGACGAGCCAATTGGAGAAATTGGGAAGAAATAAAGTTATTATAAAGAAAAAATATTTAGGGATCGCTACAGGTTTTTTTTTATTTTCCCTTCGACTGACGGAATTTTAAGACATGAACAAACTCTTTTTGTAAGTAAAGCTATGGGTCTCTGCCGTTTGGCTGAATTAATTTGGCGGAATGTATTATTTCCCAAATTTTCATTCGCAAAACAGCTATTTCCCGTCACATTATTAAAATCTAACCTATATGACTTAAAAACGGTTTTGTTAATCCAGAAATATAACAATAAATAACATAAAACGGTTTTGGGCAATAAATATTTAGGATATATTTTGGCCGAATGTATAACGAATGTATTCGGCCGAAATATTTTGGCTAAACGGCAGCCTAACGAAAAGTCATGACATATTTCATCTTTAAATACGTTATACAACTTTTACTTTATAAACTAAGCTCATCATCATCATGTCAGCCGAAAGACGTCCACTGCTGGACATAGGCCTCCCCAATTCTTTCCACTCAGACCGGTCTTGTGCTTTTGGCATCCACCGCGGTCCCGCGATCCTGACGAGGTCGTCACTCCATCTTGTTGGAGGCCTACCTACAGCTCGTCTTCTGGTCCGCGGAAGCCACTCCAGAACCTTCTGACCCCATAAGCCATCAGTCCTGCGAGCAATGTGCCCCGCCCACTGCCACTTCAGTTTAGCTATTCTTCGGGCTATGTCGGTAACCTTAGTTCTACTGCGGATATCATCATTTCTGATTCTATCACGCAGAGAAACCCCGAGTATAGCCCTCTCCATAGGCCTCTGAGTGACTTTGGGTCTCCTTATGAGACTGGCACTGGCAACACACACTGGTCGAAGACTTAACCAAACTGGTTACTTAAAAATGACTTCTCATAATATAATAAACCGCACGATACTGTATCCTGTCTTATCGCACTTGACTCACGACCTGCTAATTAACCTCTCAATTGAGTTTGGTTTGGTTTCTGCAGTAATAATTGAATAATTTCGACTTCTCTCTTCTCCTGGCCTGTGGAAGGGCCGTGATCCATTAAAGCTTAAGAGAAGCAATAATATAGAAACCATGTGTTTGATATTTTCGTTTAACTACGACTGTATGTACATAATTATAAGTAAGTATTTTTAGTGCTGGTGGTGGTGGAAGCCTATTTGTTATAACACGATTTTTTTCCGAGATCGCTAGCTTCGTAGGATTAATGGATTAATAAATAAATCCCCTAAAACCATTAAAGCTAAATAAGAATAAGAATAAGAAGTATTTATTGTCACCCAGGAAACCAGTAAAATACTAAATAACAAAATTTTATACATAAAAAAAGGTGTGACAAAAGGCACAGACTCAGCATGTGCTGCGAGCGCGGGCGAGTGCTCGAGTCTTCGCAGCGCTGGTTTTCAGTCTGCCCTTAAATCCGTCAATGATCCGTTAAATATTCATGTAAATATTAATTAATATTGCATGTGTGAGTACACCTTAAATACGTGCGATGCTATTCATACTGTAACGTAATAGTGATTGATATTGACAGCTTCAACCCGGATAAGGAAATATGATACTTTTGATTCTGGAAAATTGATCAGCTCACTGAGGAAGTAGCATTTAATGAATTCCAGACGTACGATGTCCCGGGTTTGTTCTATTAGATTAGGCTATGCATATTACAATAAGTGTAAGGGTGAACGAGAGTATTTTATTTCTTATTTTGCTACATTGGGTTTCATACCAAACTCCTGCTTGGTTCACGCGGCGACGCAAAATGAGTTGAACTTTTGTATGAAGCAGAAAATATGCGATTCACAATTTAAAAAATGTAATTATAATATTCGAGTTTTGTTCTTAACTCTTTACTGTCTTAGCATCGCTAACCCAATGGACGCTGCCCTTGCGCTCTGTTAATTCGATTCCGTGCTATGATGTCAAGGAATTCGATATTTTCTGCTTTCATTACATTTCAAATTACATTAGACGTTCCAGACAATATGTCAAGGGGGATCAAGTGGAAACAAAAACAAGGTAAAATGTGTGTTTTATTTTTGTTTGTTTACCTGTTTGTGTAACATTCATTGTTTTCCTTTGAATTGCTGAAATGTTTACGAAAGGTAATTTGGAAGGAAAATGCTTGTGATACAATTAAATTGCAAGATATTTTTTTGTTGTATATTTGCTGTTCATCTGACAGGGTTTTTTTTGATCACTATCATTATCCTAACTGCACTCCAGTCTGGCCAAGCAGCTGTGTTTGCGCTGTTATAATGTTCCAGAGTTAATCTCCATACAAAATGCGAAAACGTTTCTCTCCCCTTAGACATCGTCCCATTTTTACGATTTTTGAATATGTTGTAGATATCATGAAAAACTATACTTTCCAGGAAATTTTAAGATAAAGATAAAGAGACATTTATTCGCAACAAAACAAAACCACATTACATAGATACAAAAATAACAAGAAACAGAAAAATTGTTGCGAAACGGTCCCAACTCAGCATTCGCTAGCCGTAAAGCCAGCACTAGTCTTCCGTTGGAACTGCTTGGTGAAGAGACGGAAAGGGACACACTTAACACAAAACAACGCTAAAAGAAAAACATCAACGATCAAAACAATCATTTGTTCGAGATTATCTCGAACGTCTCAAACGATGATGAAATATTTCTATAAACAAAACATAAAAAACAAACAGGAATGTACAGACCGAGGTCTTTAAAATAGCTACAGCATATTCATATATATATTATTTATTTATTTTTAGTCCCAAAAAATACAGTACGTAACTTATAAATAATGTCCCGCAAAACCACTTGCACGGTTTGACTGCGGAATCAGTAAGTTGAGTCTCTACAGCTTAACTATAAAAATGCGCGAGTAACATTAAATATAGACTTAAATACTAACTAACTCGGCGGTGACGACCTCGTCAGGATCGCGGGACCGCGGTGGATGGGAAAAGCACAAGACCGGTCTGAGAGGAAAGCCTTGGGGGAGGCCTATGTCCAGCAGTGGACGTCTTTCGGCTGACATGATGATGATGATGATGACTAACTAACTAAAACTTACTGACTTAGGTACTAACTATGGACAAATTAATTGGACTCGATATAGGAGTGAGAAATGTTTTCGCCCAAAGCTAAATTTGTATGGTTTGTTTTGACAGCTACGAGATTTTAACGGCGCTTTACAGTCCTCTTATCTCACAAAGGCATATGAAAGAGAGTGTGAGAGCATTTGCACTGTACTTACAAATACGTGAATAAAAGTTTGTTATAACGTAAGAATACCATAACGTAAGAATACCATAAATTAAATTAACAGCTTGGCAACCTTCAATTCATAAAAGTTTTAAATCAGTAAAATAACAATCAATTTGAAATTTCTTAAACGCAAAGCTTCCAGGTATTAACGCTTAAAAAAATTTCTCAACCAATCCCAACTTCCAAACTTCATAATCTTTACTTTATTTTAAAGGGTCATTTTTATGTAACGCCTTTATTCGAATCTAGAAATTTTGGTAAAAATTCAATTATTTTTTTATGGAACAGATGTTTCCGGATTCATTAGAATAGCATGAATATTCAATTTCTCTCGCGGTAGATTGTTTTAGCCGTCAATATCTTTTAATAGCATTAGCTACTCTACTCTTTTCAGGGTTCTCCGAATTTTACTTGAATGGTGATTAAGTGGAAAATTGCTTAAAATACTTCTGAACAGAGTTAAGTTTGTTGTAATCTGATTTTATTACTGTTTACATGAGCACACAGACCACATGGTTCTCTATTCTATTTGCGTGAATCCATATTGACTTGATGGCGAAAACGGGAGATCGGGCCTTGTGGTGAACCCTGGGGGAGGCTTACGTCCAGCAGTGGACTGCAATAGGCTGAAATGATGATGATGATGATGATGATATTTACTTTGACATGTTATGTAATGTATAGTCAACGGCGCCCTGCCTTTTGGCTGAAATATGTTTGGCTAAATGTATCGTATCCCGACCGTTTCATTTGCCAACCCAATTTATTCTCTGTAACGGTAAGGTTAGTTTTTAAAAATATCCTTAAATATTTCATAATCATCATCATCATCATCATCATCATCATCATCATCATGTCAGCCGAAAGACGTCCACTGCTGGACATAGGCCTCCCCCAAGGCTTTCCACTCAGACCGGTCTTGTGCTTTTCGCATCCACCGCGGTCCCGCGATCGATGCGAAGGTCGTCACTCCATTTTGTTGGAGGCCTACCTACAGCTCGTCTTCCGGTTTGCGGACGCCACTCCAGAACCTTCTGCGTCCTGCGAGCAATGTGCCCCGCCCACTGCCACTTCAGTTTAGCTATTCTTAGGGCTATGTCGGTAACCTTAGTTCTACTGCGGATATCATCATAAATATTTGCGGTTTCAGAAAAAAAAATCGGATTGGCAAATGAAATGGTAGGGAAACGATAATATTTTGCCAAACATATTTAGACCATATAAAGGTAACCCATCTTCGACGTATGGATAGTTCTTATTCACTTGGTCGTAATGGTAGCCGAGGTAAAAAATACGATAGCACGTCAAAAGCAACATTGTTTTGTCTGGGACTCAGTTTTACTTAGTTTTGTCCACTCAGAATGTATGTATGTGTGTATGCAAACTCTTTATTGTTTATTAATCTTTTCCATATTATTACCGTTTTCATATTATGATGGCAGCTCAAGTTGTGTAAGATTTCCTTTTTTTTTTGTATACCATATCACTGAGGATTTTTATTGTTTTTACATTTATTGTTAAAATACTCAGATAAATATTTTAACAGGAGTTACCAAAGTAGCGGACTCAAAATATATTCATCAGTTAACTTTCGAACAAGCCGGGGAAATATGAAATTCATATTTATAATGGATTCCGGAATTCAGTAGAGCTAAAATACAATTCTTTAAAACAACTTTTTTAATAGGTTCACGGGGAAAAAAAATACTAAAATGTAGCTTTATTTTTAATATTTATAAGTAAAAATTTAGCCGCTATTTCTGTGTGTCGGTCTGTACACTGTCTATTTGCTTATTCTTATAAACTATGCAATTGATTTGATGACGAGATTTTGTAATACATTATAGTTTTTTTCCGAGTGAACACGTTGGGCGCCATAAGTTACCTGGGCACACTAAAAGATTTCAACACTTGTTTAAAAAATGATTATCATATATTTCATACAAACATTGAGTGGTGGTAGGACCCTCCTACCACCATATTATCCTATTATCAAGGGACCTATTTACCTTTCATCCGAATTAGTTAAGGTAAAATAACGAACATCTAAATAATGTTAAAAATTTGTATATGTAAACTAACAAACAATCAAACTGAAAACGGTGAGACGCTACATGACTGAAACATAATTAAAATACAGCACTCTGTACCGTTAAAAAAGTTTTTGAAACTCACGTTTAATACTGCATTATAAATTATTTTAGTGTAAAACATGAGTATAATGATTTGAAGAAAAAAGTTTAAACTAAAAAAAAAACATTATATTGTTTCTAGACTACAAAGAACTCTTGGCTAATACCTTTATTTGTATTGCCCTTGATTTTAACCATGCTAATTTCGTTATCAATAATAGTAGGTACGTTATTTTATTATAGTGGCCTAAAGCGGCGCTGCCAGCTGGGTTGGTGCCAGGGTGGAATTCAATAACAAATTATTAGCCATACTCTACCCACCATAACGGGTGATGACGTGCAGAAGTGGCTTAAAGTTATTCTCTCGAAATTAGAATATTTTATTCTGTCATAAAGGGTACTCTACAGCTTCTAGGGGTTTAAAACTACGAATCAAACCGACGGCTTATAACTTGCGCATTTAAAACATACTGGTCTAACGTAGCTGTACACTATAGTACCTTTCCGCTATAATGGCTTTGGTAGATTAGTGCAGCATTTTAAACATGACTTTAAAGAGACAAAGTGTGTCAAGGACAGTGGACATTAAAGTAGTATAAACCGATCGGACTGTAGCGAGTCAAGTTGCCTTTCCAGAGGATCCAAGTAGAATCGCTCTCTATCTTATCACTCCACTGTCCTTTGCACTGTACTTGAGCAATAATATCGAGCTAAGTCGACTTATCCATCTTTACAATGGCCACAGTTCGTAGCTGCTTTCAAAAATAATCCCACTTATACTATTATAAGGTAATATTGTACTTATCAGTCACTCAGAGGGCTATGGAGAAGGCTATGGTCGGGGTTTGTCTGCGTGATAGAATCAGAAATGATGATATCCGCAGTAGAACTAAGGTTACCGACATAGCCCGAAGAATAGCTAAACTGAAGTGGAAGTGGGCGGGGCACATTGCTCGCAGGACTGATGGCCGATGGGGTCAGAAGGTTCTGGAGTGGCGTCCGCGGACCGGAAGACGAGCTGTAGGTAGGCCTCCAACAAGATGGAGTGACGACCTCGTCAGGATCGCGGGACCGCGGTGGATGCGAAAAGCACAAGACCGGTCTGAGTGGAAAGCCTTGGGGGAGGCCTATGTCCAGCAGTGGACGTCTTTCGGCTGACATGATGACTAATCATTATTATAAATGCAAAAGTGTGTGTGTGTGTGTTAGATTGTTACTCCTTCAAGCAGCAACGGCTGAACAGATTTGGATGAAGTTCCAGAATAACATAATGGAAATCCTTTGCACCATAAGATGGCCGAATAACTAATTTTACGCGAAGTCGCGGGGAGAAGCTAGTAATATTATAAATGCGAAAATAGGTGTGAATGTGTTACTTTGTTTATTCTTCACGCTGCAACGGCTGGACGGATTTGGTTGATATTTTAAAAGGCCGATAGCTTTTATCCTGGATACCTAGGACATACCTAGGCTACTTTTCTTGCGGAAAAGTCAGTCATAGTTCTTTATTCTTCATAGTCAAAATCTTTCGCAACATGTGATGGCCAAATAGCTAATTCAAAACGGACAAAGTCGGTGGCAGAATCTAGTAGTTAAATAAATAGAGTAATTTCCATTGAAAAATGTTTAAGCAACTTCATTCCAAAGGAATTACTTTGAAAATACCTTTGTTATTATCCTTTAACTCCGCAAAATATTCTGCGATTTCTGAATAACTAAGAAGAAACTTTCGCCATTGTGTTTTGAAGTAACGAGTTATTGTAAAACAGCCTTTGTTTGTTTAAATATTAATCTAACATGAAATTTAGATTTCTTAATCTACAATGAATTGTTTGGGACGTCGAAATTTATACAACACTTTTGAGAATTAGGGCATTGAAGGAAACTTTGGAAGATTTTTATTTATTTATGTATTTATTTGTTTTTTTTTTTAAGGCTTTACACTATCATTACAGGACACCCAATGCGATAGTATACCAACATAGTATAAACTGACTTATTGTCTATTCATATCGTACATTATAACATACAAAGTCACTTCGGTGAATTCACACAAAGAACATGAGAACAAATCAGTCTTCTCAGCCACTTCATTTAGAATAAGTAAGGCGCGAGTGAGAGGGGCCTTATTTTAGAGATTAGCCCGGACGCCATTGAACAACTTAGGTCGCCGCCGTCGCAATATGTATTCATCAGGTACAGATGTATTTCTTGGTACATAAATGTTATTGTTTTTAACGAAAATAGCCTCTTTTAAGACCTGTTAGATGTTACCGTCACGATATAAAATAAATATCAGGGGACAGTATCACACCAATTGACCTAGTCCCAAACTAAGCTCTAGGCTTGTACTATGGTTAGTAGACAACGATATAAATACTTATATAGATAAATATATACTTAAATACATAGAAAACATCCATGACTCAGGAACAAATATTCGCGCTCATCACACAAACATCTGCACTTACCGGGATTTGAACCCAGGACCGCTAGCTCATGTGTCAGATAGTCTCTATTGTTAAATAAAGTCAGTTTTCTCCAAACTGGGTTAGGTTCGTAAGGACTGGATTGCAAAACGTCGTCGTTGCATAGCGACCAACTATACAAAATGCATTTTTTGTAAAATGTCTAGGTTGTCAGTTATGCCGAATTAGGCATAACGTCATGGTTGTTAAATGATAGAGTAGCTTTAGATCCAAATTGTAAATAGCCTTTTGCATCATGAGTCATGACGACGCGTTGGCCTAGTGGGTAGTGACCCTGCCTAGGAAACTAGCGGTCCTGGGTTCAAATCCCGGTAAGTGCAGATATTTGTGTGATGAGCGCGAATATTTGTTTCTGAGTCTGTTTTTTATTTATTTAGTATCTATTTCCCTATAGAAGTATTTATATGATTGTCTGGTCATGGACTAAGTCAATGGGTGCGAAATTGTCCCCTGATTTATTTATTTATTTATTTATTTATTTATTTATTATATCTGGATAATTAAAGGTCTTGGTAATAAATCATCGTGATCGCATAAGGACTTGGTTATATTAGATGATTTTATAATATTTTAAGTCATTTAGATGTTTTGCAACCAAACTCTTCTGAAACTAAGTCGTTCCGCTTTCAGAGTCGTTTTTCAATATTATAGTCCTTACGAACTCAAGCATTTCCTTTCTATTATGCAGTTGACGTCAAAGCTATATGTATATTTTTAAATGGCGTGCGGCTAGCTATCTCTTCGCTATCGCATCGCTATCGCATCGCTATCGAATCGCTATCGCATCGCTATCGCATCGTTATCGTACTTAATTACAAGCAGAAGCCTGATTCAATTCACCAGTGAAAAATAATGGGTTTAAATCGATTGTATTTTAAATTATTTGAACCGCTTTAGACGGGACATAAGTCAACTATTATGTAACAACTCTAAAATTGTAGCATACTTACTACCGCAGGACAAAACCCAAATCACTATAACTTTTGGAAATAATTTAGTTACTAATTAACAACTGATATTAGCTCGTGCGTCCCACACAATTTAAATTTTATTAATGTAGCGTAATAATCCGGAGATAGGCCTCTCAAAACACGGCAATCCATTCCCCGCGATTACCGAGAAGTATCTCAGAAGCTTCTTAATTAAATAATTAAGATTTTTGAGTCGAGCTCACGCTCGCTTAAATATTTAACAACAAATTAATAGCCCCGGGCGTTACATTAAAGGGAATTTACGAATTCGAGACTGAGTAATAATAGTCTGATTATACCCCTATTACTAACGGCTTGCTGGTCGGTGTTTGGTACTATTAAGAATTTCTAACTTAAATTGGGAGTTAATCGCGTGAAATTGAATAAAAGACCAAGTGCGGGTAGTTAGAAAAACTCTCACGCAACATAAATAAGCTCCAGCCCTGTGCAGTGCTCGTGACGAGCGTTGCAACACAATCAAAACGGCGGGGTATATAATAATGTTTTTACGCAATTCAGTACCGTTTTAGATTTATAACAGTATGTGTGAACGTCGCGAAAGTTAAAAACAAACAATTTATGTTGTGAGAATTAAAATATGTAAATAGTGATAATGATTTAATGTATCACAGTAAATTAATACAATAAAGTTACTATTAAAAACAACAAGTAAAGATAAGCCGCAAACGCACTTATAGAGGAGGCGGCGACGCGGTTCGGTTCGTTCATAAAAACGTCTACGCCATGCTTTTGGGCACGCTTTTCAGTATGCGAACGCGCCTTTAAATAAAACATTAACATTTTTTTCCTCCTAGAAATAAGACAATGAATATGAATAAGCCACTACATTATACATCGTTTTTGTAGTAAGTCCTAGATAGACGTGCGAGTAAGTACGCCGTTATGGCTCGGCGACCTTACTCGCCCGTGTGTCACCCTAAGCACGCGAACTTCTAAAGGTAAACACGGGCGAAAAGGTCGTCGAGCTTTAAGTACGCAATTACCAGTTTCGCAGAATACACGGAGCAGACGCCGACCATCCGTGGCGCGCTCTCATCACTGTTTACTTTGCTTTATAATAAACAAAAGAATTCTCTTGAAATCGAAGATATTTGATCATTAACATGTTTATTGTTTTCTTTTGTACAACCAAAAAACACAATTAACTTTATTAGAAAACACAGCTACGGGGCCAAGGGGACATTTTTTTTTTATTATTTATTGCATGGAGAAGGCCAACGAACACACAGGCCACCTGATGGTGAGTGGAAACTGTGACCCATAGACATTCGCATTCACAAGACTGCAAGCCTTAGACTGCAAGTGCGTTGCCAACCCTGAGGACTAAGATGGAATGCCTCTATGCTCGTCATTACACCGGCTGTCTTATCCCCAAACCGGAACACAACAACGCGAACACTGCTGTTTGGCGGTAGGTTAATGGATAAGATGGTAGTAGCGATCCAGACGGACCCTGCACAAGGTCCTACCACCCGCAAAGCATATATTCGATTTGTAAAGTCAAAGTTACAGATGGAATACAATTGACTATTGATTTTTCATTATCATCTGCGTTATTAAAAACGTTTGCAAACTTGACCGTTATTATTCTTATTTGCAAAATAAAACTAAGTTCCTATAGTTAAGGGACGTTACTTCTCAAGTGCCGGAAGCATCTACGCAACAATCTTTCATCTTCTGGTTGGTTGATTTTTTGAAATCATGGTCTTTTTTTGCATTAATAAAGGTATATTTTTTTTTGTAAACGGTTTTCCAGAATACTCCTTTGTCGCTATTTCCGAACGCACTTGCAATCGCAATCGGCTTCAAAGTGGAACAATTGTTTTCATTTTGTATTGTTGATATTGACCTTACATTTGTAATTATTCTTTTGGTATTAGTTTTAAAATAATCATTTATTACTTTATTACCTTCTGTTACTTTTAAGTATTATTAAATTTTATTATGGGAAATAATGACCTTCTGCTGGAGTTTCTTGCGGCGCTTCTTCTCCGCATGATGATCTTGTCCGAAGCGCTAGTAGATTCACTCCTTATTACCGACGTGTAAAATTTACGTGCGGCCAATTTACTGAATAATATGCAAACTCGCTATTGTAAAAATTAAAACGATTGAAATGATTGAGTGCGTTAGTCAATAGCCCCTCTGGGCTTGGGTGTTTTCTATTTATTTAAGAATATATTTATCTAAGTAAGTTTATCGTTGTCTAGTACCCATAGTACAAGCCTAGAGCTTAGTTTCGGGCGAAGTAAATTTGTGGGAAATCCCCTGACATTTATTTCATTATTTTTCATGAATAATATAACATTGGCTTGAAATAAAAGAGAGGTCATTATTCTACGTTTTGACTGCCCTTTGTTCGCCAATTGAGTTTGCCTGAAGCCTAAAAGGTTCCGCAGTCAATAACTTTAATTAGATTCTTCAAAGATCAAAGGTCGCCTGCGTATTATATAAAATTGTAAAGTTTCAATGCCTTATAAATTAAATGCTTATGTTTAGAAAGGAAGAGATCTCCTTTTTATGATGGGAATAGGAATATTTCTGTGATCAGGAAAATATCATATTTCTTGGTTTTTAATACTTTTGTACTTATAGTAACATTTTTAGGACTCATTGTCCGAATAGCCATGGCAAAAAACCTTTCAATGCCAAGAAACCTCTATTTATTCGTATTTATTCAGTAAATTAAGTTTAAAATGTTGTTTAGTAAATCGGTGAAATCAGGGCTCTTTCACAGGTCGATAATATGGAGTGAATCTACCAACGCTTCAAACAAGACCATCTTTGCGAGAAGAACCGCAAGAAACTCTCATCTTGTAAATATTTTGCTTCGTAAGCAGCAGGCGCGCCTGCTTACGGCATAAATATACTAGTGGGACTAGTACGGCTGCGTCTATATCGCGTGTCAAATGCGGGTAAAGCATGCGTCACTGTCGAACTAATTTACGTGTTAAAAGGTGACGGATGCCTTATCCAAACTTTGTCACGCGATAAACGTAGCCGTGTTAGGGCCCCAGTACCTTTACCATGAGTTACCTTTACTACTCGCTAGCGAGTCGAATGTCATGGGGCAAATCACAAAGCCCTATTTACACAAGAAAGAGATGATAATACCAAATAAACCTCAGAAATTGTTAGCTCTGGGACACACCACACGGCTGTGAAAATTTACAATAAAATAGTCTATGTTTTGTAGTAAGTTAAGGAGTTTTTTCATCTCAAAATGTTTTTATAATTTGGAAGAGTTTTTTGCGTTACAATAATTAATAAATCTGTTAGCCTTTTACTATTAAATTACATGTAACAATGTGTTCTTCTAAATAGACATGTAAGTGTATTATTGTGTCTTGTTGTAGTGCCCTTACAGGGTTTATGTTGAAGCTACCTTCTGTACCTCATTCTACAACATCACTACATAGTATAAAACAAAGTCGCTTTCTCTGTCCCTATGTCCCTTTGTATGCTTAAATGTTTAAAACAACGCAACGGATTTAGATGCGTTTTTTTAAAAAGATAGAGTGATTCAAGAGGAAGGTTTTTATGTATAATAAGTTCTGGATATTGTACGGGTGTTGCAGAAAACTCACATAAACCGAAGCGAAGCGGGCGGGTCGCTAGTAAAGCAATAAATTAGTTTAACTATGACTATCACTATATCCTGTCCCTGTCAGACCTTGCAGTATTCTAAAAAAGTGTGAGAGACAGAGCATCCGACTCGCTAGCGAGTACGGTAATTGTACATCATAGTAAGGGTACAAAAGGCTTATTCAAGATACAAAGATTCTGCTCTGTATCGACGCAAAATGTATGGAGTTTACACAAGCTGTGGACGCGGTCTGCCATGAGCTGAGACCCCAGGGCGTTGTTTATTCTCTAAAATAACACGTTTCATTTTGTAGCCAAAGTATTACCCTGGAAACTAAAGTTACCCTGCGCTCTAGTAGAGTGTAGGGCAGAGTGGGGAACCTTTGCCAATTCTGCTAAATAAAGTAGGGCATAAAATGTGGCGTACCATTTTTTTTCTCATGTACTAGTTTTTATATTCGAATTAATGTGTGTGTAAGCTGCCGTGGTTTCACCTGATAGTTCTAACGAGGTCACATAACTGTGCTGCCACGCCTACACGAGAATAAAAAGGAATATTACTACGTGCTACCGTTCTCTTATAAGGATTGAAAGAGGCTTCCGGGGTGACAGTCTGAGTCCTTTGTGGGTTTGTCTAGCCTTGAATCCTTTCAGTTGTTTGCTGAAGGACTCCGGGCTTGGCTATCGACTTCACAGGGAAGTTGAAGTCATTTCTTACTTATTGTTTATGGATGTCTTCAAACTGTTTGCATCGAAGCGTCAGTGATGTGATTCTCTTAAAATCGGCGGTCAGTCGGACGAATGAGTGAACGTCGCAGTGGCGAGTTTAAGTAGTGCCGTCAGAGCAAACAAAACGCATTTTAGCGCGTGCATTCTCGATTAGGCAGCGTTATATGTTCGATCTTATCGACAGAAGTCATGCTGCCAAATTGAAACGCGCTAAAATATGTTTTGTTCGCTCTGGCGGGACTACTCGCCGCTGCGACATTCACTCGTTCGTCCGATCGACCGCTGTTTTTGAGAGAATCACACCCCTGGATCTTATCGCACTATTGACACGGTTTCTGTAGGAGAATGTATCGAAACTTTGTATGTGGTGGTTGTCTTGCACTGTCATAGGAAAGTAAATTTTTTTTAAATATATATATTTTATATATTTTTTTTATTACTACTACTTATATTCTTAGTTTTGACACATTTTCCTGCTCAAGCTACGCTTGAATGTTTTTTATTTTTATTTAGATTTTTTGTTAAATTCATTGTTTTATATCATGCTAGGTTAAGCTTTATAATTGTATAATATGATAAGTAGTATTTAAAAAAAACGACTGACTGTTGAGTTTCTTGCGGCGTTTCTTCTCAGTAGTGGTCTCTTGCGAAGCGCTGGTAGATTTTGACGTGTAAAAGTGCCCGTGCGGCCTACTTACTGAATAAACATCTTTCATCTTTTTTTTTTATTGAAAATCATAAAAGACTTACAAGGAATGGTACCCAACTGTTCGGCTAGAGTAGTTTAAAATAACAGACAAGTATTTTTTTTTAGCGGCCCATACTGAACCTGTTGGGAGAAATTGACCTACAAAGTACTGAAAAGTGACTAAACCCTCTATCTAACTTATAAAGAGATGTTAAAAAAATAAACAAGTTTCATAATGTTTTGTTTATAAATATTTAAGAAGATTAAAAAATAATGAGCACGTGTTTTGTTATATCGGCTAAAACGAATATTTAAAAGAAACCCAATGAAAGTGTATCTTCGATGATCTTTGAAGGATATTTTTTATTAAATATGAGTTTTAGCCGATATAACAAAACACGTGCTCATTATTTTTTCATATTCTTAAACATTTATAATCAAACCACTATGAAACTTGCAATGAAATAAAAAAAAAACTGTATAAGTTAGAGGATTTAGTCACTTCAGAGGTAAACTTCTCCAAACAGGTTGAGTTTGGGCCGCTAAAAAAAAACGTGTCTGTTATTTGAAACTACTCTCTAACATATATGAAAATCAACAAAATCGGAGCTGAATAGTTGGGTACCTTTCCTTGTTAGTGAATAGATATAGATCAAAAGTGAGTTACTGAATTAAATCACCTAGCAGATAGGTATAAGCGTTACTCGTAGAATACCTAATGTCAACCAACCTTAACATCCTTAATACAGGCTCTGAACCCACATTCGTAAACAAACGAAGCAGCACAATCATTGACTTGACTCTAGCAACTGAAGGAACTTCGCAGTACATCATGAACTGGCATGTCTCAAAGGAACTGTCGTGCTCAGATCATAGATGGATACGCTTCGTTATTCGGGTAAACACAGTCGCAGAAACTCCAAGGCGGAACCCACGTAAAACCAACCGCTTGCAATACGCCGAGCGGCTGGTACGTACGCTGCCGTCGGTGACCCCACACCAAATCGAGGGCCATGAAGCGATAGAGAACCAGGTAACTCTCCTAACGGACGCCATTATAGCAAGTTACCACCATGCCTGTCCTCTCTCCAACCCACCGGCTAACCGCAACAGCGAAGGAAAATGGTGGGGCCCTGAGCTGGAGAGGCTCAGGAAGAAGATGAGGCGACAATTGAACAGAGCAATGAACACTGGCGCAGACCAAGACTGGGAGAGCTACAAAACGACCAAGTCTAGGTACAAGAAACGCCTTAGGTACAGGAGTACGAGCTCATGGCGTAACTTCTGCAACAGCATAGAAACATGTTCACAGGCAAACAGGGTAAGGAAGGTTCTCTCCAACCAGACCACGCTCACCATGGGCTCCTTACGCAAGCCAGACAACACACTCACTAGCTCGTCAGAAGAGGCAGAGCGGTTCCTCATAGAAACGCACTTCCCTGACTGCGTGATATCACAGTCGACCAGCTGGGCGAGCGTAGAGGCCCCCCCTACCACGGTAGATTGGGAACAGGCCCTCAAGGTAATCAACCCCCATAAAGTTAAATGGGCAATCAACAGCTTTGACTCCTTTAAATCACCGGGACTGGACGAGATCTTCCCAGCCCTTCTGAAGTGGGGGGGCGAGCGATTGGTTCAGACCCTCACCGGGATCCTGACCGCCAGCCTGGCACACAAGTACGTGCCCAGACGGTGGAGGGAGGTCAAAGTAATATTCATACCAAAACCAGGTAGGAGTGACTACTCAGACCCCAGATCCTACAGACCCATCAGCCTAACCTCGTTTCTACTAAAGACCTTGGAAAGGCTGTGCGACAGGGATCTACGGGAGAGTAGCCTGGCGAACATACCAATGCACCCAAACCAACATGCCTACAGCCAAGGTAAGTCCACAGACTCAGCCCTACATGCTGTAGTAAGCAAGGCAGAGGAAGCCATCAAGAACAGGACAATGTGCCTGGGCGTCTTCATAGACATTGAAGGGGCCTTCGACAAGACCAATTTCAACAGCATAACAACCGCACTAGCCAGACACGGGGCAAACCCGACCATGGTCAAGTGGATAGGTAATATGCTCAGTAAAAGGGTCATCAGACTCAATGCAAACAACAACCAACTAGCACTGGTGGCAAAGGGCTGTCCTCAGGGCGGCGTTCTCTCCCCGTTACTATGGAACATAGTTGTAAACGAGCTGATCGCCGAACTGAACGATAGTCACTACTACGCGGTAGGCTACGCGGACGACATAGCGATACTTACAAGTGGCAGTGTCACCAGCACGGTATGTGACGTCACCCACTCAGCCCTAGGTATCGTGGAACGCTGGTGCACAAGCAACAAACTATCTGTCAACCCGAAGAAAACGGAGATGGTACTGTTCACAAACAAACGCAACCTGGGCAACTATAAACTCCCCAAGTTGTTTGGAACAGAACTCCAGCTATCAAATGAGGTAAAGTATCTAGGAGTCATACTTGATAGCAAATTGAACTGGAGCAATCACCTAAACAGCAAGATGGACAAAGCAACAATCGCTTTCTGGTAGTGTCGAAGGATGGTAGGCAAGACCTGGGGACTGCACCCCAAGATCATCCTATGGCTCTACACGTCAGTGATACGACCAATCATAGCCTATGGTGCGGTAGTCTGGTGGCCACGCACTAGACTGTCCACTGTGGAAGCTAAACTACAGCGACTCCAGAGACTAGCCGGTATGGCAGCCACCGGATGCATGCGGACTACACCCACAGCATCCCTGGAAGCCCTACTCGACCTCCCGCCACTGCATCTCTTCATCCAGCAGGAGGCGGCGGCGACAGCGGCACGTCTTAGAAATCTGCACCTGTGGAAACCTGCCCGGGTACCGCACACCGAAATACTCTACGAAGCGGTTAACGAGGAGCCGCTCATGGAGGCAGCGACCGACAGTATACCAAAACAGTTTATCTTCGACAAAAGGTACAAAATACAACTGCACGAGGATCCGTGGGAAGGTCTCAATCCCAGGGAAGTAAGGATCTTCACAGACGGATCCAAGACTAAGTCGGGATCCGGAGCAGGTACCTTTTCGGAAGATCTAAACATACACATCTCAACGCCACTAGGAGCCCATAGCACAGTCTTCCAGACGGAATGCGTGGGCATCATTATGGCTACAGAAGCGATCGAGCAAAGGAAAGTAAAAGATCTCCCGATCCGGATACTCTCCGACAGCCGATCAGTTCTCCAAGCCCTACAGAGCTATACAACAACGTCAGGGCTAATATACGAATGTCACAACGCCCTTTCCAAGGTATGTAACATTAACCCCATCACCCTACAGTGGATAAAGGGACATAGCAACTCACGCGGTAACGACGCAGCCGACATACTCGCGAGAAGGGGCTCAGAAATGGAAATGATAGGTCCCGAACCATTTTTGCCCCTTCCGACCAGCTGGCTGCGAAATAAACTGCGCCGAATCACCAAGGTAAAGCACCAGCATTATTGGAGCAACCTAAACACCTGCAGGCAAAGCAAGGAAGCTCTTCCGACAATCAATCCCGGATTGTCGCGTAAGTTACGACTGCTCAAAAGGGCCCAACTCCGACTGCTAACTGGAGCCATAACCGGCCATGCCTTATTTAACAAACACTTGTTCAACTTAGGTGTTACAGACAGCCCCCTGTGCAGAGCATGCATGGCGGCGGAGGAAACCGCAGCCCACGTCATCATGGAATGCCCGGGGGTGGCAACATACCGGGCACGTCATCTCGGAACACCGAGATCGCTACCAGACGCCGTCGGCAACGTCAAGGGTCTGCTAGGCTTTCTGGTAGAACTGGGTTGGCAGGAGTAACACCACCAACCCCTCACGCAAAATAGGCGCAGTTTTTAAGTCGTCGAGTTGCGGAAAAGAGCCCGCCATAACCTATACCTACCTATACCTATAGGTATAAGCGTTGGTTGAATTTATCAGTATTAATTTTATCAATGTAGATTTTTACGATATTACAATGGCAGAGCCAGCTTATTTATTTAAACATTAATGAAGTGGTTCTACTCATTTATTATGTAAATAATTACTGAGCAGGATTATATTACGGGAATATTCGGTTACTGCTGCAAATTACAACGTAAATACTTAACATTATTTAAATTATAGTGCTATTACTGAAGTAAAATAACTATTAAATAGAAATGTAATGACGAACTTTAGGACATGATATCTGAGTAATTAATGTACGTCTCTGTAAAAAAAACTTCTGAATTAGTCCATCCGTTGAGATACCATGCCAAACACAGACACATATACACAGATACACCGATACACGTATTAGACAACACCCATCTTTTTAGTTAGGGGTTAAAAACTGTCGATGGCTGAGTATTACACTGGTTCTTCGAAAGGAAGCCGAAGAACGTAAGGGTCCGGAATAAAATGAAACACTCAAACAATTTTCTGGTTCATTGAGTCATAATTAAGAGGATGGTGAACTTTGCTTGAATCGCTAGCTGACTAAAATATATATATATATAAATTTTATTAATTTATTACATCCGTATTTTTAGGGTTCCGTAGTCAAACTAGGAACCCCAATAGTTTCGCCATGTCCGTCCGTCCGTACGACCGCAGCCTACGTCAAAGACCCTTAGTACTAGAAAGCTGTTATTTGGCATGAATATATACATTATAAGTCACGCCAATAAAGTGGAAAAATATAATTTTGAATGATATTTTTTTTGGTGTACGAAACGTGGAGATGTAATAGAAAAAATCGGGTAAGTACCCCATATTGTGGGGTGTCGTTGGATAGGTCTTTCAAAAATATTTCAATTAAGGGATCCGTTTATGAACGGCTACGGAACCCTACACTGAGCATGCTCCGATATGCTCTTGTCCAGTTTTTAATTATTTATCGGAAATCAAAACATACAGACCTAGCTGTAAGTAATACCTGCAACATATTTAAAAAAAACGGAGTAGTGTAGGAGGAAAAATAACGCTATTGCATTGTGATGGATTTTTTTAAGGTTAACAATCTTTGCAAGTTTTACTTTATAACATGCAATATGTCTCAGTCTTGCCCCAGTCTAGGCATTTACTCTTCTATTTATGTCGGTAGGGGAAGCCTTAGACGCACATACAGTGAACAGATTTTATATTACGAATGAATGAGGGTCAAATTAAAAACATCCAATCCAACACCGAATGCAGACGAAGCGAAAGTTTTGTTTCGGTGCACCTGGCGTTTCATAGCTTCTGCTTACCCCAATGGGAGACAGGCGTGCTGGCATGTTATCAATTATTTAAATGAATAATGTTCATTATTTATTCAAAATATTGTCGTAGAATTTTGTTTTTACACTTCGTCTTCAGGTGTAAAGATATCGTATACTCGCCGTTCGCTATCTCTGTTTTAAATTACATGTTGAGGCGTTTAATCACGGTTTTTTTACTCTTCTCCAGGATAAAAAAACCTTCAAAATCAGTCCAGTGCTTTATAGATTACAAGCAAAAGTAAAAATCTTTTCCCCTTATTATGTTAGTGTAAATCGTAACGTGTAACTCAACTTAAATATCACGACCCGTTATACCCGGTCGTGCAAACGTAGTTCTTTACCTTTATAACTAATTAGCTAATGACTAAAGTAGGAAATTAGTTAGAAGGCAACGCAGACTGCCGAAATATTGTGAGTTATAGCCCTAATGGAAGGAACACTTATTAAAGGGATTTGCTGTAATGGCTTTAATATAATTATACGCTTTAATTCAAGTCAAGAAAACATCATTAAATAATGTATATTATGCTACTAGTGACCCGCTCCGGCTTTGCACAGATGTAATTTAGAAAAAAATAAGTTCCGTGAAAAGTATCTAACCCATGGTTAAAATCGTATCATATTTAGGATTAGTTAGCGGATAGACAGACAGACATTAAAATACTTAACCTAGCATTTTATAAATAATGAGATTTCAATAAAAATATACATAATCATGCGCAGGTGAGCAGGAAAACGCGTTAAACGTATAAACATTTCTTTAAATCAATAGGCTATTTATAAAAAAGTACATCAACCTTCGTTTCAAATCGATTACAACATAAAAAGCATCGATTTAAAGCACCCGAAGGGCCAGAAAAGTATTAATGAGATTAAAAGTCCCTAGTCCTAAACTCAGTTGGAAGGGGGAAGGGAATGGGGGTGAAAGGGGGGGGTTATTCGAAGTCATTCATCTGTAAAACGGAACGGTTTCCTTCGTTGCGCTGACCATGCCTTCTTTTATCGATAAGTTTTGGATCGGGAACATTATGCGTTTTGTTAGGTTGGCAGTGTCGGGAGTTTTTACGGGTATTTTGTAGACACTGCATCTAGATTAAGTATGTATGTATGGCAACTCTTTTATTGTACATTTATTTATGGCCATGTAAATGTCTAGATCTTTTTGACTCTTTAAATGCTCACATATTTTTAACCGAGTTATCGTACAGATATTTCTGACTAATCAACTGTACAGGTATTTTTGACGTCTTGGGAACGTATATATATTTATGCCCTTGACTGTACATTAATATAGTAAATGTACGTAAGCCATATGGAGCTCAATTAACAAAATAATAATACTGCTTTAATACAACAAATACAAAGATAAGTAAATAATTCGCTTAGGTAAATTAAATGTACCTAAGTGAATTATTTGTTCTTGTCATAAAGTTTAGTTTCATAAAAATATTTTAATATCTTACGCACTTGCCTAGTTGGTAGTGACCCTGCCTACGAAGCCAGCGGTCCTGGGTTCAAAACCTGGTAAGAGCAGATATTTGTGTGGTGATCGCGAATATTTGTTCCCGACTCATGGATGTTTTCTATGTATTGAGGAATAAATATCTCTATATAAGTATTTATATCGTTATCTAGTACCCATAGTACAGGCCTAGAGCTTAGTTTGGGACTAGATCAATTGGTGTGACATTATCCCTGTTTTTTTTTCTTTTTATCTATTGCCGCATGTACTAGCATGTTGCATGACCATTTGAGAACGTCTCACCTGATATGGCCCGTTTGTTGTGTTCGTATAAGGTTTTAAGATGAGTCACACTATAGGCCCATATTGGATTAGACTGCGTGGCAAATATACACGACTTACATACATACATACATAAAATCACGCCTGTTTCCCAGAGGGGTAGGCAGAGACGACTTCTTTCCACCTGCTACGATCCTGACAAATGTCTTTCGCTTCTTCCACATTCATACATCGAGTCATGCACGCACGTCGGTATCGGGTACTTAAGATTCATCCCTTTTCCAGTATTTCTCCGATTTGATTCGAAAAAGTACGCCTAGGGCGGCCTCTTCCGACCCTTCCACTCACTTTCGCTCTGTATATCTCTTTCGTCAATCTTCTTTCATCCATCCTTTCCAAATGACCGAACCATCGAAGCATGCCCTTTTCAATCTTAGTCACTACATCTTCTTGTAGTCCACATTTCTCTCTGACCTTTTCATTCCTTACTCTATCAATCAGTTTCACACCACACATACTACGCAAAGAGCGCATTTCAACTGCATTTATACGACTTTCATGCTTGTCCTGCCACACCCAACATTCACTACCATACATCAGAGTAGGGACCAGTACTCCATTGTGAACACATACACATACACGACTTGTTTCACTAAATGTCGACAAATGTAAATGTAAATCCTGTGCTTGGGATGGCTCGCATCGTGAGAGTACGTGTTAACATGGCCTTTATAATACCGTCCTGATAACTAGTAGGGTAGAAGTACCCTTTGTGGTCAATGTACCGTTTTTGGCCACTGTAGGTCGAAATGAGTATCAAAAATACGATAAAAATAAAAATCATATTAATAACTCTGTGTTATGTTAACTCTGAAGATAAAAATAAATATAAAAATAAAAACATTTGGGTGATATCATATTTTTTTAGATATTAATTAAAATTTAGAGTGGCAAAAAACGGTGTAAAGATGGCCAAAACTGGTACTTCTACCCTACTGACATGCGTTACTGACAGTCACGGAACCATGTTGCGATGAAATGTCACAAATTTGGACCTGCATTTAGGTAGGGACACCACGATTCACTTAAACTTTGCATAGAGATAAACGAAAAGTAGTTTTTTAACGCTCTGGCTTTGTATATACGGCAAGAACGCTTGTTACGCTTAAGGTGTCTTCCCATTACACCGTATCAAACCATGACCGTAATAGGAAAATGTCAGAAAAAAACTATTCTCTGTATTGAAAAGTATGAGACTAGTTATGCCCAATAGACCGTTCCGTCACCGACCAACATTTTAATACTAATTAACTTCCGGGCCTGATACGTTCATAGTACGGTCATGGTGTGGTACGGTGTAGTGGGAAGACACCTTAAACGTAACAAGTAGGGTAAAGCCACAAGCCAGAGTACTGTACTCGGCCTCTGCCTATACTTTGTATAGTGGGAAGAGTACGGAAGATATATTTCCCACTCTTCGCACTCATATAAGGACGACTATTGGTGTCTGGCTGACCACTGGTGCCTTTACCCTAGCTTACCAGTAACTACACTAACCGTATTGTCGCCGTATATACAAAGCCAGACCCGTAGCTAAAAACTACTATCAATTTACTCGTATCTCCAAGCAAAGTTCAAGGCTATGTTTATTATTTAAAGCGACAAGGTACTTGGTGTGCAGACACCTATAAGGCTGACTGGACCCTGTCTACAAAACTAGAGATTCCTCTGCTCGGGTTCCATTCCCGATGAGGGAAATCATTTGTTATGAGTGAATATTTTCCCCAAGTCTGATAAGCTTTTTGAAATTGAAAAGACGCCATATCTTTAAACCTTCAAAATATTTTAAAAACCCAATAAACTGGCTACCCTGTATTGGTAAAACCATTGAGAAATTTTAATCCCTTTATTTCAGAATTCTTTTAAAAGGAATTCAATCAAATTTCTTATTTCTTTGCCGGCAAATGAACCGTAGAAGGGTTGTGATTGCGGCCATCTTGTACCGCCTATTTAAAAGCAATCAGTGGTCAACTAATTGGGCTTTTTAAGCTTTCCTAGTAACTGTCTTAACCAAATTACTTGGAATTCATATTCCAAGTATTTTACAGAGCTTTATAAGATAAGTTTTATTATGCTTTTTTTTCTTTACCAATCACGGGACTATGGGAGTCCCGGACCTTTGGAAGGCGTACATAGAGCCGAAGCCAACACGCAGAGGCCCTTTAGACAAGTTTAATTTAGTAAAGTTATGGGACACCAACCGGCGATTGTCCCTGAGTTCAAACTAAAGAAGTATGCTCCCACGGGCAACCACCGGTCAGTGTAAGACTATTTAAGAACGATGGGAATATTAATAATGGGTTCTATGAATGAACTGATATGGCTTATTATGCTTATTATTAATATTATTATGTACCTATGTAAATATGTAAGGTATTTGTTACTGTAGGTGTCTTGTTCTTGTAATAAAATATGCCAAAAGCCCCTTAATATTGATTCTGTAAATACTGTTTCACCAGCGGCTTAATGTATTATTTGCATCCTGTTCTACCTTTGGGAATGCTGTGTGCATGAGATAAAAGTAGAACAACTGATAAAATGTAAAATATTTTTATTTAATCAAAAAATGTTTTCAGAAGAAAGTGTTTTTTTTTGGTTTACGTCTTCTTTTAGTTCGTTAATTATCGAATCGAATGTCAAAGGAATTAAAAGGCTAAAAAAATAAGGTGAGGCTCACAAACAGAAACTTTAACAACTTTAATTAAAACATTATCTACTTCAAAAATACTTAATTAAGTAGAAAATGTTTTTTTCCTGTTTGATACAATATAAAAAAGGGAAATTCACTCCATAATAGCTATTATTTACTTAAATAAGCCAAAAGCAACCAGGAGCACAGGAAAGCTCAAAACCACATTTTATAGACTGGCCAAAACTTCAAAATCATTCTTAGGAAATTGTGTAAAATTATACAATAAAATTCCAAAAAGTATTACTGAACTTACTGACTCTAAATTTAAATCTGTCGTAAAACAAAAACTAATTTCCCGAGCATATTATAAAGTAAACGATTATATCATGGATAGGGATGTTTGGCGGTGAGTCGTCCGTCCTGCATGAGTAATCTACGCATAAATTTACCTACGCTTAAAAAAGGTGCACCTACTGTGCAAAAATACTGTGATATTGTAAACTATTTATAATTATAATGTAATGATGTAAACCTTTTATCTGAAAAAAATATACGTTGCCGAGTTTCTTACGCCGGTTCTTCTCGGGGCAAAGGTTTTATTTTTCGAACCGGTGGTAATGCTTTTTGACATTCATAGGTGCATTATATTATGCCTAAATTGAAGAATAAAGAACTTTGACTTTGACTTTGACTTTAAAATTAGCATCGTTATGTATTTCACTATACGTGTTACTGAACGTGACACATAATTAAAGCTTTATAATATTCTATAAAAGCTCATCAACCTTTAATTTATCTTTCTTTTTCATAACATTTCGTTCATCACATAACCGTAAACTTAATTCCGCGGTAACGTTAAAACAACGATAACACAGTTATTATTAATAAAATATTAACGGGCCGCGGTCCAAAACGTAATAAATGGCTTGGAAGGTGCATAATTCCCACTGAAATTGTGCATTACTATGCAATTTGGTGCAATTTATGTGACAATTCGGACAGCTACGCAGCTATAGCCGGCTATAATTAATATTAAGCTTCAATACAAATTAATTTAATTATGTATTAATGACCGTAATTCCTATTAAAATTACTAGTAATACGTTATAGTTTGATTAAATTGTATTGTTTGTTTGTTTTTTGCGGGTGGTAGGACCTTGTGCGGGGTCCGTCCGGATCGCTACCACCATCTTATCCATTAACCTACCGCCAAACAGCAGTGTTCGCATTGTTGTGTTCCGGTTTGGGGATAAGACAGCCGGTGTAATGACTAGCATAGAGGCATTCCATCTTAGTCCTCAGGGTTGGCAGCGCATTTGCAGTCTTAGGCTTGCAGTCTTGTGAATGCGAATGTCTATGGGTCACAGTTTCCACTTACCATCAGGTGGCCTGTGTGCTCGTCAGCCTTCCCTAAGCCATAAATTTTTTTTATCACTTAATGATGTAATGATGTACGTAAAAATCCTGACGCTCGTTAATTTGTGACCCATTTTAAGATGCCAAGTCACTTGTAACTTTAAGAAACTCAACGTTCTCTTTGTAGAATGTCAGAATGACTTTGGACCTAAGGAGGGTCACAATGTCTTTGACTTTACATTAACGTTTAAATTGGTGAGTGAATACTGAGATGCCGGCTGATTGGGATGTTTGATTGATTGAATTAAGGGCAAGATGGTGATTAACGTTTAAAATAAAGTTTTGTATCTTGTATTATTAAGTTACTGGTTTTACATAATGAAACAAACAACAAACAATTTATGATCGTATGATCTTTGAATCAAGAGTAAAGTGTCCATTATTAGTGCCTGTCAGCTAAAAGTGTACAACACTGGTGCCATCGCCCTATTAATTTTTGACGTGTAATTCCGTCCTTGTATAAGTAATTTAACTCTTTTTTTTGCTGTCTTAAGACTGCAGTCTTGAGATTGCACACCATTGGCTGTCATATTACATATCAGAGGACCTGTGTGCTTTTTTACATTCTCCATACCTTAACTGTCCTATTTTGGTATAGAAGTACCTATTCTATATCCGTCTTCGGGCTGTTAACCTTGTACCACCGGTTGAGGTTTTGAACCGCGTTAAAGAAACAAAATTTGCAACTCTAGAATATTAGTAAGGAATAGTGAGAAATAAGAATAGGACTGGTGTAAACATTAGCAACCGAGCCTGAGAAGGTAAAGTTGCCGCATCTGACGGGACCAAGGCCACTAGTATTTTTAGATGCTTGTTTCTAGAGAGGACGAACTCTGTATAGCGAACGTGATCGAGGGCCACACTTCACTCATTGTCATTATTTTCGGCGTTCTTTGAAGAAGGAGCCTTAATAAATCTTTCCACAACACCCCAGATTTTAGAACAAGTATTTATTGAATTAATATAACTATTATCATTCATTTGTTTTTCGGAATACGTTAGACTTTAGATAATTTTTTTAAGGCTCACAAAACAAGTTACAATCTTTGAAATATAATGATAAATGACAGAGTTGTTAAGTCTAGACTGTAATTGTGAAGAGACATACGTATTTTGTGTTAGTTATATAATGTGGTTGTTTTAAATTATTGTTATTTTATGTTTGAACAACTATATATTTAATGTTACGCTAGAGCGTGTTTAAATGTGTTTGAACACCTTAAATCGGTGATTCACCGACATAGCCGAAGGCGGGGCACATCGCTTGCAGAACAGATGGCCGTTGAGGGCAGAGTTCTTGAGTTGAGTGCTGGGGTCACCATGACATAGTAGGGCAGCATTCAGTTTATTTTTCACTTTAGGTTGAGAGAAAGGAATAGAGCTATACATAACCGTTATAACTCTGTCCCTTTCTCTCAACCTAAACTGAGCTGGCTTACAATATTACGGTAACTCCCTTGGTATTTGAGGACGCATCGTGGGTGTACCTTCAACAAGATAGTTTGACGTTGTCTATGGTTGCGGCAACCGATGGATGCAAGTGGCGCGGAACCGGTCCTTGTGGCACACCTTTGGGGAGACCAATGTCCAGCAGTGGACGATGATGACCTTGCATGCAAGACTTTGCTGATGCCCCTAACGCTACAACCAGTCTGCTGCTTAATTTTAGCTTTAGGGTCGAGATTGCGACGTATATGCAGACCTTTTTTGGTAAAATATTATTATACTTAAACACATGACAACATGTCACAACTTGTAATGTTAGATATTTTTGTCTTGTGCTATTTTCATGGCAAAGGTAATTTATGTTCGTTTTGTTCGTACCTTGACAAACAACTCGGTAAAAAGTGTAAGTTGGTAAGTTTGTCATTGTTGTGTTCCGGTTTGGGGATACGACAGCCGGTGTAATGACTAGCATAGAGGCATACCATCTAAGTCCTCAGGGTTGGCAACGCATTTGCAGTCTTAGGCTTGCATTCCTGTGAATGCGAATGTCTATGGGTCTCAGATTCCACTTAACTGGAATGCTCGTTTGCCTTCTCTATGCCATAAAAAAAAAGATTTTCTTTTAAAAAATCTTTAGTAATAATTTATTTTGACTACATAAACTGTTTTGTAAAGCAACGAGTTACTTATCTCAAATGCCGTACATCTGCTATAATTCTGTAAATTCGAAACACGAAAAACAAACAAAGACCAAGATTTCGCTCCTTCTTTCAACACAATCTGTAAAAAAATCCTTGCAAATAATACACGCGGTATTTCTCGAACGTTCCTCGCCTCGGAAATATTGTAAAAGCCTCGTTTACCCCTTTCGGGGCTGGAATTAGATTTTATATTTAATGGTTAGGTATTCTTTCTGGGAATATATGGTTGGTCTGGTTTTGAATATGCCTACACTTTTATTTTTGAGTTTTTCTTCAAGAGAAGCGTCAATAGTGGCTTAGTGCCTTGTTATTGCATTTGCATGGTTATAAAACCATAATACCCTTTTTTCATAACCATATAATATTTTCAACGTTGCCTTTGAAACCTTAACTGGCCGTTTTAAGAGGATCGTGAAGCTAAAAATTTCCATACTTAATGCTATAACGTTTCTCTCCCTATAAACACACATAGTCAGAATTTTATCATGAAAAACGGTTGTCTGTACGCTTTACTTTACACGAAAATGTTTCTTAAAATGAAAAAAAAAAGAATCAGGAACGTTATCTAGTTCTTTACAATATCTACAACATATTCAAAGGAACGTTATCGCCCGGAGCTATATTTGTATGGATTTTTTTTGCCAGCCGCGAGATTTTAGCGGCCCTTCACAATCCTCTTGTACGGCCGCCTTTTTGCCGACAAGAAAATAAGAGCTGCCATAACTTTAACAATATAATAGTAACAATGGTAGACCAAGTGGAATAGAAACCTTGCGAAGGGAATAAGTGCGCTTTTGTACTCGTTTTTAGGGTTCCGTAGTCAAACTAGGAACCCTAATAGTTTCGCCATGTCCGTCCGCAGCCTAGCTCAGAGACTCTTAGTACTAGAAAACTGTAATTTTGCATGAATATACATATTAGTCACGCCAACGAATTGATAAAATAAAAGCTTGTTTATTTTTTATTTATAGTCTCTGCCCTACACTTAACGTGGGGATGTATTATTTTTTCTCATCTACTCCATTTTGTGGGGTGTCGTTGGATAGGTCTTTCAAAAATATTGTGGGGTTGTGATAATATTTTTTCGATTAAGGGATCCGTTTATGAAATATTGAAATTTAAAGTGCTAATTTTGATTAGAGTCAAGTGTCCCCCCTCCATACAGCCATACCTACAATACTAAAAGTCAGGAAAAATTGTCGTCAATGAAAGCGCATATAACGAATTTTTCATCACACTTGCTCGTAAATGGTGTTATTCTATGCCTGTATACAGAAGGACAATGGCCTAAATTGTTCCCGCGGGAATTATGGCGAGTTTGTCATCCCTAGGGAGTAATGACTTTCTTTTTAAAATTTGCAACTCTTTCGTACATCATTTCTGACTAAGGAGGTTTAATTTTCAGCCAAAAATTAAATCGGTTTCTAATTTCATCTTTAAAAATTTGCTATAGACTAACTTACATTACACAAAACCTATACGCTTCATTAAACTTCGTTATTTTTATACCTATTTCAATTTTATATCAACATTTATCATTAATTTTAGTAATTATAATTTTTTATCAAATTGGCTAAATCTGGCTCGAATCCAGGTCGAAACTAAACGCAGTTATTATCTTTATATTTTGCAGAGTTAAAGTGTTTTCTCTTTGTTTTTTTTCCTCGCAAATGTGATGAAAACCATTGTGTGTATCACAGGCAGTAAGGGGATTACTAACTCGAGTCATTAAAAGCCCTCCGCCTTCGGCGTCGGGCTTCTAACACTCTCGTTAGTAATTCACTTCATACTACCCTTGATGCACAATGTACTATAAAAGAAAACCTATCACGATTTAGTAGACATCATTTGTTTCTGAGGTACAGATAACTAAAGGGCCGTATTAATAAACTCATCTAGACTGTAAGGTCCGTCACAAGATACGTCAAAGTAAACGCCAAGCCATAGAACACTGTCATTTTTAACGCATCTGGAGACGAGCATTAGAGTTATGATCAGTTTATTAATACGGGCTTAGTGTTTATACCTACTAAAATCATCTAAGACAATAGAGAATTAGTTAATTCTTGTTGCTTTTGAGATAGTTTTTGTGTAGTAACGGCTACGGAACCCTACACAGAGCGTAGTCAGACATTATTTTGGTTTTGTTTATTATACAATGGAGAGTTTTAATGCCTTCATAATTAAGAATTATGTGTGTATGCCGACGCTCTATTGCCTGTCTCTCTATTCATAATTATACGGGCCACGGCTATGCCACATGGAAGGAAAGTATCTTGACCATTTTACTGAAAGAAGACATTATTTGGATTTAAAAAACTACTTAAACTGCATTCATAGATATTTAATTAATTACATAGTTGAACCGGGAATCAAACTCGTTACACGAGAAGAATAATTACCCTGTAGCTTTATCATACCGATCGAAAGGCTTCATCATAATTATTTTTTGCTTAACATAGTGTCAGAAATAAAAGGAAGACCATGAATTTTAACATTTGATGTGAAATTTTGTTCAGAAAAATGAAAGCTGACATTGCCGTAAGGACATACAACTAACATTATTATTTTGTATTTAAAATGTTACAATTCATTACTATCTGTGGCGTTAATAAATGTAGTAATCAGCGCCTCTATTCACCACGGTAAAAACAATATCGTTTTTGAGCTGTTATCGTATTGTCAATGTTTTGATAGCTCTTATTTTCTTGACAGTACAGGTGTAGTGCATAATTGCTTTCCTTCGTATTTTCACGGAAACGTACGAAGTACGTCATGCTACTTCAGTCAACCTCAGTACTTTTTGTACTGTGACCGACTGAAATAGCAAGACGCGTTCGTACGTTTCCGTGAAAATACGAAGGAAAACAATTATGCACTACATCTGTAATGGCGGCTGACGTCATAACAATACCTTAGCAGGTAAACTACGATATCGTTTATAATGCCTAGAATAGAGGCGCAGGTAGCCTTAATCAATGAACTCTCCCCCCCCTTAATCAAAACCGCCTGTGTGCTCGTTTTCACCTATCACACGTGACAAAACATTAAAAATTCACCTCCAGTCCGTCTTAACAAATTTCTATTTACTTTTCCCATTACCAATCGGCTCACACGTGGCGGTCTCATTAGAACTCGGAACTCCTCGGCCGAGGATTTGTGGAGGCTGGGAAACTTCGCGAATACAAATTACCTCATTAACCGGAGATCGATGCATTGTTCTAATGGATGAATGACGGAGAAACCGTCCAAAAATGCTTTACATGTGAGTTTATTTAATTACGGCGACTAATTAAGTTCAAAAATGAAAACTACGTTATCCATTAACCTACCGCCAAACAGCAGTGTTCGCACTGTTGTGTTCAGGTTTGGGGATAAGACAGCCGGTGTAATGACTAGCATAGAGGCATTTCATCTTAGTCCTCAGGGTTGGCAACGCATTTGCAGTCTTAGTCTTGTAGTCTTGTGAATGCGAATGTCTATGGGTCACAGTTTCCGCTTACCATCAGGTGGCCTGTGTGCTCGTTTGCCTTCTCAATGTCATAAAAAAAAAAAAAAGTTAAATAACTTGAGTTTTTTGACGCAGCAAAGTAGGTCCCGGCTTCGAATCCCAGTTTGGACGGATATTTATGTGATAAGCACAAGTATTTATTCGTGATTCTCGGATGTTTTCTATGTATTTAAGTATTTGTTTCTGTATACATATAAGTGAGGTTATTGCATGCCTAGAGCTTAGTTTGGAGTTAAGTCTTATTTCTTACTTACCACCGGTATCCGGTGTGCTCTTGTGCATTCTCCACACCATTTTTTTTCAAGATATATTGTTTCTTAACTTGTACCTTTATAAGATTAACCATTCCAATTAAACACAGCAACCATGCAAGAACCTGTGTCAATGACGTTGGTCGGCCAAACTGGCTTCTAATTCATCAACGTAGGTCCCTTAGAATACATTACTGTCCTGCACAGTTCCAATCAATAGAAATTCTCTCTCTATTCTCGATTCTATTTGAACCATCGACCCCCCTTTATCTTGAACGTAAATTTACATTCGTAACTCCCCGTCCAGGGGGTAAACTGCATTCCTCCCGCTCTTTTAAACTTGATATTCCTTTTCATCACTCTGATTTCATGTCAAACTCATTCGCTTTCAGGCAACCCGTCTCTGGAATGCGCTCCCAAGTCATATTAGACGAGCCACTAGCAAGATTTCTTTCAAGCGAAAGCTTTGTAAGCATTTGCTGGAACAAGATGTTGCTTAGAATTTTTATTCAATAGGCTATATAGAATCTCTGGTACTATTTTTAATCGTCTGCGGTGACGGCCAAAGAGTGGGTTATGTGTTAGACCTGTATGCTTGTATGTTCACTCGTAACTACTCACGGGGTCAACTGATTTTTATAAATGATACGACATTAGATTCGCCTTGAATAGGTCGATGTCACTGGGTACCTACATACAATTCTTATAAAAACAAAATGGCGGGTTTTATGTTTAATATAGCTTAAGGTATTTGTTATATACTGGACCGCAAAACTAAGTATGACAATTTATATGACATGTTCTTTAAAAGTGTTAAACTTAGTTTTGCGGTCCAGTCTATTTCAACGACAGTTTTATAAAACGCAGTCTGGTTTTTAAAGCTTATTTTGTTATGTTATTATATAATTATATATATTTATAATGTATTATTATATTTAGCTATGTATGTAAATTTAAATTTATATTCCAACAAAATGGAGTGACGATCTCGTCAGGATCGCGGGACCGAAGTCGATGAGAAAAGCACAAGACCGGTCTTAGTGGAAAGCCTTGGGGTAGGCATATGTCCAGCAGTGGACGTCTTTCGGCTGAAGAAGAAAATGTAATAAAATGTTTATCATTTAGTTTATTGATTTATAAGTATTTTTCGCGTAAAGTATACTTTATGTAAATATGTGCTTTGCTTTGTTTTTGTCTTTATTTTTAGATAGAACACTTTTACTAGTGTACATTATGTAGAGATATCTAAGGTTATGTTTTAAACAGTAATTTACATCTTTATCAGTTTCAATTGTGAAAGTGACCCGTTATTGTTATTCTCCAGTGCAGTGTTATATAAAAGTTACAATCTACAAAACCCCTTTTATCCAGTAGAAACGCAATAGGGCAGGCTCGTGCAGACAGAACATTTGCAACTGGTTTGAATCAATCCGGCTCATTGACTTGCATAAGGCGAGGTAATGCGAGGCGGCTTGCATGCAGTCTCCTGGCCTGGAAAATGTTAATGTGCATGGACGGGTTTGTTTTACAAGTTATTTTCCAACTTTACGTGTAGAAATGAATCAAAAACAAATCCTTAGTCATTTATAATTGTTAGTTTTATTTTGTGTAAAAAAACTTGAGGGCGAAGTTTTGCTGTAGATGGACTGGGAATGTTACTGTATTTTTAACTGGATTGCAATACAAGTATGAAAACTGGTTTAATGTGCCGTCACAGATGTTACGAAACTTTACGAATAAGTAGATTCCGGCTTTCAATTATAATCATGCAGAAACAGATAATGAAGTCAAAGATTTTGCGAATTCAATAATAACTATAGCTTTTAAAGAATTGATTATTGTGCTGTCATATTCATGGTCCCGAATCCCATGGTTTTAAATCAAAATGCTAGTAGTTTAGTACACACCCTGTAATTAAAAAACTAACTAAAACGATATTTTGAACGTCAGCAATTTCTTAAATATGAAGCAAATATCAGGCAACCAGTTCAACATTATGATTTTTTATTTATTATCTTCATCCAAACTCGACTCTCGGTCTTCAGATTTCAGTCTTAATAATTCAAATGTGTACGGGTCACGGATCTCACTTACTATAAGGTAGCCTATGTGCTCGTATCTTTTCCAAAAAAACGAAATTAAATAAAACAAACAAAAAACACTCTACAGCACAACAGACATGGTAAGAAAAGTAGATACAAGATTAGAGTAGAAATAGAATCGTTGCACTGTAGTGTCAAGTCAAATAGGACTCAGACTCAGCATGTGCTGCAGCCGGAGACACAGCGCTGGTAATCAGCTGAACCCTGGTGTTCTCCTATTCGCAGAACGCCATTTGTTCGAACGCGTAATGAGATAAAAATGTGTATAAATAAATATAGGGACTGTATCAAAAATTCTATATATATAAGACATATGAACACCATAATAACATACATACACATACATTAAATAACGCCTGTGGCAGAGACCACTTCTTTCCACCTGCTACGATCCTGCAAATCTCTTTCGCTTCTTCCACATTCATACATCGAGTCATGAACGCACGTCGGTTTCGGGTACTTAAGATTCGGCCCTTTTCCAGTATTTCTCCGATTTTATTCGAAATAGTACCCCAAGGGCGGCCCCTTCCAACCCTTCCACTCACTGTAGCTCTGTGTATCTCTTTTGTCAATCTTCTACCAAAATAAGATGTGATGAAATTACTATAAATGATTAAAATATAAAACTACGGCACTGTTGAAGTATCGCCTATTCGTTGGGACAGCTCGGCCACCACCAGAGAGAGACCACCAAACCACCAAAAAAAGAGAGAACACCAAAAAATGAGGGAACACAAAAAAAAGAGAGAACACCAAAAACACATTACACATTTTTATTTAGCCACTTTCTTAAAACAGTTTTAAAAGAGTGCAGGGCCGAGGTTCACGTAAAGAAGGCGGATATTGCTCTCAGTATATCTCGGTCAACAAGATGAACATAAAAAATGAATGTCACTTAACGTGCTTTCACAAAAAACTATACTAAAAAAATACTCCTGTTCTTTCCCTTAAATCAACCCCGTATGCAAATAAAAGGGATGGAGCATCTAAAATGCTTCAGAGTTATCCCGAGAGACTAGGATGCCTTGCGGTTTTGGCCGACGCTGTTGCAAGGAGAATCCAATTACGTGCCTTGACGAAATCAATGAGTAGATTTCTTGAAAGCGAAATCGATTTTAACATAGAACGGTCTCTCGTTTTGATACAATTTCGATTTATCTACTTCTATACGAAAATGTCTTAAGTTCTGTGTCGTCATCTACTTTCGTTGGTAAATACCGATTGTAATAATGCACTTGACTTAAATATTCTGATAAAAATTAAATTGTTAACAAAACCATTACCATTACGATCATCATCAGGACTAGACAGTAGGTCTACATAGACTATAAGATGCTCTTTTTTTTTTCTTTGCCCCGCGGCTACTTGAACAGCTACTACCGCGGGAATATGACGTTTCCACTACGAAGTGATTTCGCCAGTGTCAAGTATATAAGTATAAATCAATATAGTAATAAAACACAATCCAATCTTCTCTAGGAAGATTGGAGGCAACGTTGTACGGTGATATGTAGGACAGACGCCAAGATAGTTTTAACCTCTGTACCACTGCGAGTCCACTTGAAACGAGAAGTAAGATGCCAGGATACACGAAATAAGTCCAAGTCTTCTATCACTGTGCAACACAAAGGCATTAAAAGTACAAATCACTAACAAAAAAGAACTTTGAACACATAAATACACAAAAAAAAAACTAAAACAAATTACACATCCGCCATCTTTTGACGTTGCAAATGGCCCCCTACAAGATGCTTAAAGATAACGTTAATGATGTTCGAAAACTGTCAAAATGTATGTAATTGACATAAGCGCTTGACGCGACTGTACGAAGGTTTACGTCAGACCTACGATACTATATAACTTACAAAATGTATGAGATTATCGTAAACATACGATCTAACATTTTCTCGGTTTTCGAATAATTAACGTTAGCGTTACAATTCTTATCTAGGCCCCCAGGGAACCTATCCCACATAGACTTTGACTCTATTACAAACCTTATCATCATCATCATCATCATTTCAGCCATAGGTCGTCCACTGCTGAACATAGGCCTCTCCCAAAGATTTCCACCTCACCCGGTTGGAAGCGGCCTGCATCCAGCGGGTCCCCGCGGACTTGACCAAATCGTCCGTCCATCTCGCGGGGGGTCGCCCTACGCTGCGCTTGCCGGTACGTGGTCTCCACTCGAGAACTCTACTGCCCCAGCGGCCATCAGTCCTTCGAGCAATGTGGCCTGCCCATTGCCACTTCAGCCTGCTAACCCGATTGGCTATGTCGGTTACTTTAGTTCGTCTACGTATCTCCTCGTTCGTCCGTTCTATTACAAACCTTATACATACATCCAATTCAACTTCCACCCTTGCTAAACAAACAGACAAAACGTTGTACAAGATCAACGACTTTTCTCAATTTTGTTATATTGTGCTTTTGCTGTTTATTTTACAAATCCTAACAAATGCACCGTTCCCGCGTTCTGCATTTGGAACCGGTGCACGATCCGCCGTCCCCCGGATGCAGTCGACCGCCATTTTGCGAGAGCATTGTAAGCAATAATGGCCTTATTATGGGAGATGAATCGGCTAAGCTAGTACTATCAAAGGTAAGCGATAGGGAAAGAGGGAAAACGAATAAAAAGGTCTACTCGATGCCACAAAGAGTCTCTAAGCGCCTTTACATATTTTACAGCAATTTTCAGCTTTAATATTAATTTTAAAGCTACCTTTTTACATTTTCTGTACATCTTCTGAATGAAAGAGGATTATACCATCATAGAGGACCGCTTGAGTTCACGGCAAATTATCATAAAATGTATCGTTTGCTCGCATTTTAATTCACTGAAAGATTTAATGATAAAATTTCGTTTTTAAGAACTTTGAACATTAATAACGTAGACGTAAGTTCCTACTATTACGACCCTGCGATAGAAAATACGTAAATGAAATGAAATTCCTATAATATAATCTTTATAAATAAATATCAGGGGATAACCTCACAAAACATCGCTAGTCCCAAAAACAAAACTCTAGGCTTGTTCAATGGGTGACAACAATAAACACACTTAAATAGAAAAATACACACTTAAATACATAGACATCCAACGACTCGAAAACTAATGCTCATCAATTTGTAAATTAGAGTTTAGTTTTCTTTTGTTTTTGTTAACTGTGCCAAATTGTCGACGCTGTATAAGTACGTACGTACTCGTATTTCTACTTAAAACATGTTTATGTCAGGTATTTGCATGTAGTTTTTGTATTTATTTTGCCACCAAAAATAGGCATTTGTTTAATAATTTCTTTATATATATTTTATTACACTTTAATCGCTTAGTGTACTGTTCGTCTGTCACACTCAGAAAATCAGCGCTGCAGGTGTTTAACACCTCAGCATTATGCTGAGCCCGTGTCCGATTCACTGCCGCGAAGACACACTCACTACTTGTTTATTATTGTTTCTGTTTTCACTCGTTTTTCTGTGTTTCTTGTGTGTGTAGTGAATACTTGTATATTTCATTTCTTCTTCTTTATTATTTATTTCATCACATATATATTTTCGATACGTATGGATCCCGGGACTGCTAGCTTAGGCTAACCGTGTAGTCGATGTAACAGAGGCTCTATTCCACTCGGTCAAATCATATCGCTTTTGGCATGTTATCGTTTTGTATTAACTCAGCCGCCATTACTATCCAGTTAATAAGAGCTATCATAATTTTGACAATTTACAATACGATAACGTGTCAAAAGCAATATGGTATTACCAAGTAGAATATGTTACAGCACGAGAAGTAATTTACAAACGAAATTTGTACCTATATTTACCTATTTATACCAGCCGTCAAGTTTCTAACTACAGTTCGGTGGGAGGTAGGGGAGCTTTGGGCAGTCCGGAGGTTCGAGCACGACCTTACAAGTTATTATGGTAGTGCCCAAACCTCCCGACTGCCCAATGGTCCCCTAACTCCCCTAAATCAAAGTTTCTAACGTTTATTTCCTGCGCCGTTTCACTTCAGCCATTAAAAAAAAGTACGTCAGTCATATCCTAAATTAACCATTTTCTAATACCGCAGGCCAATCAAACGAAACCTTTGCGGCGAAGCCGACCTCATAACCGCTACTCGCGCTATAAAATAAAAAAATATTCCCTCTTTATTTTAATTTAAAAAACCGGAGGCCGAGTAATCTCTGGGGGCTTCTGCGAAATTGATTTTGTGCCCACCAAGTAACATTAGGAATTATTAAGTGAGGTGGAACGTCTCCGGGTCGACGTATCTTATTTTTAAGGGTTTTTGAGGGTGAAGATATTACGTAGGTACTTATATTCTTCGTAATTTACGTCGAGACTTTGCTCGCGACTTAGTTCGTTGAACACTGTTTCAACGTTATTTGATACGTTTTTTTAACTTCCGATGTAAGATGTATCATATGACGAATTAATTTAATTTACTAACACTTTATAATAATATTATGGTCCAAAGATGGCTGAAATAAATGATTTTGATTTGATTTGAAAGCCCAAAAGGAGGGTTCTGTGTTTGGGTTGTATATATCTACGATTCAATGTCCGCGCGTAACTTCTAAACGCCTACACCGATTTTAATAAACTATACGTGGTTAGATTCTTCGTAACCACTAGAGTTTCATAAGCTATATTAAAAATATTTAAATGTGAAACTGGTGAAATAAAAAATAAATACATGATAAGTAACATTGATGAGGTCGTCACTCCATCTTGTTGGAGGCCTACCTACAGCTCGTCTTCCGGTCCGCGGACGCCACTCCAGAACCTTCTGACCCCATCGGCCATCATCCTAGTCAGGATCGCGGGACCGCGGTGGATGCGAAAAGCACAAGACCGGTCTGAATGGAAAGCCTTGGGGGAGGCCTATGTCCAGCAGTGGACGTCTTTCGGCTGACATGATGATGATGATGAAGTAACATTACTTTGACGAAATTATCCAAACAGCAGTTGGATTTTTTTAAAGCTTTCTTTCCATTAGTCTTGTTGCCATTGTGTGTCTATTTGTGGCGCCTGTGTTTACTTCTCTCTATAAGGATGTTGACATGTATCTAGGGTACAAGCCTAGAGCTTAGATCGGAACTATGTAATTTTATGTGAGAGTTTTCCTCGATATTTATTTAATTACTAATTGTATTTGAAGTTTAATTCTATTTAACGAATCGTTTGTGTCCTAGTCAATGGAATATTAACTGGAATATAATCCGGTTGGCGGCGGACTTGGTGCCGTGCAAAATGGCAGTGGCCTAAGTCCAGCAATGGACTAGTATAGGCTGATGATGAATGGATGACGATGATGATGATGAATCCGGATGAAACTTTCCATAGTTCCTTTTACTAACTTTCTGATGTCAGGGTCAGAAACGGCTTTCAGGAATTAGTCGTCGTTTATCACTTTTCCCTTAGAACGAAAACAGACTATGTGCTATTTTAGACTAAAACATCTCTGAGCTACATTTCATGCAGATCCGTTCAGCGGTTCTGGCGTGATTGAGTAAACATCCAAACTGTCGCATTTATAACCTTAGTAACATGATTCATTCCTCTTCCAAAGACTTCGAGTCTACTTCCTTTGGAATAACGTAAAAACAAATTGAGCCGCGTTTCCCCGAAAAGTATTTACTAAGCTAATTAAAAAAATATATAGTATTCAATAAATTACCAAAATAAATCGCTTTTCAAAATAGTTGTTTAAATAATAGGCAAGTTTAAATTGAACTTGTTGCATGGCAAAACAAAGTAAAAATGACATTTTATGAACCAGATTCTAATGTTCAATAATAGACTTGCCCTCGGTGCGCAAATAACCAGTCACATACCATTACGGCACTTGACCAGTTTTATCTAGAAAAGTCCACTATTTTCCTCTTTCTAAAAAAACACTTAAACTAGCTTTTCTATCATCGGTTCTAAATTCTCGTCACGATTTGGTTAATAGTGTGTTACAGTCGACAAGGGCCGAGATGAATCGTCGAAAGATTCGAGCATGGAGGCTATTAAGGGCGCTGACAACTTTCCTGCAAATAACGAAATTTTCTTGTTCTACCACGGGAGCTATGTGGTACTTTTGTTATGTTAATTATACGTATATGGAGTTATATATTAGTTATTAAATAAAAGAATATTGAAGTTTACTTTTTATATTAGTTACATTACGTATAGGTATAGATATACAAACCATTTATGGTTATTCGGCTGAAGTGATTACGATGATGAAATTTATTTAATCCTGCATATGGTATTAAAATTGCACTGGCAATTCTAAAACGAATCTATCGACATCTTGTTTGTCAAAATCAGGCCATCAGTTTAGTCTCTACGATTGAACAAAATCTACACATAAATACTTATATCATCATCATCATCATGTCAGCCGAAAGACGTCCACTGCTGGACATAGGCCTCCCCCAAGGCTTTCCACTCAGACCGGTCTTGTGCTTTTTGCATCTACCGCGGTCCCACGATCCTGACGAGGTCGTCACTCCATCTTGTTGGAGACCTACCTACAGCTCGTCTTCCGGTCCGCGGACGCCACTCCAGAACCTTCTGACCCTATCGGCCATCAGTCCTGCGAGCAATGTGCCCCGCCCACTGCCACTTCAGTTTAGCTATTCTTAGGGCTATGTCGGTAACCTTAGTTCTACTGCGGATATCATCATTTCTGATTCTATCACGTAGAGAAACCCCGAGCATAGCCCTCTCCATAGCCCTCTGAGTGACTTTGAGCTTCCTTATGAGGCCCATTGTTAGCGCCCACGTCTCAGATCCGTAAGTCATCACCGGCAACACACACTGGTCAAAGACTTTAGACTTCAAACACTGCGGTAATTTGGACGTAAAGGTGCTGCGAAGCTTCCCGAACGCTGCCCAGCCGAGTCGGATACGACGAGTGACCTCTTCTTCAAGAAAGGAGATAAATACATACAGTTTAATGAAAATACCCTCTCTTCGGCAGTTGGGTAAACATCCACGTCATAAGAAAAAAAAAAAAGTGTGCATTTTAAAATTATGATATGATAAAATTATAAACGTAGTTAGGCTCATAATTGAATTATAAATGTGTAAACAATGTTTTTTAAATAAATTGTTGTTATATTTCTTGACTAGAAAACGCCCGCGATTTTGTACGCGTAGAATAAATAAGTTACCCCTCTATTTCAACCCCCTTAGCAGATGAATTTCCAAAAATCCCTTATTAGTGCCCCCTTGACCTATAAGGACCTTCCGTGCCAAAATTGAAATCTTTAGACCCAGCGGTTTGGGCTGGTCGTTGATACGTCACTCAGTTTAATAAAAATAAATAATAATAATATTATACTACTTATTCGATAAACTGATATGAACGCTGACACTGATTGCAATGACAGTAAGTGAAATAAACGGTTAAAACAAATATATTTTATTGAAGGCAAATAATAATTAAAAAAACAAAAACCCTCCTTCAAAAATTTAAAAATAACTTCTTATAAAATGTTAGGTAGGTCAGTTCAACTGTATTCGGATTTTGGTTTAAAATATCGTAGGATGCCGAGTTTAGTTGTGTTTTTATACTTTTATTTTATTTTATACTTTTTAGTGATCCTATTTATGCTGTTATGCAGTCCCACTTCTCAATTAATGAGAAACTTAGAACATTTCAAGCTCGCCGCAAGCAACGCCGCGGGAAAGTCATAGTATATTTAAACAATTAAAAGTGCTCCGTCATAGTCGCTCAACTACCTTAATCGAGATATCTTATCGCCACCCTTCAAATAGGTACCATTAAGGAGTTCCGGTGGCCATCTGTGGTCTTCATCATCAGTTCCACTTCACCATGAAGTACTTTCAAAAGCAAATGCACGAGTAACAGTGAAAAATACCTAAATCGCTTAAGGGGTGCCTATAATATTTGAGAAAATTTAATTCGGTCCACTGGTTTCAAAGTAATCGGGGAAAAAATAATAATAATTGTGACCTTTTTTGTAAGTCGGTTATAAAATGTGAGACTTAGTTATCTTATGTGAGAAAATGCATCGCCATGAAATAAATACACAAACATAATTATCCATCGCCGACTCCCGGTCCACAGCCACTCAAGAAGAACTTTAAGTACCCAGCAAAGTTCCGGGAATTTACATTTTCAATGGGAAATTATGGCGTCCGATGTCCCGGGAATAAACGGCACTTATGCAAAAACCGGGCCCCGCGGGATGACCTGATTGACTTTGTAGACAAAATGGCCGAGAATTTAAATAAATACAAGAAATTAGAAGAATTATTATACAGTTGCTAAGATAAAATCGTAAGGCATATTAAAAATACTAATACAACTAAAGTGCTATCAAAAAACGAGTCTACCCTTTTCTCAAAGGTCGGCAGCGCACCTGTGATTCCTCTGGTGTTGCGGGTGTTTATGGTTCGCGATGATCACTTACCATCAGGTGGCTCGCTTGCTCGTCGGCCTCCTTTTTCACATAAAAAATGTAATATATTTGGTTATGGTTAAGCTCGCTCAACATAAGATGCCACGAAATTTTTAAAAGAGGAGTGCAATTAGGTACTGTGTACTTGTCTATCTGTGTGTATGTGTATCTGCTTCTGGCATCGTAGATCCCTAAATCACGCAATCTGTACATCCACATGATGGTAAGTGGAAAATCTGGCACTTTGCAATCAATATCAAAACTAAAATCCTAAGACTGCAAATGTGTGGCCAACCCAGCGAAGGAAGATGGAATGGCTCTAGTTATTTCACTGGTCGTGAAACAGGAACTATAGCTGTAGATTAAAGGATAAGATGGTTGAGGCAGCCCGGGTGGACACTCCTGCCACCACTAAAACAACATGATCATTGCCTAGTATTCATTATGAGGATTATTAGGCTGAAAATACATACATACCGTCAGGCTTTCATTCCAGAGTGAGGTAGGCAGAGCTACAGAATTACCAACCAAACTAACAACTTGTTGTTAATTCTATAACAACATTTTGTAACAGCTAAGATGTTTACAAAGTGTATATTAGTGACAGGTTGCAAGCCCATCGCCTATCAGGCTTGTGCCTTTAATCCCTTAGTGGTGACTACGACACGACATCCACGGGAAGACATGGAGTGGCACCATACCGTGTAAAAATTAAAAAACGTGTACGTTCTCCTTTTCAGGATTTTTCTTTTCACGAAACAAATAAAACAATCCGAATTGTACAAACCCACCGTTTTTCTGGTAGAGAATGCCATAAGGCATAACATATAACCTTTGTACTCAAATTTGTATTTTCGTCAAATAAAGATAACATAAATAAATAAATACAACATAATTCATAAATCGTGGAATTCACACTTAATTTAGGGGGTACGAAATGTTACCGCTCTGGGCTTTGGTATGGAAAAACTTCAGTACAAAATCATTTATACGTTACCCCACGTTCTCACACAAACAAACTCTTCACACGGTGAACGTCTCTCGCGGGACTTTCTTAATCATTTTTACGTGCAGACGTGTGAGTCTGTACGTATTCTAATATGCATGTGTGTCAGGAGCGCGGGTGCCGTAATATTACAGGTGTAAATTGTAATGGGGAATGTATTTATTAGAAGATGCCTTCTGTAGTGAAACGTGGTATATTGTTGAGATTTTAATAAAGTATTAATAGCCTTCGTATTTAAAATAACTGGTTTTTATGCTCACCTTTCGCACATTTTACCCTCTTAACAAATCATTTCAAAATTTAATTAATAGCTTTTATTTCTGTTAATTTGTATTTCGCCAATGTCAAGCTATTTATAGCCTTTCCCATTTACTTATTAGAGAAAATAAGCAAGGACAATTGATTGATAAAAAAGTGTTTTCTCTGGTTGACTAAAAAGAAGCACATAAGTGGAGCTAACCCGCGCCTCCTAAAAACTCACTAGTCAGGCGGCCAGTTGAAGTTGTCACATTGTACAGTTCAAACAACATGTCAGAAAACCATTTTTAATAGTAAGAACTCTGCAATTATAATGCACTAGCGGACGCCCGCGACTTCGTACGCGTAGAATTAGTTTCCCAGTACTCCCCCTTTTTTCCCCGTTGGGGGTCGATTTTCGGAAAATCCTTTCTTAGTGCTCACTTACATCATGAAAGGAACACCTTTACCAAATTTCAAGTTTCTAGGTACAGTAGTTTCGGCTGTGCGTTGATATGTCAGTCAGTCAGTCAGTCAGTTTCTCCTTTTATATATTTAGATTCATCCAGTTACAAGTACATGACTTTTGTAATATTATTTTACAGACACTTGCCAAAAGAAGGATAAAAAAATTGGCCATTAAATTACACAAAGTTTGGAATCAGGTAACATCACAATGGCTCCATAGAACAATATACCAACTAATACAAGTGATTAAAAAAGTTGTCAAAGAGGGTTTCACTATGCCAAGCATGGGTTTAGACACAATGAACACAAGACAGCAGAGTATGGTCAAGACCTTATCACGTCAATATTTAAAACCTTATCACATCTCCAGCCAAAAAACGCCGTCTTTTGGACACAGGCCTTCCCCAAACATCTACTCACGTCCATAGATTTTCCACGATCTTCAGCTGATCGTCGGTCCACATTGTGGGAGGCCTGCCAACTGTTCGCTTTCCAATATTCGGTTGCCACATTTGAAAGTTCCTGCCCCTTCATCAGTTCTATGACCATTCTGAACTCCACAGTTCTATGAGTAATGACCCACTTACCCTAGACGCCAGCCCTATATTTTGAAAAAGTAATAAAAACGGATGAAATATTGTATTTCTATTGTAAAGACTCTACTCAATTCATAAATTATGTAGATTGAGAAAGAGTGCAACAGACGCCTTGTCGTCCTGTTCAATTAGTTATAGCACACATGGCTTTAATTTTTTTTAAATTATTGAGATATAGTAGCAGAGCTCTCGTATTGCCAAGTGAATGTAAGCTACTAAAACAATAATGATTAAAATTGAGAAGCAAGATAAGCTCTGAGAAAGAGAGCAACAGAGGCCTTGTCGTCTTGTTCAAATAGTTATAGCACACATGGCTTTAAAATTGTTAAAAATATTGAGATATAGTAGCAGAGCTCTCGTATTGCCAAGTGAATGTAAACTACTAAAAAAATAATGATTAAAATTGAGAAGCAAGATATGCTGAATGTGAATAATGGGGCGCGTATTTATTTAAACCGTATGGTTTCCCATACTTATTGTTCTATTCTTACCTTTATTTTCAAATTGGCTTTGATCATTTAAAAAAAATGTGGCTCTCTAGTTTACAAGGCCTGTGTCTATCTTTTGTAATGACAGCAGACCTTCTGTATTTTCTCCATTTAGTCGTGAGACGTCAAAGCTGCCACGCGTATGTGAGGAATCTGCCCGCACAGTCCACACTTACGAGTTACCGACATTCTCTCCATCGTTGTAGATAACGTTTTGGAAGGTAATTTGGTATTGAGTTTGTTTTTTCTCTTAACTTCGTAGTTCGTACCTATTAAGTTGTGAAACACTAATTGAAATAACTAAGTTATTTGTTTTTCTTTTTGGGTAAAAAGGGTGATAGTTAAAAGTAAACTTATAAATCCGAACTACATGCGCTTTGGTAGTTTCGTGTTACTATTCAGAATAAAATTGATTGTATTTTTAATTTATTACGTAAGTTCATTTCACATGGTAACCGTTTTGCGTTGTTACCTCAACAGTTTAGTAAATAATAATAAAATAAACTGGTTTGACGGGAGCCTGCCGTTTGGTCTAAATATTTCTGGTCGAATGATGTATAATTTTCCAAATACCGTATTTTAATGTTTCGTAAAAATTAAATAGTCTTGCGACTTCAAAAAATACTGCGACGGAAAATAGTTATTTGAGAAATTATTAATTATTCAGCCAAAAGTATTTAGCTCAAACGACATTAACCTATTTTGACATACTTTTCTTACATTATATTACTTCCATATTGAATTTATCAAAAGCTGACCGCAACAGAAAATAAAAAACATATTTTCTACGGACCCTCTTGTCCCCAATACCAAAGTTCGACAACTTATTCTAACGTAAGTTGACCGCGCTATCTCATTGTTCGGATGATAGATGGCGCTAGTGATTGATGCGTGCGTCTCCGCGTTTTTTATCTGTGCCCGACTCCCCGTTACGTAACGTACGATGACCATATTTGAATTCGGAGGTCAGGTTTTTTATTGTTACGTTAAGGAGGTCAAAGAGATGAGATTGTTAGTTTTTCTACCAGTAATAACATTTTAAGACATTTTTTTTTTATATTTAGTGGTATCATATTCTAACTTACTTTTCCTTACTAATTGAAAAATGGTGTTGGTTAATTCAATCTTCACACCCACTCAACTGATCGATGTTATTATTTGATAAGGAGGAAGCGTTTAAGGCGTGACGGTGGACATTACGTGCAAACTAGAAGTACACTTAAGTGAATGTACTCATGCGGGGAAATTCTACAGTTTTCAAGAAAATACCGATAAAATAAAGTCATCGTCACAAAGTCATGGGAAAATGTCAAAGCATAGTAAAAATCTATTGTTTTTTTTTATAGAAACAACCTAAAAGTTTTAAGAGTTTGCATGAGGTCGCGCGCTGGTCGTCTTTTCTCTATTACGTTGTAATCTTCACTTTCGTTTAGAACATCTCTCTTTAATTGTTGTTTAATCTTCATTGTTGACTTTTTAACAGCTCTTAATGTCTAGTGAATAGTAGTGTCATAAAGTCCACAATAAATATGATTACGATATGCAATCAAGATGGGCAAATACAATATAATATAGGCTCAGTTTTAACGCACAACCACATTCGGTATTCGGGTCAACTACTAGGCTCGCATAACTCACGAGATATGGTCGAAAAAACAATACCCTAAACTGACCAGTAATAAAACGGTATAATAAAAACTAATATTACCCGCGTACATTTGCAGGCAGGTCACGCCGGGCGGCAAATGTTTATGTCTTACGGCTCAGATGTCCTGTTAAATGCAAGAATATAACTAACGTATATTTATTCCAAAAGAAAAATATTGAGTCACACACACACACACAAAAATCACTTGAAATGTATGAATCAGGAATAAATTGTAATTACTTATTAAGTGCAAAAATGTTTGTCTTCACAGGGGAATTGGAAGTGCTAGTTTAACCGTTTAACCTATAACATGGTTCTATACTTTATGGAAATCAGTTGGTCTATTTCCGAGTTATCAACTCAGCAGCCCTATTTACTTACTCGGACTTGTAAACGCTTTTGTTATAGAAAGTTGTATATCTATCGGAAATATTAGTTATATTTAGTGACGTTAAGGCAAATTCCGTAAAAAAAACAATTAATAATTTTATTGTAAACCCGAATGTTCTAGCTTCAGTTTTCATTTTTTACACACGCAAATAGCTACTTCGAAATGATATCTAGCTACTTATGATTTGCATCTGTTCAAACATCTTTGTGTCTTTTTTAAATTGAAAAATAATACTTTATTTCTGAGTTAACGTGGGGTGCTCAACAACATTGGCCAAAGCTGTATTTTCAACATTATGATATTAATGATGATAGTTCCTTTTTACATGACAGAAATGGCGGCCGTTTAAAAAAAAAAAGATAATATAGGCGTGGGTAATAAAACCCCAGACAGCAGTAAAATAATTACTGTTAGTGCACAGTGTGACAGAGAAAGATTGAAGCGCTAAAAAGGGTTGTTTTCAAAGCTCACATACGATATGTCCTAATGAAGAGATGGACAACAGATGGCGCTGCTAATCTAACTTTTAATGGGTACCGTCCCCCGGGTAGGCGGGCCCTTCCAGAACTTTCCACCAGAGGATGAAATAAAAGGAGTGTGCATTAACGTTAATCTGCTTTTTTTATTTATTACATTATTATATTTTACTGCGCAGAGAAAAAAACTATCTAAAACCCTAACTTAACCTAACCTAACCCGGAAAAACTATTCATACGCTTAAGCTAATTTTAAAAGAACTACCATTCGAGTATGTCCTAAATTTAAGTTCCTAGCCATGCATTTCAACCTTGTCTGTATCTGCCTGTCTTCTTTTAAACCTTAAGCGCAACTTTTAACGCTACAAGGCCTAGGGTAAATCTTTGTCACTAGAAATTGATTTAATAGTCATTTTGATCGCAGAGTAGATCACAAAATTACTATTTCTAAGAGAGAATATTTGTTCCTGCATCTTGGATGTTTTCTATGTATTAAAGTACTCGTTTAAACTTCTTTATATAAGTACGTATATCGTTGTCTAGTAGCCATAGTGTACACAAGCCTAGAGCTTAGTTTGGGATTAGGACAAGTTGTCCCCTGATATTTATTTATTTATCTTTGCATTAACGACGTCTGTGTATTAAAATTGTTTGTCTTTTGGTGGAATTGATGAGGGATGAGAGACTGCAAAGGTCGTTATGGTCTCATCCTGATTATCTTAGCTGATATTGGTTGTTCATATTTTTGAACTCACACCAGAACTAAGGAAATCTAGTCTCAGTAAGTCAAAGTAAGTTTTCGAGCTCTGTTGTGTGTGGTGAAGGAATGATTCTCATTCTTCCAAATCATAATGAATGGCATTAGGTCGGGTGGGGCTTTACAAGCATGTACATTTTCCGGTTTACAGTTAATGACCCGCTAGCTGCACGAGTCACAGTTAAAAAAAAAAAAATATTTTTGTAGTTAAGAAGTCATTCAGGCTTTCATCGTTTTGACTTATTTTTTATTTTATTTTTTATTTTTTTATTTTAAAAAAGTTTTGTAAGTAGGCCCTGTAGGCACTTTTACATGTCTGAGTCTACCAGCGCTTCCAAAGAGACCACTGTTGAGAAGAAGCGCCGCAAGAAACTCAACAGTAAGCCGTTTTTTCCAAATAAATCACTTATTACTAAACTTAAGCTACACAATTTAAATGTCACAGGGATGTACAGGTCCCAGTAGTACTTAGACTTATTTTCGATTGAGGGGTAATTCTAACTTTTGTACGTAATCACGAACTATAAAAATTGAAAATGTACTTAATCGTGTGAATAATTACAATAATTAAGTCTAAATAACTTTGCCTGACCTTACGTCCTTATGACACAGTTCTATTAGTAGGTCAACAATCAGAAACTCATTATCTTTTTCATTTCGTACGCTTTCCTAAAACTGCCCTGAATGTACTAAAATAAGGTCAAGCTCCAGTTGACCGTGGTTAGCAACCAGATTATCGAAAGCAATAAATCCACCTGTCTTCCTAGCTCCACGGTCATCCTTTCATCAATTTAGTTTTCTTTGTCCGCCGCGAAACAAGTTTTATCGTCACAAGCCTATTTCCCCGGACCTCCCTTATTTTTTATGTATAGAAATATTTTCGAAGGGGATTTCTTTACCTTACGAGCCCCTTACCTTTGTTGAATACTTTATCTAAGATTTTATTATGATTGCGAACCGATCACAAACTGAATGGATGTATTGGATGTTTCAACGAATATGTGAAAAAAGTTCGTTGTTTTTGTAATAAGTGTCAACTTTGTAACATTTTAAATTATTTATAATGAAGACTTTAACTACAAAAAGATTATACAAAGGCATGTAGAAAACTGTAATTTGTCTACTAATTTTTAATTAGTGTTAGGCATAACATAATTGTGGAAGGTATTTTAAAAATCTTTAAAATGTGACGTCGTTGAAAGGACAGCCATTATTTAAAATCTGATTTCAAGTGAAACCAGCCATTTTAGTCTAAAGGAATTCTTGTAGCAAAGAGGGCTATAATGATTTCCTGAGTTTTAAAAGATTTTTAACAAGCGCTTGACATTTTCAATGCCTTTGTAGTTTTAGGTCATGAATAAATTCTGAAGACATGTTGATGTCTTGCATTTTAAAGTAACGTTATTTAGCAGAAACATATAAAATAGTGAATATTATTTAAGTACATTTTTATTTATTGTACTACAACTAAACTACTTAACTGCTTTAGGTAAGACAATATCTTCAAAACTTATAAATGAAAATTAAAACTAAGCTTTATAGAAAAAAAGCCCTTGGTGGTATTATCCCGAAGATACCGGCAGGATTTCCTCGCTGGGTAGTTAAAGTTCTGTGTTGAGCGAAAAAACTACCAGCTCTGATAGGATTTTAGGGTTATTATGTCAGATATGAATTGAACAGAGCTTCAAACTGAGCTAAGATGTTAGTACTCCGTCCGCAATTTTTTTAAATTAATTTTGTTTACTCGAGCATAGTCTTACCATTATTATTTGAAATCTAAAGGTATTTCTTCTGCATCTTTGGTTTGATAGTGGAAGGAGTCCGCTGACTAACATACAACAAACCCACATCGTAACTCATAAAGTCAAAATTCGTCCACGCAACGAACAACAATTTGTATTTGATCTCATCAGATAGATGTCGCTGGGCATTGTAATCTAACTTTTAATGCGAAGCTACCCGCAACGCCGCAGCCCTTAATAAACGAAAACTATTTTAACAGCCAGTGCCAAGAATGATATATAGAGCCAACTTCAAATAGAGATCATGAGGCCCGGCATCGAATATGTTACATTCCCTGGTGTAGCCACAAATATCCGTACAAGCTGACGTGTTTACCATACAAATGACGTATAAAATTCAAGGTTTGTATAAATTATTGACGTTAGGCTAGATCTTTTCAAAATTATCTTTTAATAATAAAATAACTTTCTAGAAATAGCCATTTATCATAGTAATAATTACGTTGTTAATGGCGGTTTTTATTAAGGTTTGTAGGTATTTGAAACAAAATACTTTAAACGAGTTTTTCGGAATTCTACTCTAGTTTTGACGAAAGTTTTAGAACCTTTTTATCTGATAAATCTCATCAACGTATAGTTGCGTTTTGACATAAAAGTATGAAAGAGAAATTAATATATTTTTTCATAATTATGAAATATTTGCACGAATTACAATTGTAGTGGGATATCCATTATCTAAATTCAATTCAGTCAATGTTATTAAGTTCAGTGTACGAAAATAGACTTTGTTAAAAATAAAAATACAACGTTTCAGAAAGATTGATTCTTCTTGTGTTTCGCAAGATTCCTGTATTCCGTTTTCGGTATATTCTCGTTTCGGCACATTCCGTTTTTGGCATAAATCATTATATTATACAACAAATGAAATCAATCCTAGGTAAGAATAAATTCTTGAAAATATAACGATAACTAGGATTGATTTCATTTGTTGCATATAATGATTTATGTCAAAAACATAATGTGCCGAAAAAAAATATGCCGAAAGCGGAATACGTCCATACAGGAATGTGTATGTTTTTTTAAGATTGAAGGAATCAATCTTAAGGAAACATCCATCTACGCTATAGTTGCAAACCTGAACCTATTTGATGACAAAACATTGAATGTTAAAGAAAGTCTGGAGGGTACAACAATACGATATTTTCGATTGAACATTACCAATTGGAATTCATTAAGGAGACCCAACGTGAAACTTCTCCCGCAAATAGGCAGTTTCTTCCTATCACCGCCTTTTATTGTTGTTTTATATTATTTGGTATAATAAAGAGGCTTTGGTTGGAGTAAGGACGTATTTATGTACTATCAAAAGTTGAAAATCACTCTCGAAACTTGTGTTCATTCGTTTGATGGCTTTTTGTGGTATTTATTATATCGAAAAGACCTAATCCCTATTGTGGTTAGATCTTTTAAACTCCTCAACAGATTTTAATTAAAAAGAAAGGCAATGTTAAGTATCAAAACAAGATCAATAATTGATGGTACGATCTCTAAATTATTTTATAAAGATCTAAGTTTAGTTTCTTCGTAAGTTTTGTCACCGAGAACGTCAAACTAAGTCCTAAACGGTGTTAATGCTTAGTCTACTGTGGCTTCACCTAAAATATCAACTTAAGATTAGCACAGGTTCTTATGCCACCATAATGTGGTTTTGTCGGGAGCGTGAAGAACAGAGTTGTTTTTTTTTTTCTAATGTAATTGTTCTTTGACATAAAGTTGTAATCAACGTGAAATATCCAAATTGGAAATTTGTTGAAATATTTTATATTTGTTTTTGTTGGTCGAAAATGGTGGTGCTGCCACGGTTCTGCTCTTAGTAGTACTATACGTACATACATAAAAAAATCTCAAAATCGAATCAAACGTATGATTGTAATCAAATTTGACGTCATTTTTTTATACAATGTTATTTAAAAACAGTGTCTTCAAATAATAAACTCGGAACATGCATTTCTTTTCCCGTGTTCGAGTAAGTAGATAGCAGCCAAACTCTAGGCAACTACATCAAGGAAACAAGGAGAATCGCAATAAACTGAATCGCAGGTAGCGCCGTTTGACCTGAAACTTTTCGAATAACCTAGCCAGACTAGAGTTTGCTACAGAATAGCAACGGTGCAACGGAGTTTTATGAGAAAATTGGCTTTGGAAAGCGTAAGAAACAAAGAAAACATTTATTCGTGACAAACAACAATAAAAAATACTGGTAAAGAGGCTACGATTAGCCTTGTACGACAATTTTGTCAGAATACAAGTTTCAAAGCAAGCTTTAAAAACACAATTACTGTGTGAATTATGTCATCAATTTTTATTTCAGTAATTTAACATAAAAAAAATCAGTACTCAGTTGCACCCGAGACGCTAGGACGAATCTAACGACACCTTACTTGTCCAATCTGGGCCATCCGTTCAGAATTTACAAAAAAACACAGAACCAACCACACATACATTCATACATACATAGGTACAGAAGTAAACATGACCCTCCGCTTTAGTCCGTCGGGTAAAAAAGAGCCTATGTCATTTTTTAACCTTATGCTGCAGTGCTGTCTACCGACTTCGCCATCGCTGTGATTAATAATAGGTCAGTTGCTCGATCTTTTTTAGGATGAGAGAAGAAAGAATCGTTATTTATAGCATTTTATATTAGGTCTAAAAGGTAAGTAAGGTAAGTGGTAAAAGACCCCACTGAAACTCAGCCCCGTGGCTTGTCTTGGCATCGTACTGAGTGGGTGCCTTATTGAAACAACGTAGATATTAAAATAATATGTTATCTGTTTATTCTTTGTTTATTGAAAACCATGTCAATAAAAGAACCCTTGAACTCATTCACAAGTTAGTTTTAATCAAAAAAAAAAGGCTAATTGAAACAACCGGTGACCACAGAGCTGGCAGCTTCCTCGGACAGCGTATTAGCATTGCTATACAACGAGGAAATGCTGCCAGCATCTGTGGTACTTTGCCACGGGGGCCCTCACTTTTCTAGTTTTTATTTAGTTTTAATTGATTTGTATTTAGTTTAGTTATAGTTTAGTTATATTATTAGTTTATAAGATGTATGTTTTATGTGATATTAAATAAACTTTCGAAATCAAAAAAAAAAAAAAAAATCGTAAATAGATATAGATAATTAGGACCAAAAGTTGTTGTACATTTGATTTTTCGATTCGGCTCTAATCTGTTTTGCTTCTTAGGAGTACATCCAGTTAACTGTACGTGAACAGAAGAAAATGGTGAACTCATGAGTAAGGTTATGTATAAATGTAATTGGGTAAGATGCTGCATTGTTCAACCTATTTATTGTGTCTCTACTGATTTCACTCCACTGTGTTCTAGTACCGTTTCCGAATCAAACGCGGGACCAAGTTATAATCGTTTCCGATATTTTTTGAAGTTCCCAACCGGAATCCGAATTGGGCTTGTGTTAAAATAAACTCCACCGATTCGTTACGTATCGAAAGTTTTACCGTTTATGGATTACGGGGCTGACGGTGTGCTCGGTTTTTCACTTGATTGTGAAAAAGAGCGTAGTTGGGTACATTTGTTTTATTTTAGGGTAAATCGCCAATAACTGGCCACTTTTCAATAACTGTTACCTGACACTAAAAATGAACTTTATTTACCTAGAATAGAATGCATTTTAGTATAAGATGTTAATTACTGGCCACCTTTCAATAACTGGCCACGTTATACTAAATTGAATTCTGCTTGTAGGTAACAGAGTTCATTTTTAGTATGAGGTGGCCAGTTATGGGAGGGTGGCCAGTTATTGGAGATGTACCCTAACAAATAATAAATACCAAATCTGTTTAAAAAGTGCCTTTTAAGCCTTATTTATCCAACTGCCTTAAGAAAGGAAGAAGTAAGTAAGAAGATACGTTTGTTCCTAAGTGGCGCACTAGAAACTAAACGCGTTGACCGATTTTGATCATTTGTCAATCGATTTGTCTTAGGCCGAACTCGCACTACGGGTAAACCGCCTGACTTTTTAATCCAGTAAAACTAATGCAAGATGGCGGCTGATATGCGGCCTAAATCTTGAAAGTGTCACTAAAGATATAACAGGAATCAAAATTAAACATGGCGGCAATGCGACGCCATATTGTAAAATGAAAAGATATGAAGTCGACAAACTATGACAAGAGTGGTGGTCATTGAATAGGTATTTTAAATTATTAAGGGGGGGCCATTTGCAACGTCAAAAGATGGCGGATGTGTAATTTGTTTTAGTTTTTATTTTTGTGCATTTAGGTGTTCAAAGTTCTTTTCTGTAAGTGATTTGTACTTTTAATGCCTTTGTGTTGCACAGTGATAGAAGACTTGGACTTCTTTCGTGTATTCTGCCATGCAGTGGTACAGAGGTTAAAACTATCTTGGCTTCTGTCCTACATATCACCGTACAACGTTGCCCCCAATCTTCCTAGAGAAGATGGGATTGTGTTTTATTGCTATATTGATTTATACCTGACACTGGCAAAATCACCTTATTGTGGAAACGCCATAATCCGTAGTAGCTGTTCAAGTCTCCGCGGGGCAAAGAAAAAAAAACATTTTTAGGTTTCTTTTATAATTTTTCATTTTCAAATGATTTAGGATTTATAACAGTTAAAAGTTGGTGAGCAATCGTCGGGTATTTTAAAACTTGCCTTTTTTAACCTTCATTGCGTACTACATGATAATATTATTATTTTGTGACGCTGTAACCTACAGGTACTTTCACGCCTTCATTCCCAGAGGGTAGGCAGGCAGAGTAGGGGGAGGCAGAGCTATAGAATTACCAAAAACTCTAAAAAATTGTTGATAATTCTGTAACAATATTTTGCACAATTAGGGTCAGATGTTTACCAGTGCATTAGTGACATATTGCAAGCCTAACAGTACAGCAAGCCTTTATTCCCTTAGTCACCTCACACGAGGTTCACGGAAAGACATAGATTGGCATTATTGTTAACCGGCAACCACAAGGGACTTATATGTACGTACCTGCTATTTGTAGTAGTGGTACTATTATTCAAAAATGTTTTTAGGAGCAAGCTTTATTGACTTCCTGTTCTTTTTGCGAAGTTTTTATCTGCTTATCAAGACTAAATTAACGAGTCCTAAACCTGTAGGACTACGTAAAATGAAAGCTGAGATTCGTTCCGACTCCATCATCAGATTATAGCTCTTTACTAAGACAATACTGCATTGTAATTGAGTTAACATTCGCATTCCAAATTTTAGCCTATTACGGTAACAGAAAGTTGTTCTAGATAATAATAGAATTGCAATATTTGGCACAAACTAACAAAGCAAGTTAAATAAAAGAAGGAAAATAGCAAAATGGCGGATACACAAGTATTAAAGTCGGGTGCAACATAAACGTAAAAATAATCAGTACTGTTTGACACATAACCTCAATATTTCTGAAAACGAGTTTTAATTAAGAAAAACGTTTAGGTTAATAGTTATTTAATCTTAAACAGAAAGAAAAAGTTACAATCAAGCGTGTACATCATTAAAAATACCTCACGCGACGTTTAAAAGTACCTAGGTACGGTCACGGAATTTAATTTGCCACCCATTTCAAAGAAACTCTGCTTGTCATTAGAGATGCAAAGTCATTTGTAATTGATAGGAAACTCAACCTTATTCCTGTAGAATGTCAGATTGACTTTGGAACGAAGGTGGGTGACAAATGTAATTCCTTGAATATACATGATTAGGGTAGAAGTACCGTTTGTGGCCACTGTACCATTTCTGGCCATGGTTGAAATTAGTATCAAAAATTATGTAAAATTAAAAATAATATTCGTAAATAGTTCACACTAAAGATTAATAGTAAGATAAAATATAAGGTATTTTTTGTAATTTCATGATGCTTTAGATATTAGTTAAAATGTAGAGTGGCCAAACACGGTCTTAAGATGGCAAAAACTGGTACCTCTACCCTATATTAATAAAAAACTAACACCGTGGTGACAAAACAGCGTGGTCCTGTTTTGCCACAATTGTCGTGATGGTCGCTGCCGGTAGGTTGCAGGAACCGCCGGAACACGACACCTTTTGGCCAGAAGTCAGGACACTCGACGGTCCCCAGCATACACCGCGGCACGCGCACTACAAACGCACTGAAGCGCTGAAGTGCAGTGACTAAGGTGCAATTGCAATTTTTTTGCGGGTGGTAGGACCCTGTGCAGGGTCCGTCCGGATCGCTACCACCATCTTATCCATTAACCTACCGCCAAACAGCAGTTTTCGCATTGTTGTGTTCCGGTTTGGGGATAAGACAGCCGGTTTAATGACTAGCATAGAGGCATTCGATCTTAGTCCTCAGGGTTGGCAACGCATTTGCAGTCTTAGGCTTGCGAATGTCTATGGGTCACAGTTTCCACTTACCATCAGGTGGCCTGTGTGCTCGTTTGCCTTGTCTATGCCATAAAAAAAAAAAAAAAAATGGTAAATAGGTCTATTTGGTTTTCTTTACATATTTTGTGATTTCTATTGATCCCGACTTTACATAGACGACAATATGAAAACTTACCATTGGGTTATTCAAGCTTATTTTTTATTGTGTTACCATGTATACGCACCACATATTACTAGCTAATGTCATAAAACTGCAACTTGCTAGGAAGAGTACCTATCCATGTCCTAAAGTTAACTCCTGCTCACTTCACTTGAGCGCAAACTCAAGCGCCAGTTCAGATGTAAAACACATTTTACTGCTCTTATTTATAAAGTACACTTACGGCCACGAATAGTGTAACAATTAAACAGCTCTGCGAGCTCGTTATGGTGAGAGCACTTCATTGCAAATAAACGGGTGGGAATTAAAATGGTTGCAGAATTTTCATTTTGTTTGTATGCAATAAGGTTCTTTTGTATTGTGTGTTTTTAAGGTTGTAGATGGTAGTTACGTGGTAATGGTTATGGGTTATATTCAACTAGCTTCCGCTCGCGACTTCGTTCGCGTGGAAGTCAATATTTGTACAATAATTTGAACTAAGATAAAAAGTAAAATTTATAATGACTACTGATCTGTGTGCTAAATCATATCTAAAAGCGATTAATTCATCCAAAAGTAAAATTTAAAAAAACCTAGTTTAGTATAGCAAGCATTCATAAATATCTCACTAGCTGCGCCAGATATGTAACGCAATGGCAATTTTTTCATCGTCAGCGTTTTGTGTACCCAGCTGTATAAAAAGTAACAATTGCATTCAAATCCGTTAGGTAGTTTTGAGGTGCATGGAGGACAAACAAACATTCGTAACTTTTTAAATTTATAAAATGTATATCATGCATTCTATACCCTACTTAAACTGTTTTTTTTAGTTCATTGGGTTCACCTGCTTTTGGTGCAGGTCTGTTTATCATAAGAAAAAAATATTTACATGAAAAAAGACATCAGTTATTACTTTGCCTCGTGATGACAAATTCCGTGTCTAAGTCTAAGCGACTTCTTTATTGTCCTGCAGTGTAAAGTATCTTAAAAGGGACTGGAGGCCTCACTTAGCTTCCTAATTGCATTTCGTAGACTATCTCTTCTCGATTAACAATTCCGTTGCAATTTACAAAGGACCAGCAGAACTAGGTCTTCCTCACCCTCCTTCCCTCCTCAACAATAGCCGACAGCGGAGGCGATTAGTGTGTCCCCAATGGTCTAGCTAGCCTGGTTATGTTTGTTGACTTTCTCAAGCTGTCGGAATTAATTGAAAGAAATTGCTTTACTGCAGATAGAGACTTGTTGCCCTTTTTTGACACGAAAGTGAACTCCAGAGATTCACTGCATTCTTGAATTAGTTTTTAAATTTAGATAAATCTTCTTCGTAGAACGAAGCTGGCAAGAGACAGTGTTGATTGCTTTACAAGCGTAGTCCTTATAAATAATTAAATTATTATAATCTTGAAATAAAGGTAATTTAAAATACTTTGTGAGCTAACTGTTAGAAAAAGCATTACTTTGGCGAAAACGACATTTATCTAAATTTAAATGCAGTAATTAGCAGTGAACATTTTTTGTCGTTGGTATGTCTCTTCTTAATTTAATTAGATATGTTGAATAAAAATAAAAATGTTTTGCGGGTGGTAGGACCTTGTGCACGGTCCGTCCGGATCGCTACCACCATCTTATCCATTAACCTACCGCCAAACAGCTGTGTTCGCATTGTTGTGTTCCGGTTTGGGGATAAGACACCCGGTGTAATGACTAGCATAGGGGCATTCCATATTAGTCCTCAGGGTTGGCAACGCATTTGCAGTCTTAGGATTGCAGTCTTGTGAATGCGAATATCTATGGGTCACAGTTTCCACTTACCATCAGGTGGCCTGTGCGCTTTATTGCCTTCTCAATGCCATAAAAAAAAAAACTTCTTTAACAAAGTGACTGATTAAAGTGTCAATAAATATTATGCGAAATAGCTATATTGCGAGGTGGGCCTCGCAACGGGCTAGAAAGAAACAAAAGAAGTTAGTAGCCGTCAATAATTGGGATGGTTCATATTTTAACGATTACCTACTCTAATTCGAAAACCATTTCGAGGAATAGGGTTTAAAAGCCATTCTGCATTATTACATTTTTAAAATAGGTCTATTTGGGATATTTTAACAAAAGTATATTTAACCTTTGTTTGACTTTCGTTTTCAGGTTAAAGCCCTCCTAGATGTAGCTTGAAATAGTATGTTTTAATACGCCATTACAATCACTTTTCATTATTAGACATGCCCTTTAAAATAATCACGTCATCCATAAAATTTCTGCTAAAAAAGTAAAGATGTTAAAACCACTTAATTAATGAAATCGGTGTCTTAAAATTATCTATTTTTTCGAATTAGAATGTAGAATTATTTTGAATGTTATTTTTTTTGGTGTATCCCAATTAGAGAAGCACCAAGAAAATAAGCACGTAACATAATATCACAAAACAACTTAAATACCTCAAACCTTGACACGTCATAATTACTTACATGCGTATGTTCTGTTAATTGGCGTAATCAACAAAATTGGAGACCTTCGCTTACTTAAAAATACACGATGTGACAACGTATTGCGTAGAATGTCTGTTTGTGAATAATATATTTCCAGTTTTTTCGTTACTTCCTTTTTTTTCTTGATAGGTACGTGATCAAATGAAAAAATGAATAAACGCAGTGGTCTTGCATTTTCTAGTTAGATTCAGAAATTTTAATTTAAAGAAAAATACGCAAGCGGAAAACCGTTTTGTGCAAAGCGTTTTTCTTCGTGTTTGAAGTTTATAATGAGTCGAGGAATCGAATTTCACACTGTTTTTATGTTTGCCGGTCTTTGTTGTGATGTTTTGCTTTTGTATTTAATATCAGTTGTCTTCGTTTTTAAACGCACTTCGAAAACTGAGAGGTTTTAATGTTGAGCTGTGTGTTCACCGATTTCTCGTTGGTGGACCAATTTGATTTGATATACTTCCAAGGTGGTAATATTTTCACAAAATCGGTATAATATGATCAGGTGACCTGTTAGGAATTAAACGATGTCTCAAATGATATAGGCATACAATTGCAATTATAGTATTTTCAGTAACAGGTACAGTATTTGCATTTAAAAAGAAGTCTGTCCTCTTAAATAAGTAAACACGAGTGCAGTAAAAAGATTTACGGTATTCGCGAGATAAACGAAACTTTACTGATACTTTGATATTTCGGATCTTGTTTCAGTTTTTCATACTCACATAACGTTGAAGAATCATAATGATACTCCACTTATTTAAATCTTTATGGTAGTTTAGGAACTAAAGTGAACCATTACACATTTTATCACATACGTACAAAGAATTTACAAAACTCCTTACTCTTTCATTTGGCTTCGCGCTATTAGGTGAAAAGAAGAAACAAATTTTGCACAACCGAAACTTATAATCTTAAAATCTAAATTAGCTCTTCCCTCCAACCAAGAAAAGGGCGGAAATAATATCTTCTTAAAATATCCCATGGTAACTCCACAGTTCCGCCCAACCGCTCGTGTGACGTCACCGTTTCATGTCAGTAACGTAACCGACATCTGACGTCGCGCGTCACTTAAATCTGACTCAGCTGTGACGTGCCGCTTAGCTAGATCTACGGGCCATTTGGTCTGTGACGCTGATTTGACGTAAATTTATTATACACTGTATTCACAGCTAAATTACTGCAGCATTAGGTTTAAATTGCGCAAACACAAAAGCGCACCAGTGACCTAAAATCAGATTTTGACAGCTCTCAAGTCATTCTTAAAACCTAAACTGGTTTTGTCAATCTCGTTATTTTTTTAAAATTACTCATGTCAATATACGTAGTTTTACAATTAAAATGGCCGTAATTAAAATAAACCACTCACGAAAAGTTCAATTCGAATGGCTTACTTATTTGTGATTGTACTAATACTAAGCACCCTTGACTATTTCTGACTTATGTACATTGACAACGTGGGTACTGGTTAGCCTAGTTAGTAGGGACCCCGCCTACAAAGCTGGCGGTTCCAGGTCCTGCGACTGCTAGACCATAAATATTGCGTGAACTAACAAGATTCCATGCTTTGAAAGCCTAGTGTATTTATGCCTCGTTATTATTTTGTCACTGAACTTTGCGTCAAAATGTCAATTTGGATAGAACTGACAAATGTTACAAATAAACGACACTAGGTGCGCTGTGTGTCACAATCATTTTCATCCTAATTGTGAAGCAAGCATGATAGAGGCGTTTTCAATGAAGCAAAACAAACAACTTGTCTCATGTACTGAAAAAAAAAACAACATGCAATTCTTCACCGTCAAAATATTCCTAATTTAAAAGAGAAGCGTAATTAAAGATAATCCCCTCAATAGCGAAACACTGCCGTCGCAGGATATTATAAAGTTAGCTCCGTACAAGACACTCGCTGTTATTTAGTGGGTCGCCGGCTGTTCGGAACGACGCCGCGCGATACCGGTGGCTCATACAATTCAAATTAAAAATAACCGTTATATAAAAACCCAAGATATAATGGTGACCACTTCTTTCAGAGCCGATATCCTTTAAAGTGCTCAACCGATTGTCATGAAACTTAGCTACGAACTACCACTGGAAAATCTGCTTTCAAATACAAAAATCTGCATCCAAATTGGTTTACCCTTTTAAGAACTACAGTGCCGCAGACACAGAGATACACACACACACAAAGCGGTCAAACTTATAACGCCTTATTGTTGCGTCGGAGGTTACGAGTTGTTTCAGAAATAAACTTGCATATCGCGAGTACAAGCACGTTAAAATAGATGTATAGGGTAAAGTCACCAGTCTGCCTATACTTTGTATGAGTGGGAAAAGTACGAAAGATATATTTCCCACTCTTCGCACTCATATGAGATCGACTACTGGTCTCCTGGCCGTCCACTGGTGACTTTACCCTACGCCTACGACTTACATAGATGTATGACAGTAATCATCATTTCGCCCTTATTTCAATAATTTGGGGTCGGCGCAGCACGTTTCTTCTTCCAAACATCCTGACATGACCGTATAAATTAAAAATAAACAAAACAGTTGTAAACACTTGACATGGAAATGTAAGAAGTTTGCTGTAGTAGTGTTGAAGCCTTTTTTCAATTTGAACGTTATTTGGATTGCCCCGCAATCTGAGCATGAAGGATGGGACTTTTGGTATAAAAAACTATTTATGTTCGCATCCGTAAACATCCCCATATACCATATTTTGATCTAAATTTCCAAGATAATGGTTACTTTTTTACGGCAAGAAGAAGGCAAACAATCCCACAAACTACCTGATGGTATGTGAGATTTGAGGTATGTCCCGTGTAGTTGCCGGCTTAGAATAGTGCCACTCCATGTTTTCCCGTGGTTGTCGTAAGAGGTGACTAAATAAAGGCTTGTAGTAGTCAAGGAATTTAAATCCTATACCAATTTGGACAATGTCTAAGTGACACTGAAAATAAAATCATAAGAAGTCTCTTATGTTTTAATTGATTACGTTACTTTGACATAGTCCAAAGTGGTATACGAATTAAATTACTTGACTGTACTGTTATGCGATGGGCTTGCAACTTGTCACTAATACGCTGGTAAACATCTTAGCCTTATTGTGCAAAATGTGGTTACAGAATTATCAAGAAATTTTTAGACTTGTTGGTAATTCTGTAGCTCTGCCTACCCCACTCTGGGAATGATGGCGTGAATTTATGTATGTATGTTTACTCTTTATTGTACAAAATTAAAAAAGGAAGAGGTCCATAGACAATTGCAATAAGTTCCAGGGTTGGAAACGCATTTTCAGCCCTAAATATTGCAGTCGTAAGATTGCAAATGTCTATAGATTTAAAATTCCACTTACCATCAGGTGGCCTGAGTATTTGCCTTCTCATGTCATGAAAAGAGGGTCCTTTTATATGGTATATCTCAATTATAGCTTTGTTCAAAAACCTTCAAAGTATTTTTTTATGAACTAAGTATATAACGTTTGTACGGCAGCCGAGAGTTCAAGCAGCTTCTCTTAACGACATCTCAGAGTTCGCAGCTGAAATGTTGCCCGATCATATTAAATCCCAAATATTCCGCACGCCAAATTAAACACTTAGACCCGGGACTGTCGTTGCCAGTTTAAAATTTTACGGAAAAAGCAGGACGTAATTAAGTTTTTATGATATTTTTATGCTTGAATTGTGACACTATTTGATTTTAACATAGTAAATAACTTGTTAACTCAAGAACAACTGCTTAGGTTTCATCACCGCTTTTTTTTCGTTTTATCCTTTTATCTATTACAATGACTGTCACAATGTCTAAATCCCAGAATACCTGTTTTTTTTTCTTCAAAACACTGCATTCTTAATACGGTTGAATTTACAAAAATGTCATAGTCTCACAATGCGTAAACTTCACAACACTTATTTAAAAATACCGTACATTCATAACAACCAATTACTAAAATACCTATAATAAAAATACTAACTTTCATGCATTTTACTATCTTTCTGAAGTAATGGCAATGGCACTTGAAATTGAAGTACCAGTATATTGTGTCATTAAATGGCTGACCAGCCCACGGCCAGCCACATTAGGTATAGTGATACTTTTTTATTTACGAGAATACAGATTAGTTAAAAAGAGATAACGATATGTATATTGATACGTATTTTTATGCCCGATCGTTTAGTTTCTTAAATCATTGGTGTCCTTGTGAAAAATAATTTAGGCATTTTGAGACTGTGGTGGCATTTTACCTATCCGGTATTGTCAATTTAAGTTATTTTAAAAACTTTGTCGTATCTGTGATTCGGTATTTGAAGGAAATCTACATTAATGTATTTGTGTATTTCAGGAATTCAAGTTTTTAGGTCAAAGTCATTATGAATTTGATATTAAGGTTTTACAGGGACCATGACAATTCGAAATTTAATCAAATTAGAGAATAGGACTTTATGCATTTTAGATGTATTGAAATCTAAGAGTAAAAATGTAGTACTTGTATCTATAACTTTCAATCTTACACGAACTATCGTATGCTTAGAATCAAACCCAATAAAATATAATTCAATTTTGAAAAAAATGGGTAGATATATATGGCGTTAAAACATATAAATCTTCTTTGACATGTTTTCGTATTACCTTATTATTTATTAAAGGCAGTCGAGTTACAATCAATACCACATCAGTTCAAACACGATAATGATAATAATGATTACGTCATAGAATAGAGGCCGTGGTGAATTGCGAGTTAGACTGTTTATGATTCGACACTAGGATTAGTGGGTAGGCCTCCAGCAACGTGGACCGACGAGGTGGCTAAGATTGCAGGAAACCGATGGAACCTTTCTTGTGGCAAACCTTGGGGGAGGCCTATGTCCAGCAGTGGACGTCTTTCAGCTGAAATAATGATGATGATGATGATGATGATGATGATGACCTAGTGAGATTAAGATTAATAAGTCATGCTTTAAAGTTTAAATTTATTTTTCAAATATTTTATTTTTTAATTCCACAATTTTTTTTTCCAATAAATTACCATCATACCAAGCTTGCTAATGCGTTGCCTACTCTACGGTGTTATTTTCTTAAACAACTCAGTTTTGAATCGTTTGAAAAATTCAAACTAAATTTTCTTGCGCGATTGGAACCACGTTAACTAAGGTACCTTCCGATTTGGCAAAACCGCTTTGTCGAACAAACTACGGCCAATTTAAAAATACATGTTAAAAAATGTTAATTACACTAACCGGAACAACTTTGTTTCGCCGGTTAGTACTAATCCTTTATATAATTTGGAGACTGAGTGCCGTATTAATAAAATTATCTTACCTCAAGCATTGGTTATGGTTATGGTATTTACCCTGATAATGCTCTGAAACGGGCATCTCAAGATCAGCCTTGAGACATTCACCGAGTTGCCCTACTGATCTACCGAATGATTTATACAAAATCGTCAGAATGTTTGCCATCTCAACTGAATCGCCACTCTAACGCCACTGACCCAGTCCCCTTTATCAATATCATCTACGTAGGAATGTCGTCAAAATGAAAGAATCTGGTCGACGCGCAAAAAAAGGTCGAAATGGGCGGAGAAATTCGCCAGAAACCTTTTCCTCCGCTGGATGTTTATCTTCCAAGACTATAAGAAATCCGGTACTCAGAAATCAAGAAAAAAACGTTCTCAGAGGATTTTTAGGTGCTATGGTATACGTTGATGACTTGGTTCGGTTTTGTGATGTAGGTTGTGAGTAAAAGGTGTAATGGATAGCAAGTTATATATGTTTTGGTGTAGAGTGATGAAATGTGGTACAAGCAAAGAATACAGCTTAAAGATGAACCCAAAATAAAATAAAACCATTGACGAAAATAGCCCTTAATTTAGTCTCTGTATAAATAAATATATTTTAAAACAAGCAAATGTTTTAACTGTTAATGTTTTGGTATTTTGCTAAGAGCTTTCTGAAAGGAAAAATCCTGTTAATGCTTTGAGTGTTGCCAGTTCTTTGTTTTGTTTATTAAAGTAGTTTTATTATGTTGGTAACATTTTGTGAAAGTGGTTTTGGTTTAGCTTAGACAAACTTTGTTAAGTGTATGTCTTATTCTTGTTTTATTTTAATTGAAAAGCAAAAGAGAATTGTAAACTAGGTTAGGAAACCTAGGTACTAAACAATTATAGTAGCAGTGATACTCTTAGTAAAAATATCAGTACTAAGTTTGAATAAAAACCTATACATTTCCTTCATCACAATCCTGTATTTTATTTTGTATTAATTCGTAAGTAACCAGGGGCTTGTAACTGCCACTTACCTGTTCTAATAAAAAAAAACCATTTAATTATGTTTTACATGATGCAAACTGGAAACCTTATTATAAAAGTGATAGTGTGATAAAAAATACTCTATAATTATTTATAATGTCTTCGGTAAATGTAATAGGCCACCTATAATAGGTGGATAATTCAATGAATTATTATATTATATTACACACCGCTTCTCAAACTTTTAACAAATACAAACTTTTAATACTAAAATCGCTGCTGAGCGTTAATAATTTTAAAACTTTTAGGTCCGTAATATCGCTTACATTAATACGGATAGTATCATCCAGGGATTAAAGTAATAATTTGTATCCCAGGTAAATTTAATTAAATTAAAAGTTTTAGAGCATTTCTAAATTTGGATCTAAAATAATGTTTAATAACTAAAAATTATGAACTTAATAATAAACAATTTAAACAATTTATTATTTTACTAATTGACCATTAGATAATTATCGTAAGCTAGGTTGGTGATTTTCTTGGTTAGTCGGGTAATAGTACATTACTACAGGGGCCGGGAAGTAGGCTTTTCACGGCGATATATAGTGCTTTTCAAAACATATAATAAAAAAAATTACAACGTCGAATACTAGGAGTGCATAAACACTAAAAGTAACCTACAGTGCTCAGTCATCCGCGCGGTGTCGGGTGCGCCGCCGCCGCCGCTGCGCCGCACCGAGTTACATCGCCTGCGATCTAAGTTGCGCTACGCACCCCTAATTACCCCTACTCTCCTAGTACTTTAAATAAATATGCAAATGCTTTGGTTGGAACGGCCTAGTATTTAAAAAAACAACAGCTGTTAAAGCCTGTTCATGAACAGCCCTTGTTTACATTAAAATAACAAAAAAAAACTTCCCGGCCAAGGCCTTTAATTTTGTATGAAATTCCTTTGCTTGTCCTTTCTCTTTACTCTCTCGAGATGTTCCGCCCCAAAACGTGATACTTTGAAGCCTAAAATAACTAACATAACGCCAACATTTCATAACATGTTTGAGAAAAATACTCGTAGTTTGAAGTATCCATTTTAGTTATGTAAACATGTTACAATAAAGTCAACGAACTTCCGATATGATGGGAGGAGTCAGGACCCTGTCTCGAGCAAATTTGCTTCTGTGCTCCGGAGCAAATTTTGAGATCAGAGCAGGCCACGCTTTGAAATAGGTACTATTTGTCTCGTTCACATCGAGCGCCGTGGCGTGTGCTCTTTACTCGTTTGCTCTGTTTCGCTCAAACGTTCAATTATTGCTACTGACCTAAAAGACCGAAGACCGATTAAGATCGTATACGAAGAACTAGTTTCCTTTCGGTCTGTGACAGAAACTCATTCCTTTTAGTTCTTAGTTCATGACCGACACAAGCCTAGTTGAGATAAAACAACAGGTGAAATCTTGAGCATGAAGGCTTAGCCTTAGACTTAATGGTTGCAAAGTAATTGAAGTCTTAATATTGGAAATGTCTATGATTCGTTTGCCTTATTCTGGCGATAAAAAACTTCTTAATTTGGTAATGGAAACATTAGTATTTAGCCTAGTTCCGTCTTGATCCGTATTTATTTAAACCAGGACATGCTAGCTTATACTTTTGCAATACCAAAACTTGTTACACGTAATTAAATGAAAACCATACATCAATTACACTCATGCCATCAATTTGAATAACACCACTCTTCTGCGCCAAGTTCTGAACTCCCAAACTGCCCAACTTACCCGTCGATTACGAGACTCGGCGCCGCACTGCCATGCATATTCATGCTCGTGTAATTGCAGACTTTACGGGAATCCACGGATTATTCCATTAAATATGAGTTATACTGATGAGAGGCATTTACATATATTATATGCAAATGTTAAGTTGGAGACATGGTTTTGAAATCACACTAATTTGTAATAATGCTGTTAAAGTTTGGGATGCTTGTTATGTAATCACGCATTAAGAACGATTAAGATTTAAAACGAATCTATTATATATCTCTATATAAGGCTTCGCTCGGGTGTAGTTTACTTAATTAATTCTAGTTTAAAGTTAATTCTAGTTATCATCATATCAAAATTATGATATTTTCATCATTTGACATGGATTAGAAATATAATAGATCCAGAACTAACAGGCGTCATCGAATGACACTCCATACGTTGTCTGTCGTTAAACGAAAGCCAAACGTTGGTCGTCGCGGCTACCGCCCCAGACCTACCGTTTATTTACCTAGATTGTTTGGGCAAAGATGGATTTTCGTGCAATAATAAAACAACACGTAATGACTCAACATTCACTGTTTATTAATAATCATAGCTCTGCGTTTCATATTATTTGAACAAAAGGTTCTAACACCATTTATGGCTAATAATACATGAATGAATGAATGACATCTTATTACATAATTTTATATTTCAGAATATACCTATACAACATTTTTCGTACTACTCCATAATGGGTTCAAAATGTATTGGTTTTCACCGTTACCTGATCTTGATAGGCCAATATACAATTTAATTATTGCCCATGTGAAAAACATTCTTGCCTCAGGTCAACGCCGACACATTTCTATGTTTGACCCTGAGATATATTAAAGGTTACGGCAAATGAATTCTTTACAGGAAATTGGAGTATTTTAAATTGAAGGAATCATAAACGGATAAATAAATTGAACATATTCACATCTGATTTTTGAAAATATAATTTTTTGTCTCAGCAGCTTTGAAACAACGGGAATCCGGTACAAATTTTCAACCCCTTTTTTATTCCCTTAAGGGTTGAATTTCCATAAACCAGTACCAGTTCCAGGAGCCTACGTATCTCCCACACAAAGTCTAATCCACTATTTCGAAGACATGAAATTAAAAATAAAATATGGTAAAATTACGGCCTCATATTTATAAGCCTTAATGTCAAATTTCATGTTCGTAGCTTTAAAAATGACGAAGTTTCATACAGTGGTTAATCCCCTATTTCTCTCTTCTCTTCTCTTCTCTTTAGGGGTTGCATTTCGAATAATCCCTTCTTATTACTGGCTTGCGTTAAAAAACATACGTAGGTACTGTTAAAGTTTCGTGTTTCTAGCTTCAGTAGTTTCGGCTGCGCGTTGATGAGTCACGCGAATTTCGATTCTCTCGTTATTAATAGTATAGATTTGTCGCCATCTAGTACCCATAGTCCTAACCTCGCTTAGTTTAAGACTGGGTCAAATTTATTTTGAATAGATAAAGAATAAACATACAGGGTGTATCAGATGAAACTACAAAACAAAACAGAGTCTTTTTTATAACGATCCATTATAAAATTATTGTTAAAGAAAAACAGTTAGTTTGACGGTAGACGTTACAAAAATACATAATGGTATTACGTTTGTATAATAAAAACAAAACGTTGCATGCACGTGTATTTATTCCCATTGTTTAGATTATACTTATTGTAAAACTGATCGATTAGATTACACGAGAGCTCTCCTGAGACGGCAAAAAGCTTTTTGTTCAAAGGAGGAACAGCGAGGGAATATATTTACCTGATATTTCGTAGACGTTTTTTGCTAGCGTACATTTAGGGCGTAAACAGAAATACTTTTAGCTGTAGTCGTACGAGTGACTGATAACGTGTTCTCAAACTGAATCAACTGAATGTTGTATTGTTTTCTTACTTTGTTATTTTGTTTTATTTATGAGAAATTGTTATACTTACCGATTTGCTAGTATACTTACCTAGCAAATAGGTAAGTATTGCATTGTTTCATAATAATATAATGACATGTAAAAAGTGTGAATGACCTAGTGTGGCTCCGAGAGTTTTAGAAAATGTTACAGCGTAAACCTAGCACGTGAGTACACCATCGTCATACTATAATTCATTACTGAAGGTGATCGGGCTTTCAATTCGTCCCTGTTAGCGTTCAGTTCAAAACGACGAAGGATCCCAAAGTCTTGGATTCCGGTACACCTGTATACATCCTGTATATGGCAATGAAATACTCCTCCAGCATTAGAGCACACTGTGAACTCCACAGATAGATATTTGGCTCATAAACAAACTAACAATGCTCCAGGCCACAATAGCATAATTAGCGCAAGGACAACCAGGACAATGGACGGAGGACGTCAGGACAAAGACGGGTTGTGTGGAAGCCGCTTAGCGATTCGTTTTTAGGCCGTGTTACTGCTAAACTAAGGCTCAAAGGGCTTTCCAATTATTTCATTAAGTGTTATTTTAAATACAAAGGCAGTAGCATGGTATTAACTATTGGCTCCACGTGGAGTTAACTTGTAACGATACCTTTATCATTATCAAAACGCACGGTAGTAGTAGCTAGTTATAACATGAGAGTCTAAGTAGCTACTATTATTCTAATCCAATACATGGTATTGTAGTAAGCGTTCAATATTACACTTATTAACTTCGATCCATTCGTCATATTGTCTCTGAATGCATGACATTCTATCATACGCATTGTAGTGCGCATTCCAATTTCAAAAAACAACCATGTATTTTTTACAACATTTTCCAGCCACTTATCAACAGCCTGTATCTCAGAATGATTATTATTCATCATGAAAACTTTAGAGATATAGGCTGATTATAATTAACTTGCGATTGTATTTGGGAGTAATATCCTTATAGGCACAATAATTTAGTAAGATTGTCCTTTGCCTTATTGGTTTAATACCAGTAACACGTATTGTTTTTCCTACATCCGTATTAACCCCTAGGCCGGGGCGGGTTCTGTTTACCGCTATTAATTATTATAATTATCTGCCTGGTCTTTGACAGGGATAATTATTTGGGAAATTATTAGAAGCGGACACATGCTGTATTATGGTTTTGATAGGTTTCATAACAATGTTTCTTTTATACAGACTAAAATTACCCTTTGCACGTAACACAACGTAATCTATGTTTTGATAAAGAACGACTATTTTTGTGAGTAGTTTTGACCAAAAGTAGCCAAGACAATATTTCAACTACTTTATATACAGCGCGGTAGAAACATACTTCTATATACGTGTTATCGTATAATTAATAGCTATTAAAACGTTGACAATGAGGAAACACGTGGCAAGCTATAAGGTTTTACCGTGTAGAATAAGCCCAGCGTTATGTTCGCTAAGCTATTATTTCGGTGACTGCAGGTACAACTAATGCTGGGGTCCTGGTGAAAAACGTTACAAGTCGAGTTAACTCGTACTAAAAAGGCAAATACATGACCGGAGTATTTTTTTTTTTCCTAGCCTGTTTTTGTGTCCCACTGCTGGGCAAAGGCCTCCCCTCGTTTTCGCCATTCGTCTCTATCCACAGCGCCTCCTGCCAATCCCGCGAAAACGACTCAAGGTCATCTCGCCATCTCCTTCTGGTTCTACCTCTGCTACGATATCCATCGCGTGGAAGCCAATGGGTGGTGTTTTTGGCCCATCTCTCATCGTGCATGCGGCAGATATGGCCAGCCCATACACCACTTTACTCACGGTAAACCCGGTTCACTTTAAAAAGACAACTCGTCGACATGTGTATCCTGCCCATCCTAACATACGGTGCCCAAACGTGGTCATTAACTGAGGCTCAAAAGTCCAAACTCAAGGTTTGCCAAAGAAAAGTTTGCATAAGATCAAGAGCTTACTTTGAGACTAGATAAATTGTTGCAAGATTTTCACTTGTTTCTCTGTCTGATTTATTTACCTCCACGTGGTGAAAAGCATAATGCTCAAACGAAAAGCCTAATTTCTTTTAGAATAAAAATCCCAGAAATCTAACCCAGGCTACCCAATTACCGCTGTGACAACCTTTTCGTGCACGTTTCGCAAACAGGGAGTAAAAATACTTTTACGTCCCTCGGTTACAAAACAATGTGGAGTGGTAAATTCATTACTTGTTTAAAAATTAGGTTGTAATCAGCCGCGTTTGTTTAATGCGTAAATTTAAAGGATCTTATTTGTTTTTGAGCTGACCTGTATTGTACGTGAGTAGGTTACTTAAAGGAATGAACGGAAGAATATGTTTTATATTTGTGACATAACATTACAAAAGACAGATTATTAGGCACAAGAAGAATGTAGTCCCGAAGTGGTCCCAAGTCAGCGCTGGTCTTTATTTTTAGGTTATAGCACACGCATAAATTTTACCTTAAAAGATAAAATATAAAATATGTTTATTCAGTAAGTAGGCCGCACGGGCACTTTTACACGTCAAAATCTACCAGCGCTTCGCAAGAGACCACTGCTGAGAAGAAACGCCGCAAGAAACTCAACAGTCAGTCGTTTTATTTTTAATACTACTTATGATATTATACAATTATAAAGCTTAACCTAGCATTATGTAAAACAATGAATTTAACATAAAACAAAAAATAAAAAATATTCAAGCGTAGCTTGAGCAGGAAAATGTGTCAAAACTAAGAATTTTCATAAGCAGTAGTAATTAAAAAAATATATATATATATACTTTCCTATGACAGTGCAAGACAACCACCACATACAAAGTTTCGATACATTCTCCTACAGAAAGCGTGTCCCCTAGACAATATAAAATATTTACATATTTTTTATGCCTATTTTATTAACCTTTCAACAAGAGTTAAATGACATGAATTTTGAATTTTACTAACACAAAAACCTCACCATATACGCTCCTGTCAGGTTATTCTTGTAAAAATAATGGGTGTCTCATATTTTTTATAGTTTTCCGTATAGAAAGCCACCTGCTCCTTCTTTACCATCCTAAAGCTATATATATATATAAAAATAGTTTAACTACAGTGGTTATTAGCTATAGAACGATGGAGTTTCTGAGTATTGACATTATTGACAGCAGTAGAACTTCATACTTTTGATGTCCCTCGTACTGATGCTTTAATTGACAATGGCATTAAAAAGTTACATTATTTTGTTATTGTATAATGTATTGCCACGCAGTACATTATACAATAGATCTATGATGCGAGTATGTTTTTATCTTCTTAAGTAGATATCGAGAATATACCTAAGAAAAAACCTTTCATAAGAAAATACCTTTACCTTAAATTACATTACATCCACCGGCCTGGCCGCCCTATCTAGGTGAGATTGTTTAAGGCCCGTCATCCATCAATCTGCGATGACAGCCGAGGTCGTGGTATACCCCCCTTATTTATCACTACGCTTTGTTTGCGTAGGCAACTTGTCTTCGGATTTGTTGGATCTCTTTATTTCACGTTGGCAGTTCGGTTTGTTTGTGATTGTGGAGATTTGTATTTGCTTAAGTTTATTTTCCTGTTGGGATTAAAATGAGTGGTTTTAACCAACAAAGATGTAAGAAAATTAAACACAAGAAATCGCTAATGATCGCGGATATCAAAGGAAATCGACGTCGTGTTTACGCTAGTTCGTTCCTGGGTTTGATTCTTTGAACAAGCAATGTATTTCCTAATCCAATTTTAGAAAAAGTTCTCGAGAAATTTTATTTTATTCCTGAAGTTTGAGTATTTCTGGGCAGGGAAAATCTAATCTGATAATTTTACCATTTCAATTACCGTGACATAATGGACTTATTATATTTAAGTTAGTTTAACTGAAGGCAAGTTAACTGTTTGCGGATTTACGGTTAAGCCGTTATAAACTTGTAACGTAATCTCAACCCGCATTATGCAAAGTGAAAGGGAATTAAGTTATCTAGTGACCTGTTAAACTTGGTTATAATTAAATATGTACAGTCGAGCTCATAATAGTTATTTATGTGACTGGTGCATAATGAGAGGCATTAATACACGAGTGTGGTTTTATGAAACGAGCTGATGGGTGAGTTTCATAATAAGATCACACATAACTTTATCTACATGCATATCATAAGTTTTCTACAATATGTGAGAAAATTGTACCATGTTGCCTTGTATCTTAAAGAACCTGCATCTTAATGTTCACTTTAAAGTTTTGGTCACCGAAACTTTAAAGTGAACATTAAGATGCAACTACATCAATAACCGATACTTCAATGACATGTAATACTTTAATGTTTACATTAAAGTGCAACCACAGATACAGGTTTCTTAATATAGCCTGTTTGCTTATCGTTTCTAAACATATAATAGGGAAGTTATGATATGGATGTAGATAATTGGATGTAAATAATGTACAGTTTAGTACGTTGAGACTTTAATCTCTGTGACAATTCATGTATGGCAGTTGAAACATGACATTACAAGGTTAGGTTAGGTTATTATAATTACCTACTTCCACCCTATATATAATATCATAAGTTTACTTTTATGGCCACATAACGTTAAAATTCCTGTGAATCGGTAAATCCAGTACAAATTTCATATTAAAACAACACTGTATTGGTTTAACGACAACGCGTCGATATTGAATCAGTTATTAACAATGCAAATACTGTTCAGTGCCGACCTCCGTAAATGCACTGGTGCACCAACAATACAATACCGTTCAAAACACAAATAATGAACCTTAACTCGTTTCAATACCGCTCCTTGTAACTCCAAACTAACTTGGAAAGTTCTACCAATAACTATTACCCGAACGTTCATGCGATTATACACTCTCTGCTAATTATTAAAAGGTGTTGAAGAGTGTTTTATCAAGTTGGTGATGAGTTTGCTGCGTTATCGCTTGTCGGCCAATTTCGAGATTGTAAACTTTGTGCAGTCTGCGTAACAATATTCTTGGGTGAAGTTTTAAAGTTGCCCGCTTGACCGCCATTGTTGAAAACCGTCAAGTTATGCGGTAGTTGGCGTTTACAGAGAACGCTAGTGATTTGCGGTATTTTTTTAACTCCCGCAAAAAGGGGAATTTAATCGTAAGTTTGACGTTGTCTTTGTGCGTCTGTCTACAGCATTTTAATTCCTATACAGGGGGGCCATTTGCAACGTCAAAAGATGGCGGATGTGTAATTTGTTTTAGTTTTTATTTTTGTGTATTTAGGTGTTCAAAGTTCTTTTTTGTAAGTGATTTGTACTTTTAATGCCTTTGTGTTGCACAGTGATAGAAGACTTGGACTTATTTCGTGTATTCTGGCATCTTACTTCTCGTTTCAAGTGGACTCGCAGTGGTACAGAGGTTAAAACTATCTTAGCCTCTGTCCTACATATCACCGTTACAACGTTGCCCTTTGTTCGCTGGATACCAGATTCGCAAAACACCAGATTCTCAAAACACCGGATTCTCAAAATACCAGATTCGCAAAACACCAGATTCTCAAAACACCAGACTCTGATAATACCAGATTCTTATAATACCAGATTCGCAAAAGACCAGAATCGCAAACCACCAGAAGTACGTTCCATCATGCATAAAATTTGAAAACGAAAATAATGAATAAAACCTTTCTGGTTATCTGCGAACCGAAAAAGTAATCACAATGCAAAATATTCAAGGATTGGTAAAATATTATACAGTTAAAAAGCATTTTACAGATAATAATTTGTAATATCATCAACATCCTTAAAATAAACAGACACCTCTTATCCTTAAAACAACAACCATATTCCTTAAACAAATTCCTTAATCCCACTAATGTTTGCAGTAGCGTAAGGAGTCTAAACGTCTTAAGCATTCTAGAACTGGTAGTTCACCGTTACAGAAACCAGAAATAATTTTCGCTATTTTCTTGTCTTTTTCTATATCTTATCTCCTACGCTTTTTTTCCGGACAGTAAAAGGCAGCTCTTTTGATTTTTATTTCTTGCCTTTCGATCAGTATGATAAAGCTACAGGGTAATTATTTTTCTCGTGTAACGAGTTGGATTTCCGGTTCAACCATAAAAATATTTAAATATCTGTGAATGCGGTTTAAATTGTTTTTTAAATTCAAATAATATCTTCTTTCAGTAAAATGTTCCATCTTCAATATTCAAGGTACTCTCCCTCCATGCGGCATAGCCGTGGGACTCCCTGTATATAGTATAGCATTATATAGAATAGATTTAGATAAAATTTCGCCACCACAGGTCGCCACTAACTGATGATACTTGTAAGAAATATCTACTACTATTTTGTTATCAAACGTAATTTAAAGTTATGTTTGTCTCATCTAATTAACTTGTGTATACATCTGTACGTATCCTGGTATTATAAGAATCTGGTGTATTGCGATTCTAGTCTTTTGCGAATCTGGTATTATAAGAATATGGTGAATTGCGATTCTGATCTTTTGCGAATCTGCTATCATGAGAATCTGGTATTATAAGAATCTGGTGTTTTGAGAATCTGGTGATTTGCGAATCTGGTATTCTGAGAATCCGGTGTTTTGAGAATCTGGTGTTTTGCGAATCTGGTATCCAGCGTAAAAGATAAGATAAGATAAAAATAATTTAATCAGCAAGTAGGTCGCACGGGCAATTTTACACTTTAATAATTTTCCAGCGCTTCCCAGGTGGGGACCCCTGCTGAGAAGAAACGCCGCAAGAAGCTCAACAGTCAGTCATTTTTTAAATATATTTCATATTACAATGGTACTACTTAGTCTAAGCATTATATAAAGCTATAATTATTATTTTTTAACCCTTGATGTATAAAAAGAGTGATTTTATAACTCAAACTATGATTGAGTTGGGGGTTAAAAATGGGTGTGATGTGTTTTTTTTTTTTTCTTTGCCCGCGGCGACTTGAACAGCTACTACCGCAGGAATATGGCTTTTCCACTATGAAGTGATTTCGCCAGTGTCAAGTATATATAAGTATAAATCAATATAGTAATTAAACACAATCCAATCTTCTCTAGGAAGATTGGTGGCAACGTTGTACGGTGATATGTAAGAAAGAGGTCAAGATAGTTTTAACCTCTGTACCACTGCGAGTCCGCTTGAAACGAGAAGTAAGATGCCAGGACACACGAAATAAGTCCAAGTCTTCTATCACTGTGCAACACAAAGGCATTAAAAGTACAAATAACTAACAAAAAAGAACTTTGAACACCTAAATACACAAAAATAAAAAATAAAACAAATTACACATCCGCCATCTTTTGACGTTGCAAATGGCCTCCTGTGATGTGTTTGAAGGCTGTGTAGGTCTCAAGTCAATCTGACATTCTAGATCAATAAGGTTGAGTTTCCTTAAAGTTACAAATGATTTGGCATCTCTAAATGACATTGACGACTTCGAGCCTATTTTTTTTTAAATTGGTGCCAATTGGACCGTTCTCCGATTCCGGTTCGTTTCAGCCAAATATCATAATAACGTGTTCCTAGAATATCAAAATGTCAAAACAGATTATTCTCATAATGTCTAAAGATCGAAATGACTTACGCCTACTTCTTAAATTACCGTATTCTTAATATGACTATAATTCATTTAGACTCTATCTCGTTTTGATAAATTTTCAATTCTACCATTTCCCAAAATGTCTAAAACTTGACTTGATCGTGTTTTGATTAATTTTCAATTATACCATTTCCCAAAATGTCTAAAACTCAAATTAACTAGACACAAAAACGTCAGTATCCAAAACTCGGTATCTATGGAAAATTAAATTTATGTTGAAGTTTACAGTTTTTATGCAATGAATAATTAAATTAAATTATCAACGGCATCCCAATTACCACCCATCATCACGTCCTTTTTAAAATACGTTTAATCATGCTATTCAGCCGTTTCTTCCTCGCATATTAAGTGTACAAATCAATCAGACTAGTAGTTTCGAAACCAATCGGGCGGAACAAACGGTCGAACAGTCATACAGACGCACAAGTGATCCTATAAGGGTCCTTTTTTTCCTTTTGAGATACGGAACTCTAGAATACTCGACCTCTATGCCACAAAACTTTACAAGTGTACAACTATAAAAAATTTTAGTTTTTCCATAGTAAAACATGATAAATTTGTTGAAATTTTACGCTTGTAAAGTTTTGTGGTGTTTGCAGGCTCCTGCTCATAAGAACTGTATTTGTTTGATCGTTTACAAAAGCATAGTAGTTATAAATTGCTAAACCAATTGTGATAAACTGAACGAATTATTTACATTTATAAATAAGTAACACAAAAATACTGAGTGGTTAAAATTTTAGGTATTATGAGACAGTGTCATTTTGATCTTTAGGCTTGTCAACAAAAGGCATTTTTGAATTTTGGTAATTTTGAAACTAATGCATTTTCACTTTCAGTCTTAATAATAATTCGGTATTTGAAGTTATTGTTCATTTTACCAACTATACAATTTGGATATCGGATGTAATGTGTAAATGTTATTATGACATTTTATTGTATTGAAAATTAGTCAATTTGGGAATTAAGGCATTTTGGAACTAAGACAATTTGAGATTTAGTCAAATATGTAAAAGGGCATTATGATTTTTGGCTGTAATGAACCGGAATCCGTTCTCCATCCTACTGTTATGGCGTTGTATCCAGTACAAAGTTTCTAAATAAAGATGTACGAGTGAACAAGAAACTGTCGTGTTGTGACAACGCAACTGCGCCTCTATACAACACGGTAAAAACAATATCGTTTTTCATCTGTTATCGTATTGCCACCGTTTTGATAGCTCTTATTTACTTGACAGTAAAAACGATAACGGTACGATATCGTTTTTACCGTCTAGAATACCGTTCCTGGTCAAATGACTTGTATATTCCTTAGGGTTGGCAAAACTTTAAAAATAAGGTTGCCACTTGTTAATGATCGTTTGTTTTCTAAAAAAACAAACAACCTCGACATAACGTCGATTGAACATAAAAGTAAGTAAATACCGTTAATAACACATTTAAAAGCTTTCTAAGCCATCGCAATATATTAATGAGCTCTTTGCCCCAAACGGACTTTGATGACGAAACGGCCATTGTCAAGTGAGACAATAAAAAAAGCAATAAAACGTATTAATCACATTCTAATGTAAGTCCTTTTGCTATTCCCAAATAAAATACGAGGCGACGTAACGACGAGGCATAGCCGAGAAAGGAACAGCTACAGCAAAAAAATAAGCGTAAGGAATACAATGACTTTACCTAGTAAGGTTGTGACAAGATCCGTCTTGGTCGCTATCACCATCTTACTTCAATCTTCCACCCAGCAGCAGTGTTTAAATAGTTATGTTCCGGTGTGGGGCGAAGACAACCAGTAAAATTACTGTGTCTAGAGTTTATTAAACACAGCGATGATAATGCGAATTCTATGCGTGTGGTTTAAGCAATTTTACTACAAAAATTACAGAGTTGAAAGTCAAGGTAAACTATTAAAATACAATTGTACTCGATATAAATACACCTACCGGCAAAAATACTCGCCCTCGCGTCTTTTATTCATACAATTACTAACAAGCATAACTTCTTACATTAGAGAGTAACTTCAAAAATACTGAACTAATCTCGATGAAGTTTGTAGTGTTTCGTTACTAATTAATCTAGGTCCAAAATGGCCGCCAAGTATTCCTTTTAAACGACGCAACTCAATCCAAAAGAACCCAAAAGATCCATAAATTACCTGTTCGTAGTAAATTATTGTGTTTAAAATTTATGGAACTTTCGGGTCCCTGAGGAAAGAAACACGTAATTTAACCCTTAACTACCTACGTCCTTTTTGTATCACACAACTACCTACTTGCGGTCATGGAGACCGCTCCTTTTTATGGGACCTATTTTTTTTACTTTAACGTAGCTGACGGTTGTTTTAATGTAGTAAGTACTCTTTACACAGTTTAAGGCATTTATTAGTCAACAATAATACAAAAATAATCAACATTATTATCTTTTAAACTTAACATATTTAGGACCGTCTTATATTTTTAAATAAAAACCTAGGTATTCTTCAGGACATGAGATCTCAATATTAAGGAATGTTATATACAGCTATTCATTATAAAATAATAAAATTGAGCAATCAACAATGCTATTAGACTATCTACTATTGTTAAAAATAAGGTATTTTTGTAAAATTACAGCCCTTCAAAATAACAATTTTTGTCGGCAGTCAATATACAACTTATTGAAACATTTAATGCAAATCGGTGTTTTGCATTCGATGCACATGTACTGTGTCTTGCGTTTCTTCTTTGGATCACAAGTCGAGTACGTTTTTCTGCCTTTCAACCGTTTTTCAGTATTGCTGGGAACCGGTAGTGTTAGTAAGTTGGTCACTTTTGTGAAGGTTAAAAATAACACAACCACCTACGTGCGGTCTCTGAGACTATCCAAAAAATATAGTAACCACCTACATGCGGTCTCACAGACCGCCAATGCTATTTTTTTTCTCACCAGATCCTAATGAGCACACGTCTGAACGCATCGATGGCATGGCCGGCACTGAGGGGGGGCGGGGCAAAGGTACAAGGTCAGAGACGCGTGTGCGATGTACTTGTGAACAGTTATTGACAATTTTGAATAATCCATTGTCTGTGAGACCGCATATAGGTGGTTAAGGGTTAAAAAATAAATTGTGTGGCATTTTGGACCTAAGTTAATTAGCAACCAAACACTAAAAACAAAGCTTCAACGAAATTAGTTCAGTATTTTTGAAGTTACACTATAATTTAAGAAGTCATATTTGTCAGCATTATTACAAACAAAAGACGGGCGGGCGAGTAATTTTGCTGGTGAGTGTATTTCAAAGCAACCTTATCTTATGACAAACACACTTCGCATATGGAATCTTTTATGTATACACCCAGCATAGCAGCCTTAAAAAATTACTAAATTCCACAAAACTCTCTTCTATCTTCTCCTACTTGCATCCCAAACTGAGTGATGCAGCTGTCTTCGTGAGTTGTACACTTCAGAGCCATTTCGTGTTTATAGGGGTCCGCGGGCAGGGTTTACGCGACGCCCGGCCGCGGTTATTTCACGGCACATAAACATTCCATTCTGTACGGAACCTTGCCATGTTTCTCCGGCAAACGTGTCAAATAAACAGTTTTTTTAAACGATTGGGTGGTAAATTTAAACGGGTAGAGATGGCGAAAATAGTTTGATGCTGAAGGCGTACATGCGGATACAGTGCAGTAGGTTAAGTGGTGGTGGGCCTTGAAGGTTCCACCTGAAACGGTACTGTACCATCATTCTTACCGTTTAATCTGCTGCGTCAAGCATAAGTGATCGCACCATAAGGTTATTCAATCAGTGTCCTAAAGGTAACGCCAACCTTTGATGGATTGATTGACCAATTGACTTAGTCCCAAACTAAGCTTTATGCTTGTATAACGGGTTCTAGATAACTATATACGTAACTACGTATATATACACCGTTTTTTTTTTGATTTACGATAACTTTGGCATATTACTAGGTATATCCATAGAAACTAATTGGTAGATTAGATTTTGAAATATTGCAAAAAAAATTTTTTTTTCAGTTTAGAACAAAATAATGAAATCTTTTATCTTTGGTCATTCTAAAAGGGCCTTTAGAAATAACTTATAATCAGTGTCAAATACGTCTATGTTGGCGTGACATACACACAAGTAAAGATAACACTTGACAGGTACAAGATTGTCACTTTAGATTGACGTGTATACAAACCTAACAATTGGAAACTCTCTACTCATAAGTATTAAAAGAAAATTGTTGTTATCAATTAAGAGCCTTTTACACTAGTTTAACGTGATTAACTGATTAAATTTAAAAATTAAATATCTTTAAAACCGTTAGACTTATTATTTCTGTCTTCGGGAAATTAACTTTGTTTGACCTAAAGAACGTTCCCTTAAAGTTATCGTAAATCAAAAAAAACACGGTGTATATAAAATCATCATCATCATCATTTCAGCCATAGGTCGTCCACTGCTGAACATAGGCCTCTCCCAATGATTTCCACCTCACCCGGTTGGAAGCGGCCTGCATCCAGCGGGACCCCGCGGACTTGACCAAATCGTCCGTCCATCTCGCGGGGGGTCGCCCTAAATATATACTTAAATAATTACATAGAAAGCACGGTAGAGTTAGACGCGTTAGCCTAGTTGTTGGTGACCCTGCCTACGAAGCTAGCGGTCCCGGGTTTGATTCCCGGTATGGGTAAATATTTGTGTGATGAGCGCGTGTATTTGTTTCTGAGTCGAAGGTGTTTTCTATGTATTTAAGTTTATATTTTGCTATAAAAATAAGTTCTTATATACATATATCGTTGTTTGGGAGCTAAGTCAATTTGTGTGAGATATTCCCCTATTTCTTTTATTTTTTTTTAGACTTTAATTAAAAATAACGTTTTCCTTTATTCTATCAGTAAAAATACAGATTGTTACTTTTTTTCTGTCTTTTATCCTCTTGTATCTTATTCAACACAGCCTTTGTTTTCAGCTTTTGGGCCTGTAATACAGGGTATCCTAGCTCAGTTCCCAGAGCCACTGTTTCACCTATTAAGTTTTTTTTTACTTTTATATTATGTTTCGCAATTTTGAGCTGCAATTTCGTAGATACTTTGGAGCCCGCTACCATAAAGAGTTTTAAAACTATAAATGTCTCATTTTCTCTCGTGAACTTCGAAATAAGGGCTATTAAGCTCAGTTTTTTGCCTTATTCGTTAGTGAATTGGCTTGTCGAGCAGGCGTTCTACGACCATAATGAAATGTTTACGTAAACAATTTAATATATTTTATTTATTAGCAATTGTAAACTGACATGTAATGTATATATTACCAATAAACAATTTGAATTTGAATTTGAATTTGAAACACAAATTAATAAGGAATTCTATTCTAAACTTAAACTTATACTATCATTATGATTTAGACCTGCTATTAAGTTAATAACATGATGAGGATATAAAAGTAAGATAGATAAAAAAACACAATAGAAGCTTAGGTGAAAAAACTTGCAAAATAAAACTAACTACATTTTAAATTTAAATCAACTTTAGAACTTGAATAATTCTGACCACCAGTGGAATCAATTCTAATTCCACAAATAAATTCAAATCCCATAGTCATCTCAACAACTTTCCCAAACTACTGAATAACGACCAGCTAAGCCCACTTTCAGGGATTATTCCACCAGTGTAAACCATTTTTAGAGTATTTATAACTATTCTATCTTGTCTAGGGCATCTCTTCACCTAGCGGTTCCAAACGGAAGATCAGTGCTGGCTTTACGGCTAGCGAATGCTGAGTTTGCCGTTTCGCAACAATTTCTCTGTCTTGTTCTTTTTGTATCTATGTGATGTAATATTGTATTGTTGCGAATAAACGTATCTTTATCTTTATCTTTAAAAACCTAACCGTTTGGGGCTATATTTCATTTTTTTAGACCATCCTTACGAAGTATGTAAAAACTACCATGTCAACAATATAATACTTAATGTGTGAAAATGAAGCTGTATAGAGTCCCACGAAATCCACGTGCCAAAAAAATAGAAAAAATAAATACTTACATTTTAAATTTCTACTTTCAAATAGACTTAAAAATCTACAATCCGACGAAGCATTTAAACAGTAGCTGAGAAACCTTTTATTGAATAATCCGTTATTCTCCGTGGATGAATATATGAAAATGGAAATGTTAATTTATTTGTGTTTTCGTAATAAAACTATTTTGATTTTGATTTTGATTTTGATTTTTTTGATTATTTGGTTGACATTTATTACTCATTGTAAGTACATATTTTGACATCGGACGAATGACCATTATTAGATCATCATCATCATCATCATCATTTCAGCCTATTGCAGTCCACTGCTGGACGTAAGCCTCCCCCAGGGTTCGCCACAAGGCCCGATCTCCCGTTTTCGCCATCCAGTCACAACCTGCCACTTTTTTCTTCTTTCTTTATTATTAGATGTTTAACTTTTATTGTTTTAATTTATGAATTATTATTGTATTCTATTCTTTGATTATTACTATTTATGTTTTGACGATCTCAATGTAATTTCGTATTTTTTGACATGCAATGCAACTAATATTGTAATATTAGTATTACATTGACAAATAAATAAACTAAACTGAACTAATAGTAGCAACCACTGATAAATTCTAATTCCACGTATAAATTCAAAGCTCACGATCATCTCAATAACTCTCACAAACTACGGAATAACGAGCCGCTAAGCCCACTTTTTGTTCCCATCAATTGTGACCCCCTTTTCCGTTAGTGTAAACCACTCCTAGCTCCCTTCGGGCGCGTTTACGGAGCTTGTTGTTCACGTAATGGCGGATTCTTGAGCTTAGCTATCTTCGTAAACGCACCTAAAACTCTACCAACTAAATCTTGCTTTATTGTCAAGATAGAGGGTTGAAGTTTGAGGGAAAGGAATTCATTAGTTTTACGAGATAGGATTTTTGAAATGATAGTTTGTGTTCAGTTGTTTTGAAACGATCGATTTTATTGGGTTATGAAAACTTGTTTAAGGGAGTTGGGGGTGATTTATGTGAAAGTAAAGGCTGATTTCGAAAAGGAGGCTTGATTTCGAAAAAAGCGGATATTAATCATAATATATTTATAATCATCAGCTTGTTTAAGAGGATTGTGTTGTTACCGCAAACAAAAAAAATCGTTGTAATCGCGGTCCGTAAAGGTAAAATTTTAGTCTATGGCATTTAAAAAGGTAAAATAACTGTTCGAGCCAAACGGCCGTTGGAGTTAGTTATCCTAGTCCAAACATCGTGTTATAAAGTAAAATAACTAAGATTTAATGACATTTTATACATTTTTCGCGGCAGCTGCCGTTGGAAATTAATTACTTTTTAATTTTGCTTTGACCTGGAAAGCAGAACATTGTATGCTATTTTTGCAAAAAGTGAACATTTCCGTTTTCCATTTTAAATACCGTAAAAGCGATCACCAAAAAGTAAAATTAAATTAAACTCGGCCAAGCAATACGAATGATACTGCTAAATGATAGCGATTAGACAGGAAGATCCGATGTGCACTCTGACGTCATGTAACAAACAGGTCGACCATATAAACTGCATGTTATGTTTTGCTAGAAAAACATAGGAACAATCTTTGTCATTGTTATAGGTAGCTATTAAAAAAATGATTTTATTGAACTGTTTGTAACATGTCTCAGCTTATTGACGCTGTTAAAAGTCATAAATATTCCTTACATTGAAGAAAATATTGTTTCAACCTCGAAAGAGTCGTAAGGTCCACGTCAAATAGTAATTCCAAAATACCAATAGTTTTTGTTAACATTTTTGTGTGTATCTATGTTGTTTTTTATCTCAACTTGTGTTTGTTATGTTACCTGTTACCTGTTTACTGTTACTCGTTTTCTTTTTAATTTAGATTAGTTTTTAAGTCAGGGTCCCTCTGAAAGTCAGCGACGCAGTTCCACTGCGGCACAATGCTGAGAGGGATTCCATTCAACGTACCTAATGTATTATTATTTTTCACTTTTTTTTTTCTTGTGCGTTGAATCTATTATAATTTCTATTCTATTCTAAAATACTTGTGCCATTCAACTCACTACGATAATTATTGTGTAAATTTGAAGTGTTTAAAAAATCTGGTCCGTCAAAAAGTCCCGGCTGAATGGTGCGAGTGAAAGTTAGCTGAACGACGCTTCCGCTGCAAGCCGCTGAAATATCACTCAACTTCTGCTGCAGCGCTTTTTTGCCTTTTTCTGCGAGCATACTGGCTGTTAGGGGTCCGTGGGTAAACTAGTGTTACGCCATGTTTCATGAACGCACAAGAAACCGACTTTAGTTAAAGTATTAATTTTCATTTTCTGTCATATCCAAATGTCATAATGACAATGCATAATTGTAAACCTCGACTCAGAAATAGGGGTACCTATTTTAAATATCGGTGTGTTTGTTTGTAACCTCGTACTGATTTGAAGATTATTTTTTCTTGTTTGAAGTTAGGTCAATCGGGATGGTTTTATCAAGGTTTTATAAGGTTTTAAAAGTAGAAATTCAATCAATTTAATACATATTATAAACAAACATTAAATACGTATAAAATAAGTGAAAGATAACACTCTCTCTGAGGGATCTCTTCCAGATTTCCTTTGATGATGAAACAAACAGTACCACTTTACTTTCCTAATCTGAGGGTGAGTACCTAAGGGTAAACCCTTCGCTTCGCATACTACTAGCACTTTTTTATTCCTCAGCGACATCTAACGGAAAATAGTTAAAATGAAGCGCCCACTGTTGTCGAGTAGGATTTCAGGATATCATAATAAAAACCATCCTAATTCCGACTTTCTGTAACATATCTTTTTATTAAGTTTCTTAAACTGATTAATAAGAACAAAAAATGACAATTTCGCATTTACAATAACAATAAAGATAACAATGAAGGCTTTTGAAATTACGATCGCGAAAGAATCCTGAACAGAAAATTGCCTTCATACCAATAAAAATATTTACCACGTGTAGGGTTGTACATTTTCCAAATGTCTTAAGCCGTGTCATGCCAGTAAATGTAAAATACAACTAATTTACGTATTATGTCATACGTGTGGATAGACAGAAGTGAAATTGCCGTTTTTGCTGTGATACATAAAAATAATAATACAATTAAAAAAATACAAATTAAACTAAATCAGTTTCGTATACGGAACCTTTCTAAATGAAACCGGAATCGAACTTACGCTTACAACGAACAGTTAGCCGCGTTCGACACGGGCAATTTATGAGATTTCATGTGCATTCTTTTTCAGCTGACTGTACAGCTTGCCAGAATAGTTACCGTTCAATTTAGCAGCAGTGTTCGCATTTTTATGTTCCGGTGTGGGATAGCACTACGTGCAGTATAGAGGCATTCCATCTTAGTTCTCAGGGTAAGCAACGCATTTGTAGTCTTAGGATTGCAGCTTTGAGCTTGAGATTCTAAATGACTATGGGTTTCCAATCCCACTTACCATAGATATCTCTGTGTGTTGTCTCTTCCAATTCATAATACCTAAATGAAAAGCGAGCTTTAAAACCCGACTGAATTTTTTGATATGCTTTTAAACCCGTTTATTAATGCTACTGTGGTCTCTAACCGTTGGCCTCTTGAATAGGCTCAGAGTCACTCAGCGTGCCATGGAAAGAGCTATGCTTGGTGTCTCGCTACGAGATCGAATCAGGAACGAGGAGATACGTAGACGAACTAAAGTAACCGACATGACCAATCGGGTTAGCAGGCTGAAGTGGCAATGGGCAGGCCACATTGCTCGAAGGACTGATGGCCGCTGGGGCAGTAGAGTTCTCGAGTGGAGACCACGTACCGGCAAGCGCAGCGTAGGGCGACCCCCCGCGAGATGGACGGACGATTTGGTCAAGTCCGCGGGGACCCGCTGGATGCAGGCCGCTTCCAACCGGGTGAGGTAGAAATCTTTGGGAGAGGCCTATGTTCAGCAGTGGACGACCTATGGCTGAAATGATGATGATGATGATGATGATTAGTGCTACTACTTATATTTGTATATATTTGAGATGGTCACATTAAGACCTTTCAAATTAGTCAGTCTATTTGGAATAATTAGAAGATTTTGTTGATATAAATACCATTGTTGTTATTTCAACAGTTTAAGTATCTTATGGCACTCGGGGAAAGGATTCTAACGATACCACACACATTTAAATCAGCTCAGGCGTAATCGTAGATACACACATAGTTACTTGAACCCTGAAAATATTACACTCCTTTTTCTGGGCAGTCGTGTAAAAAATAACTAACATCCTGTATAATAACATTAAAATATCTATCTTTCTTTATCAAGGACTCCACGAAAAGATCCAAACAAAACACATACTAAGACCCTCTTACGTGACCTCCCCTCCCCAAAACATATGCAGGCCACCAACCCCCTTTGGGTTATATTTTTAAATCAGCGGGTTGTTTCATAAACAGGGATAATCCCGGGGGATGGGGCTATTAATTCAATTTAAGGGTTGTTTGTCATCTCCTTGACATAGGTAGGTTTTGCTTCTCTTGTTAAATATGGCGTGATTTTTTTCAGCCACCTGTGAAACATTTTTATTTGTCAATGAGAATAAAGGGTTTCTGTAAGATGTTTTGTATCATTAGTTCATGTTTCGTAAATAAAGATAAAAGATAATTATATGAAAACTTTTTTCTACTCGCGTACTATACATAATATACATAATATACTAACTATACTAACTATACTATACATAATATACTAACTAACTGCCAATATTTATATCGTTAACGGTATCAAAATACCACCTATAGCGTAAACGAAGCGGGAAAACAATTCTATAATGAGCGTTTCCATGGTAATAACAGTTCTATTATAATTATTATAGCATTGTTTTTTTCATGGTTACAGTCATTCCGGATATCAGTCATGGCGTTTAGTTAACACTTGGAATCCTAATTTGTATAATAAAACCAATTACAATTACGTATATTAAAACAAAATAAATTTTGAGACTAAATATAATAATTTAAAATTACATTTTTCTAAATAACTGAAAATAGATGGTTATGGTGTTAATATTTACTAAACACAATTTACAAATTAGTAACGCCAGTCGGAATAGTGAAATTGGCTAAACTTGGCTGACAAGTAATTAGTTAGCAGAAAAACCGGGTAAAGTAAACGAGAAAACTTAGCAATTGTTTATTTGTGTCATTATCATTTTAAGTTTGAAGAAAAGTTATGTTAGCAAAGATTCATAATTTTCTCGTTAGATACGAGTACCTTAAGAAGCTTCATTATGTACCAGTTTATTTTTATGGCATTGAGAAGGCAAACGAGCACACAGGCCACCTGAACTAAACTTAAATAACTATAATTTCATAAATAAATGAAATGAAACTCGCAATATTTGACAAGATACACATTGCAAATATTAAATAATATTGTGTTTTTAACATGATTCAGATTTAAAGTAAATATAAAATTATACGCTCTAGATGAAATATCACAAGTACAGAAAACCATTTCGTGAAATTAAAATTCTTAATAAATAATTCGGTAAATTATGGATTCGGTATTTAATAACGATCTTACAGACGTGTCGTATAAAAGGGATGGTAGAGTAAATAATGTTTCATTACGTATTATTTTTGGAGAGATAATAATATCTGTGGAGAGAATCATCATATTGTAAATAAATAAATAAAAATAAATATCAGGGGACAATGTCACACCAATTGACCTAGTCCCAAACTAAGCTCTAGGCTTGTGCTATGGGTACTAGACAACGATATAAATACTTATATAGAGAAATATATACTTAAATACATAGAAAACATCCATGACTTACACGAATTTGAACCCAGGACCGCTAGCTTCGTAGGCAGGGTCACTACCAACTAGGCCAGCGTGTCGTCAAAATCGTGTCGTTATGTTAAAATATGTGGAATATTATTTAAGTAAGAGACATTTATGAAAAAATAAATGTTTAATCAATTGCCATGTTTCTAATGGGATCCCCTTAAATATCGCCAAACATTTCATCGAATATGTTAATTCACCGAATTTTATTTCATCGAAAGTTAATTTCTGCTAAAACCTTTATAGTCTCCAGTTATCTTGAGCATACGTTATTTAGGTAAGGTTAGGTTAGGTTAGTTAAGTTAGGTGACCACAAAAAAAAATAAAGCTCCTGCACGTGGAAATGCCTGCCGATGACATGAAAATTCGGCGAAGTGAAACGTTCTATGGGGTAAACCGTTTCTAACGCACCTTGTAAATATTGTTAGAATAACAAGAAAAATTGTGCATCTTGATTTCATATCAATATTGTGTTACTTTTGTGTCCTTTTCCTTCCATTTCGTTTTATGGCAATGTAAGAAAAAAACAAAAAAAAATATTGGGTTTAATAGCCCATGCCCTAGGCCTTTTATTTCAAAAACTAAAGCCCATTTCGCTTTGAAAAGTACGAGTGATGTAAAGCACATTAGTTACGAGGGACAACAACGTGGAACTAGCTCTTGAATCACAACTTGTGCTGCGAGTTGATAATGTGCCGGCAAGGGCGAAGGAGTAGTTGGGAGGGTTCCGTATGGGGTATAATTTAATGATTTATTAATTTCAAATATATCTATATTTGGTTACATACAAATATTAAATAACTTGCAGCGTGACGTTACAAAACGATCTCTGTTAGACAATAAATGACTAAAGGATATAAAAATGCACATAACGTGTATGTTAATTATCATACAGAGATAAAAACAATTAAGGTATGTTTTGTAAATCACAAATTCTTAATTATCATTTAGTCAGTTTAAAATTTACAGTTACTGAGGCCTCCCCTCAGACTTACAAGGTCTGTGTTGGGAAGCCTAATTTACTCTTCGAAAAATCAACATAAATAATATATTTAGTAGTAATCAATACTATTAAATACCAATACTTTTTACCTTTCCCAAAGGATTGGGCTAGCCATCCAGAGAGGTAATGCAGCCAGTGTCTTAGGGAAGTTAGGGACCATGCCGCGAGCGGACCTGCTAGAGGGGGTGTTCTTTTTATAGTGGTGTTTATGTTTAATTTTTAATATTTGAGTAGCTTAGTTTTATTTTATTTTATTTTAAATAAGTTTAGTTTTAACTTTAACTTTTAAATGTAAAGTCCGTATTTATAATTGAATGTTATTATTTATCATGTGGTTTTGTTTTATTGCGAATAAACAGTTTTTAGCATTAAATATTAATTTATAATATTAGAATTAATTATGCTGCTCATATCTAGACAATGTTTGTATTCTAAAAAAGGGTGATTTGCGCTATTTATCAGTTAGGATCTCGTATTTCAATCAGAGAAAAATTCAAGCAAATCAACATTCTCACTTCTCAATATATTTTTGTAATTGTTATGTTTGTAAAACGAAATCTACATTTATTTAAACTAAATAGTGACTTACTCGCGTAATACTAGAAATAAGGATAAACTTGCCGTGCCTCGTTATCGACTGTATAAACTGAGTTCATCTTTTTTGGGCAATTGTGTGCGTTTTTATAACAAACCTCCCACAAAGGTATCATTAAATAAATTTAAGTTGTTTATAAAAAACTATTTAGTTCGCAAGGACTTCTCCACGATTAATGATTTTATAAATGACCAAGACGCCATTAAATTTTTTTTTTTCCTTTCTATAGGTAGAGAAACATACTTTGATTTTGAATTTGTTGTATATATTTTTTCTACTTCTAATTTTTGTTGTTTGACTTAGTGAAAACAGCATTTATGTTTGTCAATTATCAGGTGCCTAATCTTTAAATTGTAAATGCTCTAAGACATTCAAAAAGTGTTCTGTATGTATCTATATTGAATTAAAAGAAATGACTTTGACTTTGTTCGTCTGGATCACTTCCAGCATGTTGGGGCTAGTCAAGATACATAACGTTAAGTCACCGAATTTACACAATATATAGAATTGACGTAAGCTGATGACAGATTATGTCAGCTTATTAAATATGGCCATTTATACCTTGTCAACAAATTGAAAACTGTGTTGCTTAATTGATACATACCCCTGCGTTGCAAGGACATAAGGCATTTCGTCCAAAGGTCTAAGGTAGGTTTTTATGTGTGGTATTCTTTAAAGCGAATTGGTAATGTATTGAAGTATTGTCAGCATTTATAAAAGACGTTTATTTTTCTCTTTTTACTGCAATTCAATATCTATCTTACAAGCTTCAGCTTTACCTTCCAAAATGTTTATTAGCTACACGTATTATGCCATATTTATTGTCCGAATAAAATGTATATTCAACTTTTAATACGATCCCAACTCCTCCGTAAAACTATCATAAGCTTTCTCTACAACTAATATTGATGTGCCTAACAGGGACCCTTGTTAAGTCATTCATGTTAATAATTGTAACAGCTTAAGTAATCCTGTCAACTGTCAACACATTGTGGAATGCAATAGGTACGCGTTTATTTGAGAAACTTCAATATTTCAATAACTTACGGAACCCCAAAAATGTCGCTTACAGTGTAACGGAAGCAGAACGGCAATGAACTTATAAATCACCTATAATATGACAGTGCATGCGCAAACGTCCTCTCCGCGTTGCCATGCTAGGCCCGATTTCACCTAGGCGAAATATTATGCCGCATTGTGAGGTTTATGCTAGAGCTGTCTTGAGTGCTGCGGCCTAGTTCGGGACTTAGCTTGCATTATTTATATGTGCAAGAGTTGTTAAGTTTGTGCGGTTGTTTGGTGAAAGAAATGGAGTTTTGTGAGGAATTCAACCGTTGTTTATGTCTATTTGCTTTGTTTCAGAATGTAGGGTATATATAGGTTTATTGGTAAACATAAGTTTAAAATAAGACTGTATGTCCATCCCATATGTTCATCCATTCAGGTTTTCCTACATTATTTATGTTTAATATTAATGATACGCGTGTACAGCATTGAACAAAGGAACCACATCTTTTAAGCTAACGCGATAAGATCAAATTATTATACAAAAAATTGCATAGTGTTCTGTCCGTTTCTTTAGGCTTTCCGATGCTGTAAATATATGGAAATGCAGAAAAACCAAAGAGTAAATTACTAAATTATTATTGTAAATACAGCATCACAATCCATCCAGTACTATTTTATGAGATTAGTAGGAACATGCATGCGGTTACTAGCTTAGACCCGCGCCTTGATTGGTATACAAATTAGTAATTCACTCCATCCCACTGAAAAAAAGCTTATTCCGGAAAATAGGCTAGGGTGGGGGGGGGTAAGGGTAAAGTGGTTGGAGATGGGTATGTATATGATATTTAAGAGTGTAAGTTATCTCCAAAACTATGTAGCCGTTTCAGTGTCATAAACTTACAAATTTACCAAATTACTTACAAATTTAACAATACTAAAAATAAAAATAAAATCGATATTTGAAAATTCTGCTTCCGTAAAGTGTATAAATCATTTGTTGGTAGTTTTAAAGTTATCCTTTCCAGCACTTAAAAATTACTTGAAAAAGTTGTTAATGTCTAAAGCGTATTATAGGGTCGAGGATTATCTAACAGACAAAAATGCATGGCCTAAACCCGAAACTTAGTCAATAATAATTTGTTTAAATGCAAAAATACTTTATCTTGTCTAGGGGACACCTTTGATGTAGAAAAAATATATATTTGGTTGTCTTGCACCGTCTTATATACGTAGGTACGAAGGTGTTTTTTTTTTCTCTCCCTCTTTCTCTTTCCCAAGAGTTTTGGCATGTTTTCCTGCTGAACTACGCATGTTATTTGATATTATATTTAATTTAATATTTATAGCTATATATAATTAGTAGGAACTAAGTAGTACCATTGTAATATGAAATATGTTTCAAAAATGACTGACTGCTGAGTTTCTTGCGGCGTTTCTTCTCAGCAGTGGTCTCTTGGGAAGCGCTGGTAAATTCTTGACGTGTAAAAGTGCCCGTGCGGAATACTTACTGAATAAATGACTTTTATCTTTATCTGTATCTTTACACATGCACACACTCACAAACTTTTATAATAATAGTGTGATACAGTGTGATGTAGACGCGCGGTCTATTAAGTTTACTAATTAGTAATTAACAAACAATCCCAAAACTTTATCAATTTCGACAGAAATAGATGTCTCCGGTCAAGGGCAATCCGAACTAATTGTAATCAATAGCCAGATAAACCAGTTCAAATTAATTTATTAGCACCCTAGAAACAAGGGCTTATTTAAATTTATCTTGTTATTACAATCGTGACCGTATAAACTCAACGTCAAGGTTGGTATTGCTTTTGATATTGCAATTGGAGATACGTCGTTTTCGCTTAAGGGGCTCAACAATAAATGCACACGGGACCGGATATTAGCTAACTGGTAATTAGACAAAATAATTGATGGTTTTCGGATGCGAGAGGTAATTGAAATTTATTGACATCGTTTATTTTAATGCTTAATTATTATCTATTATTGTTAAACAGATATCATTGTTACCAATACGAATAAATACTGTTATTTAGTTACATACTTATGAGAAGAAGTGGAGATAACTTTCCTCTGTGTGTGCAAGTTTTTTTTTAGCCGACTGCCGAAGGAGGAGGGTTATGTGTTCATCAGCCTATATATGTACATTTGTTCCTTTGTGGCGTTATAGAACCTAAACGCGAGACCTAGATGAGTCTTATGTCAATCGATTTGTCTTAATCTGGTGAATATCACTAAAAACATGTCAGTTATTAAAATTCAATATGGCGACTAAAAAGGATTTATAACGATTTAAAACTTTAAATCGTTATACAAGCTGAAAGACGTCCACTGCTGGACATAGGCCTCCCCCAAGGCTTTCCACTCAGACCGGTCTTGTGCTTTTCGCATCCACCGCGCTCCCGCGATCCTGACGAGGTCGTCACTCCATCTTGTTGCTGAACAACTGTTCTGCAACAGTCGGGTTTGTTAAAACTCCCAAAGTTTGCGTCACCCTCCTTTGTTTGCAAAGGGTTGTTATAATTTTAAAGTTTGTATCTGTGCGCTTGTATGCTTGTCTGTGGCTACGTAGCTCGCAAACGGATATACTGATTCGGATGGGGCGTTTTCGAGTTAGTAGCTCTAAAATTAGTAATAGCAATTATGTCACCTTGAATTTCATGGTATTATTAAATTAAAGTTTTTTTTTTAATATTCTAAATACCTATTATGAAACTAATTTATCCAAGATTCCACTAACCACCAGGTGACAATGATATAGTGGTCTATGCTGTCTGAGCCATATAAAAAAAAACAATCATTACATCAAGTTGTTTATAAAAACAACCTGTATTTCTCTTAACCCTTCATTATTCAAAACAAACATTCTTTCCACATTACCTTTACCTCAAAGTTATTGCGTGGCTCGCCGAATTAAGCGCGCAACTAGCCGCGCCTTTGACAGAGCCTTTGGCATGATAATGAGGACTCTGGCACTCCGCAGCTCGTGCAAACATTAACACAAGGATACTCTAAATTCTGGGCACCATTAAGAATTAAGCCAGCCGCTAAAGTAAATAGCTGCCCGCGATTTCGCTAGCGTAAACGTCAATCACTACTACTTTGGAACCTGTACAATTCTACCGGACAAATGAAACCTGTGTTGCATCATTAAAAATCGATAACTTCCATTTTCATCCTACTATTCCTGATTCGATTTATTTTGACTTTGACACATTTCTTGTTAGGCGTTAGAAAGTTAGGTGGGCGGGGCACATTGCTCGCAGGACTGATGGCCGGTGGGGTCAGAAGGTTCTGGAGTGGCGTCCGCGGACCGGAAGACGAGCTGTAGGTAGGCCTCCAACAAGATGGAGTGACGACCTCGTCAGGATCGCGGGACCACGGTGGATGCGAAAAGCACAAGACCGGTCTGAGTGTAAAGCCTTGGGGGAGGCCTATGTCCAGCAGTGGACGTCTTTCGGGTGACATGATGATGATGATGACATTTCTTGTTTGGACACATTCCTTTTGGGACGTAAATGATTACATAGTAAAGTCGGTATGACGCCAAATACAATATTTAAGTAAGAGGAACACTCTGCAACTTGCACAAACTATACAAGGAATCTCTACATTAAGGATTTATAAGTAGGTCAATTATCTTTAGGGTCAGTACCAAAGTAAACAACCGCTGTCCGTCCGTCAACACTAAACATACTTACTTATAGGTATAGAGAAATAAATTCACACATAAAAACATAGACTTTAGACAAATGGCTGCGTTTATCACGTGCACAAATATATTTTTCTTAGCAGAGTTACTAGGAATCGCATCATCGTAATGATAACAATGAGAATGCTGTAATGAATAGGTCGAAGTCAAAGTCAAAGGCAAATAATTTAATGTCAAAAAACACAAGTCATATTATTATTTTTAAAAAAAGATCACGATATATGTGCTGTGTTGTTGCCGGCTTAGAACACTGCCACTCCATTGGTTCCTGAGGAAGTCGTAAGAGACGACTAAGGGATTAAAGGCTTGTAGTATTTATTGTAAGGCAATGGGCTTGCAAACTGTCACTAATATACACTGGTAAAGATCTTAGCCTAATTGTGCAATATGAGTGGTTATTAGAGTTGTTGGTAACTCCGTAGCTCGCCTACCCCACTCTGGGATGAAAGCGTGACGGTATGTATGAAATTCCCCTAAAATTCCTTTACACTATAAAACGCTTTCTCAGTTGGGAATACTTTAAGCCTACTGACATACAAATCATAAGCAGGCGCATGCGTAATGTCCAGACTCCCCTACATAATAGAAATGAATCGCTAAATGTGTTGCTAAGCGCAAAACTCGAGAACGAGAACGGCTGAACCGATTTGGCTGATTTCTTTTTTGTCAGGATGTGACAACGTTTGTATAAAAAAAATACATAAATATTTCTGTGGTATAATTATTCTTGACCATTTTTTACAAGCCACCCGCCCTCTGAGGTTTCTGTAGTAACGCCCGTACATAATCCTGGATAGATTAAACATTAAAACGTTCCTCTTGAATCACTCTATCTAATGATGACAATCAAGACAAAGTAGTTTGATCTAAGCCTACGTACAGAGGAAAAAACTGCGGGAAACGACTGTTTTATAATTATATTCCCTGCACATTGCTAAAGAAAGTAAAAAAAATATATGTTTCATTCGAAAAGTGGTAAAGCTAATCGTACCACGAGCTACGAAAAGCTTAATATCAAAAAGGTTAAGAAATCACCCTTCCGTTAAAAGCTTAAGTGCATTCCTTACTAGCGAAGCAGCGAAAGCCCCTTGAACGTAACGCCGGAACGAAAGCTTCGGAAGCTTTTATTTTCATAATTGAATTACGCCTTTCTTTTTCAGATTTTTAAAGGGTTGGAAAATGCCTTTTGCTTCGGTATCGTATTTCGTTTCCTAAATGGCTACTCATTTTAAAAAATAAAACAGGTAGCAATAAATACTGCGGAAGTTGAATGTTGTCTTACTTTAACTTGAGTTTTAGAGGAGGAAGTACAAATTTGCTTAACTTAAAGGTTAGAGTAAGATAGCACTCATCTTCTGCTGTTTGTATTGGTTGTCTAAACCTCGCTGTAAATAATTATCAAGGATTGTGTTACCACAGTTATTATTATTGACAGAAAATATCGCTTGTAATTACTTATCTGTATTTGCAACGTATTTCAAAACTTTAGGATGCAATTTTCATAAGTCAGGATGCAATTTTCTAAAACATCTAATTATCTACGCAGAAGTCACAGAGTTAGAAATAGGCAGTCGTGCTTTTTAAAATGTTACCTGTACCTACTGCCTACTTCTGAGACCACTAGTCATGTTGCCACGCGATGCTCAGGAGCGGTTTTTGCCTTTTGTATTTGGTTGCATATGTGTTTTTCTTTTTCGTTTGTTAAAATGTTTTTATTTGTTTTTTTTTTTATTAATAAGTAACAGCTTGTGATATTGTGTGATATTGTGTGACGGTGACAGCCATGTTTAGTTCGGAGTTAGCGCCATCATCCTACCTAGTTTTATAACATTGTTTCTGGCTTCACTGTAAACCAGCGTGACGAAAAGTTCCCAAACGTTTTAGCACATTAGCTGAGTGAAGACCATTTTGGTAGGTTTTTGTAATCTTATTTTTTAGTTTTAGATTTACCTTTATTACCCTAATCTTATGTATCTGTATACTAGTGTAAAATGCCTGCCAAATAAACATATTTTCTTTCTTTTCTTTTCTTTCTATGTCTATCGACCGGAATGAGAGTAAGTTAATGCCGATTAAATTCTCCCGTAATGACGATTTTTCATACATACATTTGTAAACGAACGAGTTAATTGACTATACATTTTACAGTCTCTGAGTATTGCTGTGTCGGTGCCGGCATTGCTGTGTTGGTGCCGGCAGAGATAGCACCACCCCATCTCTTCCCGTGGGTGTCGTAAGAGGCGACTAAGGGATAAACCGGAGGATGGGCAGCAGCGTCCTCCGCGGACTACATGGTATAACTGCGGTCGCCAACCCGCCTGCCAAGCGTGGCGACTACGGCATTTTTCCCCCCAACGGTATGGAAAGCCTTGGGGGAGGCCTATGTCCAGCAGTGGACGTCTTTCGGCTGACATAATGATGATGATGATGATGATGAGTACAGCGGAAAGAGACTAATCATCATGGCATGGTATTGTTTTAACTCGGCTGACATTACTGTCTAGTAAATAAGCCAGTAGAATAGATACCATGATGGTAAGTAGCCTCCTTTAGAGTTTAAAAGAGCTCCTTAATGGACGAAAACACGGACGGACAGTGCTGACTATTTGAGACCTAAGATGCTATAGCGTAATACATAGATAGACACATTAAACTTAAAGCCATCCTTGTGTTTGCGTTAGGGTTGAAAATGTAACGAGTATGCTTTTATAGTATATATATATGTAAATTGCCATATAGTGAATTACTACGTAGATATGATTTAGTCACTCTTAAATCTAGACGGATGTATCTGGATACAATGTTGCTATATGACCTTTGTCAAAATGGATACGACTGTACTGCCCTCACTAATAAACTATGTTACAGGGTCCCACATAGGACACACTGTCGTAAGCAATGTCGCGTTTTTGCAGTTACCACCTGTCGCACTAATGCTGGTAAACGGTCACCACTTTATCGACTAGCAGACACATACAATAAATATTTTGTGTCAGTTGATGTTATGTCTACACCCATAGGAAAATTTAAAAAAGAAGTTATGAAAATACTGAAGCAATGTTAAGAGATAAGTCTAGTTTTTAGGTCTATTTTGGGAACTCACCTTGTGAAGTATGTAAGGTCGGGGCCATAAATATCTACCTATATGCAGTTATCCCGCTTACAATAATGTCAGTGTAGACATATATTTGACGCAATGGATGTGTAGATATTGGTGCCCTCGCCTCTACTACAAGTTTTAGTTTTAATATTAATTTAAGAACTTACGATATCCCACCATATCACAATTGGAAGTACGACCTCTAATAATGTTTTCTTTAGTAATCTGTCGTTAACGGTGTTGGTGGCACAATAACATAACTTGTTGTACTGTATACTACTTAATCATAAGCCTAAATTGTGTTACTGTTTGTTAACCTAAATAAATAAAATAAAAAAATAAAAAAAATAAAAAATAGAATGGATACAGTTCACTTGTCGTATTGTAATCATTAGAATCTCAAACATTTTAATCAGCGTGGATTACTCCCATAGAAATAGCCAAGTGGACTGTTGTTTTAATTTGAGACTGCAGCGAGCGTCCGGGCGATCCTGGATGCTCGGTGCATTATTATTTTGGTATCTTCTAAATTAGTAAAGTAAGTTATGTTTGTACTGGTCTCTCACACGCTCTCATACGCTGTTCACTATGTATGTATGTATGTATGTATGTAAACTCTTTATTGCACATATAAACAATTACAAGTAAATTAGTACATAAAGATAAGATTGACATCTACAATGGCGATTGGGGAGACAACGATAGCCTAGTTGGTAGTGAAACTGCCTACGAAGCTAGCGTTCCCGGGTTCGATTCCCGGTATGGCCAAATATTTATGTAAACATGATGGTTTCTACGTATTTAAGTATTTATTTCTTTATACCAAAACACTAACGTTCGCTGATTTTTTTTAAACTTTACTGGTGATTAACTTTTTGTTAATATATTATCTGTCAATTGTTGTAACGCTGGACAGTGTTTAACTAATATCTGATTTTCATCGATTCTTTTTTTTTAATAGCCAAACTGCTGATTGGTTATCCACTTTCATCACCGGTGGTAATCCTCAGGGATGGCAACTCATTTGCGGTCTTAGGATTGCAATGGTAAGATTTAACTTTGAGATGTGCATGTGTATCTCTGTGTCTGTCTGTGGCATTGTTCCTCCCAAACGGATGGTCCGATTTGAACGCGGTTTTATTCCAAAGAAAGTTTAGGTTGATGTCTATGGGTGTCAGATCCTACTTACCATCAGGTGGCCTGTGTGTTCGTTTGCCTTTTCCGTCCAATAAAAAAACTTTCCATTCTAGTTTTAATTGAAACACAATATCAAAGCGTTAGAACAAAGGTGGCCATTGAATTCAATGTGTACTTTGAAGAAGTTTCTACGCTTTAAGTTTGACTCCGGCGTGGACTAGAAGCTGAAACTACGATCATCTGCAAAATATAAGCATTTAATTACAACTGGTCGGGTTTAATTAAAGGTCCGACAGATGGTCGGCGCAGTAGCGCAGCCGTCACAGTACGCAGCGTATTAAGGTAAAACAAATACTGAAGAATGTTTATTACATACACACTTATTAATCGAAACAGCGGCGCTGGGGACTGAGCTAGGATACCGTGTGTTACAGACCCCAGTTAAATACAAGACAAAAGGGTACAATACAAAAGAATAATTATGAAAAAGAAACATTATTGTAACTTAAATGTTAGTGCTTATTTAAATAAATGTAATGGGGATAATGTTACACAATTTTCTTTAGTCCCTGTGGCTACTATATAATGATATAAATACTTATATTCATAAATAAACAGTAAATTACACAGATAACACACAGAACTCAAAAAAGAACTTGTGCTTATCTAAGAAATGTTTTTTTATATCAGGAATCGAACTCGGGATCGCTAGCTTCATAGGCAGGGTCACTATCTACCGCGTGTTCACCATCAAGAACTTTATTAACTTTATGAATTCAATTACGCCTAGGTTATCCATCTGTCTGTCAGTGCGCTGTATCTCATGAACCGTATATAACCAAATCTTCCAGTAATCTTAAGCTATTTACTGTTTGATATTAATCTACTGTGGCCCAACTTGACTGCCGTGGGCCAGAGCCCAGAATCCGATGGCGGCGCGCAATCGTGAAGGCCCCAACAGAAGTGATCCAGAACTTTCCGCTGTTATAGAGGAGAGCCGTGAGAGCGCAGAAACGTTATGTGATGTTTAAGTTTTCCAGTTCGAGTTGCGAATACGGAAAATATTAAGTTATTTTATATTGTGAGATTTGCTAAAGGCTATGAATATTTTGAGATTTCAAGTTGCTGTGATATCTGAATAGTGATATGTGTTGCTTTAAAAGAAAATTGAAAATGCACGTAGCAATTTTACTGGGGGTTTATTCTATTCGGTAACACCATTAGTGCTTTTGGCTTGTTATCATTATTGTCAACGCTACGATTCAAAACGGTACAAAACATGTCAGAAGCAGTACAAACAGTACAGTACAATTTGACGACACGTTAGCCTAGTTGGAAGTGATCCTGCCTACGAAGCTAGCGTCTCCAGGTTCGATTCCCAGTATAGGCAAATTTTCAATTTTCAAAAGGTTTTTTTTTTATTTGTTCCTGTGTCTTGGGTGTTTCTTTTTTAATTAAGTATGTACCTATTTGTCTATATAAATAACTTTATCGTTGTCTAGTAACTATAAAGCCAGCCTAAAGCCTAGTTTCTTACTACGTTAATTTGGGTGAGATTATCTCGTCCTAGTTGTTTGTTTTTTAGACTAATTCCACCGTACAGACCTAAGTGTCTTAAAAACCAAAATTGATTACCATCTCGTATACAACTAAATAAAAAGTATCATGTCCGTTTCCAGCGAAAAATTATTCCTCAGCTTCAAACAATACGAAAACCCCTAAAAATTGGGACAAAAACAATCTGCGTATAAAAATGAGCGAAAAACATAACAGACAAATTAGAAATGTTAAAACGGTGTGACCGTTTTGCGGGGCAACAAGACGTATTAGCATGGAAGATAAATACCGGGTATAAATATTTGTATACTAGGTATGTTTAAATACTAGGTGTAAATGCTAACAATACAGATCTACGATGAATTATACGGCCAGGGCCTCTATTCTCGACGGTAAAACACATATGAAGGGTCCACGGAAAGAACATGTCTAGTCACATTAGTAACTTTTTGAGATATCGCGATTTGAAAGTTGGGAACCATGTCATTTTGTACGTAATTTTCGTGTAGAGGTTTTTTTAAGAGAGAAAAAACAAGTTATATGAATATTTATATCTGAAACTAAGTAGTAGGTAATAGTTCATTTCGTCCTCTACATATCGAAATCCAGAACTCTTTTTCAAAAAAAAGTGACTAGACATGTTCTTTCCGTGGACCCTTCATATCGTCTTTGACCGGTTATTGTATAGCTGTTATATAATTTTCACTTCTCATGCTCTTAAAATGCTACTTAAATCTCTGCGAATCGGGACTAAAGCTCCTTATTAATCTCTAGGGATTAAAGTAATTTTTTTTTAATTTACTTTGGAAACCCGTAAACAACCAATCACGGTGTTTGTGAATGGAGGATTATCGCCATTTTCAGTGATTGTGTTTGGAACATATTTTTGGGTGTCGAAATAGGTTCACTAATGTTTGACCAAATCATCATTTGACAAACGTATCATTTTACAAACTTTCATTTCACAAAGAGATACTTCCCGCCGTATTATTTTCAAGGTTTTAGTGGTCGATATTCTAACCTAACCTAACCTATTTAATAAGCTGATTTAATCTGTGCAATATGTAATGGTTTAAGCACAAACACGTTTTTGCGAAATGAAAGTTTGTAAAATGATACGTTTGTCAAACGTACTTTTGGTCAAATGAACGGACCCCGTCGAAATAACCTCAAAATGACAACTGTGCAAATATATAAAAAAAAGGATTAAATTTCGTCAAACACGATTAATTATTACGAATATGAATCTATTTAATCATATTAAGGCCGAACTCTTTTATTATGCGTGGTCCAATTACTTTTAAAATGTTTCCAAGTTTGAATCTGTTGGCTAAATATGCAAGCATTTAAAACATCACTTTACAAAAAAACCGCGGAACTTTTTTTTCCTATTTGTATTTTGAATAGATGTTCATAACTTGTATTGAGCGTACGTTGTTAAGATACCTAATTGTTAGAAACTTTTTTATAATAATTAATGTTGTAATTTTGTTTAGAACGTCGTTTTTTTCCTCGCATTCAAAGTGAAAAGTAGAGTGTTTAACGCAAGACTAAACAACCATAATGACACTCCAACTACAGCCACCCTCGCTCGCAAGCTCGCTCGCGTGGCTAAACATCTCGTGTCATTATGGCTTGTTTTAGTCCCTTGTTGAACAATCTACTATGACAGTAATGGCGGATGACGTTAAAACAATACCTTGACCCGTTAGGTCAAAGAAGATGTTTTTTACCGTCGGGAATTAGGGGCCCTGATGCATTCACTGTTGGTGATGCCGTAGGTGCTGACATTGTTTTAAGAACTTTCGCCAGCTGCCGCGTCTCTTGTTTTATATCAGACTGGCATACTGCTACAACGCACATACCTACGCGTTGAAAACGCTGAGTAAAAGACAGGAGAACGCCTATATGCGTTACTGGTGATTAATTATAATTAATATTGATTTAAAAGAAGAATTTGCCTTTAAATTAATTACTGACACTGCGATGGGTGGATTTTAAAAATCTTGTTCGTAGGTTAGTTATTTATAGGTAAATAGACGTATTATTATATAGTGGTATTGTCATTATATTCATGTATACTTCAGTTTTCAACAGTCAATTTATTGCATGTCGCGCACCAAGCCTCTGTCATTTTTTCACTATTTGTTTTATTATTGAATTGTTTGTTAGGCGTATTAATTTAAGCGCTTTAATATACATTTTTTTACGAAAATTATTACTAGCTACTATTAAATTACTTATTACGTTTAAAAAAAATAAGAATGGTGTACCAAAAAGTGCCAACGGGATCCAATCGCTTAAAGGTTACAGACGTGACCATAACGATATGTAACTTTATTCATCTATCTTTATTTAAGCGCATTTTCCACCCTAAATAAATAAAACAAAAAATACCTGTTCTCTGTAAAAAATACTCCTAAATACTTGTCATCTCTCTCAAAGCGTAAATTAATATGCCACTGCCGTAAACAGAGACGGCATTACTCAAATACTTCGCTTGACGCGCAGTTAATCTGGGAACATTTTACACTGTTCCGGAATTATTCGGGAATTATTTTACACTGTCTCTTGTAATGTAATTGTGGCGTATATTTTACTTACGAAAGTATCTAGCGATTGGTTATTATTTATCATTGGACCTTGATAAAAAAAAGCTAAGCGAGAGGGTTAGTTTGTCACGGTGGACAGCGTTAACAAGTGTAACGAAAAGTAAGCTTTAAAAAAACCCAACGTCGTTTGGATAATGTCGTCAAAGTAATGTTACTTATCATGAAATATTTTTTTACTGCGCCAATACATTAAAAAAAAAAACAAAAAGATATAAGATGTATATTCAGTAAATAGGCCGCACGGGCACTCTTAAGATACTCAACAGTCAAATAATTTTAAGATAGCCTATAAAACTTTCGTTGTTACGAAGAACCTTTTTTTTTAGCGGCCCAAACTCAACCTGTTGTGAGAAATTGACCTCCCAAGTACTGAAAAGTGACTAAACCCTCTTACTTGTACAGAGATATTAAAAAAAAAATTGCAAGTTCCATATCATTATAATGATTTCATATGATTATAAATGTTTAAGAAGATGAAAAAATAATGAGCACGTGTTTTGTTATATCGGCTAAAACTAATATTATAAAAAAATACTACAGGAAGTGTATCTTTAATGATCTTTGAAGGGATTTTTTTATTAAATATGAGTTTTAGCCGAAATAACAAAACACGTGCTCATTATTAAAAAAACGTGTACAAATATATCAATAAAAATAATATTAAGGTTTTTTTTTGGAAAGCCACTTGCTTACAGTTTCTTATAAGCGACACTTTTTTTTACTAATATTTTGAATGCATAAATGTGTTGGTTCTAATGTTTTTTTATTATTTAACGCCTCAACTGAACTACGTGTTTTTTTTAATATGTATATAGCCCTATATACTTTTATTTAAAAAAATTGTGCCTGTTCCTGAGGCAACCGCAATTAACGACTTCCAGGCGGCTGAAGTCGCGGGCGGGCAAAAGCTAATAACCTACTTTGATATACAAACAAGAGTTCGGCTTTACTGGCCGCTAACTGGTTATTAAATTTTGAATTAAGAATGGAATAGTAAAAGTTAATCCAACAGATCTTAACCACTACTGTAAAATGACGAACTAATTCACCTAATACATCACCCTGTAACTATAAACGAGTTAGCAATTAGTCGTGACTAGCAAGTTCTGTATCTTAGCTACAGGGTGTAGTTAACGCGCAGTTAATGTTAACTGGTACACTAGTTCTACTGGGTTGAGTAGCTATAGGATTAATGTTATATTGTTGTTCTGCTTGTATGGAGAAAGTTTAGTGTCCATGGCTTTAGGGACTCGCAGAATAACATAGGTTATACTTTCTTAAAAATCGGTCGATCGGGCGAGCGGAGTCATAAGCTACCTATTGATAATTCACGCCCTAAAATGTTGTTTATACGCTGTGACAGGACAACTTTAACTTGCCGGTTAATGATTGCTGTGTTGAGTGTTGTAAAACGAGAGCTGTTAAGAGAGTCTCTTTTAAGATTATAAATATATATCTTAACCGATTTTAGGTCAGGTTGGCCTGACAGACTAAGGACTGCAGGTAAACTGTTACCCCTTGCGCAAAAGCTTAAGTGTGCTTATAACATACTCTGTCCTTGTCTGTCATTATGACATTTGAATTTGACAGAAAGTAACAAAGCATACTTTAACTAAAGAAGTGGGTAAATACGATTACGATTACAATTAACGCGGTTAGTCTGTGCGACTGTTTGACAGACTGTATAATTATAATAAATTTATACGTTAAGATAGTATTCATCACCTTAAGAAATCATTCCGTGTTCGATCGAACCGTGAACATTTCAACATCATTATAAACTGCAGAGAATTTACCAAGTGGTACCTAAGTTCCAAGTGCATAACTTTAAGATTGGAACTTCCTTACTACCGACTGAAAGGCGCTCCTACGCAGCATATAGTTAATATACATTCATGCCTACCCGTGTGGGGGAAACTTGCCGGAATTTAGTAAGGTCTTTGCCCTTCCCAAGTTTCAAAGTTGTATAAGTTATGGAATAATTATGTGCGAATTTCCCTATACATACTATGTTACAATATGACCTTTATCCTACGGGCAAGAGATTAAAATACGCGTACTAAGGGTAACCTAAGTTCTAGGAAAGTTGACAACAGTTTTAAATGCACTCGTAAATCTGGAGTTCTACTGAAAAAAGGGTATAAGTCGAGTTAACTCGTACTAAAAAGCGTATATACATACACGGAGTAAAAAATACCTTTTCACTTGATCTTCAGGAGAGTTATAGCCTTTTACAATACGACCCCTTAAAGGTAACACACAATATTTGGGCCTTCTTTTCTATGCCTAAGAAAACGTCCGTCAACGTGAATATTTGTTTTAATTAATAATTTTCAACCGAATTAGATCACATTAGAAATGCACACAATTTTCAGATTCTGATCTAGGTACCTGAATAATATTTTATACCAAGTTGTGTGCTGGGTAAAAAGGGGCTAATATACACTCAGGAGCAAAAATAACGGGTCAGAGTGCGTTTTGCATACTAAAGAGGCTATTTCGAAGCCTTGGTCCCTCACCAGGGAAGGCTTTTAGTGAAATCTGATGCTGAATTCCTTGAGCATCGATACAAGACTTCCAGAGTGCCTAGGATACCCAACTGAATGAATCTGCGGTTAACGCCGGAATTGTGCATGTTCAGAAAAACATCTAAAATGGCAATAAGTGTAAAGAAATCTAAGTGCTGACCCAAACTGTCCGGCTGTGGTGTTAACTGATTGTGCGATCAGTTAGGTATCTTAAGAACTTTTGACCTCCTCTATTGAACCTCGGAGTATCCACCATTAAACCTCACTCAAAAGAACCCCTGGCGAAGAACGAAGGCTTCGAAATAGTCTCGTTTGTATGGAAAACGCACTCTGACCCGGTATTTTTGCTCCTGAGTGTATATACAGAGAAAGCAATCTCAATGGGTCAGCAGGGTTAACTACTCTTAGGAACACAGGCTTTGATTTCGGAAAAGGAAAAAACTGTGTTTAAAGATATAATTATTATTTTTTGTTTTGGCAATGTCAAAGAGAAGAAGAACAAGTGCACAGGCCACCTGATGGTAAATGGAAACTGTGACCCATAGACATTCGCATTCACAAGACTGCAAGCCTAAGACTGCAAATGCGTTGCCAACCCTGAGGACTAAGATGGAATGCCTCTATACTAGTCGTTACACCGGCTGTCATATCCCCAAACTAGAACACAATAATACGAACACTATTTGGCGGCAGGTTAATGGATAGGATGGTGGTAGCGACTTTGACGGACCCTGCTCAAGGTCCTACCACCCGCAAAATACGCAGGTATTAACTGGAAATCAAACCGGGTATTGTCCTCTTATTATTTGTTTTGATCACGCTGTGTAAATAGATTGCGCGCAAAAACATTTGAATCGGGCTAGTTAGTTTGAAACCAATTTTAAATAATGAATTTACGATGTTGTATGAATTGAGTTTCACGCCTGGATAAACGCTCTTTGGTAAAGCGCAAAATTGAATATAAATCATGTGAACAGAATTTGTTTTTTATTTATTCTAGACGGTCAAATACCATTTGTTGATTATTGATTTCATTTGGTTACAATGTCCATTGTTTTCATGATCGGACTTTGTTATTGTAAGATAAAATAGGTACTCGTATATATATATTGATTTGACTCTGGACATTCAATCGAGTCAGTCAATATTTGTTTACTTATGTAAGTTATAGAACGTAAATTTGCTTCTTCTATAAATAATGAATAGCTTCGTATAGTCGAATAAGGAATAACTTTACCAATCTCAGACCTTAACGTCCTACAAATAGAGTCGCAAAGTGGCAAAGGAAATTCTTGGTCATAATAAAGTATGTAATAATATCGACATATCAGTCCACGTGTTTTTTGCATCGCTGCAGCGAGCTGGCGTCCCCGGAGCTTGTCGAAATAGTTCTACATTTTGTGTAACCGCATGTTATAAAAGCAAAATAAACTTTGAAAAAGTCTGTCAAAAATTTAATTTTCGAGAGAAGATTTCTTTGCAGAACCTACTTTTTAGTCAACACATTTGAAATCAAATTATAGTTAGTAATTTTTATTTGGTGTTAATTTATCCTACTAATATTATACATGCGAAAGTTTGTTTGTGTGTATGTTTGTTACTTCTTCACGCTGCAACGGCAGGTATGATTTGGATGAAATTTGAAATCGGGATACATTACACGCTGGATTGACACATAGGCAACACTTCATCCTGGAAAACTATAAAATCCCGAGGGATTTATCGACATCTACGCGAACGAAGTCGCGCGTAGAAGCTAAGTAAGGAATATTATAGAGTATTATTGTTTGTTATGCCTATAATAAAGAAGTAAGTAAATAAGTTTCCTGTATGGATCCAAATGCTGGGCTGCACTACCTACCTACAATGATATATCTACACTTTTGCATCTTATATTGCTTTTGACATGTTACCGTATTGTTTCACCTCGGCCGGCATTACTGTCTAGTAAAAAGAGCTATCGTAACGTTGACAATAAGATAACATGTCAAAAGTAATTTGTGTTTACCGCGTAGGATAGAGCCACAGATAAAACAAAACCGGCTAAGTGCGAGTCGGACTCCGGCATCATTAGCAACAAACGGGAAAAAATAAGGTTTTGTCCCTTTAATATTTATTTCATTTTAATTCTTTATTTTTAATGTGAATACATACAACTAAATATTCTGTGAATATTTCAAGTGTCTACCGGTTGCCGTTATTAAATATTTCAATCATCCTGCTTTTAGTATTTGTTGCTAAAACGGCAACAAAAACACATCTTCTGTGGAAATTTCAACGGTTACACGGTATCACGGTTCATGAGATACAGCCTGGTGGCAGACAGAAGGACAGACGGACAGACAGACAGACGGACAGCGGAATCTTAGTAATAGGGTAGAGTTTTTACCCTTTGGGTTCGGTTACTGAGACTAATGCTGAGAAGGAGCGCCGCGAGAAACTCAAGAGACAGTCGTATTTTAAAAATTGTGTCTGACAATTATCGTACTTAACCTTGCATTAAATAAAACAATGAACATAAAATGAAAACAATATGCCTTTGAGCAGGAACACGTGTAATAACTCAGAATTTCCGCCAGAGCTAAATAAAAATATCTCAGCTATAACGGTGCAACACAACCACCAAATACTGTAACAACTAAAGGCTTAACCTTTTACCGCGATATCCCTTCCTCTCTTACGCCCAACTAAGTGTCTAACTAAAATAACAAAGGGTTAGCTTATTCAATTCCAGAATGTTAACTAAAAAGCTCTCGGCGGACTTAACGCTAAACAAACCAGGCTAATAATTAAACTGGAGCTTTGAGCTCCACGTGGTCTCGAATAAAATGAAAGCACAGTGAGCTTCTTAAATTTGTAATGTACTAGCTTACTGGGGCAGGAATGAATTTCGCTTTTTTTGAATACATGTTTTAATTAGGTTTTTCCCTGCTATGTAGTTTGGTGAAGCTTTTTTAACTTTGCGCTGGAATAAAATGAGCAACTTTACTGAAAAAATTTGGTGCAGGTTTTACTATTTTATTTGAATCTTTAAAACTTATATTGTATTAGAATTCTTACATTAATTGAGAAAAAAGTGCCATTGCGTCGTGCAATTTAAATAATAAATAAATATCAGGCGAAAGTGTCACACCAATTGACCTAGTCCCAAACTAATCTCTAGGCTTGTGTTATGGGTACTAGACAACGATATAAATACTTATATAGAGAAATATATACTTAAATACATAGAAAACATCCAAGACTCAGGGACAAATATTCGCGCTTATCACACAAACATTTGCACTAACCGGGAATTGAACCCAAGACCACTAACTTTGTAGGCAGGGTCACTATCAACTAGGCCAGCGCGTCGTCAATTTGCCTAATGCATAATCACTTTTCATTATCTATCTATTACCTTTAAACGGCTCTAACGATTACGATGAAATTTTGAAATATAGGGGTTTACGGGGGCGAAAAAAATTGATCTGTCAAATTGTCATCTTCGGGAAATTCCGTTTTTAACCCGAGCGATGCTCGGTCTTCCGGGTACTTATTATGAAACGAGTCCAACATAATTTAAACACGACGAATTGACAACGGACTTTTTTTTTACTATAATTTTAAATAAAATCACGCTTAAAGATTTTTGTCTCAAAATCATACTTTTTTTATTCTTGTTCTTTATTATTTACTGAGAAAATAAATAAACGAACTTTCTAATGGCTAAATGCCCTTTTCATTGCTCTTGGAGTGACCTTGACCTATCCTAAGAAGACCATAGTTAGCGCCCAGTTGTGAAGTGATCACGTATATTTTGTTCCCGAGTCCGATCTTAAAAACAAAGATTTGTCCTTACCAGACATAAAACTCTGAACTACATACAACTCCGGCTTAAACCAAACGTTTAAACCAAAGCCAATACTGGAAAATTATTGCCAATTGAGCCAAAATGATTATTCAAGTCATGTCACATTGGCGTGACGTCCCAAATCTGGCATTAACGTTCACTCATTAATATTAAACCGCTCATTCGGTCCCGCCATGCGGTCACCGGACACTAGTCATTCGCCGCGAATGATGTACGTTTATTTGAATTTCGAATTATTTTATCCCCAATGAGCACTTTTAACAACAATTTTGGAGCAGTTTTGTAGATTCGATGATATACGTTCGTGTTCTAAAAAGTTATTGTCCAAGTTCTTAATCTGATTAATATTTGGAGTCTACAGTTTTTTTCCTGTCCTAATTTGTATTTGGTCGTGTTCCCAAATTAGACAAAAATACAGGTAGTGTGATCTGAATGGATCGAAGGTAGATTTCATAAAAATTGCTTGGATTTTTGAAGAGATATCAGCTCCAAAAGTAGGGGTCACCATTGACCGCTACTTATCCTATCATTGTAAATTGTAGTTCTTGGTTACTTGGTTTTGCGGGTGGTACGACCTTGTGCAGGGTCCACCCGGATCGCTACCACCATCTTATCCATTAACCTACCGCCAAACAGCAGTGTTCGCATTGTTGTGTTCCGGTTTGGGGATAAGACAGCCGGTGTAAAGACTAGCATAGAGGCATTCCATCTTGGTCCTCAGGGTTGGCAGCGCATTTGCAGTCTTAGGCTTGCAGTCTTGTGAATGCGAATGTCTATGGGTCACAGTTTCCACTTACCATCAGGTGGCCTGTGTGCTCGTCAGCCTTCCCTATGCCATAAAAAAAAAAACTTAAACAAATAACAAAATAACTTCCGATTGGCTACGACACACTGCCACGTGTCAAAATGAATGCCTCGTTTATTATTAGGATATTATCTAATATTAATCAAGGACTCATTTCCTTTAACAAATAAACGACGTAAGCTAACCCAGGGTCAGTTCAATATATTATCATTTGGTAGGCGTCGAAATATATCCCCCGGGCGGCTTACAGGCCAATATTGCGTGATAAATGATTGGGGCTAATGGTCCAACTATTAAAATATTTCAGTCACGATTCGTACTCAGTACGTTTATTAAAACTTATAACTGTGGAAATTGTTATAGATTATTATTACTGTTATTTCTTGTTAATACAAGTTTTGTTTTTTAATGATTCTGTTTTATATGTTTTGTTGACATTGACCATCATCTTTATTTCTTTATTTCTTTATTGGAGAACAAACAGAAATAAGCGTACAGAGATACAAATTTTAAAAATGTAGTATAAACTAACATGCACTTATTTCCTAGACAGCTCCCACTTAAACATTTTTTGTGGTCTATTTAGCTGCACTAGCACTAAGACCGAGAATGACAATCGTGACCAACAATAATAAAAAAGAAAACAACCGTTAAAGATGACTTAAGAACGAAACATCACATACCTTAAAAGTAGTATAAGTGCACACCAACTTGCTAACATATTAAGAGACGTTTTTATTTGTCATTTGTTAATAGTTGTAGAATTATGCGAATAAATTGTGCTATCGTTGAATTAAATATGTCCACCGAAGAAAATGACTTATTGTAATGTGAACACACACGGCGCAGGGGCGCGCGGAGCCCGGCGTTGCCGGACGAGGTAGGCACGGCGAACAGGGCGCTGGAGCGCGATCCGAGGCGGGCGGGGACTCTAAATCGAATTTGTTCGATCAGCTCAGTACAATTGTATATATTTTTACAAATTTTAAATAGCGTGATTTGGTCAGATACTTTACGTCTACTTTCTAAAGTTGTAATCCCATATAGTAATAGTAGATTAGAATATGATATTCTTTTACCCGTTAATCTTCTATGCATAGCTCGTAGAAACTTTTTTTGTACCATTTCTATAGAGTTGATGTATTTGGCATAAAGTGGGTTCCAAACTACCGACGCATATTCTAAATGTGGCCTAACGAGGGCTTGGTACAGTGTTAGATACGTCGCTGAATTTTTGAAGACTTTTGCTGTTCTTAAAACAAAACCTAGCATTTGACGCGCTTTGGAAACAAGTCGTTCCACATGCACATTAAAATCTAATTTTTCGTCGTACAAGACTCCTAAATCACGTACTGTCGATACTTTTTTGATAAAAGCCGCTCCAAGTTTATATTCGGTATTGATTTTATTTTTTCTATTTTTTGTAAACGATATGTGCATACATTTATCACTAGCTAACTGTAGTTTATTTTCTTTACAGTACATAAGAAATCTATCTAAATCCTCTTGGATTTTAATACGGTCATCGTCATTTTTAACTATTTTGTAGATTTTTAAGTCATCTGCGAACATTAAAAAATTGCAATTATGGAAACATTTTTTTATGTCGTTAATAAATAGGATATAAAGTAAAGGGCCTAAAATTGATCCTTGAATTACCCCTGAAGTGACGTCTGTACAGAGCGACTTGTAACCGTTTATGACTACAATTTGCGTTCTGTTAGCAAGATATGACACAAACCAACGTAAAAGATTGCCGCGAATTCCATTATACGCTAATTTCTTAAGAAGAAATAGATGATCTACTTTGTCGAAGGCCTTTCTAAAATCAGTTAATATAACGTCAACTTGTTCACGTCTATCCATCGATTCAAAGAGGAAGTTAGTGTAAAGTGTGAGATTTGTAACAGTAGATTTATTTTTCATGAACCCATGTTGTTCAGGTAAAATGATAGATTCAAGAGCAGGATAGATTTGATCGTGTATCAACCCTTCAAATACTTTGGGAATACATGACTGCACTGATATTGGCCTATAGTTAGTAATATTAGACCTTGGTCCAGACTTAAAAATAGGAGTAACATGACAAATTTTCCATAACTCCGGAAAAATGCCCCTGGTGAGGCATTTATTAAAAATAATATACAGAGGGCACACAAGGGATTCGGCCAAATTTTTGATAAAGATTGGACTAATTCGATCAGGACCAATGCCTTTTTTAATGTCGAGGTTTTTCAATTTTTTAAGAATGTTTTCTTTGTTGATATAAATATTGCTAAGATTAGGGGCTGTATCTGAGGTTGAAAAATCAAGGTCATGACAGTTACCGAGATCATTACCAGGCTCGAATACAGATTGGAAAAACTGTGAAAAGAGTTCCGCGGCCTGGACAGGTGTAGAGGAAGATTTGACTCCGTAGAACATGGTGGCTGGGTACCCTGACGAATTTGCTTTAAGGGACGAGACGTACGACCAGAACGCTTTAATGTTACTTTTTAAGGCAAACTCAGTGTTTTCAGTATAGCTATTGAAGCATTGAAGTATTAGAACCTTGCAGCGCGTACGAAGTAATGAGTATTCCCTGTAGTCAGCTAGTGACTCATAGGTTTTCCACCTACGCCAGATTTTCAATTTTCTTTTTAGAGAACTAATTAGGGCAGGGGAAAACCACTTAGGATACCTGTTATTTCTAATATGCTTCATAGGTATATGTCTATCGATAATATTAAACATCAAGGCATAAAAGTGGCTGACCGCGTCACTAGGGTCTAAGTTATGAAGTTCAAGGTCCCAGTCGATTTTATTTATCTCCAGAGATAATACAGTGTAGTCGGCCTTTTCAAAGTTATACTTGGTTACACGGTTATTGTGAACAAGTTTACTTGCATAAAGGTCGAAGTGAAACTGAAAAGCCGGGTGATGTCTATCTATATTAGTAAGTTCTAGTTCAGGCTGTACCAGAACGCATTCATTGTTGCAGAATAAAAGGTCCAACGTGCGACCATTAATATTTTTAAAATTATTATACTGCTTAAGTCCTAACAAATTCGTGGTATCCAATAGTATCCTACCAGCTGGGCCATGAGTGCAATCGGAAGGAGCCGATTCGCGGGATGATGTGTTATAAAACCAATTAATATCAGGTAAATTAAAATCACCTACGAGACAAATATCGGCTTCTTGAGTCATAGCGATTAGATTTTCAAGTTTATTACAGTAACTTTCATAGATACACATATTCGATTTTGGTGGGATATATACAGCATTAATCAGGATTTTATGTTTAGAACAAGTGACTTCAACAAAAATCTCTTCTATATGCTTACATTCCCAATCTGTTCTTCGCGAAGCAAGAATCGATTGTTTTACTGCTATGAGGACACCTCCACCGTCCCTTTTCGCCGTACCCACCAGATCTCTATCACGTCTAAATATATTGTAGCTAGTGTCAAATATTTCAGCATCAAGGATATCTGGCCTTAGCCAAGTCTCGGTAAGTATAATAACATCATAATTACACTGTAGTACATTGAGACGCAAATTCATAATTTTGGTTCTTAGCCCACCACAGTTTTGATAGTATAATTTGAGCTCATTATGCATCATTTCTACATGGATTCATAAGGACATGAAAATAACATGACAGTAAAATACTTAAAAAGCGTGCAAAAAATAGTGGAGTAATAGTAAATAGTGGTGGGCAAACTTTGGTAACACTAAGTGAACAATTTAAGTGGTTTAAATATGCGTCAAGATAAGTCAGGTATGTAGTTAAATGTAAAATAATATCATCACAAGTTAATAAAACTTTAAATAGTTTAAATAGTTTTGTACTTTGATTCAACGACAATGAGGCCAATGAGACATAATAACAACGGAGATCAGTATAGCATCTAAAAGAGTTGGTAAGGTTTTTAACCCAGAATGAATTATATGAAAGTATAATTACAAACAGACAATACTCAAGCAATCCTCAGAGCTTGGCTAGGTCCCCTTCACTACGAATTCTCACCACTCGCGAACTGTCGTCCTTCCTGGCGAGGATTGCTGCATTTTTAACCCACACCCACTTGTACTTCTTAGCAGCGGCTTCTGAGCGCGTTTTTGAGTATAATATTTTATTTTTTAGCGTGAGGTGCTCATTAATGAATATTGGGCGTGAAGCCGCGCGCTCATCCAGCGCGGCGGGGCCCGAGCCGCCCGCCGCCGTTAGCACTTGTCCGGCCGTGAGGCCCCGGCGCGCACGGGCCGCGGCGATTACTTCGTCCCTCAGGCGACGGGAACAAAGTTCTACTATGACATTTTTCGGTCGGTCACTGGGCCTGCTGTGATTATTTGGAGCTACTCTATGGGCGGCCCTTATAGATGTAGATGTTATAGGAACATTTAACACTTGACTTAATGTCTCAGCAATGTGTAACAAATTTTCAGACTTTTTTTCTGGTAGATTTTGAATTTCTATATTGCACTGCCTTGATCTTTGCTCCTGATCGTCCACGTTCACGATGAGCAGGTCCATCTGATTACGGAGAGCCACATTCTCCTCCTTGAAGGCTTGCAACTCGTCGTGAAGGGAGGCGTTCCTCTCTGCTACAGATATTAATTCAGTTTGGACGCTTAGCACAGTTTGCTCAATTTCTTTAAATTTGTTGGACCATAATTGTATAAGGTTGGACAATGCATCCAGCTTGTCACCAAAGCTGTGTTTTAATTCAACCATGTCCTGGGTCAGCTGATGGAATTTACCGTTCATGTTGGCCAATAAAGCGCTTGTGTCGATGCTGACGATTGAGGGCAGATTTTCGGCACTTTCGTTTGACGGTTCATTAAAGGTCACGGGCGATTTTGGTGAGCCCTGTGACGAGGTACCTGGCTTTTTTGGTTGCTTGCATTTAGGGCACCTCCATTTTTTCAGATTCATGGGTAATATTTTTTTATAGTCCCCTTCCGATAGCCCAACACAGGCATAATGAAATTTTTCTGAACATAATGTGCATTTTATTAACTCATCAGTCACCAGGTCGTAGGTGCATTTATTGCATTTCATGTTTGTTGGCTTTTAAATCGTATGTTTTACTTATCGAACCAAAATTATAACCATTACACAAAATAATGCACACGATATAAGCGACGTTACACCCTTGTAAATACAGTTCAAAGTCGATTGCGCCCCGGTGAGGTAGATGTAATAGTTCTTCGCGTTATCGCGAAAACGTTAACTCGTTCAAGTAAACACCGTCACAAAACTGGTTATTTATAAGACCGGCGTCCACTCGCGACTCAAATTAAACGATTTTTAGCAGATAATAATTTCTCACAACACCAGATCTAACTGTTGTCACACTCAAAATACACCAATAACACTTGTTGACACCGTTCAAGGACTTGGGTCCAGAATATATCAATTAATTAACATAATAGAAATGACGACCGACTTAGCACAGTGCTTAGCGTAGTGCGGTTGCGCGCGGAATGATATATTAATATTATATTATATCATAGATATATTAATATTATATTATGCACCACCTTATCCATTAACCTGTCGCCAAAGCAGTGTTCGCATTGTTGTGTTCCGGTTTGGGGATAAGACAGCCGGTGTAATGACGAGCATAGAGGCATTCCATCTTAGTCCTCAGGGTTGGCAATGCATTTGCAGTCTTAGGCTTGCAGTCTCGTGAATTTGAATGTGTATGGGTCACAGTTTCCATTTACAATCAGGTGGCCTGTGCACTCGTTTGCCTTATCTTAGCCATATTTTTTTTTAAGGTACGCGTAAAATATTGTATGGAAACCTGTTTCGGGTAGATTCCATTAATTTGCCGTCTTATTGTAACTTAACAACTAGACAAAAATGGTACGGAACCCTTTGTGTGTTTAATAAAAACAAGCATTACCCAAAAAAAAAAGTTATACTGAACAAGTATTCGTTTAATAATACTGGTATAATCGTCTTGGCCGATAAATCTTAAAATTTAATTGCGCTTTTTTCATAAAGCTCTGAGTAATTCAATCAGAATTCCTCACAACGGATATAAATCGTCAATAACTCAAATGGTTTACGAGATTTTTTTAACAGAATGTTCTCTCAATTTATGGCAGTAGTTCCGAAAGTTTCATGCAAATTGAGTCGTAGTTAGCTCATGAATATATTCGCTGTTCCGACACGGCGGAAATAAAAACAAAATAGAGCTCGTAAAAAGGTTTTTTAGTTTCAAAATAGTTCAAACTACGTTGTTTTTTTTCATGGACATAAAATAGGTCGTTCGTAATAACTTTCATTTAAAATGATAATTAACCAAACGACTTCGAATCGGTATACATTTATGATTTAATGCGTCGTATTAAGAAAAATGAATGGTTCTCAAAATGAGTCGTAATTGACTTGGCTTGTATTTTTAGGAACCCCTCATACAAGTGTACGAGTAGGTACCTTATCGTTCATTGACCACACAACTATTCTTATCGTATTTTAAACATTATGATACTCTTTTTTACTTAACAGTAATAGTGGTTATCAACAATATAATAACAAAACGTGTAAATAAAAAAGAAGAAGATTGTATATACTCTTGTGTTTTTAACTTACTAATGGCTGATTCTCAAGGATTATTCTAAACTATGTTTATATTTTTTCATAATATTAGACTTGAATTGACGCATTTTTTCATTTATTTATTGGGTAAATAGTTTATTTTGGGTATTTTCATAAAGAACTTGGCCCTTATTATACCGCAGCTATAATATCCAGCCTTTGCCGTCTTCATCCTTTCATTTTTTAGGTATCGAATCGCTTTACTTGCTGTACTATCAACCTAATCGAACCCTGACGCACCATAGAACTGTGTCACTGACGTTATGATTGAATTCATAAAAGCGTAAAATAAATTGTTTTATAATGTCACTGTGGATTTGGATTTGGATTTGGATATTTATTCATAAAATTTTGTATTTTACATGTCATTTCAATTCAATTTGTTAACAGCCTTAAAATTAGGTAGGTAAGTACAATACATGATAATAATTTAGGTAAATTACAATGTTAATTTAAAAGTAATAATCGACAGTAAGTACATCAAAGAACGTCATCTTATACAGTATTAACATATATATATATATCAATGATCACCATCGAACAATTCGTCAACGCTTTAGTACGCCAGGTCAGTCAAGTGCATTTTAAGCTTGGTTGCAAACAGTCTGTCGTTATGCACCTCTAAAATCTCCAATGGAAGTGAGTTGTATAGCTTTACTGTGACACAGTTCTATCGTGCGTCAGGGTTCAATTAGGCTGATAGTGAGTACACTTCATGAAATGTCTTTTTATGCCTTGTCAACTGTCAACTGTGTCACAATGACGTTTTGATTCAAGTCCTAGGAAGTGTCAAACAAATTGTTTTATAATGTCAGTGTGACGTCATTCTATTGTGGGTCCATTGGGCTGATAGAACAATTCAAACCATGACGTTTTTATGTAATGGGACATACATATAAACATTCATCATCATCATCATGTCAGCCGAAAGACGTCCACTGCTGGACATAGGCCTCCCCCAAGGCTTTCCACTCAGACCGATCTTTTGCTTTTCGCAACCACCGCGCTCCCGCGATAATGACGAGGTCGTCACTCCATCTTGTTGGAGGCCTACCTACAGCTCATCTTCCGGTCCGCGGACGCCACTGCAGAACCTTCTGACCCCATCGGCCATCAGCCCTGCGAGCAATGTGCCCCGCCCACTGCCACTTCAGTTTACTATTCCTCGGGCTATGTCGGTAACCTTAGTTCTACTGCGGATATCATCATTTCTGATTCTATCACGCAGAGAATATAAACATGTAACTAAAACACTAAGCAAACAAACCGACAGAAACAGCCTTATATATTTTTTACTATTTAAAGATGAGCCAGTATTCATAGATTGCTTGCGGAGGCCTAGTTTATCGCGTGACAAAATGTAGATAAAGTATCCACATCCAGCGTCTCTCTCGTACTTATATACGTACGTGTCAGAAACCGCGCACCGAATTTAAGAAAATATGGTTTGAAAACGCAAAAGTAAATACTTATTTTGTTATAAACTTTATTATCTATGAAATAAGGTCCGTTTGACTGGCTTGAATTTTAATACAGATTTTTATAGATTTTTGAAAAATAATCCAAAAGCTAATTTTATTTTTCGCGTAAATTATTAGTAAATAATAATCTTTGAATCAGGGGAACAGTTATTCTTTGTAAATTGTTGGCTGTGAATCAAAAAGTACGTCACGGAAAATTATAAAAATGATAGTTTCGAAACGTACAGACCCACTTCATATGACATCTCGTTTGCTAAAATCAAATCACTTTCATTTTTAAACCCCCCCATTCTAGACCCCTTTTCAAATATTTAGAAAAATTTCCAGTTTTAATATTTTCTGAGAAAAACTGCTGTGACATACAGACAGACCACGAAGTCTCACCATTAGGGTTCTTCTTTACCATTTTAGGACGGAACCCTGATAACACCGCGTCTGTCTATTTGTGGAAGCAGAGCCCTATTGGCTACAAACCGCCAAAAGAATCCAACAGGAGAATAACGAACGCTCTTTTTGAAAGCAATTGGTCAACCACCAAGAACTAAAAGACAGTAGAGAAACTCGGAATCAGGTTTAAAACCAGTAAAATATTGAGTTTTATTGCCCATGTAACTCTGTCGTATTTATTCGGTTAAAGTGTAAAAAAGATTTATTCCAAAAATAATGTATTTATTATTCAAAAAAATCGAGATTTTCAAACAATTTGGTTTTGTGTCCTCGGAAACTTATTATATAACCACCTTAGGTGTCTAAGATCTATTCTGAAGGTCAAGTGGCAGGACCGGGTCTCTAATTCTGAGGTTCTGCGTCGCTCTGGGATGGATGGCATGGAAGCTCTTCTCATGCAGCGCCAGCTCAGGTGGTGTGGGCACGTCTTCCGTATGGATGACCACCGGTTACCCAAAGTTGTCTTCTATTCTGAGATGGCAGAGGGTAAACGAAAGCACGGCGGTCAGCATCTGCGCCACAAAGACGTGCTTAAAAGACACCTAAACGCCTGCGCTATTGACCCGTCCGGTTCCGGAGGAGCTCGCTTCAAAGAGGTCTTCGTGGCGTACTACTACCTTTAAGTCTATCAGAACTTTTGAGGAAAACCGGCTGAAAACGCTTGACCTAAAACGCCAAATTCAAAAAGATAGACCCAAGCCCTCCTATACCTACACTTACAACTTGCAGGGTCAGCTCTACTGTATAACATGCGACAGGATATTTAAAACTAAGTTTGGTCTAGCGAGCCACATTAGAGCTCACGCTAGGAAATAAATTGTATATTTAAGTATTTAATTATATATTTTAAATTTAAAAAAAAAATCTGGGTCGCCGTCATCGAAATCGATGAGGAGGACTATATATATATATGTAGGATCGGGTGGGATAGGAGGCTGACCATCAGGTCGATCTCCCATTTTAATAAATCAAGTTTTTAATGTAATGGAGGGTATTTTTACAAACAAAAATTAAATTATTTACAACAAAGATCAATCAAACAGAAATCAAATTTTATAGTGGGTATTTTACAAAATAAACAATTACTGGCCCAAAGGGCACCACAGATTACACGCCGAAATGTGGCGAGAGGCAGAGTAACGGTGTACAGGTAGAAAACAATAATTATGCCGAAAGGCAGCTACAACAAGTGGCTACTCATGTAGCTGCACAGGTGTATAGGCACTGAGGCCAAGCAGAGTAATACCGACAGATTTGCCGGGAGCTGGGGAGCTCACTCCTGAGTCGAACCATAAGTTTGACTGCCTGCACAACCAGGTGCAAGGGTTTATATACCCGGCTAGGCTTGCCCTTTCCAGGCACCCCACTCCCAGACAACTCTGTCCATTGGCGCGCGGAAACGCGTCACGTGTCTACTCCATATTTAAACTAAAAAGACCTTAATTCTAAATCAAATTGACATTAGAAATAATCAAATAATCCAATATTAATTACTGTTTACATATCACAATTAAATAGCAGCTAATTTAAAAACAAATTGACAGATTAACAATCCGCAACACTCGTAATGAGAACTAATAACAAATTTACTCGAAGCAAGTTGTCAAAACAAAACAATAACGAATCATAAAATCATGTCTCTAATTATTATAAAGAATCACATATTTTAAAACAGCCATCAAAACAAGCGTTTTTGTTACCAACGTAAACAAGTAAAAATTTAAAGAATGACAGCTACCATTATGACGTTTTATGTTCGAAGTGACAACTGGCTCCGACATATATATATATATATATACCACTGCTGAAGAAACGCCGCAAGAAACTCAACAGTCAGTCGTTTTTTTTAAATACTATTTATGATATTATACAATTATAAAGCTTAACCTAGCATTATACATAAAACAATGAATTTAACATAAAATAAAAAATAAAAAATATTCAAGCGAAGTTTAAAGGTATTTCAAAATTGAGCTCTGTTCTTATATTTTTACTTTTAAATGTGGCTATGTTTTGCTGCAATGAACATCGTAATTTAATGAGCTGTTGAAGCTGTCATCCGTTCCTGGAAAAGAGATGTGAGCGACAAAGTTATACAAGTTTTTGATGTGTTTCTCGTTAGTGTGTTTTTGTTTGCATAATTACTTGGAAAATTTTCGGGCTTCGACGCGCGGCCATTAAACCTTTATTACAAAATTGGATTGGATTTTTTTTAAATCGCATTTCTCAACAACAAATGATAATACCGTAAATTTCTAGTTAAAATTGTAATCGTCCGAGAAATATGGACGACATTACTAGCATTTCAAACTCCTAATTAGACTGCGATTCGACGGAAAGATCTTATAAGCACTGTGACGTCATGTAAAAAGTCGGCCATATAAACTCCATGTTAAATTCTGTTTTTCTAGAAAGAGATAGTAATAAAATATTTGTTGGCTTATAATTGTCTTGGTTATTTTTATAGCTTTGCTATATAATTTGATAATAACATACATAATAAATATTTTTTGAGCTATTTAATGATGAGGTATGAAGATAATGTAGAAAATAAAAAGTATACCTTTACTTTATTTTTTAACTTTGTGGGCGTAATTTATATAAGGTGCTAACAAATTAGTCACGGATATTTTAAGAGATAATAGATTACAATAAATCAATTAATTTTTAACTGTAATTAAGGAACCTTTGTATATAATTTTATTGTTTTAATTTACCGAACAAAAAAAATAAATAATAATCTTTAAAATAATCACCCTATTATGCAATTGTCAAGATGTTAAACACTGGCTGTCATGTCACGTCAAAAGTTGTTTTTCGTAAATGTCATTATGACTCGGCGGGAAAATCCCACTGTAATTTGAGTCGCGATAACATGTAACCATGTTTGAGCACTCGATATGTGTGTAGCGGTAAGGCATAGCGCTAATTAATTAAATTTCTTTGCAACCGACACAATCAGAGAGCAAATTGCATGACATTGACATTCAAGTATTTTAATTATCAACTTTTAAGAGGCCTTTTGAATGATAGTTTAAAGAGGTTCTAGAATGTCTAAAGAGGTCTCATTTAATGATCTTATTAACAGGGTGTTTTAACGTAGCAAATTTGTTTCCTAGTTTTCTCCAAAAAAAACATAAGAAAACCTATGATGTTTCATACTTAAATGTACTCCGAGAACCGAGTACTATCAGCTGTAAAAATATCCGTGACTAATTTGTAAGCACCTTATATGTATATCCAGCCAAATGGCAGTTTTTTAAATAGCCTCTGAGCTAGGACAGACGGACATAGTGAAACTATAAAGGTTCTTCAAAGGTTTGTTAGCTACGGAACCCTACATACAAAGAAAATATAAAATAATGTATGAAAGTCAGATAAAAGAGTAGGAAATATTGACGACTGTATTGTTTGACAGTGCTTTTATTCAGTTCCTTTTCTGCTGCAACGTAAAATGGCGTCCGCAAAAACCGGGCCGGTTTAACCACGTGGGCGAAAAAGAGTCGACTCGCGCGTTTTAGCTCGTACAGCAGTAGTTGCACGCTTTATTGTGTGTGATATTTTACGTTTACTAATGTTTTACCTTAACATCATTTAACAAACTTTCAATTCGCAAAGAGATACTTCCTTCGGCATTGTTTTATATTTTTTGTGGGCAATAGTCTAATTTGACTTATTTAACAAAAGATAAAAAGATAAAAGTCATTTAATCAGTAAGTACACATTTACACGTCAAGAATTTACCAGCGCTTCCCAAGAGGAGATCCCTGCTGAGAAGAAACTCCGCAAGAACCTCAGCAGTCACTCATTTTTTAATCATATTTCATATTACAATGGTGATACTTAGTCTAAGCATTTTATAAAGCTATAAATATGAAATATAAATATAATATCAAATAACATGCGTAGTTCAGCAGGAAAACATGCCAAAAATCTTGGGAGAGAGATAGAGAGAAAAGAAAATAAAAAACACCTACTTGGATAATTATATAACCTATGTAATATGCAATGGTTTGAGTACAAACACGTTTGCGAAATGAAAGTTTGTAAAATGATATAGTTTGTCAAATGATGATTTGATCTAAAGTCAGAATACCAATATTTTAGCTTTATAACGTATATACACAGTCAAGGAAATTGACTCCTAGAACACCTTGGATTATGTCAAAGTAACACTAAATAAAATCATAAAAACCCTCTTGCGTTTTGATTGATTACGTCACTTTTACCTAGTCTTAAGTCGTCAAGGAATTATTTTTCTTTACTGTATATATTTCGCCAAAGCTGAGTGTGTCTGGAACTTGTTTATTGACGACAAATTTAGCGTAGTTCGTAGTGACTCTGCCTCCGAAGCTAGCGGTCCCAGTGTCGATGCCCGGGCAATTTAAGTGATGAACGAGAGTTTTTTTTTTCTGAGTCTTGGGTGTTTTCTATGTATAAAAGTATTTGTATGTAAGTAGGTTTAGCTTAGTTTGGGACCAGGTCAGTTTGTTTGAGATTATATACCCTATTTATTTTTATTTAAAATGTTAGTCAATTAATATCGCTAGCAGTGGGTTTAAGTCGGTAATTCATTTGCCAATAGGGTCGAGATCAGTATAAAAATGTATTGTCTGGGGACGTTTAAACTATTTCGAAAAGACATGTTTTTAAAATTTTCGTCCGTACGTTTGATTTCAAATGATTTATTACATTTAACACATGGGTCCCCACGAAAACTTTTGCATCTCATTTGGGTACTAAATTAAGTTTGACAATTAGTACAAAGCCAAATTCAACCCAACTAGTGAATAAAAACTGCAAAAATGTCATCAAACGTAACAATCTTATAACTGCTGCAGTACTAATGAAAATACAAGAAAGTAAAGGCACAACCAACAAAAACAAATAACAAGCGGTCGTAACGTTTACTCATGTTAATTATTGCAACGATTGCACTAGTAGTAAAACCATTGTTTCGGCGTGTCGTCTCTTTCAGTTTCAAGCAGTTAAAACAAGACAGAAGCAAGTATCCAAACACAAACAAGTTGTGTTCATAGCATAGTGGTTAATAACTGGGAGAGTGAGAGCAAAACGACTGCCTTGAGTAAGAATTTATAAATGAACTTTTAACTGAGGCGATTATTTTGAAGTTAGATTACTTACGAATCTAGCGGTCCCGGATACGTTTTTCGGAAAAATATTTACGCGATGAACGATGCGTATTTTGTTTCTGAGTCTTAGATATTTGCCAAGTTTTTATGAAGTAGGTACGTATTTATTTTATTTCTGTGTTTAGTTGTTGGCGTGTTGTCTTGTAACTGCCTGTAATTTTGTCTTTAAACATGACATATTTAGCAAACAAAATTTGTTGTTACAATAACTTGCTTGTTTAACTGTTTTTACGACATTAAGGAGAAAGAATTTAATACATATTTAATTTTACTGCAGTAAACCGTCGTAACAACTTTTTTTTTATGGCATAGGGAAGGCATACAAGCACACAGGCCACCTGATGGTAAGTGGAAACTGTGACCGATAGACATTCGCATTCACAAGACTGCAAGCCTAAGACTGAAAATGCATTGCCAACCCTGAGGACTAAGATGGAATGCCTCTATGCTATTCATTACACCGGCAGCTGTCTTATCCCCAAACCGGAACACAACAATGCAAACACTGCTGTTTGGCGGAAGGTTAATGAATAACATGGTGGTAGCGATCCGGACGGACCCTGCACAAGGTCCTACCATCCGCAAACAACATTGGTAAAGGTAAAAAAAACCATCATAACACTATTTAAAGCTAAATATCTAAAGTGTTCCTTGAGGTGCAGTTCCGAAAAGACTGGCAGCATTTCTTCTTTATACAGTGATTTAATTTTACCTTTTAATGCCAAGATATCCTAAACATTTAAAAGAATATTTCAACATAAAATACACTAGAAAACTCCATCTACCCATTCCTAGTCCCTGGCGGTCGCGCCGTACGTTTGGTTAAACAATAATCTCCCTCTTTGTGATTTTACAGACTTCAAAATAAGAACATTTTTTTCCTTCCGCATTAAACAGGGCATATCTACTAGCAAACTCGTCTTGAAAAATCAGCCTTCTTTAAAACCGGACAGGATTGAAATTGCTTTATTAACTGAAATGTATCTATGTAGGTTTTTGGAAGAAGGGCAGAATTTGCCAACAGCTCATTAGGAGCGATCTTTCTGCCTCTGTTCTGAGCTGGATTTAATTTCCTTGTTCTTTGACAAGGGCTTAACGACTTACTTTCAACACCTTTTAACCTAAAAAAGGCTTCGTGATTTTATTACTGTACAAGAAACTTTATGAGAATAATTCTACTACTTATCCTATTTCAATTATTTACAGTTCAACTAACTGATTAGCAATTATAGACTTTCGTGTTTCTTTTTTACCCGACTGTGGCAAAGCCCAAAAGTCGTATATATGTTCGACTCAATGTCCGCTCGTAACTGCTAAACGATTATACCGATTTTAATAAACTATACGTGGTTAGATTCGCCTGAATCACGAGAGTGTCATTGGCAATATTAATAGTACATTATGATACAAGTGTGCTAAGTTGACCATTGTATACAAGTCGGTACTTATTGTGTGCGCACGAGCGAAAGCGAGTGCGCCACAAGAAAGCCGCGTATATTATGGTCACAGGCACACGTGTTACATACGAGGTTTTTCAACACACTCGCGAAAAAAAACAAGACTTCATTTAGTCAAATTATAATTAATTATTAAAACAGTTGGTAAAATTACAATTTGCCGCATAAAAACTGTTTGTTGCTAAGAAAAAAAAAGGTATAACCCGACTAAATTATATCGCTTCTTCTTCGTACTTACAACTTGGTACTAGGCTACAAATGTAAATTGTTTGGGTTAATAAACTAAAGGCACTTGTGCGTAATATACTGAAAAAGCACGCGTGTTTAATATCTAGGTTTATGAGCCAAAAATCGGTGGAATAAAAAGGTCGTTTTGAGCAGGTGTGTTGAAAAATTATTTAAATGTGTTAGCAAAATAATAAATAAATACATGAAAAGTAACATTACTTTGACGACATTATCCAAACGGCAGTTGGGTTTTTTTAAAGCTTGATTTTCGTTAGACTTGTGTCTAAATATTTTTTTCTCTTAGGAATGTAAACGCCATTTTCCTTCCTGTATTTAAGTAATAATTGTGGTACTTTTTTTTTTTCGAAAGTTGAGATAAAACCATTTGTGGTGGTAGATAGAACCTACCGGGCCCATCTAGATAATTACCACTATCTTGCCCACTGTTGAGCAGCACTGCAGTATTTACACTATCTCAAGATTGGCAACGCATTTGAAGCCTTAGGATTGCAGTTTGGAGATTGTAGTCTTGAGATTTCAAATGTAAGATCTCACTTACAATCAGGTGGCCTGAGTGCTCGCGTGCCTTCTCATTGCCGTAAAAAAAATCTATACCGTACATATTAGCTGATATTTCGATTAAAAAAATATGTTTTACATTAATCTTAGCTTACCTTTAATGAACTTAGCTTAGCTTTAATAAATAATAATAAATGCAAAAGTTTGTATGTTTGTTACTCATTCCCGCCTCGACAGCTCAACGGATTAAATTTGACGCAGAGATAGAGTAGTCTGGAATAGGACATAGGCTACTCTTTACCCCGGAAAATTTGACAGTTCCTGAGGGAAAAGCGATAAACGGCTTCTACGCGGACGACGTCGCGTGAAAGAGCTTGCTTATTTTATTTACATATCGTCGGCTTAGTGCAAGAAGTCATTAAAGGCATAAAGTTACTAAGTACAGGTACAATCACAGGCGGATTCGCCACGACTTACTCTTTCTAACGCACTGACCCATTTCTTTTTACGTTAAGTAATTTCGATGTTACAGCAATGACATTAAGTCATTAATTTCAATTTTTGCTTTATTGATTTGACGGAAATGGTTTATGACCATTAGTTACTTTAATCAAAACATCTTTTTTTATTTTTACACATTTTATTACGTTTGAATATTCACTAATGTTACTTATTGACTTTAAAAAATAAAATAATATGAATATCGCTCTGAAAGTATTTGAGCTAGAATTCATTATATGCATATAGTTACTTTTAGCAAACAGTAAAACGAAAAAAAATGTTATAATAACGCTTTAATGATTTTTAACAAAATAAGCATTGGATGCATATTACTACTTTTACTTAAGTATAAAATCACTAAAGTACATTATACAGTTTAAAAAAAAATAGGAAACAGCATTAATGGCAGCCAGAATGATTTTTTAAAGTAATCAATGATAGTTATCGATTTTAGTTGTGTCCAAAGATACGTAATTCAAGTGATTAAATTATGGTTAATGACTTTTGACAAATAAGTTGTTTCAATTTGAACACCTTTAGTGAAATTATTCTTGCTCTGATAAGTTCATATTTCAACTCTTTTATGCCTACCTACGAGTACGTCTTGCTCTCGCGGTAACCCGCCACTCGTTCGGTCATCGCGATCGAAGTCATACCGTTGCAGCTGCGACCAGGGATGGACGTTATGCGAGATGGTAGTGACTTCTTACAAAATGAAGCGAAATAATATTAACATTAAGGCAAGACGAGGATCTTTGATGCTAGAAAAGATTCTAAATAAAGCGAATGAAGAGCGCTTGTACCTATTGTCATTAAATTATAATAAGATACGTTCAAATTGCTTATGCTGTTAAGTTATAGTGTAGGTAAGTAAGTACTTAGTTAAGTATTTCATTTGCAAAAGACTGATTTTACACGATGGGCGAGATTTTGTATAGGTACTTAGGTTTTGTTTTGACCATCACCTGAGGCGAATAGTGTTTATTTATATCTCATAATAAAGATCACAAATGCGGATTTAATTACTTAAAAAAGATGTCCTCTAAATGTCGTCCCCCTACACGTGCACATTCATCAAAACGGAGCCTCGCGTTTTGTACCACTCGCAGCATATTCTGCGTAATGTTGTTGATTTCGATAGCAATCTTTTTTTGGAAATCACCTATATTTAGACCGTGGGTTGTTAATAAAAGCTCTGGTTTTGAGATACCCCCATCGAAACAAATCCATAGGGGTCAAATCGGGCAATCTCAGCGGCCACGGATTTCTCCAAAGCGGTTTATCAATTTTCGAGGGAAATGTTCGCGAAGCACGTTCATCGACACTGTGGCCATGTGTGGTGTAGCACCATCCTGCTGAAGCCAGGCGTGTGATGAATAGGACGGATGTACAAGCAATTTAGGCAAAAATTAATCAGCTATCATTTTCCTATAGTTTTCAGTACCTATTTACATTTTACTGCAAGGCATTTTCAAAAAAATAACCCCCAATAATTCTATTCAAGGATGAGGTAGACCAAACAGTAACTGTCAGACAATGCAAAGGTCTTTGGTGTTTTAAACGTGGATTAGACGATCGCGGGCCCCAGTAGCGACAATTTTGCTTTACTACATCCTTGTTGACATGAGTACTCATGTGAAAATGGGCCTTGTCACTACAAAAAATGCAATTTATGGTACGAAATCTGTGCAACATTGTGTCACAAAAAACTTTGTGTTTGGTTAAATCACTTTCATTAATTTCTTGAACCAGTTGAATCCTATAGAGATGAAACTTCAATTATTTTTTCAATATTTCATGCATTGAGAACTTTAGGAATCTTAAAGAGAGCTGCTCTCTTTCGCACTGAAAGTCGTGCATTTTCCTGTAAACTCCGTTGCACACTCAATATGTGTTCCGGCGTCCGTGTGTGCTGGGGCCTGATCTCGGTATATTATGAGCCGAAGAAGTTTCTCGCAACCTTTGCACCCATGACCGAATAAATTTTACACTCGGCCCGTCTCTTAACGAAATTATATAGCGTGCAAACGCTTCAACTGCATAAGAATGACGGCGTTCTGACCATTGAAACAAGAAAATAAAATTCGCAATATTGAACCGTGTAATCCCGCCAAATGTCAAAACCCATTTTTTTTAATTATAAAAATGACTTTTTGAAAATATAAAAAATCTGCCACCGGCCACCCTGTATAAAATGTATTTTACTTTTGATCTTAATGGGTGACAATCAGAATGCTGATTTGAAACTACAGTCTTTGTCGGATATTAAAAATGGCTTAGGGTCACCTAGACACATTCAAGCACAGAAAGATACGCCGCCAGTCCTTCTTACTAATATTAAGGAAGTAGGACAGTTTACGGTTTGCTAAAAATGTGCAATGAAAAAATAATACCCTCGGAACTTCACCACTGGTACCGGAACTTGCCAGCCAAAGAGTGTCGTGATTATGTCCCTGAAGAAATGTCTTCTAACTCAGAAGACGTAGAGTAAAAAAGATGGACGTCAAGGGTTTTTTTTTACTCTTTTTCGTACCTTCTGTATTAGTTCAATCAAAAGCTGATGTCTTTATTTAAATTTTTAGAAGTTTTCACGTTTTACCTATACTAATAGTGCTTGCTGTTGTCTGGAATTATTATAATATTAAGTTCGTCTATCAACAATGAATATTTCATTATTATTTTAGTTTGAAGTTAAAAATAACGTCATTACGAAAATTTTGTGTTATTTTTGTGGTCTTGCAGACTTTATAATCTGTGAAGTAGAATTAAATAAATCTGTTTATTCGTTGTTGATTAATAAGTAATATTTATAATGCTTCTAAGTTAATAATTACGACTGATTAAACCAATTTTGTTATAGAAAACTATGTTTCCCGATTTATTTGTAATGAAAATAAAAAATAACTAATTGTAAGTTCCCTTAAGAGCGAGAAAGACAAAAAGTCACTAACTACATATTTAGGCTTTTAAAAAAGTTATTTGACTTTATTGTACAAAGTTTTTAATTGGATTTAATAGTAAATACATTTAGCTAACCACTGATGTTTAATTTTTAAATCTAGAACCGAACCTATTACAATTATGGTCATTTGACTGTGTCAAAACTTTGAACCCGTTTTTCTCCGACTTGACTTTTTGTTAGTTAATGACTTCTTGCACTAAGCCGACGATATATGCACTTTAAATAACTACCGTACTGTTATTCCACGATTCAGAAAAATATTGCTTAGAAATGATTATGTTAGACTGAAATACTAATGGATTTTTAAGAGAAGAGATAATATTTTTATAAGAAATAGAAAACTGAATGAATTTTAGTTTCTCAACGATAATTTTATTAGAACGTCAAAGGTTTTGAAATTTTTATGCATCTTATTTTAAAGCTTTTTAGAAAAGAAATGCATATAAGAAATATCAATCAAATTTTATTTAAACTTTATTAACGCCTTTATAAATAACTAAAAATGTTCAAAGCCAACTCAATTACGACAAAAAAATGCTGTTTATAATATACACTCTGTTTTTTTTATTATTTATTTATTATTTATTTATTTATTTGATATAAACAGTTACAAAACATTAAAAACAAATGTAACACAAACCATGCAAGGTTTTCCTGTACACCTGGATCGCCGAATACATCATATTACTAATAAAATAATCGTGCAAATGTTAGCTCAACGGCGGCGGGGAAAAAATGGATAGAGTTATTCTAAGAAGACTGTTTTTTTTTGTTGTCATTTTATTCGCAACGATTATATATCATATCATATCATAACAACGATTTTAAACAAAAAAAATAGTAATTTTGTAATAGCTGTATAAGTTTCTTCCTTTATCCAGCAACTAATCAAAAATTGCTGATTGTTTGACCAATAATTACTTTAAAATCACTTTCCCCCTAGTATGGCAATGACAATTTCTTCTCACTACTGAGATAAAAATATTTGTGAGCTTTTTTTTGAGTAAAAAGAGAGAGAAAAGAAGCAAAAAATGCGTGACGTAATTCAAGGAATAATTTCTAATTTAATGTTTAAGTTCCAATTCAATGTTTCTTGTAGCCTTTACCCAACAGTAGGTTATATAGAAGCTGATTGGTTGGTTTGTGAATGTTAGCTATTTCAAACCCAAACATGACGAACTCACAAAAATCATGGATAAACTTATTTTAAAATTGTCAATATAATGCGGCTCGGTAAAGTTATTCCTCGATATTTTTTTATCGCCATTTATCGACAAAAAATACGGCAGTTTGTCCGTTTTGTTCATTCGTTTTTTTTAAAGGACAGCGCAGTACAAAGAAAAAGGACAAAGCCAGTTAGCGTGTGTTGTTTTAGAGCGTAATTGCACTTTTGCAGTTGACTGGTGACAATCGCTGGCACCAAACGTTTTAAATTGGACTACCTTTTGTATGCTGTTTGTTACTGGCAAATTATGTTAGTCCTTTTTAGGGTTCCTTAAATCTAGTAAAATTAGGCTAGTAATTAATATATAATACATCTGCCCTTAATTTAAAAATCTTTTCAGTGGCATGTGAATATTCGGTAAACAATGCAAAGCAACGCTGATCACCGGGTTCCATGTACACGTATATCACCTATCACCTGTCATTGTAAGGATGGTGGAATAGGAGGCTGTTCCTACCTTGACTTGGCGTTTGTGACAGGTGGAATAAAGAAATATTTGAAACGGATAAAATTTTAGTCAAGCTTTTATGTATTTGGAAGTAAAGATAAAGATTTCACGGGTTTATATTTGAACTGCAAAAGATGCTCTATCAGCCAAATGGAACCGTGACCTTCTATAGGACCCTGATCCACCATGGAACGGTGTCACAATGACAATTTTTTTTTTTTTAATAATTGTATATAATTTTAATTTGACATCTGGAGACTCTTTACATCTCCAAAATTGACCGTGGAGACTTTCTACATCTCCCTTGTTTTGTGTTTTTTTTTAATTATATTTAATTCTTAATTTTAATTTGACATTTGGAGACTGTTTACATCTCCGAAATTGTATTATTTATTTTAATCCGACATTTTGATAGATTTAATTATTATTACTACTGGGACCTGTACATCCCTGTGACATTTAAATTATGTAGCTTAAGTTTAGTATTGTAATAAGTGATTTATTTAGAAAAAAGGCTTACTGTTGAGTTTCTTGCGGCGCTTCTTCTCAACAGTGGTCTCTTTGGAAGCGCTGGTAGACTCAGACTTGTAAAAGTGCCTACAGGGCCTACTTACAAAACTTAAAAAAAAAAAAAAAACAATCGCGTTCAAATTTGCACTTACTTGCATCTAGCTTCGGTTGCAGTATATTTTGGCACTTTTGTGTCATAGAACACGAAGATTGCCAATAACTAGAAACTAGTAGTACTTTTCTTGGGCTTTATTCTACAATGTTTTTATCTCTATTTGCTATAAATTGTCAACGTTACGATAGCTCTTTTTAAAAACAATACAATAACGATAGGTGTACAAAGAATGAAGAATAAAGCCCCTGTTGTTATTTACAAGCTCCGCGTTTTTGCGGTGTTTGTTAGTTTAAAAGCTGTTGCAGCCCCGAAAACTAAATTTCTGTTTCACATTTTTAGACAAATACAATTGTGTATTTCAGGATGGTCTGTCCGTTACGCAACAAAACGATTCGTACTGTATCGGCAAGTAAACACAAATACAACCGGAAAGGTTTAAATCATGTTTTTGTTTAATCTTCCCACGCCTGACAAAACAGTTAAATGAAAACAAAATGGCGGACGCACTCCAATTTACATTTTGAATTTAAAACTAAAAAGAAACAAGTCCCTGGCGAGATCCATTGGAATTTGAAGCTTGACGTTCGTAAGCAAAGCTCAAAATATATTATAGTTTTGCTAGAGTTGTTTCTTATGATTTTTAAATGTGTGATTGACTTGAACGCGATATTGGAAAGGCTGATTGACGTTTTGGCCGCGGGCGGAGTGGTTGAATTGGTCGATTAAAATAACGTTTACTTAAAATTCTGCTCTGAAAAAGAATGGTAGGTATGTTTGCTGTAGGGTTTTTTATCCAAAATAGAAAGTTTAATGAACTTAAAACGTCACGTCCGTTTCCAAGACTGAGTCCGGATCTGGAGCAGGTACTTTTTCGGAAGATTTAAACATACACATCTCAACGCCATTGGGAGCCCATAGCACAGACTTCCAGGTGGAATGCGTGGGCATCATTATGGCTACAAAAGCAATCGTGCAAAAGAAAGTAAAGGACCTCCCTATCCGAATACTCTCCGACAACCGATCAGTTCTTCAAGCCCTACAGTGCTACACGGCAACATCAGGGCTAATTTACGAATGTCACAATGCCCTTTCCCAGGTATATAACATCAACCCCGTCACCCTACAGTGGATAAAGGGACATAGTAACTCACGCGATAACGATGCAGCTGACGTACTCGCGAGAAGGGGCTCAGAAATGGAACTGATAGGTCTTGAACCATTTCTGCCCCTTCCGACCAGCTGGCTAAGAAACAAACTGCGCCTAATTACCAAGGTAAAACACCAACACTACTGGAGCATACTAAACACCTGCAGGCAAAGCAAAGCGGCCCTTCCGATAGTCAATCCCAGACTGTCGCGTAAGTTACGACTTCTCAAAAGGGCCCAACTCCGATTGTTAACTGGAGCCATAACTGGCCTTGCCTTGTTTATCAAACACTTATTCACTTTAGGTGTTACAGACAGCCCCCTGTGCAAAGCGTGTATGACGGCGGAGGAAACCGTAGCCCACGTCATCATGGAATGCCCTGGGGTTGCAACATACCGGGCACGGCACCTAACACCGAGGTCACTACCAGACGCCGTCGGCAACATCAGGGGTCTCCTAGGCTTTCTGGTGGAACTTGGAACCACTCACCCAAAATAGGCGCATATATAACTCGTCGAGATGCGGAAAAGAGCCCGCCACAACCTATAACCTATAACGTCACGTCTGTTTATCTGTTTGTCCAGTTATTTTACGTAGATTATTGTTTGGAATAACGTAGGTGAAATGTAAATATTATACTAGTGTGTTCAGATGAGTGTCTTTGTGTATATAATAATTATTTGAAGAAGCCTTGGAGAGGCTTTTATCCCACTGTAACCATTCAAATAAAATGCTACAGAAGCAGAAGAGAAAAAAGAAGGAGAAGCCTGTCATGGTTCTCAATTAATTATTTTGTACTTTTGCTGTCTCGAATTACAGAGTATCTATATAGTTAGTATATATTTTAAAGGACAATGGGCTAAAATGTCCCCCCCTACAAAGATGAAACATGTCTCAGTTTATAGATCTTGGCAACATGATGTATTTTTAGTATTGCAACAATCGCCATATGTATGGGGCTCACTTGGAAAATCATAAGCCTTTCTTGCCTTGCCATCAAAATAGTTAGTTGGGTTCTATTGAACATAAGGACATGCTTCTCGTGACTATTGTAGGTTGGGGAGAGGGTCCATACATAATTGCCTATCACCCTTTAAAAAGAAAGCTTATGCCAGGTCTTGACAGAAGCGCGTGGAGCTAACCCCATGCTAACTTAAGTTTAGTCCACCAGAGTAAATAGGTACTCTTCAACCGAACAATTGTCCTCACATTTAATATCTATGGACTTAAATAAACATTTAAATAAACATTTCCTCGTGTGTTCATTCTGTAAGCGCTCATACGACTTACCTTGTATAAACAAGGAAAAGCTATTTAATTTAATGGATAAAACACGTCGAGAGAAATGGACTTGCAGCAAATGTCTGCAATCAAAAATTAATCATAAGAAATGTAATTCACTGTCACCGGCTATGAAAAAAAAGGGGCTTGAAGTTGCATCAGCTTCACATGTTAAGACAATAAACCAAAAAATCACTGCCATTGAAATCTCACCTCCTGTACTTGCGCAACAACAAGATAATCCTATACCAGAGGATAATATAATGCAACCTGGACAACACTCAAAACAATGCTCTTCGTCTCCACATAAGTCGGAAGACAATATAACATACCGGAAAAAAATTCAAGTAAATGTACACACTGAAAATTCATTTGAATTACTGTCAGATGATGAGGAATCCGACTGTTCTTCATCGACGATGACTCCAAAACCAGAATTCAATAGAAGTTTTAATGAGCTACGTTTAAATAACAGTTACAAATTGGACGAAATGTCGAGTAGAATTGTTAAACTTAAAGAAAAATTGCTCTCAGCTGAGCATGAAATTGAAAACCTATTATCAGAAAACAGCGCTTTAAACAAGAGAATTGCTGAATGTGAACTGAAAATTAAGCAATTAACACACGTATGCAAATCCGCTACGACAAAGAAAAAAAAGAATTATAAGACTGAGATAGCATTGAAAACTAAACTGCATTTTTCCCCTACGGCCGATGAGGAACCAAACTTGGTTCCGCAATGCGTTTTGGAAACTCCTAGAGCGGAGACAACCTTAGAACCAAATGAAACTAATGTCACGCAGGCCACGCAGCCCTCCCAACCTGAAAGAGAAAATATAATAAAAACAGCGATCTCGTCACAAAAACCTGAAAAGGGACACTACCACAAACTGCATTTTTCCCCTACGGCCGATGAGGAACCAAACTTGGTTCCGCAATGCGTTTTGGAAACTCCTAGAGCGGAGACAACCTTAGAACCAAATGAAACTAATGTCACGCAGGCCACGCAGCCCTCCCAACCTGAAAGAGAAAATATAATAAAAACAGCGATCTCGTCACAAAAACCTGAAAAGGGACACTACCACAAACTGAAAAACAAGTCTGACAAAATCTATAGTAATCAATTTTTGGAAGACTTTGATAATAGAACAAAGCATGAGTTACCAAAACGAAAAATAGTCATCTTATCGGATCAACAGGGTATTAATCTTGGATCATCATTGAATCGCGAGTATGGCGAGTTTTTCAATATAATGTGCTACTCGTACCCGGGAGCACATTCAAAATATATTCTTCATCTGGCGATGAGTATAATACACTCCCTTAACAAGGATGATTTTTTGATATTACTTGTAGGAAGCAATGACAGCAATCCCAATGAAGTATTTGCAAACTTATATTGTGCTATTGATCATTCTCAGAACACTAATATTTTGATATCGCAAATTCAGAATTCTGTGCATTTAAATGTAGGTCCATTAAACAAGATGTTTAAATTAATATCAAACCAATTTCAGAATTGTGAAATTTTAGATGGCGACCTTGACCAATGGCACTATGGAAATAAAGAAAAGTATGTAAACTATGTGACAAAAAAAATATTTCATCAGATCGCATGTTCTTTGTACACGTCCTGGACTCGAAGAAAACTACTGCAATATAGAAACGCAAGAGAAACTAAAAAGGATGTAAACCCTGGCATGTTGACTAGAAGGACATCTGATGAAATACTAGATAAAATAATAATTAACAAGGAAGAAAAATTTTTTCGTCGCTTCTCGGTATGAAAACTTTTTATACTTAATGCACCAAAATATTTCAGGCGCACTGAACAAACAGGAACTTCTCAGCTTTGCCATAAATGACCTTAAGAATACTCAGATTGACGTTGACATTATATGCCTGACTGAAACAAACATGATAAGAGGTACAGAAGGCAACCTAAAGTTAAACAACTTCCAAGTAGCGGCTAGTTATTCTCGAAAGCATTCGAATAGAGGTGGTGTCGCAATACTTCTCCGTAACAATACCGATTACACTACAATTACAGAAATTGAAACTTTCTCGCATTCACATGTCTTTGAATGTTGTGCAGTCAACGTCATGCCATACAACATAATTATAATTTGCATCTATACGAACCGGACACCAATGTCAGTATCATCAATATTATTTAACAAGCTGGAGAGTTTACTACGTGTTATATGCCAAAATAGAAGGAAAAAGTTCATACTTTGCGGTGATCTCAACATAAATACAGGGAAAAGGACAAGCATATCAACTGAGTTGGAGCGCATACTAGAGTGCTACGGTCTACAGTTGATTATTAAGGAGCCAACTAGACTGACGGCTTATTCGCAAACGTGTATCGACCACATCGCCACTAATATTGTGGGGGGAAAAGCGGACATCATTGATCTGGGTTTATCTGATCACACCGCACAGTTCTATTGCATCCCAATTAAGAAGCGCCTTCCTCCACCGATTAAGTGGTGGTACGAATACAGAAGAGACTACAGTGATGATAATCAGCGTAAATTCTTGGAATGCTTGTCTTCCATTTCTTTTATCGATATTCTGTGTGAAACTGAAGCGACAGTAGCATTCAATGGACTTTATAATTTGTTTATACTATTTTATGATCTGTGTTTTCCGACAATAAGGGTAAAGCTTTCTAATCAGAAGTATAAATCGCGCTTGTTGACCAAGGGAATCCGTAACTGCTGCAGAAAGAAAAGACAGCTTTACCTTTTGAGTCGTAAGAATCGAGATTACAGAGCATTATATCAGACATATTCTCGATCATTAAAGAACTGTATTAACTTGCATAAAAGGTCTGAGAATCTTGAATATATTAGAAAGACAGACAGTAAATCTAAGGCCGTTTGGACTGTAATTAAAAAATATACTACATCAGACATTGAAGTAAAATCTATCAATAGAATAATAGTAGACAATAACAATGTTGATGATCCACAGAAAATTGCAGAGTATTTTAATGATTATTTTATTAAGACAGTGAGTAATAATTCGCGGGCAAACCCTGACAATGATATAAGAATCGAAAACAACTCATCAAGTATTTTTTTGAATCCAGTCAGTGAGGATGAACTTGTTAAAATAGTTACTTCTCTAAATAACTCACAAGCCGTTGGTAATGATGGTGTGCGCACGGATATAATTAAAAAATGTATTTCAGTCATTGCACGCCCTCTTGTACATACATTAAATCTATCCTTACATCAAGGCATTTTTCCAGATTTACTCAAACAATCGGTAGTAAAGCCATTACATAAAAAAGGGGAAAAGAGTAATATGAATAACTACCGTCCGGTAACTCTCATACCCATTTTTTCAAAAATTTATGAAAAGGCCATGTACAAGAGGCTAGTTGCATTCTTTGAAAAGAATAATTTAATAAACGAAGAGCAGCATGGTTTTAGGAAGTCCTATAGTACTTCCTTAGCAATGTTTAAGCTAATAAAACAAGTATTGGACTGTATTGATGATAAAATCCCGGTAACAGTGCTCTTCATGGACATGACCAGGGCATTTGATTTTGTATGCCATAATCGTCTTATCACTAAGTTGTCACGATATGGGATAAGAGGCCCCGCACTTGACTGGATCAAATCTTACCTCTATGACCGAACGCAATGTGTAGAGTCTGTTAGGTATTGCTCGGAGTCCAAAGTACTCGAAACATATAGATCGTCTTATGCTAAGAATAAGTTTGGTGTACCCCAAGGTAGCATCTTGGGTCCTCTATTATTTTTGATGTATATCAATGACTTGCCTAATAATCTCACCCAGGAATGCATCTTATTTGCCGATGATACATCAATTATTATAAAAGGTTATAACTTGGCGACCTACGACAGAGATATAAATGATGTACTTGCACAATCTATAACATGGTTAAAAGCGAACAATTTAAAAGTAAATATTGACAAAACTAAGTATATCCAGTTCCACACACATAAAAAACAACCTAAGTTATTAAATATAAGGTTTGATAACGAACCTGTCGAAGAAGTGGTGCAAACCAAGTTTCTAGGTGTATTAATTGACCGGAACTGCAACTGGAAGAGTCATTTAGATCATATCTGTTCTAAGGTCAACAGTTTTGTATATGCCCTTAGAAAAATAAGGCAGACAGTATCCGTACCAGCGGCCTTAATTGCATATCACGGTTATGTCAATTCCTTATTGCGTTATGGTATAGTTCTTTGGGGTAACTGTGTAGATATGGAGAGAGTATTTTTGGTTCAGAAACGTTGTATCAGAGCAATATTCAACCTAACTATAATCGAATCATGTCGCCCATATTTCATTCAAAATGGCATTCTCACTGTGGTGGGTTTGTATATTTTGGAAGTTTGCGTTTTTGTACACAAACATAAGGCTCTCTTTACTAAAAAGCAAGATTTGTGTACAAACAGAGTCCGGAGTCAGTATAAACAAAAATTGTATAAACCTTTAGTTAGATTGGCCCTAAAATCCAAAAACTCCTACATTATGTGTATAAAAATTTATAATAAGTTACCTGACGATTATAAAGAATACAAATTAAGTTTATTCAAGAAAAAGACCAAAGAATGGCTAAACGAGAAATGCTTTTATTCTATTAATGACCTTTTGAATTATAACCATTATTAATTATGTAATTTTATTGTGACATTTAATTTAATATCGTTATTAACAATTGTAATTTCTCTTTTTCTTTCGATTATACTATGTAAGCATAAATTGTGAACGCCTGAGAAGGTAAGGGCTTAGTGAAACTTTATAATAATAGTGCAATTATTGAACACCTATGTACTGTACCTAAATTCTTCACAATAAATTGATTTGATTTGATTTGACTTGTTTCTAAGTTCATGGTGATTGTCTAAAAATCGACATAATAAGGAGGAAAAAAACCGTCTGCCAGAGTATCCTGTCAACCGTCTTTTTTTTAAATTCTTAGTAATATTAGTGTAGTCCGCAGCGCTAGTAAAATCACTCTATATTGCAGAAACGTACAATGTACCGTATAAATGATTTGTATTTAAGTTTGACCATTCCATTTGGTGGTGGAATAACTCTTTTCGGCCTCATTGGCTACCGAGCCGGTGTCTGCGCTCAGCGCGAGCCAAGCGCTGCTCCAGGGAACTTTGTGCATAACTGCGGTGCACACTGATACCTTAATTAGTTAATGTTTCCAACGCTATCCTGCCTTTTGGCCGAAATATCTTTGGCAGAATGCATTTCCCAACCCGCTTTTTTACAGTTGGACGGTTGGGGCACGATACATTTTGTCAAAATATGCTTTTTCTAAAAGGCAGAGAACCGTGTATCTGTTAAAAAAAGTTAGTAAGGTTTTAATAAAATCAGTTGGCCCGTTTAAGACATATCTGCTTTGAAAGAAAGGGTCACGTTTATATTCGGGGTTTATATCAAATAATAATTATTTGTTGTTAGAAACATCACTCCTTCATCATCTGTAGACCTTAGTAACTTGTACAGTTTCTGATTGTATTTACACAAGCTACATTGTGATTAAGTGGAACTGATAACGAAAACAAAGGTGACCGCTTGAACTCTGCGATGCTAAGTATTCAACTACACGCAGTTATCGATTTTTTTTATGGCATAGAGTAGGCAAATGAGCAAACAGGCCACCTGATGATAAGTGGAAACTGTGACCCATAGACATTCGCATTCACAAGACTGCAAATGCGTTGCCTCTATGATAGTCATTACACCGACTGTCTTATTCCCAAACCGGAACACAAAAATGCGGACACTGCTGATTGGCGGTAGGTTAGTGGATAAGATGGTGGTAGCGATCCGGATAGTCGCTGCACAAGGTCCCGCAAAATTGCGTAATTGGCTATAAGTCACTACCGAAGACAATCTTAGAAGTCTTCGTGTAGACGTTGATTCCGACTTTTTTAAAATAATTTGAATTATAAAGCTAATGAAAAAACAAATGTTGCAAAACTGATGACATAATCAATAAACATTACAGTTTCTCTACTCGGGAACTATAAACCGCTGATATTGACCGACCGAAGCATGAAAACAATTCTATAATGAGCGTGGCTATGGTAATAATACTTCTAAAATAATTATTTTATAACCACAAAAACCACAAACAATAACTCATAAACTCACGGCATCCACCTGTTGGCTATTATGATATCGTTTAGTTTTTACATTTTATTTGAAATAAATATCCATTTCTTTAACTCCTTAAGGTTGTTTAAATCGCACACGACGCGTTCAATTTGCGAGAGTACCGGAGGGCCCTTCGCAGGTATTTCCATTCCTAATGAACGGAGGGTCGAGGGGCCGAGGGCTAACGCTCACAACTTAGTTTTGAAAACTTACTCCATGTCAGCATTGCAAGAGATTTTAGGGTTCCGTTACTCGTTAATAAGAGTAAAGTTATATAATAAAAAAGGCTTACTATTTATGTAATATATTTTATGTAATGTAAACTCATTATTGCAAATAAACAACGACAAAACACTTTTGCATCACTATGCATAGGCGAACTTATCCCATATAGAATCCCTTCCAGTTAACCTTGGAGTAGAATAAGCAAGGACAATGCAAGAGGATAGGCAAATTTACAAAATAACAAAAAAAAGGTACGTACATCCGATAAAGAAATACTACAAAGTAATGATAACTGATTTAATAAAATACATACATGGGTAATAAAATATACTAGTATATACTACCATATACGTAAACAGCAATTAAAACCTACAACAGAGCGAAAAGGAATAACAGTCACGACTCATCTTGTTCATTTAAACACAGCTTCTTTAACCTTTCTTTAAATGAACCGACAGATCCAGACTGCCTCAAGCACGGCGAAAGCCCATTCCATAATTGGACAGAGTGTACCGTGAAAGATTTAGCATAGGTACGAGTCTTGTTGGATGGAATGGTAAGGAAAAGGTTAGCAGTAGACCAAAGGCGGTGTCCACTACCATCACCGGCCGAAAAACTAAACCTTTCTGAGAGATAAACAGGAGTAGAAGGAGACCAGGAAGGAAGGACTATTAGTAGTCTTATTTTAGTTAAATTTGATTCACTAGTAAAAAGGATACGAAGGAACTAAAAAAATATTCAAGGGTGATTAATAATGAATGCATAATAATATGCATGCATGCTTCGATGGTTCGGTCATTTGGAAAGGATGGATGAAAGAAGATTGACGAAAGAGATATACAGAGCGAAAGTGAGTGGAAGGGTCGGAAGAGGCCGCCCTAGGCGTACTTTTTCGAATCAAATCGGAGAAATACTGGAAAAGGGCCGAATCTTAAGTACCCGAAACCGACGTGCGTGCATGACTCGATGTATGAATGTGGAAGAAGCGAAAGAAATTTGTCAGGATCGTAGCAGGTGGAAAGAAGTCGTCTCTGCCTACCCCTCTGGGAAACAGGCGTGATTTTATGTATGTATGTACGTATGTAATAATATGGATCCTTCAAATATTTTAACACTTACATCTTCACATGAAGTTATTATACTTAGCATGGATATATTTATTCTTCCTAGTCCTTAAGGTAGGCAAAAATATTTAATTACTTTGCCCATGTGTGTTTGGGTTATCAAATTTACCACCAAAATCACCAAATTTCAACTCAATCGGTCCAGTAGTTTCAGAGCAAATTGACTTGACAAATGGACTAACGCACGACTTTTTGTATGGAAGAGGAGACAAACCAATGATTTTGAGAATGAAAGAACTTTTAACTAAAACTCTCGAACATGGTGTAAGATTATGACTACATTTCTACAACTCATTACATAAAGGCATTATTTTTACCATTCAAAGTAAGGCATTTGCAGTCTCAAGATTGCTTATATCACAAGGCATCAATTGCTTAATTTTGTAAAAAATACATCGTTATTGTATGTAGCAGTGTACTCGCTTCCGCGGTCGTTACACGACAACTTGTTCTGTTACGACCGCCCGGCTGATGATCGCACCAATTACCTACTTACCTAACTGCCGCGCCAAAACTAAACTATCCTACGATAACACTAAAGGGTAGTTGCTCGAACGTTACAGCAACTAAATCGAAACGACTTCATTCAAGTGTATTGGCATATTGTTCGTTTTCACAACTTCAATTCAGTTTTACAATGCGAAATAAGCTAATCGAGTTTTAACCAAAGACTTCTTGACTCTAGTTCTATTGTATTCTTTCTTCCAAAGATCTGACTCATTGTCAGTCTAATCAGAGTCAGCTGTAGCTAGCCGTTGGCAATCGAATCGTCTTGCCGTGTTTGCCTTGGCCGCCACCAGCAACTGTCCTTTGGCATCTATTAAATAACAATATTTGCCGTCCTGTCTGTATGTACATTACACACTCTTCTGGCCCAGTCCCACTTAAGTTGAACGTTGCTAACACCTGCGTTGGTTATTAGTATAGGAAAATGTACCTTGGTTTGACTGCCTGTAAATGTGTCTGACAACTGGTCTGAGGATTATCAATGTACTTGTTGGTATCCTAAGATGTAAATTCTTAAGGTTGTAGTTGTTTTTTTTAATGTTTACCTTTTCCACACCACATGCTCGAAATTGCACAATTATATATCATGCAAAGCGCAGTAAAAGCACGTCATTATAACATCGGTTATAATGAGATTCAGTATAATATTATAACCCAGCGGGTTATAATGAGATTGGAATTCATATGAACTTTTTTTCCATAGAAACCTTTGCTGTACGTTTCTATAGAAATTATTTGAAAATCCAACTGGCCACTACAAGCCATATACGCAAAAGAAAGAAAATCTAAGAAACGTCGTATTTCAGTCAAATCTATACAATATTGTGTATGTATTGTGTGTGTATTCTTTTGAAATATTTAGACTATTGGTTTCAAACACAAAAACTAGGCTGTCAAAAATTGGTCTTAATAGCAGAGGTTTTAGATACAGGATGGGTTTGGTTAAGATCTTTAGAAGCAACGATACAGAGGTTTTAGTCTAAAGCAAATCGATGTCCTTCTTCTCTAAAATGCAAAAGCGACTTGTCCTTAAGTGAAATGTAATCCTGTTTTAGGATGAAGGCATTACTTCCTTAGAGCATGAAGAAGTGAACTCACCATTAGCAGAATTGCTTTAAAAAGTTTGCGGATCGAATACAGGCTGTAACTGCACTTAGATAGATTATACTCCTTATTTAAATTTAATTTTGCTATAACATAGACTAATAATGTTATTATTTTTTGTTTAAATTGTAAGTAAATAAAAGTAATAATTGAAAGTTTCGCTTAATCAAATTGTTTATTTCATCCATGTCCCTATCTTCAACATTTTTTTAACTAAGCTGTTTAAATTTATAAAGTCACCTCTGTAAAATAAAATAATATTGATTTTTCTTCAGATAATCTAGTGAAACAGTCAGTAATCTAGTGAGTCAGTTCTTAGTGCGGGTGGTAGGACCTTGTGCAGGGTCCGTCCGGATTGCTACCACCATCTTATCCATTAACCTACCGCCAAACAGCAGTGTCTGCATTGTTGTGTTCCGGTTTGACGATAAGACAGCCCGTGTAATAACTAGCATAGAGACATTCCATCTTAGTCGTCAGGGTTGGCAACGCATTTGCAGTCTTAGGCTTGCAGTCTTGTGAATGCGAATGTCTATGGGTCACAGTTTCCACTTACCATCAGGTGGCCTGTGTGCTCGTTTGCCTTCTCTATGACAAAATTAACAATAATTCTATGGCTCCTAAGTTTCAAGCCATCCATTTTACAGGGTAAAACTAAGTTGCCTTTGACATGATATCATAATAGTATATTTTTTTAACCCTGCCCCCATATTGTTATGTTATAACATAGAGAAGGCAAACGAGCACACAGGCCACCTGATGGTAAGCGGAAACTGTGACCCATAGACATTCGCATTCAAAAGACTACAAGACTAAGACTGCAAATGCTTTGCCAACCCTGAGGACTAAGATGGAATGCCTCTATGCTAGTCATTACACCGGCTGTCTTATCCCCAAACCGGAACACAACAGTGCCAACACTGCTGTTTGGCGGTAGGTTAATGGATTGTCAGGTAAATCAAAGCGATCGTTACGTTGACAATATGACAACACGTCAAAGGCATATGGTTTTAACCAGTAGCATAGAGGCCCTGCAGAGAACAAACTCGATGGAGTGTGCGCTGTTCGCAGCTTCTTTATAATTTGAGGAGACGGGGCGCTATCTTGAAAACGAGCGAGAGTTCAAAATTAATTGACATTTTAATAAATTATTATTTTTAATTTTCAAAATAGCTTGTTATATTTTGTTCTTTTTACAGCTCGCCTTGTGGTTTATGGGTCAAAACTTGCAAGTCGGCCGGCAGCGGACCTGGGATTCCTCTGGTGTAGCGACTGTTTATGGGTCGCGATGATCACCTACCATCAGGTGGGACGCTTGCCCGTCTGCCTCCAGTTTTACATTAAAATAAAACTATTTAAAACTTTTCGCTATTGTTATCTATTGGCTAAAATTTGGAATACATGTGTAAACCCGACAACAGTGTAATGTTATGGTATGTCATAGCTGATCTGATGATGGAATCGGAAGGTGGCTACAGGATCAACTTTACTTAAGACCCACAGAGTTGAGACTCGTTAGGTAGGTCTTGATAAGATACTGATATTGTGAAAAAAAGGCCGACAGAATTTTTTTATACACTTGTGATGGTGTTTCTTGCAGCATTTGTTATTATTAGTTATTCTTAACAATGTCTTGTGCGTTCGTTAGTAGGTTGAATAGATATACCAACGTGTAAAAGAGCTATTCAACTTTATTAAAACAGTATCTATTCCTGATTATGTTAAAAAAAATCTCAAGATTTGAATCCGATCAATTCACATTTCACTCTCCACCGTAATATATCCCCCCAAGCATTTTGTCAGCGCGTTTGCTTTTTTTAACCGGGAACTGAGACCCGGAGCCGGGTGTCCGGATTACCCATTTAGACCCGGTTAAACTTCGCCGGTTCGGTTCAAACTGTCTAGCTTTGATTAGTTCGCGAATGGCTGGAGCAAGTTTTTTAAATAAGAATATGATAATAAGTTTGACAACTAATGCAAAGCAAATTACTTGACAATTACAATATTAATTAAAAGTAAAAAATAATTTGTAGTGGTGCTCTGAATGGTGCATAACTTTACAAACCTGATTTATGGGTTAGCGAGCATACACTCAAAACCTTAGAAACACACACACACACACTCAAACGCGCACACGTCCACACACATGCGTTCACACACTAGTATTAAACACAAATGTTTTTGTGTTATGTGCATATTTTTATGACACAATTCGCTGCCTGTTCTTTTATTTTATAACTGAGAACTAACTTACAGTGAAAATACAGGTTAAACCTGCCTTAGTTGACGTGCTTATTTTATTGAGAATTAGCTTTTGTGAAATTCCTTATAGGCTCGTTTCATCTCCAGCATCAAACTAGCTTGATGATCTAAAATATTTGTTATTGTTTTAAGAATTGCGTGAGTGTGTAATATTACAATTCCATCTGATTAACACAAGTAATCACATAGGTTACTTAAAATTTGGTTAAAATCTACCGCCACCATGTCCTCGCAAAGTTAGTTTGTTACACAAGATAATAAAACAATGTGTTTTTCTTGAATTAATGGAAAAAAAAAGAAAAAGAAAAATACATTTATTCACTACACACACAAGACACACAGAAAAATAAATAATTGAAAACAGTAACAACAATAAACAAGTAGGGAGTGTGTCTTCGCGGCAGTGAATCGGACACTGGCTCAGCATAATGCTGAGGTGTTAAACACCTGCAGCGCTGATTTTCAGCCAGCTCCGAGTGTGACAGGCGGACAGTACGCTAAACGAATAAAGTGTAATTGAAAGGAAATGGCTTTCTCTCCTAGTTTTAACGAGGTGTATTTCGCCAATATCAAGTTTTAGACAATCACCATTATTTCCAGAGTAATAAGGTTATGGATATCACACGCGAGGATAATAATTGTTCGGTAAGAGAGTTTTTACTCTGGTGGCCTAAACAGACGCAGATAGGGTAGGGTCAAGTCAGGTTATGTACAGAAAAGGATTAAATTTGTCAGCTACCTTAGTTCCAAAGACAATCTGACATTCTACAGCAATAAGGTTGAGTTTCCTATCAATTAAAAATGACTAAGCATCTCTAATGACGATGACATCTTCAAACAGATTTTCTATAAAATGGGTAGTAAATTATGTGTTGAAATTGGAAATAAATATAAACACTAAACAATAGAGTTATGACTGGACTCCCAATAGGCCAGCAACTGATTATACAACGGCATGCAATCCACACCTCTTCCCGCCCTTGGGAGACAAAAGTCGCGGCGTTAATACAACTTTTAATGGATCCTGGCGGCCCCGCGGGAGCTGGCCTGCTTCGATGTTATTGTTTGAAATTAATGGAAGGATAATATTGTATTTTCCAACCAAGGTTCATAATGACGTTTTTTCATAAGAGTTTAAATAGTTCATTAAAGAGAAAATGTTACAGATTGAAAAGTTTATTTTAGCGATTTTTGTGTTTCTTGTGCAGTTAGGATCGCTACCACTATCTTATAAAAACTACAGTCAAGCAGCAGTTTACATTGTTTAGTTTCAGTGTGGGAACAAGACAGCTGGCGAAATTACTAGAATAACAGTATATTACTACAGAGGTCGGGATAGTTACGAGGCTGGCAACCCCTTTCCACGGCGAGGTATGTATAGTGCATTTCCCAAATATTAAAAAAAATAAAACCAAAATTACAACGTCAAATACTAGGAGTGCATAAACTCGCCGCTGCGCCGCACCGTGTTACATCGCCTGCGATCTAAGTTGCGCTACGCACCCCTAATTACTTCTGCTCTCCTGGTACTTTAAATAAACCTGCAAACGCTTTGGCTGGATGCATGGCTTAGTTAGTATATTTAAAAAAATAATCAGCTATTTAGCCTGTTCATAAACACAGCCGCCATGTCACTTTTTTTTTTAAGTTCTGTACTACGCCTTCAATTTTGTGTGAAATTCTTTTACAGTTCTCTTGAGTTGTTCCGCCCGCAACGTGATACTTTGAAGCCTAAAATAACTAACATAACGCCAACATTCCATTGCACGTTCGAGAAATAACATATTACAGCAGTTTTAAATCTCATACCTAAGATCTAAATCCCAAAATACCTCTAATTACGCCAAAAACTTTAACAATACGAATTTTTTCAGGCGCATATTTTTATAAATGTGGGTCCTGAAGCAAATATCTACGGAGCGGTAGGTATTTCCGGTCCAGCGGCCGGCAAAGGGACAAAGAGGACAAAGAACTGGCAAAATGGAGGATGTATGGTCGATAAAGGGTGGTTTCAAAGATAAGTACTAAGTATAAATAATTGGTACTTTTACCTTATTGTCATATCAACCGAGTATTTTAGAGCTATAAAAAATACGCGGATAATTCCGCTGAAATAGTGTAGTTAAATTAAAATTAGATATTCAAATATCAGGGGATAATTTCAAACAAATACCGTAACGTAACGTAGCCCCAAACTAAGCTATACCCTGTAACTGTAGGTACTAGACTTCGATAAACATTCTTATACATATAAATATAGGAATGCATCTTTAAATACATAGAAAACTACGAAGACTTAGGAACAAATATTCGCGCTAATCATCGAATCCAATCAAAATCATCAATTTTGCGGGTGGTAGGACCTTGTGCAGGGTCCGTCCGGATTGTTACCACCATCTTATCCATTAACCACTGACTGACTATCCATGAACCATTTAATCACTGACTCGGATGGGACCAAATATAAGACAAAAAAGGCGGCGGCAGACGCTATGAACTCTCGGTTCGCCGGCGCGGCGGCTGCGTGCGGCGCGGCGCCCGCCGACGTGCCGCGCGCTCTTGCCGCGCTGCACGCCGCCCGCCCGCCGGCTGATCGCTGCATCAGGCTAAAACCTTTTTCATCCAACGAAGTGTTTCGTATAATAACATCTAGTGTAGCTAAAAAATCAACCAGGGATATCTTCGATATCTCCGTAATGCTAGTCCTTTCCGCTGCAGTAGAACTGTCCCCAATATTCGCTACCATCTATAACAGATGCCTTCGAGAGGGCGTTTTCCCCGAGCCATTGAAGGAAAGTCGCATCTCGCCGCTCTACAAAGGCAAAGGAAAGAGGGATGACATTGACCGGTACAGACCTGTGGCGATCATTCCTGTTGTGGCTAAAATTTTTGAGCACGGCCTGAGCTCCAGGTTAGCTGAATTTTTAAGCTCAACTCGTGCGTTATCCGATAGGCAATTCGCATACCGTAAAGGCCGCTCTACGACTGCGTTGGCGCGTGCCGTGGTCCGTCAGGTATTGGACGCCCGTGAGCGCAAGAAACATACCGCAGTTCTCTGCTGCGACTTGTCGAAGGCGTTCGACGTAGCCGATCATGAAGTTCTGGCCAACAAACTACGTCATTATGGGTTTGAAGGACCAGCGCTAGCCTTGATGTCTGACCTTCTGAGGAATAGGACCCAGGTTGTGGTTGCCGATGGTGGTCAGGTGCGATCTGACGCAGTGGCCACAAGTATGGGAGTCGCACAGGGCTCCTCTGTATCGAACATTCTCTTTTCGTTGCTGCTGAATGATCTGCCTGATGCTATTAGCAGTGGTGAGACGTTCATGTACGCTGACGATGTGGCTATAGTTGTACACGCGTCCACATTCGACGAGCTAGAGGTTAAACTGAATGTGACCGCCGCATCGGTATCCAGCTGGTTCGCAAATAATGGCCTTATTCTTAACGCAAAGAAAACCCACTATATTAACTTTGACCTATCTGGCCGGCAGATGAAGCCGCTGACAGTGACGGCCAATGGTACCACAATCGAACAAGTGATGAGCTCAACTTTCCTGGGTTTCGAACTGGATAGGGGCCTCACTTGGAGACTTCACATGGACAAGGTGTGCACTAAACTGTCAACGGCTTGCTTCGCCCTAAAACGTCTGGCGAGGATGGTTCCTGCTGATATGGTCCGAGCGTGCTATTTCGCAACAGTACATGCACACCTGCAGTACGGCATCGAATTGTGGGCGGGAACTGCAGATTGGGCAAGGGCCTTTCGTCTCCGAAAACGCGCCGTACGTGCTATAGCACGTGTGCCACAAACTGAAACTGCCAAACCACACTTTCAGTCACTGGGTATCTTGACGCTGCCTTCACTTTTGATTTTTCACGTGGCAGTGCATACACGAGAAAACCTAGACACAACTCCTAGGATGGACGCCCCGCGCAGGCACATGACCCGCGGCACGCTCGCCGGAAAGCTGCCGCTCGTTCCTCACAAACTGGCGAAATCCCGGAAGCTTATCCACGTCATGGGTCCTAAGGTGTACAACCACCTCCCGGAGAATATTACCGCTACGCAAAGCGCACCACTATTTAAACGTAGGCTTAAAAATTGGCTTGTCGAGCAGGCGTTCTACGACCATAATGAAATTTTTACGTAAACAATTTAATATATTTTATTTATTAGCAATTGTAAACTGACATGTAATGTATATATTACCAATAAACAATTTGAATTTGAATTTGAATTTGAATTTGAATTAACCTGCCGCCAAACAGCAGTGTTCGTATTGTTGTGTTCCGGTTTGGGGATAAGACAGCCGGTGTAATGACTAGCATAGAGGCATTCCATCTTAGTCCTCAGGGTTGGCAGCGCATTTGCAGTCTTAGGCTTGCAGTCTTGTGAATGCGAATGTCTATGGGTCACAGTTTCCACTTACCATCAGGTGGCCTGTGTGCTCGTCAGCCTTCCCTATGCCATAAAAAAAAAATCATCACACAAATATCTGCCCTTGCCGGAATTTGAATCCGGTACCGCTAGCTTTGAAGGCAGGGCTACTACCAACTACACCCACATGTCATAAGCGAAAGCGTTTAATTATAGATTAGTGTCAATTCTGACGTGTCCTACGTTGGACATCTCATCCAAGATCCCTCAAGTGTCATCCAATAATGGCACTTGAGGGAATATTATTAAGAGTTAAAACCAGCGTAGGATGTAAATAAATAGCTGCTAATAACGTTATAATAATTAACGTCCCTTTAATAATATGGTTCAGTTTATGAAACATCCTTTTAAAACACATTTATACATATTTCGACGGCCAAAATGTGAGGTGTTTTTAAATGAATACACATAACTACTTCATAACGTACAACAGTCATTAAAACTATTAGCTTGCTAAATAAATGGTAACGTAGTAAAATTTACTTACTCTTCGCGCCACAAACTTTCTTAGAAAAACAGTCGGTAGTACAACTTCCAAGCAATTACGCCAAGTTTCACAAGTATTCGCGAGTAGAAATACCAGTAGTTAAGGGAAAAATACCACCGTTTCTAAACATACCTCATTCAAAGGAAAACAACGTCGAAGAACTTTTATACAATAAAGGGTGGAGTTCGTGTAACAAGTATTTAAGTAGTAACAACAGTAACAGGGATGAAATTGCTTGATAGTAAGTAGTGACCTTGTTATATTTTTTGTGCTACACTTACGTCTTGCTAGTTTTTTAAATAATAAGAGTTACTCGTACTATTACTTCTTAAGTTGCTTCGTTACCTAGTTTTTTTTTCAATAAAATACAGGTTTGATTTAATTGTATATTATGTACATTTTGTTACAAGATATTGCGTAAAGATATTATTTTGTAAATAATTTATGTTGCTTTGTTTTTTTTGCAACACTTTGGTTAGTTTCTGTGTGATTACTTGGTTGACTGGTAGAGTTAGACATTAAATCCGTAATTTTTGAGCAATAAATAAATAAATGAAATAAATAGCGTAGTGTAAAATGGTAGTAGGAACTTGTGCAGGCTTTTAGGTAATACCACCATCTTATTTACTAACCTACCACCGAGAAACAGGGTTTATATAATTGTGTTCCGGTGTGGGGATACGAAAACCAGTAAAAAAGGCGTCAAACTTTTAAAACCAATCTTCGTAGAAACTGGTTAAAAACTAGTTTAAAAGTATTATAAATACCTGTTACTACCCAGTTAAAGTACTAGGTATATTACATACCTGTTACGCTGAAAATAATTGCGGCAAAGAATGTGATTAACCTAAAGAAAAGATCGGGAATTGAAAACGAGAGATAAGTGGCTATAGATTGTCGTTTAACCTTGTTTGAGAGAGAATATCTCTAATACAAAGGGATCCAAAGTAGGGTTATTACAGGAATTATAAAGATTTAGTGGAAGTAGAAACGGATTGTATTCAAAGAATAAAATAATAATAAAGTCAATCCTTATTACAGGGTTAGGAAATTTCGAGTATAAGCTGTAATTGAATAAGTTTTAAAAGTGATAAACTACTGAAAATTGGCATAGATAAAGCAGAATCATCATCATCATCATGTCAGCCGAAAGACGTCCACTGCTGGACATAGGCCTCTCCCAAGGCTCTCCACTCGGACCAGTCTTATGCTATTCGTATCCACCGCGCTCCCGCGATTCTTACCAGGTCGTCACTCCATCTTGTTGGAGGCCTACCTACAACTCGTCTTCCGGTCCGCGGACGCCACTCCAGAACCTTCTGACCCCATCGGCCATCAGTCCTGCGAGCAATGTGCCCCGCCCACTGCCACTTCAGTTTAGCTATTCTTCGGGCTATGTCGGTAACCTTAGTTCTACTGCAGATATCATCATTTCTGTTAACAAACCATAATACTATAAAGTTACAATGTTTAGTTTACAAGTCTAACCTAACCTAAACTAACCTAACCTAACTTGTTTGACAAGCCCATGTAACCTACGAGTGTGTCAGTGTACTTAATAGTTTAAGCACAAACACAAAGTTAGTAAAATAAGACGTTTGTCAAACGTTATTCTGGTCTGATGAACGGACCCTACTAGTATGGATGAGTGCGTAAAATAACAGGTGGTTTTCCGGTTAATACTTATACTTCATTGGCCAATTGAAATGTTAAAAAAGTAACACACTGTAATTCAACAATATTATAATAGTTATTTATGTAACTGTTACAAGTATATAATCGTCAAACTGTATTCTAGTCTAAAACAACTATAAATACGGACTTTACATTAAAATATAAAAGTTAAAGTTAAAACTAAACTTATTTAAAATAAAATATTGGAGTTGTTCAATTTGGAAATTTCCAGACATCATGGCTTCTATAGATATTACCCTTCAATCAACTCTGTCTAAATTATTAAACATTCATTTTAATTTAAGGTCTTGGACTCAAGCGGTTCTCCCAATTCGTTTCGGTGGACTTGTTATTCGATGCTCTTCTAGCGTGGCACTGCCGGCTTTCCTGTCCTCCGCTTATGGTTCGTTGTCTCTCGTCAGTATTATTTTAAATCTCCCACAGATACTTGACGTTGAGATGGCGAACCTGGTGGAGGCCAGGGATGCTTGGTGTGAGTCTTGTCCCGGAGTGGATATGCCAGTCAAGAGGCATATCCAAAGAGCATGGGATACACCTCGCCTCGAATCAATTCATGCATCTCTTGTACAAAATAGTCCGGACGATTTAGATCGCGCCCGTCTCCTCGCTGTCTCAGCAGGCGAATCAGGCCCCTGGCTCCACGCTCTTCCTTCCCGTAATATAGGCACAGTCTTGGACCCAAGCTGCTTGCGAATTGCAATAAGCTTACGGCTTGGAGCCAGAATCTGTGAACCTCATACTTGTACGTGCGGGAAGGAAGTGAGTGAGCTGGGACGACATGGCCTTTCATGTTTTAGAAGTGCTGGCCGTTTGTACCGCCACGGCACAATTAATGATCTGATCCGTCGTTCGCTTGCCACTGTCTCTGTGCCTGCTCTCCTGGAACCAGCAGGTTTGCATAGAGACGATGGCAAGCGACCAGACGGAGCTACGTTGGTGCCGTGGAAACTAGGTAGGCACTGGTGTGGGACGCGACGTGTGTTGATACATTCGCCCTTTCTCACGTCCAGTCAACCCGTAATCGGGCCGGTGCAGCAGCTGAACAGGCCCAAACCAACAAGCGCCGCAAATATTCATCATTATTAAATAATTACGAATTTGTGGCGCTTGCGGTGGAAACAATGGGACCTTGGTCAGCTGACATGAAAAGTTTTATTAAGGCCCTGTCATCCCGGCTCATCGACACCTCCGGAGACCCTAGAGCTGGTGCTTACCTTTCCCAAAGGATTGGGCTAGCCATCCAGAGAGGTAATGCAGCCAGTGTCTTAGGGACCATGCCGCGAGCGGACCTGCTAGAGGGGGTGTTCTTTTTATAGTGGTGTTTATGTTTAATTTTTAATATTTGAGTAGCTTAGTTTTATTTTATTTTATTTTAAATAAGTTTAGTTTTAACTTTAACTTTTAAAATTTAATGTACTGTTACATAATAAATGAAGCTTAAGGTACGAGTGCCGAGGTTAGAGAGCAAGGGGCAACGGAGCGAGCGCTCTAATGATAGGCACGAGTATCTTTAGAGCTAATTATGTACTGTAGCGTACATCAGTTTTTCTACAAGCTTAAAATGATAACAAACATTAACAATGTCTAACTTTTCGTGTACAGTCTAAAGTCTATTGGCGTTAATAGTTTGCGAATTTTACTGGTAAATGTTTTGTCATAATAAAATTTGGAATGCGAAACGAAACGCCATTTTGTTGATATCCCTATTTAATTAAGTGTTATTTCTATCTTTTAGTGATTACGTATAAATAAAAAGGTAATTTTAAACACATTATTGATTTCAAAATTATGTTTCTTTTTAATATTATGTCATTGTAATTGTTATTAAAATATTTTTAAGAATGTATTATACAAATGAGTAAGTATGTAAAGTGTTAACGATTTATTATTACCATAGCAAATCTCATTATAGAACAGTTTTCGGTTATGTTATAGGTGGTATTATGAAACCGTTAACGATATCAATATTAACGGTTTATAGTACGCGAGTAGAAAAATAAATTAATGAATAATGTATCAAGGTCTTCAACCTTATAACCTCTGTCGTAACACAAAAGGGTGTTTTTTTGCGTAAAGGGTTAAAAAGGCGAGCAAAGAGTAATAATTGAATCGAAAACTGCAAAGTCGCTTTTATCAGCCTCGGTGTGTGTATATTTGAAAATGGAATTAGGCTTCGATGGAGCTTTTTTAAATTAAATTTAAAAGAACGTGTTCAAATAAAGTGTGTTTCAATAAAGTCATGTTTATTTTCAACAAGTTTTCTAATTCAATTATATTATTATGTATAAAAATCTGATTATTCTGAATGAAATGGCTGTTTTTTTTAATTTATTACTGGATAATTCGGATACTTTAAGAAATATGTTTAGTCTTTCCAAAAATACCTATTTAAGTATTTTATTCATCATCAAAATCCTCGCTATCCAAACTCGTTATTTTTCCGAAACAATCCGACCGTATTGTAAATAACACGGATGTTGTCTGTGTGATGGTTCAATCTTAACTGTTTAACGATATAACGGATATGTTTATTTTTAATTTAAGGAGCATGTAAATAAGCACAACCGGACACCTGATGGACAACAATGCGAACACTGTTGCTTGGCGGTTGGTTATTTGCAAATCATGATGATAAGATGGTGGTAGCGAGTACTTTGTATACCAAATACATAATAGAACACACACAACTGTGTCTGAATGTCCCTTCGTTAGGGAGTTATGATCCCATAGACATACAGACAAACACATTTTTGCATTGGGGTTAAATAAAAACCGGCTTATTGCGAATTGGACTTATGCAAGAGTTAATTGCTACCTTGCAATTAAAATCGAACAGAAATTTGGTTTTTGAATGGAGTACCTTTTTTATGTATTTTATTTTTATTTATTACATTGGCTTTAATTATATACGCTCAATAAAAGTTCAAGTGTCTATTACAGTCCAAGAGATACAGCCCGCTGACAAATATTAAGACATACGGATACCTGAGGTACAGTAACACGGTCCCACTGGCCCCTTTAGGGTACAACCCTGAAAAAAACTCACGCACTAAAGCTATACCAGCCAACATATGAACTCTAAATCATTACAGAATAAGTAGCATTACCGACGCATACAGACAGCCATTAACAACGCGTCTATTTGTCTCCCACCCGCGACAGATCCCTCGGGAGCGAGCGAGCTGGCGACTTGTTATCGTTAGCTGGCCATGTTAACTTGCCTCCAGTAGCTTGCACGGCCAGTTACTAAGTCATTATACAGCTTAATCGTTTATTATTTTGTCTTACAAGGAAAGTTAACCAACTGTCCGGCTCCGATTTTGTTGATTTTAATATAATTATGTTAGAGAGTAGTTTAAAATAACAGCCAGGTATTTTTTTTAGCGGCCTAAACTCAACCTGTTGGGAGAAATTGACCTCCAAAATACTGAAAAGTGACTAAACCCTCTAACTTATATAGAGATAAAAATAAATGTTTCTTTCTTTCTTTTCTTTCTTTCTTTAGATATAAAAAAAAGGACGTTTCATAGTGGTTTGATTATAAATACTTTGGAGGTCAATTTATCACAACAGGTTGTTAAAAAAAATACCTGTTTGTTATTTTAAACTACTCTCTAACATTATATCAAAATCAACAAAATCGGAGCCGAACAGTTGGGTACCTTTCCTTGTTAGCTACAAGGGTTTACATTATCAAGATGTGGTCTTGTAAATCGATGTCGATAAAGCATCTGTCACTGTCTGACTTATGTGCAAGTGCGAAAGTGACGGAGGCTTTATACACATCTATTTACCGCTACAGAGGCGATAATAATACGGAGGCAGGACAGAGTACGCCTATGGCCTTAATAGCCTTGTCGGAGTGTTAAAAGGGTTTTTTTTTCTCCTATATTTTTTTATTTTTTGTTTTATGTTAAATTCATTGTTATAAATAATGCTAGGTTAAGCTTTATAATTGTATAATATCATAAGTAGTATTTAAAAAAAAACGACTGTTGAGTTTCTTGCGGCGTTTCTTCTCAGCAGTGGTCTCTTGCGAAGCGCTGGTAGATTTTTGACGTGTCAAAGTGCCCGTGCGGCCTACTTACTGAATAAACATCTTTTATCTTTTTTTTTTCCTTTATCGTTTTCGGTATAGGATCTAGGAGTCCTTTTTATCGTATAACGTTGTGACAGCTTTTATTTAAAATTGACAGTATAAGCGGCCGTGCCTTAAATAATACGTTTGCAATAAGGCTAAAACCAACGTGTATTCATTGTCATAGAGTACAAATTCAACTCCAATAGTTTTAGAACACATACATCACAAAACAGTCCACTTGACCTAGGTCACAGGCTTAAATTACTTAGTTTAGTATTAAGTTGGCAAATTTGCCGAAGGCTAATAGCAACTTGGGGCCCCTGGAAGTAAATCTAATCCTACTGGTCCGGGGGGACTGGCCGCTCGTAATTTGGTCAAACTTGTTACGGCGTTCCAGTAATCTGTCCGATGAACTTATCAAACTTCCTGGCAGAATACTTTAGTGATTTAGTGGTGGTTTATCTTAGATTGAACAGGCTGGACAATTAAAAAATATTGAAATTCCTGGCTGGTTAATTGTTGATTTAGTTCAGTTTAGAAAATTTTACTTAATGTAATTATCAATTATTCAAAAAAAAAAAACAGATGAAACTTGAATGTGACATGTCTTACCCATGCACAGTAATTACTAGTTTTAGGTATGTTTTAGGTAATTTATATAAAAAAATTACCATAAAATAAATTAAGACCACTCTTAGCAAATGTATAAGCTCGAAGCCTGCCGTTTGGCAAAAATATGTTTGTCAAATGTATCGTTCCCCAACTTTTTCATGTGCCAACCCACTTGTATATAAATATTTCAAGATTTATTTCAGTACCATCGTGTAGAACCCTATAGGTTAGGTTAGTTTTTATAAAATCCTGAAATATTTACAGTTACAAAAAAAACAAAGCGGGTTGGCGATGGAAACGATTGGGAAACGATACATTTGGCAAATGTATTTCGTCGAGACAAAGGTAACCCGTATAAACTGTCTGCAGTCGGTTCTATTTTTAATTCTCACAAGTCTCGAGTTCCTGCCTGCACTAAAAACGACTCGCTTCGTGTAAATAGGCAAACAACTTGAACTAAACTCATTCAAACCCTGCAATAAATATCAAACGCTGTTGCTGTTAATAACAATGCAGCTTTCCAAACGATGTTTTCACCGGAAAACTTGAACTTTTGAAAGCTGCCTACGTTACCAGAGCTTTGTGTCGCCAGCCAACTTAAAAGTTCGCTTGCAATGAATAAACTTTAAAACCTCGTAAGGCGTGCTAAGGAAGCTTGATAAAAGCTTTAAGCTTAGCCTCACTATATTTTATAAAGCTGGAGCGTCATTATAAAAGTTTTATTAGAAAAGCTGCATTTTTCAACGACAGGATGACTTTTTTGAATTTACTTAAAAAGTAGAGGAAATTGTCAGCGAAAAGATAGAACAGTTTGGGAATGTCTAGAAGACTTCTGAAATGAGCAGAGATTCAACGTTCAGAGAAGACAATACTGACCTTTACAGAAATCGTAAGTTATTTAACTAAATTATAAGTTTACACATCAACGCTTCGCTTCGGTTAATGATTTACATGAAAACTTGCCGTGTTTTTTCTCTAATGATGGTAAATACCGCATTAGAATCCGTTCAGTAGTTTTTGAGATTATCGTTTACATACAGACAAAAGCAGAGGGCGGACTTTGTTATACAGGGTGTACAATCCAAATGGGTCAGTATGGAAAAGTCGGAAACTATGAGAGATAGCGAGATCTGTTCTTAGGAACCATGACGTCGATTTTAGATTTAATAATAATTACATTCAAACTTTTTTCGAGCCAAGCGAAGCGGTATGTATAGTGCTTTTCTCAAACATAATTCAATTAAAAACTTACAACGTCAAAATACTAGGAATGCATAAACATTAATAGTAACCTACATAAACAGTGGTCAGTCATCCGCGCTGTGTCGGGTGCGTCGCCGCTGCGCCGCACCGTGTTACATCGCCTGCAATCTTAGTTGCACTACGCACCTTTAATTACCTCTGCTCTCCTGGTACTTTAAATAAACATGCAACGCTTTGGTTGGATGCACGGCTACATTTACGGAGCATATAAATAAACCTAGCTATTTAGCCTCATACACAGAGCCCAATAAATACATTAAAATTTAAAAAAAATACTTCCCGGTCAAGGCCTTCAATTTTGTATGAAATTCCTTTACAGTTCTCTCAACTTGTTCCGTCCGCAACGTGATACTTTGCCTTAAATAAGTAACATAACGCCAACATTCCATTGCATATTTGAGAAAAAGTATTTACCCATAGTACAAGCTAAAGTTAAGTTTGGGACTCGGTCAATTTGTGTTACATTGTCTTTGGATATTTACTGGATTACATGTCAACCCTTCAAACGAACGTGATTTTTTGTTACTTTCTGTATATCTACATTTTTATGGCACATGTCCCACCGCCGACGATGAGCGGGAAGCGAGAAGAGCCAGCGATCAACAATTAATATATCTCTTTTATTGAAACGCGATCTATATTTTTGTTTCGTCAAACTAGTTGAGAGAATTCTCGCCGGAAGTGACAATAGCCAGCGATCGACTGTTAAAATATATGTCTCTTTTATTGACAACGGATCTATATTTTTTGTTTCACCTATCTAGTGGAGTTCTCGCCGGCAGTGTGAACAGCCAGCAATCAATTATTAATGTCTGTTTCTTTTATTGACAATGGATCTATATTTTTTGTTTCACGTATCTAGTGGAGAGAGTTTTCGCCGGCAGTGTGAACAGCCAGCAATCAATTATTAATATGTCTGGTTCTTTTATTGACACGGAATCTGTATCTTTCGTTTCGTCATACTAGTTGAGAGATACTCGCTGGAAGTGAGAATAGCCAGCGATCGACTATTAAAATATATGTCTCTTTCATTGACAATGGATCTATATTTTTTGTTTCACGTATCTAGTGGAGAGAGTTCTCGCCGGCAGTGTGAACAGCCAGCAATCAATTATTAATATGTCTGGTTCTTTTATTGACACGGGAACGGGATATACATATATCTTTTGTTCGTTGCTTGTGTGAGAAAATAGTCTATAGCTAATCGCTTTCTCGCCGGCGGTGCCAGTTGGACAAGTCACCATATTTTTTACACCTTTTTTAGGGTTCCGTAGTCAAACTAGGAACCCTTACGTTTCGCCCTGTCCGTCCGTCCGTCAGCAGCCTAGCCCAGAGACTGTTAGTACTAGAAAGGTATAATTTGCCATGAATATACATGTGAGTCACGCCAACAAAGTGGTAAAATGGATTGTAAAAACTATTTTTCTAATAAGGGATCCGTTTATGAAATATTAAGGTTTGTATCTTCTGATCTGAAAAATATATATTATGAAAGCAAATATAACGAATTTTATAGAAAAACTATCACTACTAAGTAGACATCATTAGTTTTTGAGATACAGGCGATTAAAGTGTTTATACCTGCTAAAATGATCTAAAATATTACCAAAATGGCTTTAAATAGAAAACTAGTTATTACTTGTTGCTTTTATATTTGTAGTACTTAGCGTGTGCATGTTTTAATAAAATCTTTTTAGGTTTTTGCAACGTGAGTCTACTTCGGTTTACTATACGGTTGATTATATAGTATTTTATGATATTGAATTAAAACAAATCAATATTAATTATCCGCCGAGCAACCGGCTGATCCGTCTAAACGAAAGGGGCATTGTATTAGTGGATTTAATTTCATTTTCATTCACAACTTTGCGGCGACTCGCGAGCTGAGACGAGCCGAGAGGTCTTACTATAGTTTTAAATATTAATGATGAATAAAAACACAATGTTTTAGGACTAAGGAGTAGCAAAAAGGTTAAACTATGAAATGTACTATGTTGTGTTGTGTTGTAGTATATTGCGTTGTTTTTTGGTTTTTTTTGGCATAGAGAAGGCAAATGAGCACACAGGCCACCTAATAGTAAGTGGAAACTGTGACCCATAGACATTCACAAGACTGCAAGCCTAAGACTGCAAATGCGTTGCCAACCCTGAGGACCAAGATGGAATGCCTCTATGCTAGTCATTACACCGGCTGTCTTATCCCCAAACCGGAACACAACAATGCGAACACTGCTGTTTGGCGGTGTGTTGTTATTATTGGTCCTATTATATTATGGTTATACCTTGCCTACTTAGTCCTACGAAATTAGCGGTCCATGGCCTCTTTTCAACACGGTGAAAACAATACCGTTCTTGATCTGTTATCGTACCTATTGTCAACATTTTGATAGCTCTTATTTTCTTAACAGTAATGGCGTATGACGTCAAAACAATACGATAACGGGTCAAAGACGATATGTTTTTTAACGTCGGGAATAGCGGCCTTGTTTTCAAATCCCTGTAAGGGCAGATATTTTTGTGATGAGCGCGAATGTTTAATTTTGTTCCTGAGTCTTGGACGTTTTCTATGTATAAGTGTATTATCTATATAAGTTATGTTTATCGTTGTCTAGTAGGTACCTACCTAAGCCTAGAGCTTAATTTGGGACTAAGTCAATTTGTGTGATTGCCATCCAATATTTAATTTTATTATTTTTTATTTTCAATGTAATTATTTGAGTATGTAAACCGATATTTAGCACCTATCCGAAGTACAAGCGTAGATCTTAGTACCAGGTTAATTTATGTAAGATTATCCCCTCATATTTATTTATATGATTTCTGCATCTGTACACTGTTATTAAGAGCAATATAGTTTATAGAGTTACTATAATATTATTACGCCATTTAAATCGAATATACAATTATACATTGACGTTGTGTACCGCCGAACAGCAGTGTTCGCATTGTTGTGTTCCGGTTTGGGGATAAGACTGCCGCTGTAATGACGAGGCATTCCATCGTAGTCCTCAGGGTTGGCAACGCTTTTGCAGTCTTAGGCAAGCCTTGTGAATGCGAATGTCTATGGGTCACAGTTTCCACTTACCATCTGGACTGTATACTCGTTTGCCTTCTCTATGTCATAAAAAAATGACTCTTTTGTAACGCAAACACAGAAAACTTAATAAAGCAACCCACAACAATTGTGCCTTCAAGTAAACTGACGCAAAAATTGCCACATCCTGTGCATACATCAGACCAAGAGGGTTATTATGACATGGCTATGCAGTTCAGTTTACGGTGAGCGTATAGGACGGAGCTATAGCCGTTGCATAACTCTGTCCTTTACAGCGTAAAATGAATTGCACAGGACGTCATAATAACCCCACAGTACTTATAACAATACGTCATGTACCACGTCATGTTGCTTATACTTACACGAAAGTTGAACACGCCAAGCTTTAATTGTCCACGTTTTTGCAAATCTTAAACATATTCAACTGAAGGGGAAATGATTCACTTCAGTTAACATACAGACGTTTCTAGTTATTTTTAGCGTATGGGTTTATTAAGACTTAATAAAAAAATAAAAAATAAGCCGATATAAAGACAGGTTCAATAGGGTCTGAAAAGTAATATTTTAGCTCCTCTAAGGCATTCGGCAAACCTGCGCGCAATCATGTTAATAAATCTAAATGACAAAACATAGTCAATAATACCAGTCCTTAAAATTGTTAAAGTCTTTGAAACTTGTACAAAAAGAACCAACACAATAAATTATACTGTAAAAACGAAATATTTATATTGCTAAGTGAATCTAACTCTCTCGCGCCCCCTCCCTGTCTCTTTCCATCAGATTAAGGCGCGAACACACGCGGTGGATTTACTCCCTTCTCTCATAAGGATTACCTCGCTACTTTACGTTACAAAACAACCACTCAACTACCAACCTTAATACTTTTCAGTTGGGTTCAAATTTATAGAACAGAGTTATAAAGCTGTGGTCTCACTATACGTTATAAGGAAGCTAAATTTAAATTAAGCCACCAAGAAAACAGTTGAACCTGCGGAAAGTCGTTTTAATGGGAATTTAATGCAGAGTGCAATATGGTTCTCAAAGCGCAGTTCTGCGGGTGGCAAACGTTGCTAACTGTACAGGGTGTTTGGAAGCGTGTAAAGGTTTAAATGAATAATGATCAACAACTTGTACTAGGACGGACTCTCTGGTAACAGCTGGTAAAAAAAAGGATTAAATCGTTCATGCAAAGTTAAAGTTTCAGCCAATTTCGCGTTTTTGAAAATGATCACTTGTACAATTTAACGTAATTTGATTCTTATTGTGTTCAATTTAAGGCAAATATTCGATCGTATGCAATCCAAGATGGTGCGACTTGGGAGCAATCCATCAGGCTAATGTCGCCTCTGTCCTAACTAAGAGTGATCTTTGGGCAGCTTTATTTAGCTGCAGTGGAGTTTTAACTTAGGACTTGGCTTGACTGATAACCAATATATTGAGAACCTTGTGATCAGTGGCAATTGTATTTAATTTTAGCCCTATTAAAGTGGTCTATGGTTGGGGTATTCAATTTATATTTTTGATCAGTTTAGTATTATAATGTGATTACATTATATTATTTTTAGTCCCCGACGTGAAATGCATCTGTGTATCTGTCTGTCTCTCTGTGGCATCGTAGTTCCCAAATAGATAATTCAGACGGGTTTTTATAAAGAAAGCCGTTAATTAATGTCGTTTGGGCTGTTTATGAACATATTCGATCTGAAAGTAGCGGTCACCATTATAATATAAGGTGTTTTAGAAGCTTTTGTTTCATTTGCTTGTATACATACACGAGTCAAATCTCGCAAGTTAAATTTGAGCCACTTTCTAGTTCCCGATGAAACTGGAATCTTTGCATACATCTGTAAATTGGACGTCGATGCAACACTATTATGACATGGAGCTGATCTGATGATGTAGTCAGAACGTGGCGATAGAATCTGCGCCATACTGAACATAGACGGGCCGTGTTTGGACTCATTTGTTTGGTCGAAAAAAATAAAGTCGACAACAAAAACTTGTTCTAAAACAAAGATTTTGACAAGATCGTATCGTCGTATCCTAGAAAAATGGGCGTAATTACAGAAAGTCAACTTTTCAGGAGACGCATTTTTGTGTCTAAATAAATCAGATTATAACTTAGAGATCTGAAATTTTAAACTTAGGTATTTAATCACTTACGGATACGTATGAGTTATTGTTTTTAATAATTTTCTAAGTTTATCAAGTAGTTTTGTCCCTTACGTCCTTTTTCGACACCAATTTTAATATCTTTTTATTTTTCATCGAGGAATAGAGGCGTAAGTAAGGAAGAGGCCTTATTCGTTGTGAAATTCAGGGTCGCAACCGCATCAGAGGCCTTTTTAATTTGGTATTATTTACTATTATAGGTAGGATGCTACTCTATAAGGTATAATTAAATCAAACTTCACTTTTTCTAACGAAATGTTTAATTAAGTAGTAATATTCAAACATTTTTTTTTCTATTAAAATCAACAAAACTAATACCAAAAAAACATGTTATTATTTTATACAAAAATCGAATCTGTATTGTTAAAGGTTACTAAAAATAAAGATCTTATTAATAAATATAGTAAGAACATATTTGTTATAATTAGAGCATTAAAAAAAAAGAAAATTGTGCGTCAAAAATAGCTGATTACTTTTGAACGTTGTCGCTTTGCAGTCATGTATTGTAAACAAGCAAAGTCAAACAAGATTGTCAAAGGTGGTAATGCGACAAGGTTCAAAAGTGATCAGCTATTTATGACGCAGACTGTACTTACAATTTTGAAGCTACAAAATTTACTTTTATGTACATTATATTTATAACATTTTGTTATTTATAATCGTGGCGTGCCCTAAAATTAGTCCTTTAGATCAACTAGAATAGAACCCTAAATTTCATAAACAAAGGTTAAACGGTTATTGAGATATTAACGTCTAAAAATCGGCATTTTTACCACTGACTGACTGACTGACTGACAGATCATCAAAAATCTAACCCACTTTCAGGTGACCTAGAAAGGTGACATTTGGCATCCGAATAGATAATTGTGTATATTCACATAAAAAAACTGAAAACAGTGATTTTATAAGTTTTATTATTATTATTAATTATTATTATTATTTATGCTAGTTACCTCAGAACTCCGACATTTATTAACCAATTTGGAGTATTCTTTTTTGTTTGAAAGAACAAACTTCCGGAGTAGTCCCACTGTCATCAGATCAGAATCTGGTGATGGAGTCCAGGAGAAATTGAGGGAACTCTTCAAATATTTTAGGTACATCTATAGCGATTTCGGTATTTTTTAAAGCATTATTAGCATATAGTTAAACGTGCATTTGCTCTTAAAAACCACCATTTAGTGAAGTAGAATTGTTGATGATGATTAGAGATGGGCCGAATATTCGGTAAATATTCGGTATTCGGCATATTCGGCAAGTTTTTCAATGTTCGTATTCGGCCGAATAGTTCGGTTACATTGCCGAATATTTACCGAATAAACAAAGTAAATAACGAGCGTAGGTTGTTTCGTAGTTTGTTGGATTGACATTCTATTTTAAAATTCTAAGATTTCTAAGCAACTACCAAAAAGAGATAAATATGCGTCAAAATATAAATACAATTATTTTGCAAACAATCAATGCAACAACCGTAGCTTAAGTAAGAAAAACCAGAGTTGTTTTAATTAAGTAAGTTTTTTGGAGCGATTTGCCGAATATTCGGTTAGGTAAGAGCGGAACCGAATGTTCGGCCGAATAACCGTATTCGGCAAAGTCCGTATTCGGCCCATCTCTAATGATGATAAATGAAGATCACAGATTCACTGGAACTACTCAATAATAATTATTATTTCATGGGTTGTGATTCGATTATTCGAAAACTTTAATAAGCGGTTGCTAAGCAATATAATATGCTTTTTAATTATTATTAGTAGCTAAATATGAAAGAGTTATCATGCACAACTTCTTTTATTCGAATAAAATGTATATGGTTTAAGAGTTCGCAGGAAGCTCGGTTCTCCATACAAACGTAGTTTGGCTCTCATTTTAAAACGACTTGTTAGATTGCTATTTAAGCAGATATAGATACTTATACAAAGTTTCATGACAAACTAAAACATAAGTTATTGGACAAAAAATAATAATATCCCATCAAAACATAAATGTGAAAATGGAAGCCAAGTTCAATATTAAGAACCGACACAAGAATTGAGATCTAAATGGGTGCCAAGTTTCGTAGACAATCCTGATATTTATAAGAACATACAACATTCTAAAATAAATTAAAAACACAATTTCTTATTTTTTCTGCTACAACAATGTTCGTTATTTAAAAGTACAACTTCTTAAATTTGAACACTCGAATTATTTATACAAAGCAGATAACTTAGGATAAATTGAAACTCAAAATTTGACTTAGCTTGACAAGTAGATAGGTACTCACCACCTCATTTAACTGATCACCAATACAGCCCATTAAATATGATACTTCATTTTCCGACCCTGGTGGCACTGGAGATGCTAAAATTATATTAATTAATAATAAAATCTATAACACATTAAGTTTACAATATGGCCTTAACGTTGGTTAAGGCCTTTTGATAAAAAACAGATAAAACAGAAAAATGCTATTTTTTTGTATTCATTATCATAAAATCAATTTTATAATAACGTAATAAAGCATTATAAATGTTAATATTAACAAAATTGTATGATTATAGTGTCAAAAACAACTTTAAAAAAATAAGTCCATCGAATACAGCCGTAAAAACCATAGCGATCCTGCCTAAAATGCATTTCAACTTTCGTCACACCCGCCGAAGAAGGGCGTTATGATATCTAGTGGCTCTATTCCTCGTTTACCACCTAATACTGTTATCTGACTAACTGATTCTTACTATTTCATAAAAATATGAAATTATAATAATATTATCAGTGGTAATATTATTAATACAAGTAATAGCAAGTATAAGCTAGAACTTCACATGTTTATAAATGAATAAAGTTGAGTATTCTCAAAATTAAATTACATTATTATAAAATTTACTTACGTATTGACATCCGTTTTTGTTTTCTTTTGTTTTCATAGGAATCCCTAGCAATTTGAATCAATTTCTGTGATCTTTTCATGTTGTTCTACTGCATCGCAATCACGAAACAAAACACTATCTTCTGCGTCAGCGCTCCGCGTGATACCGACGGTCAGGCGTTAGCGACCCCGTCCCGCTTGTTGCCCCAGCGCGGAAGACGGCCGGTATGACAGTCGCGGCGTATTTCGCCGGATCAAATGGCGCCATGCAATTGCGGCTCAATTTAAAAAATGTAATATCTTTGTTAATTTTATGATTTATAAAGTTTTTTAAAAGCCATTCGGTGTAGAAAAAATAGTAGATTATGATTTTGAAAGAAGAGAAAAACGGCCTTAATGATGGTTGCGCCCATTTTCCTAGGATACGACGGTATGATCTTCTTAAAATTTAATAGTATGTTAGTAAGCCACCACCCTCATAAGAGAGAAGTGATAATTTCCAATATAAAATTTACAGTTTTCAAACAATTCATTACCCGTACGCCATAAAAAATACTCTAACGAACCAACCTTACGCGTATTTCAGGACCCTTCTTGTACAAGACTTATTGCATCCTTGGATGCCTTCGCAAGATAATCTGGAAAAATCTCAACTCTCACGTCAGCTACATCTCGTCTCACAAAATGCAACCGTATCTGTGATACTTAAGGGTGTGTTTTCTGATGCGGAGTCCTTGAATACGGGGATCTCCCAGAGGAAACACCTTCGCTGAAACACGCCATCAACAGGGCATCCATCTTGATTATCTCTTAATTCTTGGATTAGCTACTTGATGAGGTTTCTCTTAAAATGCTTAAAGTCAAAATGTGTCTTGCCTTCATTATCATTATAATGTATGGATGAGAGTTTGCAAGTTATGGCAGTTGTTTGAACGTGTGTTTTTGGGAAAATTGTGTTTATTCTTTTGTTTTGTAATGGGATTGGTGAATAAGGTTGATGTTTGGTTTCGCGTTGAAATTAATAGTAACAAAAATGAACAGGAAGACTTTAAAGTATTGGGAAGACGACTTGAAACTTTGAAAGCAATATAGAAAATATTTGTTTCATGTTCATCGTATTTTAATTGATTAATATTTTAGATTATTAACATTCAAATTTTTTTTTGTTATTTTTACAATTTACTACCTGTTCAGCGCCACGAACAAAGATCTTAATTAATTTTATTCTGCTTATTAAAATTAATATTCATGGTCTTCCTTTTATTTCTGACACTATGTTATTTAACAAAAAATAATCCTTATGATGAAGCCTTTCGATCGGTATGATAAAGCTACAGGGTAATTATTTTTCTCGTGTAACGGGTTCGATTCCCGGTTCAACCATGTAATTATTTAAATATCTATGAATGCAGTTTAAATTGTTTTTTAAATTCAAATAATGTCTTCTTTCAGTAAAATGTTCCATCTACAATATTTAAGGTACTTTCCTTCCATGTGGCATAGCCGTGGGACGCCCTGTATTATGATTAAAAAAAATACATGTAAACCTTGGGTAAAAAAATGAAATTTTCATAACAATATTAAAGACATGCCATTATAAGACTTGCATATACGAATACTCCTAGAATAGAATCAAAGTTAGTTCATTAAATTAATTCCACACGGGCGGCTTTGAGCTGCATTTTCGACTGAACTAAACCTAACAACTACTTTGAGCCATTTTACGTAAAACGGCCTGTTCACGTTACGATTTCAAGTCGTACGTCCAGGATGTCGTCAATGTATTTAGTAATTTCTAGTTAATAGTTAAAAAAAAATGCTTAAAAAACATGACTTTTGCCAACCAATTTTAAATCGATTTAAATGCTAAATGATCACCAAAATAAAAAATGAAAAATGATAAAAAAAACTTTTTAATGATCATATTATAATTATATTGTTGTCATAGTCTGACAACTTTTATTTTATTTTATTGACTTATGATTACTGTAATATCTATTGGTTCCTAGACAGAAGGCCCATACATTTCTGCTCATCCACCTTTGCTTTTGTCATTTTGTTATTTTGTCTGAATTAACCATGTTTCTTTTTTACCACATTGCCGAAGGAGGAAGGTTATGTGTCAGCCTATATGTTTCTATTCACATAAATGGAAACATATAACAAACACTTGATCTTTTTTGGCGTTCTAAAAACTAAACGCGTGAACAATTTTATAACAGTAATCAAAATTAAATATAGCGGCAACCAGACGCCACATTGTAAAAAAAAAAACAGTCGACGAACTATTTCAAGTTGGGTATCATTAGGTATTTCAAAATCATTACTAAGTTTATTTCATTATTTTACATTTTAAATGTTATGATCATTTAGGATCTTTTTCTTATGGTAAGTTGAAACTGTGTCCCATAGACATTCACATTCACAAGACTGCCAATGCGTTGTCAACCCTGAGGACTACGATGGAATGCCTCTATGCTGGTCATTACACCGGCTGTCTTATCCCAAAACCGAAACACAACAATGCGAACACAGCAGTTTGGCGGTAGGTTAATGGATAAGATAGTGGTAGCGATCCGGATGGACCCTGCACAAGGTCCTACCACCCGCAAAATTTATAACGATTTAAAGTTGCTTAGAAACAGTCGGTTTTTGTAAAGCTTGCGTTGTGTTACTTTATACGATGAGAATAATCGCCAACTCGTGCGCCGCTTTAAAACCTCTCACGCGTTACACAGATATGCACTGGCACAAGTTCGAGCCGCGAATAACTTCGACTACAGCGTATTTCAATCCCATAATAATTATATAGTCATATCATTTATTGCATTAAAAGATAAAAAGAAATTTAATCCGTCAGTAGGCCGCTCGGGCACTTTTACACGTCAAGATACTACCAGCGCTTCTCAACAGGAGACCACTGCTGAGAAGAAACGTCGCAAGAAACTCAGCAGTCAGTCATTTTTTAAACATATTTCATATTTTATATTACAATGGTACAACTTATTCTAGCTTTATATTAAGCTACAAATATTAGATTAAATATAATATCAAATAACAGTAGTTATGAGTTACAATGGTGTAACAATTATTATAATGGTCCAACATAAACCCTGTAAGGGCACAGCAATTTACATGTTTATTAATTTACACAAACCTAAGCTATGTACTTATGACTAATACTTAAAAACTTTAAATTAAAAAGTTATTAGAAAATGCTTTAATTTATTTTAAAAAAAAACTTCTTCCGTTAATCTAATGGGCGGTGGTATTATTATTATATATTTTTACCGCCATGTGATGAGGCCCTGAACTAACCATTTCCATGTTGGTAAATGTGCTTAAAAGCTTGTTCCTCTGTGTTAAGTTATGTGGATTAATATGACATGTTTATCTTAATAAGGGTTCTTTCTAATAAATTTTCAATTTTCCAATGTATACATAGATGTTAATGTTAAAAATTTCATCTTTTTTGCAATGATTACTTATACGATTATAATTATATGTGGACTCTAATTTAAATTCGAACACGATAAATATCGAGTACGATTATTTAGTTTTGGACTCGGCTTTTCTCGATGATGTTGGCACTAGAAAAATTGTATAGAATTGACTTTAAGTGCCTGACGTGACCGTCCGGCTCAAAGTAGCTGATGGAAATTGAACCTTATTTCAAAAACTACTGCGTCTCAAATATGAAAAAAACGCCGAAAACCGAATTTTACTGATAGATGATAGGGAAACTTATAACAAGTCTATAATTGGCTTTCTTTTGGTTCGTTTCAATGTCTTAAGTCTAGAATAAACCGAGACTCATTTAATCACGGAAAACAAAAAACAGTGGAAGTGGCATGAGCTTGTTAGTTTAAGTAATGGCGACAGGTCTGATAAAAACCGGCAAAACTAAGGTAGGTTGCGCGGAACTCCGCATAACTATGCCACACGTTACACGCCCACTTAACAGTTCTACTGTTTTCTCTGTTTTGTGCACTAGATATGTTCGTGAGTGCAAACGTAGTGTGTGTTAGTTAAAAGTAGACTTTCCCCCTTGTTCATTACACGCACTATAAGCCTTTTTAGCTAAAGAATGCTTTTTCACTTTCTGTTTGATGAAAAGTCCCTATGAAAGACAACGACAAATAATATTTTAAGCACACTCTGACTAAGGTGAGTTTATAAAAGGGTTTTATCTTTACCCTGTACGAGTTGAACTAGCATTTGTTCGATTTTTTTAAATATAATCATATAAAATTGACGAATTAAATAAGTCAGTAGCTCTTATTATTGTAAGAATAAAATGGGTCGTTCTTTTGTTATGTTACGTATTTCAGCCTCATAAAAGAATAACTTGGCAGATATGTCAGTCATTGTTTGATTTGGAACTTCGTCGATAGCATAAAAGATGGAGATGGAATTTCCATTGTATTATGTTTGATCATATTTTAGATTTAATGGAATAAAAGGCAGCTCGATTAAGGCTATCACAGAGAAAGAAATGGTTATGAAAAAAATCGACAGAAAGACCTAGAGATTGTGATCTACTGACCGAGATAATTCGGTTATAAAATTACTTGACTTTTATAACGTTTTATTTCTTTCACGATATTTCGACGGAATCTATCATTTTTATAGGAATAAAACCTATACTGTGTTTTATCTAGAATTTTCACGAAACTTCACTTTAATCCAGTAGGCTTAAACAGGAATGGAAGAGAAATATTAAAATAACCACACAAACGTTTACATTGATAAGATAATATTAAAAAGATTGACTTTTTTTTTGGTAAGTTCATTTACGTACTTATCATACGTAGAATTTTCATTTCATAGAAAAGCGTTACAGCCGCATGACCTATTTCTTTTGGTGGTCACAAGTCTAACCTAACCAACGGTTTCAGCAGATGAAATGATACAATCGATGAAGTGAAATTCGATGAAATGATACAATCGATGAAGTGAAATTCGATGAAATGATACAATCGATGAAGTGAAATTAGATAAAATGATACAATCAATGAAGTGAAATTACATGAAATGATACAATCGATGAAGTGAAATTCGTTGAAATGATACAATCGATGAAGTAAAATTGTGTCCTTCAAAAGTAGAATTAGTCTACACGGCACTAGTAATCGACCAGGACTAATAATGGACACTTGATTTTTATTTTATAGAACTAGTCTTCTACTCGCTTCGCTTCGGTTCATGTGAGTTCTATGTAAAACTCGTCCATAACCCAGCATCTATTATACATTAAAAGCTTCCTCTTGAATCACTCTATCTATTGCTGAAATGCATTAAAATACGTTTCATAGTTTAAAAGCTATAAGCGAACAGACAACGGAAGCGACTCCTTTTTATACTATGTAAAGATAAAGATAAGGGTTATTAATTTGTTTTGCAACAATCAATTTAGGATCGTATGAAATTTGAATTAAGACTTAAGACTTAAATGTCCATTACTGGTTCCTGTCAGCTAAGATTCAAGGGTAAGCTGACTCCATCGCAGACCATGTTCTGAGTCTTTCTTTGCCCTCGGGTAGGGTCATACTCAACGTGATTAACGAGTGACTTATTTGTCCCGTGAATCTGTGTACCTCGTATTTTGTCCTAAGCAACATTTGTATTTGCACTTATGCTCATAGTGGACCCGCTTCGTCTGTTTGTTTGTATTTACTTACCATTGTTAAATTTAATATGGGAGGAGTTTGCTTAATCCAGAGGATGTGTAAAGTTAGTCTTACTTTTGGTTGGGTTTCAGTGTATGTGTGTAGGGGATTAAAATTGCATATTGCACTCTAGCTCCTAAACTATTAGACATTAGCTCGTAGGCATTATACCGTGTTAGGTAGCTACGATTATAGTTAGCTGCGTTAAAGTACAAAGTGGCACAAAGGTCAAAATCCTCAAGTTCGAATTTTTATGTTCTAGTTTATTAGTTTTTTGTTGTATTGTCGAGCGTCGATGGCCAAGGGGCTTAGAGGGCGGATTCGTGATCTCAATTCAAACCTCAAGACCTTTATTGATCTACTTTGTCTCCAGACTTTTATTACTATAGGTTTGTTCTTAACTCGGCCATTACTGTCAATGAAATAAAAACTATCATACTCGTATCATTGGCAATACGATACCAGTGACCCAACATAAGATGCGTTGCATGATCTACATCGTTATCGAAAATTGATAGGATTGACGTAAGCTGACCGATGGTCGTGTGAAGCGCTTATGTCAGTTCCATACTCTTTGACAATTTACGACATTAATGTCGGAGGCCATTTGCAACGCCAAAAGATGGCGGATGTATAATTCGTTTTATTTTTTATTTTTGTGTATTTAGGTGTTTAAAGTTCTTTTCTGTTAGTGATTTGTACTTTTAATTCCTTTGTATTGCACAGTGATAGAAGACTTGGACTTATTTCGTGTATCAAGTGGACTCGCAGTGGTACAGAGGTTAAAACTTTCTTGGCCTCTGTCCTACATATCACCGTACAACGTTGCTGCATTGTGATTGCTATATTGATTTATACTTATATAAGGTGCTAACAAATTAGTCACGGATATTTTTACAGCTGATAGTACTCGGTTCTCGGAGTACATTTAAGTATGAAATATCATAGGTTTTCTTATGTTTTTTTGGAGTAAACTAGGAAACAAATTTGCTACGTTAAAACACCCTGTTAATAAGATAATTAAATGAGACCGACCTCTTTAGACATTCTAGAACCTCTTTAAACTATCATTCAAAAAGCCTCTTAAAAGTTGACCTACAGTTTTCCCGCCGAGTCATAATGACATTTACGAAAAACAACTTTTGACGTGACAATGACAGACAGTGTTTAACATCTTGACAAGTGCATAATAGGGTGATTATTTTAAAGATTAATTATAATTTATTTTTTTTGTTCGGTAAATTAAAACAATAGTTAGTTAGTTAGTTAGTTAGTTATTTATTCATCAATGTAATGTTACAATATTAATTGCATTGCATGTCAAAAAAATATGAAATTACATTGGTATCGTCAACATTAATACAAAAATAATAAAATGTTAATTAAATAAAAATAACACACAAATAATCAAAGACATTCAAGTACATAATCAACTAATAAATAAATGGTCAGATAAAATGATATACAAAGGTTCCTTAATTGCAGTTAAAAGTTAATTGATTTAATGTAATCTATTATCTCTTAAAATATCCGTGACTAATTTGTTAGCACCTTATATATACTTGACACTGGCGAAATCACTTCATTGTGGAAACGCCATATTCCCGCGGTAGTAGCTGTTCAAATTACCGCGGGGCAAAGAAAAAAAAACTATAATGTCAAGCTCCTTATCTATTAGACAACGAAGAATAAAAACCCTGATTAAACATTTGGAAAACGAACATAATTTAGTCTCTGTCTCGTTACACGTGTCTCTCACTATACGCTACATGTAAAATATGATCTAGACCCTTCCACAGCCACTGCGTCCCTACGGACAAGGCGGATACATCTGACCTTTTTTGAAGCAGGAATATCTTCAAACACGAGACACGAGATACTTGTAATATGCACAGTTATATCCCTAGAGGCGTGTTCTGTCACGGCAGAGTCAACGCCATAAATATGTTATCATTTTGGTACCATCTCGCTTTGACGTCGTTTCAGCTGTCATTATGATATCGTTACAGGAGTGAAAGTGAAAAGGTACTAAAGAGATAATTTGCCCTAGAACTTGAATACTTATTCCATTAATTATTTACGTCAATTTTTTAAAAAATACGCCCGTGGGGTTACCGGGTAAGAATAGTGCCACTCCATGTCTCCGTGGATCTTGTAAACATCTTAGCGTAATTGTACAAAATGTGCTAACAGAATTATCAACATGTTTTTAGAGTTGTAAGTAATTCTTTAGCTCTGCCTACCCAACTCTGGAAACAAAGGTGTGAGTTTATGTATTTAATTATTAACGACAATAAAATGCAATTTACGGCATTTGATGAATAAGAGATTATTTTTTTTGCAAAACTCATCTGTACAACCTAAGGATGAGCCCTGCAAAAGGAAATCTTTCAAATGCCGCAAAACTGACCCTACAGATGCGATTACTAGTAAAGTTTATTTAATTAAATATAATTAATTATTTGGTGATTGTGTTCTTTATATCGATGTCACTCCTGTAATACCACGGTATCTTTACCAGATTCCCAAAATACATTTTTTAAGTATTGGGTACAAAATAAGATTCCAATAAATGGAGAATTGAGCATTTTAAAATTCTTGACTTTTAGATTTCAACACTGTCTCAAAAAAAAAATTAACAGACATCAACATAGTCAACACTTTTAGTACAAAAAAATGATAACTACGTTGTCGATGGACATGACGTAATAAACATGTAAATTATGTATATTTAATAATTTTGCCTAGTATCAACGAAATTTTCCAACCAATTCAATTAAAATTGTTTATGCCTCAAATTACGTTTCAATTTCATAATATAACAGCTGAACGAGACTAGACAAGATATTAATACCACGAAATTTCAGCCATCCATAAACAGCTAAATTATATGTGTGAAGGGTGTAGCGAATATTTCACGAGACCGCGCGATATAGACGGGGTGCCCACCGGATCTGAACTAAATAAATTATCAGTGAGCCAAACTAATACAATACCATTAATTTGAGTTGACTCAATTTGCACATAAAGTGTTTTGGCAAACAGAAATCTAACTTTGCCGTTTGTGAGGTGGCATGTTAATTGTAGACATTGTTTTGCAATGAAAGGTGAAATGAAGAATAACTTTTCGGCGGTTCCGATATTCCTTTCTGTAACATTTTTCGGACTAAAAAGTACTGTATAGCTGTCTTCAGGACATTAACTAGCTCTATACCAAATCCGTCGATCGGTTGAGGCGTTTAGTTTCAACCGCAAAAACCAACAATTACATACATTTTTACATTTAATATATTCGTAAGGATAATGATTAAGTATTAAAATTAATCTTTTCTCCGACTGCAAAGAAGTCTTTGTATTATTGTGTTTCGGTGTGAGAATAAGACGACTAGCGTAGAAGCATTCCTTTTTGATACTCTGGGTTGGCAATGCATTTGCAGTCTTCGGATTGCAGTCTTTTCAGAATTCACTTAACATCATGGCTGTCTGATCGTTTCTTTTTTTTACTGCAATGCATTGATAAATTTTAGAGTATAAAAGCTACACGACTCCTTTATATTTAGATCCAAAGCGAAGATTTAAGCTCACTCGTGTCCATTGATGGATTAAAATAAGAGCTTTTGCTCGAGTCCCTGAATGGATCTTGCCAATGGACTTGTAACCGGAATCTAAAGAGCAAATGGTACAAACAGATAGGCGAACGGTGGGAAACGAGCTAGGTTTATACTATGTAGAGACAATACGTACCCATATAACACATCTGCTTTTGTAAAGTCAGTCTAAATACGATACAACTCTCCGAATAATAATATGTCGAACTGAGGAAATTGTTCAGACAATTGAATTTACCGAGTACACCGAAAATGTTATACTGAGTTGCTTTGTTGGGGGAACAAACGGATTGAGTGAGTGGAATAAACGAGGCAATGGAAGCCAAAGTAAACTTCTCCGTTAAATTATATTGTTATTTTGTATATTAAATTTTAGCTAACGAGAAATGTGGACTAAAAGAAGATGTAGTGACTAAGATTGAAAAGGGAATGCTTTGATGGTTCGGTCATATGGAAAGGATGGATGAAAGAAGATTTATGAAAGAGATATACAGAGCGAAAGGGAGTGGAAGGGTTGGAAGGGGCAACCCTGGGCGTACTTTTTCGAACGAAATTGGAGTAATACTGGAGGCCCGAATCCTAAGTACCCGAAACCGACGTGCATGCATGTGTCGATGTACGAATGTAGAAGAAGCGAAAAAGATTTGTCATGATCATAGCAAGTGGAATGGAGTGGTCTTTGCCTACCCCTTCTGGGAAATGTATGTATGTAAACTTTAGGTACGGTCTCTCTCTCTCTCTCTCTCTCTCTCTATATATCTCTCTCTCTCTCTAGTTATTATTGATTTCACCGCAAACGAGTACAAAGAGAACCTGATGGTAAGTAAGATCTGAGACCCATGATAGACATTTGCATTTTCAAAACTACGGTCTCTAGACTACAATACTACGATTGCATTATGGCATTGCCAACTAAGGACTTAAAAAGCTGAAAATAATATAATAATATTAGTATGGTCTTGTTGAGTCTGAAGTGCCGTACTATAAGTACACACCGGTGCCAGTTCTCGAAAATGGTCGTGCTACGCTCTATCTATTGGGATCGATTTGTCATCATGGACAAAATTACTGTCGGCAATAAGACATATCGTGTTGTCAGATCGATCTCAACGCCGGGCAGTGCTCGTTGACGTCACCATTCCGCATGACGAGAACCTTGTGAAGACCGAGAAGGACAAGCTCAGCAAGTACCTTGACTTGGCTCACGAGGTGACCGCCATGTGGGATGCGGACTCGACGATTACTGTCCCGATAGTGGTTTCGGCAAACGATCTTATAGTGCAAAGTCTCGACCAACACCTCAAGAGACTCTCGCTAGATGGCTGGATCAAGGGCCAGATACAAAAGGCAGTATTCTTCGACGCGGAACGTATTGTGCGAGCGTTCCTCTCTCTGCAAGTCTGCAGCCCTGCCCCGCTGCCGGTGGCAGTTTAAGGTTAGGTTTTTTATAATATAGTAGTATTGTTATTTTATTTTTATATTGCTCAAGCTACGCTTGAATGTTTTTTATTTTTATTTTTATTTTATGTTAAATTCATTGTTTTATTTCATGCTAGGTTAAGCTTTATAATTGTATAATATCATAAGTAGTATTTAAAAAAAACGACTGACTGTTGAGTTTCTTGCGGCGTTTCTTCTCAGCAGTGGTCTCTTGCGAAGCGCTGGTAGATTTTGACGTGTTAAAGTGCCCGTGCGGCCTACTTACTGAATAAACATCTTTTATCTTCTTTTAATCTTTTTATAGTAGAATATTTTTTTGTAAAAAAAATTAACTGACAGAAAAAATAAATAAATATGACAATAATAATAACTTGTTCCAAACTAAGCTCTAGTCTTGAACTATCTGAGTAGTAGATAACGATATAAAGACATAGATACAGAAATACGAATCGCACAAATATTTGTTCATACCGGGATTGAAGCCAGGACCGCTAGCTTCGCAGGCAGGGTCTCTAACAACTAGGCTAACGCTAGGCTCAGTGATGAGGAAACGAATTCTAATTTTGTACTCGATGAACGGTAAGTGCTAGCTTAGGACTAACTAGATTGATGTGTTTTGAAGTCTGTGCTCAAGTCTGAGATGGTACTTGTACAAATTATGATCAAGGTGAAAGTTATCTTGATGGATTGGAGTAAGGCAAATCCCTAGGTATCAAGTCAAAACGCTATCTCTGCTTTATCAATACTTATTATGTATGTATAACTTACATACATTAATCACGTCCCAAAGTAAGCTAGCTTGTACATAACATGTAGAATCGACAGTGATATAAACACATTATATGGAGAGCTAAATACGAAAACAAATAAAATGGGCACTATTAATAAATTGATGACAAGCATACCTGTATCTACTTCAGTGTTAAAAATACGTAGAAACAAGAAACTCAAATTAGGGACCCATTAAAATAAAGAAGTCGTCCATGTCATTAGAGAAGCTAAGTCATTATTAACTTATAGAAACAACTTTATTGTTGAAGAATGTCAGATTGACTCTGAATCTAAGGTGGGTCACAAATTTACGTCTTCAACTGTACATTTTTGAAGGTCAAAGTTTCATGATATTATTTTCTTGTGAAAGCAAATATCTAATTCGTTTGTGTTGTGAAAAGCCAACAATATTATTGGCTTCAACATTCAATAAAGTTCCCAGAAACTTTTAAAGTAAAAATACCTTTCTTCAAGTCACCGACCCTTTACGTCACGAGGCTACGTTATAAGTAATTTATAGAGGGCAGTCTCGAGTTGGGGCCGTAATGTACACTTGTGACCTGCCGGAGATTCGAACCTTTCCTCGTAAATAAATCGCATTTCCTTTATAATCCGGGAAAAAGTAAAAGTCAAGTGCGAGGCTCGCTAAGAGTTTATCGTTTATTATTTATATGTGAACCAGTTGAGCCATTTCGAAATAATTGTTATAAGGGATTTGATGGAAGAATAAAGACACTCAAATAACAATGAACACTAAAGTTATTTAGTTATTGAATTTCATGTGGTTAACTGTCAACAAAAAAAACATCTAGAAAGCGAATTCCGAAAGAACGCCGTTATCATTCTTTTAAGACCAAATTAAAATTGATTGTTTAATTTAAGCTAACTATCGATAAATTTTTATGCATCGCTATTAAAGTGAAAGAACATAAAATTTGATTGGAACTGCACCGTTTTCTTTAGAAGACCGTTAAATGAAAATGTATACTTAACCTCAAGTATTTTGCGGTTCATTTTGGCTATTTGATTGACCTTGCGGTGTCAGTAACTTAAGTCCTAAACTTACAGGGACGCGAGGTTTGTACTAGGGATAGAAGTATCATTCGGTTTCTACTTAACTATATTATAAACAGTCTGGTTCGATATTTACCTAATCTTTGGCGGTGGCGTGGTTGTTCAGTTGTATTGTATGGAGGTTGACTAATTACCAAGGTGGACTATTTATAATAACTTTTTGAAGTTATTTTCTATGTATAGGTTAAAATTTTAAATAATGAATTTAAAAGTTTTGTAGAATCCCGGAATTTATATATATTAAAATAATATTTTAAGAAACCGACGCCATATTCGCTTATCTTATTTTGGGGTTTTGCCAACGTTAGGTAAAATATCGAACGGAATTTTCGAACTTTGATTACTAATCATATCTTTATCATATTAGTAGTATATATCCCGATTATCACAGATCTATTCAATGTCAACTGAACTTAGCCAATAAAAACTCTACAGTAATGGCAGAATTTATAGTAATAAACTGCCGCAAACGATCAAAGCTGTGGCTAGTATAAGTTAGAGAAGTACTCCTTAGAAAGACACTGCACAGCGTCAAAAACATCTACAGGCTGCTTAAAAAACATCTACTTCATTTATTATAAAATAAATATAAATAAAGTTAGTATTGTTACTATCAAGTTTAAAAGGACTCTGCTGCAGTCAAACTGTTTGACAGTTTTGCAGACTATTTGTTTGTTAATAAATAAACAATAACAATAACAATAACAAAGAGTAACTTGGAAATGAAGACTAAAATAGAAGTAGCGGCATCATGATTAAAATCGACCAGATCCACTTTATAATCATATTTTATTGGTTTGTATTTAAGTGAGATTATTTCATAGAGTGAGGTCATTTTATAATAAAATTTGACGATTTGGGTATGTTGGCGTAATTTTTAATTCATCTTGTGCTAAGGTAATTTTTCACAGTATGACGGTTGAAAAGAAATAATTGGTTGGTGGTTTGTTTATTTTAATGTTAACTTAATCCGTGTCTTTCCTATAAGGGGATCTTTCCAGATCTCATGAAATATAGTAAAGTCATACCTCTTTTTAAATCAGGCGAGATGAGTGATATAACGAACTTCCGTCCCATTTCCATACTACCAGTTTTAAGTAAAGTCTTTGAGAAACTAATGCTGAAGGATATGTTAGGTCACTTTAACAGAAATAAACTACTTAGCAATAACCAGTTTGGCTTTACAAGAGGTCGATCAACAATTGATGCGGCATCGGTACTCATTAAATATATATATATATAACAGTTGGGAAAAATCTTGCGACGCAATAGGAATATTTTGTGATCTTTCTAAAGCTTTTGATTGCGTCGAACATATGACCCTTATTTTAAAATTAGAACATTATGGATTGTCCAATAAAGCTTTAAGCCTTATGTCTTCTTATCTAAGTGATAGAACTCAAACAGTTGTTGTAAACAAAACGCAATCTGTTGGAGCTACAGTGAAAATAGGTGTGCCTCAAGGCTCTATTTTAAGTCCTTTTTTATTGTTGGTCTACATAAATGACTTACCACCAATAGTACATGAACTTTGCGATATTGTACTTTTTGCTGATGATACTTCACTAATTTTCAAGGTAGATAGAAAAACCGTAGACTACAGTAGGATAAACGCCACTCTAGTTAAAGTACATAATTGGTTTATTAGTAACAACTTGCTACTAAATGCCAAGAAAACTAAATGTGTTAGGTTCGCTTTGCCTAATGTTAAACCGGTAGATTCTAGTATTTTTCTATATAACGAGTGTTTGCTAATGGTAGATAGGGCGGTTTTCCTAGGCATAACAATAGATAAAAATTTGCAATGGAGTCCCCACATAGCTGCACTGGCAGGTAAACTAAGTTCGGCAGCTTACGCCGTTAGGAAAATTAGACAACTAACTAATGTTGAGACAGCTCGCTTAGTTTATTATAGTTATTTTCATAGTGTTATGTCTTATGGTATTCTGGTTTGGGGTAAGGCAGCTGACATACAAACTATATTTGTGTTACAAAAAAGGGCCATTCGTTCTATTTATAATTTAAATTCCCGTGACTCATTAAGAGAACTTTTTAAAGAAATTAATATCTTAACTGTAGCGTCTCAATTTATTTACGAGAATATTATTTATGTTATTAAGAATTTAGATTCGTTCACCAAAAACTCAGATATACATAATTTAAATACTAGAAATAAAAATAAAATAGCTATTCGAAAATTCCGTGTCCGTAAAGTATATAAATCATTTGTTGGTCAATGCATTCATTTCTATAATAAATTACCTGAAGTAGTTTCAAAGTTACCCTTTCCAGCACTTAAAAAATATTTGAAAAGGTCGTTAATGTCTAAAGCGTATTATAGGGTCGAGGACTATCTAACAGACAAAAATGCATGGCCTACACCCGAAACTTAGTCAATAGTAATTTGTTCAAATGCAAAGGCTTTATCCTGCTTTTTCTTGTCTGGGGGACACCGTTGATGCAGGAAAACATATCGAAACTTTTATGTGGTCATCTTGCACCATCTCATATACACATATATAAGTAGGTAGTTGTAGTTATTTTATTTTATTATTTTCTATCTTTCTCTCCCGTAAGATTTTTGGCATGTTTTCCTGCTGAACTACTGTTATTTGATATTATATTTAATTTAATACTTGTAGCTTTATATAATGCTAGATTAAGTTGTACATACCATTGTAATATGAAATATGAAATAAGTTTAAAAAATGACTGACTGCTGAGTTTCTTGCAGCGTTTCTTCTCAGCAGTGGTCTCCTCTTGGGAAGCGCTGGTAGTATCTTGACGTGTAAAAGTGCCCGTGCGGCCTACTTACTGAATAAATGTCTTTTATCTTTTATCTTTTAATTGTAAAGCAATAATAGGAACGACTTTCAAGATTTTTACTGCTTTAAAAATAAAGGTATGGGATCGCGTATTTTTTTTAAGGCATAACGTATCTTCATGCATAATCATTTGAACTAAAACAGTTTTTACAATAGAAATGGTTTTATTTAAAAAAAAAAAAATCTAACCCAACCTAATCAACACAATAGACGTTTATTAAATTCTGAAATGTCAGCCTAAAGGGTGTTATGCGAGAAGATTAGTTATGCGTTATAAGTTTATGCATTTCAAAGAGATCCCAAAAATAAACCGCCTAGAAAATATCAGAACTTCTAGTTTTCCTAGGTAACATGAGTTTGTATTTGAAAAAGGCCACACGAGTTACTGTTTGGTGCCGCTGTTATTTAAAATATCTATTACTTACTAGGAGATCCTAACCTTTGCAAAATTGTATATAACTAAGTGCCTATAACCAAAATAATCATTATTCGTTTTAGATAATACAAATGATTAAATACAGTAACGATAAATAGTGTTACTGTGACAAGATACTATCTGACAAAAGAAAAAAAGTCCTTTGTAAAGTACGCGCTCATTGGTACGGTACGCGAGGTAAACGAGTATTATCTTAGGGAAGCACTTAAGTGCGCAGTAAACAGGCTCTTAAGATAGACGTAGCGAAACCGGGTTTAGCTTCTTATTTTTTACTAGCTTCTGCCCGCGACTTCGTCTGCATAGATTTCGACTATTGTTGGAAAACTTTTAAATTTTGCGGAATAAAAGCAGCCTATGTTAATCCAGGGTACAAGCTATCTTCATTCCAAATTTCATTCGAATTTGTCTAGCTGTTGCAAACACAAATTTTCGCGTTTATTAGAAACAATTGTCTATAAGTTTAGTTTTTGTTTATATAGATATATAGACGAGTTCAATATCCATAGATTTTTTAAACAAACATGGTGTACGAGTTTTTCTAATTATATTGTGGATAATTTTGATAATATTTATCAAATGACACTCCGAAAGTGTCAATATATCCTACCATTCTTTTAATATTTCGTAGATCGTAGGGGCAAAAATGGGATAAAACCGTTTTCAACTGTGTGTGAAACTAGGGCAACCATCAGGAGCCATATTATTATTGACTTTCCGAATCAAACCATGCCAATTTAAAAAAAAACCACAAAAAGAAAATAACATTAACTTGTAAGTACTAAGAAGCGACAGAGTTAAAATACAACCGAAAACAGCAGAATCATACTCCACTATTTACAAAGAACTGAAAGCCAAAGACACAGAATTTTTCAGTTACCAGCCTAAACAAGATCGCAGCTTTAGAGTGGTGCTCAAAAATTTACACGCATCGACAGATAAAGAAGAAATAAAAAAAGCTATTGAGGAGCTTGGCCATAAAGTAACAAATGTCTGGAACATCCTAAACTCAAGAACAAAACAGGCGTTACCGATGTGGAACATCGAACTAGAATCCCGTGAAAATAATAAAGACATATATAGCGTAAAATCTCTACTACACTGTCGCACAGTGTTTGAAGCACCCAGACCTAAGCGAGTAATCCCTCAATGCACTAATTGCCAAGATTATAATCACACACAAAAGTTCTGCAATAGAAAGGCTAGATGTGTCAAATGCGCAGGTTCGCATCACACTTCATATTGCCCACGGAAAGAAAGATCAAACCAGGTTAAATGCGTCCTATGCGAGGGAAACCACCCAGCTAACTACAAAGGCTGTACAATCTACAAGGAGTTGTTGAAAGTCCGATATCCTCCCCCAACCACCCAACACAAAAGAAGACTTATGAGTGTTGAACGAGCACCTACAAATAAAACAACGAATAATGGAAAATCGTATGCATCAGTCACAAAAGAACCCCCCAAACAACCTACGACGCAAACCGCTAACGTCGAAGATAACAACCAAAAAACCAACGAATTCAAAGCCATTACAGAGACACTTGTTGCCCTGATGAACCAAATGCTAGTTATGACCCAAACGTTAACCGATCTAATCTCAAAAATGTCATTACATTCACAGCACTAAAACTTGGTGTATGGAATGCTAATGGCTTGTCAAATCACTCGGAAGAGTTAAAAATATTCCTTAAAATTCACCTCATAGATGTTTTACTAATCTCAGAAACTCACTTCACATCCAAAAGCTACTTCAGGATACCTGGATACAATATGTACTACACTAACCACCCTGACAACAAAGCGCATGGGGGATCCGCTGTACTCATCAGGTCTAACATGAAGCATCATGTACTACAAGACTACTGTAAAAACTACCTCCAAGCAACAAACGTCGTAATAACAGACTGGATCAGTGACATTACAGTATCGGCCCTCTACTGTCCGCTGAGGTTTACTATCAAGGAAACGGAGTTTAATGACTTTTTTCAATCCCTTGGAGAAAGATTTATTGCGGGAGGCGACTATAATGCCAAGCACACGTTCTGGGGTTCTAGGCTTGTTCTACCCAGAGGGCGAGAACTCTTTAAATGCATCCAAACAAGAAATATGAACGTGATATCGTCTGGTCAACCCACTTACTGGCCAACAGACAAAAGTAAAATCCCGGATGTTATCGATTTCTGTGTCAGCAAAGGAATCGTAAATAACAATATATCGTGTCGGAGTTGCTGGGATCTATCCTCAGACCACTCTCCAATCATAGTAGAACTACACACCACCGCCCAAGAATGCCCCAAAAAATGCGTTCTGCATAACAAAAAAACTAACTGGCCACTATTTCGAGAGCTCATCGATAAAGCATTGCAGGAACCAGTTAGTCTAAAAACTGAAGACGAAATAACAGAAGCTGTCCTGTGCTTCAACAACAGCGTGCAGGATGCAGCGTGGACTTCAACCCCACCACTACCACAGAGAAGCACGGATAACTATGTAGCGAAACATATATTAGATAAAATAATCCAAAAAAGGAGAATAAGAAAGCAATGGCATCAAAGCAGGGACCCTGGTGTGAAAAAACAACTCAATCACATCAACAGACAGCTGAAACACATTTTAGAAAAGGATCGTAATGACGGATTTCATAACTATCTCGCTGGCCTGGATGCTACTGCTTCCTCAGATTACTCATTATGGAAAGCCACCAGAAGACTGAAACGGCCTGTTAGTGTTTCTCCTCCTATACGAAAATCTGATGGTTCCTGGGCTCGGACGGACCAAGAGAAAGCCGAAACCTTCTCAGTACATCTCTCAAAAGTCTTTATTCCTCACCCATATGAAGGCTCTCCAGTAGATGCTGCAGAAATTACTGACTACTTGAATACTCCTAAAAATACGGAGGAAGTGCCCTTAAAATTTACAAAGACAGAAGTTGCCCGAATCATAAAAAAATCGGACCCAAAAAAGTCACCAGGATACGACCTTATTACAAACCGCATATTACAAGAACTACCAGAATCTGGCATAACTTTTCTGACGTCATTATTTAACGCCATGATGAGACTGCAGTTCTTTCCCCGGGAGTGGAAGGTTGCGCAAATTATAATGCTACTGAAACCAGACAAACAACCAGAAGAAGCAAAATCATATAGACCCATAAGCCTGCTACCCATCCCATCCAAAATATTTGAATCTCTACTGCTACAACAAATTCTTCCTATACTCAAAGAAAAAGCACTAATTCCTGACCATCAGTTTGGGTTCCGCATTAAACATGCCACTGTCGACCAAGTGCACAGACTAGCCAATAAGATCATGGAATCACTGGAAGCAAAGACTTACTGTACCAGTGCATTTTTGGACATATCTCAAGCGTTTGACCGCGTATGGCATGCAGGTCTGCTTTTTAAATTAAAAAACGCCCTACCAGATCACTTATACGGAATATTAAAATCATTTTTACAACAGCGCCACTTTATAGTACAAAATGGGGAAGCACTATCTGATCTTTGTCCCATACAGGCAGGAGTGCCACAAGGTAGCGTACTGGGTCCCATAGTCTACTTACTGTTCACTGCAGACTTGCCGACATCCGAATCACTAATTACTGGGACCTTTGCTGACGATACCGCCATACTAGCTTCACATAGTGACCCAAATATTGCCTCACAAATACTCCAAGAAGGACTAAATGACATATCAGACTGGATGAAAAAGTGGCGGATGAAAGCCAATGAAACTAAATCAGTCAATGTTACGTTTACTTTAAGAAGTGGATCCTGCCCTCCAGTCACACTAAACAACATCGAAGTCCCACAAGCAGATCATGTGAGATATCTTGGATTGCATCTAGACAAAAGACTTACCTGGCAAAAACATATTTTCACTAAAAGGAAACAACTTGGTATCCAAACACGAAAACTTTACTGGCTCATAGGGCGAAAGTCTCAGCTATCTCTCGAAAACAAAATACTCTTATACAAGGCAATACTGAAGCCCATCTGGACGTACGGGATCCAATTATGGGGTACAGCATCTCACTCAAACATAGAAATCATACAGAGGTTTCAAAATAAAGCTCTGCGTATGATAACCAACGCGCCCTGGTTTGTACCCAACGAACTACTACACCATGACCTACGAATGCCCTTTGTGAAGCAAGAAATCGCACGCCATACCAAGTCCTATAAAGTACGAATCGAACAACACCCAAATACTCTGGCTCGATCACTAATGGAGAATCACAACAAAGCGCGACGACTAAAGCGCAGAATTCCTCAAGACTTAATCCAATCACAGTAAATATAACTACTGTTTAAACAATGAGGATGTGACACAGGTCACATACCGAGCGAGACAGCGATAGCACTAACCAACATACTTCTGAATGTCCCACGAAGGAGACAGACTGTAGTAAACAAGGAAAAAAAAAAAAAAAAAAAAAACATTAACTTGTACCAATTTGTGCAATATACATTAAATCATTTAACCTTGTTTTTAACAACCAAGCCATCCTTATAAAGTTAATTTCTTTGTTATTTTATATACTTAAAAAAAAACTTTATACTTATAAATACGATGAAATGAATGGCATATCCTAATTATGAAAATGTCCAAGTCGTCGCCACTCGGTGCAATTATTCACGGGGCTAATTCCGGGCCCTCGAATAAATTACTTTAATTATTACCTTAAACCTTCCATTTTAATATTAATAAAGCTAATTTGATAATGGGATCCTTATTTATTTTGGGGCACGTGGGGTTGTCGTTTAATTAGAGAATCTTTAACTTTTAAGCTGTCTACAAGTCAAATGGTTTCAAATGTTCCCGGAATTATTACAAATTGTTTTTGATTCTTGGTTAGATTTCACTGTAGGCTTTGAAGCTAAACATTTCAAAAATTTAAAACTTGTTTTTTTAACAGATATGTTATCCTAAAAATACAAACTTGAAATGATCGGACTAAACATAAACTGACAACTTATAAAAAAATGTTTAGCTAAACAATAATTGCACAACAACCTCGTCTTTTGTGTTCATAAATCTTAACGTATTAATTGCCGATTACATGGTTTATGTTTCGTAACTAAATATCGTGTTTTAAAATTGTATCTTTATTTAACCTTCAAAACGGTCGGATGCCGTGACGCCACTCCCCGTCGAATTTAACTTAAGCTGGATGCCACGGACGCCCATCGGCGTCACAATTTTAACGAACCTTCTCGAATGCCATGGACGCCCATCGGCGTCACAATTTTAATTAACCTTCTCGAATGCCATGGACGCCCATCGGCCTCACAATTTTAATGAACCTTCTCGAATGCCATGGACGCCCATCGGCGTCACAATTTTAATGAACCTTCTCGAATGCCGTGGATGCTGATCGGCGTCACATTTAGCTTTGCCTGGATGTCTCAGACGCCAATCGGTGCCATGCTTGAGGAGGCTTCGGCATCGCGGCATATTGCGGTTGAGGACGCTTGGCAATGAAAGGTTTAAGCTCCACCTTTATTATCAAGATTTTTTAGATGGTATTCATGATTAAATAATAGTAGATTATGCAACTGATGCATAATCCTCTTGCTAAAACATTTAAGGCCTTAAAATACGAGTGTGATTCTATGGATCACAAAATCAGCACTCAGCACTTCCAAACTGAAACCAATTCCCTTTTTTATTTGACTTCCAATTAAATTTAAAAGTGATATTAAACGAAAACACTCTGACGTCGATTTCTTCTTGTAGTTCTCATTTCAACGTTTCACAAACAGACCATTTTTCACGCAACGACGAGCTCCGATTGGTTTTTAATTGAGTTTCGAGAAAGATGTTTTAAAAGTTTCCAGTTCATGGGATGTTCCGGAAGAAGTGTTTTTGGAAAGCATCCGTTTTGCTTGCTGTGTTACAAAAACTGTACAGCCTCTATCCTACGACGGCAAACAATATCTCTTTTGACGTGTTATCGTACCGTCAACGTTTTGACAGCTCTTATTTACTTGACAGTAATGGTAGCCCAGTTAAAACAATACTTTAATAGGATCAAAGACGATGTGGCTTTTACCGCCTAGAACAGAGGTCCAGCTCTAACCTAGCGTGTTATTTTATTTTGACCAAAAACGTATCCTTTTTCGGATGTCAGCATTTGTCAGTTTGTTATTTCACTATTTGACATTAGGTTAACATATTTTTTAGTCCGAGCAACATTTCTCCGTGTAATCACTTGCCCTATGTATTATAACGTATTTTTTTATATCATACTCTATGTTTCATTACACCAATGCAATAACTAGCCTAGGGATCGTTTCGTATTTTGTTTCTTAAGCCATTTTTGACTTCATCAATGCTACATATACTTAGATTTCGCTACGTTACGTGAAATATTCATTTCAGTCCAGAAAAGCTTGCTTGTGATTTGTTTCAACTATTCAGAAAATGCAACGAGCAAGAAGAATCAGGGCAAAATCGACTCGGATAGGTTAGGTTAGAATGATTTAAAAGGCAGAAATCGGTCAACGATTTTTTGCAGTTCAGTGAGGTTGGTAACTAAGACAACCGCTTTTACCTTACTTTACTAATGGCAGCCAAGTTAAAAACAATACGTCAAATGCAATATTGTTTAACATCGTTGAAAAGAGGCCCAATAATGCATACATAAATATACCCAGTCCCGTACTGCCGTCACAATGTTACTTACAATGAGTTTTGTTCCTCGCAACGAACACGACGTAAAGCGAGCGAAAATCGTAACCATTTATACTTGTCATTACGTCGCTGACTGTACAAAGAAACGTGGGGTTTGAAGTCTCTTACAACCATTTTGTCTTCGATTTATTTCAACGAATTTAAAAAACTTGTCATCATCATCATCATTATCAGCCGCAAGACGTCCACTGCTGGACAAAGGCCTTCCCCAAGGTTTTCCACAACTTGTGTTTTCTTTAAATATTGATTTATTTTATTTTCTTTCAGCTTTGATGTTGTCCAGTTGAAGACTTAAATTTGGGACCCAGCTCAGGTCGAAAGCCAATCTGACATTCTATATAACAATAAGGTTGAATTTCCTGAAATAACTTGTCGTCTCTAATGACTTCAAGCATATTTTTTGCTGTTGAAACGGGTCACAAATTAACGTTCGTGGCTGTACCATTTTATGCTTTAACCTACCTCCAAGCAGCTGTGTTCGCAACCGGTGAAATCAATTGTACACTGGAATTTAAACTTTCTCCTCAGTGTAGGCAATTAGCAATTTTCGATTAGCAGTCTTTCGATTGTACTCGTTAGGTTGTAATTTAAAAAAAATCTCAGGTATTTAACTTTATGTTTGCCTGTCCACTAATTTTCGTTCCTCATGCAAAAAAAAACTTTTCATGTCTGAAAAATCAAAATGAAACGTTATCGTATTGTCACCGTTTAGTATACCAATAAAACACAGCCAGTTGGTGACAACAGCTAATTTAATTATCTTCGAGCGGGTGCATGAGACACTGTTACCAAATACAGGCAACAGTAGGGTGTTTCACATTTGTATGGAAAAAAAATAATTCAGACTTCGCTAACGCCCGGAGTCTTATAGCGAATTTTTTTTTTTTTTTAAGATGTAACCACTACTTGGATGTTGCACAAATTGACCACTTACGCTGTAGCAGATTTCCAATGTTTATTATTTTTCGAAAAACAACTCAACTTCAAATAACTTTCCAGTCCACTTGTGTCAAACACTAATGATGTCGACCATCATCACCATTTTTTCTGCCTGTTATGGCTTCGGAGAGCATAATCATTAAAGCTGATTCAAATTATGGTCAAAGTGTCATCATCATCATCATGTCAGCCGAAAGACGTCCACTGCTGGACATAGGCCTCCCCCAAGGCTTTCCACTCAGACCGGTCTTGTGCTTTTCGCATTCACCGCGGTGGTCCCGCGATCCTGACGAGGTCGTCACTCCATCTTGTTGGAGGCCTACCTACAGCTCGTCTTCCGGTCCGTCGTCTTATGGTCAAAGTGTGCAACCCCTGAATACCAACTAATTTTATTATAATTTTAATTAGTGGTCTTTGGTATAAATAGTAGCGATTTCATTAAAAATGGCCAAGTGTGAAAAAATGAAACACCCTACTCAATAGTTATGATAGTTTTTATTTATTTTTAAATGGTTGAAATAAATATTATACGATACCATATCATAGCAGTACAATTTACAGAGCCCCATGATTTGTGTATATGACTTTAGAAAATCGTTACCTATTTTGTTAAAAAAATAATTTGTATGGTGAACTTTGGTAGACCTTCGTCCATTTAACTTACAAAGTAATAAAGCAGGTTTTCATACAATTTATTATCAAACCTTGAACGAACTACAGTTTCTTTGCCTGTGAGGGAGTCGTAAACTTTTATGGTCAGCCTGGCGTCCCAGACGCCACGGCTACGGCGTAGCGCCCGCTACGGCGTAACACGTGCTACGCAGTTGTAGCACATTCAATTTAGCTGACGGGTTGGAAGAAATATTGTTTTGGAAATAAGTATTCAGTAACGTTTTTTATTTGGAGTTCACTGGCCCGAATTCACATTATTTTTTTCTTTTCATTTAATTAATGCAGTTTGGATCATTAACTTGGATAAAAACTACGAGTAAGAGAAATATTTAAAACAAGTTATTATAAAATATGTAAGTAATTATGACAATCCAGAATTTAATCAATTCGAAATAATGACACTTTGGAATTCTATAGTGTACCCGATTACGGAAATGAGTTTTTAATCGTAAAAATGTTTAAAATTCAACAATAAAATTTGCTTTATTATAGGAACAGTCACGGTTTATAAATAATATTTTGTGTGTAATTTTGCCACCATAACTAAAGTGATAATGTTTTCGTTTATGAAAACAGCAATTTGAAGACATGCAAATTAATGATAATTATGAAGACTATACAATATTTTCATACACTAGGACATACCGCCTAGAGAATATTTCGGTAATTATAATGTCCGAAGAAATAGCCGACAATTATATTTAATTGATTCCGTAACCTTTTTCCTCGGGAGCCGAATTATTTCAAGTATATACAGATTCGTATTTTGATGATATTTATAACGTCGTATTATGATTGTACATACTATATACTCGTAATACATAGTATAAATACTCGTACAGCCAAAAATACACACACACCCCCTATTTTTTTTAAAATAATTCTTTTGATTTTTTGAAGTAGAACTGAAGAAAAAAGAAATGAAGAATCTTTATTTCGATGTATTAGGGTTTAAGAAACAAAAAATACTTTATCCAGTTTCCACGGATTAAAGCTGTCTTAAATTCCAAATAATATTTAAAATTATTTAACAGCTGTGAAGGCTGCTATTTTACAGATTGACAAAGTAAGTTTGTCATTTAAAAAAAAAAGTTCAAATTAAAACAGAAATATTTATAATAAATATTTAAACTTTAATGTTACATACTCTAATACAGCAAGTACGATATCCCAATACCCATGTGCATCGACTGAAATACCGCAGAACCCTCAACACACAACGGCAACGATTATTTGAAACACCTAAAATTCTTAGAACTAAAAGCCATTCCAGACTAATACGGTGTAATGTCTCGCGGCGAACTCCGTAACGACAGTGTGGCGACGCCTTTATGTGCAATACAGACGTAGAATGGGTTCTTTTGAGTACTGTACTGTGGGGAAGAAAAGGTTTGTCAATATTGTGCGTTCATTTTTTAGGTAATGTTCATTTAGAAAATGAGTCCAAGCATAGAGCCTTGAGGCACGCATATTACAAAATCATATTAGTGCTATAAGTTATCAATTATCAAAAAAAAATTTTTCACTTCTCATGCTCGTAAAGTCCTTCTTTATGCTAGGCTGCATAAAATCGCATTTTATGCACTAGTGCATAAAGCAATTTCTTCTTTTAAGACTAAGGCAATCAGGCCTTACAGCCTTCAATCGAAGTGAAAAGCAGAGTGTAAAATTCGAGCATAAAACCCATTTTACCCTCGACGTGACTATCCCTTCTCTCCTCTCGCCGTTCCGGCTCGTGTGGCTATATGCACATCTTGGGTAAAATGGCTCGTTTTATGCACTTGTTGTACAATCTACTATTCTCTAACTGTTAATGAAATCCGTCCGTTTATAAGCTAAGTAACCTGTATAAAAATATTACATCTTTAGTTTACCTCCTTACCTATGTTAATTCGGCCTTAACAATGCGGTTTACCTAGGTATGTGATTTCCGGTAAGTGCACAATATTTTCGTTCTATTGTGGTATATCAATTAAAGACCGTGACCGGATAAGCTCCAGTTTAGAAAATGTAATTTTCTGATAAATAATCCCTTTTTTTTATTTTAATGAAATAAAAAACGAATTTGACAAAATATTTTCCAAATTACTATAAATAAACCTTTTTAAAATATTATATTATGGCAATTTCACTCAGTTAAAGAGGCAGATAAATTAGCGGTTACAGAGCCTGTCATATCACAGTCGGGGCTGCCTGAAAGTGTCACAGATTTCCCGCAGGACGCCACTTTTATTAGAAACGACTATTCCGCGAGCTGAAAACTGGTTGAATTTTAGTGACTTAGTCTTAAAATAGTAAGGATTAAAAGCATAGTTCATTCGTGGTGGTTTAGTTTTTTAAGTCTTTTTTGGAGAGATATAAATAACTTTGAAAATTAGTTGAATAAAGTTTCTTAAAAAAAAGTATGCTATACTGTGTACTTTGTAAATAAAAAATCAAGTAGGTTCTTACCTTAGTGTTCATAGGCTGCATATCAAAGAACGTTAAACATAAATAGCCCGAACTAGCCAAGCAAGACCAATTTAATCCGTGTAAGGTTACAGGATATGAATAAAATACTGAATTGAACAGGTAGAAAACCATCAAAATTATTATATTGTCGGTGGCAATAAAAAAACCTTGAAGCTACATTCTGCGTTTTTACACTAGAGTGTTTTTTTTTGTTTTTCTTAATTCATTTGAAAATTTAATAAAACAAATTTAAAACACATTCTTGACCCAAACTAAAGGTTGCATCAATTTATAGTTTCTAAAACTGAAATATTTTTTTACAACCAACTCAAATTGTCAGTTCAAATATCACGTGAATCCTCTAATCGTCGTTAATCCCATCTAAAAAAAAAAAAACAACTCAATTCAACCCTGAATTAACTCAATTTCACCAAAAGATTCACTTATATGCTTTTGCCGCTGTAACAAGTTGAATAAAATATCCCAAAAATATCTTAGTCATTCTGTAGTCCGTTTGCCAATGATTTCCCCAATTTCCTCCGCCCTGAACCACATCTCTAATATCCTGCGATAGTCCTGCTAAGCCCAGCTACTTTGGGATATCACAAATATTGACGGGTGTCCCGTGACGAGGGTACGCCATTAAAAGTTAGATTGCTCCCAACAAAGACTTGCGACAAATTCCGAATGGATTTTGGATAATGTTTATTTAAATTAAGCTTTTCTCGAGTTTAAAATTGGGTTGTTCTAGTATTTGATGGGTTATTGCTTCATTGTTAGATTCGGATGGTCGGATCTCGTGAATGGATGGCTTTAATTGGTTTTGCGCTTGCTTGCCGGCTTGGAGATTGCCTAAATTCAAAGTGAGTGTACGTTTTTTAGTGTACGTTTTTTGCAGACAATTATTAACAAAAAAATTGAATTAAAAATTACATATTATGATTTATGTTTTCCGGTCGTAACCAACGACAAGAAGAAACAAAAAAATTGGTTGGTGTTACAAGATTGTGATTGTTATGAATAAGAGTCTTGATTTCGAGCTATCAAGACGTTGATTGAATCATCTTGCGGCTGCTGCTATCAGCTTTGGTTGATGTACTAATACAATAACAAATTTTTTTTTTGCTTACTAAGCAAAAATATGTCTTGGTTTACTTTATTTTTTTTCAGTTATACTAGGAGCTTTATGCGTCATTGTTTTTACTCAGCCTTCTTGAGTGACAATTTAAAAATAACAATCATAATTTTGTAGTAGAAAAAAACCATTACAAGAATACTAACCTTAAAGGATAAATAGACCTTTTTTATTTATATGCTTATATACTTTTAATATTTGTATGTTAGTTTGTTTTGGTCAATTCATGCAAGTCTATTTTGACCCAGTTCCCATTTAATAATAACCTGAAATTTAAAGCTAAAAAGTATATAACAGAGTTGTCCGTCATTCTTCTGTAGAAGTTTATAGTCTATATGTCAGGCCGACCGCCGGCTCCGTTTGGGTTGTCGTCGTTAACGTAGACCCCAGGCTTCCTTTGTGTTGCAGGTTAACTTGTCCTCACCAACTCCAGATTCCTGCTGAGACTGTCCTTTACGAGGGTACCCCAGATCTCCTATACACTACAAGAGTACTCTTTACTACTGCTGTACCGCATCAACTTCTCGAGGGTACCGAGTGCAATATCATATTATCTTTGCTACTGCTGCACCTGCGCTTCCCTGTGATAGTACCGAGTGCCATACCTTATCTTCACTGCTGCACCTATACCTACGCTTCTCCATGACTGTTCTACGTGCTGCTGATCTACCACTTCTGCTCTACCACGTCTCCTCAACCTTCAGCTCCACTACGTTTCCTACCTGATATCGTCCCACGCCCTTCATCTCATTGCTCACCTTCACTATATATGTAATACTTTTTTATAAAACCTTTGTAAATAATCTCTTCTAAAAATATTATTTTCCACTGTTCTCAAATTGTCGCTACACGAAAAATAACAATGCAATATTAAAATACCTAAAAGCTGATCTGATGATGGAGACAGAAGTTGGCGACAGGATCTCCGCTATACTTCACGAAGACCCACCGCGTCTCATTAATATTGTCAAGAAACAACGATAGATGGCGTCAGCCGGTCCTCCCAGTATGAAAAAGCAATCGATCACTAATTTCGTGGGTCGTAAGTAGGGTCTTGGTGACATAAGTGGTAATGCGCCTGCATTGGCTCGGAAAGCCAGAGGTGATGTAGGTGATATACTTCGTAACAGAGACGTTTCTGTTCATTTAATAATGTTTAGTTTTGTCTTGTCAAACAGATAATGACTATGCAAAAAAGGACAGTCGGCAACCAAAAATTGTTAGTTTTGACATAAATTTGTTTTAAATATAATCAGTTGGAACCGATTGTGCTCGACAGTACAAGTTACAGTATCGCATGCGAGCCGTAAGCGCAGTCGAACGGCCCCAACCGTTAGCTTTGTTCTACAATCTGAGACATAGAGCCTAACCTAAACTAAACCGAAACGACACGAGCCTAACCTGAACCTGTCTATCTAGTCTGGTACACATCTTCCAATCAAGAAATCTAGTCTCTCCAAATGAATCCAAAGGCCTGCGAGATCGTATAGTAAAATTGGTAGGTCTACGTTGTACCCATAGGTAACCTAAGTTCTAATGATTAGCAATGTAATGAGTTAAGTGTGCCCTTCGAAAAGGAGATGTGGCACCTCCACCGCCACATCCTATGTGCTTCGTCTCCTGACGGGGCGGCACTCTAGCACATTGATTCTAAAGAAAGCAAAAGAATGATCTACCTCGGTAAAGTCAGCAAGTTAGTCAAGTCTATGTCTACTAGGGGACAAGAGGGATCCCTAAACAGAGAGCCTATCCTACATCTTTAAATAAAATATGAATTTACGTAAGACTCTCTTAGCGGGATTTTTACAGAATAAACAAATTCATGAAATGAAGGTCATGAAAGATGCTGAAGTAGCTGATCTAGGAAGTCTTTGGATTCCATTCCTGCTTCCAGATCCTAGCACGAATCTCCAAGTGCTATTCCCTAAATTTGGGCTCTCATCCGCCTCTTTCACTATCTATCCCATAAGATGAGAAGGTTTTATAAGATTCAGTCCAGGTTTTAGACTAGAGCATGATAAGCTAGACTCCGTGGAGTCTGTGAAGGAACTCAGAGGCAACGTCCAGCGAGACCTTGGTCTACATCAGGACTCCGAAGCATAATTCGGTGCTTAAGAACTCTCCACTCGAAGAATCATCAATCTTAGGACTTTCTATGTTAATAGTAAATTGGTAATCGGGTATGGCACTGGGAGGTCACGCACTACAATCGGGTGAACAACAAGAGTATCAGATGTGGAAGAAATAAGTATTATCACATAGTATAAATAAGTCACATCAAAGTTTTAAAGTGTGGAAGCTGCAACGAAAGTTGATTAGAAATAAAATAAAACATTTTATTTGTAGTATAATTTTGTTAAGAAGACGAAGTCCTTCCCGAAGTTCGGGCCGAAGAACAATTCTGAGAATAAATTTTATTAATATATTTGTGAAGACGTTGCTCCGAAGCTCTGGTGACTTTCCTAGACATTTTGTTTAAACACTTACGTTAGGGTTCAACTCTTATCAGAGTTCTAGATTACCTCGGACAGTAACCAAGTCTAGGTTACTAAATTTCAATACTTCACTTTTATTATCTAACACTCGAACATATTACGGACTTTTATAGAAATTAAAGGTTGTAATAAATTTAGGATTCTTGTTAGGGCTTTACTGACTGCCTCCTACTTCCAAGCTGGTCTAGATTTTTCTCCTTTTACTGACTGCCTCCTACATTAAAGCTGGTCTAGAATCATCTGCCGATCCTCCTAGATTGTTTACGTTTCGAATCCCTTGCTGCAATATTTAAAATTATTTATTTTTCTAGTTTTAAACCTCTATCATCTACCTCCTTGGATTAGCTAAGTACCTTTTTATTACGACTAAAGAAAAGGACAAACTACTCTGAGAATGTCGTCTCGAATTTTAAGCTGGTTTCACAAATTCCTAAAATCTAGAGAAAGAGACAAACGGCTCCTATCTAACTATCGTGACTTTTAAGGCCGGCTACACAAGCTTAGTGTTGCAAGGAGAAACCTCTTGTCTCAAACAACCTAAAGTCGTCGTTACACCACTCAACTACACTATCAAACACTTCTACATCGTCCAACTTATATTTGTGAGAAGGACAGACGACTCAGATAGGGTCGTCGTGTCACAGCCAACCCCCTGAAGAATCAAGCAGGAGAACAACTGTGTTGAGATCCGAATTGGGTCTTCACAACCTCGATCTTCTCTCAAATATAAAGAGGCAATCTAAAATTTAATGAATTTCTAAGAAATGAACAAGAAGGACAGACGACTCAGATAGGGTCGTCGTGTCACAGCCAACCCCCTGAAGAATCAAGCAGGAGAACAACTGCGTTGAGATCCGAATTGGGTCTTCACAACCTCGATCTTCTCTCAAGAGGCAATCTAAAATTTAATGAATTTCTAAGAAATGAACAACATGAGAGCAAGGAACAAATAGTGACTAAAGTACAAGTCAATCAACCAATCGGTCTCATGACTAAAAGAAGAACAAATTGAATTAGCTAATACTAATTATTCCATCGACCTCATGAAGATTAAAAGAAGAACAATTGAGTTAACGAATACTTGACACATATCCAAAAAAAAGTCATTGTTGATCCTAAGCATCCCAACCCCCTGAAGAATTGAGCCAGTAATCAACTTAGTTGGTCACTGATCAAATCTTCATAACCCCAAAATTCAATTTAGACAACTTTTTATTTAAAGTTCTCCTCTAATTAAATTTTCCAAAACGAAGCTCTTTTTTTTTTTTTTATCGAGCTTGGGGTTTTGATGTATGTGTTTTTAACCAAATGGGCAGAAGTTGACTCCAGAATCAGACTATCAACCAGTTGATGTTCCAAATATAAACTGAAACCATCCTTCGCAAAGAACACCTGATCTCTGTAGAAGGAACTTGGGTTGTGAGGCCAAATCAGTCAGAAGGACATGATCTTATCGCTGGTACCCCAATTCTGCGACCACGTTGCTCGGTCTACGAATATGGCTTACTTTGCTCAAGCCGAAGCATGACGATAAGAACCCCCTCCCCAAAACCAGTTGCCTTTAATAGCTGAGACGTTAACAGCCTATAATTTTTCCCATCCCGAATTGATCATCTTACTCCAGCCTCAACTAGCTGACCTTTGGAGCATGTATAGTTGCCGGGTTAAGGTTTAGCTTCTTGTGTAGTTTGGCTCTACTGTAGAGGCAATTTAAACTTGCATTCTGTCTGCTGACTTAACCTAGCTCCTACTCTACAGGGAAGCCAATGTACTTTTTATCGAAGTATTAGAGGTAACTAAAAATAAAAAGGAACTCTAACTGATGAGTCCAATAATTCACTTAGGACTAACATTTCCTATAACTTTCATCTATTCAAAATATCTTTCGCTTCATTTAACCAAAGAGATTTCCCCCCCTTCCCCATTCTTCTCTTTACATACACTTTTCAAAACTCTTTTACGCTATCCTAAGCAAACTACCAGACCATCCTGGAAAGAGTTTTCCCTGTTGTGGGAATAAATATTAATAGCCAAAATGGTCCTGAAATGACTCTACAGTCTTGGTTAACTAACAAGTCTATCCTTTAATCTTCATTCAGTCCATTCTTACACTTCTCTAATCTAAAATGATATTTACTATAACGATACTGTAATTATTTCGAAGTATAACTAGAGTCATCGTTCGTATTGTTTATTATTCCTACTCGACTCGTAAATAATTTATTTAGCTGAACGTCCTGGTAAACTGCCATCCGGTTCGACTTTGCAACCAGACGTGATGTCTTCTCCCTCCTTCGTAGATGCTGCTAGGTTCACTGCTTCCATGGTGGGACACAACGGAACGGCTTCTGATCCAGGCGCGTAGTCTTCTAAGGTATTCTGCCATCTGGAACGGCTTCTGATCCAGGCGCGTAGTCTTCTCAAGTAGACTGCCATCTGGAACGGCTTCTGATCCAGGCGCGTAGACTTCTAAGGTAGACTGCCATCTGGAACGGCTCGAAATCTAGACGTTTGATAAACATCCACTTCTTTGTACTGTTACATTGACTGCTCTCTTAGTAAGAGTTCCTTTATCTGTAACATTAGCGATACACATTTAAATTATATATAACTACTATAATATTCTAATTAGCAACCCCCCATTTATACGACTTTATTTATTCTTTTATTTCAATATGATGCAACCCCCCAATTACTAGACTTTACATCTTTACAATAATATCCCAAACCAACTAAGCTTTTGAGAGGTCTATAATGTATGTATGTATGTATGTAAACTCTTTATTGTACAAACAGAAAATAACAAATCAAAAATAAACAGAAACAAAAAGTCCTGTACAAAAGGCGAACTTATTCCTATAAGGGATCTCTTCAGTTAACCTTTGAGCGATTGAGAGAAGAATAAAAACAACGGATGGCTAAACGTACAACGTATTAAAGATACAGAAGATTAAAATAATAATAACAAATAAATATGTAGATATAATAAATATATATATTAAATAGGATAAATAAATAAATATATACATTGTAATCTACCTCGGTCGCCAAGTCAATTGAATAAAAAGCAGATTCTAATCTTATACAGTAGGAAATTATAATAAAATTAATCATTAATATTTGTAATAGTTTATTATATTTAAAAAAATTTTTTTTTTTTTTAAAGGACTCCAACACTCCCCTTCATTCATATTTATCAGGCTTACTCTTATTGTTAATTATTGTTAATTAGTTTTTTTATATCACTCAAAATATAAGAAGTTGCCTGATAATAAATATAAATGCTCCTTTCCCGTTGCCCAACTTTTTTTTTTTTAATTTTTATTAAGATATTTTGTTATACATTTCTTTTTATAATCTATTTACAATCATTTTCCTTTTATAAAATAACAAATTCGTTATCATTAAACATCAATTATCAACAATATTTCCCTTCATTTTGATTTAGTTTCAAGATTTTATAGCCGAAACAATTATAAAATAAATAGATAAGTCCATTTCCTTTTTTTTTATATTAAATAAGAATAAAGTAAAGATCAAATTCTAAATTTCAACTGTAAAGCCAAAAGGAAGGAAAAATATTAATTAAAAAAAAATATCATTATAAAATTATAACTAAATCCGTGTAAATAAATTTCAGAAATAGTCCTTAGACCTGTAGGAAGCAGCCAGAATAGTCACTAACTAATTATGTTATGACGAAAGGTATTAAAAATAAATTAACATCAAAACTGAATCAGTCTCAACTTTATCATTTTGCCTTCTCATAATAATTACTATTGGTTTTCTAATTCCGTTTCCGTTTTTTCCTAAGAGTTGTTCAGGCTTCCATCCCATCTTCCTCACCATGACTAACATCTTGTTCCCTAAAGTTGAAGCTGATTCGGGGACCTCATTGTCAGCCTCTAGTAGTTTAAATTTTCTTCTAGATTAATTTCTTCCATAGCTGATACTTCTTGAGTACTTGTCTCTCCTCTCTTCTGAACTCCTTCTGGTCCTCGCCAAGCACGATATCCCTGTTGGTAGTCACTTTTCTTCTTCTCAAATTGGCTAGTTTGTTTCGGAAAACTTGTATGTTGTTCCTGACGATTGATGTCATCCATAGTTCTAAGGAATTCTGCTGTTTCTATTATGGTATCCTTTCTAGCTGTAACCCAAGTTTGTTGTAAATACCTTGGAAAATGTTTAATTAAGTCTGCTACTAATTGTCTCTCCGGGATCTTATAGGTCAGCATTTTAGCTTTTCCCACCAATCGTAAAAAGTAATTCAACATTGAGGGAGTCTTGCTTCTCTCCCAGGTTCCTTGCACAATGTTCCTTCGTAGTTTATTTTGTTCACATTCTCCCCAATATGTCGCCAGAAAATCCCTTTTAAAATCTTCAACATCTTCCCATCTATCCTTATAGATTCGGGCCCAGTCGCGTGAATCTCCTATTAAACACTCTTGTATAAGTTCAAGTTTATTATTTGAGCTCGGCGATTTATTCAAATAACTGTCCAGGTCTTCCAGAAAGGTTACCGGATGGTATTCTAGACTTTTGGAATTTCCTCCATATTTAGGTTTTTCTATATTCAAATTTCTCACGTTGTATATCACACTCTTATATTCCTCTCGATCCAGGGTCTTCTCTTTCTGAATTTCATAATTATTTGAACTGTCAGTTTGTTCCGAATCCATAATTTGTTTTGGTAGTTCATTGTTCCCTTGGTTCACACAGGAAGACAGTTCCTCTTCATTAATATTTCCCTTGGTTAAAGAACTCAAGGTCTTCTTTGTATTTTTCACGTCTTCACTTAGTTCGTTAATTTTAGAGGTTAACGACCCGACTGTTCTCTGTAACATTCGACAGAACAAACCCATTTCAAATTGTCTTGGTTGCGGGTTTGCCTTGAACCTTCTTCGCTTAGGTTGCGGAGGACTTTCTACGTCTTCTGGTTTTTCCACTGAACGTTGTACTCGTTTCTTTGGTGGCATCTTGGTATATTAATTATTTAACAATGCTGATTGTTCTAGTTCCTCTTGAGTTCGTTGGTTTTTCTCAATAAATTTGTCTACGCACTTATATTTTATAATAAATTAACTGTAACAAGTTTATTAACAATTACATATTTTGTTTAATTAGTATTTAAATATCCTAGTCTTTATTTATAAAGTATTTTTGTTTATAACCCGATCTGTCAATTCTGACATTTTTTATTTCTTTTATATCATCTTCGTTACCATAGATGAAGTTTAACGTTTCGTACCATAGACATATTTTCTGAATAACAGGAATGGTATTAAGTAAGAGTGAAAAGTGAGATATATTTTTCTCACTCTCGCATAATATAGTGATTTAAAGAATAAATGTAATTAGGGGGATGTGAGTGAGTGAGTGAGTGAATGAAGATTCAAACATCTCTCTCTTCACTTTCACTGCAAAATTAGAATACTTGAACGAGAACCATCTTACAAATTGTCCTAAAAATTTAAAATGTTCTAGAACAATTATATAATTATGTCATTCTGCAGTGTTTGTTAATTTATTTTCATGACATTATTATATTTTCAATGTACAGTCACATTCAAATTATATCAATTATTCCACCAAGTTATTTTGTTAGATCTATTCGTGATGTTGTTTATTATTCTAGATAATATGTCTATACTTTAAATTATGTTATATTTTAATGTAATAAAAATTACTATAACGAAATTATTCAAATCATCGTGAAAATTTAAACTTTAAATTATGTTATATTTTAATGTAATAAATATTACGATAGCAAAATTATTCAATTTATCGTGAAAATTCAAATACCTTTTTTTTTAAATAAATTAATAACGAGCTAGTTTTACGACATTAATCTAAGTTGCTCTATTTTTCATTCGCACTCTGATTCATACTTGACTTACCTTTTATTTGTTTTCGACTGTACTTTAATTTAAAGGTCACCGCACACTAAGTATATTAACCGTTCTGTAATTATTGGTTTTTGAAGTAATTTTCACCTTGTTTTCTTTTGCCTTATAGTTATAGTTTGAGTATTGTGGTGAGTAGTGTAGCCAAACTCTGATCTTTCAGTTACCTCTAGAAAGTCGGCAAGGTTGCCCTAGCAAAGTAACCTTCCAATCAAGAGTTGACCATGACTGATAAACCTCAGATATTATCCTTGGTTCTTCAGGTAGGTGTGTTATGTATGTTTATAATATATACTTATGATAGGCAAGAGAAAAAAAAGACATTTAAAAAAGTCAAAGTAAATTTTAAACGTTTCAGTACACAGTGTGCAGCATCCTTAAAAACTCTATAAAGTTTCCATGTGGCACTTTTCATCGTCAAACTACATATTCTACACATGCTAATCATATCTTTTACACAGCAACAAATTGGTGTCTAACTATAGACACCTTAGTGACTAGATTTCCTGATAAAAGATGGTACCGTTTTAAGAGAATTTGGCGTTTATGATCACGCGAATTGAAATAAAGAAAGCACCAAATCCTGGTCACGGCACCAAATTGAGACATAGAGCCTAACCTAAACTAAACCGAAACGACACGAGCCTAACCTGAACCTGTCTATCTAGTCTGGTACACATCTTCCAATCAAGAAATCTAGTCTCTCCAAATGAATCCAAAGGCCTGCGAGATCGTATAGTAAAATTGGTAGGTCTACGTTGTACCCATAGGTAACCTAAGTTCTAATGATTAGCAATGTAATGAGTTAAGTGTGCCCTTCGAAAAGGAGATGTGGCACCTCCACCGCCACATCCTATGTGCTTCGTCTCCTGACGGGGCGGCACTCTAGCACATTGATTCTAAAGAAAGCAAAAGAATGATCTACCTCGGTAAAGTCAGCAAGTTAGTCAAGTCTATGTCTACTAGGGGACAAGAGGGATCCCTAAACAGAGAGCCTATCCTACATCTTTAAATAAAATATGAATTTACGTAAGACTCTCTTAGCGGGATTTTTACAGAATAAACAAATTCATGAAATGAAGGTCATGAAAGATGCTGAAGTAGCTGATCTAGGAAGTCTTTGGATTCCATTCCTGCTTCCAGATCCTAGCACAAATCTCCAAGTGCTATTCCCTAAATTTGGGCTCTCATCCGCCTCTTTCACTATCTATCCCATAAGATGAGAAGGTTTTATAAGATTCAGTCCAGGTTTTAGACTAGAGCATGATAAGCTAGACTCCGTGGAGTCTGTGAAGGAACTCAGAGGCAACGTCCAGCGAGACCTTGGTCTACATCAGGACTCCGAAGCATAATTCGGTGCTTAAGAACTCTCCACTCGAAGAATCATCAATCTTAGGACTTTCTATGTTAATAGTAAATTGGTAATCGGGTATGGCACTGGGAGGTCACGCACTACAATCGGGTGAACAACAAGAGTATCAGATGTGGAAGAAATAAGTATTATCACATAGTATAAATAAGTCACATCAAAGTTTTAAAGTGTGGAAGCTGCAACGAAAGTTGATTAGAAATAAAATAAAACATTTTATTTGTAGTATAATTTTGTTAAGAAGACGAAGTCCTTCCCGAAGTTCGGGCCGAAGAACAATTCTGAGAATAAATTTTATTAATATATTTGTGAAGACGTTGCTCCGAAGCTCTGGTGACTTTCCTAGACATTTTGTTTAAACACTTACGTTAGGGTTCAACTCTTATCAGAGTTCTAGATTACCTCGGACAGTAACCAAGTCTAGGTTACTAAATTTCAATACTTCACTTTTATTATCTAACACTCGAACATATTACGGACTTTTATAGAAATTAAAGGTTGTAATAAATTTAGGATTCTTGTTAGGGCTTTACTGACTGCCTCCTACTTCCAAGCTGGTCTAGATTTTTCTCCTTTTACTGACTGCCTCCTACATTAAAGCTGGTCTAGAATCATCTGCCGATCCTCCTAGATTGTTTACGTTTCGAATCCCTTGCTGCAATATTTAAAATTATTTATTTTTCTAGTTTTAAACCTCTATCATCTACCTCCTTGGATTAGCTAAGTACCTTTTTATTACGACTAAAGAAAAGGACAAACTACTCTGAGAATGTCGTCTCGAATTTTAAGCTGGTTTCACAAATTCCTAAAATCTAGAGAAAGAGACAAACGGCTCCTATCTAACTATCGTGACTTTTAAGGCCGGCTACACAAGCTTAGTGTTGCAAGGAGAAACCTCTTGTCTCAAACAACCTAAAGTCGTCGTTACACCACTCAACTACACTATCAAACACTTCTACATCGTCCAACTTATATTTGTGAGAAGGACAGACGACTCAGATAGGGTCGTCGTGTCACAGCCAACCCCCTGAAGAATCAAGCAGGAGAACAACTGTGTTGAGATCCGAATTGGGTCTTCACAACCTCGATCTTCTCTCAAATATAAAGAGGCAATCTAAAATTTAATGAATTTCTAAGAAATGAACAAGAAGGACAGACGACTCAGATAGGGTCGTCGTGTCACAAATCGCTGCACTAACATGCATTACTGCATCTGCATGTATTTTAATGAGTTTTACTGCGTGTTTGTTTTGGCCACAGGTGGCTTTACTTTTATTTCAATAACAATTTCCCCTCAATAAGGATATCTTATATAACGTTGATAATGACGTAATTTTTTTTCTAGTGTAAACTATTATATTATTCAGGGGTAACTTATCATTGAAATAGGAGACAAAAAAAAGACATCAACATTTGAATGGTAAAAATATGACGTGGCATTTTGTTCAAGTAAAACATTATCATTTTTTTCTTCCGGTCTAAATATTTATTTAATCCACATATATTTAAAGAATTGAACATTATTCATTAGGTACAGCAATTTAAAAAAAAAATACATTATGCCTATTTGAGGCCAAAGGTATAAGGCCTGTATTCGGATAAGTTTAAAGTAGGGGTTCCCAAATATTTTATACTCCGGCTCCTTTTACATAATAATGTTAATCAGCTCTCTTGTAAAATAAAATATCAGCGTGTACTCATACTTATGACATGAGCATATTAGCCGTGACGCCCCTGGGACAACGCCCTGACGCACCGGGGCGTCAAACGCACGCTAAGGGACTCCCGGTCTTTAGGACCTGTTAATATACACTCAGGAGCAAAAATAACGGGTCAGAGTGCGTTTTTCATACTAAAGAGGCTATTTCCAAGCCTTGGTTCCTCGCCAGAGAATGCTTTTAGTGAAATCTGATGATGAATACGTCGAGCATCGATACAGAAGTACCTAGGATACCCAATTGAATGAATCTGCGGTTAGCGCCGGAATTGTGCATGTTCAAAAAACATATAAAATGGCAATAAAATGTAAGGAAATCCAAATGCTGACGCAAACTCTCCGCTGCAGCGGAGAGTTTGGTGGTGTTAACTGATTGTGCGATCAGTTAGGTATCTTAAGAACTTTTGACCTCCTCTATTGAACCTCACAGTATCCACCATTAAAACTCACTCAAAACAACCCCAGGCGAGGAACCATAAGAAGAAGAAGGCTTCGAAATAGTCTCGTTTGTATGAAAAACTGCTCCTGAATGTAGCTTACTAGCTTCTGGCGACGACGTCATCCACGCAGAATATGTTCTATGTTCCGGGGAATTTCGATTATCCTTATTCCCTTAAAGTTTTAAGTTTTCGGGGGTGAAAAGTAGCCTATGTTTCCTGGGCATATATAAGCTAACTCCACTCCAATGTTCATACAAATCCGCCCAGCCATTGCAGCTTAAACGAGTGCAAATAACAGACACTTATTTATAATATTATTGAGAAAACCTTTTAATTTTACATCAGATAGGAAAATGAATGAATGCAGCGGAGAAGTGAAAAATAAGATCGGCAGCAGCTAATCTTAATCTTTAATCAATCATAAACAAAGAACGTAAAACAACATTAAAATAAGAATTCGACTAATGAGAGACTTGCTTTAATGGCCGATGATCCTATGCATTATTTATTACGCAATAAAAAACATTTATCTTGAAAATTATCATTTTTTCCTCATTAGAATAATGTATTGGTGATTAAGTATTCGGAAATGACTCGGCTCTTCGATGATTGCCGAACAATTTTACGAAACATTCATCCTTGATAATGAGGTTGTTTCTCATTTTGTTTCTCGAAGAACTCAAATTACAGTCTTTCATAACAGACGCTTAATAACTTATTCACTAGACTGCGTTGCATTTCAATAAAAAGTATACTTTAAGTCAATAAAAATTAAGTGTTAGTAATAAAGTCTTTTTCTATTAATAATCCTGGAAAAGGGTCGAATCTTAAGTAACCCGAAACCAACGTGCATGCATGACGCGACGTATGAATACGGAAGAAGTGAATGAGATTTGCCTTGAGAGGATCGTAAAAGGTGCAAGAAAGTTGTGTCTGCCTTACCTTCTGGAAAATATAATACCTTCTGGTGTGATTGAATATAAAGTACTGGGATGACCGAGCTTTAGTTATTTTTTTGTAAAACGACGTTTTCTAAAAATTAAACCTAGCTTGATCGATTTATCGCCCCCGAAACCCTCTGCATACTAAGTTTCATGAAAATCGTTGGAGCCTTTTCAGAAATTTTGCACGTTAAAAGGTTTTAGATGTATGTTAAACTGAATTAGGCCCAAGAATAATCCTGACAAATTATTTCTGGCTTTCTAGTGTTCTCTCTATTATACTATTTTCCAACTCAATGGCAATTATTACAATGAATGAGCTTTCTGCTTTACTAATCGTTATATATTAAAAACATCCAACTACATGTGTCTCGAGATACAACCAAATGTACAACGTTTATAAAAATATTTTCAGCAAAATCTTCAAAAAATTCCAACCCAAAAAGCGAAAACTACGGAAGCTTTAAAACTATAAGCATAAATCACACTTTACTCTGACAAATTTAAAACTGTGGTCGTTACCGGACCCATTATAATTTTGCTAACGTCTCCATTGCTATCTCAAGCGGGGAAAGTTTAAATTCCATTAAACTAACGATACGGTGCACATTAACTTGTGATCATGCCAGTCTTGCGCTAACCAGATATCTTAAGTGGTTTCTACTTAGGTTGATTTTGGTCTGTATTGGTGGTTGGTTTAAATTGGTGTAGAATTTCACTGCAGTTTTCATTGGACGTCATAATAATTATGAGTAGTGACATCTGGTCCCGACCGAGTCCCCTGCGGCTGAAGCTCATTGCTTTATTCGGAAGAATACTTTTATGATACTAAAACGGCTGGGAAAGGCACAATATGGGACGCTTACGGCTCTTTAATGAGAGAAATCATCGTTATACTTAGTAAAATTATGAATGTGACTTCTTTGTTTGTTCCGTGGTCACGTCTCAGCGACTTTTAAACCAACGTGAAATTTGTGACCAACAGAGATTTATATCCTGGAGACGGACATAGGATACTATAGACAACGCGCTACCCTAGTTAGTAGCGACCCTGCCTACGAAGCTAGCGGCCTTGGGTTCAAATCCTGGTAAGGGTAGATATTTGTGTCATGAGCTTAGCTTGCGATTGATCAGTCAAGATAAAAATATCTGCCCTTGGCGGGATTTGATCCCGCTAGCTTTGCAGGCAAGGTCACTACCAACTATTGCAGCGCGTCGTCAACATACACAAACTCACGCCTTCGTTTTAAGAGTGGGGTAGGGAGAGCTACAGAATTACCTACAACTCTTAAAACTTGTTGACAATTTATTTTGCAACCACATTTCGCACAATCAGGCTGAGATGTTTATTAGCGTCTTAGGGACAGGTGTAATTTAATAACAATTAACCTACTTAACTGAGTATCAATTCGTTAGTAAACTATATGTGAGCTTAAGAGCTGCAAAAACTTTTCAATATAGATTTAAAATGTATTTAAAGACATTAAACATTTCGATTTTATTAACATTATATTGTCTGCAAAAAAACCTTTGTTCAACAATGAGTAAGATCCAATAGATAATGGTATTAGGCTATAAATAATCAAATCATAAGAGTCATAAAAATCGTTTCTTCCAAGATATTTGTGCGGATCATCTTACACTCTTCTTTTCTGAGACATTGATGATTCCACGTGTTTACTCAACAATAGATTGTTTTCACAAACACGACTATAATGACTAAAGTTTCCAGCGTTTAAATTTCTTTCAAAGAAATAAGACATATTTCATCAAACAACAAAGAAAAACAAAACGTTTGCAGACGAAGACGCTTTAAATCAGGATTATTATCATCATTAGGCTAAAACCTCTAAGCCTACTAGAATTACTCAACTGCAAAAAACCTAAAATTTTAAACCACATTTGATGAATCACTTTTTCCGAATTCGCCCGATGCGGGTGACGTAGACAAATTGATTTCCGAAGTGTTCCGAGCTCTACAAATTTCTTCGATCACCCTGCATTGGACAGGGGAGGATCTACACTTACCTACAAAGATACAAAACACCACAGACTAGGTAAATCCGCTACCAATACATCCAGTTCGGAAGTCATACGTGGTGGGTTTCTTTGGAAGAAAATTATGCTGTGTCCCTTTATTTGAAGGGGTTGCATTAGTCTGAGCTTGGAGCAGTAAAGACGCTAATGTTTTTGTTTAGTGACGCGGGTTGACCAGGGTAAACACTTTTAACGCCGTTAAGATACCCGGAACAGCCGAGGTTCGTCGAGGCCAATGTTTGTTGTAAGGGAATATGCATGAGTTTTTTTGTTTGTATGGGGTGTCGATTACAATAATATATTTTCCTTGCGCTAATGGAAGGTTGAGGAATTGCAGATATAAACCAAAAATTGGCCAAGTGCGAGTCGGAGTCGTACACGAAGGGTTCCGTACCGCTATTGTTATTAATTAATTCTTGTTATAGTGGTAATAGAAATATACACGGACAGATGGACGGATGGAAAACAAAGTTATAGTAATAGTTGGTACCTTTTGGGTACTGAACCCTAAAAAGCAAGTTTCGAAGATTTTTTCGCGTGTCATGAAGTATCAATAGCCGAGCTGATAATTATGGAATCATTTAGGCGTCACACAATCATCTCGATCAAGTTACATACTAACTATTATTTTTTGTACGAGTATAATATGTATGGCAATGTGTGGCAACCTCACATTGATGCTCTATGTACTAAACTTAATTCGGCCTACTACGCCATGGCCCGCTTGGTTCAAACTCTGTCATTGCAAAATCTGGTAATGACCTATTTTGCTTACTTCCATGCACATCTAGCGTATGGAATCGACCTCTGGGGCTGGGCGGCTGACAGAGACCGGCCGTTCATTCTACAAAAGAAGGTCATACGCCTAATTTGCCGAGTTCCCCACGATGAGCCGGCAAAGCAGCTCTTTATAAACCTGGGAGTCATGACAGTGCCTTCTCTTTACATATTTGAGGTTGGAAAATATGTAAGGAGCAATCCTGATGAGTTTGCACCCAGTAGAAGCTACTCTGCGAGGAGGAAACCGGGACTGGCCGTCCCCGCACACAGACTAAGGAAAACGGGAAAGTCCCTCTCCATAGTGGGTCCTCGCATTTATAACCATTTTCCTGAGTCGATTAAGGCCTCAAAAACTGACCGCATCTTCAAATGTAAATTAAAGGCATTTTGCTGCCAAAAAGCCTTTTACTCTATCACAGAATTTTTGACAGTTGAGTAGGTAAATGTGTTAAATAATTTAAGTACCAAATGACATAGTAACTTAATAAAATGTATTCACAAATGTAACTTAGTTAATTAATCCAATGACATAATGCAATTAAATTTATAATGATAAATAGTTTATTATGCTATTGAATATAATATTATTAATGTAAAAATGACTTTGTATGATTATTACAAATAAATAAATCTTATCTTATCTTATCTTATGACTTTGATCCAATGGTACTCGTAACACTTGATTTACTGCTGTTGTAGTAAAGTATGCAAAGTAATTTACATCACCAAATTAAATATCTTAAGACGGAACTTTAAACTGCGGTACATTCTGAATAAAAACACAGAAATGTAATAACAGAAATGAATTATAAGTAAATTTAGTCAGTAAAACTAAACAAATTAATTAATTTTCTCCTTTAAACAAATTTTGCGACATCTGTTCAATCAACCAGACTAGCTTAAATAATTTTGTTAAAGCAAGTTAGAACAAGCTGTAGTTTCAATTTCTATTCAAATCAAACGAGATAGGATATAACCTTACAATACACCTCGGACAAGGCGAGCTATGTCGGTTGTACGTTTATTTTCGATTCGGACGGCCCAATCCGACCATTTACGAATTCTAGAATATTTATTCTACGTTGCTTATTTGAACATGGGTGTAGTGGTTTTAGGTTATATTCACCTGCGTTTAAAATGCAGTTTACTCTTCATATTTGCCAAACTACGAATAAATTATTATCAGGTAAGTATAGATATCAAACATAAGTTGTTGACTTTAGCTGCTACTGTTATTACTTGAGACTGTATTGACTTTTGACACAATTAAATCTGATAGTTTGGGTCGAAAAACTTTTGTCCGATGTTTCAATTTTACCGAAAATCAATTTATCTTGACCCATTGACTTTTCAAAATGTTTAAAGAGATACACTACAGAACCTGTATGTTAGGTTAGGTTAGTTTTTTTTTTAATACAGGAAAGGTTAATGGTTTCAGGGAAATAGTATTTTCGGACAAACGAATGAAACAAAGTCAAAGTCAAAGTCAAAGTTCTTTATTCTTCAATTTAGGCATAATATAATGTACCTATGAATGTCAAAAAGCATTACCACCGGTTCGAAAAATAAAACCTTTGCCCCGAGAAGAACCGGCGTAAGAAACACCTACTTTAACTAAAGTTGGTTTAGAGTGCGTTTATGTTGAAGGTTGTATATATTTTTACTATGAAGTAAGCCTTCTTTTTTGGTATGATGGCAAAAAAGGTTACAATATAATTAATTATGAAGTAGACAAAACAAGTGACTAACAAACATGCTTCGTTTAATATTTAACCCCATGAGCTGCAAACCATTCAAGAGAGGCAAGAGGCCTATCCAGGTCAAAATCTTAGGAACAAGCGACTGTTTCAACAGTCGTAATAGGCAAAGTTGTGGGGAGAATCTATTCTATTCTATTCTTTTCATAAATGTCATCGACTTAGAAACATAAAGAGTTGGAAAAACCAAGTGATACAATTCGTTATAGATTGCAAAGTCAACAAGGTCCGACGATACTGGGCTCCATCTAAACTACGTAATGTACACCAAATTGACCGCTTCCAGTTTTGACAACTAAGGGGCCAAGTTTATTACTGTTATCTTTACTATAATTAAAAGTGAAAAACTTGATATTCCGAAACTCAAGTAAAAACTACGACTTGAAAAGGGAGAAAGGGAAATTTTAATGCCTCCCAATTACCTAGTTCGGGTCTCGTGAAACTTACCCCAGAGTCGGGTAAATCAATTACGAAGTTACCCTTCGCGTGGGGACTCACTATTATTGAGGGGTAGTTTTTTTCCTTTTTTAACTTTAGTTTTTATTTTTTGTTGAAAAGAGATTATGATTTATGAAAAAAGAGTTAAATAACTTTATTTTAAATTATGAATTTGTCCATGCCTGGTAGAAGGTAACAATTGACACATAACATTCTTAGAAGCCATAATCAATACTAAACTGTAAATGTAAAAAATATTTTTTATTTTATGCTGAAATATAAGTAATATTTTTTCAGTAAATTGGCCACATTTTTGCCTATTCTACACGTCGGTAATATGGAATTAATCTACTAGCTGCTCTTCAGGCAATACAATCAAGGTTTAAACCATACATTTTAATGAAACCAAACTCTTATAGCTGATCTATACACTTTTTTTTTATTTTCAAATCAACTTTAATTCAAAACATTTTGACAAAAACAAGATTAGAGCAGAAATAGAACCATTGCACTGTAATGGGAAGTCAAATAGGCCTCAGCTTAGCATGTGTTGCAGCCAGAGCCACAGCGCTGGTTTTCAGCTGCGCCCTGGTGATTTTAATAATTTACTTCAGAAAAATAAATTACTAAATGTAAGAAAAAAAACAGTGAAAGTATAACAATGTGAAAAGATAAATAATGCACATCATATTATATTCCTAATATATTTTTTTTTTAATATGACAAGGAGAGTCATACGAGCAGTCAAGACACCTCATGGTAAGTGGATCCGAGACCCATAGATATGAATTCTTAAGATTACAATCCTTCTCCTTTTGGAGACACCATGAGGACTAAGACGGAATGCTTCTATGCTAGTAATTTCACCGGTCGTCTTTTTCCTACACCGGAACACAGCAGAATATAAGGGACAATCTCACACCTATTGACCTGTCCCAAACTAACAAACAAAGGTACCCGACTGTCCGGCTCCGATTTTGTTGATTTTGATATATGTTAGAGAGTAGTTTAAAATAACAGACACGTATTTTTTTTTAGCGGCCCAAACTCAACCTGTTGGGAGAAATTGACCTCCAAAGTACTGAAAAGTGACTAAACCATTTAACTTATAAAGAGATATTTAAAAAAAAAAAACCCTTCAAAGATGATTGAAGATACATAAAATCGGAGCCGGACAGTTGGATACCTTTCCTTGTAAGCTCTAGGCTTGTACTGTGGGTACTAGATAACGTTAAACTTACTTATAAAGAAATATAGGCTTAAAAATATATTCGTGCTTATCACACATATTATCTACCCTTACCAGGATTTGAAACCGGGCCTGCACGTTTCGAAGGCAGGGTCACTAGTGTCACTACTAACTAGGTTAAATTGTTGTCAACAATGCAAACACTGCTGCTTGGAGGTCCAAGCATTCAGTGGTGGTTTTTGTCTTTTATCACAATTTTGACTCATAATTAGGGTGAGGACTTTTCGTGGCATATCGTGGTTCTACAAATCTAAAATCCATGGAGTAGCTATTTAGCTTATTATTATATACATACTTTGATTTTGATCTTGAGTATTTAACTGTTGTAGATATTTCAAAATTCATTCTTTCGTTAAACCGCTAAAGCAATTTAAATGAATTTTGGTTTGGAGGATATCTCCGCTGTGAAAGCTTAATTAACAAAAAATATATTAGTAGGTATGGATAAATCGAACGAAAAATATATCTAGTTCATATATGGCACATTTATGACAAATAATGAAGGCCAAAATCAAAGTGAAATCAAAGTGAGTGAAGTGAAGTGAGTGAGTGAGTTTTGCGGGTGGGTACGACCTTGTGCGGGGTCCGTCTGGATCGCCGCTACCACCATCTTATCCATTAACCTACCGCCAAACAGCAGTGTTCGCATTGTTGTGTTCCGGTTTGGGGATAAGACAGCCGGTATAATGACTAGCATAGAGGCATTCCATCTTAGTCCTCAGGGTTGGCAGCGCATTTGCAGTCTTAGGCTTGCAGTCTTGTGAATGCGAATGTCTATGGGTCACAGTTTCCACTTACCATCAGGTGGCCTGTGTGCTCGTCAGCCTTCCCTATGCCATAAAAAAAAAGTGGTATGTGTTAAAATGATTAAAAATCCATGATTCTACTTAGAACCACGATATGCCAACTAAATTAGTAGGGTAAGGATTTTGTTGGCATAACGTGGTTCTTATGTGTAGGTAGGTAGGTAGGTATTATGCTAGTTCAACGGTGCTTGGTATACCAGACATACCTCCAACACTCCGTATTCAAAATAATTCAACCAGAAAAATACCACAACGTCTCACGACCAACTTATGCAATAAAGGGGCGCGGAACCCGAATCGCCGTGTTTATTGTAAACAAACCGCATTTAGGACCGTAACGGGGCAAGTTTTATTAAAAAAATTCGACAATTGCCCCCGTTTGTTTCGTCCGTTTTAATGGGGTTTCAGACTGTTTCGACATTGGAATCTTAGCTGGGAGTCAGGTTACGTCAATGTTTTGCGGGAATTTTTAGTACGTAGTAGTACAGTCGAGTTCATAAATATGTATACACTTTAGTACCTTGTCTGTTTAATGTCATGTTCAATCCGCCATATTCGATTATCACAGCGAATAAAGTGACAAGGTACTGAATAGTATACATATTTAGGAAATCGACTGTACTAGCAGAAAAAGCGAAACGACTAAACGCACCGGCCACCTGATAATAAGTAGGCTCTTAAGCCGTTGCTGACTCTGCTGAATAAGATGGAATCCCTCCGTACTAGTAAGTACGGGTATGTAAACATTCTATTATACAAAACTAAAACAATACAATGAAGATTAAATAAAAATGCACAATGGCGAACTTATTCCTTTAAGAGCTCTCCAGTTAACCCTTAAGAGATTGAGAAAAGTAAAAGTTTGTCAATACATCGGCTGTTTTAGCCTCACAATAAATAAAACATAAACACTGCTGCGATAATACCTGTTTGAAGACAAACTACTGCTTATACTGTGACTGAGTAGATGATGGTTAGGTTGAAAATAAAACTTGCGCTTATTTTGACAAGTAAAAGAAAAACTTTAAATTAAAGGCAAAGTTGAAAGACCAATTATTTCAAAACTCCAGTCAACATAATTCTTAGAAATCCTCTTAGAAAATATATAAATACGTTGTGTTAAGGAATTTGAACAAATTGGTAAAATGGATTAAAAGCATCTTATCTCAAGATGGCCGCCGTGGCCCTTCATTTAACCTGTGACTTTCCAGTCGTTGACATAAGCACTAATTTAGTTTACTTTTTCACGTTCTTGCAATGAGATTCAATTTATCACCAAAAAGAGTAAGTTATACTTTTTGATTAAGATATTTAAGTAGATAGATAAGTTGATAAAAGTAGATAAACATGGTCGCTATGATTTTGACCTAAACGTTGAGTGGAATTTGTTTAATTATTTCACTGGTATGATATGATTAAGAGAAAATAAAATGCGGTTCGAATATTATATTTATATATATTTTATTATTAAACATTTGTATTTACTGGTACACATATTACTTTTTTTCCTTTAGTACCTCGAGCGTAAAGTTTTCCTTATGACAAGTAACTAAGTAACGTTAATACGTGTAATAGTATACGGAAACGTGAGACCATTTTAGGTTTTCGTGCTACGAATAAATTGCGTCGAAAATCAAAGTTCTTGTTAACGGATCGCAAACGCATTTTTCAGAAAAAAAATAGCTTATGAAACTCTAGCTGATACCTGCAACTTTGTCTGCGTTGAAGGCGTTTATCGCTATCCCCTATTATTCTGGCCAATTTCCCGAAATATAACGTCCCTTTTGTCCTGCCCCTAAGTACCCTTTGTACGGAACCCTAAAAAACGAAAATTGCCGGTCGCTATTAAGGAAATAGTAGCTCTGTATTTATCAAGATAGAATATAAAATAACACGATGAAAACAACTTAATCTAGGACGTAACGCCGCCGGGGGCAAATAGAAAACTTTCCAGTATAACAAGCTATGACAAAATGCTGTAGCGCTTACAGCTAAAATTAGTGCAAGCTATAAAATCAAAAGCCTCACGGGGCGTTGTCACACCGTACTGGCGAATTAAGATTCGCAAATGTGCTCGTTTTGTAAAACTTTAATTTTTTTCTTGCAGATTTTTTTGACAGGTTATTTTATTTAAACGCCTTTGCTGTTAGAATACGTGTTTTTTTTTAGAAAAGACAAAAACATAGAATCGTTACGCAGATCTAATCCAATGACAGCAGACGGTAGTGGGTTGTTACTTAGGTTAAGTTAGGTCAGACTTGTAAAGTGACGAGAAAAATCTCGCAACATTATCGATTTGTGAAATAACACGAATATTGGTTGGTCGACCATTTGCATGATGCTAATCAACTTATGAGAATTAATAACGGCCGCCTAAGAACAACGGTAACTAAAATAAAGTGGTCAGTTTGATACAAGATTTTTAAAAAATGTGGGCTCTTTTCACAAAGGCCTTCATATCATCTCCGTTAGAAACACCGCAGAGTTCATTTATTTTCACAGTTTAACCAAAGCTACAAATTATGGTGAAATGCAGGGTACGAAATTTCTGATGTACGAAAAATAATTTATGAATGTGTTGGATTGAGGTTGTTGGATTCTGAACTTCTGACGGGTGGTTCAACACAACTCGACGACGCGATAGCCTAGTTGGTAGTGATCCTGCCTATGAAACTAACGATCCTGGGTTAAAATCCCGGTGATTCCCCTCCGTATCGGGGTAAAGGCTGTGATGAGCATGAATATTCATTCCTTAGTCATGGATGTTTTCTATGTGTTTAAGTACGTATATATTTCTCTATACAAGTATTTATATCATTGTCTCGTCCCCACAGTACAAGCCTAGAGTTTGGGACTAGGTCAATTTGTCTCCTGATGTTAATTATTATTATTTAACAAAAAACTTTTTTCCGACAACAGTCAAAAGGTTAACAGACAATATTATTCTGTCAAACGTTTATTGTCAATTACATGGTCCTAACATAACGTTAGTTTTCCAAATCGCAGTATGCAAGTTGTGTTACCGCACGGTGTGACAGTCCGTCTCAGCTCGCCTCAGCGACCGGTAATTCTCCGTCTCGCTCAACGAGGCAAGTTTAATGAAATTCCTTCGCGCCGGCACGTTCGTTTTTACACAGATTCTGCGGCTACAGTTGTGATGCATGGCTTACATTGAGGGAAATAGCTTGGACGAATCCATATTGGAAACTAGCCTTTTCCTCGACTCTGTTCGCGTAGAAGTTTTTCACTATTACTTCGGGAACTGTCTTATTTTCTGGAATAAAAACTTCCTGGTAGTCAAGCTATTTCTATATCAAATTTTATTGAAATCGGTTTCGCAGTTTAGCTGTGAAACAAACAGACAAATAGACAGTTGTTTTCACATTGATAATATTTATATAGATAACTATGGATGACAAAAACAAATGACAATTATTTATTAACATACATAGTTTTTTAAGCGTATGTCTGACTTCAATATCCTACTCACAACTTTATACGTACTAACAATATCACTCTAGAGGTAAACATCGGTTTTCCATTTTTTTTTAAATACATTAAATAATATTTACAAACAGTTTTGGTTTATTCTAAACTTAATGAAATAACATCATAAATTACACGTCTCTGAACATGATTAATTCTTAACATCTATTAAACAGTGTCTTTTTCGTGTCCAAAATAAAACTAAAAAAAATACCCATTCAAGATGAAATAAAAAATCGACGCCTTAAAGTCTTGGCTAAAAATCATCTTAATTTAGTATAAAAATAATATTAAAAACAAGCGGGATAAAAACAAGCACTTCCTAGACTCGTTCACGAAGGTGGTCGTAAAAGACTTGTAAACTTATAATAAGTTTGCATGCCGTTTTACAGCTCTCCTTATACTTCCATCTACCGCGGGTAAACAAGCTCGATCTCATGTTTATACAATGTTAAAACATTTTAATACGCATACGTATAGGTATGATATTCTGCTGTCATATCAAAGAATGCGGCTAACTCTGCCCTGCTAAGCCAAATAACAGCAAAATCTCATATAAACCCTCCGTCCACTAGGATCCATTGATAGCATCCATTAATGGGTCTAGTGAACTTTTTGTACATGCAAATCCGTCAATGGGTCAAGTGGACTTTTTGTACATGCACATCCATTAATGGGTCAAGTGGACTTTTTGTACATGCACATACATTAATGGGTCAAGTGGACTTTTTGTACATGCACATACATTAATGGGTCAAGTGGACTTTTTGTACATGCACATCCATTAATGGGTCAAGTGGACTTTTTGTACATGCACATCCATTAATGGGTCAAGTGGACTTTTTGTACATGCAAATCCATTAATGGATCAAGTGGAGTTTTTGTACATGCACATACATTAATGGGTCAAGTGGACTTTTTGTACATGCACATCCATTAATGGGTCAAGTGGACTTTTTGTACATGCACATACATTAATGGGTCAAGTGGAGTTTTTGTACATGCACATACATTAATGGGTCAAGTGGACTTTCTGTACATGCACATCCATTAATGGGTCAAGTGGAGTTTTTGTACATGCACATCCATTAATGGAGTCGAGTGGACTTTTTGTACATGCAAATCTATTAATGGGTCATGTGGACTTTTTGTACATACACATCGATTAATGGGTCAAGTGGACTTTCTGTACATGCACATCCATTAATGGAGTCTAGTGAACTTTTTGTACATGCAAATCTGTCAATGGGTCAAGTGGACTTTTTATACATGCACATCCATTGATGGGTCAAGTGGACTTTTTGTACATGCAAATCCATTTAATGGGCAAGTGGACATTTGTACATGCAAATCCATTTAATGGGCAAGTGGACATTTGTACATGCAAATCCATTAATGGAGTCGAGTGGACTTTTTGTACATGCACATCCATTAATGGGTCAAGTGGACTCTTTGTACATGCAGAGTCGAGTGGACTTTAATGTACAGTTAAAATCATTTCGAGTCGTTTACGTTTTTTAATGAGTAGCGATTCATCAACGGATTTAACTATACTATAAAGTCTGCAAAGATCATGGAATGGATTTTATGAATTTTTAAATACTGGGATCCATTAATGGATTTTAGAATACCACAATGTCCACGAGTATCCATCAATTGATGGATCCAAGTGTATTAAAAGTTTAATAAAATCCATTGTTGGATAGGAGGTCATATACCATTGTTGGATAGGTCATAAACGTTATTACTATTTGTTCTGAAATTGCACTTTTCCAACGTGTACGAGTATGTTAACATTATTATAGGTAACAACTGTATTATTAATTTTCATGTGCCTTTGTTGCATTTTCGATGCATGGTTTTATGCTCTCAATGCAGTGCTGTCGTTCATACAATATTGCACCGCCTCAACCATTTTCTATTAGGCATAAAGTTCACCTTTTGCAATTGTTTTTTTGTACCATATAAATTAAATAAACGAACTTTTAAACGAACACCTTGTTAATTACTAATTAATTCGCGACCGATGAAACTGTGCACCGCTCGTCAGTCCACCGCAACACGATATCGTTCTACCTCAACCTCGCTTTACGTCGGATAAATATTATTTACAAAGTCAGTTTATTTCAACCTGAATGGATTTAAACCTTGATGATATAAATTGGTCGAAATTAATACAAAGTGGACACCACAAATAAGTGGATATTAAATTTGTGTACTAGAAAATCACACATACAATTTTATATTTACACATAGGTACTGTTTGGGTACTATTGATGTACAATTATTTATTGTATGTGCGATTTGCGGTTCACAAAATGAATAAACGTTACCGTGACGACACGTGAGACGGAGTCGTTGAGGTGGGGCTGGTTTGCCTACACCTGGTAGTTTTTTATACCTGGTGTAGCTACTCTTTAGTATTGTAAATAGAAAGCTGAAGCTAGAATTTCTGAAGTTTGTGATTAAATTGCTCGATAACCTACACCAAACACACCTTGCCATCCGAAACACCAGATGAAGAGGAGGCTGCTAACCTTCGAGACACGATATATACCTCTTTTCACGCCTGTAATCACTGAGCGGGGTAGGTAGATTTTGATATGACTTATAAGTCAAATTTAAGCTAACCAAAAGCAGTTATGCATTAAGGGCCTATTACACAATCGACAAGTTAATTTTTCTGCCATTTAAAGTTGGCTCTCTCCTTGTCTATTTTCAAGTGCAAGAAAGAGAAAGAGAAAGTGCTAAATTTATGTGTCAAATATGCTTTACTGGTCGATTGTGAAACAGCCGGTTAGTCTAAAATAGCTACTGGCCTTCGTGAAATGAAAATTCGAAGAAATGATTACTCGGAAAAAACTGAATTTAAAGGTGTTCCTTAAAAATGATCAATACGACACTACAATTACTCATAAGTTTAAATTAATGTGTGTGGTACAGGAGAGCGAAACAACAATGGCTCTGCGCTTCTATTTCTATTCTAGACAGTAAAAACCATAGCATCTAACCTGTTGTCGCATTGTCAACGTTTTATTTATTTGACAGTAGGTAATGGCGGCGGCGGCCGAGTAAATTTTTCCGACAAAGATATGTTTTTCCGACAAAGCTATCAAATAGAAATAATTATATTTATGATAAGGTTATACGTCGCTTTTTTATATATGAGGACTAATAATTTTGTAGAAAATGGTCTTTAAAATGTCTTTATTTCAGTGTGAGGTGATGCGCCTTAATAGAACTTTTATGAATAAAATACATTTATTTATTCAGCTGTAAATTCACACTTAACACTTAGTTGATTATACATAAAAGCTATTATGACAACAATATATGGGTATTACTCTTATAACAGACAATGCCAAACATCCTCTCGGTCCCAACTTTCTCGTATCCTTCTATTATAACTAATTCGAGCTAAATTCAGAACCGAGCGACATTGCACTCATGATTCCCTAATTCGCTGGTTAACGGTTATTCTCTATGGCTACAAAAGTGAATTGATTGGAAAACTACAACTTATTTTTAATGTAAAGCCTCATAGTTATTTACATAGTCACAATTAAGGAGCGACCACACCGCTGCTCAAAATACGGTGACGGTACGGAATCACAGTGACGTGCCGTAAGCGTCACAATTTTATCGCATTCCCTCCACACCGCTGCTTAAAATACGGTGACGGTACGGAATCACAGTGACGTGCCGTAAGCGTCACAATTTTATCGCATTCCCTCCACACCGCTGCTCAAAATACGGTGACGGTACGGAATCACAGTGATGTGCCGTAAGCGTCACAATTTTATCGCATTCCCTCCACACAGCTGCTCAAAATACGGTGACTGTACGGAATCACAGTGACGTGCCGTAAGCGTCACAATTTTATCGAATTCCCTCCACACCGCTGCTCATAATACGGTGACGGTACGGAATCACAGTGACGTGCCGTAAGCGTCACAATTTTATCGCATTCCCTCCACACCGCTGCTCAAAATACGGTGACAGTACGGAATCGCAGTGACGAGTCGTAAACGTCACGACTTTACCACATGCTCTCCGCTCAGCTGCCATGACGTTAACACGTCCCTGCGGTAACAACGGTCACTCCTCTAAGATCTTGTTTATAGAGACGCGGGCGCAGTGCGTCCAAACATATAACCATGCATAATGTTGTTTATGAAGTTGCGGGGCGTGACGCGGCGCGTGGAGCGGGCGTAGAAAAGCGTTGCCGCGGGCGCAGTGGCGGTTAGGTGATAGACGAGTGCGATGCTGCGTGCAAATGTTTGTAAAATCACTTGTAAAATTAACACAAAAGCATTGCGGCATTGCAAAATTTCATTTCATTTCCCGGAAAATTAAAACATCCCAAAGGTATAAAAATAATCGACACATGCACGAAGTCACGGGCTATTTGAAATGTAAGCGATTGTGACAGAGAATAGACGCTGATTCCACCAGTCAAACACTCGTATGTTCCCGAAGTTTCAACAACTTAATCTTGAAAGTGGTCGACGCCAGACATAGTTTTGACAATGGACCGACTTTACTATCCCAAAAGTTTTCCAAGCAACAAACCTATGTGATCATTTTAATATTTAGTTAGTTACAACTCCTAATTAAGTTAATTATTTTGCGTGTATTTGATACTTATTACGAGGGTTAGTATATTTTAGTGGGTAACAAAAATATATTTTAGCCGAAAGCCTTTACGTGTAATAAATGTTAGGGACAGAAACTCACAAAGAATAACTTGGGCTGGAACTATGAGATCTTATTAATGATAAACATTTTCATGTTTACTAATAATTACTTGAATACAAAAAGACACTATAATAAGGTGCTAACAAATTAGTCACGGATATTTTTACAGCTTATAGTACTCGGTTCTCGGAGTACATTTAAGTATGAAACATCATAGGTTTTCTTATGTTTTTTGGAGTAAACTAGGAAACAAATTTGCTACGTTAAAACACCCTGTTTTATAACTTTAAGATAATTAAATGAGACCTCTTTAGACATTCTAGAACCTCTTTAAACTATCATTCAAAAGGCCTCTTAAAAGTTGACAATTAAAATACTTGAATGTCAATGTCATGCAATTTGCTCTCTGACTTTTGACGTGACATGACAGACAGTGTTTAACATTTTGACAAGTGGATAATAGGGTGATTATTTTAAAGATTAATTATAATTTTTTTTTTTGTACGGTAAATTAAAACAATAAAATTATATACAAAGGTTCCTTAATTACAGTTAAAAGTTAATTGATTTAATGTAATCTCTTAAAATCTCTTAAAATATCCGTGACTAATTTGTTAGCACCTTATATAAGATATAAAAGCTAATACGTGCGTTTATCCTACATATATCCTACTGCAAATCCTCCTCGGTGGACTATGTCAAAGGTCTATACTTGGACGTCTAGTTATCTCTGACCTTTTATAGTATTGATTTTAATTAGGCCGCCAGCAAGATTCCGTTGTTAAGATTAGGTTAGGTTACGTAAGGTTTAAGGTTTGTAATTTATAATAATTAGAAAAATAAAACTCTTTCTATTGTAAAAACCGTTTTAGATCAAACGATTTTATGCCATGCAATACATTATGCGAAAAAAATATTATGGATTCCGATATAGACCCCAGCTGCTATTACTTACAATTAAATAAGACCTATTTTATAAACGTTAATTATTCAAAAACAGGTAAAAGACGATACCTATTATGTTTGATACTGCCTAGAATCTAACCCAGACTGTGAAATCGATACTGTCATCTCACGATACGAAATTGCAATCGGTCACATTTTTAGGTAGGTACAGTTTTTTGTTTTAATGTATTTTTATTTATATAAATACATGCATTATTTTAATTATGTCAAATCAAAACAGTAATAAGGTTCAAATGACGACTTTAAAGACCATAAAGCATTTTTTTATTAGCCAACCAATGCATTGCAAACCCACTGTAAAGGACCAAACAGTCGCAAATAACTAATAAATACTGACAATTCGGTTTATTTTTAGTAAAACTTTATATTTTAAGACTAAACAACCTTAATTAAAGAAGAACTTCGTTAAAACAATGCGACTAATTTGTAACTAATTATTTTTTTATTAATTGGAGCTAGAACTGAAACTTTTACGTCTTAGCTTTTTAGGGTCATAAAAAAGTTATATTTACGTGCCTAAAACACCAATAGTCGCCAGCTTTCCATACAAATGAGCTTTAAGGGCTTTCCACCAGCCTAATGAGCACGTCGAACTTCTAAAAGCTTTGGGATTCCATCAGAGTCAAACTTATTCATATTTCTGTAATAAAGTGAATAAATTGCAGTTAACTAGGAGAGAGCTTTCGGAACTTTGAGCTGAACTTTGAGAGTTTTTATGGTTCCTGATTTAAGTTGAAAATTATTACATGTTAGAAATTTGCTTCTTTGTCTAGCTGCATTTTATTTAGGGCGAGCATACTATCCTTCCATAAAACAAAATGTTCAGACAATGTTTTTTTTATGGCATAGAGAAGGCAAACGAGCACACAGGCCACCTTATGGTAAGTGGAAATTGTTACCCATAGACATTCACATTCACAAGCCTGCAATACTAAGACTGCAAATGCGTTGCTAACCCCGAGGACTAAGATGGAATGCGCTGTATGCTAGTCATTACACCGACTGTCTTATCCCCAAACCGGAACACAACAATGCGAACACTGCAGTGCTGTTTGGTGGCTGTGTAATGATCCTCTTTAAAATTTTCGGTTCTATTTTCAAAATACATACCCAAGTACAGTCACAAGTAATAATATTATTAATCAAAATTGCATTAAAAATATCTGACATGCTCTTATGCCTTTAGTAATAGAGACGTGTCCGATATTTTTGAGCCCAATCTTGGATAATATATGATTGCTGGTAACTGTACATATCCGGTCAAGTGCGGGTGAGATTCATACGCTGATGGTTCCGTAACGACCAACTCTCATTCTTACCGGCTCACTATAATCTCCTCAAATCTGGCGCTTGTATGGAAAATGAAATACAAATTTATTTATTTTTATATCAATGTATAGCAGAGGCCCTAGACAAGATGCATTCGGCGTTCGTTTTTTATCCAAAATGTACAAGGTTAACGTAAGTTGTCCGACGGTCGCGTCGAGCATCTACATTCAGGAGCAAAAATACCGGGGCAGAGTACGTTTTTCATACAAACGAGACTATTTCGAAGCCTTTGTCCCTCGGCAGGGGTTGTTTTGAGTGAGTTTTAATGGTAGGTACTGCGAGGCTCAATAGAGAAGGTCCAAAGTTCTTAAGATACCTAACTGATCGCGCAACCAGTTAACACCACAGCGGGAGAGTTTGGGTCAGCACTTGGATTTCCTTACATTTTATTGCCATTTTAGATGATATTCTGAACATGCACAATTCCGGCGTTAACCGCAGATTCATTCAGTTGGGTATCCTAGTCACTCTGGAAGTCCTGTATCGATACTCAGGGTATTCATCATCAGATTTCACTAAATGCATTCCCTGGCTAGGAACCAAGGCTTCGAAATAGCCTCTTTGGTATGAAAAACGCACTCTGACCCGTCTATTTTTGCTCCTGAATGTATATCAATTTCATACATTTTGTCCGTTTTCGAAAACCGTTTAAGTTACCATTATGCAACTTGTCTCGAATTCCTAAGTAACAGAAAATATTATAATGATCGTTACATAGCGCCAGACAGCAATTGTTCATCAGGTACTCAGATAGGTATGTAAGTGGAGCAACCAACAGAGCACCAAAATAATAGCGGTAACAAATCACCCAACAAGTAATAGAGTTAAGTGAAAAAAGAGCAAGAGCATGTCCTGACCACGCTTAGTGTAGGGTTCCGAACTCCGTTCATCATGTCAGCGGAAAGACGTCCACTGCTGGACATAGGCCTCCCCCAACACGCTTTCCACTCAGACCAGTCTTGAGCTTCTCGCATCCACCGCGGTCCGTTACTACACAACAAAACAACAAATATTAAATAATTCTCGAATTTAGTACCTAGGTATACCTAAACACTTCAGTCGCTTGTATCTCAGGAACAAATTACGTCTTCTTAGTGAAAGTTTTCCTTTATAATTCGTTATAAGTATGTGCTTTTATTAAGATATTTTTTAGAAAATATTAAGTAAAAAAAATGTATTAGTATTGTTATTTTATTTAAATATTTATTGTAAAAAACCTAACTTATAGAAAATTTAATAAATATCTGAATAATAATAATAATTATAAAACCTCCTATTTGGCAGACGGCCTGTGGAGTTTGTTCCACACACACACACTTGACTACACAACTTGTCTTGACTTGGTAATACTTGACTGTATTTTGATATTTCACAAACGGGGATCTGACTACGGAACCCTAAAAATGAACCTAATATGAAAGTGACAGACCTTGTAACATTATAATTTTGCTCTATTGAATTCTTCAACGTTGTTAAACAGTTGAAATTTTAATGCCGATGTTAAGTTAGGTGCTGTTGGAATCCTGCGCGTCTAGCCAACTCAGGCTTTTAAGCAGTTTCGTAATGTTCTTGTTAACTGTTTCATGTTTAGCTTAAGTTTACGGGGCGAAGCGAAAATTTATCACGGATTTAATCCTGATTTTATGCTTTAGTTAAATTATATCATCACTAGCGATCCGCCCTCGCTTCGCTTGGGATTTTGTGAGTTTTCTGTATAACCGGTACATAACCTATTTATTATCCACCACCATCTTATATCACTCCATATGCTGATATAAATTCCACAAAAAAATTATCCATAGTTTGAACACACAGAGAAACAGACATGGCGGGAAGGGACTTTGTTTTATACTATGTAATAAAGATTTCGCTCAAAAGACGTCCACTGCCGGTTCTCAAGGACCTCCTCGAAGGTCAGTCTTAATTTGCATCCATGGCCTCCTCCTCCTGCGAGATCGAATCAGGAATGAGGAGATTCGCAGGAGAACTAAAGTAACCGATATAGCTCACCGGATTGCAAACCTTAAGTGGCAGTGGGCGGGGCACATTGCTCGTAGAACTGATGGCCGTTGGAGCGGAAAGGTTCTAGAGTGGCGACCGCGAACCGGGAGACGAAGTGTTGGCAGACCTTCCACAAGGTGGACTGACGATCTGATAAAGGTCGCGGGAAACCGCTGGATGACAGCAGCAGAGGACCGATCGTTGTGGAAAACCTTGGGGAAGGCCTTTGTCCAGCAGTGGACGTCTTGCGGCTGATAATGATGATGATGATGGCCTCCTCCGACCTTTTTCAATTATATTTTTTGTATCTTAAATATTGGCGGACGTACCTATTTCCAAATAGCATTCTCTACTAGTCGACGAAATATCCAATCAGAAATTTACACAGAGGGTGTAACATAATTTATAGTATACTCGTAGTGGAAGCGAAATTTTATAATATTATGTCTGTAACAAAACAAGCAAACTAGATCTTTTCAGGGTTCCGTACCCAAAGGCTAAAAACACTATTACTAAGACTCCACTATCCGTCCGTCTTTCGGTCTGTCTGTCTGTCACTAGGCTATATCTGATAAACCGTGATAGCTAGACAGTTCAAATTTTCACACATGATGTATTTCTGTTGCCGCTATAACAACAAATGCTAAAACTGAATTGAATAAATATTTAACGGGGGCTCCCATACAATTAAAGTGATTTTTATGGCGTTTTTTGTGTAATAATTTAATTTAAATAAGGTAAATATTTAAGGGGGCTCCCATACAAAAAACGTATTTTTTTATAGATAATGGCACCGTACCCTTAGTGCGCGAGTACGACTCGCACTTAATCGGTTTTTATAGAGTCTGGCAAATGAAACATGAGAATGAAAAAATGGCAACACTGTAGTGTCGTCCCTTTTTTCTTAGATTGATTTGAAAGGGACGACACTACAGTGTTGCCATTTTTTCATTCTCATGTTTCATTTGCCAGACTCTATGACATGGGGAAGGTAAAAAACCAGACAGGTTTATATTTTACCAAAGTGATATAGCAAAACAGAAATAAAACAACAAAGACTAGTTTAAACCCCACATTTATATAGTTTCGCAATCTTAACAAAAGAGTCTTTCGCACATGAGCGAATACATAAAGTTCACATTTTTCAATTCACAAAGTAAGTAGGCTTTTACAGAATTGGGGCTGAGCCGGCCTCCGCGATTTATCAAACAAACCAACATGCGCACTTCACTGGGCAGCGCCAAAGAGGTGAAATCAACAGACAGTTCTTTCTGATACGCCATTTTATGCCGAATCCAATGATATGAATATAGAGTTATAATATCCATAATTTGCCATCAATACCAGCGGGGACCTGCCACTACTTGGGTGAGGGATAACGATCCACCAAAAATCATTATTCTTGCAAATAAATAATTATTTTATTCTATTATTTCCTATGAGAAAGGAGTTGGAACTATGAGTAATGGCTTAGCTGTGGACTGAGGTCCATAATTAGTTTTAAATTTATCCGTAGCTCGAACCACTAAAATAAAATCACGCTTTAATACATTATTTTACGAATACTACGTCTTTATTGCTTGATGACGATGCGAAAGTTAACGCAAAGTAAACTTACTATAAAATGTAAAAACTAAATATCCACTAGAGGGCGCTGATATCAATCACCATACAGATTTTCTTAATGACATAACATTGACGTTACTTACTCGGTAGAAGACAAAAAATCGCACTCACGGTACAGTTGACCTTGCTTAATTGTCTCCTCTAGGATAAAAAAAGAACGCAATGACTTAAAGTTTTGCTGTGATTTATTGTTTTCAAAGGACAGAATAGTGAATAGTGGTGGCGGTAAGACCATATCCTATAACCTACCGCTAAGCAGCAGTGTTCGTATTGTTGTGTTTCAGTGTAAGGATAACACAACCGGTGAAATTACTAGCATAGAGGTATTCCACCTTACTCCTCAGAGTTGGCAACGCTATTGCAGTCTTCAGTTTGCAGTCTTAAGAATGCAAATGCATCTCTGGGTTACAGATCCTACTTACCATTAGATGGGCCTGCGTGTTCTGCGAGCGAGTACTGCGATAGATTTTGGCTTAGTAAATAAATTGCGTTTTGGTTATGCATCGTATTATGAAGATGGTAATGCAAGGTAAAGCTATAGTATACCGGGTTATTTCCGGTTTTACGTTTTGTTTGTATACCTACTCTATGCATAGGAATTTTTGGTAAAGCCGTAAATAATCGGCTTGTACGAACGCCTCGCGACTGGTGTGTTCATTTGCCTAAACATAGCCAAAAAAAGAAAACGTACTGTTCTGCACTTAACAGTCTATGACCAAAATAAAACAGATTGTGGGCACCGCATTTGTTCACATCTAACTCGGTATAAAAGGTAATTTGTAGCGAAAGAACAAAGCGGCCGATAGCTTTCGGATCCACCGCTCATCGGAAAAGTTCCAGTGAAAGCTCGGATAGCTTTGAAGCTCGATTTGCTCTCGCGTCGATCAGCCTTCAGGTAATCTTGGTTAGTGTGACGTGATTAATGATCGCGGATTGATATTATTTTTGGTCCGTTAGAAGTGGTTTCAAGTGGTGTTCATGGAGGTCCTTAGAGGGGAGATATATCATTAGAGGTATTTTTGCTCGACTGCCCTCTTTGACTCCTAAAGCCTCAGTTCCATTAGTGAATGCCCGTATGTTTGTGGCAATCCATTGAAGAGTTGTTTCAATATTTTTCAACCGGGAGCTATTGCGGTGATGCAATGTATCACGAGAAGCATGCGACATATCGAAACCCGTAGAGTAGGTATTGTTACTTGTTTCCTTGTTCTCGTAGAGGTTTAATCGATGGCTCAACTTTAACACTACTAAATTGATTATAACTCAATTCTAATTAGTAACGTGTGTCACTGGGCACTAGGGCTTGAATTTTTTTTTATGTCACAGAAAGGAAAACCAGCTCACAGTGCACAGGTTACCAGATGGTAACTGGAATTTAAGACCTATAGAAATTTGCATTCTCAAGACTACATTCTCAAGACTGCCAATGTGTTGCCAACCCTGAGGACTAAGATGGCATGCCTTTATGCTAGTAATTTCACCAGTTGTCTTATCCCCACACCGGTACACAAGAGTGCAAACACTGCTGCTTGGCGGTAGGTTAAAGGATAACATTATGGATGATGATGATATGCCAAATTGGCGGACTTAGGAACCGTTCTGCACTTTCATTATTAGAACATTTAGAGCAGGGCGCGCCGTTATGGATTTAAAACAATAAAACATGGGTATTATCTTATGTCGACAAGAATATTGTAATATGCAGGATGATTTTTTAAAGCTTGCTTTTTATTACCTCCGGGCTAAAAAGAAGGATGCTACGAGTATATAATGGGTATAATTAATAGCACTACCAGTGCACTGTGACATAATTTGTCCATTTAAAGTTTATTTTCTACTCCCGACGCTGAAATAGGGGTGATAAAGTGTGATGGTGTATATTATAAAAGGTCTCTGTATCTGATTATCCATGTGTTTTTACCTGTTCCAGGAGTTCCGGTAGCCATCTGTGGTCTTCATCATCAGTTTCACTTCACCAAATAGTACTTTCTAAGAGCAAATGCACGAGTTACTATGAAAAATACCCAAATCGCTATATGTGTGCCAAGAATATGTGAGGAGTTCCCTCGATTTCTCCAAGATCCCATCATCTGATCCTGACGTGTTGACAATGGGACCAACTAAAAAGTATATTCTTTCTAACAAAATAACATTTTTTAAAATCGCTTCTTCGGTCTTTGATTAATCGGGGAACATACCCAAAAGAAGCACCAAAGAATTGAGAACCTCCTTCTTTTTTTGCCATGGCTTCATATTTTTATACATTTATTTGTGTATCATTGCGTTATCTTCCTAAACCAAATGATTCTACAAACCTAAGCAGTGAGTCTTCACAGAAGGTGTGGTGGAACAATCCGCACAGCTTAATCCGCACCCAGTTCATTCCCACGTAAGACGCGTGACAAATGACTTCGTTTTCGCAAGCTCGGAGATTTGTCCTTAACTAATAATGTGGTCGCCGGCGGGGCCAGATTACCTTAATTACCCCGGGACAGTTAGTTCTGCTTTATCTTACCTACTTGCTTGCTTGTGTTAGTTCAAATTGGCTGTAGAAACCGAAAGGAAAATGTAGGCTTACACTTCAATGACCACTCATTTAATATTATGTTTTATTTCGCCAATTTTTCATTTCATCCACAGGAAACACTTGCAGAAGTATTAGTTTTTAAGTGGTCACAGGTTTAACCTTACCTACATAATCTATGCTTTAGATACCCTCAAAACAATAAGGTTTTTAGTAGAAATTAACTTTGGATGAAATGAAATTCGATCAAACGGTACTTTCGATCTAGAGCGTCGGTGATATACGGAGGTCCCGAAAATTTATCATACTTTGAGTTAAAATTTGGCATTTGCTGAATGTGTCATTGTAATTTGAAGTTACCTAATCTTCAGTGCGAAAAAAAAGAGGAGAAATTAAATGACGGCGCCACTTTCTACGTAACTGCCCACACGTTTGACGTAAAATGCCTACATGGCCAACAATTTAGTCTGGATTTTTTTAGTTCATTTTTATTTAATTTCTACTCGCTTCGGGCGCACTGTATCCGTAGTTTAAATATTACGAACGAACGTTAAAGCAGATTTTGTTAGATATCTAAATACTAAGAAAAGTAGGTAGGTAAGTAGGTACCTAAACTTCTAAATATGATGAACTTCTGTTTGCCTAGCTGCCGAGGTTTTTAAGCAAATCGTGAACTTTTAACAGTATGTGTGGCTATAGACACCTTTTTTTCTAGCCTGTTTGAGGTTCCTATTGCTGAGCAAAGACTCTTTAATCTCTACGAGTTCCTTTTTTAGTGGCTATTCCTGCCAGTTGCTGAGGAATGCGTCCAAGTTGTCCCGCAATCTCCGTCTAGGCCTGCCCCGGCTACGTCGCCCGTTTTGCGGCTCCCACTTGGTAGTCACGCTAGTCCACCGGTCCGGGTGCATGCGGCTGACGTGACCAGCCCAATCCCATTTAAACATGGTGGTTTTTTACCTACGTCAGTGATGCGTGCTTTGGAGCGTAGTGTGGTGTTCCGGATGCTATCGATCCTGTTGGCACCTAGAATATCGCGCTCCATTACTCGTTGGCAAGCTTTCAATTTGGACTTTCGTCTTTCAGTGAGTGACCATGTTTGGGCACCGTAGGTTTGGTCAGGCAGGATCCACAATATTGATGAGTTTTTGCTTGAGTGATAATGGAATGCTGTCCTTCATAATGTTCCTTCACGGACCAGTAGCTCAAATATAGCCACTTTAACAAAGAAAATACTGGCCCACATTATAAGAATAGTACGGAACCCTTCATGTGCAAGTGCATCTGGCAACAAATACTTGGATTAATTACTCAAATATCTACCCTCCTATTGAACCCGGGACCGATAGCTCAATAAGTCAAACCACGTCGCAATTTTATATGATTTAATCCTACAAACAAACGAATGCCTGATATTTTAAACATTATCTGCACTTCATAACCATTCATATAACATTTTACGCTCTCAAACTAAAACCTTACATCTGACATACAAAATGCAAATCTGAATTTCTAAATTCGAAACAAAACAAGGTCTGAGCGTAGACGGACGCAAATTCGCGAACACCCGCAGCTCTCAAAGCAATTCCGCGACGTAAAAAGACGTACGTAGTTTCGTTGAATCGTATATTGCGAGGGGCCGTTTCGAGTCAAGTTAAAGAACAGGTAAGTGACATATTCTCACCACAATTTTAAAGTGTTAAGTTTTTTCAATTAATTGATTGGTTACACTGGCGATGGAAGATTTATATCGACTGTGATTTCGCATATAATGTCAATCAACTGTCGAGCATGATGCCATTTTCTCAAATCCAACAGATCAGCTATTAGACGCCAATAAGTCGCAGCCCATGATTTGATTTCAACTATATTTAGGTAGTAACATTTTCTTGGTGTTAAATAAATACTAATAAAATGATTTAGTGCGCCTAAGCAAGGCGCGTTCTGCGAACGTGAAAGACCACCGAAATCAAGGTAAACTACGAACACGATTAAAATACGAACGATCGCGTCAAGCGCTTTAACGATACATATCGACATTTTCCAAAGCCTTTTGTAGAATGCAACTTGACTTGGCCTGCTGGTTCGAGTGTCTGGGATATCAGCAGGTCATATACCAGGTTTTATTGTTAACAAGTGGCAGTAACCAGCTGCAAGTTTTGTAAATCGAGTTCCTCTGGCGAGGTAAGTTGCCCGAGTGTTGCGAGTCTCCCGGCGCGGCGCCACTATAGGCACACTGCTTATTGAACAGCTGTTCGCGGACTAAGTCAGATAGCATTATGTCTATCAGCAATCTACTACAATCTCAAGACTGCAATCCTAAGGCTCGTATCTGATCTCAACTGATCTCAACTCTAATGCTCGTCTCGAGATGTGTCAAAAATGTCTGTGTTCTGTGGTTTGGCGTTTACTTTGACGTATCTTGTCACGGGCCTGACAGTCAAGATGAGTTTATTCATACGGCCCTAAGACAGTGAGTGCGTATGCGTTACCAATATAACCGGTGGTATTTTTTACTGTCGTTCGAGATAATCTCGAACAAATTATTGTATTTGATCCTTGCCTAATATTGTAGTGCCCGACGGGCTTTCATGGCAGAACGAAAATTGTACCTTAAACACCACTGTACCTACCCATGAAAGCAATGAATAAACTGAATAAACTGATGTTTTTCTTTTAACGTTGTTTTGTGTTAATTGTGTCACTTTCCGTCTCTTCACCAAGCGGTTCCAACGGAAGACCAGTGCTGGCTTTACGGCTAGCGAATGCTGAGTTGGGACCGTTTCGCAACTGTTTCTCTGTGTTTTGTTCTTTTTGTATATATGTAATGTGGTTTTGTATCTTTATCTTTAATCCTAAAAATAACATGAAATGCCTCTATGCTAAAAAACACACGGTCTTGTACAAATTTATGCTGAACAACCGTATAAAATCAATATGATAAATATTTTATGCACAGTCGACGCCAAAGATATGTTTACACTTTTTCACCTTATTCCATTGAAATAAGGTCCAAAAATGTAAACATATCTTCGACGTTGACTGTACCTATGACTGTTCTCATGGATACCCAAGATACAGGCTCAGCCTAGTTTGGAACCCGCCGGAAACTGATCTTTTTGTACGGAGTGCGATTTTCATTGATACATTGATATCAACCAACAACGCCAGCCCTACTCACACTTGACGATTTTTTAGTAAGTACTTATATATTTTCTTCAGGTTTTGTACTATAATCATACCAACGCTATGTTTTACCATTTTTCATCATCATCATCATCAGCCCGGGGGCGTCCACTGCTGGACAAAGGCCTCCCCCAAAGAGCGCCACAAGTCACGGTCTTGAGCCGCTTGCATCCAGCGGCTCCCCGCGATCCTAACCAGGTCGTCAGACCACCGGGTGGGAGGCCGTCCAACACTCCGTCCACCGGTGCGGGGCCGCCACTCGAGAACTTTCCTTCCCCAACGGTTATCAGTTCTCCGAGCTATGTGGCCTGCCCATTGCCACTTCAGCATGCTAACTCTCTGAGCTATGTCGGTGACGTTGGTTCTCTGGCGTATTACCGTATTACGGATCATATCGCGCAAAGAAACTCCGAGCATAGCTCTTTCCATTGCACGCTGAGTGACCCTGAGCTTATTTATGAGGCCCACATTCAGCGGCCAAGTCTCTGATCCATAAGTCATCACTGGCAACACACACTGGTCGAAGACTTTCGACTTACCATTTTTACGACACATGAATTTATTTATTTTATTTTGAAAAATATGCCTTTGCGTTTTTGTTTTCATTTTTATATACAGCTCTCTTGCGAAGTTGCGACACAGCGGTCAGACGGTCAGACGGGTCAGACGATTAAGATCTCGATAAAGTACAAGCAGGTCATATACTAGGTTTTAGTGTTCCCAACTAGCAGTAACCAGCTGCAAGTTTTGTAAAATCGAGTTCCTCCGGCGAGGTAGCTCGGACGAGTGCTGCGAGTCTCCCGGCGCAATTACACTGCTTATTGAACAGCTGTTGAACAACTAACTCGGATAGGATTATGTCTTCCTGATGGTAATCTTAACACTCAGATCTCAAGATAGCAGTCTTAAGACGGTGACTGCAAATATGTTGCCTATATGCTAAAAAACACCCAAACTTATATGAATAGACCCAGTCCAAAAGTAAAATCTAGGCAAGTAATATCTCATCTTGCTTTAATATCATAAATCCGAAAGTTTGTGTCTATATGTGTGTGTTATTTTGTTACTTCTTTACGTAACAATGGCTGAAAGGATATGGATGAAATTTGAAATGGAGATAGCTTATTAAACCATTAAAGTCAAAGTCAAAGTCAAAGTTCTTTATTCTTCAATTTAGGCATAATATAATGCACATATGAATGTCAAAAAGCATTACCACCGGTTCGAAAAATAAAACCTTTGCCCCGAGAAGAACCGGCGTAAGAAATTCGGCAAGGGTTATTTTTTTCAAGACAAAGGTTTACATCATTACATAATAATTATAGATAGTTTACAATATCACGGTATTTTTGTACAGTAGGTGCCTTTTTTAAGCGTAGGTTTTATGCGTAGATTACTCATGCAGGACGGACGACTCACCGCCAAACATCCCTATCCATGATATAATCGTTTGCTTTATAATATGCTCAGGAAATTAGTTTTTGTTTTACGACAGATTTAAATTTAGAGTCAGTAAGTTCAGTAATACTTTTTGGAATTTTATTGTAGAATTTTATACAATTTCCTAAGAATGATTTTGAAGTTTTGGCCAGTCTATAAAATGTGGTTTTGAGCTTTCCTGTGCTCCTGGTTGCTTTAGGCTTATCAATGTTCGTTGGAAAATTGTGTAGATTCTTCCTAACAAAGATGATTATTTCAAATACATTAGATTTGGATTAAAACATCTTAGGCTACTCCTCATCCTGAAAAAATAAAAATTCCCGAGAGAATAATGATAGTTGAAATATATGCGGACGAAGTTATGGGCACAAGATGTTCATAACACGTCGATGTTACTGCAATAACAGCGTAAGTAGCAACATGAATAAGTTGCAAAAATTTACCTTACTCACATGCTTGCTAGGGTCTATTTTGTATGCACCAATTCAATTATTATTTTATTACTTACTCTTGTTGTATTTATGCAAATTTTCAGTTTCATCAGAAACAATCAATTCATGGATCAAATTTAACTATTACTTACGTACACACATTGCAAGGTAAATTAAAGCTTATTAAAAGGTCATGCATCAAAGAAGGTTTAAAATCTGACTTTAAATTCTATTGCTCTTACTTATAAAGGTGGAATAACCGTGGGGTAGCTAAACCACCACATTTATAAGTAAGGACATATGCATCCATTTCACTTATACCTACGTCACCAAACAAAGATAGAATTACATGTCTCTATGGACAAAATTACTGGGCGATAATTTTTTTGTAGGTTGGTAGTAAAACGGAATGGCGCGGAGTGGGCGGCACTTCCGTCGCGACCGGAAATGGCTGATATGTGACTTTGTTTTGTGCCGTTTGTCCATTTCCTTTTTAGAGCTTAGCTAAGAAATACAATTGGTTGGTAAATTATTTGCTGTTTCTTTTGTTATTTCTGTTTTTATTTGTAAGCGTATTAAAGATATTGCAATAAAAAGAAATAAATTGGAAAATAACAAACTTCATTAACGGTCTTTATTTGTAAGAAATGTATTTGAAAGATAGGCTTTTTACATTCAACACTCAATTTACATTCGAATTCTTAATAAAGAATACTCCTAGTAATACTTACTTTTTCTCTTCTATCTTAAAGAAAGGGGCCCTCTAGAATTAATTTGCGATTATTAAGATTGACGCTCAAACCACTATTTATGTTGAACGTTAAATTAAACTAATGAAGTCAATAATTTAAATCAAGCTGTTAATGTTAGGTTTATTATTTATTTCTTACATCAGGAGTCAAGCTAGTCCACCGTGTTTAAAGACAACAATGGAGTCGCTGTTCTTCATTTATTTTCTTGTACGTGACGTTCATTACTTGTGTAGTTTTATTTAACTAGATTTTGCTCGCGATTTTGTTCACGAAAAAGTTTCATTTTAAAAGTGTCATGGTCGATGAATTCCTGGTTTCAAACAATGTCCATGGGACCGGTAACACAGGGTATCCTAACTTAGTGTCCAGACCTGCTGTTTCGATTTATACGTTTTTATGTAATAAGATTTTTGGGAAACCTCTGTTTTGTATCTAAAATGAATATGCAAAAGTACCTACTTTATAATTTTATGCACAAAGTTACATACGTTTATACAACTGTGCAATGTAAAAATTGTTTGTACCTACCTAGGTCACGAACAATTGGTAACAGTATTCTGAAATATTATTTAAAACGTGTATTATTTATTGGAAATTTTAAATGACTGGAGCAAGGTTATTATGTATAAAAAAGTACAGTGTTGAAAAAAATAACCTTTTTTTTTTTTAAATATACTTAGCGACTCCATAGTTTAGCAGAACCACGTGCTTCGAAAGCCCTAGCCCTGGTTATTACACAATTTGTAAACAATTGACTTTCATTTTCATTTAATTTGATTCGTTTGATTCAAGACCGTTCTGCTGTACATAATTTGATCTAGCGATCCCAACAAATTGAGACAGACTTAATTTAATTTGTCGCAGACTAAAGGAAAAGTCTGAGAAGTCTTTAAGGTGCTTTATTACTTCAAGAATTTAACGTATGTCTCTATTATACTGAAGAGTAAAGGGTCAACACACACAAATATTTACCCTGACACCTAAAGGGTGACGCAAACATAACCGCTCGGCACCGGATCGGCACCACCTTAACTCGCCGTTCAGTAGGGGAGACTGGGTTTGGTGGTCACACGGGTCGGTTGTCACAGCGGCCATAACAGCAAACTGAACGAACAAATGAGTTCATAATTCGGTGTCGAAAGACCACGAACGCTATATCATATCATGGCCTAGTCTTTCGACTCCGAGCGATGAATTTAGTCGTGTATGAAACTCGATACTGTAACGCACAGTTATCGGCATAGGAAACGGCAAGGCCTCGCCTCGGCACAAGCTAGCAGTCGTCCACTGAAAAATGTATCGTACTAACACAGATCAAAGATAACTTTTTAATGTCTCACTTTGAGATGAGTTATGTCTGCGCTAACCTTAAGACAGGTTCACTGGCCATAGACTACCAACTATGCTTACAAATTCGTCACTAGAAAAACTGTATCGTTTTACATTTTTTTATTAGACAATAGGTTCAAGGCAAGCAAAACCTACGTATGTTACCTATGCATACGTAACGGTTTAGGCACAAATACCTATTTCCGATGTTGAAAATTGTAATGATACGTTTGCCAAACGTACTTCTAGTTGAAAAAAGAAACTAAATGATCGTACTTCTATCTTTAGCATTGTTACAGACGAATGCTAGACTAATTAGTTATGGATAGATAAGTAGATAGATAACTTCATTCTTCATACAGACAAGGTGCTTAAAATAACTATAAAGTAATAATAATTGTAATAGTGCAAGTAGTTTGCTGTGTTGGTGCCGGCCGAGAATAGCACCACCCCATCTCTTCCCGTGGGTGTCGTAAGAGGCGACTAAGGGATAAACCGGAGGATGGGCAGCAGCGTCCTCCGCGGACTACCATGGTATAACTGCGGTCGCCAACCCGCCTGCCAAGCGTGGCGACTACGGCATTTTTCCCCCCAATGGTATGAGTTTGAGTGGAAAGCCTTGGGGGAGGCCTATGTTCAGCAGTGGACGTCTTTCGGCTGACATGATGATGATGATGATGAAGTAGTATTAAAGAGCAATGGAGAGGACTATTCTTCAAATTTCTGTGCACTATATATCGAATAACCAATGAGGAAAACCGTGCGAGAACCAAAGTCATCGACATAGCCCTAAGAATTGCTAGACTTAAGTGGCAGTGGGCCGGTACATCGCTCGCAGAACAGATGGCCGGTGGCGACAAAGACTTCTCGAGTGTCGTCCGCGTACCGGAACACGCAGCGTGGTTAGTCCTTCAGCAAGGTAGACCGACGAGGTAGCTAAGGTTGCGGAAAACGATGTGTACAAGCGACGCAAGACCGGTCCACCACAGGGCGATCCTTGGGGGAGGCCTATGCCCAGCAGTAGCGTCTTTTGGCTGAAATGATTTAAAATCACTTCATGCATTTGAAAAAAGTAAAATTAATGGTAAAAAACATAATTTGAAATTATACATACCATAGATTTTTAAATGTATTTGGACACTAATTACTGAAGCTGCATCTTGTAAAGGCTACTGGCTCAAAAACGCAGTTCCTAATTGTTATTTTCGGTAGGTTCACGGCCTAAAGTCAACGTAATCTAACAACACATTTCCAATTCACGAGTTCGTTTACAAAACAGATAGCTTGAGCATATCTACATACAGATCGGATACATTCAATTTGAATCGCACAAAGGGTGTGTCTGCGACGGCCATTCTTCCAACGATAGCATCCCCGAAGGCTTCGCTAATGCGGAGTTACCGTTCGGAACGTTGAGATACAGGTGAAAAACAACGGGGTTAACTTCAGTGAGGGCTTTAGACGATAACATGGAATTGATAAATCATTTAAAGGTGTTATTTATGTGCTATTTAAATGAGAGGTAGATTCAAAGCAAAAAAAAACACAATTTATTTTTGTACATATTTTTATTTTGTTTTTGCGACATTTTTTTATTTCGTTCACATGTAAGACGGTGTCATTGTTAGCTATATTTATATTTTGGTCATCGTGTTTGGTCATAGTTAAGATTCCATTTTTTTCCATAAATCCAACCTTACGTAACCTTTGATCTTGATTTTAGGATTTTCTTTGATACGTATGTTGTAATAATTATTTTGTTAAAAGCCAATACTAATGAAATACTTTTTTTTCTTTTTTCAAAATAACTTTTACAATGTTTTACAATTTTTAGAAAATATTAAAAAAAAAATGAATGAAATCGGTAAAGCCGTTCTCTAGTAACCAGGAGAAATAGGGGTTAATTTTTACACTACAGAGATGACATTAGAAATTACGAAAATATATTCTCTATTTGTTTTTTATTTATAAGCTGTTGTCAAAAATCTTAACATTAATATTGAATAAGTATTAAGCTTTTCCCTGGAAAGTCGAGACAGTGTGAGATTGACATCGCCTAATGGGAGTCAATGAATATCTATTCATGCCAACTCCGGCTCCGGATATCCGCATTTGATTATCAGTTACCGATAATTACTAACGCTTCGGTGATACAGCGCTTAATTATATTACTGATGTGTATTAAAGGCAATTGTTTCCTTAAATCTTGATAGCATACTATAAATTATTTATAAAATAGGGGCAAGTGCGACTTTAACGCGATAATTTTTTGCACGGCGTATAAATGAGCCTTAATTGAATACTTATTTATGTTTTTATAGTAAGGTAGTTAATACTTTAAAAAATGATTTAAACATTGAACAATAATTATTGACGCATACTCGTAGTATTTTACTATTCATACTTCATGTGACGCATTTTCCCAATAAAAGGCAACTGCTCCTGTTCTATAGGGGGCTATTACACCAGTTGACTTCATAATTTTAACCTTGTAAGTTTATTCGTACCAAACCTTCTCAACTTTCTGATCTCACTTTCAAAGTAAAATAAACCTTATCAAAAACCGTAGCAGCGCGAACATCGTACTCATTCGTATTTCGTAGAAAAAAATCGAAGATTGTTCGACGTGGACGCTTTAAAAATCAATTCTTATGTAAATACGTGCCCCACGACAAAGAAAGCGTGAATATACGTCGTAAATCCATAGCAAGCCTGTGAACAATTTATTCTCAGCCTGACTCCAACGCAATTGTCCTGCTAGTTCCTTTTACAAAAGGGTGGGCAGGGAGAACAGACTGTTTATGGGCTGACATTAAATTACTGCTTTTCTGAGTTGTGGAGAAGGGAAAAGTACACAGGGCAACTAATGGTAATGGCAAAAAAAGGAGTCGTCCTCAAACGCGTTGCCAGTTACTGAGGTGGCAAGGTGAATTGCTTGTTACTTCACAAGTCGATTTTTGAGGTTAGTTTACACGATGTCAATTTTGTGGCGGCAATTTTTTTCCGCTGGCGCATCATTAAAAATTCGCGCGGATTTTTTTGCGAAAAACGGTTTTCATCGCTGGACAAGCCCGGCCAAAGTGATAATTACATAGTCGGGTACAGTAATAATTATGTAAACCTACACGTTTGCATTTTATTTTCATTGGATCAAGACGCAAAAAAGTGTAAATTATATTTGTTCTTGACTGTATCTAACCCCACTCTACGTGCCTACGAGCGCGTGGGAACTTAAGTTTGATGTCGAATTGAAATGTGAAGTGTTTAAGAGAACACATGGTGTTCTTTAACCGCGACGAAAAAATTGTGTAAGTATAGTCAGTGTATCTGTCTGTGGTACTGTAACTTCTAAACGGATAGACCGATTTGGATGTGTTTTTTTTTTAATTTAAAAGAAAGTTATTTAGCGGGTGTTCTTAGCTAGGTTTCATTAGAATTGGTTGGACCGTTTATGAAATATAAGCTCTGAAAATAGGTCATTACTGAATCGGGGGTTTTTATTCTATGTAATACATAAATAATGCACGTTTAAACCTTTTCCGGACATTACCACACCATTTTGCGATCGATGTGGTTTGCACAGTGTATATATTATAGCGTTAATGAGTGGAAACTGATTGATATATTAATCGTGGATATTTCGATTTTACTGCTTGCTTTTAACTATTGGGCTTTGGCTTCAAAGTCGTTTTTTATAGTCATTTATTCGGTAAGTAGGCCGCACGGGCACTTTTACAGGTCAAGAATTTACCAGCGCTTCCCAAGACGAGATCCCTTGCTGAGAAGAAACGCCGAAAGAAACTCAGCAGTCATTTTTTAAACACATTTCATATTACAATGGTACTACTTAGTCTAAGCATTATATAAAGCTATAAATATTAAATTAAATATAATATCGAATTACATGCGTAGTTCAGCAGGAAAACTTGCCAAAAGTCTTGGGAGAGAGATAGAGGGCGAAAAGGAAAAAAAAAACATCTAAATTGAGTCCTGTGACAGCCGTATGTTCATAATTTCAATCACTTACTATGCTCACATGCGAGGTACTTTAAATAGGCGATTCATTATTTAAGTTTCTGAACGGCATCGCTAGGTGTGTACCAAATTAGTATTAAAGAAAAACTTGTAATACGTGTTTATTATGAACTGTCAAAGGACGCATTTTAGATGAAAAAGAGTGTAGTTATAAAAAGTTATTAATTTCTATTGAGAGACGAAATAGGATGAAGATGAAAATTAAAATTAAAACGTGTTAATCATTTCGCTAGATAGCTTTATAAATAAAACTAAAACAACAATTTGGTGACACCCTCAACTTTTTTATTATATAAAAAAAAGAACGTGCGTTTTTTTAATTAACTTACATTTGCACAGCTCTATATTAAAATAACATGAAAAAAACAGCACCCTGTTAGTGGCTCTGCTGTTCTCCCCAACAAAAGCAACATTTTCCGACCTGCATTCATAAACAACTCGCACAAATCCCACTCTTACACAGAAGCAATAGGAACTATACTCGCCTGCAAACGCTACATGTCGGAACCGTTTGATTTATTAGTGTATCGGTTATTGTGTGACTTGTTCTGGAGTTGTTTATTTGTCCTGTCATTTTAGCTTTTCAAAGGTACATGAGTATACATCATGCATTCATACTGTATACATGAATTACGAGCTACAAACGAAATGGGACGAACAGAAGGTGTTTATGACTTGTATGTACGTATTTTCTTCATGCGTAACGTTGTAGGAGAAAATATTAAGCTTTTCCATTCTGGGAAGCTTCGTTCCTTAGATCTAAAGAAACAAAAGCAAATCGCAAAGAGATATGTATGTTGAATGGTAATATAAATTATAACGAGCTTTATTTAATATATTTTATTTGTAATATTAAAGAGCCCATACACGCAGATTTGATATACTAAATAATAATAATACGGATTATCACATTAAATTTATCGAAGTAAATTTAATAGACAGGATATACAGGATGTTCTAAATATAGTTATAAGCGTAAAATATTGTATAAAAGTGCCCATGTAATATTTTGGGTTGTTGCTGTTATTTAATAAATTGCTACATTTGGAATTAGTCTTACTTTAGCCAACGGATCGAGGGATTGATGTTATGAGTATTATACAAGCAACGTAATATTGTTTTAAATATATGACTACGTTAAGCAAAAGTAGGTCTTAAAAAGCAAGGTTTACTGCCCATTTAGCTAATGCAGTTACAGTTTCGACGGTCTTGGAAATTTTATTATTAATACATTTATTTCAACTTTTTTCAAAAACAAAACCAACATCAAACAGGATACAGCAGTGTCAGAGAGGAAACGGCAAATTATTTCCTTTTAAGTGTACGGCACGCCTCCGCGCGAACAATCCCAGTTTAGAGATTTATTTATCTTAAGTCTACGAGGAGTCCCAGCAAATATATCTGAACACTTTGTTAAGTTCTGAATTAAGAGGAGGTAAAACACAGACGTTTTGTTGAAGAAATTTGAGGAAATCATAGAAATAAGGGAGTAAAAGATGTTGCGAACGATGAGAATCTGTTGGGTTTTATTTTAGATCATGTGGATATAATGGAGATTTATGCTGACGATCTACAGGCAGCTGCAGAGATGAGTATACCCCCCTGCATATCAAGTTGTATGAAAAAGGAATCAGATTAGAAAAATGCAGTTTTTGATAAATTTGTGGATCAATCGTAAATTTAAAATGTATCTTTATTGTAGGGAATGTTAGGATTGCAACCTATCACTAATACAATGGTAACATCTTAGCTTATTTTACGAAATGTGGTTATAGAACTATCAACAAATCTTTAGTTGTTGGTAATTAATTCTGTCGCTATGCCTATTAATTATAATAGATACAGAATAATTAATAAGAAAACGCAATATTAGATAGTAATTCTCAAACCATTTATTTTATAATTGTACTTAGTTTTTAAACAATTTGCGATGCCCTAGTAGGGTCCATGTAAATACTTTTATTTTTAAGACCACCTTGTAATACCATGGATATGCAAATAAATGAATATGAATACCTCACTCTGGGAATGAAGGCGTATGTATGTACGTACACTCAGGAGCAAAAATACCGGGTCAGAGTGCGTTTTTCATATAAACGAGACTATTTTGAAGCCATGGTTCTTCGCCAGGGGTTGTTTTGTGAGAAGATTAATGGTGGATACTCCGAGATTCAATAGAGGAGGTTAAAAGTTCTTAAGATACCTAACTGATCGCACAATCATTTAACACCACAGTGGGAGACTTTGGGTCTGCATTTGGATTTCCTTACATTTTATTGCCATTTTAGATGTTTTTTTGAACATGCACAATTCCAGTGTTAACCGCCTATTCATTCAGTTGGGTATCCTAGGCAATCTGGAAGTCCTGTCAATGCTCGGGGTATCCATCATCAGATTTCACTAAAAGCATTCCCTGGCGAGGAACAAAGGCTTTGATATAGCCTCTTTAGTATGAAAAACGCACTCTGACCCGTTTTTTTGCTCCTGAGTGTATGTAGGGAATGTAAAACCTTTTGACGACATGTTTAGATGCTTATCCTGCAACCATGCATAAACGGCAAAACGAATTCGACTTAAATTTGGTGTACAGATAGTGCATGTCCAAGACAAACTTACCAAATCTAAATATATAAAAGGAGAAACTGACTGACTGACTGACTGACATATCAACGCACAGCCGAAACCACTGTACCTAGAAACTTGAAATTTGGTACAGGTGTTCCTTTCATGATGTAAGTGAGCACTAAGAAAGGATTTCCCGGAAATCGACCCCCAACGGGAAAAAAAGGGGGAGTACTGGGAAACTAATTCTGCGCGTACGAAGTCGCGGGCGTCCGCTAGTTCTTCATATCCCGATAAATGTTCTAGTCCCTTTGTGGACGATTATTTTAAAATTAAGGATGTTAATTGAATGCCAAAGGATGTAACTAACATTAAATTATTATCTATACCTGCTAGTCCACCATAAAATTAAACCCTAAGGAAGCTATAAAATGCTGCAAAAACTGCTCAATTTTCTGGCGTTGAAAGAGACACCTTCTTAGTAGTAACATATCCATCTCTGTCCTCTTCGTTTCCTGAAACTTGGTAGGGGCTTGACTTTCTATTTCAGTCTAATCCTTTAAAAGATTTTACCTTATCTTAAGAGTCATTTCTGTCGTGAAAACTTCCTTAATTGATTCCGATGACCTGATAACAAGACTTTCAGAAGTGGTGGCGATATTAACAGATCGGATTACACTGAAACTTAATAATCCAAAAGCATTCAAAGGAGAACTTTTAATATTCGCACTTAATTTTATCTTTTTAAGGGTTTGTCTTAAAGTTTTAACTATAACTTACTCTTATTAAAATTATTCATTTTAGGAATACGACTTTAGCTCAAAATGAACTGTAATAATAACACATTGTTTAATAACTTTAAACGTAACTGACCTGAAGTCACTGGTCATCTACACTGGTAAACATCTTAGCCTGATGGTGCAAAATGTGATCAAATGAATATACCTTGTTTTCCGTAACATAGGAGTCAAGTGTCCATCATTGGTCCACGTTCGTTACTAGTTCCTTAACTCTACATGAACTAGTAGCCCAGGCTCCATTTCTGATAAGGGCTAATTTGTGTTTTAATCGAAAATATTTACTTATGGCGTAGAGAAGGCAAACGAGCACACAGGCTACCTGATGGTAAGTGGAAACTGTAACCCATAGACATTCGCATTCACAAGACTGCAAGCCTACCACTGCAAATGCGTTGCCAACCCTGAGGACTAAGATGGAATGCCTCTATGCTAGTCATTACACCGGCTGTCTTATCCCCAAACTGGAACACAACAATGTGAACACTGCTGTTTGGTGGTAGGTTAATGGATAAGATGGTGGTAGCGATCCGGACGGACCCTGCACAAGGTCCTACCACCTGACATAATATAAATAAATAAGATAATTTGGGCAAAATACTTGAATGAGCCTTAATAGCCTATTTATCATGATAAAAAAAAAACAAAGGAAAATGTCACACCAGTTTGATTTAGTGCCAAACTAAGCTCTAGGATTTTATTATAGGTCCTAGACAACGATAAACTTAATTATAGACAAATTATATAGAGAAAAAAAAACTTAAATAATGTATATAAAAAAACAAATACTCGCCTTGATCACACAAATAATTATCTGCCCTAACCAGGATTTGAAGGCGAGTCACTACCAACTAGGGTAACGATTCTTCATATTTATTATTTAAGTTATTTTTTATTGATAATTTTACTAAAGTATGTACCAAATGGGATCCACGTAATAGAATTCGGTTTTGAGACCAAGGCGACGTTAGCAAGATGAGCCTGATGCCTTCCATCGGGACCGGTGGGAGACTGCCCAAGATAGGTCTGCATGGAAGGAAGAAAGAAAGCAATATTTTTTAATATTAACATTTATTTTCTAGGAAAATTTCACTCCCCAAATACCTACAGAGATTAAAAATAAACCAACAAAATACACTTCCAGATATATTTACACAGAATTTTTTATTCCAACATGATCTCCATTTTTATATTGCGTCCTCTCAAATAATGTTTAGAAATGAAACTGTGGCTGTGGGTTTATCCAGGCTTTTCCAATTTTGTCAAGGTATATTTATGTTTTAGATATAAAAATATCTCGTCATTTTAACGAAAATCAAACCAAACCAATCCAGCCCACTAGCAAACTAAGCTCTAGGCTTCTACTATGGGTACTAGACAACGATATAAATACTTATATAAGAGTAATTTATACTTAAATACGTAGAAAACATCCATGACTCAGAAACTGTAAAACTATATGAATTTATAAACCTACTTATATAGACTATTATGAGACTTGGTGTTATGGAGCATCAAGTTTTTGTCCAAACCTGTTAAGTTGTTATAAATCTTTATACGTCACTATAATGGTTTAGGTGTTTTTCAAAGGTTTTATGCGACAAGGTTATACAGTGGTTTGTCAGTAAAAGTTTGTGATAGTGCGTCACAGTACGCTGTCCCAAGCAACCCGCCTGGCTCCCCTGTAAACCAGCCAGGATGACATTCTCATACAGGCAACGAAGTCTCACCATAAAAGTTCCTTGTTTACTAGTTGGTACGGAACCCTAAAAAGGGAAAAAAGTATGCAATTGAGATAATTCTTTATTATTTAGCATGTTTCTTAACGGAACACCTTTTTAAGTAATTCCCGTGGTCGATTGTGCTGTTTCTCTGTAATGATTTTGTTTGGTAGACAATACAGTGTTTTGTATTGTTGTATTGTATGAACATCAGGATTAGAGCTTTGTTTGGGGCTAGGTCGACTCGTGTGTGATTATCCCTTGATATAATGTATGTCCCGCCCCAAAATATAAGAAAGATTGGTACTTTGCCGCCTATTTACTATCCTCCGGCGAAGCATATAAACTGAGAAACCTTTTATTGGATAATTTTATACTCTGTGAATGAACTTTTTTTTTATGGCAATGTGAAGGCACGCGAGCTCTTAGACCACCTGATGGTAAATGGGATCCGAGACCCAAAGATATTTGAAGTATGTGGCGAGCTGTTGGTGAGTGGCCACACCATGGACCTGAGTGCTCCCGAGGGCAGGTCCTGTTCCTCACCTCTCGCATGCCTTCACCGGCCGGCTGCGGTGTACAATGACAAGTAACAGACCCTCATCTCTAGCTTGCCTTTATTGGCCAGTCAGAGTGAAGTTGCAAGAGCAATATGCTCGAAGGGCGGATGTGTTGCATAAGTGGTAAGTGGGCGCCTTATGATCATTTAAAGTCCAGAAGCACCTCTCCACCCTTAGCCCCTCTGGAACTGTTGCCACCCTGCTGCTCTATATATGCGGCTATTTCGGGAGGTCCATTCCATTCCATTAGCCAGGCAGGCGCTGTAGTTTCATCAATAGCCTAGTTCACCAATCCATATCAGGTCATTCATAGAACCTATATTAATATTCCCATCCTTCTTAAATAGTTTTAGAGTAATCGGTGGTTGTTCGTGGGAGCATACTATAGAAATAGTTTGAACTTAGGGACAATCGCCGGTTGTTGTCCCATCACGTTACTAAATTAAACTTGTCTAAAGGGCCTCTGCGTATTGGCTTCGGCTCCATGTACGCCTTCCTAAGGTCCAGGACTCCCATAGTCCCATGATTGGTAAAGAAAAAGAAAGATTTATTTGTTAACAATTTACAATAGACATCTTACAAAAATAGTATACAAAAACGAATGGTACAAGTTTATCCGTACACTAACGATTCGAAGCGCTTATTAATCGTATTAACAAATAGTGAATAGACGTAGTATAGTGATTGAATATTAATAAAAGTAATATTAGTGCATGCAAAGCGGCCGCGCCGACCGCGACCACTTAACTACAGGATGCACCTATTTAAATTTTAATTCAAAATATAAATACATAATAAAAACTATATATTATGCATCTATGTTATGTTTACATTTTTAGTGAAATTTTGACTCTCAAAACTGCAATCCTAAGACTTCAAATGCGTTGCCACCCTAAGGACTAAGATTGAATGCCTCTGATATTCAACTTAAATTGTAAGATTACTATTGTTTTGAGATCTTTATAACCTTTTTATGAGTTTGTATGAGTTGTTTTTAAATATTTGAGTTTTATTTTTATTTGTATTTATGATGACGATCATAATGTAGTTATATATTTTTACATGCAATGCAATCTATATTGTAATATTACATTGATAAATAAATAAACTAAACTAAACTGTTGTATTTAATGTCCAAAATCGAATAATGAGCTTTATTTTTAGAAAAGCTTTTTGTATAAAGGCCCTTTGACATCGAAGCTTGTAAAAAAGTAAGCGAGTAAAACCTTTTATTTTGCTAGAGGCCCTCTCACATTAGGGTTTTTCACAAAAAGTTATCACAATGTTATCCTTAATATCGGTTTCAAAGGTAAATTTACATGGAAAATAAATTACCCTCCAGAAAACAGCTTGAATATTATTTATGAAGTCATATTTGATAGTTTTTTGCTTTAGCAAAATTATGCTTGTTTTTGATATCATATTAAATGAATACATTAAATAAATTGCTATTATTTATATTATATTTGCTAAAATTGATATCTGCAGAATCGTTAATATTCACTATAAAATTTGTTTACATACATACATAACTTCACGTCTGTAATCCCAGAGTGAGGTAGACAGAGCTACAGAATTACCTACAGCTAAAAAAGGTTTAGTTTGTATTGTAAAAATTTAACAAAACAATTTGGAAAAAAAACAATTAATATGATGCCTAACCCGAGGTATTATATTACATTTCGTACCCAGCAAAATCATTTCTTCCATAACTTGTGCGACTGCGATGAAATTACCACCGACATGTCGGATACACTAACCAATCTAATTTTTCAACTAGCTGACGTCAGATTAAACCTAGCTTTACTGGACGACACAGTAAACAGTTTACGATTCCAGTAAAGATTACACATTACAAACTGATTTTTAATGGGGTAAGTAACTACCTGATATAACACTCATCTGATATGGTAAGTGGGATGCGAGACTAATACATTATTTTACTCTAAAAACTACAATTTAACGACTACAAATGCGTTGCCAACCCTAAGGAGTAAGATGGAATGCGTCTATGGTTGTGATTTCACAGGTTGTCTAATGCCCACATCGGAACACAAGAATGCAGATACTGCTGTTTCGGTGTAGGTTAAAAGATAAGATAGTAAGAGAAACTGTAGCAGTCCTAACGAACTGTACAAAAAAAAAAGAATGTTACATAGCAACAAAAAGCCATTTCAATTGATTGAATGAATGATACAATACCTTAGCAATATAAAAGCAGTTTAGAAAAATCCACCAAAAAATAGCTGTATTTATTTCTGTCTAGCCCCATCTGTGATGATCTGGCTAAAATAACGAGAAGCCACGTATTTCCCTCGTAATTAGATTACACGGACTCTTGCCGATTTGCGCTAACCGACGTGGCCGTGGGGGTGCGCCGTAACTGCATTACTGCAGACCAGGCTCTAGCTGCATGTTATCTTGTAAACGGATTTTATCTAGCCATCTCTAAACATTAATAACTATTATATGTATCGATAAAAACACCGTTTTTTATTATCTATTAAACTGCCCAACTGATTTTCATTACACTTAGCAAAGAACCACCGTTAGAAACTTGCTAAGTTACTTTGCTTTAGAGAGAAGCATTCAAATCTGTTCACTCGTTTAAGAGCTATGGTGCCACAAGCAAAGAGATACACAAACACACGCACGCACGCACACACACACACACACGCACACACACACACACACACACACACACTCGCGCAAGAAGCATTAGGCAGTACGAGTATTACGAGTATTGTATACACAGTAGTTAACCAACTGTGCATTCCCAGTTGCAAAAGTCGTATACAATCGTAACAATTTATCTTACTCTCCACCACAGGATTCAAGGAATGACTGGAGACATTGTATTCATTGACCTGTGCATCAGAAACAGTAAGGATTATAAGGAATTGGCACAACACGGTGCCCTGAGGTACACCACGTAACAATGGGGTGGGATTAACAATATGGCCGCCAAGGACAAGTAATTACTGCTTTATTTGGTTGATGGTTGGTTTTTTTGGTTGCCTGTGTGGTTGCCGGGTTAGAATAGTGCCACTCCGTGTCTTCCCGCGGATGTCGTAAGAGACGACTAAGGGAATAAAGGTTTGCAGTACTGTTAGGCGATGGGCTTGCAACCTGTCACTAATACACTGGTACAACATCTTAGCCTGTTTGTGCAAAGTGTGGTTACAGAATTATCAACAAGTTTTTAGGGTTGTTGGAAATTCTGTAGCTCTGCCTACCCCACTCTGGGAATGAAGGCGTGAGTTTATGTATGTATGTATGCATGTTTGGTTGATGATAACTATTTTATTGTAATAACGAGATAAATTAGATAATTGACAATAAGTTTCATGGTTTTATTTCGAGTGTTTCTGTAATGAAGCATTGTAAAATTCAACATATCCTCTTTTAATGACATCAGAAGATAACCATTATAAATGCATTATGCATTTTATTTTTATTCCATGGTGTGTATGTTGGTTATTTTAATTCCATGTGAAATGGTACCAATGCATTTTTATTTACAGGATAGCCAGATATTTGAAAACTGACCCTTTTTTCGGGGAAATCCTACTCGTTTAATAATTTTGCAAGTTATAACGAAGTAAAAACTAACCAACTTAGAAAGTAGCATTGGCACTGCTTTTGATACTGCAAAACTATTATACTTGAAAAAACATTACAGTTGCATTAATAACGATTTAACCAGAACCATTATCAAACGTAATCAAAATATAATGTAATGTAATAAAGAACATGCCAATATCATTACAATATGATATGGTGGTTCATTATAACGAACAATTTGTTGTAAAACGTATTTGTTCCGCATTTCCTCGAGCACAAACTTTCTTATGTTTTCCAATTACGTTTTCCATTATTAAGGAAAAAAAGTCTTAAATATATATTTTATATAAAGAAGTTTGCAACATTACAGACTGAAATTATTTATTACTTTGTTTATATATGATTAGAATATTGAACGCTTAGTGTTGATATGTTTTGGATTGGTGAAATATATACTTCTTTTTTGGATGTCAGATCACACATGATTGTTATAAAATATAATATTACAAAATGTTGTAGGTAAATAAACGATATTTGCAAAGCATCTAATTTACTTTTAGTGTTAGTAACATCACCAGAAAAAAGCGGGCAAAGCCTCGAAGCATCAATAGTCGTTCAATTCCCTTTTTTCAATAACGTTAGTAACTTTTATTCTTTTGATCTAAAGAATGCCGGTATCAGCCCATTCCGGAACAAAATTAATTTATCGGAGATAGGAAGCACCGGTAGAGACATAATTTGAAAATAACGATTCAAATAACAATTTAATACAAGGCATTCTCGCTACGTGGGCGGTTACGTCCTTGTTACGTAATCTAGCGAGATTCTGGAAACTGGTCTGTATTTACAACTAAAGGGTCGACCTTGTTGCATAATTCCAATCTCAGGCCTGCGAACTTCCCTCTAATTTATAAACTAACAATAAACCAAGTTAGTTCAGGTATGCTTTGTCACTCCATCACATTCAAATGCCTCAATGACAGTCCAAGATCAAAGCATATTATAAAGAGCAAACTTTGTCTTTCACCTTTTGAAAGATTATTTACGAAATAGCGACCCTAAAAATATGACACCTTTTTAGTATCCCAAAGTATTGGCATCGATAAATCCTGTAATAGGACACGAAATGTATTAATACCTTTTAATTCTTAATACCCTAACTTTTATTTTAGCACCATTGACTAATTTTCATGCTTCCACATACATTCGGCCAACGAGCGATGGTAAATGGGATCTGTGACTGTGACTCATTGACATTTGCCTTCTCAAAGCTAAAATCTAAAGAATGCAACCCTAAGACCGCAAACGTGTTGCCAACCCTGAAGACTAAGGCCCGTATTAATAATCTCAACTCTAATGCTCGTTTCGAGATGCGTCAAAAATGACAGTGTTCTATGGTTTGACGTATCTCGTGACGGGCCTCACAGTCAAGATGAGTTTATTAATACGGCCCTAAGATAGGTTAATGGATAAGATGGTGGTGCGATCCAATCGGACCGTACACGAGGTCCAAACATCACAATTAACTATTTGTTTTTGAATAATACAGTAAAAAATGCATATTTCGGAGGCAAAATATCAATGAAACATCGTTTATAACTTTATCTTGGCATTAGAAATGAGGATCCGCCGAGTCCTACCAAAACTAAGGGGTTCCACCCCACGGGGGGGGGGGGTATGGGCAGGGGGAAAATTTTACTAGGCGTCATTTTCCATGTATTTTTTGCTCTGAATCGAATGAGAACATTCCCATACTTATAAGATCCATATTTTGCGAGATATGAAGGACTTTAGTTGGAAAAAATTAAAAGAAGAATATATTTGAAGTCGTTGTTAAAAACATGTTCATCGTTGAAATCCAATTGCCTAGTAAAATTTCCCCCCTGTCCATACCCCTCCGATGGGGTAGGACCCCTAAATTTTGGTAGGACTCAGCACATCCTCATTCCTAGTGCAAAGTTAAAGTTATAAGCAATGTTTCATTGATGTACATATTTTACCTGTATTAGACAGCCTCCGTTATTTACTGAGACACGTTTAAATTCCAAGTTACCAGCGGCTTTACAGCGTAAACCATCGATCCCGGGTCGAACCTCTATCGTAAAGAGTACCTACCGACGTTAAATCTAGCACACAAACCTTTTGTCGGTCACGTAGCAGGCCGTAGTTTTGCGCCCTCTTAGAAATCCATTTCATCCGAGCAATCAAATTACGTCTTTCAACGGATTAAAGGATCCTCTGAAACGTCTTTGCAGACGCATACGTGTTTGGATTGGTTCTAAATCTTAAATATTATAATCTGGGGTGACTTTTGCTAATGTTAGATATTTTAAAGGAACTTCTAAGTTTCTAGATTGGAAAATATTTTAAGCTACTAATGAATCCTCTTTTATTATTTGGACCGGTTAATAGATAAACTACAATTTTGTGCCATCTGCAATCTTTAGCCATCCAGAGAGGTAATGCAGCCAGTGTCTTAGGGACCATGCCGCGAGCGGACCTGCTAGAGGGGGTGTTCTTTTTATAGTGGTGTTTATGTTTAATTTTTAATATTTGAGTAGCTTAGTTTTATTTTATTTTATTTTAAATAAGTTTAGTTTTAACTTTAACTTTTAAATTTTAATGTAAAGTCCGTATTTTGTGCCTATTTGCTAGATTATTTGCTGCGGATTTCAGATGCAAATTTGATCTTAACTAAGCAGGCTTTCTGTTTAACCACTTTGACTTTAAAAAATGTATCGTACTGACACAAATCAATGCTCATTTTTGAAGTCCCACTGTAAACGAAAACCTTTATGATTTCATTACGCCAGATTAAATATACTAGAATTTTGCGACTACTAGGTATTATTTTAATTAGTAAGCAAGGACCTTTTAAAATTAAATTAGTCATATTCATGAAGAAAGCAATAAAGTGTCAGTTATCTGGAGAAACTAATTAAGAGTTACATATTTTTTTATCAAGAAATTGAAACAAAGAAAAGGCTATACAAAATGTTTAAAAATAACCTTGAAAATGAAGCTAAATATAGAAACGGTGTATTAATTTCTACAGACAACGACTTGAACAGTTTAATAAAATGTTGCAATTGAAATGTTTAAGCGTCTAGCTTTATTTTTTCAGCGCAAATATTTGATCAAATCGGTGTGCTGTTTGTGTTCTAAGTTAGGTGAGAGGCTGCATAAACTTAGGCGTTTGTTGACTGTTTAACTTGTTACGCACTGTGCTAAAAACGCGGCGTTTAATGCTTAAGCTAATAATTCTAGGCGGTAAAATCCATATTGTTTTGACTGATGGTTAACGTATTTTCAACGTTTTGATAGCTCTTTCACTTGACAGTATTGGCGACAGTTTTACAATAACACGTCAAAGACAATAATATGGTTTTTAAAGCCTAGAATAGAGGCCCTGTCTAGGAATAGCACTAGAAAAGTTTCAAGAAAAATGTAGAAGAGAAATAACAACCGTGTTATCTTTATGTACATGTAATGATAAAATTCTCCCGTGACTGACACCTTGACGGACAAAGCACAGTCATAAGCTGAACAGTGAAAAGAGAACAGTACTTGGATACACTTAAGGTGAACTAAACAAGATAATTATTTCGAAAATCGATTCCCAACGGGAAGGCAAATGGGGAGGGGTTGCTGAAAACCAGTTTTAGACAAATGTCATAATTCGGACAAACAATGCGTTACGATACACGTTATCCTCGTAAGGTCAAACTAACGTCCTAACATCTTAACGTCTTAACGTCCTTGTCAAAGTGACTTTTCACTTAAGATAACGGACACAAGAATCTTTTTCGAACTAACAAAATTTGACACCCGGGGAGGAGCTTGAAACTATTTCTACGTTTACAAAGTCACGGGCATCCTTTAATTATAAATAAGTTCCCTCAAAAAAAGTTTAAAACAAGACTTAATCATTTAGTTTCAGTAAGAACATATTATTTTTAGCTGATGTAATTTTACTAAGAAGGTCTGTGGACACAAAATAACTTAGTAACCATGAACTTTATCTATCTCTAGCAAAATTATTTTTATGTATGGAGTAGGGAAACGAATACACAGGCCACTGTGGTAAGATTGATCTTAGACCTAATAAGTATTAATCATAGCTTTAATATTAACTGAAAAGTAGTGACATGACTACACCCCTGGTATTGCTCATGGCATATAAACACAGGTTTCCGGCACTTCTATTGGTGATATAATAAACCTACAACACCGTATTATGAACTCTAAAAACCTGCCACATTCTAGGCAGAGACAAAACCACAGTTGCCTTTGTAGCTTAAAGGTTTAAGATGCCACCTATGGTGCCACGCCCCACAAGAATGAAAAAGCATGGTTGTTTGTGCTTCCGCGCGAAGAATGGGAGATGGTGATATGTCAGGCGCGCCTTGATGGCAGCGTCAAACTCAATGAATTGCTGTTTTCTTTAACATTAACAAAATAAATGATTAGCTCGGATTAAGAAGTTACACATACTCAACTTTTATTGAATCTTAAGTCATCTTTAAAAAATAGAGTCTCAATAATTCAACCAAAGACCTGCCATAAAGTTGCCATGTTCGAAAAATAAAACCATCGACGATTTTATTTCTTATCGTTTTCCACGTTTGCCAGTACAAGCAAATAATATGATGAAGTATCATCATATATCCAAATAACAGATCGTTACTTAAGTACAAAAGCGACAGAAATCTAAATTATGTATGTGTTGCATTTAAATTCGGAATGATATTTACTTTAAGTTTTAAATAAAACTAAAATATTTTTGATTCGTGGCGCTTTTATATTTAAGCAGCGAGATAAAAAGGCGTTATGGTTATTGTGATCCAGATCGCGAAACACTACAGACTTTAGCATAAGTGGCCTCTTAAATTTATAGTAAAACGCCTCGTTTCCGCGTGGTGTGCGCGCGCGGCACGCACGGCGCGTTTGATTATGGTAATGCGTGTTGACGCGCGCTGTCGCTGCGTGCGTGTGCGGCGCTTAATGCCGTATTATCTATTCTGGCTGGGATTCAATTTACGCGGATTTTGACTGAAATCAATGTGGTCGGTGTGTAACAGGAGCTGACCATGTAAAGCATTTTAAGTGATGAAGAAATAAAAACAGGTCAAGTGTGATTCGGACTCTCGCACCGAGGGTTTCGTACCGCCATATAACCTCGTATCCAAACGTAACCTAATATAATATAAGAATAAACCTTGTACTCCTTTATTTATTTAAATAAGCTTGTATTTAACGCTGATCAATGTTATAATGTTTAATAGGCTACATTTTATTTCTCTATATATGTACTTATACTAAACGAGTGTTGTGTGTGGTAGTAATAGAAATGTAGATATAAAGCTATGTTACATGTAATATTATCATTATTATTGTAATCTGCATTTTGTTACCATGCCTAATAAATAAATATAATAAAATAAAATAAATAATTAGGTTCTGAAAGGTGCTATATATAATTGCCTATTGTTAGTGGCATACGTTACCAGTCAACCAAATAATCACAAACAAAAACAGAAACTAACAAAAGTGGTGGACAATTTTTGGACTTGTTGGTAATTCTGTAGCTCGGCCTACCCTACTCCAGGAATGAAGGCGAGAGTTTATGTAAATATGTAAGCACTTTTGTAAAGGAAACGAGCACATACATTTTTTTTAATTTGGTTAAATAAAATGTAACTCATTGAGATTTTAAGCTATGAAATAACTAAAATATATTTTACAAACGGAAATAATAAGTGAATATGAACAATATTAGATCTCATTTAGGTACAGTATGTTTATGTTAATTGAAAAAAAAAGACTGGCCGTTTTTTTTACAACGATGTTTATGTGTAGGTATATTTTAACTTATGCATTTTTGGATGTAACCGGAAACAAAACTCCGACCTTTAAACGTTCATAAAGTCTTAATTTATATTATTGAGTGCTTTGTATAAGGGTATATTATAACCTAGCACAAAATAGCCTTCCAAATATAACTTGTACGAGTTGACAAACTTAAATATGAAGCCACATTATTTAAATATTTTTTACAATGTCTACGTAAGTGTTTAACCAAGTGAAAAGGAGTTAAATTCTTTCCACGCACCCCACAGACAACTATTTAGCCAAAAGAAAATATGACACAATGAAATTCTCGTTGGGAAAAAAGAAGACCATAGATATCTCGCAGTAGATTAAATAACACAGATTTATTACGTGCTTAGAATGGGTAAGGGATAAATAGTGGGGCAGCCTGCCTGGAATATCAACTAGCCGGGTTCGAGTCCGGGGAAATTAAATTAAAAAGAGTTTGCCGAAGTTAAGTTCGGTTTGTGAAACGTTGTTTGTTGTTCTTTATAGTGTTGACGGAATTTGGAAAGTGGTTTTTAAAATTTATTGTTATCCAATTTTATGTAAAAGAAAGGAAATTGTTCGTTTTTTTTCTGACGATACAAAAGATAAGCAACACAAGAAAATTCAAGTATGAATGAATGAATGAATGATATTTATTTTCCAAAGTAAGTCACAATATACATTGCATGTTAGTATGTCAAAAGTACAAGAAATTTCATTGGAATCGTCAAAAAATATACACAAATCTAATATAATCAAAAATATAAATAAGAAGTCAAAAATAAAAATAAAAATAACAATACAAAACTAGAGTTATCACCGTTAAGGATCGTCGTAAAAATAGTATGCAAACAAATTAGCAATACTTAAAAATAAATAACATAATAGTCCAACAACATCAGAAATAATAAAAACAACAATAGGTACATACCATACCATACGTATCTTAGGTTACTTATTTAAATAACTGTCTGTGGGGTCCGGTCTGTTCACGCTTGCACGGACCTGTTTTCCAATGAGTTACTATAATTATCATGGACACCTTGTCGTGTGGTTCTCCTAGTCATTATTTTTATCTTATTTTATTGACATTACATTTTTAATGATTTTATGTGTTAGTTTTAAAAATAATTATTTATTACTTTATTACCTTCTAATATAACTTAATTTTAAGCACAATTTTATTTAATGATTGAAAATATGACCTGGTGCTGGAGTTTCTTGCGGTGCTTCTTCTCCACTATGATGGTCTTGTCCGAAGCGCTAGTACTCCATATTACCTTGATGCTTGCAGTACACAATATACACAAGCGTGACGCAACGGAATACCAGAATAGAGCTTTAAAGTCAGCATAATTATGAAGACGGACGGTTTTTGCATTATTCTCATGCTTTTAAGCATGTGATTTCCTTTTTATTTGATATAAATCACATCCTAAATTTACTGCCACAAGTTACGCTGACATTTCGTATTGGAATTTAATAAAACATACCAATATAACATAACGCAGACATACAGGAAATCCTGACAAGCAATAAACCGTCCGTCATCAGGTGATCGCCAATAAACGGTTGACGGTACACGGGAGGCCATTACCTGGTACAACTTTATGCGCTGCGGACTTTTGAAGCGATGCGTGTAACTGTGGCGTAGGAGCGGGAATGGTGCAAAATTGAATAACTTATATTATAATTATCTACTCGTAGGTTATTTAATATCACATAAAACATACATCTTATAAACTAATAATATAACTAAACTATAACTAAACTAAATACAAATCAATTAAAACTAAATAAAAACTAGAAAAGTGAGGGCCCCCGTGGCAAAGTACCACAGATGCTGGCAGCATTTCCTCGTTGTATAGCAATGCTAATACGCTGTCCGAGGAAGCTGCCAGCTCTGTGGTCACCGGTTGTTTCAATTAGCCTTTTTGTCAAGTCTTTAAAAAGGCTAATGGCACCGGGTCCCCACGGACCAAGGGTCTCGACGCCAAAAGGAACAAAGTTATATTCTGCGCCGAGACCCTTGTACTTATTCTTTTTCATTGTTTCGGCCGCCTCAGCCGCCGCGCCAGGTTTATTTACTGTTCCGCGGAGGTGTGACGAGGCTAGGGTGTCTACACAAGTAGCGTCCCACACCAGCACTCGCCCCATACTCCACGGAATTAAAGACATACCGTCAGGTCTCTTGCCGTCGTCCCTAGCGATACCGGTTGGCTCCAGTAAAGCGGGAACGTTGACGGAGGCAAGAGACCGGCGGATAATGTCATTGAGCGCGGCGTGTCTAGAGAAGCGGCCTGCGCTTTTTTGGCATGAAAGTCCGTGGTGACCCAGAAAATCCACTTCGTTGCCACAGGGGCATATGTGTGGCGTGCAGACCCGGACACCAAGACGTAAACAAGCAGAAATTCGGAGAGTTTCAGGATCTAAGAAAGTACCAGTATTTGGCGATGGGTGTGCATGGAGCCAGTAACCAGCCTCTTTGGTTCCCACCGCCAAAAGCCTGGCTCGCTCAGATCCTGAGTTGCTACTTACAAGGTTGTTAAAAGTTATATTACAGGTTATTTCATCCCAACTCCTCTGAGACTTTAAATTTTCTGGATAATTACTGCTTGGGTAGGCAAGATTCCAGGCATTTTTGGCTTCCTCCAAGTCGACAGTCGTGTAGTTTGATGGCAAAGCGCAAAGGATTTTACCTACTAGACTAGCCGAGCTATGAACGGAAGACAAAAAGGCTGGAAAAGAAACACAAGAAATTTTGCGGATCCCTAGTCCACCAAAGCGGATGGGGAGGGAGGCCTGAGTCCAGGATTGCTCGCTTAGCTGAATGTTCAAGATGGATTCCAAATTTAATTTAATAATGTCATCAATTTGCGTAAGGAGATTTCGAAATTTCCAAAAAGGGCAGCAGCGAAGCAGGTACATAAATTTAGGTACAAAAAGACAGAATTTAAGAACCGAAAGAGCATAATGTGGACTTATTTCGAGAAGACGATCCACATAATTTTGAAATTTTAAAACAGTATTTTGAATAAAAGTTGGAATTGCGTCTTCAAAAACAGGGGACCCTAGAAGGCTGAGTGATTTTTGGTCAACTATTTTTATGTTTGGTGTTAAATCTTCAAATTTTTGTTTTATAACAGACCAATTTAAGGAAGAATTTTGAATGAAAAGTTCGCATTTACTGAAATTTAGTTCTAAACCTATTGTTTGGAATTTAGTTTGAATGGACGAAAGGTCGGACAAAACGGTATCGATATCACCTCCTAAAGTCCCATCATCTAAATACCAAACGTTAAATTTTGACTTTAAATTTTGAATGATTGGATTTATAGCTAAACTAAAAATTGCCGGCCCAAGAGGGTCACCCTGCTGGCAGCCGACTTCTGAAGATAAAGCGTTTCCGCGGTATAACAATTTAGTTGGGTCTGCGTAACAATGTAAAAGGTAATTATAAATTTCCGGGACGTTCTGTTTTATTTCTGCCAGTAGGGTGTCCCTGTTTACCGAGTTAAATGCGTTTTTAACGTCAATTTTGATCAACACTTCACAATTTCCGATGGAGAGGTACGTGCGTAAAGCATGGACAGCTGCTTCGCACCCTCCTTTTATGCCAAAACCTAGCTGATTAGGTTCGAACTGAGCCTGTAATTTTGAAGAGATGTGCCGAACTGCAATTTTGGAGGCTAGGCGACGAAGTGTTGATCCAACGGCAATCGGTCTCACTCCTCCGTCTTTTTTGGTCAGGGCGATGAGGTTAGCACCGTATAAAATGGGAACAATTTCTTGATTGATATTGCCGGAGTACATAGAGTTAATTAAGTTGGTGATGGAATTGATGAGCAGCGTCCCCGCATCGCCCGCCGAACGAGAAATTAGGTCTTTCAGGTGTTGGGGTGAGATTCCGTCCAGACCAGCAGCAGAACCAGTTTTAAAAGAATTAATCGCTTGAACTACATGATTACTTTGAATTTTTAAGCAAGCCTGGATTGCCGTTGGAGGATCGAAAAAATAAGGAGTTGGAGGAGCTGGGGGATGTTTAGTTTGTAGGGCCAAAAGGGTGTCGGGAGTATCCGGTGACAGCACGTCGCTTGAGAAGAGGAGACGAGCGGCGCCTTTCAAATCTCCGTCGCTAATTTTGGATTCTATATTTCTGCGAATGTTAAAAGATGTACTTGATTTTTCTTTAAAACTAGGAGAGGGACATGAATGAATTACACAGTTGTTTTTTATTTTTTGTGTAAGGGAAACTTTCGAACCATCTTCATGAACATGGAGGGTGCGGTATGAAAAAAGAAAAAGATTTTGCCAGTCTTCGGTGCTATTGTTTTGTGTGCATTTATCAATAAGGTGAGAAAGATGAGTCGCGACGGAGATTCTGGCACCGCGGGGAACTCTTTTTAAAACTAAACAGTTATTTTTAAGTTTACTAAGATGAAAATGGAAAGAAGAGGCAGGTGGGTCAATGGTAGCAGGAGTTAAAGATGGAATGAGCGGATTAACGTTTAAAGGTGTGCAATTTTGGCTAAGGCAAGTTCTGTGGGTTTTGGTGACATGAATATTCAAACCTCTGATACTCTTAAATGATTTTGAACATTGCTGGCACGAGTGTAAATTTGTCGACGTGCCATCACCGGGTTGTGTCGCGGGCTGCATGCACACTATTAAAACTAGGCACTTATCTGATTAAAAAATACATCCACATGAAAACACCAAAAAAAAGGGGAACAACATTATCAAAACACTTTTTAAAAAAAAAAACACGTAACAACAAATTTGGCTGGAATAAGTTCAAATAGTTCAAATAGTTTGGTGAAACGGGGATCAAAAATAAAAGTTGTTATTGTTATGACAGACGAAGGTACGGCGGTTGCTAAGAGAAGAGGCGTCAACAATGGGCGTCAAACAAAATTTTCTTGAAACAAAACCACAAAACAGAAAAACACAGTAAATATGCAGAACTCAGGGTCGCCCACAAGAAACAGAAGTGCGGTAGGGGAGGTGAAGAGAAAATAGTCCTCTAGGCATTCGCCAACTCCAAATTTTATAACAAAAAGTAAAATATTATAACGGGAATGTGTTGACAGTTCATTATCTTTTTTTTTTTTTTTTTTTTTTTTTAATTGAATTAAGATTTAATGTTTATAAATTCATTTAGTTAATGATCTTGTATTTAGAAAATGTATTTGAGTAACAATATTTTAAACATTAAGAATAAGTGACGTATTCATAAAGAATTGTAGATCAAATCAGGATGATGCCAGAAATAAAGTCTTCAAATAATCAATATCAATATTAATAAGGAAGCATCCTTGTGCATTGACATAATTAAGTTTTTTCGTGTCTTTCCTGACACATACATTACACCGGTTAGTTTGCATGCGGTTATCGTTTGCCGCAGTAATTTGTAAATTAATATTGCAAGTTTTAGTTTTGTATATCAAGTTTTTGGTAATTATGTGACTATGTTACTTGCTGACAAGTTTTTTCCATAAATAAACTTTGAGATTTTTGCACAGTTGAGTAGCTTTTTCTTAGGAAGGTGAATATTGCCCGTGAAAAGTTTTATCCAAATAATCTGTGCAGAGTGTTCTCTCCATTTCAATTAATCTGTCATTTATGATAAAAGCAGTTGCGTCGTATTGACAAGAGTGAAGACGACGTCTAAAATGCGTTATGAATATTTATTTTAGGAATTGAGCAATAATTTTCTTTTGAAGAATTTCGCAGAACATAACTTTGTTAAAACTTTGTTTTGAAGCAATAAACTAGAAACGCAAATAAATTCATGTTTTTTATTTGCTTTTTAAATTCAGCTCTTTTATTTAAATGCTTTCTTACTCTTAAATCATAATTCTGAAAAACCCTTAAAAATTTAATTCATAATTTATATGTCATAAAGGTATATAAAATGGATTGTATGTTTTCTTTCAAAAATAAATTACAATTATTTTAATTTACTATTATAACATATTAAAATGAACAGTACTTTTGTTTTAATTATGCTCAGTGATTCTCGTTTTAGTTTCCATATTGAAATATCAACTCGTAAATTTGCGTATAATTTATAAAAATGCCAAATGTCCTGGCTATTTCAGATATAGCCAGCCTAGCAGATTCTAACAGAAAAACCCTTCTAACTACAAACTTGCAAAAACAAAAAGAATCTTTTAAACCCTCCAAACCAATGTCTCCTGAAAGAGTCCTGTTTCCTAGTAAAAGAGTAGAATGGGCGTGAAAACAAAAACGGTCCCGTATACGTGTAATTCATGGTCGTCCATATTTCGGAGATGCTCGGGTGTTCCTCCAGACAAATGACAGCAATCTCCCAGGACAAATTACTCGATTACAGCTATATATTACCGACTCACTTACCTGTGAGTAGTGTTTTAAGTTGCCATATGTCGGAGGGATTTCTTTTCGCGGGAATTAGATTTGTTTTTCGCTAAATGTTATAGCAGTCATTCTTTTTTGACGAATGGTTTTTCATAATAAAAGTAAAATAATAGTGGATTTTGTGTAATTTAAAGTTTAAGGGTGCAGCTCCACTGAGGCGGAGACGAGCGGAGCGGAGTGGAGTTGTGCCAATATTAAACAATAGAATCTAAGCTAACTTTCGCAAGCCTCGCTCGATGTAACCCCACGCGCCTTCCATTGGTTAATATTGGCACAGCTCCGCTCGTCTCCACCTCAGTGGAGCCGCAGCCTAAAACTTCGAGTCCAGCAGTGGATTATGATGATGAAGATGCCCCAGACATTTTTATCGTGAAACGCCTCGCACTTTCATTTACCGGGATCCCTGGGTTTTTATAAAGTTCTTTGTTTATTCGGTATGTTATGAACATGAAGATCTTTTTAATGCAAAGTTTTTTTTCTAACTTCGTTACAAAAAGTAAGAAAAGACATATACTTTTTATAAGTAAATACTTCAATAAATTAAACAAAAGAACCAATTAAAAATAAAATATTTAAAATGACCTCAGCGGCCTTACTTCAATAATGCCATATCTAATAACCGATCACCAAACCATCCATTAAACAAGAAAAGATAATTGCAAAAGATAACGAAAAAACAAAAGAGAATCGCATTATGCACCCTAACCTTGTTTGCAATAAAAGAAACCGATTTGTACCCGTATCATAACGTTTTATGAGCAGACGGCAATCATGCGAGATAGCAAATAAACATCCAGCTGGAAACGTTTATTCAATACGGGAAGTGGGTGTGAACAGGACGGATAGATTTTTATTATTTTCATTTTAAATCCAAATATGACGCCTTTGTTGTTGAGTGAATAAGAGTTACAATAACGATAAGAATTAGATATTGGTAAGGTAATAACTGGAATAAAGGTCAAACGCGTAATAAGGTTTAGAAGAGATAGAAAAAGATCCCATCAGTATTATGCTGATGATACGTGTATCTTTTACTTCGGAAACTCAATAAGCAATATATTCCAATTAGCTCAAAATGATCTAGATAGCCTTCACCAATGGTTCCAGTTTAATTTACTCACTATTAACATTACTAAAACTTCGTATGTCATCTTTAAAGCAAAAAATAAGAAAATTAATAATCATCCTCCATTATTAATCAACAATGTTCAGCTAAAACAATCAACACAAGAAAAATATTTAGGTTTAACACTAGATAGCGGTCTGACGTGGAAAGCACATATAAACAAAACTCGATCAAAACTATCCTCTCTTATCGGCTGCCTGCGTGGTATTGTTAGATGCCTCCCGCGTCCTGTACGTTATAATATTTATTATGCACTAGTCAAATCTCATTTGGATTATCTCATAGAAGTATGGGGCAATGCCTGCAAAACGACTCTGAAAGATCTTCAGATAATACAAAATAAAATAATAAAGGTACTTTTTCACTACGACTTCCTTACTCCAACCAACAAAGTATACTCTGAAACTAAACTCATGAGCCTTAAGCAACTTTATCACTATAATACGTGTTTACTAATAAAAAAGATCTTAAATAAAACGATAAACTGCCAATTATCCTTTAGCACTAATAGGGAGAAGGGCTTTCGGAATCTTCGCAGTGCCGACAATTTATACATACCTCGTATTCGAACAAAAAAATTTGGCAACAAGAGCATTCGGTTTGAAGGAGCACGAATGTACAACAGTTTACCTAACGATATAAAGAGTATCAAATCTTTCAACGTATTTAAAAACAAATTAAAAACTCATATTTTAAATAACACTGCGCCAACCTAATAAACCGAGTCCGGCCCTGGCTTTGCCGTTGCTTTGTATGCTATCGGCCTTATCAGTTTTGTGCATACCCACTTTTGCGTTTTTTAATTATTACCTACTATTGCTTTTTGTTAAATTCCATTAGCTATGCACTTCAAGTGTACCTATGTAATATGTTGTAAGGAGAACTTAACTGTTTATATTTCTAAGTTATTTAGATGTAAGTAATCGTTATTACATTAACGCTCACTGGTGTAATAAATTAATGCATGTTATTATTAAGTCTCATAAAGTGAAATTTAATTTTCTTTTGAGATAATAAAATTCTTTAACCCGATTATGGCTTGATTAATGTCATGAATATTTTTATTTTTATTCTGAACTGACCCGCTGGTATCTATATCACTGCGGACGTCCCACCACCGACCAGTATCCACCGAGTATATGTTGTCTCATCAGACCATACAAACAACATTTTAGAGAGTGCATTCTCAATTAGTAAGGCTAAGCCCTAGGCAGCACCCAAGACGACAAGAAGCCGTTTTTGGTTAAAAATAGATTGGAAAACGTGTGTGTACAATATAATTAACTTGGTATAATTGTGGCAATTTTACTCCATAAAAATCATAAAAGTGTGCGATGCGACGAATTGAAATTGGCAAAGAAGTAAACACAGCAACTTAATGTGAAAGTAAAGATCAAGGTAGATAAAAATCATTACTAAGACCTCACTTGATCTTTAAAAGGACGTGATTATCTAGCTAATACCTAACAAATTACCATTATAACTAGATAATCACGTGCTTTTAAAGATCAAGTGAGGTCTTAGCAATGATTTATTCACGTTGTACTTTACTTTCACATTAAGTTCAAGATTAAATAACCATTAATATACGTTATTTTAAATAAAAACATGCATGATGAATATTTGAGGTTATGTGTTGATCCGACAGAGAACTAAGGTTATCGACGTAGCCCATCGAATTAGCAGTTTGAAGTGGCAGTGGGCCGGCCACGTGTGCCGCAGAACGGATAACCGCTAGAGCTATCGTGTTCTTGAGTGGAGACCGCGGATCGGCAAACGCAGTGTAGGACGCCCTCAGACTAGGTGGACCGACGATCTTCGCAAGGTGGCTGGCAGAAGCTGGATGAGAGTGGCCGCAGATCGTGCTAGGTGGCGTGCAATGGGAGAGGCCTACGTCCAGCAGTGGACTAATATAGGCTGATGATGATGATGATGATGATGATGTGTTAAACAGTACTAAGTTTACAGTTTTGGCAATATCGATTGACACTATACATACCTTAAAATGTAATCTCTAAAATTATACATATAATATAAATACTTACTTAATTATATTAAAAAGCAGGATAAAAAACTCCTAAAAACTTCTAAACAATGTTTTAAGTCCTCGGTTCGATCCCGGGCAAAACTGGCATAAAACATGGCGTCCAAGGGCCGGGCATGCGATCAAAGGGGTCCCAATAACTTTCCAATAAAAAGTTGGTAATTGGCCGAATTTATTCAGGCCAAGGCGTCGGAGTGTTGATTTAAATTATGCATAATCCCCTTGGCTCCTTTTGTTTGAAATTAGAATAATTTTATCAAACAGTTTATGACTTGCGATTTTTTTTATAACTCCTGAGACTTTATTCGATTCGGCCTAAATGATATTATAGGTAACCGATTATTAACTACGTCGCTGTTTTCTATTGAGCGTAATTCATCAAGAAAGAAAGAAAAAAGAAACCTATTTTTGGGGTTCCTAACATGAATTAATCAAAAGTTTTGTACATATTTCGAGTGAACATAATATTAGAAGTTAAGTACAACGATAGTCTTCATCATTCAAAATAATATTAGCGTTAAATAAAGGTGAAGATATCTAGCTGACAAACATTAGTAAAAGACACTTCAATAATTAATTAATTGAAAGATCACATGGGTAATTGGTAGTTGTAAAACAAAAGAATAAAGTGTTCATTATTGGTCCCAAGCCTATTACTGGTGCCGTCTGGTTGCTTTTGTAGAATGAAATGATTACGTTTTCAAGAACTTCCCATGATAAAAAGAAGCCAAAGTCCGTTTCTGGGCTATAAACTATCATTCGACCAAACACTATGATTAGTTAAGCCGTTCATCTGTAAAGGTATAATACAGGTAACGAGTAAGAATAAAGCTATATAGTTATTCGTACTCGTTAGAAGCAACAACAACAAAAAAACTGCATTATAACCTCTCACGGATGGCATGTCAAATGTAGATACTAGTCAACACGGCAGTCGGGACTTCCGGCGCTATGACTTCCTGTTTGCCTGGCTTTATGGGACCCAGTCAAGGTCGAGTCGTTTAAATGTTAATTCCTGATAGCTAGGGAAGTCGCAGGGAATCCGCCATTTTGGAGTATGTTGTGTATGAAGTTGTTGCATTGTGACGTGGTCATAAAAAATAAAACAAAACAAAACAACTTGACGTGATATTAAATCTTTAGATGGTAGATCTATACGAAAAATATTTAGCCAAATGAAACAACAAACAATTTAATTACAACACGTGCATTTTTTTTATTACACTGTTTAGTCTGTGTAATAAAACATTTACTGATTTATTTAAATCTTTCTTAAAATTACTTTTTGAATATGTAAATAAGTTCCAACTATATACTTTGTACTAAAGTAAAATTTCGAGAGTAGTAATCAAATATCGTCTCCAAAGCTCAGACTTAAATAATAAAGAAGGTAAAAATTATAATAGAAGTTAATTCAGTAAGTACAGCATAGGTACTTTTACACGTCAAAAATCTACCAGCGCTTTCCAAGATGCCGAGAATAAGCGAAACAAATGAATGCGTCTAAAATGTTATCGTAGAAAAATCTCTACACGCCGATATCATACATAGATCAACCGATCGACATAAACCAAGCTCCTTCGAGCCGAAAGTCCACTTGACCTCAAACTGATACAATCGATTAAAATCTGTGCCTCCTGTGACAAGTGATACAACTCGAAAAACACGATTTTACAGGAGAGCGAAAACAAGTTTAAAAAAAATACTGCTCTTAAATGAATATATTTTTTTAAACATTGCTATTGATTTTTATATCATATAATATCACTTTATTAACTGGTTTTACAAAAATATTGATACTAGTTATAGTTTTTGAGATATTCGAAGAAACGTACTTTATGTATCATTTTACATTTCAGATTGAGCTCCATTTAACTCGTGTAAGATGATACAACTCGAATTGTATTATTTAACACATAAAAGTGTAATCAAGGAGCTCTGGTCATGATTGATACAACTTGTTTTAAAAGCTATTTTTTTGTATTATTTCTAGAGTTAGAGGTTTAGCTTATATATATAAGTTGTAGGGAATTGAATAAGTAATCTTTCTTAAGACGAACGGACATAATAATACGGATATTTAGTGAGTTGTATCACTTTTTACAAAAAAAATGTAAAATAAACCGTGAGTAATGTTATATATCGAGTTATTCCTAGGTCTGATTACGAAAAAACTTGTGTCAAATAATACAAGTATTTAAAACAAACGATTGCAATCATGATAACTTTATTTTTTTATATACTATGGAATAAAGGAACTAAACATGGAATTGACGGGTAAATAGAACAACGGTCTTTGTGATTTAAGGACGAAATCGTTTTTATTGTATTTTTTATTTCCGAAAGCCGAAAGACGTCCACTGCGGGACGCCTATGCCTCTCCCAAGGCTCTCCACTCAGACCGGTCTTGTGCTTTTCGCATCCACCGCATTCCCACGATCCTTACAAGGTCGTCACTCCATCTTATTGGAAGCGTACCTACAGCTCGTCTTCCGGTCCGCGGACGCCACTCAAGAACCTTCTGACCCCATCGGCCAGCAGTCCTGTGAGCAATGTGCCCCGTTCGGGCTATATCGGTAACCTTAGTTCTACCTGCGGATATCATCATTCCTGATTCTATCACGCAGATAAACCCCGAGCATAGCCCTCTCCTTAGTATTCTGAGTGTTTTTGAGCTTTCTTATGAGGACCATTGTTAGCGCCCACGTCTCAGATCCGTAAGTCATCACTGGCAACACACACTGGTTAAAGACTTTTGACTTCAAACACTGCTGTAATTTGGACGAAAAGGTGCTGCGAAACTTCCCGAACGCTGCCCAGCCGAGTCGGATACGACGAGTGACCTCTTTCTCAAAGTTAGACCTACCTAGCTGGACCCTTTGTCCCAGGTAAGTATTGTCATCAACAACTTCAAGCGCTGAGCCTCCGACTATCACGGGAAGAAGTGTGGTGGTTCTCTTCTTCAAGAAAGGTGATAAAACCTTGCTGAAGAATTATAGACCCATCTCACTTATGAGCCATGTTTACAAATTGTTTCCGAGGTTTATCACAAATCGTCTCGCACGCAGGTTTGACGATTTCCAGCCTCCCGAACAAGCCGGTTTCCGAAAAGGTTATAGTACCGTAGAACACATACATGCGCTGCGGCAGGTTATACAGAAGACCGAAGAGTATAACCTCCTCCTTTGCCTTGCATTTCTGGACTACGAGAAAGCCTTCGATTCGATCGAGACCTGGGCTGTGCTGCAGTCTCTCCAGCGGTGCCAAGTTGACTAACGATATATCAAAGTGTTCAAGTGTCTGTACGAAAACGCCACTATGTCCGTAACGTCCGACTACAGGACCAGAGCACGAAGCCTATTCCTCTGCAGCGGGGAGTCAGACAAGGAGATCTTGTGATCTCTCCGAAGCTGTTCACCGCTGCATTGGAGGACGCTTTTAAGGTTCTGGACTGGAGACTCAAAAAGGATAAAGACATGTAGAGGCTTCCCGCAAGAGGGTTGCCTGTCACCACTCATGGTGTCTCCTACTAGATTCGCTCATTAAAGAAACCAAAAGGAGAGGTATACACAAGCAAGCTTACTCATATGACGGGGTACTGCTAGTTTGGGTAATACCCTAAAGGCCGAACCCTATATTCAAAACGAGGACAGATAGGCTATTTGGATATTTTGGATTAAAAATAGACACATTTTGTATAAGCAAATATCAAGCCTTATCTAACTTCCCCTCGCACTTTATACCTCAGCACCCGACCAGAGACAAACCATTTTATTCTGAACCTTTACAAAACTCTGTCACAACAAAGTAATATTATTAGACCTTACTAAATATTAATACATTTAATATTACACTTTATTATGACACGTTTCTTTCTATAGAAAGTATCAATAGATTTGTTTGGATAGTAATTGTATCACTATGCATCAAACTTTACAGGTTCTAAATGTTCGTAATATTCTTACATTTTTGATACAACTGACTTGTGCCATATGACATAATTTCAAAAATTAGGAAATATTTGGTGACATTTGATATAAATTGAGTTGTATCACTTAACACAAACCAAAAAAAGCAAATATAGGTTTAATTTTTGGTCTAACTCAATTTGTAACTTTCGAAATACGCAAAACTCTGGTGATAAATGATACAACTCAAGTTATATCAAAAAACACGACTTTTTAAAGGTAAATTAAAATCGTGATTAATAATACAATTTTAGATATATCACCAGGCACGAAGTTTTTTTTTATTTTTTGTTTTTTGGAGTGTTTTAACTAGAGAAATAGCATTACTCACTTCACAAATTGGAAAAAAAATGGTTATATGTATCATTTTACACGAAAGTATCTTGGGAACTAGAAGGCCTAGGAACACGGGAGTTGGAGCAAAAGATGCGTAATTTTTTTTCAAGTTGATTCATGAAAAAAACCGCAAATTGCTACAACTCGAGTTGTATCACTTGTCACAGGAGGCACAGAAATATCTTCAAGCCGTTACGACTATCTACGGCCAAATCTGTAATAAAGGCAGAAAACCCACATGCTAATGTCTCTATGATTCTTCCAAATTCAATCTTGTTTCTTGTAGACTGAGTAGGTTTTTGGTTGTAACTAAACACGTATTTGAAAGGCGAGCTTACGCCAATTTTATGGGGGATCATTTATCGACAGAATTGCCTACAATGCGCTTGCCTTTGTCATATAAATATTAAGAAGTTGGCTCAAACACTTGTGTCGAATTTATGACGGAAGTTGGTATAGATAGCTATACTCGTATTTAGAGTTATCTAAAGGGTGTTTTATTATATCTTTCGTATTCTGTGTCAGGTAGGTTTTGTGAGATTTATTTTAGGTTAAAACCGTGCTGGGGATGTTTCATAATTATATGATTCATTAAAAAAAAAAAATTTTCCGTATTCATCATTTAATAGCACTGAAGAAAATGTCGGTCGTAATAATTTACAAAAAATCCTACTGTTTCTAATGGAGGGGAAAATTCTTTCAAAACTTCTTACCACATAATTTTAAAGTTAAAATACCAGCCATCATTACATTCTAAAGAATAAACATTTTTAAATAGGTAACTTTTAATGACGGTTTTTTTTTATCAGAACGATTGTCGATAATCGAATTCCTACAACATAGAATGCCGAAAAAGCTAGTCTTTGATATACTGTTAATAATTAAATTACACCTAAAACAATTACTTATTCAAGTCATATAAGCTCGATAACTATGACAAGCGCGAGAACGGGACGAATCCAGCTTTTCATTCGTGCAAAAACAACGAAGCGATCCATCAACAAGGATTAGACCCTGCCAACCCTATTTCCACGCTCCCGCATTTGAAGAAACCTTGCCAAATCCATAACCATCCCGTTTTTACCCGCGCGAGAGAGTGGGATACAGTTTTGTTTTTTTTAAGTCTTAGGCCTAGGGTTGCTCACAAGATTTCTTAGGTAGTCTCAGCAAATAACGTTCGTGACAATTTTAAGTTACACGACTCGTGGGGTCGGATTCTCGGATTACGTGTCTCTGATAATTAGGTTCGTTTCAGAATTGGGAGCTTTTTGTTTTGTTTTATTTGGTTTGCGTACGTGAGGGGTAATTAGTATGTGCTACGTATGTAAAAAGGTTTTATTCAAGTCCAAAGGACGTTTTTGTTTGAAGAAATTAGGTTAGCTGTACGAATTTAAACTGGCTTGTGAGATTTTTTATTGAAGGGTGTTGTTACAAAGAAAACATCTTAATTGCATACCAAAGTGTTGGTTCTTTATTTAATTTATAAATTGGAATTGATCATATTTTTACACTTACTCTCATTCGAAAACCATTTCGAGGAATAAGGTGTTAAAACCGTTCTAAATAATTAAGTTTTTGAAATGTTTATCTATTTCGGATATTTCGACAAAAGTATATTTAACCTTTGTTTGACTTTTGTTTTCGGCTTGAAGCCCTCCTAGGTGTATCTTAGGGGTTATGCGAAATCCGCTTGAAATAATATGTTTTAATGCACTATTACAATCACTTTTTATCATTAGATATCATTTAATTGTATGTTATTTACTAGGAAATACCATTCCAAATTTAAAATAATCATGTCATCCATATAATGTCTGCTAAATAAATAAACAAAACTATTGGGTCAAATACAAAATTAACGAAATTGGTCTCTTAAAATTACCTATTCTTTCGAATTAGAATGTAAAAACCGTGACTAATTTTTTTTTGGTCAATGCTAATTTTCTAGTGATTTTTGGGCCGGGAAAATTAATTTTACTGCTTGTTAATAACTTAAGCAATCGTGACGAGTGTTACTTAATTTTCCCTAAATATTCATAGTTAATGTAACTAGATCAAATAATAATCATATTTCCTATTTGGACGAGAGGAAACACTGATGTGCTATGATTCTGTTGAGCGGAAGCCCGCAATGACCCACATAACAACGATTTTGGATGGAGGTCGGATGGCGGTTACACTGCAATAGCCTGCCTGACCACACCAAGGAACTTGGTTAACGTCATCGTCACGAGTTTAGTTGCCATTCTCGTGACGTACAGTATAGGACTCTCATTGTTGAGGCACTATGAAATCCTGTCGCACAACGTTTAACATTAATTTTAGCGTAATTTCTTTTGTGGTTTGACGCTCATAGTGGTTCAATAATTAAAGTTCTTGACTGTACGTGACAATGTTTACTCAACACATTCGGTTGATTATTCCTTGCACACGCTACCTAATTATGATTTTAAGTAACTGTAGTCAAACTCTTATAGTTTTCCCATGTCCGTCTGTAGATATTTTTTTTTTGGTCTCTCTCTGTTAAAATCATTTTTTCTCAAAAACTATCAAACTTACAAAGTTACCATTTTATACACATAGACATTTAAGTCGTACATTTAAATTAATGAGGCATAAACACAAAGTCTAAACTATAATCCGTGAGACATCTGTATAATGACCGGTCGAGTCGATTCGATACTGCCATAATCAGTATCGAATCGACTCGACTATGATTATGGTTTGCTAAGTTTGAATGTTTGATTCGGAAATACTATTGTTAGAATAGTAATTTCAATGTACAATACTGCTGCCATCCTCCGTATAAATCACTCAAAAACTTATACTCTTTCCACAAAACCAAGATCTGCCAACCGGTTGCACCTAGAGACTATGATGGAGATCTATATAGTGAGGGCCTTTTCAAATACGCCCATTTGGGAAATTGCCTATGAGTCTATAGTTAAAATGTAAGCAATTTAATTGGAATCCTTCACATTGTCTCAAGTCACAAACTTGTAACGGGACCCCTCCATAAAACCGCTAAAACGTAAACCAAAACAGTTGTATAAACTTTCCTCCAGAGACCGAAGGAAGTAAAATTTAACTTTGGCAAGACAGGCTTGGTTGTTACATTTTAGCGAACTAGTGAGCGGAGCGAAGTTGGGCCGTAAAATTGTGGACCGACGCCCTAATGGCTGTGGATGTGGTGCAATTTAAATAACGATATTATACTTTAGATCGCCTTATTAATGAACTGAGCTTGAGAGAAACGCTCGATTCAAGACGCTTTGAAACAAGATACAGTCTCAGCCTAGTTTGAGGTCCTTGGGACATTTAATTGTATGTTCTAGTGCTTAGTAAAATCAATAAACTTATGTTTAAAAAAATGTCTGAATCCTATCACCATCACTTTATGGTTGGAACTCTGCAGTGTTTCCGGATAGTTGAGAGGCGAATGTCCAAGGGCTCGTTTGTTTTCTTTTCACAATTAAATAAAAACTGTAAGGGTCTGTCTCACAATTGACGAATAAATTTATCTACCATTTAAAGTTGACTCTCTCCTTGTCTATTTTTAAGTGGAACAAAGAAAAAGCGCTAAATGTATCCGTCAAATATACTTTACTCGTCTATTGTGAACAAAAGAAGTTCCCACACAAAATACAGAGCTCTTGGCTTATCTAATTTCCACATAATATGATGAACATATTAAAAAATAATTGTTAACATTATTCTAAACAGTCATCACAAGGTATGTTTTTTTTTTAAATTAAAACAGCATTGGAATCATTCACTCGTTCAGGCTCTAAATGATATTGGACAGATAATTATACTCGGATAGACATAGAATTTGAATACACAAGACACTCTTATAAAGCAAATTAAAAAGCTTAAAATCAATTTATTAAATGTTAGAAAAAGATAAAACGACGACCGACAAAAACAAACCAATTCTAATTGATCACTTCCCATTAGAAATTTGCACCCTTCGAATGAATGCCAGTTTTTAATCGCTTTATCGACATCGCGGACTAATTTCGACTCTCGATCTGTCACTATAAAGGGTTTAATTGTTTGCACGCCATTGTTTCCCAATTGTATACCGTGGTAATGGTTTTCAAAAGTAATATTTCAGGGTTTTGCTGTTTGGGGGAAATGTTTGGTTGAATTGGCGTTTGTTGGACATTGTTATTGGTTTTGAAAATGGGCTTTTAATATCTTTAATAACTTATGATGATGGCAAATACTCGATTGGACGGTCGAGCCAACCGAGATGGACACAGCTATCTGTAAGAACGAGACGTATATTATTATTACTATCTCATCCTGAAAGACGGCTGCGTCCCGCTGACAATGGTCGAGTCGCGTGGTTGTCCCGACCGTGTAGAAGGCCTGTTAAGCTAGACAAAGCTGGTGGTGGAGAATTTAAGGAAAGCCGTCGTCGATCATTCCAATAAATAAAAAATATCCACATACATGTACATAAATGGTAAATAAGAGTGTCGTACGTTAAATCCTCAAAAGTGACAACAAGGTAGGTAGGTAGGTATGGTCGAGAGTAGTCCACAATAACAGACACGTATTTTTTTTTAGCTGCCCACTTTCAACCTTTTGGGAGAAATTGACCTCCAAAGTAATTAAATGTGAGTAAACCCTCTAGCCTTTATAGATATTTTTTTTAAATTGCTAGTTTCCTGTTGGTTTTATTATATCACATTTATAAAAAATACCATAGAATCTTTTCAATGAGAAGTCACATATTATAACTTTGAGGGGTATTTTTTTTTAAATGAGTGTTAGTCAATATAACAAGACACGACACGTGCTCGTTATTGTTTCATGTTCTTAAACATAATAATCAAACCAGAAATAAAAAAAAAAGAAATCTCTATAGAAGTTAGAGGGTTTAGGCACTTTTTAGTACTTTGGAGGTGAAATTCTCCCAACAGGTTGAGGTTGGGCAGCTAAAAAAAAATACGTGTCTGTTGTTTTAGACTTCTCTCTAACACATATCAAAATATCAGAAATCGGATTCAGACAGTTGGGTACCATTCCTTGTAAGTTATATAATAAATTGAATAGTGAAATTCTCTCTCTCTTAATTTAAGAGTTTGCTCTTGTCGGTGAAGTCATTTCCAATCTTCTTTCCTCTCTGCCACCTTGACCTCTTTATACGACCTTCTTGGTGCAAGCTATCAATCTTCCCCTTTTAAATGTTATTGATCAGCATGTCTTGCCTCTATAAATGTCCTATAGTGACATTATTGCAGTTAAAAATAATTACCCCCTGTAGGAGTTCCTTTTTTGTACAGTGTCACTGTGGAACACGGTGCTTTAAGACTATATAGTACAATATAGGCCCTACCATATCGCACACATATAACAGTCGGTAGTCTATCGGGCTTTGCTCTGAGCGCAGTAATGCGTGCGCCGTGTCGAATGTGTCGATGGTCAGGGGAGCTTGCAGCCGCCGTATTCTGGTTAGAGCAGATTATTACTGCAATTCTTAATATTTATTTTCTTAGACTTAGCTGTTTCTGTTCTTTTAGACTCATCCAGGCTTCTGTAGAAAGCCACATCTAAATTATTTACTATTTAATGCGACATTACATTATAAATCATACATGTCCAATAGTCTTATAGATGTGTAGATAAGTATAGAGTGAATGAAAAATGAATATGAAATACATTAGTTTAGAAAAAAAAGTTCAGAAAAAATATATAATGGTAGTATAGTTTTATTTTTTGTATGCTCTAATAATTTCTACATAATTTCACAGTAAATGAATAAAATTCAATATAAGTATGTCTACTTATGTCTGTACCTATGTTTTTTCGTCTTACCTCATAAATATTTACTATAATGTAGACCAAAACTTTTTGTCAAAAGAATAATTTCATCCTTTTTCACCCTTGCAAAGCCGGAGCATTAACTCGAAGTAGAAACTCAACTCACATTGAATCAATCCCAGCATTGTTACAACACTGCACCGCTCACCAGAATCAACCCCCACACCGCTGGGACAAGTGGAATCCATTTGGGTGCTCAGCAATATGGTGCTTAGCCTGTTTGCGAGGCTATTGAACGTGTGAAGGGTTAAACAGAACTAGGCTAAATGCGAAGTTTGGTCTTGGGCTAGATTTGGTTGGTATAGTGTTGAAAAGGTCAGCATTGTGCTAAGGATATGTAGATTAAATTTGAACTTATTTTATTGAGGTGTTTTTTTTGGCATTATGCTTGTTAAGCACCCTGGTAAATTGTAAAACCATAAAAAAAAAAATTAGGCCTCTTTGTGAATCCCTTCTATAGGTATACCTGATAAGTTGATAAATCGTCATTGGCCTCAAGAAGTATTTTTTCTACTTACTTTAAACCGCTAATATTGATATCGTTAACAGTATCAAAATACCACCTACAGCGTAACCGAAGCGTGAAAACAATTCTATAATGAGCGTTGCCATGGTAATAATAGATCTATAATAATTATTATAGCATTGTTACGCCGATGAACAATGTCAGTGACGGTGTTTGGTGATCAACTGACATCTCAATTCTTTTATTTAAGAAGTCTATATTATTTAAATGTGCCATACGGAGTGTTGCTATAGTTACCATACTACAGCACTTACGAGTTAGCTCGGCGGAAGGGTGGTAAATAGCTGGCAGCGTGTTTATCGGTGCGCCGCGGTAAGTAGGAGGCACAAGTTGGCCGAACTACGAACTAGGGAGTACAGTTAGGCATAAAAACTGCTTTGAAAAAAAAGGTAACTTGAAAACTACATGACATACAAGTAATGCCGTCTTGGCACAACGTTTCCGTTGACACAATTCGTCAACGAATTATTAACGTCACTTGCATGCTCGTTCGTAAGTATGCGAGCCTGCAATAGACGCTTTGAACGAGCTGCTTTGTAGATAATTATCTTATAATAGAATCATCTTCTTGTTCTTTTCTATGCATAGGATGTTCCAATTTTTTTGAATATTAAAAAGAATAAAAGCTAGCAAATATGCAAATATTTAGGCAGAATACTAGTGTTTTGCTCATGATGAACAAAGCTATAACGCTGAGCGATTTAACCTCTGCCTGCTGCAACGCACAAATTTTTTTGGCAGCTTATGAGTAATTTTAGTATCTTATTTTTGCTATGAAAATTTTAAGTGTTTTATAGTACGTAAATAAAAGTTTTACCTATGTATCTAGATGAAAAAATCCAGGATTAAAAGTGATATTTGTGTCAATCCAGGGCCGAGATTCGAGGCGTCTTTGACCTACCATAACAAGTCAAACACGATGGTTTTTACCGCCAAGAGTAGAGGCCCAGCTGAACCTGACGGTACATTTTGAGCCGCCGGTTATTTCGTTGACGAGTCAGGAGAAGAGTTGTAAGCTCAGCTAGGCGTGAGTAGTTGGTGGGTGTTTATCGCGCGCCGCGGTAAGTAGCGGGCACCAGTTTACCAAACTACGAACAGTACGAACTAAGGAGTACAGTCGGCTGGAGTTGTCTCTTGCAGTATTATCTTGGACTTGGATTATTCTTTAATAATAATATTATAATTATGTATATAAGCTTGAAACAGATTTAGAGAGTGAGTATAAGAGGAGATGTTACACACAGCGTCTTTTTGCAACGATTTTACAACTTGTGTGATTTTAAAAAATAGATTTTTTTTTTTTCATTTCAATCTATTATCTTTCGTCCGAAAAGTCAATTATTGCGCGGGGATCAACAGGTTTTTCGGAATAAAAAGTACCACACCCGTTTTTATATAGTTTTTCCTCCTTGAATCTCGGCACTGGATTGACCGAAATATCAGTTTTAATCCTGGATTTTTTCGTCTAGATACATAGATAAAACGTTTATTTACGTACTACAACACTTAAAATTTACATAACAATAATAAGATACTAAAATTACTCATAAGCTTCCCATTTCCCTCTTAAAAATATTCCGAGCTACCTATACTATAGTTTATAACTGTACATGAAACAAAACATGAATCTGTTGGGACCTTGAACCATGAACGCATTTATAATACTCGTATTAGAAAGAAATTAAATCATCATTATCATCAATCATCGTTATCGTATTGTTTTAACTTGGCCGCCATTACTGTCGAGTAAATAGGAGCTATCGTTACATTAACAATATAATAACATTCCAAAGCCAATATGATTTTACTTAATAGAATACATGCCCTGAACATAATTATACCATCTCCAATCTCCACTCTGTGTTCAGTCCCGTGCTCGCATCCAGCTTCCCCAACGCTTAATTGTAATAAAGTATTCAATAATAATCACCGCCGAGTGTACCGTAGACAGTGCAGGCGGACTGGCGCATATTTCGCGAACTATGCGAGCTCTCGTGTAATAATACCGACGATGGATGCACTTGCACGAGCGTGCACATCTTGTGCAGCAAGGGAATTGTTCGCTAGAATCCGAGCCAGCCTAGTTGCATGAGAGTAGGTTTTTTTTTGGGTTCTTTGTCTCAATTGCGAAAACGGAACCCTAGGATCTTTAGCGTCCGTCTATTTGTCCGTCAGTCACAGCCAATTTTTTTTAAAACTACTAGATCGATTGAGTAAAGGTCTAAATATGTAAGTCTGTTACCCAAAGATGGATGTGTTACACATATGATTAATTTTAAACAATTTCGAAATTTAAAAAACCGTTTTGCTTTTAGTATGACATATTAAATGACTTGTTTTGAGCTTTTTTATATTATTTTAAGATAATTTAGTTTTGAAGTGTTTTAAGAAAATAAGCGATAATTGGCCATCCCCCCCCCCCCCCCCCATTAACTCCGAAACTACTATTGCTTGAAAAAAATACAGAAAATAATGTTAATTTCATTATCTACAATAATAATAGATAATGAAATTATTACATGCTCTAAAATCAAAATATTTAATGGCCAAAACTATTATGCTAATATAATTTGAAAAATATAATGTCGTATAATTATTATTATCCATGAAGTAAAAATCTATAGTTTACACTAATTTATTATAAGTTTATGTGGTATTCAAAATATATTAGAATAAAAAGAAAAATGTATGTTTGGTTGTAACCAAAGGAAACTAATCTTTGCTGCAGGCCCAGAGCCAAAACACTCAGAAATAGAAGTTCCGTCATCTTTGTTGAAAATTAGTTTTTGGCCGTTATATTTACAGCATTATATAACACCGTTATATAAAACCGTTACAATGACACCGTTATTCTATTTATAAATTCTTTCAGCTTTATTACAAACTCGCGCTTCATACGTTTTCATGACATTCATCTTGGGTTAGGTTTTAAAATGTTATAGAAAGTGACATTTATACTAAATAGACGATAGAATTTTAATTTTTAAATCATTATCTATTTTCGCGACATTGAAAAAAAAAAGGGCGCCTCTACAACTTTGTAAGCACAATTGCACACTACAGAAATTCCAAGAAATAAAATCTGAAAAATATCTTAAATGAAAGCACGAAGATATATTATAACGAATTTAAAAATAAAACTTACGAGACTTGATGGTTCTTAAGATACAGGCGACTTAACTGTTTATCGGAATCGTTTTTTTGTGTTTGTAATAACGGCTTCGGACAACTACACTTAGCATGATAAAGATAAAAAAGATAAAAGATGTTTATTCAGTAAGTAGGCCGCACGGGCACTTTTACACCAGCGCTTCCCAAGAGCAGACTACTGAGAAGAAACGCCTCGAGAAACTCAGCAATCAGTCGTTTTTTTTAAATACATTATATGTTATTATACAATTATAAAGCTTAACCAGAGTCCTAGCATTATATAAAACAATGAATCTAACACAAAATAAACAAAATATATATTCAAGCGTACCTTGACCAGGAAAAAGCGTCAAAACTCAGAATTTCCATAGGGACTACTAAATAGTAGTAATAAAATATAAATATTTAAAAAATATACTTACCTAAGACAGTGCAAGCAACCACATACAAAGTTTCGATACATTCTGTTACAGAAACCGTGTCCCCTAGACAGTAGTTAGTTAGTTTATTTATTTATTTGTCAATGTAATATTACAATGCGGGTTTTGCGGGTGGTAGGACCTTGTGCGGGGTCCGTCCGGATCGCTACCACCATCTTATCCATTAACCTACCGCCAAACAGCAGTGTTCGCATTGTTGTGTTCCGGCTTGGGGATAAGACAGCCGGTGTAATGACTAGCATAGAGGCATTCCATCTTAGTCCTCAGGGTTGGCAGCGCATTTGCAGTCTTAGGCTTGCAGTCTTGTGAACGCGAATGTCTATGGGTCACAGTTTCCACTTACCATTAGGTGGCCTGTGTGCTCGTCAGCCTTCCCTATGCCATAAAAATAAAAAAAAAAAAAAAATAAAAAAAAAACAATATTAGTTGCATTGCATGTCAAAAAATACGAAATTACATTGAGATCGTCAAAACATAAATATTAATAATCAAAGAATACAATGTTTACATATTTTTTTTAATACTTATTTATTATTAAGTTATTTAGGTGTTTACTTTAGTTTAGGCCAAGCACTTTTATCTGTTAGATAGTCCTCGACCCTATAGTAAGCTTTAGACTTCAACGACTTTTTCAGGTAAGATAATTTATTATAGAAATGAATGAATTGACCTACAAATCATTTATAAACCTAACGGACACGACATTTTTTAATAGCAATTTTATTTTTATTTCTTTTATTAAAACTGGTCCGGCATGCCCGGTTTATTTTATTTTATTTTCAAATTCATTTTGAAATCGCCGTCCGACACTTCAATTTTATTTATTGATGATCATTACAGCCGTGATGTCACGTTCCAGTTCCACCAATGAACAACTGGAAATGAATAACGAAGTTTCGAATTTCGTTAACATTAAAATACACCTAAAAACCTAAAAAAAACCTCGTCTTTTTAGGGTTCCGTCTGTACCAAAATGGTAAAAAAGGGAAGCCTTATGGGGAGATTTCGGCGTCTGTCTATCTGTATCTCACAGCAGTTTTTCTCTGAAACTATAGAGGCTAAACGGTATTTAAATTTGTCATAGCCATAGAAAACAGGGAGTTAAGTATAATGAAAAGGCTCAATCTGCAAATTTCTCAAAACTATTTTTTTAATAATTTTCCTGTAGTGCTTTTTTATTTATAACCAAAAATGCACAAAAAATTACCCCTTCTTATCTCCAAAAATATCGAGAATTTCCTGATTTACAGATAATTATTTATATTTTACGCAAAATATAAATGCAGTTGTCAAAGTTTGACAGCTTTGGAAAATAAATAAAATTACTTAAAGAAATTGTAACTAAAATTTCGGCGCGTTAAAGTTCATATCAAAATGAGTATTTTCTTTTGCATTTTTCAACCATATTATCTTAATTAATCCTTTGTGCGCGAATCCGCCTCGCACTTGACCGCTTTTTATTGAAAACTATCTCTAATGAATTAAATACAATAAATACTTTTTAAAACATACCAACCTAACTTAAAAAAATATGACTTTCCAGTTAAAAACCTCAATTTTTAAAGGACCCTAATTTCTCGCCAAAAAACCTTAAACAAAAGCCGCAAACCCCAAATAATGTTGAGTAAAAAGACAGAATTTAAAATACCATCTTGCAAACATAATGCAGTAAAACCCCGTGAATTCCCTGCTGACTTAGTTCTCTATTAAATTATTCCGTTTGCTTGCAGAGGCAACGTCGGGGCAACGTGGAGGCCATGTCGAGGCAATGTCTACGGTTACTAGAGGCGTTTTTGCTGTGGTCAAGTGCTTGCCTTTTCATGTTGGACAAATCGTGGATCGTGGCGTTTTGCATCTGTTTGACGTTGTGATGGCTTTTAAGTGGAACGGAATATTATATTAAAAGCAATTCTGTTCAGTTTTATAACTATTTACATTTGCTTTTTGTTCACAAATCCATTTACATTAACTTGTTTATTCATATTCGGTTTAGGACCTAAAAAAAACTCTCAAAACCTATGAAACGCTAAGTCTTAAGTTGTATTTATGTGAAATGAGGATTAAAAAAACAAATAAATGAACCTCATTCCGTTCTGCATTGAATCATTAATATATTTATACACACCATTTTTACGTCCTACTGCTGGGAAAAAGCCTCCCCTCACTTTTTCTATATGTATAAATAAACTAACCTTGGTAAGAAATATATACAATACAAATATGTTTGTTATTGTTTATACAAAATGTATTACATTCATTTGTTTATTATATCAAATTTGAAGTCACAAGTTCACCAGTGTGTGTTGCCAGTGATCACTTACGGATCTGAGACTTGGGCGCTAACAATGGGCCTCATAAGGAAGCTCAAAGTCACTCAGTGGGCTATGGAGAGGGCTATGCTCGGGGTTTCTCTGCGTGATAGAATCAGGAATGAAGATATCCGCAGTAAAACTATGGTTACCGACATAGCCCGAAGAATAGCTAAACTTAAAAGGCAGTGGGCGGGGCACAATGCTCGCAGGACTGATGGCCAATGAGATTAGAAGGTTCTGGAGTGGCGTCCGCGGACCGGAAGACGAGCTGTCGGTAGGCCTCCAACAAGATGGAGTGACGACTTTGTAAGGATTGCAAAAAGCACAAGAGCGGTCTAAGTGCAGAGCCTTGGGGGAGGCCTATGTCCAGCAGTGGACGTCTTTTGGCTGACATAATAATGAAAAATGTAACATTAGCATTTCATTAGCAGGGGACTACATTGAAAAATATAAACAAATTGCCACGACAGCCTTTTGTTTCATAGTTAGGTAGATTACTTTTCAGCCGCCCCTCGTAAGGCAGCATAAAATCTACTTTGAATTACGGTGTTCAAAGCTTCTGATGGCAATGAACATGGAACGTTACATTTTGTCGAACAAGTTTGTATTTATCTTGATTTCCTTTAGAGTATTGATAGTTGCATGATAAATACGAACTCGTCCGACGAAAATTTCATCAATATTTGACTACCTCCGTATACTTGCATTTCTAATATCGATGACTTTTGTAGGATTTATCTGCATCTTGTCTCCGTCTACATTTGGTTTTTTCACATTATAATAATTAAATAACGTTTAAAATCGCACACTTTTCCAATATAAACATAGATGATACTGATAAAATAATATCTAAATATTGTTATGATTGATTATCATTGTTTGTTTAATATTCAATGTTCAACTTCGGGCTCGTTTAGGTTGAAATCGAGTGCAAACTAACAGTCATTTTATTCTTATCCAAATGAAATCAAAGTTTATAATTGCAGAATTGAAGGAAGATGTAGGACTGACTTAATAAGATTAATTAAGCTAAGATAGATTCATTGACACAATACAAGATTTAAGATTGTACATTTGTGTAGCCTTACTAGACTTAGGTAATGATCTGTAGCGTTTATCCACTAGCGCAACATATTTTTCTTCATAAGCCATCATCATCATTATCATCATCATTATCATCATTATCATCATCATAATCATCATCATCACCATCATCATCATCAGTTTATGTTAGTGCTCTCCTGATCATTAACCTCCCCCAAAGAGCATCAGCTAGCTCCGAAGTGCGCTTTAGCCAATTTCTGCCCATCGGGTAAAATTTGTTGTTAGTGGATAGTTATAAATAAATAAATAAATAAATATCAGGGGACAATGTCACACCAATTGACCTAGTCCCAAACTAAGCTCTAGGCTTGTACTATGGGTACTAGACAACGATATAAATACTTATGTAGAGAAATATATACTTAAATACATAGAAAACATCCATGACTCAGGAACAAATAATCGTGCTCATCACACAAACATTAGCACTTACCGGGATTTGAACCCAGGACCGCTAGCTTCGTAGGCAGGGTCACTACCAACTAGGCCAGCGTGTCGTCAAAGTCGTAGTTATATTATAAGGCTCGTGTTCATTTAGTGCCACTTATACAAGTTTGAAGAAGTTTGAAGAATCACTTGTCAGGGCCATATTATTACCATATTATCACCTTTGACATATAATGGTAATATTTCTAACTCGGCCGCCATTAATGTCAAGTAAATAAGAGCTATGAAAACGTTAACAATACGATAACAGGTCAAAGACGGTACGGTTTTTACCGCCTATAATGGTTTAGGTCAGGTTCGTCTGGTTCCCTGTTCGTCTAACTAGTTAATGCCCCGTTCGTCTGTTTCCCCGTTCGTCTGTTTCCTCGTTCGTCTGTTTCCTCGTTTGTCTGTATCCCCGTTCGTCTGTTTCCCCGTTTGTCTGTTTCCCCGTTCGTCTGTTTCCCCGTTCGTCTGTTTCCCCGTTCGTCTGTTCCCCGTTCGTCTGTTTCCCCGTTCGTCTGTTTACCCGTTCGTATAGTTCTGCTCCTCCTGTCCTACTGTCATCCATCATACATCTAATATATCCCAGACAAAATAACCTTATACATTGTAGTGTCAATAGCGGACTGGACACTGTCATCACTTGCATCATTAAATTATATTTCTAATGATAGTGTAGGGAGTAAAATAATAGAATGATGTTATTTAATTACACTCCCTTATTATCATCATAACGTGACCATTTTCCCCTCGGGAGTATGTTGGGCTAGTGTCAGAATGTCCAATAGTTAGAGAGGTGGCGAGCATTTCGGTATATGATTTGCACACGTTTGACATCGAGGTGGATTGTAGTTTAGATCAATACGAATCGATTTGGTCAATTAAGGTCCGTTGTCGCTGCGTTTTCGCGTTACAGCGGAATGAAATTGCATAAAAAATGTGGGGTATTAAATAATTTGCACATGTAAGTATGCCGCTGGGGTTCATGGTCACAATCATCTTGGAAACGAAGAAAATCGAAGAGGCAGACATTCAGGGCTCTGTATTATTATTAACCCTGTTCCGTACAACAGAGACTTCCTAACGATATTACGATATTATATTTTATATTATTTATTTATTAACACTGTGGCATTTTGTAGCCAACCTGAACACTGACAGACAGACAGACGGGTATGTGTGTTCATGCAACTGGACCCTAATGAAATAAAATATTTCATAAAACCGTGTTTTAAGGCCCACAGAAAAGAGATTAGTAAAACAAAAATGAATATTCCAATATTTTTATTAAGCCAAGTGCTCATAGCTTTGCTTCAACTGGACAAATACTTATATCTTTCTTAAGCACTTGTCAAAATTAGTATAGGTTTGGCGTTTTAGGGAGTTTGTTGTTCAACCTGTGGTGCCAACCCTCCACAGCGTTATTAGACAATGACAATAATATAATGACATGACACAGTTCAAGTGTTTTCGATGCATCATTTCATAAGTGGCCAGTTGTTATCAATACAGATAGTTTTGATGATAAGTATAAATATATTATCATTTGTAGCTACAACACACATTACATTAGTATTTTTAACCGTCTTCAAAAAGTAAGAGGTTTCTCTTTATATCTCTCACTCTTTATATTTTTTTTATTAGTATTCGCCGATCACTTCGTAGTGAAATTAGATTTAATCTTAAACTTAAAAACCTACTGAAGTCAATGCCACTTAGAAAAATATTACTCGCAGCATGGACGAATGAGGAAATAGACGAACGGGGAAATGGACGAACCGGGAAATAGACGAATGAGGAAATGGACTAAAAGAGAAATAGACGAAAGATGAAATGGACGAACCGTGAAATAGACGAATGAGGAAATGGACTAACAGGGAAATAGACGAAAGAGGAAAATGACGAACGAGGACAGAGTAGACGAACGGGGAAATGGACGAATGGTGCAGAATTGCCTATAATTATAGGGGGCATGTTATATTTTAACACATTCACCGCCAGCCCCTGCTACGAGTGCTACGCTGTAGCGCTACGTAGAGAAAATCTGCTACGAACAGTGTACTCGAATAATGGAGTCATTGGCACGGAATTTGTTGACATATCTATAAAGTTAATCATGACACTCCAATTCTGATCCATTTACTCCAAAATTTGAGTTCAAAGTTTAGCCCCGTCTCGCTCACTCGAGCTAGTTGTGTCTGATGAGCGGGAACGTTAAAGCTCGTAAAGTTACAAATTTCATACTTCTAGATCAACTGCACCGTTAATTCAGTTAACTGATTTAAGGATGGTTCTTCACTCCATGCTAAGCGAAGAAATTAGTAGATTTTAGTTGGCGTAGCAAAGGCAATCGATTTAACACATGTTCACCTGATGGTATTCGAGCAAATTCTACTAATATTATAAATGCGAATGTTTATGTGTGCATGTGTGTGTGTGTGTGTGTGTGTGTGTGTGTGTGTGTGTGTGTGTGTGTGTGTGTGTGTGTGTGTGTGTGTGTGTGTGTGTGTGTGTGTGTGTGTGTGTGCGTGCGTGTGTGTGTGTGTGTGTGTGTGTGTGTGTGTGTGTGAGTGTTTAAGTTTATTACTCCTTCACGCTGCAACGGCTGGACAGATTTGGATGAAATTTGAAATGAAAATAGCTTTTACTCTGGATTAGTAAATAGGTTACTTCACATCCCACGTTTTTTTCATTTTCCGAGGGGATAACGATAATCGAAATCTACGCGGACAAAGACGCGGGTTTCTGCCTGCTTCTTAGTAACCTCATATAGTGACTTTATGCATTAAATTTACTAACGAACCCCTATATCAAAACACGACAGAGAAAATACTGCTACGGAGCGATAGCTCTTTCTTAGAAGGTGCTTCGGGTTTGTACTTATCTCTCATACGCTCTTATTGAGAGCGAGTGAAAGAGAAATACAAACCTGAAGCACCTTCAAAGTGCTTAGAGACTGTACTTGGCTTGCTTGGGCAGAAAACTGTCGTGCTTAGCAGCAGGGCTCTTATGAAACATTGTTTTTACCCCTATGGCTCTGATATGGTAATATTTTAACTCGTTTTCCATAACTGCCAAGTAATTTAGAACTATTACAAGGTGGACAATACGATAGCAATACGTGTAAATACAATGTAGAATAAGGTCGTTGATTTTTTTACTCCCTTACCGCTCTTTCTTCGTTCAGCTTCGGTAGTAACCCGGAGATTTAAAAGTTCCCAAGCAAACAACTTGGATGCATATTGTTTTCAGTTTTGGCATCTCTTACAGTGGAAGCGCACCCTAATTCAGGCTAAGCAACTCTAAGACAGCAGTAATCTTCGCAATTGGCCAAACTTCGTGAGAACTCGGCCAGTGTCGAGTAAACTCGAGCAAACTCGGGCAAACTCGGGGCGCTTCGGAAGACGGTCCAAATTCAACAAGCCGACGTTCGATTGTTTTACAGGGTGCGCTTGTTGGAGCCGCGGAAATGAATTAGATGAAACTGAGAATTTGAATATTTAAGAATAAATTGAAATATTTGATTAAAGTTTAAACACAAAAAACCAAAACTAGTTAATTGGCGCTTTAACATAGTTTTTTTTTAATTTCAGTCGATGTAATTCTACCTATAACTTAATACAAAAACTTATTGAGTACATTCCGTACTTAATGTCCAAAACTACTGAAAAAGTAAAAAACTTAGGGTACTCGCTAATAGTTAAAAGATTTTTTTTACATACTTGTCATATAGGATACCCTAGCAAACTATATAAATAAAGTAAGTACATAGGGTTCGGCTACACATTATTCTGACACTCTTTTAACGAGTTTTTTTATAATAGTCTAACCAGCGTTAGTTTCTTATCTCATCCAATAAAAAAGACGCTGTCAACAAACACCTTTAACTAATTCAACTTGGGATATACAGGCTGATTAAAACAAGAGTATAATAAAAATCACTAGCAAATTTCAGTAGCTGTAAACCCTAGTATTTCGACTGGCATGTACAATTGTACAACATTATCCGATACAGCTGCGGCACCTGGGCCGGTCACGTATGAGTTTAACGGGCTGCCAGGTGTGCCCGGTTTTATATCGACGCGTTTACGATTCAATCGCAAGATTAAAAAGAAAACGTTTGTAAGAGAGTTGGAAATTAAACAGCTTGTTTTAGGATCCAAAAGTAGGTTTAATGTGTTGTACATAATCATTGTTATTTTAGTATTCTAAATGCTCAATAATTGATGGTAAAAAAACAGCATGTTTTTTTCGCCCGTGTATTGTATTTACCAAAAAAAGTCCTCCTCTTTATGACATCAAAAACCTGTACCATAACTTTGATCCCCGGTTTATTTAGCAGCAACGAGCAATCAAAGTGCGACACGTTTATTCGAAAGCCATAAAGCATCCGAAAAACATCGCATTTGCTACAATTTATGCCTGGCCCGATTTACTACATGAGTTATGACTGCTGAGTTACGGGGTGAGGGGTATTACGTGTTCGTATAGCGTTGTAAGGTTACTTTGTTACTATACAGGATACGTGAAAAGAGCCAGTGAGACGTTGAATAGTTTTATTTCGATATTTTAATGAAATTTATAAATAAACACATAACGCGCGTGGTGATACTCATGATACTTATGAGTTGCTTATTTGCTTGCTCCTAGGTAAACAAAACCATTATGCATAAAAACATATCTGTTATGCCTACAATAACGATTAAACAATGCTACATTTATTTATTTAGTATGTAGTCAGGTGCCTAATAGTTATTAAACCAATTTTATAAACCCGTTATTATTGAAATCTTAGTGGACCCATTTTTTGTACACTCCCATGGTGTCTTAATTATAATGAACCTAAATATAGCCTACGTATGAGGATAATTGTTATTAACCTTGAAATAAAATGCATATTGTCATTCTGTTCATGTATAAGAGTACACTTGACTATTGTAATTTTTTTATAAAGTTTAATTGGCTAAAATAATATTCCTTTTTATGTCATATTATTTAATTACCATGCCTCGCCACTTTATTCATAAAAAGCAACAAAAACAAGATGGCCGCCATCGAAAACTCTTTGCACACACGTAACCACCGACAAGATCGCACGCACCGATACGACTTGTCGTGTCGCGCCGTGTGTCGATGTAGCGGCCGTATGGACCGCTCGAGCATACATCACACATAAGCGTCGATAACAATGTGCATTACGCTGTTGTGTTGGTATTACGAGGCCATACCACATTGTCCAAGCGATAATGTCAATAAAGGTTTTTGCGAAACGGTTTTCCGTCGCTCATTGAGTTTTGGGAAGGACTATGAAGGGGTTTCTCTAAATAGTAGAATTTGAAATAAGAAAATCCGGCAGTAGTCCCTTGTGGTGGCCGGGTTAGAATAGTCCCATTGCCTTCCCGTGGCTGTCGTAATTGGCAACTAAGGGAATAAAAGGTTGTAGTACTGTTTGGCGATGGGCTTGCAACCTGTCACTAATACGCTGGTAAACATCTTAGCCTAATTGGGATTGTTCATAATTTTACAATTTTACTAAAACTATTTTGAGGAATAGGGTTTTACAGCCGTTCTGCATTATTAAGTTTATAAAATATTTATCTATTTCGCATATTTCGACTAAAGTATATTTAACCTTTGTTTGACTTTCGTTTTCGGCTTGAAGCCCTCCTAGGTTTATCTTACGGGTTACGCGAAAACCGCTTGAAATAGTATGTTTTAATGCACAATAACAATCACTTTTTATCATTAAATATCATTTGATTGTTGTTATTTACTAGAAAATGCCATTCCAAATTTGAAATAATCATGTCATCCATAAAACATCTGCTAAATAAATAAGGATATTAAAACAAAACTATTGGGTGAAATACAAAGTTAACGAAATTGGTCTCTTAAAATTACCTGTTCTTTCGAATTAGAATGTAAAACCGTGACTTATTTTTTTTGGTCTATGGCTTGTGCTTTAATGTGGTTACTGAATTATCATTTTTTGAGTTGTTGGAAATTCTGTAGCTCTGCCTACGCCATTAAATGATTTTGAAATAAAGGCGTGAGGTTTATGTATGTATGTATGCTTTTGTTCTATTTGTTTAAATTATCCGTAATTTCTGTATAACCTTCCGTGTTTTCACCAAGCGGTCCCAACGGAAGACCAGCGTTGTCTTCACAGCCAGCACAAGCTGAGTTGGGGCCGTTTTGCAACACTACCACTATCTGTCGTTTCTTTACCTTTCTTTTAAATGTAATATTAATGTGACTGTTTTATATAAATGTATTTCTCTGGTTTAATTAATTACTAGTTTTTCAACATTAATATTTAAAGGCAAACCATTCTTATTTTATTTTTTTTATAAATCAAAATGGCTGCCTTCGCAAACTTCTTCAGCACACAGTGTTGGATGTACAGGGCCATACGTCATTGTCCAAGCGATGATGACAATGGAGGATTTTGTGTAAAGGTTTTTTTCAAATATGGAAAGGGTTCTTTTCAAGAATATAATTCGAGACAAGGCAATTCAAAAGAGAACCAAAGATATTGATTTAGCTAGCGTAGCATTAATAGAGGACCTCAAAATTTCTGCACACGAGTTTTTGTTAAAAAAACATAATCAGCATCATCATCATGTCAGCCGAAAGACGTCCACTGCTGGACATAGGCTTCCCCCAAGGCTTTCCACTCAGACCGGACTTGTGTTTTTCAAAATATGTAAACAAATCAGTACTGTTTGACACATAACCTCAAAACAAACGAGTTTTAGTTAAAAAAAGAAACATAATATATTCAATAGTTATTTAATAGTTATATAAAAGTATACAATCAAACGTGTACATAATTAAATACCTCACGTGATGTCCAAAAGTACGTGATTACGGTGTCGTAATGGTAAAAAGTCCGTTTGTTTTTTTTTACATATTTTGTCATTTCTATTGATTCCGAATTTATCTAGGAAGTACTCATTAAAGATAAAGATACACGTCATTTATTCAGCAAGTAGGCCGCACGGGCACTTTTACACGTCAAGAATTTACCAGCGCTTGCCAAGAGGAGACTTCTGCTGAGAACAAACGCCGCAAGAAACTCAGCAGTCAGTCATTTTTTAAACATATTTCAAATAACAATGGCACTACTTAGTCTAAGCATTATTTAAAGCTATAAATATTAAATTAAATATAATATCAAATAACATGAGTAGTTCAGCAGGACATGCCAAAAATCTTGGGAGAGAGATAGAGGGACAGAAAAAAACAGCCACTTGTGTACAAAAGACGGTGCAAGACGACCAAATAAAAGTTTCGATATGTTTTCCTACATCAACGGTGTCCCCTTTATTATGTGTACAGCTTAGTTTGGGAGTAAGCCAATTTATGTGAAAAATCCAATGATATTTAAATGAGATTCCATTTATCATCAATGGTGGCCTGTGCGCTCGTATGCCATAACTAACCACAAAAAAAATTGGATACTTCTAATATTATACGGGTGACTTAAAATGAGTCAAAGAAACTTGTCAAAACAGTTGTTATTCCATATAAACAAACGTAACTTTCCAAGATGATTAGGCGTTCGAATTAAAAAACCTAAAAGTCATTCAAAACAGGACTCGCCAACCCAAGGAATCCCATTTAAATTATCCCTCATCCCAAACTCGGAGCAAACTTGCAAAAGCCAACAAAGAAAACATTCTGAGAGCGACCTAATTAAAACATCTTTGTAATTATTACCGAGTCATTAATAAGCAGATAGCTTATTCTTTACTTAGATTGCTGAGTTCGTCGATGAGTAAGTCGGGATACCAAAATTATTTGACTTCTGTATTTAGGTATCTGGACTGTATTTCGTTGTATTGCATGGACTGGAGGTCCGTGGAATTAAATTAAAATGCCGGAGTCTTCTTTTGCATGTAATTCACTGGGATCGCCGATTTCAGAGAGAGAGAGGGGTTACAAACTTTTTTACTTATCTAAAATACTGTGATGGTAGAGTTACCACAAACACAGTAATAGTGATATTTTCAGGTAAGGTCAGGAACACCAATCTGATAAAACTAGGTAGAAATATATTTAGAGACAATTAATAAAATATACATGAGCTAATCTTGAGTAGAAATGTGACTTGCATCTTTTTGAAAATTCAAGTCTTGTAAAGACATTTAAAAAACTTATCATCTACAGCTACAAACATAAAAAGAACAATTTTTCTTTTTTCGTCGAGTTCCGGTCAAAACTTTTTGTAAAGGTAAAGAATAATACTGCTGCAAAGAATGTTCCCCAAATGAGTTTCTTTTTTCTGCGTATTCCCTAGATTCAATGTTAAATTACCATCTTCGTCTCGAGTTTTATCAAACCTTGAAAGCCTGTTTGTAAGATGACGGCGAAAGGTCAAGATAAGGTAAATAAATGGTACGAAAGGTACAGAAAAAGTAGGAAAGGGTTGAGTTAAGTGTCTAGGTATTTTCCGAGTAAATGAAATCTCGACGAGTTTATTCGTATAAGTTTCTTAAGAGCTGTAATAACGAATGTACATATGTTGTTGAAATAGTTGAGTACAGGTTGACAGAATTTGGGACTACATTACGGTATTATGAGAATGCCCTGTGCAACAAAGGCATTCATAATTATAATGCTTTAGTCTTGCATTTTTATGGGTGTAAATGAAAATTCGGAAGACGAGCTGTAGGTAGGCCTCCAACAAGATGGAGTGACGACCTCGTAAGGATCGCGAGAGCGCGGTGGATGCGAAAAGCACAAGATTGGTCTGAGTGGAGAGCCTTGGGGGAGACCTATGTACAGCAGTGGACGTCTTTCGGCTGATATGGTGATGATGATGATGATGAAATAAAAATTCATAATTATTAATTTTGTGAGAGATTATCGTAGCATTTACCGTATAAATATTCTTTAACCTATTCCGCGACGAGAACTGCGACCAAAGAAAGTAAGTGGAGATTTATGTAAGTATTTATTCATCGTAAACCGTGTACAAAAGATGGAATATAGTGAATGATGAAGAATCACCAATCGTGCACATGAAAATTCATGATTTTGGCCTCTAAAATAGTTGGAAAAGTCGAAATAAGCACATGCGGTCGTCCGGACGCCGGGCAGGCTTGGATCCGCGCGTAATTAGATCAGCAATAGCTCGGGTGCAGCGGTTTGCAGCGTCATTACTTATTCGCACTGCCAAGGAGTGGAATGCTCTCCCTGAGTATGTATTCACAAAATCGTATAGTTTAGTTTAGTTTATTTATTTGTTAATGTAATATTACAATATTAGTTGCATTGCATGTCAAAAAATACGAAATTACATTGAGATCGTCAAAACATAAATATTAATAATCAAAGAATAGAATACAATAATAATTAAAATAAATTAAAACAATAAAAGTTAAACATCTAATAATGGTCATTCGTCCGATGTCAAAATATGTACAATGAGTAATAAATGTCAACAAAATAATAAATTTAAATTTCCATTTTCATATATTCATCCACGGGGTATAACGGATTATTCAATAAAAGGTTTCTCAGCTGATGTTTAAATGCTTCGTCGGATTGTAAATTTTTAAGTTTGGCGGGTAGACGCTCGTAGTACGTGGGACCGATGACACGCGGGTTCTTACCCGCAAGTGCCATGCGACGGGGAACTGTTCTCAAACGCCCGGTGTGGCGGAGCTCCTTGCCAGGAATATTCACGCGTGCAAAAGAGGAAATATTATTTCTTACAAACATTATTATCAATTGGACCTATATATATATATATATATATATATATATATATATATATATATATAACCTTGGTGTTTTGCAAGAAACAAGTAAATAGGCCTTTTTTCTAGATAAGCGTTTACCAATCTCAACTAAATAGTCACTAAGCATCAGATGAGTTTGAGGTCAAAACCATTTTGGATATAAAATAAATTAAAAATAACTAAATGAAGAGCTAGCCTTAAAAACCCAACTGCATTTTTTTATCGATCTAACTACGTTAATAATTGACATTTTGCCATTGTTGTTATTTAAAATTTAACAGTTTAGGTATCCTGTGTCACCCGGGATGGTGAAAGGATTCTAACGATATTACACACATCTAAATTGACTCAGGCGTTTAAAAGTTATGGTGGAATAAAGAACCGTACATACATACATGAACACTGAAACCATTACACTCCCTTTTTTTGGGCACTCGTGTAAAAAACACGTAAATATTATAATACGCTCTCAGAATACATTATCATTCGTTGACAACTTGAAATGAGAATTGTTTAAGAGGACTATTTAACTTAAATTGTATTCGAGATTATCCAAGTCCAGATAAACGCTTACAACTAAACTATTACACAGATAATAATAATTCAAATTCAAATTCAAATTCAAAATTCTTTATTTTCTTTAAATACATAGTACTTATAAAATAGGGGATGGAGTTTCCTAGTAAGCAATAATTAATAATTATTAATAATTATTATTATGACTATTGGTTGTTGTGCAAGTACTTAATATTTATACCATGAAGTTGTGATTCCCCCTATACAATATCAAATGGAGGTCCTGAAAATGTAGCATAGAATTTAGTAGCCATAAGTTAATTTGAATATAGCCGATGGAAACCCGGTCCAGTTATAGGCGGTTATTTCGGGGATTTACGAGAAATGAGCCCGCTATCTGCCAGATAGCTTACACAGCTCTGCTGCTAAATGATTAGCTGGCCTGGCTAGAGCCACGCACGTTTTGTAATTAGGTAAAACGATCACTCTGCATATGCTGCACTGCTTGGTACGGCTCATATATTAATTGATAGGAAATATCTATGTATAGAATCGCTTTATCATGATAGATGAGAAAAGATTGGGGCAATATAAGGAAATCTACTATATTAACAATATTGTTTATTTTAAACATTTTAGAATGAACCTTTTTTAATACCGTAACACAACGAGCAACCAATATAAATATATATTATAAAGAAAAGATTGCATGAAGCTACTAGTTTGGCAAAATTTACTAGTTTAAATGTGTTTTTTAATTAATTCCAATTATATAACTTAAAAACAGAAGGAACTAAGGATTGGCCTACAAAATGTCATTGTGTTACAGTTATAATATTAATGTGGCTGAGAGTTCCAGTTTTATTACTATATTTATACCTAATAGTATCACGAGTTACGTCCATTCAAATATTCGCAGACTGAAGCACTTTTATAGCTCTTAAAGAAGTACTGTAGGAAATCTAAACGTTACTTAAACCCTAGATGTCGCAGTATTTATAGGTAGTGATAAAACTGCGCTTACACGCCGTCACATTCTAGGAAACGGCAAAGTTAGAAGCTCATACGAAACTAAATCAATGTTCAAAAGTTGTATCTTAAAAACTTCACTAGATAAGTAATTAAATATTTACTATAACGTTCATTATAAAATCAAATTAGTCCTGCGTTTTATAAGTAAGAAACATTAAATCTTATAACCTTTGCCCTCTCTAGTTTCTAATAACGAATTATTCAGTTTTATTTTATTTAACGAAAAATTTCAAAGGCATTCCAGTCCAACAGTCGTTAATGATATATTTCTTGGAAACATTAATCTTTTTATTCGGTAAATTGAAACATTGGCTTGACAAATCATCGTATAATAATATTGAATTTTTCCACTGAACAAATCAAATAGCCGACAAATTGCTAGAAAAACAATATTCTAACTAATATTGGCTTATCACGCATCCTATATTGACAAAACTGAATCAACAACAGACCTAATTCGCAGGGCCCATCAAAGTTCGCGACTGTATTACCGCGCGAACTTGCGACTATAAAGGGGCTAATAGGCGATAGGACATGAGTTATACCGGCCGGGCAAATTGCCGGGCGATTTGACGGCAATTTGCCGTTATTAGACCGTCTTCTGTTGCCGTAAATTTACCGGTTACCCGGTATTGTTAAGATGATGAGGTTGTTTAAAACTGAAGGTTAGTCGCGAGGGCGGTGTTTTATTGAAATTGAACAAAATAACGCAAATACTATGACACGGTGGGATAGAAGTTTTATAATTCTTCTCTTGATCTGGCTACAGAGCTGGTATGCCTAGATCGCTATGCGACCAGATCGCTTTGCGTCCAAATCTCAAAAGGACTGCTGGCTAAATGACCAAAATTCGACAGTGCCCCGCATGGCGTGACTCATATTCCTGTGTAATATGCCCTTCGAGCTTTTTATGTTACCTAACGAACCTAACACAAACGAAGGGGGCATTTTACAACTCAGACTTTTTGAGATGAAGACGCAAAGTACTCTGGTCGTATTGGGACCGAGTATAAAAATCCGGGGTCATGTTATTTTATCATTATTTTTAATCAACAATCAAACACAAATGAGCAGGTGGGCTACCAGATGGAACGCGGTCACTGTCGCCAATGGGCTCCAGCAATACCAGGGGCTCAGAAAAATTGCATCCTTTTAATAAACACTAATTTAGGCTACGTGTAAAGGAGGGCAGGTCAAAGAAACTGGTGTAAAACGATGTTCATCCTCATTTTTTAAGGTACGAAGGACACCTTTGGAAAAAAATGACAGTCGCTTTGGATGTGGTGGCAGTCTCGTGGTGCAGTGGTAAAATGAGACCACTTTGGGCCTGTTCTCAACAATACTTAAGAGAAAAATATGTATCGCGGTTGGAACAGCGCCCTCGTGTTCGTATTAAAGGAGAAACATACGATAAATGTGTGTGAAAAGCACAAGACCGGTCTGAGTGGAGCCTTGGGGGAGGCCTATGTCCAGCAGTGGACGTCTTTCGGCTGACATGATGATGATGATGATACGATAAATAATATATGGAATCGTGAGTGCGTCCCTACAGTCTAGTCTCTGTGCCAATGCTGTTGCACGCCTATAATTGGTGCACAAGCGGGAATGTGACTTCTTTTTCCGCTAATGTATAATCTAGTAATAAATAAATACAGTAAAAGTACAGTGAAAAAGTAAAGACATATCAGGGGACAATGTCACACCAATTGACCTAGTCCCAAACTAAGCTCTAGCCTTGTATTATGGGTACTAAACAACAATATAAATACTTATATAGAGAAATATATACTTAAATACACAGAAAACATCCATGACTCATGAGGAAATACTCGTGCTCATCACACAAATATCTTCCCATACTGGGATTTGAACCCAGGACCGCAAGCCTCATAGGCAGGGTCACTACCAACTAGGCCAGCGCGTCGTCAAGTGAAAACGATTCGAAAAAGACGCGTATGCGTGATTAAAAATTAGTTCGAGCATTTATGCATACATCTGATTTACATAGCTTTCCTAAAACAGGATATTCCGGCGCCTAGGCTAAGTAATTAATACCTAGTTAGGATTTATCCGGTTACAAATGGCCACAGCCTAATATCAGCCACATCGAAATCCTCCGTAGGGGAATTATAGCACAATTATCATGGTTATCGGAGCAGCCGTTCGCAATTTGTGCAAATTATTACTTCGATATTAAATTCCTCGCCGTGGGATCGTGATTTTAGTTTATATGCAAACATTGGTAATGTTATTAATTTGACTAATGATAGAAAACTATTTGTTTATTTCAAAAGTGTCGACAGTTATTCAATTATTAGTATGAATTATTACTGGTAGAGGATACCATTAGGCATTAAGTTCACCTTTTGTAATCAAATGTCAAATAAAGATAAAGATAAAGATACGTTTATTCGCAACAATAGAATATTACATCACATAAATCCAAAAAAGAACAAGACAGAGAAATTGTTGCGAAACGGTCCCAACTCAGCATTCTCTAGCCGTAAAGCCAGCACTGATCTTCCGTTGGAACCACTTGGTGAAGAAATGGAAAGTGACACACTTAAAAAAAAACAACATGAATTAAGAAACGTACCAAAAATTTGCATCCAGTTATTACTGGCAACACCAAGGAAACAAAACAAAAAAGAACTATAGTCTATGGCTGAGTCAAAAGTAAACAAAGCAATAGGTCACGTACGTGACAATACTAACAATTATGAACAAAAATGGTAAACTTAGTAGAAATAAGGTAAATGTATTGTTGGTTCTACATTTAGAAAAACTACACCACTGTGTGAAATTACAATCAAACACCCTACAAATAATTAAACACATTCAAAACTACTTTAAAAACAGGTACCTAATAAACGCATGCAATTACCTGAGCTATAATATCGGTCGCTTTGCTTCTTATACAGATCTCCCAATCCAGATTCCATATCGTAGATAAACACCCAGCATAATAACTATTAGCCCCAGCCCTTCCATTGCTCTCTGTGTGACTATGAACCTTATTTGCAGAGCTATTGTACAAGACCACATCTCAATGCTGTAGGTCATCGCTGACAACACAAAGATCAAAGTCCTTAGTAGCAGTTGGTGAGCCAAATTGCTCGTGGAACTGATGGCTGTTAGGGCAATTAGGTTCTAGAGTATAAGCCTCCCACAAGGTGGATCAACGGTTTTGCTTCTGGCTCCACTACTATTATTGGGAAGCTGATGCAAGTAGCAGAAAACTGAACAATGTGGCGATCGGGAAAGGACTGCGTATAGCAGGGCAAAAGTCTTGTCATGAACCATGCTAAAAACTATCCTTATAAAAGCAGTCTATTTGAAATGAAATAACGACCAAATTGGTCAATCCGTTTTGGCGTTACATACCAGATAGACATCCATATAATCAAATAAATAGATACCAGAGACCAAACCGCCCCTCTTTTCATTCAGAGGTTAAAATTAAAAATTACCATGATTGAATTCACGTGTTGTGACACGACGACCCTATCTGAGTCATCTGTCCTTCTCACAAATATAAGTTGGACGATGTAGAAGTGTTTGATAGTGTAGTTGAGTGGTGTAACGACGACTTTAGGTTGTTTGAGACAAGAGGTTTCTCCTTGCAACACTAAGCTTGTGTAGCCGGCCTTAAAAGTCACGATAGTTAGATAGGAGCCGTTTGTCTCTTTCTCTAGATTTTAGGAATTTGTGAAACCAGCTTAAAATTCGAGACGACATTCTCAGAGTAGTTTGTCCTTTTCTTTAGTCGTAATAAAAAGGTACTTAGCTAATCCAAGGAGGTAGATGATAGAGGTTTAAAAATAGAAAAATAAATAATTTTAAATATTGCAGCAAGGGATTCGAAACGTAAACAATCTAGGAGGAATCGGCAGATGATTCTAGACCAGCTTTAATGTAGGAGGCAGTCAGTAAAAGGAGATAAATCTAGACCAGCTTGGAAGTAGGAGGCAGTCAGTAAAGCCCTAACAAGAACCCTAAATTTATTACAATCTGTAATTTCTATAAAAGTCCGTAATATGTTCGAGTGTTAGATAATAAAAGTGAAGTATTGAAATTTAGTAACCTAGACTTGGTTACTGTCCGAGGTAATCTAGAACTCTGATAAGAGTTGAACCCTAACGTAAGTGTTTAAACAAAATGTCTAGGAAAGTCTCCAGAGCTTCGGAGCAACGTCTTCACAAATATATTAATAAAATTTATTCTCAGAATTGTTCTTCGGCCCGAGCTTCGGGAAGGACTTCGTCTTCTTAACAAAATTATACTACAAATAAAATGTTTTATTTTATTTCTAATCAACATTCGTTGCAGCTTCCACACTTTAAAACTTTGATGTGACTTATTTATACTATGTGATAATACTTATTTCTTCCACATCTGATACTCTTGTTGTTCACCCGATTGTAGTGCGTGACCTCCCAGTGCCATACCCGATTACCAATTTACTATTAACATAGAAAGTCCTAAGGTTGATGATTCTTCGAGTGGAGAGTTCTTAAGCACCGAATTATGCTTCGGAGTCCTGATGTAGACCAAGGTCTCGCTGGACGTTGCCTCTGAGTTCCTTCACAGACTCCACGGAGTCTAGCATATCTTGCTCTAGTCTAAAACCTGGACTGAATCTTATAAAACCTTCTCATCTTATGGGATAGATAGTGAAAGAGGCGGATGAGAGCCCAAATTTAGGGAATAGCACTTGGAGATTCGTGCTAGGATCTGGAAGCAGGAATGGAATCCAAAGACTTCCTAGATCAGCTACTTCAGCATCTTTCATGACCTTCATTTCATGAATTTGTTTATTCTGTAAAAATCCCGCTAAGAGAGTCTTACGTAAATTCATATTTTATTTAAAGATGTAGGATAGGCTCTCTGTTTAGGGATCCCTCTTGTCCCCTAGTAGACATAGACTTGACTAACTTGCTGACTTTACCGAGGTAGATCATTCTTTTGCTTTCTTTAGAATCAATGTGCTAGAGTGCCGCCCCGTCAGGAGACGAAGCACATAGGATGTGGCGGTGGAGGTGCCACATCTCCTTTTCGAAGGGCACACTTAACTCATTACATTGCTAATCATTAGAACTTAGGTTACCTATGGGTACAACGTAGACCTACCAATTTTACTATACGATCTCGCAGGCCTTTGGATTCATTTGGAGAGACTAGATTTCTTGATTGGAAGATGTGTACCAGACTAGATAGACAGGTTCAGGTTAGGCTCGTGACGTTTCGGTTTAGTTTAGATTAGGCTGTATGTTACAATTTGGTGCCGTGACCAGGATTTGGTGTAACGATCGCAAATGTTACAATTTGGTGCCGTGAGTCCAGGATATCAGGATCACATCGCGTGATCAATTACGCCAAATTCTCTTAAAACGGTACCATCTTTTATCAGGAAATCTAGTCACTAAGGTGTCTATAGTTAGACACCAATTTGTTGCTGTGTAAAAGATATGATTAGCATGTGTAGATTATGTAGTTTGATAATGTAAAGTGTCACATGGAAATTTTAATATAGAGTTTTTTAAGGATGCTACACACTGTGTACTGAAACGTTTAAAATTTACTTTGACTTTTTTTAAATGTCTTTTTTTCTCTTGCCTATCATAAGTATATATTATAAACATACATAACACACCTACCTGAAGTGCCTAGGATAATATCTGAGGTTTATCAGTCATGGTCAACTCTTGATTGGAAGGTTACTTTGCTAGGGCAACCTTGCCGACTTTCTAGAGGTAACTGAAAGATCAGAGTTTGGCTACACTACTCACCACAATACTCAAACTATAACTATAAGGCAAAAGAAAACAAGGTGAAAATTACTTCAAAAACCAATAATTACAGAACGGTTAATATACTTAGTGTGCGGTGACCTTTAAATTAAAGTACAGTCGAAAACAAATAAAAGGTAAGTCAAGTATGAATCAGAGTGCGAATGAAAAATAGCAACTTAGATTAATGTCGTAAAACTAGCTCGTTATTATTTTATTTAAAAAAAAAGGGTATTTGAATTTTCACAATGATTTGAATAATTTTGCCATCGTAATATTTATTACATGTAAATATAACATAATTGAAAGTTTAAATTTTCACGATGATTTGAATAATTTCGTTATAGTAATTTTTATTACATTAAAATATAACATAATTTAAAGTATAGACATATTATCTAGAATAATAAACAACATCACGAATAGATCTAACAAAATAACTTGGTGGAATAATTGATATAATTTGAATGTGACTGTACATTGAAAATATAATAATGTCATGAAAATAAATTAACAAACACTGCAGAATGACATAATTATATAATTATTCTAGAACATTTTAATTTTTTACGACAATTTGTAAGATGGTTCTCGTTCAAGTATTCTAATTTTACAGTGAAAGTGAAGAGAGAGATGTTTGAATCTTCATTCACTCACTCACTCACTCACATCCCTCTAATTACATTTATTCTTTAAATCACTATATTATGCGAGAGTGAGAAAAATATATCTCACTTTTCACTCTTACTTAATACCATTCCTGTTATTCAGAAAATATGTCTATGGTACGAAACGTTAAACTTCATCTATGGTAACGTAGATGACATAAAAGAAATAAAAAATGTCAGAATTGACAGATCGGGTTATAAACAAAAATACTTTATAAATAAAGACTAGGATATTTAAATACTAATTAAACAAAATATGTAATTGTTAATAAACTTGTTACAGTTAATTTATTATAAAATATAAGTGCGTAGACAAATTTATTGAGAAAAACCAACGAACTCAAGAGGAACTAGAACAATCAGCATTGTTAAATAGTTAATATACCAAGATGCCACCAAAGAAACGAGTACAACGTTCAGTGGAAAAACCAGAAGACGTAGAAAGTCCTCCGCAACCTAAGCGAAGAAGGTTCAAGGCAAACCCGCAACCAAGACAATTTGAAATGGGTTTGTTCTGTCGAATGTTACAGAGAACAGTCGGGTCGTTAACCTCTAAAATTAACGAACTAAGTGAAGACGTGAAAAATACAAAGAAGACCTTGAGTTCTTTAACCAAGGGAAATATTAATGAAGAGGAACTGTCTTCCTGTGTGAACCAGGGGAACAATGAACTACCAAAACAAATTATGGATTCGGAACAAACTGACAGTTCAAACAATTATGAAATTCAGAAAGAGAAGACCCTGGATCGAGAGGAATATAAGAGTGTGATATACAACGTGAGAAATTTGAATATAGAAAAACCTAAATATGGAGGAAATTCCAAAAGTCTAGAATACCATCCGGTAACCTTTCTGGAAGACCTGGACAGTTATATGAATAAATCGCCGTGCTCAAATAATAAACCCGAACTTATACAAGAGTGTTTAATAGGAGATTCACGCGACTGGGCCCGAATCTATAAGGATAGATGGGAAGATGTTGAAGATTTTAAAAGGGATTTTCTGGCGACATATTGGGGAGAATGTGAACAAAATAGACTACGAAGGAACATTGTGCAAGGAACCTGGGAGAGAAGCAAGACTCCCTCAATGTTGAATTACTTTTTACGATTGGTGGGAAAAGCTAAAATGCTGACCTATAAGATCCCGGAGAGACAATTAGTAGCAGACTTAATTAAACATTTTCCAAGGTATTTACAACAAACTTGGGTTACAGCTAGAAAGGATACCATAATAGAAACAGCAGAATTCCTTAGAACTATGGATGACATCAATCGTCAGGAACAACATACAAGTTTTCCGAAACAAACTAGCCAATTTGAGAAGAAGAAAAATGACTACCAACAAGAATATCGTACTTGGCGAAGACCAGAAGGAGTTCAGAAGAGAGGAGAGGCGAGTACTCAAGAAGTATCAGCTATGGAAGAAATTAATCTAGAAGAAAATTTAAACTACTAGAAGACAATGACGTCCCCGAATCAGCTTGAACTTTTTTTTTAATTAAAGAAATAATAGCGACTATTCTGGCTGCTTCCTACAAGTCTAAGGACTATTTTGTTATTTATTTACATGGATTTAGTTATAATTATAATAATGTATATTTTTTAATTTATTAATTAATGTTTTTCCTTCCTTTTGGCTTTACAGTTGAAATTTAGAATTTGATCTTTACTTTATTCTTATTTAATAAAAAAAAAGGAAATGGACTTATCTATTTATTTTATAATTGTTTCGGCTATAAAATCTTGAAATTAAATCAAAATGAAGGGAAATATTGTTGATAATTGATGTTTAATGATAACGAATTTGTTATTTTATAAAAGGAAAATGATTGTAAATAGATTATAAAAAGAAATGTATAACAAAATATCTTAATAAAAATTAAAAAAAAAAAAGTTGGGCAACGGGAAAGGAGCATTTATATTTATTATCAGGCAACTTCTTATATTTTGAGTGATATAAAAAAACTAATTAACAATAATTAACAATAAGAGTAAGCCTGATAAATATGAATGAAGGGGAGTGTTGGAGTCCTTTAAAAAAAAAAAAATTTTTTTAAATATAATAAACTATTACAAATATTAATGATTAATTTTATTATAATTTCCTACTGTATAAGATTAGAATCTGCTTTTTATTCAATTGACTTGGCGACCGAGGTAGATTACAATGTATATATTTATTTATTTATCCTATTTAATATATATATTTATTATATCTACATATTTATTTGCTATTATTATTTTAATCTTCTGTATCTTTAATACGTTGTACGTTTAGCCATCCGTTGTTTTTATTCTTCTCTCAATCGCTCAAAGGTTAACTGAAGAGATCCCTTATAGGAATAAGTTCGCCTTTGTACAGGACTTTTTGTTTCTGTTTATTTTTGATTTGTTATTTTCTGTTTGTACAATAAAGAGTTTACATACATACATACATACATTATAGACTTCTCAAAAGCTTAGTTGGTTTGGGATATTATTGTAAAGATGTAAAGTCTAGTAATTGGGAGGTTGCATCATATTGAAATAAAAGAATAAATAAAGTCGTATAAATGGGGGGTTGCTAATTAGAATATTATAGTAGTTATATATAATTTAAATGTGTATCGCTAATGTTACAGATAAAGGAACCCTTACTAAGAGAGCAGTCAATGTAACAGTACAAAGGAGTGGATGTTTATCAAACGCCTAGATTTCGAGCCGTTCCAGATGGCAGTCTACCTTAGAAGTCTACGCGCCTGGATCAGAAGCCGTTCCAGATGGCAGTCTACCTTAGAAGACTACGCGCCTGGATCAGAAGCCGTTCCAGATGGCAGATTACCTTAGAAGACTACACGCCTGGATCAGAAGCCGTTCCGTTGTGTCCCACCATGGAAGCAGTGAACTTAGAAGCATTTACGAAGGAGGGAGAAGACATCACGTCTGGATGCAAAGTCGAACCGGATGGCAGTTTACCAGGACGTTCAGCTAAATAAATTCTTTACGAGTCGAGTAGGAATAATAAACAATACGAACGATGACTCCAGTTATACTTCGAAATAATTACAGTATCGTTATAGTAAACACCATTTTAGATTAGAGAAGTGTAAGAATGGACTGAATGAAGATTAAAGGATAGACTTGTTAGTTAACCAAGGCTGTAGAGTCATTTCAGGACCATTTTGGCTATTAATATTTATTCCCACAACAGGGAAAACTCTTTCCAGGATGGTCTGGTAGTTTGCTTAGGATAGCGTAAAAGAGTTTTGAAAAGTGTATGTAAAGAGAAGAATGGGGAAGGGGGGCAAATCTCTTTGGTTAAATGAAGCGAAAGATATTTTGAATAGATGAAAGTTATAGGAAATGTTAGTCCTAAGTGAATTATTGGACTCATCAGTTAGAGTTCCTTTTTATTTTTAGTTACCTCTAATACTTCGTTATAAAGTACATTGGCTTCCCTGTAGAGTAGGAGCTAGGTTAAGTCAGCAGACAGAATGCAAGTTTAAATTGCCTCTACAGTAGAGCCAAACTACACAAGAAGCTAAACCTTAACCCGGCAACTATACATGCTCCAAAGGTCAGCTAGTTGAGGCTGGAGTAAGATGATCAATTCGGGATGGGAAAAATTATAGGCTGTTAACGTCTCAGCTATTAAAGGCAACTGGTTTTGGGGAGGGGGTTCTTATCGTTATGCTTCGGCTTGAGCAAAGTAAGCCATATTCGTAGACCGAGCAACGTGGTCGCAGAATTGGGGTACCAGCGATAAGATCATGTCCTTCTGACTGATTTGGCCTCACAACCCAAGTTCCTTCTACAGAGATCAGGTGTTCCTTGCGAAGGATGGTTTCAGTTTATATTTGGAACATCAACTGGTTGATAGTCTGATTCTGGAGTCAACTTCTGCCCATTTGGTTAAAAACACATACATCAAAACCCCAAGCTCGATAAAAAAAAAAAGAGCTTCGTTTTGGAAAATTTAACTAGAGGAGAACTTTAAATAAAAAGTTGTCTAAATTGAATTTTGGGGTTATGAAGATTTGATCAGTGACCAACTAAGTTGATTACTGGCTCAATTCTTCAGGGGGTTGGGATGCTTAGGATCAACAATGACTTTTTTTTGGATATGTGTCAAGTATTCGTTAACTCAATTGTTCTTCTTTTAATCTTCATGAGGTCGATGGAATAATTAGTATTAGCTAATTCAATTTGTTCTTCTTTTAGTCATGAGACCGTTTGGTTGATTGACTTGTACTTTAGTCACTATTTGTTCCTTGCTTTCATGTTGTTCATTTCTTAGAAATTCATTAAATTTTAGATTGCCTCTTGAGAGAAGATCGAGGTTGTGAAGACCCAATTCGGATCTCAACACAGTTGTTCTCCTGCTTGATTCTTCAGGGGGTTGGCTGTGACACGACGACCTTATCTGAGTCGTCTGTCCTTCTTATTCATTTCTTAGAAATTCATTAAATTTTAGATTGCCTCTTTATATTTGAGAGAAGATCGAGGTTGTGAAGACCCAATTCGGATCTCAACACAGTTGTTCTCCTGCTTGATTCTTCAGGGGGTTGGCTGTGACACGACGACCCTATCTGAGTCATCTGTCCTTCTCACAAATATAAGTTGGACGATGTAGAAGTGTTTGATAGTGTAGTTGAGTGGTGTAACGACGACTTTAGGTTGTTTGAGACAAGAGGTTTCTCCTTGCAACACTAAGCTTGTGTAGCCGGCCTTAAAAGTCACGATAGTTAGATAGGAGCCGTTTGTCTCTTTCTCTAGATTTTAGGAATTTGTGAAACCAGCTTAAAATTCGAGACGACATTCTCAGAGTAGTTTGTCCTTTTCTTTAGTCGTAATAAAAAGGTACTTAGCTAATCCAAGGAGGTAGATGATAGAGGTTTAAAAATAGAAAAATAAATAATTTTAAATATTGCAGCAAGGGATTCGAAACGTAAACAATCTAGGAGGAATCGGCAGATGATTCTAGACCAGCTTTAATGTAGGAGGCAGTCAGTAAAAGGAGATAAATCTAGACCAGCTTGGAAGTAGGAGGCAGTCAGTAAAGCCCTAACAAGAACCCTAAATTTATTACAATCTGTAATTTCTATAAAAGTCCGTAATATGTTCGAGTGTTAGATAATAAAAGTGAAGTATTGAAATTTAGTAACCTAGACTTGGTTACTGTCCGAGGTAATCTAGAACTCTGATAAGAGTTGAACCCTAACGTAAGTGTTTAAACAAAATGTCTAGGAAAGTCTCCAGAGCTTCGGAGCAACGTCTTCACAAATATATTAATAAAATTTATTCTCAGAATTGTTCTTCGGCCCGAGCTTCGGGAAGGACTTCGTCTTCTTAACAAAATTATACTACAAATAAAATGTTTTATTTTATTTCTAATCAACATTCGTTGCAGCTTCCACACTTTAAAACTTTGATGTGACTTATTTATACTATGTGATAATACTTATTTCTTCCACATCTGATACTCTTGTTGTTCACCCGATTGTAGTGCGTGACCTCCCAGTGCCATACCCGATTACCAATTTACTATTAACATAGAAAGTCCTAAGGTTGATGATTCTTCGAGTGGAGAGTTCTTAAGCACCGAATTATGCTTCGGAGTCCTGATGTAGACCAAGGTCTCGCTGGACGTTGCCTCTGAGTTCCTTCACAGACTCCACGGAGTCTAGCATATCTTGCTCTAGTCTAAAACCTGGACTGAATCTTATAAAACCTTCTCATCTTATGGGATAGATAGTGAAAGAGGCGGATGAGAGCCCAAATTTAGGGAATAGCACTTGGAGATTCGTGCTAGGATCTGGAAGCAGGAATGGAATCCAAAGACTTCCTAGATCAGCTACTTCAGCATCTTTCATGACCTTCATTTCATGAATTTGTTTATTCTGTAAAAATCCCGCTAAGAGAGTCTTACGTAAATTCATATTTTATTTAAAGATGTAGGATAGGCTCTCTGTTTAGGGATCCCTCTTGTCCCCTAGTAGACATAGACTTGACTAACTTGCTGACTTTACCGAGGTAGATCATTCTTTTGCTTTCTTTAGAATCAATGTGCTAGAGTGCCGCCCCGTCAGGAGACGAAGCACATAGGATGTGGCGGTGGAGGTGCCACATCTCCTTTTCGAAGGGCACACTTAACTCATTACATTGCTAATCATTAGAACTTAGGTTACCTATGGGTACAACGTAGACCTACCAATTTTACTATACGATCTCGCAGGCCTTTGGATTCATTTGGAGAGACTAGATTTCTTGATTGGAAGATGTGTACCAGACTAGATAGACAGGTTCAGGTTAGGCTCGTGACGTTTCGGTTTAGTTTAGATTAGGCTGTATGTTACAGTGTGATATTGCACCGGTCTCACCTTCTAGACACGCATATGACCTTTGACTATATTCAATAGACCTTCACCTTCACCGCCAAATAGATATAGTTCTGTCTGTAAACTTACCAAGTATAAGCGACTATTAAACGGAACCAATTCCTGGTAATACGGCTGCCACGACAATGAGGAATGGCCTCATTTGCAATTCAACTAGGCCAGAATTGGTTCAGTTGTACAACCTTAAGACGATTGTTCGTCCTTGCTCATGTAGGTGTTTTACAATTAATTCATGGGACGTGGTTATTAGATTATTAGTAAACAGCGTGTATTTACTTTGCTGTCTTCTTCTTTTTACTTTTATCAACAAGTCACCACCCATTGCTGAATGAAGGTTTTCTATAAAGAACTTCCATGATTGTTTGAGGAGATAATTATTAGCCTCAAAACGCAATGCTGCTGGCCATCGCGGGTTGGCGAGCCTAATCTTTCTTAGTTTATTTATTTGTCACGGCTTGTAGCAGCCTTAATTGCCTCTTACAAAAAGTAGGAGGATACTGCTGCATCAGTGTATTGTGTTCCTGTGATGCAGGGCCAAAATACTGAGACGTACTTACTTTGATGTACGTTAATCGCTCACTTTTAAATTCGAATCATCATCAGAACATTATTAAAATGTAAGTTTTATAGACCAAAAATGTTAATGTTCGACACAAGCATTTTTTGAAGTCATGATTTGCTCATGCATCTGCGTCGAGAGTTGACAGAACAACCAAACTATACAGCGGAAACTCTTTTGCCTCCTTATGATTCTGTCATCAGATCACAATAATGCGGTAATTGTATTTACATATTTATTGATATTTTAGCTCATTCCGTTATCGAAAAACAATGTTTTGAATTGACCTGCAAAATTGAAAAAAACATACAAGCAGGCAAACCAGTTTGTAAAACCAATTCCTTAAATAACTAAAAAAAAAGAAATACAAAGTAAAGGAAGTTTTTACAGCATGTGTTAATATTTTAGAACACAAAATTTTATATTGTAACTCTATGTTCCTACCAATTTATGAAATTAACCGTTTGATTTAACTCGGAACTTAGTTAAAAAGCTTCCATTCGCAGTCAATATTGAGTTACAGCTGAAAGGAACGAAAATGGCTGGTGAAAAAACGGCAACATTTTCGTTTCGGAAATATTGGCTGAACTCTTGTAACATTTTAGAATTTTTACGTTCAATATGTTCCTGTAAAGCATTTATTTTTTCTTTTTGGGCCTCTATTCGACAATTTATTTATCATTTTTGTTTCGATTTCGAAACTATAATATCGTTGACATAAAAACTGTTTTTTTTTCAACTCGCGTTTCAAAGCGCGTTTCAAAGCGCTAATGTTGATATCACTGAAAACAATTATCTAATGAGTGTAACCATGGTAATAACAGTTCTTTAATCATTATTATGTACCTGACAGTTAAATATGTAAAAATATGTCAACTCAACATTCCAACAATGTGATTAGGATATTTTAACCAGATGAAGTAAACCACACGTGTATCCTTTCCCGAATCCAAACTATCTGCATAAATACCAAATTTCATTCAATGTGGTTCAGTGGTTAACAGGGGAGAAAATCATAAATCGGCCGCTATCAAAAGCAATGACAATACGATAACTTGTCAAAAGCATTACAATATGGTTTCGCTGAGTAGAATATTGGGAGCCCCAGGATTATTTTTTCATACGTAACATTAGTCTAATTTTATTGTTACCAACCTAACTTAACAGGCCTCTTTACAAATTCCTTAACCTGGTGAAAATGTGCGGTTTACCTCGTGTGTAAAGTGTTTGTTTTTGAGTAAGTAACGTTAACGCATGCTCGAGAAGATTTGTATAGTGACTGGAACTGGGCCCCCGTGTCCGTGTTTAGTACTTTTGTATTGTCATTGAGAAGAAATATATGTATTCTAGGATAAATATATGAAAGCACTAGCTTCTGCCCGCGACTTCGTCCACGTAGATTTCGATTATGGTAATTTCCTCGGGAACTTTTTAATTTTTTGGGATAAAAAGTAGCCTATGTGTTAATCCAGAGTATAACCTATCTTTATTCTGAATTTCATCCAAATCTATCAAGCCGTTGCAGCGTGAAGAAGTAACAAACACACACACAAATTTTCACATTTATAATATTAGTAGTATAGTATAGTATTACTTTGATTTAGTGTTTTGTTCTACGTCGTATAGATTTCGTTAAAGTAATCACGCTTTTTAAAGCAGGAAGATATTCAAAGGCTATTTATTAGATTGTTTTTTTTTTATATTTATGTTTTTAAACCGAAGGTGCCTGAGCTTAACCGCCTCAATAAAATTGTTCCTTGTTTATATCGTTATTTCACTATGGTATGGTTTACAACGGCCGCTTTATTGTTAAAGTAATAAAATCTCATAACATTTACAATATGACAACCAATAGGGCAAAGGACAACTTAAAATAAAGATGTAGGACATAATAATGAGATCGAACTTAATACTTATGTTTCGATCACTCAAGAACGAAATAAACAGGTAGAACAGTTACAAAATATACCAGGAATAAACTGCGGGTCTCGAACGGTTTGGCGGCGGGGATGCGGTTTGCCCGCGGGTCGATTCGAGATTGTATATTCAATTTCCTTACGAGCGGGGGCTGACATATTTGTGTATGGTAGAACGTTGACGTTTGAGATATGAGGTATCGCTGCTTAACGTAGGTACGAGTATTTTCACAGAAACATTATAAAATGCGAAAGTGAGTTACTCTTTTACGCTAGGCTTTGGATGAAATAATAGATAACGAAACGAGTTTGGCTCACAGCTAGTTCATATCTGGGATTATTGATATTTCCCTAGAGAAAAGTTATAAATAGGTGTCTTTATAATAATGAATCAGCAACAAATCATCTTAAATAAGTTTTAACCAGCCGTTGTTTGTTTGGGTGGGGAGAAGACAACCAGTAAAATAAACAGCATTTAACCATCTCATCTTAGTCCTCAAGGTTGGCAACGTATTTGGAGTCTTCGGATGGCAATCTTGAGATTGTAGTCTTGAGAATTCAATCGTTTACTTACCATTACCAATATGTAGCCTGTGTCCTGTACCTTATGATTGCTATAACAAATCTTTTACAATTTGTATACGTACAGTGAAGAAAAATGATTCCTAGACCACTTGACTTTGGACTATGTCACAGAGACACTGTAAATCAAATCATCAGAAGTCTCTTACGTTTTGATTGATTACGTCACTTTGATATAGTCCAAAGTGGTCAAGGAATCATTTTCCTTTACTGTATCTGCGCATAAACACCGGCCACTCGATAATATTATATGAAAATGGAAGTTTTTGAACACGCATGTTTGTAAAGATGAAGATGCAAGTGTTTTTAATTGCAAGTCTCTTGTTGATGGTGAACTCATATTAAAGTATACAAAACCTTCTTAATTATAAATACCACTTAAAAAGACTGCTGGATGGTGTCATGTAAAGGAACTTATCCTTATTTTGTGAACTAGAATTCGACAACGTATGTTTTGCAATCTTGCATCTAGATCTAGTTGTTATGTAAGGCATGCTCAAGAATTCCTCAGACATGATTAAAAAATACAACTCCAATAAGTTGACTGTAACTTTTACGTCATCAATTTTATTTCATGATGGCGTCAGTGCCCATCCAACTTTTTGCGTCGCAACCTTGTTAATCCTTTATGAATATGCGAGCACTTCGTAAAACTTTTAGAGCAGAAATTCAATTAAAATAATTATTACCGTCGAATTCGTTATATCTGGTAAAAATATTTTTTTAAATTGGTTCTGGTTGTAGTTATTAGTTAAATAATTCTCTTTACGTACATTAATGTGGAGTATTTTATATTATATATTATTAAAACTGTTTTAGAGTTCCGTAACCAAAGGGTAAAAACGGAACCCTATTACTAAGACTGACCTTATTGCTGTCCGTTCGTCCATCTGCCCGTCTGTCCGTATGTCTGTCTCCAGGCTATATCTTACGAACCGTGATAGCTAGACATTTGAAATTTTCAAAGAAGATATACAATATCATCATTACTGTTGCCGCTATAACAACAAATACAAACAGACTAAAATTCATATAATGGTACGGAAACCTTTGCACACGAGTTCGACTCGCACTTGGCAAACGAGCAGACAGGCCTTCTAATGGTAAAATGGATCTCTGACCCATTGACATTGGCATTTGGAAGCCTATAATTACTAAACCTATTCACGTTGCCGACCCCGCAGACTAAGATGGAATGCCTCTATGTTGGCAATTTCACCAGTTGTCTTATCCCCATACAAGAACACAAAGATTAACATACACTCACGCCTTCATTCGCAGAGTGGGGTAGGCAGAGCTAAAGAATTACCAACAACTCTTTAAACTTGTTGATAATTCTGTAGCTAACCACAATTTACACAAGTAGGCTAAGATGTTTAGAACACGACAATGTTAATACTCCTGCTGGGTGGCAGGTTAAAGAATAAGATTGATGTAGCGTTCCGAAAGGACCCTGCACAAGGTCCTACTATCACTAAAAAACTCGCCTAAATACCTATATATTACGTTACAGGTTACAGTGGACTATTCTCGGCATTTCAACGACTTAATTATGCGCCTTTTTTGCGTGCTAGGTTGCTTGCCAACCCAGTTCTATCAGGGAGCCTAGCAGACCCTTTATTTTGCAGAAGGCTTCTTAGAGAACTCGGTGTTCCAAAGTGACGTGCCAGGTATGTTCCATGATGACATGGGCTGCTGTTTTCTCTGCCGTCATACAGACTCCGCACAGGGGTCCGTCTGTAACGGGAACAACGAAAAATCCCAATTACTTTTTTCCAAAATTTCATTTCTCCGTAAGCTGTTATGCTGAAGCTATTTAGATTAAATGCATAATTCGCTAGGTTACGTTTGAATTTTAAGCGTCAAAATACAGTCTACCCGTCTATAACACCCAAATTTCAACATGGGTTCGTTAGACAAGAGATGACCAGTCATGGCTCCAGTTCCAATATTTGACATTATATTTGTAAGAAAACTACAAAGGATAGTAAATGATGGTGTTCAAAAAATCTTAGCCTTGATAGCTGTAGTCTTTGAAGCATGTGTAGAATATAATACAAGTTGAGTTATCCAATGCACTTCATGACGTTTTATTGCTAGTTACAATAAAATGACAGTATAAGTGGCAAGGAATGATTTGCACTAAAAATAAACAAAATTACAATTGCTGGGTTTAATTCTACTAATATCTGTCTTTTTCTTAATTTTAAATGCGGTCTTGAATTCAAACAACAGAATACGGTAACTATTTAAGTTTCCGAATTCCCTGTATTGGCTATTAGAATCATATAAAGGAGAATAGAAGGGGATTGTAAGAAAAATAACTCTCATTGACTTAGTAAAACGCATTGGAGAAACAATACAAGTTCGTTCTGTATCTCCTTGTGCTACTCCGTTCGAGCTAGCCAATTTGTACTGGAAACTAGTTATTCGGTTTACGTGGTTCTACTGCCAGTTCAACTAGATTCTGAAAGCTAGGTAACATAATTATGTGATCTAGTTTTGATTCCTTATAGGGTTTTTACACGTGAAAAATACAATGTTTTTCTAGGATTTTCTCCCGACGGTATAAAGAGTTCCTTCTGACACGGTATAAACGTGCAGTTTGTTTTGGAATATACATACTCGTAAATACAAGAGTCGCTTGTACTTTAAGAATAATTACAACTTACATAAAAACGTCACCGTACTATAATATTATGTATACGAAAGTTGTGTGTGTGTGTGTGTGTGTGTGTGTGTGTGTGTGTGTGTATGTGTGTGTGAGTGTGTTACTCTTGCACTGGATATACAACACAACACATTAGACTACTTTTTATCCCGGATTTTTCCCGAGGGAATAGCGATAATCGAAATGTAAGCGGATGAAGTCACGGGCTTCTGCACTGCTAGTCAAGATATATAAATAAAATATTTAAATTACGCATGAGCCGATAAAGCAAACTTCTTTGCCAGACGTCCTAGCTCAGTTAAACTTCTCAACTTTAGGTTTATAATGAGGTCGAATCGGATCGTGTTTTCCAAAATTAAATATCGGGGCTCTATGTAACTTGGTAAAACTATATTGCCTATGGCAGGTTTTCGTATTGTTAACGATACAATAGCTCTATTGTTTCGGCAGTAATGGCAGAGTTAAAAACAATAGTGAAACACGTTAAAAGCATAATTGTTTTACCAGTTGAACTGAGGGCGTGTACACCTGAATGAAAAACGTCAAACTCTACGTCCTGTCAACGTCTTGTGTGGCTAATATCAAGGTTAACGTTTATAACTTTAAGCTTACAGATATTTTTGGAGAACACAATTCAAATTAGCGAATTTGATTGTAAGACGCGCGCTTCAGTTTAACTTACCTGGGATGATTTAAAAAAATTGACTTTTTTTACTAACTAGAGTGTGCGAATGTAATGTATAAATTGTTTCCCGTTATTCCTTTTTCCCGTTTGGGGCTAACTTTCTAATTTTTTTTTCTTATTTCACCCCCAGAAATATTACTAAGCCCCGTTATCTAACGCTCAGTTTGGGGGCAAGTGATGGGGCGATTTCGATAATCTGAATCGATAAAAAATTAATTTGATTTAATCAATCACTATCATATCAAAAGATTTGATTCATACTTAACAGAGTTCTTCGAAAGTGATTTTTTAAATCATTATGAAAGTATTGATTTATTTTATTTTATTATGATTGTATGTTTCATATTTAATCAACAATATTTTTTTCCAAATGATATAAAGTCAAACTTCGTTGCCTGTTTGGAGAAATCTATAACAAAATTGAAAATTACAGATTTAACATGCAAAAACTGTAGTTTTTAGCGTACCGTACCCAAAGAGTAATTTATAATATTTTTTATTGACATTAAATACTGTTATCAATTTGAACTTCCCTAGACGAATTTTATTTTGACGATTAACTATTTATAAGTAAATATGAATTAACCGATGATGTGAATTAACATCACTATTTTAGCGTACCCCCAAACTGACCGTTAGATAACGGGTTCTAAGCATACTTACACACTTCAAGTTTTTAGGTCCAGAAGTTAACGGTGTGCTTTGTTTGTCGGTCAATATTCATTCAGTGACAGAGAGATACGAAGTATAATAATATTTGCGCTGACCTTATAACCCGCCCACAATAATAATATAATTATAAAGTACCGTAAGCACAGCAATACCGAGAAATGACTGACCGAGACACACTAGTACTAGTTAGACGAATTTGACGTCAAATTTACGATTTGAGGACACGTCGTGTAGCCTACTTGGTAGTGATCCTGACTACAAAGCTAAAGATTTCGGGTTGAATGAGTCCTGAGTCTTGAAATTATGTTTATCGTTGTCTAGTACCCATAGTACAAGCCCAGAGCTTAGTTTGGGAATAGGGAAATTTGTGTGAGGTTGTCCCTAATATATTTGTTTATCTAACAACCTATCGGTTTATTCGTCTGCGCTGTGAAGCTGGTTTCTCCGCTAAGTAAACGTGCCCTCGGCCTGTCGGGATCCGACGCCGGCTTACGTCAGCTTACTTCTATTATTTTTTGACTCGCTACTTTATGCAAAACATTCCAGCTAAGATTCGCTCCAAAGAGGATTGGTGGGAATTTGCCACTTTGTGAGATTCTGTTTAGGTGTCAATTATTTGAGTTTCTTTTAATGCTGCTAATTTGTTAGAGGAATTACAAAATAGTAAATTTAATGCATGTTTTATTTTCCTAAATGTTAAAAATAAATCACACTCTTTTTGATATACGAAACTTAAAAACATTTTTTTATTTTTATCTGCTTTTAGTCTCTAGTTATTGATGTCTTTAAGAGTAAATCATTCTCTTCATCCTTAGCTTTACTTTCCACGTGGTGGTCAGAAGCTAATAAAGTAGGTATTACCTTATCTAAAAATAAACAGTCTGACTGTAAAATTTCTTGAGGGACTTTTTCTTATCATTGATCTCCTCGTGAGTAGCATCGGTAGACTCAGAATTGGTAAAGTGCTTACAGAGCCTACTTGGAGAAGGTTTTAATTATTTATATTTAATTAATCGTTTATTGAACTTTAAAAAAAAACCTACCGATTAAGATTTAAATTCGAAATTTAAATAAGTTTACTGGACCTTTAGTATTTATTACCTAATAAACAACAATGGGAGTCCATTATTTACTTTTAAACAAGACCTAGACCAATCTAGAGCGAGGAATAACCCATTTAGGTGCAACAAACGTATCGCTCAGCGTATGTTAGTCCGTGGCTGAAACACTAAATCTCCAGGAGATCTAACCTTAATAGTATTCGGACCATGGATTCTGTGATTTAGTGCAATTGCTCGGTAAATCATGCTGGGACGTAAATAACCGGTGATCATTCTGGACGGTGAGCGGTTGATTGTTGTTGTCGATGATCAAATTGATCAATGGCTGAGATGAACTAGGTGAAATATAGCAGTTTTGAAACTGGCTGTTGTTTGTGGTGAGTATTTTTGGAAAATATTTAGATTGGTAAATGGTTGTTTAGAAAAATATTGAATGTACTTTTCAGCTGTAATGACATTAAAATAGTTCTGTGGTAATTTTGTGTTTTTAGTTAAAGTAAATATTTTTTAATTAAGTTTTTATTTCTAGATCAAGATCTAGTGTGAAGTGAATATCATCATCATCATCATCATATCCACCGCTGACATATACCTATATGCCTTCCTTAAAGAACTCGAACATGATCTTTTTTTTGGTGTTTCTTGTACGCTAATTGAATATTTTTATTAAGTAATGTAACTAGCATTTTTTTTCTTAATAGGTATTATTTTGCCAATAAAATAAATGCGAAACGTCGAAAGGCAATCTTATTACATCTCAGATTCCCATTAAACTAACACACAAAATGATGTGGCCTCCACACTCACGAGATTTAACCATTTCGTTAATCACCAAGAGCTATTAAAAGTCCGTCCTCTTATTCCTGAATCGGACGTCAATCTCTATAAAACGTCGTCCACACTCGCGTTAGCACATTAATTTAACCGTATAAAGCCCAATATGCATCAAAATACATCCATTCCATCAATGGAATCTACATCTTTTCCAAAGGAAATAAGGTTGAATTCCTCTGGCTTTTAAACTTCAAATGCCATCAGAAAAGTCACCTTATGGTTTTGACAATTAGGTTTATGTTCTATTGATTAGTTTTGTCAGACAGTGGGCCTTTGCTAGGAGCAACGGGCAGTCATCAATCTCTATCGAGGACGAGGCGATTGACAGCGCTTGCGCAATGAATACAAATGAACTGCCGTGTGGGACAGGCGTTAGAGGAATTTGTGAAGCTGCCCTTACTAATAAGGGAGTAATGTGGCAAGTGTCAGGGTCATCAGGTGATAGTCAAAGCCTGGATAGGTAAGAAGATTCCAGTTTGGCCCCTTTCAAGAGATCGAACTGATGGAATATGAACTTAAAATTAAACATAACTAGGAATGAAATAACCGATTAATTACTTTTCGTTTCGTTCTTAGGGTTGGCAACTCAAGTACAGTCTGGCATCAGTTGGCCTGTGGGCTATTTTGACTTCTCTATGTTACAAAGCCCCAGTTTTGTTTGTTAATATTTATATCACCCCTGTACACATTGGGCCAATGCGTTGGGCCACGGTATTGGGCCAACGTGTAATGGACTACTTGGCTGCGCTATTGCATTGTAATGTTCGTAGTTGGCGACCAACGCTGGCCGGCCAACCGGCTGGTGTCGGTTTTTCGTGCACAAATCAAAGAAGCTATTATGAAAGCGCTAATTCAGAATAATCAATACGCCAATGTGAAAACGTGAATCTATAGTTTAGCACACTACCTTGACCCAACGCAACCAATGGGTACAGCGGCCATTAGTTTATTTAAATAGTTTTAAAGTTACCCTTTCCAGCCCTTAAAAAATACTTGAAAAGGTCGTTAATGTCTAAAGCGTATTATAGAGTCGAGGACTATCTAACAGACCAAAATGCATGGCCTACACCCGAAACTTAGTCAATGATAATTTGTTCAAATGCAATAGCTTTATCCTGCTTTTTCTTGTTTAGGGTACACCGTTGATGCAGGAAAACATATCGAAACTTTTAGGTGGTCATTTTGCACCATCTCATATACACATAAGTAGATGATTCTATTTTTTCTTTTTCTCTCCTTATCTCTCCCGTAAGACTATTGGCATGTTTTCCTGCTGAACTATGCATGTTATTTGATATTATATTTTATTAGACCACTATTAGATGTTTTACTTTTATTGTTTTAATTTATGAATTATTATTGTATTCTATTCTTTGATTATTAATATTTATGTTTTGACGATCTCAATGTAATTTCGTATTTTTTGACATGCAATGCAACTAATATTGTAATATTACATTGACAAATAAATAAACTAAACTAAACTAAACTATTTAATATTTGTAGCTTTATATAATGCTAGACTAAGTAGTACCATTGTAATATGAATTATATGTCTAAAAAATTACTGACAGCTGAGTTTCTGCGGCGTTTTTTCTCAGCAGTGGTCTCCTCTTGGGAAGTGCTGGTACTGGTACGTCGGCGTATATTTCGATTGCGATATTTCCTTGGGAACTTAAAAAAATACTGCGATAAAAAATATCGTACGTCCTTTTTATTCCAGGACCTCACTTATAATTTTTACTAAGTTTAATCACGATCTATTTAGTGGTTGAAGCGTGATGGAGTATCAAACTTCTCATTTATAATATAAGTAAGATCCAACAATGTTCCCTTCTAGAGACAAAATGTCAGAGTAAATTATATTATTACAGCAAATTGGGATCGGTGCGGTATTTACAGTAAAAACAAGTCTCTTGATGGATTGATTTGATAATATTTGACTAAACTGAAGTTATTTTTTGTTATTTCTATAGGTAAAAGTATACAAATAATTACAGTTGAGTTGAGATTATTAAGACGCGTTTATCTAAGGTCGGTGACTGAATTCGCTCGAATGATTCGTTATGAAAATAATATAAAAAAACCTTTTACATCGAATAGGAGCGGCCAAACCGGATACTGTAAACGTGCTTTTAATTCTGATTAAAGGCGCATTTAAAACAAGTAACTTGAAATTGCTAGAAAAGTTTTCTTTGAACGGTAATAAAAACAGACAATTGTTTTTGTATTTTCTTGCTAAAAAACTCCGTATATAGCTTGTGACTTGACCCGTCAGAATCGTCCTGAAGGAGCGGAATCTCTTTAAGGGAATTAGTGGCCAATACCAATAATGCGACTTCAGCAATATTCAAAGTCAAAGTTGGGGCTTGATCGAGGTCTAGGGTCTCTGGTTTAAAAGTTCAGTTTTTGTTTTATTTGTAGTTTTCTCTTTATCAAAAGAGACTATGAAAGGTTATTTTTACGATTAATAGTTGAATATCGTTCCAGGGAAATATAAACAATTCTGTTACAAGTATTAAATTAGAGCATTTAAAAAAATGGGTATAGTATGTGTATGATTATTTCTTTCTTTGACCGTAAAATGTCCTGTGAAGTGGTTTTGTTTTATAGTTTCAACTAATTTACGTTTCAAAGTAGATATAATTAAAACTAATCGGTCGCATCTCTACAAGGGAAATTGAGGACATACTGGCTTGACTCCTTATAATTTTGTACTGTAGTTTGTTTCATTATAATTTATAAACATATATTTTTTTAATGTATATTATATGTATATCTTTCATGTGTGTATTTATTTATTTAGTTTTTGTTTTTATATATCTCTTTGTTATTATTTATTCTAAAAAAGGTCTACATAAATTATGTTCACGCAGTTTCTGTAAACTTTGTGTTTGTACTTGTGTGTACTCGTTGCCACATTCTACTTTTCTTATTTTCCTCAATTACCCAAAGGTTAGCTGGAAGAGATCCCTTAAACGTTACTTTTTTGAAAATATTGTAGTTTAATTTCTGTTTTGTGTACAATAAGGATTTTACATTCATACATACATACATACTAACGGTAGCGCTTTGTTGTACATAATTATTTATATTTAGTCCAAATATATTCATAATCATTTCTAGTCATACAGTGTTTTTGAGTGAAACGGTTTTATTCAGGATTTTTGTAAGTAAGAATAAGTTAGGTTAGGTTTGTTTTTTTTTGAAGTTGTTGTTTGTTTTTCACAATTATGTGAGCCAAATATGGACCCCAAACCGATAAAATTCAATAACAATTATTTTACTAATTTAATGGACGGTTTTCCTAATTATTATCTTTCCTAATACAATTATAAAACACTTGTTTATTAAACAACGGTATTAAAAAGCCACCCGTTTAAATACTGTTGAGGAAAGCTCCCGCGTAATGGAAGAGGTCAATCGACTTACATAATGGCCGACCTTTAGAATTATAACACTCTTGTGTGCCAAGATATCCAAATTGAGTCCATTTTGTTCAGAAAATAGAAAGTCAGGATTCGATTCTATGTAATACTTGATGTGTTAGGTTTTTGTCTGTATGTTTTAAATACACACCCACACACATACATACATACACGAACATGACACGTTTCTTGAGATTTGTATTCTTTTTTTTGTTTAATTTTGTTCTGTCCTTTATTTTCCAATAAAATACTCAAGTATTCAGACAGTTTTTATAATATATAAAAACCAGAACCACAATAATTTGAAAGTTTATTTACAATTTCAGATAAATTCAACAAAACTACTTCTAATTCGAATGTTTAATCGAAGTTTAGATATTATTCAAGACTTTCACTAGAAATATTAGTGAACCACTATTCTCCCAGGCTACGGCATTGAACTCAACGAGTTTAAAGTGAAAACAATATTCATAAATATGTGTACACTTTAGTACCTTGTCACTTTAACACTGTGATAATTCATAATGTTATTATAAAAAAAATAACATGATATTAAAAAGACAAGGTACTAAAGTGTACATATATTTTTATGAACTTGTCTGTACCTGTACTACATTATGAATAACGAGGAACCCTAAAATACTTCTAAATCGGCTAAATGCGAGTCAAGCATGAATTTAGGGGTCCGTGCCTTGATAAACGTAACAGTAGCGACATACTCAATCCCCATTGGGACATACAGTAAAAGTCAAATCGAGATTTAGGCGTAAATCCAGGTTATAAAGTTAAACTTGGGTAATTGGTGTTCTACCCGTTAACTTAATATTTATAAAAAATGTTCTTAGCGACAGCAAGAGAATAAAGTATGCGCTCATAATTTTTATAATTTTTATAATTAAGTTTTCTCATATAAGTGAATTTATGTAAATTGTTTTGAGAAATAAATGTCTTTAAACCGAACTTGAGGATCTTTTTTCTGCAAATTGCCCTTAGCCTTGTAAATATTGTATGATGTTATTGCATCCAAATGGAAATTAACAAGGGAAGTTACTAATTTGAAGACCTCCAGTAAAAAAAAACATGAATATATTTTAAATGTTCTAAAAAACAACAAAAAAAAACACCACCATATCCCAGAAATAAACCAAACATTAAAAGATGCATGTGCATTTTTTTAATAAATTATATTCAACAAGCAAAGTCGTCGTATAAAGCTAGTATTCCACCCCATTTTTTCCGCTCCCGAGGGAAGGTGTTAGGGGAGGGTCTTACCCTTTTTAAGCACTCATTTTACGACCGATTCCAATTCGCAATTTTTCGGCGTTGACTTAGCCAGCCGTAATATTGGCCTTCTTTAAACCTGTTTTTTTTAAGCTTATAAGATAATAGAAGGTTCTTTTTGGGGTCGTAAGCGTAAAGGTCGATTTTTTGTTCTTTAGTTGGAGGTTTTTTATAGGTACATGTACATCATCATCATTATCAGCCGCAAGACGTCCACTGCTGGACGAAAGCCTTCCCCAAGGTTTTCCACAACGATCGGTCCTCTGCTGCTGTCATCCAGCGGTTTCCCGCGACCTTTATCAGATCGGCAGTCCACCTTGTGGAAGGTCTGCCAACACTTCATCTCCCGGTTCGCGGTCGCCACTCTAGAACTTTCCGCTCCAACGGCCATCAGTTCTACGAGCAATATGCCCCGCCCACTGCCACTTACGGTTTGCAATCCGGTGAGCTATATCGGTTACTTTAGTTCTCCTGCGAATCACAAACACATACACATATACAAAGGACATGTACAAAGTGTGGTATCTATCAGCTTTTTTATGGTTCCGTAGTCAAACTAGGAACCCTTATTAGTTTCGCCTTGTCCGTCCGTCCGTCCGCAGCCTAGCGCAGAGACTCTTGATAGTAGAAAGCTGTAATTTGGCATGAATATACATATTAGTCACGTCAAAAAAGGTTTTTTTTTTTCTTTTTTTTAGTATATCCCCTACACGTAACGTGGTGATTTATTTTCTCGTCTACCCTATAGTGTGGGGTGTCGTTGGATAGGTATTTCAATAATATTACGTTACAACAAACAATTTTCGATTAGAGGATCTGTTTATGAAATATTTAGCGTTATACCGCTAATTTTTTTAGAGTCTAGGTGTTCCTGCGACAGTAGACTTAATTAGTTCTTGAGTTACAAACGGTTTAAATTTTTATACCTACCGAAAACTTATTTACGGTGTTGGTAAACCGACCGTGACCTATGTCGATGTATGGGGATAAAAGTTTTCCAACGGCAAAGTTAAGTTTGTCGCGAGGTCTAAATTGTTTGTAGTAACAGCTTCAGCACCCTACACTGAGCATGGTCCGATATGCTCTTGCCCGGTTTTTACGTCATGAAGATGGGCAAACGAGCACACAGGCCACCTGATGGTAAATGGGATCTGTGACCCATAACCTGTGCATTCTCAAGACTATAATCTAAACATTGCAACCCTAAGACCGCTAATGCATTGCCAACCCTGAGGTCTAAGATGGAATGCCTCTATTTTGGATCACAAGAATGCGAACACTTATAAAGTTAAGTATAAGATAGTGTAGCAGTGTTACCACCACATAGAGGCATTCCATCTTAGTCCTCAGGGTTGGCAACGCATTTGCAGTCTTATGCTAATGTCTATGGGTCACAGTTTCCACTTACCATCAGGTGGCCTGTGTCCTCGGTTGCCTTCTCTTATTATATTTATTTATTATATTTGTATTTGAAGTACAAAGTACTACAGTAAAACACATAAGGCTAAGTTAAATACATGTTTGCAATAGGAGATTATATGCCGCTTTCAAAGACGTCTGTCTTATTGTATTGCTATAGCTAAAAAAGTGACAGCATCAACTTGAATCAAGCATGAAATTTAATTGACGTCTCTTCTTGCGGCGGTAAGAGCTGATCTGGTAATGGAGCTGTTAAAGTATAAATTGTACGTACATACATACAATCACGCCTATATCCCTTAGAGATAGGGAACAACCACTCCCTTCCACTTTTTACGGTCCAGATAAACTTCCATCGCTTCCTCATCACTCTTAAGTATCTTCATACAATGCGTCGGTTCAGGGTACTCCTGAGCTGGCCTTGTCTAAATAAATACGTCTGATTTGACCGTGGAACGTTCCCCGTGGCCTTCCCCTTCCAACACTCCGATTTAGTCCATTCTCGCCACATGACCAAACCACTTCAGGAGAACTTTATTATCCTTCTTACTATAATATAGGTCACTCAAAGGGCGATGGAAAGAGCTATGCTGGGTGTCTCCTTGTGAGATCGAATCAGGAATGAGGAGATTCGCAGGAGAACTAAAGTAACCGATATAGCTCACCGGATTGCAAACCTTAAGTGGCAGTGGGCGGGGCATATTGCTCGTAGAACTGATGGCCGTTGGAGCGGAAAGTTCTAGAGTGGCGACCGCGAACCGGGAGACGAAGTGTTGACAGACCTTCCACAAGGTGGACTGACGATCTGATAAAGGTCGCGGGAAACCGCTGGATGACAGCAGCAGAGGACCGATCGTTGTGGAAAACCTTGGGGAAGGCCTTTGTCCAGCAGTGGACGTCTTGCGGCTGATAATGATGATGATGATGATGATGACTATAATATATCTTATTTTAAAACACAAGTTACGTTGTCTTATTACGAGTACACTGTTGCTAATCCTATCAAAAACTTAATTAATGAATTACTATAAACAACATTAAAATAATTAAAACCCGTTCATATTAAATTAAGATGTGAAAGATTTATTGGTATTACCATACCTATTGTACCGTTGTTTGAAGAAACATGAAAGAGAATCGCTAAAATTCCTTAAATATATATTTCTATGAAATGGATCTGTTCGAATCTCGCTTATTTTCGGGAGCAACGTACGTTAATATCATTATTATATTATTCTCGGAAGTAAACTTACACAGAATTGAATAGAACAAAACCGCTTTGTTCCGTTTGTCATCTGTTTTTTTCAAATGAGTGTATGCGTTGAATACATTATTTCTATTCTATTGTAATCAAAATGAGAATGTGGTTTCTGTTAAATAAAAGCGGTCGGTTACTTTTCACCAACAACTTATACAGTGTGTGGCCCAAAACCGGGGCGAAAAAATTAAATGGGGATTCTTTAGGACATTTCAATTAACTATCACAAGAATCTAATATTAGAAAGTCTATAATTTCGGAGAAAACAGCCTACAAAGTTAAAAATTGTAGGTAATGTATTTTCCCGTCGCGATATCGTCGCTTGGTCACTTGGTACGCGGTATGTCTGAGTACAGGGTGCCATTGACAATACGCGGTAGACTTAGGGGTGTTTGCATTACATTGAATTTGCAATAAAGTTTGTTAGAAAAAAACTGAAAGTTATGTTCTGATTTTAATTGGGTAAGACCATTATAATGTAATTACCGGTGATCTATAGAGCCCCTGTTTTTAATATTATCCCCGGTTTTGGGCCACACACTGTATATTATATCGTTGGTATTTTAAGAACCACGGGCCCTCGATTCTTCCCGCTGGTTTATTCCCCTCACGCACTCGCAATCGCAATCAGTTGTATTTTGACAGTCCGAAGGAGAGTCTCGATACAAAACGAAAACAATTGTTCAACTTTGAAGTCAATTGCGATTGCGAGTACGTTCCAAAACCTTCATTTTGATTTGCATTTCTTTTTTTACTTTTGTTTAGGCGGTTTATTTTGGTAACATTTTTGAATGCCACTTCTTTATTTTGTAACCGGCTGTTTTTTATGATAATGCGAAAACAATTAATTACTTGTTTTGTTAAGATTATACAATGGAGCTTTTTAAGCAGATGCCGTTGTTCTTGGGCAGCGGCGATTACTTTTCATAAAGTAATCAGTATGATCGTTTGCATGCCTCTCTTATAATAAATAATGTTTTATGGCGTTCAGTTCTGAATGTTTGAGTATATAATTATAATCGAATATATAAAAACACGTATAATAAAAAAAAAAAAAATTTAATGTTTTAATTTGTATTGTTACTTTTGTTATGGAAATGCTTTTAAATAAATCGGTTGAATGCAAATTAATTCCTAATAAAATATCTGTGTTAAGTATAAAATAAAAAAATTTTTTTTTTTAACAATTTAACTTTACAATATGAATATAGCGAGTATTTATTTACAAAAAAAAATGCCAGCTGAAAATAAAAGTTCAAAATTCAGTGAATCAGCAAAAAATATTTCAGCAAACTTCCTTTCTGGTTATTTTTTATTTCTGAACAGACAAACGTAAACGGTTTTTTTTTTCATTCAGTATTATACTTTTTTCACTGTATAAAACCCTAACTAACAATTTATAGCAAAATAAAAATTGTACACGACGTGTGCTTAAATAATGCATTTTACAAAAAGTGGCGTGTGCGCCTCAATTTTATTTCCAATCAATTGTAATGATGTGCCCACAAAGGACTTATAAAATGTTATACCTATAACTTTATGAATCATTTTATAACACGGCATTATTAAATCTAAATAATCTGACTAGGTATAGAACGCCAGGTGCATAGCAGACATAAAACTTTCACTTCATCTACATTCATCAACCTCTTTAGGCACATACGCCGGCTTTGAATGCTTTTTAATTGGCCTTTATTCAGTACATCGCGAATCTGATTACTGTATGTTCGTCTAGCGCGGCCTGACTCGGGGCCCACTTTTTTGTTTTTGTTTCTACATCCTATTTTAATCTACATTGTTCTCGAATCTGGATATACCATCCTAATTCCACAACTTTTCAGAGCTGCCATTTCAACAGAACAGAACAACAATGAAAACTGGATTAATGTTTCCTGTTTTCATTCTTGTTCTGCCATACATCAATGTTCCTGTCAATACTCCTTGAACAATTATGAAATGACTAGAGTCAAAAACGCATGGTGACTTAACTCGAACATATTTCGTGCTAATACAGTCTCTTTTCAGCCCAAGTAAGATGTAGAAAAACAATAAAATCGTATAAGTTTCAAGGAGCTTCCGTACGAGGTAACGGCAGTAGTGGGGCTTAAATAAAGCTCTCAAGGCTAAGTTGGTCCTGGCAAAGAGACGTAGTGTCAAGCGGCGGGGCTTACGGGAGAAGGGTGGTGCGCGGGATAGGATGTAGCGGGGGTTAACTTTATGTAGTTCCTACACACTATTTGTAAGTACTTGACTGAATGTAAACAGCCAGTCAATTCTGATTTGTCAAAATTCAACGTGTCAGTATTTTGTTTCTATTGGTTGATATCACCTTTACTAGACGCATGCTATTTTTTATGTTATATTTATGTGTGTTATTGTTGTAATAAATGTTTTTCTTTCTTGCAAAGAATGATGAGCAAATTGGCCTATATAACCTGTGCAAATCTTATATATACCACGTGAAAGCTAGTTACATAAGCTTCATTTGTAATACGGGAACAAACTACAAATACCCCGGAGAAGAGAGTTATCAGTCTTCAAATATTCACACACACACAACGTTTATTATTACATTAGCTGCGCCCCGCATGCGGTTCAATGCTATTACCAGTATATCCGACTCACGCTTGACCGTTTTTATTATTTACAACAATTACAGCAAATAGTGGGATCAATAAGCCTACATAAGTTAGAATTATAATGACGATTGGGCTGGGTTCCATACATCTTTGCCCACCATTCTTTGGCTTGCGATTGTCAGCTAGCTTATACAGGCTTCTCTTCATTCCGAAAAATTTGAAAGTTCCCAAGGGAATAACGATAATCATAAATCAACGAGGATGAAGTCGCGGGCAGAAGCAGGTAAGTAAGTACCTTTTATAAAATTGTACTTAAGCGTGTTTTGTGATTAAGATTTCATAGAGAACACTGCAACGTCACTCTTTTCATCGTTGAATAGTCTATGTTACTTCCGAAACAACCGAAATAACTGTTTCGATACGCTCGAGACAGCCAATAATATTTTAAAAATATTCTATTTCAATAATATGTGTCCTTGTTTAAGGAGACTCAAAATTGCCAATTTATGGCGTTTCGGAACGTATCAGCGTCGCGTAATCTGTCAAAAATGTACTTAAAGTTGCTGCTGTATCCAGGGCATCAATACAAAGAACAACGCTTTGTTATATTTTAGCGGATGGTATGATAACTTTTATTTTCCATTATCTTGTAGAAAAATATAGAATATAGTACTTACGTTATTTAGTTTTCCTATATACTCGTATTAATGACTTTAATTATTAATTTTAATGAACTCGTACAAAAAATATTATTAACAATAGTGTCATAATCACTTAGCAAGCTTCGTGGCCTAAACACGGTACTCGACTAAAAAGCTCTCTATTTTAACACGATTGTTAAAAATACTATAAATGTATTGTATCGACTTTCACCTCAAACTTTTGATCTTGACCTTCATGTAACTTTAACTGTGACCTATCTATTCTAAACCTTTCCTGACTTACACCAGGCGACGCTACAACCCGCGACGCGTGTCCCGCGACAAAATGCTCATTGAATTGCATAAGGCGGGATTACGCGCGTGTACCGCTGCCTTTATTTACCGCCTCTGGCAGAGCTCTACCGACTGCGGAGCGGTATGAATTTTACCGACTAGTTTATGATGCAATTTTTTTTTTATCTGGAACCGCACGAATGCTTTGCCATTTGTCAATTGGTGTTGTGTGCATGTGTAGGCACAGTCAAACAAATTCATTTCTAGGCCACTATTATGTTATCCGTTTGTTGTTAACTCAGCCGTCTTTATTTTTAAGTAAATAAGAGCTATCATAATTAAAAAAAATAAGATAACATGACAAAAGTGATATAGTTTTACCGAGTAGAATAGAGTCTTTGATTGATTACGAGTAAGTCACTTAGACAAAGTTACATAGTAGTACGTTTTATGTTACTGTACTTTGTAAAAACTACAGTAGCGATTTACGAATAATAGGTACGTTGACGTTATCTAAGCCCGAAAATAATGAAGAAATTAATAATCATTATGTAAAAGTCAACGCAGCTACTCTGTTTAGGCGCCTATGGTTTTTTAGGTCCGACACAACCTTACTCTTGCCCATACCTTGCCTTCAATTGAGTAAGTGATGTTAACGTAACGTCAATTTAGTAATAAAATATCTTAGCACGTTGACGTTGACGCGTAATGGACTGGAAAAGGTGAAGTATAATAATGTATGAAAATGTGAGTCTGTTTAATAAGTTCGTGTTACGAATAATAATGCTGTTAAATGTTAAGCACACGATTTCGAACAGTAAGGCGATTCGAAAAATCACTGACAAAACGAATTAAAAAGGTTCTAGCGCGAGCGACAGAAACGAGAAAAAAAGTTCAATATATTTTTTCCATCGAAAGCAATGTGTCTGATGCAGTTAGGAAATGTTACCGTATAAATTAAAACAATAACTAAATGTGTTGAATTCAATTGATTTGAAAACCAAGCATATAAAAACACCGCCATAAACGTATATCACTAAAGTCTGTAGTGTCATAAAAACGCATTTGTCACATACAAAATCTAATAAGGAATCGCCGCGTTGTCTAAAATATTGGAGCTTTACATTCGAAACGAGCAGCGGCTGATAAATGTCGAGCTTTTATTGAACTTTTCATTGTCATGAGAACGTATTTATTACCACACTATTATTTTTATGTAATGGCTGTTATACTTACGCCTTTTATAAGCGTAAGAGTGTTATAAAGTCGGTTAAAATTTGCATTTTAAATCCAAGCAATGCCAAGCATCAATGTTCATTATTGCAATTCTTTTCTTTATGAATAAAACAATATAGACTCTATTCTGCGCAGTAAAAAAAATATTAGTTTTAATATTTATGCTTTCTTATCGTTTTTAATTCTGCTACTATTACTGTAAAGTCAGGCGTAATTTCTGCTTTATTTCGTTTCATAAAAAATCCTGTTTCATTTACACGGCGACACAAAATCAGCTGGACTTTTGTATGCAGCAAAAATTACGCGACCAAAATTACACGACTCACAACTCAAAACATGACGCTTGTATGGCTTCACACTAACAAAGAATATTCGTTATATTGACGATATAATAATATTATGGCACAAACAATATTGTTTTACCGCAGAGAATAGAAAACCTGGTGAAATAAAAAGCATAAAGGCAATGCATTTGCAGTCTTAAAATTTCAGACTTAAGATTGGTAGTCTGCTGTAGTATTCATCAATCACTCAATCAGTGTGGGTGAACATTTTATACATATATACATACATACCTTCACGCCTGCCTCCCAAAGGGGTAGGCAGACACTATGGAAAGCCAGGTGCAGCGGTCCAAACATAACCTTCGCTTCCTCTACATTCATCAATCTCTTCATGCACGTACGTCAGTTTCGGGTGCTTTTGATTTGGCCCTCAATCAGCACATCGCGAATCTGATCACCGTACGTCCGTCTAAGACGTCCCCTGCCGACATCTCCGCTCACTCTCGCTCGCCACTTTTAACAAATATGTGCTCTTGGATAACTCGTTATTCCATAAAATCGTCTAATTCGACATAATAAACCATGCCAAATGACGAGCGATATGACATGGCACGCTGTTCAATATAACTAGGAAGAGCTCCGTCGTAAACTAAACCAACCGTTCGGGAAATTACGACCTCAGTTTAAACACAATCAAATCCGAAAAATTCACTAAATTTTCAGTAGGTATACAGCTTGCTTGACATAATAAAAAGTTTAACTATGGTTTTAAATTTTGCATTTTAATTTTTTATCTTTGATTTGAAATACAGCAGTTGCTACTTGCTTTTCAATATTAGTTTAAATTCCTTTATTAAGCTATTATAAGTAATTACACTCGGTTTTGTAATCAACTATTAAAAACGTGAAAGTGACTCTGTTAATGTCTGTTCTTTATACTTTTACGGTTAAATCGCTAAACCAATAGGGGGGCAAATAATACTTTTGATCCCGAAAATATTCATAGTTTACGATGTAATAGCGATAACGATAGCGATAGCGATAGCGATAGCGATAGCGATAGCGATAGCGATAGCGATAGCTAATGGTCTTGGTTGTGACGACGCATTTAGCCTAGATGTTAGTGAAGATGTTAGATGGCCTACGAAAAACCCGGTCCCGGGTTTGATTCCCAGTATGGGCAATAATTGATTTTTTATGTATTTGAGTTTGAATTTCTCTATACACTCGTAAGCAGGTATGTTTATCATTATCTAGTATTCATAAATACTAGCTCAGAGCTTAGTTTGAGGTTAGATTTATTTGTGAGAGATTGACCCCGATACTTTACTTTTTTATCTAATGATTCTATTTTTATTTTAAACGAAGCATTAATTGACGATTAACCATTGGCCAAATCACCTAAAATTATCCAAAGTCATTCCCGAAACGCAAAATATGCAATACCCTACTAATGACTTTATTCATTTCTTTTGTCATTAGCAAGGAATCCTCATTAAGGCTCCATGACTGGACGGAACCCGGAGATATTTATCTCCAGGATCGATTACGATTTTATTAGGGTTCCGTTACAAAAATAGATGGACGTGCCTGATAGGCCGCGAGAATGTGTAAGTCATCGTTCCTTTCTCACACAGGGTGTTCCTCGCCTAAGCCAAATTAACGGCAAGTAGGTACTTCAAAAACGGACGTGGGTAATTTAATTCAAAAAGGACGTGAGTAAAAACTAAACATTCAAATGTTTATTGAAAAACGACATAAATTAATATATTAAGTATAAAACAATAACTGAAAATAAAAAATATTTTAAATAAGACTAGATCTAATATTAAAAAAAAATAAAAATAAAAAATAAAAAATATATCTAAAAAAGGCCCTTGCAGCATTGATGCTGGCAGCATTTCCTCGTTGAATGGCTAAACCTATTCATAAACAATTAAAAGATTTTCCTGATTTTAAATATTTTAAATATATCGGGGTATTTGCGTATCACTGTATTTGTGCGTCTATCTGTCGCACTCTAGCTTCCAAATGGCTTGATTTAAGACTATTTAAAAAAACAACTTTTATTAAAATAGTTCATGAAAATTGGTTTAGCAATTTAAGAGATATCAGCTCTGAAATTAGTTGTTTCCATTACATCAGGTGTAATTAATTGAACAATTAAGCCAGTTTAATAACTGCCACCAAACAACCAGTCACATTGGAAAACTGCACTGTAGAACGTTTCTTTACTTTAAAACTAAAGAATATTTGTTTCACTACTATCACTGAGGCAAGTTATTAAGATGTCTTTTTTTACACAGGACAAGCCACAAACAAAAGCTAGTGGATTTTTTTATATATCATATAAATTGGCATATTTCATTATCAACGGGGCATCCTGTATGTAGGGGTTTCCAAGTCGGTATCGGAGATTGGATCGGAAGGTGTTCGGTTTACATTGGCTAATGCTTTTTCGTGTTGGTTTTTGGTCGTAGATTGGTTGGTTTGGCTAATGAGTCAATTTAGCTCATACATCCAATGAAAAAACTCATTCATTTTAAGCCACATGTATTAAAAAACTAACAGAAATTAAAACAACTACAAAAGTTACGTTTAATAAGATAAAACAGATGTTATATAATAGCGAGCAAACTTAGAAACGCTGCGCCCTGGGTAATATACAGCATGATGTCAAAAAGATGATCATAATTTTATTGTGACATTTTTTGACTCACAGCCAAGAACATTAACTTAAACCATTTTTTTATTTTTCAAACTATTTTCCATAGCTTCATTCTAACAGTAAAATTACAAGGAAAGAACTCGCCAACTCGAAATTGCAACGAGTTTTTGCCCGGCATTGTCTTAAGAGCGTCAGTAAAGAGGCAGGTAATTTCCGAGCAGTTTGCGGGTAGTTCTCATTAGGGCACACGGACGATAATTGAATGAATTTGCACCAGAGTAGGGTGACCGTGCGTATCGGGACTCAATGAAAAAGGTAGAGCTGCATTTCACTGTCTTATATTGTAGCTACTTTGTTACTGTTAAATTACGTAATAAAAATAATAAATTACAGTTATTTGCGGGTAGGACCTTGTGCAGGGTCCGTCCGGATCGCTACCACCATCTTATCCATTAACCTACCACCGAACAGCACTGTTCGCATTGTTGTGTTCCGGTTTGGGGATAAGACAGCCGGTGTAATGACTAGTATAGAGGCGTTCCATCTTAGTCCTCAGGGTTGGCAACGCATTTGCAGTCTTAGGCTTTCAGTCTTGTGAATGCGAATGTCTATGGGTCACAGTTTTCACTTACAATCAGAAGGCCTGTGTGATACTCAATGACTTAAAAAAAGAGTTTTGAAATCCAGTAATTGAATTTTAAATCAAATGAATGGTTTTATATTTTGTGTTGTTTGCGAAGTCACAACGCCGAATTCTTACAAAGGCCATGATAGTAATGCTACTCAAAGATGTTGGAAAGTAGAATTGTCAATATAACAAACATACAAAGTTACAGAACTACTCACATACAGAACTCCCAATTTTTTTTATATTTTTTTATTTATCTTCACATAATGATAAGAGTCAGTTCATATTGCAGGTAAATATTAAAATAATTTTGTTTTTTTATTTTATTAACATAATATTGTTTGTTCATTATGTAAATCAAATAATAAATTATTGTCTAAGCTGAGCTGATGATGAAGTACAAACTCTTAAAGTTTCCAGGGTACAAGTATCCTATGTAATTAAACCAGGGTATAAGTTGCAGTGGGAATAAGTAAATAAAGTGAGATAAGCAGCTGAACTGTGCAAAGGAAAGCAGCATTAAATAGTCTCAATAATCAAATATAACTAACTATAATAAAGATACATACTTCAAGCATGGTTACCCCAGCTTGCGTGCGTACCCTCCCCGTCCTCTCCCCGCACCTTCCCTTTCACCTTGATGCCCACTTCCGAAAGCCAAGCAACCATTTTGAATTCGGAATTCAAAAATGCAAATTTCAATTTGAAATGGCTACGGTTATGTTTGATAAGTTCGAGCACGGAACGAAACCTCTTTCCGTTACTTTCGATATAATTTAGGCAGCGGGCCAAAACCGCACTGAGTGATGTGGGATCTTTTGGAATGCAATTTGTTTTTATTGTAGTATTTTACTGATAACGGAATGTATGTGTTCATTTATCGTTACAAAATATTTGTTATAATGACAATTTTATTATCGTTTATATTATAAACGTTGTAATTTTGTCACGGAAACCACTTTTAATATCATCAATTTAACTAAGAGGATAAATAAAAAGGCCTGTCAGATGTGAGTTGTAGTCGCGCACTAAAGGTTCCACACCACCGCAAATTAGGTATATATTAGGTATATATTCCAATTTGAATTCGTTTTCGAATCGAATTAACGCGAGCCTTCGGGCACAGAACTCTAAAAGCCAAGTACAAGCACGAGCCAGATTCAAGCATGAAGAGTTCCATACCAGTGTACACACAATATTATTAAGATGCTGAGAGAATCGCGTCTCTTGATATTTTTTCTCTGAGCCCATTAACTTTTCAAAATTTTAATAGAGATATACTTGAAAAACCTGTAGTAGGTTAGGTTAGTCTTATAACAAACCAGGAAAGTTAAGCAGTTCCAAAAGAATAATGTTTTTCTGACGAATGAAAATATCAGACAAACGAAACAGCGGACAAAAGCTTTTCAAAGTTAAGATAGGTAAACCCTTTGAGTTTGAAATTACATTATTATATAAATGTTGTTGCATAGTTATAATTAAGTTCGCTTTTTGTATATTAAAGTGTATTCTTTTGTGCAATAAAGATTAAACAAATAAATAAATAAATAAATTCACAATAAGATAGTCTGTCTCCAGAAATCAAAAAGTAGAAAAGAAATAATGACAATTTGTACAAAAGTAAAACAATAAAAATACCAAATAAATATAGCTCAAATGCTACACTCATACAATTTCAAGAATACAATAATATTTGGAAATATCAAAATGCGTTTTTTTCTTCCCACTATAACAACTCAATATAGTTACATACATAGTCATTATTAACAGGTTACGCCGCCGGCGACTCAATTTTATTTATTCTTTTATTTTTACTATTTTATGGTAATGCAATAATAAATAATAATGCCTAGGTATAACGGTTCAACACAACAGCCCTTTGTCAGACGGACGGATAGGAGCTGAGCCGTACTGCCGTCCCAAGCCAATAGGCAGTATGTCAGATAAAACTCCCGTAGCAATATCAACCTTATTACAAACCAAATAGAATTAAAACTGCTTCGGCTCTTGAATTTGGGATACTGCTTATTGGGTTACGAGGGCAGCGTAGGAGGGTTTTGTTTGCACTCACCGGGTACGGTATCCTCAAAAATTAAACCACTATATTATTATTACAGACTGACAAAAGATTTTGATTACATTATTCGTGACTTATAAAAAAATATTTTCCGAGACTACGCTTAATAGAATGAGAAGAAAGATCAAAGGCCTCAATTAATTCTTCCATTCTAAGGTGGCTAAATCGTTGTACCTTATTTTGATGAAGGAGGCAAGAATCTGTTCATAATAGTCATCATCATCATCATTTCAGCCTATTGCAGTCCACTGCTGGACGTAAGCCTCCCCCAGGGTTCGCCACAAGGCCCGATCTCCCGTTTTCGCCATCCAGTCACCACCAGCCACTTTTTTCAGGTCGTCGGTCCATCTAGCTGGAGGGCGTCCTACGCTACGCTTGCCGAGCCGTGGTCTCCACTCGAGAACCCGTCTACTCCACCGATCATCGGTTCTGCGACAGATGTGACCAGCCCACTGTTCATAATAGTAGGTATTGTAAAGTCTGGGATCCTGGTGGAATACTTATGTTTTTAGGGTTCCATAGTTAATGGAACCCTAAAAAAACCTCCGCTGTCCGTCGGTCTGTCAGAGAACTGATATTTTATGAACTGTATTAGATAAACAGTTGACATTTGCACAGTGTCTTACTATAACTGCTATGATGAAAAATAAAAAGAATTAAGTAGTTTTGACCCACACAAGAAACATGTTTTTTTCACTGGCTTTATGTTCAACGTTAATAATCGTCGTATTTATTGGACGGTTATAATTAGACACCCGAATTTAAAAAAACAGTAATGCTATTGCCGCTATAGTAACGAATTAATAATAATTATTAAAAAACTTTAACAATTAAAGGAGTCCCTCATATAAACATGGTACGTCCGGAACCCTTCGTGTGCAATCCCGTCTCCACTAAGCTAGTTTATTTTGGAAAAATATCAAATGGACATGCACGCAGTAACATATTTTGTAATTAATGATACTCTGAGCTTGTGGACTTTAATAAAGAAATAGATATTGCATTTTTAAATAATGTTGGTAATTACATATTTTCCCTTATGAACTATCCACTTTGAAAGGATTTTAATACGTTGCTTTTACATTAACTATTTTAGCAGAGTTGTGTGAGATTTATATTTTTTTGAATTAAAAATTTCCTTGGTTAAAAAAAGAATGCATGCTGAACATTAATTAGTATATTTCGATGGCCATATCTACAAAATAATGACATTGAACATTATGATTTATGAATTAAATGGGTCCAATTCTTTTCGTATTGTTAACGTTATGCCAGAGGCTCTATTCTGCACCAGCTAAACATTGTTCTTTTTTTGTGGCATAGGCATAGTAAGGCAAGCGAGCACACAGGCCACCTGATGGTAAGTGGAAACTGTGACCCATAGACATTCGCATTCATAAAACTGCAAGCCTAAGACTGCAAATGCGTTGCCAACCCTGAGGACTAAGGTGGAATGCCTCTATGCTAGTCATTATACCGGCTGTCTTATCCCCAAACCAGAACACAACAATACGAACAATGCTGTTTGGCGGTAGGTTAATGGATAAGATGGTGGTAGCGATCCGGACGGACCCTGCACAAGGTCCTACCACCCGCTTTTGACATGTTATCATATTGTCAACGTTATAATAGCTCTAACACTTGACAGTAATGGCGGCCGAGGTAAAAACAAGCAACACAAATCAGTATGATCAATTAATTAAAAAAGTCAGTGTAAAATAATTCAGGCCCTGTAAAGATCCTTGCGGTACTTCTTATATAATATAAATATCTTAAATATTTGAAATCATATAAAGGGGGTGCAATTTAGAAGCTCACCAAAATGTTTTTAATAGATTGCAAATGAATTAAATTTCGAAACATTTGCTTGTTTGGATAAGTAACAGGCCAAGCATAATAGTAGTTAAATGGAAAATGGAAACGCATCTCAACTTATTATTGATGTTTTTTAAGGTTCAAGTTCCGTAAATTATTATGTAAAAAAATGTAAATTTTACGTCACGTAAGCTGTATTCTGTCTATTTCCTCGAACGTGCAGACAACGGGTACAATCGCTTACACGCTGCAGTGACCACGGCTACCTGTCAGGACGCGATTTACATACAAGGCGTGTTCTCACTGGATAAATATATTTCACCGTTTTCTGTCATGTTCCAACTTTTTTCTCTTAGAGGAGCATCTTACACAAGCTCTGGGCTTATAGCATGGGAAGGTACTAGACAGAGAGTGAGGTCAAACGCATGCAGACCAAAAAAGCATTTTTCATCATTATTTTTAAGTACAATTATATTGTTATTCGTATCGTGATCTGATGATGGAATAGGAAGGTGGCGACAAGATCTCCGCTATTCTGAAAGTAAGCCCACCGTGTTAGGAGTCAATAGTTTGGTATTGATAAGCAGATAAAGATTTTGCAAAAAAAGTACGGTAGGCAACAAAAGCTGGGCCCTAAAATAATTTACTGACAGAAACTTATTTTCATTTTCATTTTTATTTCACTAAACACAAATTGAGTAAATTGCCAGTATTTGCTGACATAATTATATCGATTGCACATTCTGTATACAAGAAAACGAATCTCATCGGTCTGTGCAGAGCTTTACCCGTCGTCCGGCAGACGGACCTTAGCCGTCGAACCATTTACGAGTTCCAAATTTGAAATTTAAACTAAGAACGATTTAACGGCTTTCGCCCCGTTATTACGGCCAGTTGCATTTGGAATAATCTAAAAGGAAATACAAGACAAGTCGACTTGGACTTTGCTAACGGAAAACAAACTTTATCGCTATTATTTTAAGGTTATTTACATCGACCATGGATCGTATCAACCCGGATTGATGTCAAAGAAAAGCAAGTCCTATTACTCAGTATTTAAGGTTGGTTTGTTTCAAGATAACTGTTGGCAATGGGCCATGTAAGTTAGTATAAAAGCCATTTTTTGACATGCGAAATATAATGATGTAGGTTAATGGTGTATCGATCATGTGAAAGTATTCCAACGTCTGAAATGTATTTGGTTAAATGACGTACTTTAGGGCAGAGTGAGACCAAATCGGACTGACATTTAGACATAAAGGGCAGTCGTAAGATTATTTATTCGCTGTCCATCTGTCCGTCTGTCCGTCTGTCTGTCACCAGGCTGTATCTCATGAACCGGAATAGCAAGACAGTTGAAATTTTCACAGAATATGTATTTTTGGTGCCGCTGTAACAACAAATACTAAATTAAAATATAATATTTATTTAAGGGGGGCTCCCAATCAACAAATGTGTTTTTTTCATAATGTTAGTCCGACTCGCACTTGGCCGGTTTTTTATTGTTGGTACCTATTTTTTTTTATATTTGTGATATATTTGAGTTCCGGCATAAGAAAAAAATGGTTACTACACGTACGATGGTACATACACGCACTATCCCGTATTATTTGCAATTAAAAATCATTTAATAGTGGTACTGTCCAGTGCAGGGTTCGTCCGGAACACTATCAGTACTATGAACGTCTTAACCTTTAACCTAATGGCAAGCAATACAATTCTCATTATTGTGTTCCAGTGTGAGTATAAGACGGTGAAATAGACCGTGAAGGAGGCATTCCATCTTAGGGCCGTATTAAAAAACTCATCTTGACTGTGAGGCCCGTCACAAGATACGTCGAAGTAAACGCCAAACCATAGAACACTGTCATTTTTGACGCATCTCGAGACGAGCATTAGAGTTGAGATCAGTTTATTAATACGGGCCTAAGTACTCTGGGTTGGTAATACATTTGCAGTCTTAGGATTACAGTTTTAAGGTTGTAGTCTTGAGAATGCAAATGTATGATCTCACGACAAGAATTCTCTAGAATTGTCAAAACATTTTTTTTCTAATAAAGACGTTTTGTTAAAGGCTCTATCCTGCTTTGGTTTAGCCCATTTTGCTTCGACATAGTTATCATATTACTAACGTTACGACAGTTCTTATTGTGTAGTAAATAAGAGCTGCTTTAACGTTAGCAATATCATTACGAGTGCGTAATCTAAGCTAGATAGGGCTGATACAGTGGAGTAGAAACCCTGTAAGTATAAGTTTGCAAAAAAGCGTATGAAGTCAAATTGAGAAACTATATCTTTTGCTAGTCATTTTTAATATAGTTCATAACAAAACACGGACTGTTTTATTCTATCATACAAATCTATTTAAAGAATAAAAACCCACCATATACCAATATAAATAGCTTTATTTAAACAAAACGGATCCGAATCAGTCTATCAATTTGGGTGCTATGATGCCACAGAGAGACAAATACTCTATCACACACATACACATATACGTACACACATATACACTAAATTAAGTTACAGGCCTCTTTTGTGTCCGGGGTTTAATACAGCCACTGTTATTTATTATATCACACAAAATTGTGTTCACGAAATGTTCAAACAGAAACAAAAGAATCCCAGGCCTATTTGGTAAAAATTAAAACAACATGGTAATGTTTTCATAATATAACGTTTCAATATTTCAAACAAAGAATGTGTTTAGATTTTATTCCATATTGGATTGGAAGCTTCGAAATAAAGTGAATTTTTGTTTCATTTTCCAACAAATCGAATGTATAATAAAATTTTCATTTACTAGATTTACATATAGGTAAAGAACTTAAGTAAAGGTCCTCTTGCATGTAGTTGTGTACAAAACAAATATGAAATTTACGTCAAAATTTAAATATGGAATGTCGAACGGTCTACACAGATGAGTTACAACGTTTACCCATAGAAACACAATAATGATCATAAACGACGTTAGATTTTCGTTAGATCTCATTGCGAGTTTATGTTCAGATAGCTACCGTTTAATTTATAAACAGACTTATTCAAAATAGATACAAATCCCACGAAATAATGGCAACCCTTTCTTTTAAAGCTGATAACATAAACGGCATAATTTAGCCCCCTAAAAGGAATAAATTCGCCTTCATACATAATTTATGTTCATATTAGTGTTTTTTATGAAATGATTTCTTTTTGTAATAACAAGTTTACTTACTTACTTATTTATTTTTATAAAATCAAGCTCAGAACCACCCTTGTTAAAAATATATCCTTCTATGTAGAAAAAGTGCGTAAGAATCGTTCTATCTGTTAAACAAACACAAATACACACCCACACAAGTAAGTAAGCAGCCGTAATCTTCACGTACGTTTGCGAGACGACAAGCACACAAATGCAGCTCGTAGCGAGCTGTTGGTGAGTGGCGACACCATGGACCTGAGTGCTCCCGACGGTAGGTCCTGTTCCTCACCTCACGCTGGCTTCACCGGCTGGCTGCGGTGTACAATGACGAGGCACATACCCTCACCTCTGGCTTGCCTTTATTGGCCGGTCAAAGTGGAGTCGCAAGAGCTATATGCTCGAAGGGCGGATGGTTTGCATAAGTGGTGAGTGGGCACCTTATGTTCGTTTAAAGTCCAGAAGCACCTCTCCACCCTTAGCCCCTCGGGAACTGTTGCCTCCCTGCTGCTATATATATGTGGCTATTTTGGGAGGTCCATTCCGTTGAGTTGGCGAGTCACCGCCTGCCATTTAAACCAAAGTAATTAGCATTGGCCAGGCAGGCGCCGTAGTTTCATCAATAGCCTAGTTCACCAATCCATATCAGTTCATTCATAGAACCTATTCTTAATATTCCTTCCTTCCTTAATATCCTTCCTTAAATAGTCTTTCACTAACCAAGTTATTGTTCTTCATCGATTAGTGATTGCAGGAGCTCGTGTAGCATACGTCCGGAGTGCTACTACCATCTTATGCTTTAACCTATCGGTAATCAGCAGTGTTCACAGTTGTGTTCCGGTTTAGACAATTGGTAAAATTACTAGCATAGAGGCTTTATATCTTAGTTCTCAGGGTAGGCAACGCATTTGGAGTTTTAAAATTTCAAAGGTCCTACTTACCATGAGCTTACTTACTTAACTTTGTGTGCTCTCTTCTTGCTTATAAGAAAAGGTTTTTTAACTTAAATTAGCGAGAAGACAATTCCAAAAGCGTTTATTTCAAGAATACACAGACCGCGAAATACCCTCCCCGTTATGGCACCAGGGCAAATCGCTGTAAGTGTAATATTTATGCAAATGCTACGTAATGGGGAAACAATTTGCGGGACTCTTGAATGTATTTACAACTTTAATTTTCCACTTCATACTTACGGTGCTTTGCAAGGGTAATGATCAGAGGGAAGTCTGCGAGGAGGGCAAGTGTTTTTGTTAGGGAGTTTTCGGCTATGGTAGGATTTTTACAAGAGAAGTTTGATCTGTCTTTAAGTCTCTTCAGGAAAATCTCTTTAAAAGATGAGTCGGTAGAAGTTTTAGCCTTAATACGTACATTTATTGAAAAGTAAAAAAACATTAATGTAATGTTAATAGTTTCAAATATATATTAATATATTAATTTGATCTAGCTCCGCTATGCGGGGTTGTTATTTAGGGATGATTCCTGGGGCTGACTAATCTTACTTTTGTAGTGTATAGACAAAAACTATTTCTAAAATGAAAACACTGTTGCTAAATCTAGTACATCGTTAAAACGTTTAGAGGATCTCTGGACTCCGGTTTTGTTTTATTATGGTCAAACATCTTTTAGAATGGGCCTCAACTAATATTTGGTCTTCTCAGATATACCTATTTTCTTTATGTAATTGGGTTACACCATATTTTAGCTATGTACAGTCATTTAAAAACCATTTTAAGGACTAGCACTTAATACGTTCTCATCTAAGTTCTATAAACATTTATTTTTAATCTCTTTGATCTTTGACATTTGGTTTGAGCTACATGATTTTGGAGAAATATTCAATTATCGTTATAGAAAGTAATTTCTTCCAATTACTAAAATATTCTTCAATAAAACTAAGATTTATGTTATACTTTTTCAGGTTTTCTAAGTTACATTCAAGTGCCTATGATCTTCTTTAGCTCAGTATTTCAGTCACGTAAACCGTATAAAGAAATAATAATTTGAGATATTATTGCTTTTACACAGTTCTTTTTGAACACTTTTAAATTATTATAAATGTTTTTAATTTGTTTGTTTGCTACTTTGTTAATAAATAAAAGTAATAAATAAAAAAACAAAAAGAAGTCGAAAGTAACTGATACTCTACGCTTTTCACTGAGCTTTAAGTAGAAATAGGAAAGCCATATTAAAAGATATACATAGTCATTATGAACACTACAAAAATCAAATAAAGATAGCACAGATAGGTCCAGAGGAAGAAGTCAGTCAAGTCATAGGTGGCAAGATAAAATAGATTCATTCAAGCTCCGTGACATTACCTGACCATGTTTCTTCTTCACCGTAAGAACACCGAGTACTGAATTTAAAAGTTATTAGTATATATCGACCGTGGATCCCGACTCGGTACAGTCAACGTAGCCAAATAGTACATTACACGTCATTATTACCGCAGTAACAAGGGCGTGTAACAAACTATTTGGCTACTGGATGCTACAAACTATATGACGCTGACTGTACCTTACTAGTCCTTAATAGTCTTTATTAATGACGTCTGCCTCTTAATTAAAGTTTAATAACAATATAGGTAGTCCGGAGATATTATCTAAGTTATTCCTGCAGCCTCTTTTCGTTCTCAGGCCAAGGCCTGTACATGTACCCTTTGCTAATACCAATTATAGGAAAAACTCATTTTTACTGCGTGGTGCCAAGTATTTTAACGAGGTGTCTTCGGTGACTGACATTGACTTGTTTTGCACTAGTGCTCATGTTGCTACCAGAAAATAAAGTAATGCTTTCGTCAATTAGTTTAAATAATGATGTTGTTAAATATCTTGTAATTATACCTCTATATAAGTAGTTTTCGAACCATCTTGAGTGAATACATCTTGTAATATGCGGAGACTTGTCGTTAGCAATTTACAATTGTCATTATATACCTAATTCTTACTTTCCTGTATTAGTCTGTAAAGGAGGGTGGGCAAATTGGCCTATATGACCAATAACAACAAGCGATATGTCGACGGATAGGTAATTCTAAGTTGTAAAACTATATTTTTGGCTGGTAGTTCGAAATCTTTGTGTGATAAAAGTTATCATCGTGCAAAGACGGCGGTATTTCAAAGTAATTATGCAAACGTCATCTACGTAGGCGTCCCGATGTTCCCGACTTTTCAAATATTTCTCACAGTTATTTGAGGTTTCCCGCTACACTAAATTGTTGCTGAATTAAAGAGCATATCCGACGATATAGTGCTTATTGTTATTGGTTTCTAGGCCAGTGTTCATACATTTTTGCCCATCCTCCTTTACTGTCAAAAGTCGACTCCCCAAGCCACTAGGCCACCGACGCCCTGTGCCCTCCCCTCCGCAGAACTGTAGGAGGGCCGCGCCTAAACTTGACAGCCCATAACTAACACCCAAATTCACAATATCAAATTAAGAGCAGCATTCTTCATTACGCGGCCTCGGCGTTGTTTACTGCGGCATGGTCCCACCGCACTAAAATGCGGGCAATCGTTGTAACTCTGTCACATTAATTTTCTATTTTGTCTCAGACGGCGTCCTAAATAATTTCCGCTGTATAAAGTCACTTGGCAAATTACTCTGTGATTTACTTTTTAGGGCTGGGGGACACTGGGCCTTTGTATTGACTAGAACACTTTATTTTGTTTGGTTATATAATCAGAACCTATCTCTTAACAGAAACGAAATCTTAAAAACTATAGTTCTAATATGTTTATCATTCGCCAAGCATGTAAATATCCATATTTGTAAGGAAATCCTGTCCTACCGTAGAAGAATCCTAACAAATAGACGAAAAAACTATCTAATAACTATATAACATTCTCACAAAGCATAATATACCAGGGCAACAGGATTTAAGATGAAGTTTTGTTTTTACAAGACACTACTCAAAACTATATATATTTATATTTTTGTACAATAAAGAGTTAACATACATACATACATACTTCTTACATTTTTTTTTGATTTTGTTATATGTTAGAGAGTGGTTCAAAATAACAGAACGTAATTTTTTTAGCAGCCCAAACTCAACCTGTTGGGGACCAATTGACCTCCAAAAAAAGTGACTAAACCCTCTAACTTATATAGAGTTTTTTAAACTACTCTCTAACATAATAATATATCAACTAAATCGGAGCCGGACAGTTCATCGCATAATTTTGTTTGTTCAAAATACATTATGAGTCATGCTAGATGAATGTTTGATGTTCTGCGAGAGCATGGACGTGCGTCTGTCTGTGAAGTATCTATAATTTCACAGTGCCTTGGTTTTGTACTGTTATGCAATTTGTTTGTAATAATAAATAAATAAATAATTACATAATAGTCATAACATCTATATACTATATACTTAAAATAGTTTTATTTCTTAACCTTACACTTTTTAGTTTTAAAAGACCATTCTATAAAAACAATCCTTCAAAGTTTACTGTTTCAACAAAACGCAACATTAAATTATGACCAACATTTATTATGATTATGACCCATTATGTTTTTTGAACTTTATATTGCAACTTAAATTGTAAAATTATTATTGATATTTGACCTTTATTAGTTTTGTGTATTGACATCGGAAACTGACCATTTATTACTTGTTTATCATTGTTGTTTTTGATTATTTTAGTGTTGTTATATTATTGTAATATTTTAATATTATTTTATCAATTTGTATTAATGTTTTGTTGACGATATCAATGTAATTTCGTATTTTTTGACATGCAATGCAATCTATCTTATAACATTACATTGATAAATAAATAAACTAAACTAAACAAAACTATATTATTATGATACATACCCCTTCTTCCCGCTTCAAATATTACATTCTCAAGGTCGTGTTCCCCCTTGCTGTACACCACCCTAACTCGACAATAAGAGCATATCTGCGGTGTGATTATTAACTCGAGCACATTTAAACGACACGAGCCTTACAGCCCGAGCGACGTGGGGTAACTCCGGAATCTCCAGTTTATTACAAACTAGGACATCAAAGTTCAAACATGGCCTAAGCACCGACAATTGTCAAGCTTAATTTTTTCTGTTAATCTGTGTCTAGAGTACGAATTAAGTTTACTTCGTAATGTCGCTTTTGATATTAACAGGTTCGTTAGTCTGGTATGTAGGTTTGCTTATCACTAGTTACGCTAGATGATAACAACTTGGAAAATCTTGTTTTTTTTTAATGAGCTATGGAGGCAGATTAGGAAGCGAGTCACTAAATGGTAAGTGATCATCGCGACCCGTACACACCCGCAACGGACACGTGCGCTGTCGGCCTTTGAGGAAAGAGTAGAAATTCAATATTAAGGCGAATCAACCGTTAAAACTATTTGGAAAACAAGATATTTTAGACTTTAAAGGGGAGACTACCGTGGAGAAAAAATGCTGCAAGAAATTTGACAGTCAGATAATGATAGAACTAGCTACAATAACGAATCGGCCAAGAGCTACTCAGATACGCACGAATGATTCCGTATGTGGACCGCATTACAATTGTAATTTTAATAATTTTTCATATAGCGTCAGTAAAAATCCACACACTGCAAAAATATCAAATCAACTGTCTATATGCTCCTAGGTTCTTGAATCTAAATTCGTTGATACACAGACGGACGGATGGACGGACGGCGGAGGGTTAGTGATGGGGTCCTGTTGGCACTCTTTGGACACGGAACCCTAAAACCGATTAGTCACCATTTTTCACGAACTGTCGGTCTTGTTTTGGTAAATATTTATGTTTTGTAATTTTTATACTTGAGTTGCTTTTCCCTATAGCTTTATATTTTGTCTCAGTTATTTGCAAATGGCGGCGAGTAACCGCTTGTTCACGTTTACTTCCGGCGCCCAAACAAAGCTCCAATTATTTATGGAACTTTTCGTTGATTACGGTTTCCGTCACCATGATTAATAATTGTGATAAATGGTAAATAAATAATAATAAATAAATGCTTTATTCAGTAACTTAAAACTAGGTTACAATAGTGGCAGATGCCTCTTTTTAAGTAAGGCATTATACTTGTGTTAAGAGAATATCGCACTTCCAAGTGCTGATGGCTCTTGACATCACATAAAGTAGGTACTATTTTAACTAGACTATATCTTACTTAAAAATTAAAATTCGTTTACAAGAAACTTAATATGACTGTTTTGTGTGTGTGTGTGTGTGTGTGTGTGTGTGTGTGTGTGAATGGTGTGCATATGACTATCTATACCCACTATAATATATTACAAAATGGTAAACGAAATAAAACAATAAAAAAATACAACAATAATAATTAAACATATTTTTTTTTGTTGTTACGTCGTCGTTGACAAAGATTATCTTATTTCACGACCAAAATGCCTATTATGGTAAAGTGGATAAATGTGGACAAAACATTTATCAACTTCTGACAAGTATGTAAGACAATTAAGTGCGAGAGAGATGAATGATTTATCAACATTTATTCATCGTGATAACCGCGACCATAATGCGCTAATGTTAAACACATTTACAGGCAACAACGGCCCGCTACGCGGTAGCACTATTCGCAGCATAACTATGTAGAATTTGCTACACAGCGATTGGCTACGGCCTGTGCTACGGCGTAACACCCGTAGCGTTACTTGGTAATCTTACCCCGTGTGTTACAAAGCTGGGTACTGGCCAACGTTTCGACCTGTAATGTAACATGTTACACAGCGAGCATTCATAGTGTTACGCGGAAACCAGCGAACAATTACTGCATGACTGCATGAATTCTCGCTGTGTAACATGTAACATTACACATCGTAACGTTGGCCAGTATCCATCTTTAGCATACTGGAATGAGATTTTAGGTTGTAAAGACCACCACACCGTCTTTGACCCGGGCCTCTGTTCAAGGCAGTAAAAACGATATCGCATTTGACCTGTTATGGAATTGTTTTTTTGAAGCTATCAAAACATTGACAATACATATACACATACAATAACAGTTCAAAGACAATAATTGTCAAGTGGTAGATAGCTTTTATTTACTTAACAGTAATGACGGCTTTGTTAAAACAATACCGTAACAGGTCAAATACGTTTTAAATTTGACCGCCTACAATAGAGGCGCGGGTCAAAAGCAATATTGTTCGTCGTCGTAGAAGGAAGGGCCTGAGGCGTTATTTTACATTGTCTTTACCTTTACTGTTATCTCATTGATAACGTCACGATAGCATTCTAACAATAATGGCTGTCGATAAATACTACGATAAAAATTGGTGTACAACAACAATGTAAAATGCCTTTTGTTCCCAAAACGAAAGCGACGCGAAACGAAGCGAAGCGATGCGTTTTTTTGACACCATAATGCGAAACGACATTGCGTTACACCGCAAAGTCCGCGCCCGCTTTGCTAACTATAATTTATCGTTAAAATAAACATTTACTAACATACAAAATTCTATGGCTTAAATTGTGGTCAAACAAGTAATTTGTGATGTTTTTTCTTGTTCATCTGTTTAATATATACATTTACAATTCTGTTGATTAACATTATTAATTAATGTTGGCGACTTTGTCCGTATAGAAGTCAAAAAAAGAATTCGGCAAATTTTAATCATCAATATATAAAAATACTCGGAGGGCAATATAATCCTATGACTAGTTATTGAGGGTAAAAATATTTTGGGAGAAATCATGTGGCTATCGGTTCCATTCAAAAATGTATGGAGGAACTGTGTCCTGTTATAAATGAAAAAAATTTTTTTTCAGGAACCATTTGATAAATCCACCATCATCATACGGATATCAGAACTAGATTTTGCCCGTACGGCAATTTAGTCCGCGTAGAACTAGTTATAACACAGTTTCCCCGAGGAACGGCGAAATTTACCGCAGCACGAGTACCTATCCCACATTCCTCACCTGACATATCCTATTCTATTCCATTACTAAACTGTGTTTGCGTCGATATAGGTGGGTAATGTACATTTTTGTAAGGCAGAACCTAACATAATCAAAAGCAATGATTATTTATACCGCTACCTTATTAATACCGCTGGAAAAGTTTGTAAACACAGTTTAGATGAAAAGAATCATTAAGTCGCAAACGAGCTCGAACCAGGCCTCGGGGCCACAGCGCAGCGGCCAGAGGGACCACTTACTTCAGGCCCTCAATTCAGCTCGGTAAAAACATTTACAACATACGATCAAATGAGTAGCCCGCGCCGTACCACTTCGTTTTAAGATGTTTAGGTGCGTTTTTAGGGTTCCGTACTTCAAAAGGAAAAAAACAGAACCTTTCTTGGTTGAAAAAAACGCGTGGAGGTATCTTATTAAATTTAAAACCATATACTCAAGTATATAGTTTCTTAAAGCTGTGAATAAAACAAACTTCTAAGTTAACCTCGGTGACCAGATGTCAAAAAGTTTAGTTATAAAAGCAATATTATGCTATTCTATATAGTTACGGTGTTATATAGATTGATGTTTATACGGTTGTTTAAACCGCTAAAAACTTATATTTCGACACTCTCGCGGGAATCAAAATGTATAGAGTATTTCACGTAGACACGAAAAATCAAAAAAAAATTTTTTTTTATTAAATCATAAAAAACAGGGTCTTTATGTACGTACCTATGAGTTTGTATGGTGGTCGAGTCCAACTTCGACCTTTTTTTAGACTGACATAAGTTTCGACAGCTCCTAAAAATATTTAATACTGAATGTTTCTTTTTCTAACAGCGTTGTGGTTAAATAGAGGCACGCTTAACTTAATCCTTCTTTTTTACAAGTGCGGCGAGAAGTAACTGCATTACGCGACGCAAAATTAAAAAGTTACGGCGCAGGTGGACGCCATGCTGGTTTTACAGCGAGGTTTATTTTAATTTGTTTACTTACGTCGGGGCGCAAAGGTACCACTCGGAAAATTATGTAAATACTACAGAAATGAAGCTAATTTTCGGGGACAGTCTCGGCCTCTACTACCTATAGTGTCATTAACAATATCGTAATTGTCAACGTTATTATAGCTCTTATTCTGTCAGTAATGGCGGTTCGGTTACTTTAGTTCTCCTGCGAATCTCCTCATTCCTGATTCGATCTCGCAAGGAGACACCCAGCATAGCTCTTTCCACCGCCCTTTGAGTGACCTTGAGCCTTCTTATGAGGCCCATTGTAAGCGACCATGTCTCGGATCCATACGACATCACTGGCAACACACACTGGTCAAAGACTTTTGTCTTGAGGCACTGTGGTATTTGGGACGAGAAGATAGTGCGTAGCTTACCGAACGCTGCCCATCCGAATTGGATTCGACGATTGACCTCTTTAGTTAAAAACAATACGATAACATGTCAAAGGCAATGTGGTTTTACCCAACAAAACGAAGCCCTGGTTTTGTTAATATTCATTTCGTTATTACACAAAGTGAAAGAGATTTATCAGGATCGTAGGAGGTAGACAGAAGTAGTCTCTGCCTACCCCTCTGGGAAACGGACGTGATTTAATGTTCCTAGTATGTTTGTTATTACACAAAGAGTGTATTGAAATAGTTTGTAGTATAACCTTAATTTTATGCATGAAGTAGGATTCTAGACACGGTAGTGGGTTCAGCCAAGTTCAAGAACGGAAAGAGTGACGCACCAGCTGCGTATGTAGTAGTATTTATACCGATATATTGACACCCATGACCCTATTAAATCTACAAAGTCGCACTTTATATAAAAGTTTTACATTCCTGATCTAAACTTGGCCTTTGAACATTTCAATTTTTAAAATGATCATCATCTTCATTATGATTTCCGACAAACGTCACGTCTGTCGTCCGATAGGCAATTGTCCGACCGCCGACGATGAGCGAGAAGGAGGATTGGAGGGAGAGTTCTCGCTGGCAGAGTCAACAGCCGCAGCGAACAACTTTTATACATGTTTATCTTTTATTGATATGGGATTTATATCTTTTGTCCGTTTCTTTAGCTCAGCGGCGCTAAGATAACTGACGTGGGCCTCACCCAAGGATAAATTTTAATAGTTAATAGTAGATAACTCTTTATATTTAATTTACGGGTGAATAAACATTCGTTCAGTTCAGGCAAATTACCTATTATCATTGGTCATAATTTTCCTTAAAATAATCTTGCGATATGTACCCGATATTATTGCAAAGGCGTCCAATCACTCATATACTGCATGGGTTTTGAGAGGTACCATTACGCAGAATTTTCATTTTATCGATAGGCATATCTCGCCGTACTAACCTAACCTTCGTTATGTTTTTTTTTATGGCATAGAGAAGGCAAACGAGCACACAGGCCACCTGATGATAAGTGGAAACTGTGACCCATAGACGTTCGCATTCACAAGACTGCAAGCCTAAGACTGCAAATGCGTTGCCAACCCTGAGGAATAAGATGGAATGCCTCTATGATAGTCATTACACCGGCTGTCTTATCCCCAAACCGGAACACTACAATGCGAACACTGCTGTTTGGCGGTAGGTTAATGGATAAGATGGTGGTAGCGATCCTAGCCCTACCACCCGCAAATATGTTTAATTAACCCTTTACAAGGCAGAGGGAATATATTTCCCACCATAATAAATGTTATATGAATCATAATTTACAGATTGGTTCTATTTGCGAACACTATGAAAGTTGTCAATAACCGGTAAAGGGTTATGATATCCTGAACGGATCATGGCTTCAGCAAAAAATAGTGTGTGATGAGGTGATGCAATCGATCAACGGAAATTAGTAAAATATTTGGGTTACAGTTCTGAGCTAGGTATTTGATGATATTCCATGACTGCAAATTACATTAAATTAATACTCTAACTTATTTGTAAACTGAACATAACCTAAAAAACGTATTTTTAGGCTTTAAAATAAAATATAAGCGGCTGAAATATTTTTAATGATCTCCCAGGGCAGACGAGGTTGGACACAACATTACTCACTTGTCATCGGAGAGGAGATCGATCGCTCTAATATTTTAGCAGAATTTTCAAAATACCGTCACGTCAGTCTTGCTGAGGCTGAGTAGTTGATATTAATGACCATCTAAAAATACATAACTGTTAAGTTTAGGTTTATAATAACCTCCAATATAAGGGCTGATAACTCGTCAACAACCCAACCTAAAAGTAAGCCGAGTTAGATTAAATATCTATTTCACAAGTATAATAAAAGCAATATTTGAAAAGCCGACAATAATGCTGTTTCATATGGAGGTAGAACAGTGAGACAGAACAGCGAACAGCACATTACATAAGATAAATCTGACTTTCGACAACTTGTACAGGAGAACGAAAAAACGTAAATTCTATTTTTTACATACATACATACATAAAATCACGCCTGTTTCCCAGAGGGGTAGGCAGAGACGACTTCTTTCCACCTGCTACGATCCTGACAAATGTCTTTCGCTTCTTCCACATTCATACATCGAGTCATGCACGCACGTCGGTTTCGGGTACTTAAGATTCGGCCCTTTTCCAGTATTTCTCCGATTTGATTCGAAAAAGTACGCCTAGGGCGGCCTCTTCCGACCCTTCCACTCACTTTCGCTCTGTATATCTCTTTCGTCAATTTTCTTTCATCCATCCTTTCCAAATGACCGAACCATCGAAGCATATCCTTTTCAATTTTAGTCACTACATCTATTTTTTATTATATAATATGCCCAAACAGTAATAACAAAGGATGTCACGACATTTAATGGGGTAACGTTAGTTTCAAACATAGACTACTTTTTTGTTTTAGTGTCTTATTTAATAAAATTATAAACAATGTGAGTTATTTTCTACGTAAAAACCAGCAGCAGACTGGTTGCTTTAAACCTGTATAAGCAAACAAATAGTACAAATAGGCTGTAAAATGATTTATACATCTTATGATAAGCTGCCTGGCTGCTGCTTGGGAGATTCTTGCTTTTAATTTTTTTGCAAATAATTGACGGATATTATAAGAATGACACACGTATTATCATTAATATTACATTCTTTTATTTAAAAAAATTATGGACATATGGTTATGGATTTTCATATTTTTTATATAAATATATATATTATAATAATAATAATAATAAGGCCGCAAGGCAGCTAGTGGCGAGCTGTGGTGAGTGGCGACACCACGGACCTGAGTGCTCCCGAGGGTAGGTCTTGTTCCTCACCTCACGCTTGCCTTCACCGGCCGGCTGCGGTGTGCAATGACGAGGAACAGACCCTCACCTCTGGCTTGCCTTTATTGGCCGGTCAGAGTGGAGTCGCAAGAGCTATATGCTCGAAGGGTGGATGTGTTGCATAAGTGGTGAGTGGGCACCTTATGGTCGTTTAAAGTCCAGAAGCACCTCTCCACCCTTAGCCCCTCTGGAACTGTTGCCCCCCTGCTGCTATATATATGTGGCTATTTCGGGAGGTCCATTCCATTGAGTTGGCGAGTCACCGCCTGCCATTTAAACCAAAGTAATTAGCATTGGCCAGGCAGGCGCCGTAGTTTCATCAATAGCCTAGTTCACCAATCCATATCAGTTCACTCATATAACCTATTATTAGTATTCGCATCCTTCTTAAATAGTCTTTACACTGACCGGTGGTTGTCCGTGGGAGCATACTTCTTTAGTTTGAACTCAGGGACAATCGCCGGTTGGTGTCCCATAACTTTACTAAATTAAACTTGTCTAAAGGGCCTCTGCGTGTTGGCTTCGGCTCCATGTACGCCTTCCAAAGGTCCGGGACTCCCATAGTCCCGTGATTGGTAAAGACATACAAATAATAATAATAATAATGGCCGCAGGGCAGCTAGTGGCGAGCTGTGGTGAGTGGCGACACCACGGACCTGAGTGCTCCCGAGGGTAGGTCCTGTTCCTCACCTCACGCTTGCCTTCACCGGCCGGCTGCGGTGTGCAATGACGAGGAACAGACCCTCACCTCTGGCTTGCCTTTAATGGCCGGTCAGAGTGGAGTCGCAAGAGCTATATGCTCGAAGGTTGGATGTGTTGCATAAGTGGCGAGTGGGCACCTTATGGTCGTTTAAAGTCCAGAAGCACCTCTCCACCCTTAGCCCCTCTGGAACTGTTGCCTCCCTGCTGCTATATATATGTGGCTATTTCGGGAGGTCCATTCCATTGAGTTGGCGAGTCACCGCCTGCCATTTAAACCAAAGTAATTAGCATTGGCCAGGCAGGCGCCGTAGTTTCATCAATAGCCTAGTTCACCAATCCATATCAGTTCATTCATAGAACCTATTATTAGTATTCCCATCCTTCTTAAATAGTCTTTACACTGACCGGTGGTTGTCCGTGGGAGCATACTTCTTTAGTTTGAACTCAGGGACAATCGCCGGTTGGTGTCCCATAACTTTACTAAATTAAACTTGTCTAAAGGGCCTCTGCGTGTTGGCTTCGGCTCCATGTACGCCTTCCAAAGGTCCGGGACTCCCATAGTCCCGTGATTGGTAAAGACATACAAATAATAATAATAATAATTTATTGGCCAAGTAACAATACATTACATTTTAGCAAGTCAGGTTTGGTACATAATTCCCTTAAAAATAACATGCATCTATATCTATTACTTATCTTATAACATTTATAGCTCTAATAAACAGTTACTTCTAAGTAGATCCATGTATTCGTTGATGGAGTAAAGTGGGTTTTGTTGACAGAATACTTTCATTTTCTTTTTGAAATCACTAAGTGACAATTTAGTAACCTTGCAGGGCAGTAAATTGTAGATATTAATTTTAAGTGGTATCCCTTGTTTATAATATTTCTTAGTTCTCGTTTTAGGTATGCATAACTTATGTTTATTTCGTGTGTTAAGTTTGTGGACGTCTTCCCTTGTTTTCATAATATCTTTTTGTGTATGAATTTCTTTACTGCTAATTATTATTCCCTATGAGCATTCTGAGTTTTGACACATTTTCCTGCTCAATCTACGCTTGAATATACTTATTTTTTATTTCATGTTAGATTCATTGTTTTATATAATGCTAAGTTAAGCTTTATAATTGTATAATATCATAAGTACACTCAGGAGCAAAATAACGGGTCAGAGTGCGTTATTCATACTAAAGAGGCTCTTTCGAAGCCTTGGTTGCGAAGCGCTGGTAGATTTTTAACGTGTAAAAGTGCCCGTGCGGCCTACTTACTGAATAAACATCTTTTATCTTTTTTTTATTTATGAACATACGCCGAGACAGTACTTTACTGTTTTGTGCGTTCACACAGTAGCAGTACCTATAGGAACCGTGTTGTCTACTGTTCTGCCTCATCGGTTCTGCTTCCGTGTGAAACCAGCATACATTTTTATTTATTCGTGAAAAAAGAAGGCACAGGAGCATACAGATCATCTGATGGGAGGTAGGTTCTGAACCTAGACATAATTAATATGAATAATCAACATCTCTAAAGCTTAAATGCGTTGCTAATCCTGAGGACTACGATGGAATGCATCTGCTAGTTTTTTTTTGGTTGTCCTATTTCCAGACTGGAACACAACAATGCGAAAAGGATGGACCCTGCACAAGGTCCTACCTCCACTAAAAGGTTTACATATTGTCGTTAAATTTGATATTCCGAAATATTCAGACCTACAATCTAATGGCAGAAATTACAGAATGGAATTTCGATACGGTAAAACTTAAAATCTTCGCAATGTATCATCATCATGTCAGCCGAAAGACGTCCACTGCTGCACATAGGCCTCCCCCAAGGCTTTCCACTCAGACTGGTCTTGTACTTTTCGCATCCACCGCGGTCCCGCGATCCTGACGAGGTCGTCACTCCATCTTGTTGGAGGCCTACCTGCAGCTCGTCTCCCGGTCCGCGGATCGCAATGTATAGTACTGAAATATTATCGTTCACCTAAAATTAAAAAAAATAAAATGATTGCCACTGGTATTAAATAATGCAATATCCATCTAGAGAAGTACTGTTTTTGTTTATTTCCTAAATGATTAGTTAGTTAGCCCGTCTCCTCGGCCATAAACAAGCCCATCGCTGCGGAATTGCGCGTCCAAATATTCTCAATAACTCAGCGGCCAATTAGCTGGCAGTCGGCTCCAATTCGGGGAGTAGTGCCAGCCGCAGGGTGCACAGGGCAGTAAAGAAACTTGCTGGTTTAAAGACTGGTCTTTTGTGACGGATCAGTGGTCCCAGACGAGATGCTTGACGCTAACGTAAAGGATTTTCGAAAACTGTCAAAGTGTATGGGACTGAATTGCAGTTGACTTACGTTAATTCAATACATATCGACGGTTCTGTGACTCAACCTCGTATATTGAATAATTTCCAGTATAAACTGACACGCACTAAGTATGCACTCGCGTACTTAGTGAGTGTCAGTTTATACTGGGCATAATTCTTTATACGAGGTTGAGTCACAGAACCGTCGATATTCGGTGACAAAACGGTATCGCAAAGCAGCTTGTTTTTTTTTTATGGCACAGAGAAAGGAATATATAACACAGGGCACCTGATGGTAAGTGGAAGCTGTGACCCATAGACATTCGCATTCACAAGACTGAGGACTAAGATGGAATGCCTCTATGCTAGTCATTACACCGGCTGTCTTATCCCCAAACCGGAATACAACAATGCGAACACTGCTGTTTGGCGGTAGGTTAATGGATAAGATTGTGGTAGCGATCCGGACGGACCCTGCACAAGGTCCTACCACCCGCAAAAGGTCGATAGTGCCATTATTTTACTCGGTAAAATAATATTGCTTTTGACGTGTTATCGTATTTTTTTTGACTTGGTTGACCTTACTGTGAATAAGAGGTATCGTAACTTTGACAAGTTGCTGCTTTATGGCTCAATACTTTCCTAATCTTGAATTTTCATCCGCAACATCCATCCCATCGGACCTACCATCGGGTTTCATACTCAGTGCCTTAGACAATCAATTTATCAGCTTTCTAAATTACGTTGATGATTTAGTTTATTTTTTTATGTACAGTCTAGTTCATAAATATGTATACACTTTAGTACTTTCTCTATTTAATGACATATTCACAGCGATTAAAGTGACAAGGTACTTAAGTGTATACATGGTAATGAATTCTACTGGACATAGCTTTTAAAGGTAAAAAAAGTCGTGAATATAATCTAAAAGCCGCGTAGGAAGCACGCCGGAAGAATCGTGCAGAAATACATTTACATTTTATTGTTTTTACTTAATAATTATGACTTGTTAGGTTTATACCTTAGGTTTACAAAAACAAGTTAAGAATAGTGAGGAATATTAAAGGATAATTACCTCTTGCTTTTTAAATAAATAAAACCAAACACAATCTTTGGCAGTTCGTGTTAGGAATGATGAAATGCAACAATTCTGAATTTATTCAAAAGAAGAATTAATTGATTCTTCAAAGACTTATAACACTTAGGAAAAAAAAAGCTTATACTCGAATTCTACTTCTGTCCGTCTCTATCCTGCGTGTTGCCAAAAGGGATGGGCGACAGAGACAAACGAGCGAATATTTCAACGGGCGCGCTAAGTCAGTTTTTGCAACTGCCATCTCTTAAAACTCCGTAATTACAGCTAGTTCCTTGGACGCCGCGTTATCGCCAAAGTTTTATTGCAGTTTAAGTTTCCGTTTATTGGTGTTTTGGAATTTTCGAAAGTCGTCTGATGGTTGTAATTATTATTGGAACGGTTGCGAAGGATTTTTGACGTTATGTTTTTGTTGTATAGCGAATTGTGTTCATGTTTCTACCTCCTATTCAAAACACTGGTGGTTTACTATTATTTTAAAAATATAATGTTAATTTCAAAGACGCGTTAATTAGTTTGATTAAAAAAGAGGTTTGGTAAAAGTGTTCTAATCCATACATTTTCTAGGTGAGCGGTCATTTTTAAAAATATTAAATTATGATAGATGTATTCAAAATAAACATATTTAGTTATGTAATGTAATACTCTAAAGTGCATCAGAGCCGAGATATTTAAATATTCATACCTGGGCGTACTTTTAGTACCGAAAACTGAATACTTAAATCTTTAATTACTCCGCTTATTAGATAATATATAATTTATGGCGTTAAATATGGGGTTACATAGAGCATCTCTAAATAACTATGTAAAAATCATCAGAGGCCGCTAAAAATAAAAATAAAACAGTTTTCTTCATATAAACTTACCCAATGCCCTGTCACTCATTAAACTTTTAAATGATTCCTACAGTGATTGCGATGAGCCTTTAACATTTAACAAATTTATTTCAGAACCATCATTAAAAGAGAAAGCATTTAGGATTTAACTCCACAATTTGTACCTGCTTATTGTATTTATTACGAAAAATAATAACTTAAATATCCATTAAGTTTAAGCAGATGATTGGTATAAGGGCAAGAAGATGATACCAACATTTTATATCTCACGCAATTCACTTTTGTTACAACATTAAGTTCAAACTCTAATATCTTTAAAATAATAAAAAGCACCTCCGCAAAAAGCCATCACATTTCTCTTGTTCTCATTATTTTAAAATCTCATTTTCGTAAAAACCTTAAATCATAATGGGTTCACACTCACACGTAGCATTCAGCAAAAACGTGGCGAAATAAACTTCGAACTCACATTTCTGCTTACATTTTCTGAACTAATTTAAAATTTTCCAGTAAAAAAACGGCAGACGAAGTTGAGCGCAGATGTGTCGCGAGTTGAAATATGGCCGCCATAGTTTTATATTAAATTTGTCGTCCCGAGGGCGGTGCGTGATTGTGACGTCTGTCAGAATACGGACCGATACGGAATAAGGGTGTGGGATTTAAATTTAGAATTTGTTAAGGTTTTAAAAAATGTATTTCGATAGCTTGTGAAGGTTTTTATGCCCGTTTTCAATATTTATCGAGGATATATTTCAGCTGGGGTTAAAATTAAACTCATTTTTATATCTGGCAAATGAATATTAAATTGTAACCCGAAAAGACATCGTTCATCATTCGCGTGGCAATACTATATAAAGTATCCGATTATGTATTTTGTCGATTACTTTATAAAAAAGAAATGACCCCTTTGTTCTTTTGGTTACTAGCTTTTGCCCGCGACATTGTTCTCGTTATCTCACGACCAAATTTTAAGTTGATCAGTTAGGGCGTTAATATGTTAAAAAGAACAATCAAACCAACTAACACTGTTTCACATTGCTTTATAAGCGATAAGATGTATACTCCACTAAGACCACATTTACCAGTTTTCGACGGTATCAGCGCTTTTTTATTTTCTGAAATTGTAAAATCTTCAGGTTTTTTTCGAGACTGTCTTATACTGTCATGTGAAATATTTTCAGTCTGGAGTAAAAAAAACGTCTTGTAAAATAATGTCTGTGAAACGTTATTTAAGTTTATTATGGTGAATCCTTTTCGACTCCATTTATATCACGTCACTGTCGAACAATACAGATATTTTTTTCTACGTGTCGTACACAATGTGTAAAGGGCAACAATTTTAATGCTGTTAAAATTTTCATACGCTTAGCAAGACCAATAGACTCATGTGTGTAGCCTGTGCGTGCGTAGCGTGTGCCGCACTCCCCTAATAAGAAAGAAGGCTAACTGCCATGTTGTGGTCAAAGTACTTTATAGTAACGACATACAATTCAAAATGCTAATAATGTTAATATGCAGTTAGACTTCTTTGGTACGGTCTGCCAAGAAGGTGGTGTGCGTTAATGTTGACACTTGTCACTGTCATAATATTGTTGCAAGGAAAATCGAACTTGTTCTATCATGACGTGCAAACGAACTTCAACCTAAGGGTGGTAGACCACATTTTTGGCTGACTTTACCGTATGCTTCCTGCTAACTCATCTTGCGTTTGTTATCACATCAAATAGTGGTGGTGGTTTAGTGGTAGTAGTACCTTGTGCAGGGTCCGTCCGGATCGCTACCGCCATCTTATCCTTTAACTTAGGTACCGCCACGTGGCAGTGTTCCCGGTGTGGGGATAAGACAACTTGGTTAAATTACTAGAGGCATCCCATCTTTGTCCTCAGGGTTTACAACGCATTTGCGGTTTTAGGATTGCAGGTTTGAGAATGCAAAATGTGTATAGGTCTCTAGTCCCAGGTGGTTTGTTTGCTCGTTCGTTCTCTTCGTGCTATAAAAAATAAAGATGTTAATTTCTCACCTTTAAAGAACCGTTAAAATGTGTCCCAGAAATACTAAATACAATGAATTAAGTAAATAAACAGCAGAATCCTCTAAGTAAATAATTTCGTGAATTTATAACGGCTCCGAGCGGCGATTAATCCGAGCCCCGAATGTAAATTTAAGATAGTCGTTGAATATTATATTAAATATTAGAATTAATATCCTTGAGTTGCTGTTGCGTAGGAAAAGAGAAGACATTAGAATATTTAGCTAAAAAAAGTAGAACCTATATTCCTTATGTTGGTGTTGATGGCCAGCGATGATCACTTCACTAAAAGTGATCAGATAGGAATAGTTTGTCCCCTCTAGAATAAAAAAACACCACATTCGGATCGCTGCCATTTGCCACGCATTGTTGTTTATTGGTGTGTCAACAAACGCGGATCCACCGTTGTGGGTCCGATGGGCATGCCCACAACCCTAATAGACTGCTGACGTCACACTTCCACGTTCTATTGAGATCAATAGGCTGATGATATAATATCCTATGCCTTTATAAAATAAATAAAAAATGCAATAAATCGTGCGTGATTATGAACGCAGCAAAGTACGTAGTCATAGACGATACACTGACGCGTTATGTCGCATTCTTGACAACATATTATGTGTTTTCTTTTAAGCACGTGATCATTAACGAGTTCACACTCCGACTCGTACTTGGCAGAGTTTCTGGTAGCCGTGACCACAACCTTTTTTGAGGGCTCGTTCCGCGCCTGTGGCTATAAGATGACCATTGGAATTACTAACACAGAGGCATGTAGTCAGATCCTACTTAAAAGTACAATCAGTACTCCTGTGTTCTTTTGGGCCTAGTTGGTAGTTACCCTTACTACGAAGCTAGCGGTCCCGGGTTGTCTTCTGGGTTATTTATTATATAACAGATATCTGTGGCAAGCATGAATAATATTGTTTCTGATTCTTGGTTTTCTTTGTATAGGTATGTATTTTTGCTTTTTGCTGCCAAAAAGCCTTTTACTCTATCACATAATTTTTTGACAGTTGAGTTAATGTGTTAAATAATTAAAGTACCAAATGACATAGTAACTTAATAAATGTATTCACAAATGTAACTTAGTTAATTAATCCAATGACATAATGCAATTAAATTTATAATGATAACTAGTTTATTATGCTATTGAATATAATATTATTAATGTAAAAATGACTATGTATGATTATTACAAATAAATAAATCTTATCTTATCTTATCTTATTTAGGTACTGCAGTGTCTATTCTATAAAAGTATATTTAAATTATTTTCATTGTCTAACACTTAAAATTTATTCTAAGAGCTTAGGTTTTTATCTATTCTATATATTGTAATAAATAACGATTTCGTATCTAAACGGAAGAATAAGAAACGTTATTTGGATTTTCAAAATTTAAAAACATGTTGCCTCTATTAAGCTTTTAAAACAACTATACACCACAATAGCCTAGTCGATCATGGCCAACTGTATCCCAGTATGGGGTGGTGCCAATAAAACCAAATTCATCGAAGTGGAAAGAGCGCAAAGGTGTTTGCTTAAAGTCATGTTTTCTAAACCCTATAAATGCCTTACAAGTGATTTGTACAATGAATGTGACCTGCCTATGAGAAAATTATACATCTTATGTCCCCTTGTAAAATTACATAAGACCTTAATTTATAAACCATCTACTACATGTAGAAGAAGAAAAGAAAATGTTGCCCCGTTGCCCCCTACTAAGTCTTAATTTGCCAAGAGACAACTTGCTACTTAATCGGCCTGTTTATACAATATTGGAAATAGAGAAATTAGCATCTTCCCCATGCAACCCCTTAATATTAAAAAAGTCATTCTGGAATGGTTGAAAACTAAAAGTTTCGATGAAACTGAAGCGCTACTATCGAACGTTACCTAAATACGCTAATTATACGTTTCTTTAAACTGTACTAAAGTATACGTCTATACGCACATACAGACACACACACACGCACACACAAATTTAAATTACACTTTTAAGCTTATTTAAAGTATCTATTTTATAAGTTGTTTACTTCTTAAAATTAATTAATATCTACTCTGTAATCAAATGCCACCCACCTAATCTTAAACTTAATTTAATTTGGTTAAACCTTTTACTGTTACTGGAAGAGCGGGGCCTTCTGCCACAAGTACATTATATGCTTACTAGAAGGACACAACCTTTGTATTGATTTAAGTTTTTATGATAACCAATAAATCATTTTCATTTGTCATTGTTTTCTAAACGGGTATCATTCGGCAATCCACTATATAAAATTTCCTAAAACAAAGGCACTAAAACTAGGCAGTAGCAATTAAAAGTTACTACTGTCCATATAAACTGGAACGCAACAATAACGACTTCACCAGGGGCTCTGGTCTACTTGGCAAAATCATATTGCTTTCGACATACTACCGCATTCTCAACATTTTGATATTTTTTTTTAATTTACTGTACAGTAATTAAGGGCTGAGATTAAAACAATACGATACCATGTCACAAGTAATAACGTATGTACAGTATCTTTATACACCAGTAGATAAAGATAAATATGTCCCAGCAATCTTAACATATAGCCCTGAACCTTTGTTTATACCCAATAATCGACCTCTATTAGCATCGAATAATAGCTCCACAACCATTCATAATAGGGCACATAATCGTTAATCAAACGCTCGGGGTAAGTGGGCCGGGAAGGCCCTAAATAAATGATATCCTGAGCACAATAAATGTTATGCTAGTTCTATCCGAGCTATACAGGGGGTTACTAAACGGGTCAGGGAGGGGGGAGGGGGGTAAATTCATTGGATAGAGGGAGTGGTGTTTTTGAAAAGATAACTATTATATAGATGATAAACCAGATAAGAGTGAGTCACATGACGAACGGTTAACTCAATTCAAAATTTGGACCGTCGCCGTTCCTTGCATCAAGAACCTGTTATTTCATCATCATCATCATGTCAGCCGAAAGACGTCCGCTGCTGGACATAGGTCTCCCCCGAGGCTTTCCACTCAGACGGGCCTCGTGCTTTTCGCATGCACCGCGGTCCCGCGATCCTGACGAGGTCGTCCTACCTACAGCTCGTCTTCCGGTCCGCGGACGCCACTCCAGAACCTTCTGACCCCATCGGCCATCAGTCCTGCGTGCAACCTGACCTGTTATTTAGTGTACTAAAAATGTAAAGTTTTTGGATTTTTCCCAATATATGTAGTAAAGAAGATATTACTTGCCAAATTTCATAGTTCTAGGTGAACGGAATATACCCTATAATGATTCTCTCGAGTGTCGTAGTATATGTTTACCTTAAGTTTCATTTCTTCACAGCCGCAAGGGACTGTAAACCTAAGTATATGTTTTAAATTTCAACTTTAACGTCCAGGCGTTCCTAAGATAAAGGGTCTTGGCAGACGCACGGACGGACGGACAACAAAGTGATTATATAAGGGTTCCGTTTTTTACTTTTGAGGTACGGAACCCTAAAAATCTTTAAAATTCCTTTGATTGACAAATTTTAAACGGCGCAACTGGTTTATATCAAACTTAGCCAAAACTTCCTTACATAAATTGGCTTATAATTAATTGTCATCAAATTGGTCCATCCGTTTGAGAGCTACGATGACATAGACAGACACACAAACACACGTTAAACTAATAATATCCCAGAATCGATTTCTTATCCAAAATGGATTTAATGGTTTTTATTTTTAGGTCTTTTCAAGCTCAGATGCAAGAACTACATTTATGGTCACGATAATTATTATGGGCACGGATTAGTGGTGATTCATTTTCCAGTTTTCTTATTCTAAAGTAAGAGACTTGATTTCTGAATACCATATTTTCAAATACTTTTATTTCCTAACTTTGCTGTTCTGACCTTTTCTGATTGCTCACTCTGTATAAAAGCTCGACAGGGATTTGATACAAACTTGACTCACCAAGAAAGCAAATTAAAAATAAAACTTTAAAATTCATGGCGGTATAAGTGGATTGAATTCTGTACCATTTCGGTCCGTCCAGATCGCTACCACCATCTAATCCATTACCCCACCGTTTCAGTGTGGGGATACGACAACCGGTGAAATGACTAGCATAGAGGCATTCCGTCTCAGTCCTCAGGGTTGGCCACGCATTTGCAGTCTTAGGATTGCAGTTTTGGGATTATATAGATTTCAAATGTGGCCTGAGTGCTCGCGTGCCTTCTCATTGCCATCAAAACATGCGATTACTGTGGTGTGGTAGCTTATGATCGTTTCCATGATTCAATTTGCGGATAGATAAAGTAAAAATTTAGGCGTACAAAACTATAAAAATAACTGAAAGACTGACTGTTAACTGGAAGAGATCCCTTAAATAGATCGCCTTTGTACGTGTCTATTGTATCTCTGTTTCATTTTTACTTTGTTATTTTTTATTTGTGCGATATAGAATTTACATACAATGTATTTTATTCTCCTAAATAATACTAAGGGGTTCATGCTAGAGATAAATAACGGATTTAATGCTGCTGAAGTTACCAAATCTATCTGAATTCTGAATATTTTACTAACGAGTATATGCCACTACAAAACAATAACGCTCTATCTCTCTTTCTCTGAGTATGATAACACCTCGGTACCTAACCCAGTAAGGCAGCCTTGCGTGAAAGTACTCCAGTATTTATGGATTAAGGTGCTCGTTGTTATAACTTATTCTATCCTCATAGCCGTGTGCGTTGTATCGTGACGGTATCTATTCTCGATTCACGTAATTTTATACGATTTTAGAGTTATGCTCAAACGAACACGTACAAAGCTTAAATTTAGAATAGGTTACTAAAAATACTGAATGAGAATATTTGAAATCCTTTCAGGTGCGACCGCACCGCTATATTACGGTGCGTCACAAACGGCGCCATTTTGTTACTATGACCCCGTCTTTTGTTTACGCAACGACTCCGTATTTTACGCAGCGGTGGTCGCACCCTTACAGGTGTTATTACTGTGGTTAAACGTAGTAATGAATAGTAAACTTGCTCTAATATTAGGATACCTATAATCGTTACACCTTTCTACGAACGTAGAATTTTCAATCCATTGGATAGCATTTCTCACCGTATGACTTTATTTTGGATGTCACAAATGTAACCTAATCCAACCTACGCCATTAATTTTCAATATTATTTCCTCAAAATATCGTTAGCGGAATATAGGGCTTGACGAACTGAAATAAGATATATTTATATTATAAGAGCCCACCACACTAAACCTAGTTTGATAAGACTACGGGATGATATATATATTTAGTCTCGTCATTAATGAGGGATTACGAAATGGTGATGCTGTTATTCATTTTTTTTAGTTGTATCTCCGACGGGTATGATAATAAGACTCCCAAGTTTTGTTTATTCTTTAGAACACGGGAGGGGTAACAATATACGACAATGCAGTGCTGCAAGCCCCCCTGATTGGCCTAATCAGTGACAGCAGCATGATAAGCGACGCCTCGTACTTAGGTATCTTTTATGATCGATCTCCACAAAAACGAAAGCTTCAAAGATCATCTATTTCTGTGTAAGAAAAACCACAGCTGCATTTAGACATTACACACCATCACAATTAATTATAAGCTAATTTATGTAAGGAAGTTTGAGCTAAGTTTGATATATGTTATTATGCTCACATATTACAAGATACCAATTATAATTTAAATAATTAGATTACAATTTATAGTTGCTCCGGCTTTTTGCAAAATTTGTCAATAAAAGGAATAGTAGAGACTTTTAGGGTTCCATACCTCAAAAGGAAAAAAACGGAGCCCTAATATTATCACTCAGGAACTAATCGGCTGCCCTACGGAAAAAGAAAGTAACTGACATTTTTTTCAAAATCGATGTTTTTACATTTTTGGCACTTTTAGACAGTAACAGATGTTGCTACATTCTCGGAATCATCAAAAGAGCTTTAGTTTTAGAGATACAGTTTCGCTAAAGACAGTAACTGCAGGCACTGGTACAAAATATCTACCGAAAAACAAAGCAAAACACAATTACAAAGCATAAATACAGTAATTGCATGTCGATTACTTTGTTTTTCTGTTGTAAATTGATTCACTTCGTTTTCTGTTTGGTAAAAATGTTTATATTAGGACTGAAATTTAGCTAAAAAGAAATTAAGTAGCATTGCTTGATTTTTGTTTTGTAAAAAAGTATCAAATTTACCGATGTGTCTACGCAAAAACAAAGTAAACAAAATGATAAAGCAAAAACAAAGTAGTTTACTGGCAGTTACTTTCTTATTATATTTTTATTTCAATTAAATTGGTTTTTAACCAACATTTACTTTGTTTATAAATTGTTAAACTCCATTTTAATATTTTCAAAATATAATTTAATGGCACTTACTTTTTTTTTTGGCCGAGTAAACTAACAGTTGTTAGTCATACATTTTCATACGTTAATTTTCGTGATGAAAGGATATATTACCGATTCTTAACTTTAGTCCTTTAACTTATGTACCCTTTTTAGGGTTCCGTAGCCAAATGGCAAAAAACGGAACCCTTATAGATTCGTCATGTCTGTCCGTCCGTCTGTCCGTCCGTATGTCACAGCCACTTTATTCCGTAACTATAAGAGCTATACTATGGAAACTTTGTAAGTAGATGTATTAGGTGAACCGCATTAAGATTTTTATACAAAAATAGAAAAAAAACAATAAATTTTTGGGGTTCCCCATACTTAGAACTGAAACTCATTTATTTTTTTTCATCAAACCCATACGTGTGGGGTATCTATGGATAGGTCTTCAAAAATTATATTGAGGTTTCTAATATATATTTTTTCTAAACTGAATAGTTTGCGCGAGAGACGCTTCCAAAGTGGAAAAATGTGTGTCCCCCCCCCGTAGCTTCTAAAACAGGGTGGCACATTTAGATCAGTAAGTATGGGGAAGTCTGTAACTATAAGTGATACAAAGATCTGTTCTTAGGAACCATGTCATCGATTTTAGTGACAATAAAAACTGCATACATAGATTAAAAAAAAACTTGTACTTTGTTCGGGAATCGAACCCGGTCGTATTGAAAAAGAAAATGCTATATAAAAAATGGGTGTCATTCGAAGACCCATTTTATTAAACTAAAGGATATGAAATTTAATGCATTTTATTCTTTTAGATATCATGTTTCGTACTCAGTAACATTTACTGCTTACGACCTACACAATCGATATCCAAAAATATACAAATAATGTAAGTTTCATTTTTCAATATGAGACCTGGTTCGATTCTCGAACTGAGTACAAGGTTTTTTTTTAAATCCATGTATGCAGTTTTTCTTGTCACTAAAATCTATGACATGGTTCCTAAGAACAGATCTTTGTATCACTTATAGTTACAGACTTCCCCATACTTACTGATCTAAATGTGCCACCCTGTATACACAATTAAAACGAATTAAAGATGGAAACTTTTAAACTTCTTTTATTCAAATCTTCGTTTCAAAATTGCTACGTTTTGTCATTGAGCTAAACAGGATCATGTGTCATGACATGTATGCCAGAGGTTACGTATAGTATTTGAGGAGTTTCAAAAAAATAGCACACCCTTTACAAATTCTTCAGATTTGTGAAAAAATCTGCACGGGGGTTGGGATCTTGGGATCATCATTCTAAGTAAGAAAAATAGATTGATGATCGTAACTCACGTGCAGATTTGAAAAAAGCGGCCAAGCGCGAGTCGGATTCGCGCACGTAGGGTTCCGTACCACTATACATCTAAATAAATGTTTTTCTTTATTCTTTATTATATTGGAGTTGATTGAATGAAAGGTAAAATGCGGTTTACGATTTATAACGTATTAAAAAAAAATATATTAGATCTCGTTCAAACTAATTTTCGGTCGAAGTTTGCATAGTAATGTAAATCATATATTATTTTTACATTTATCATTCCCTTATTTTAGAAGTTACGGGGGGGGGGGGGGGGGGGGGGACACATTTTTCCACTTTGGAAGCGTCTCTCGCGCAAACTATTCAGTTTAGAATATATATATATATTAGAAACCTCAATATAATTTTTGAAGACCTATCCATAGATACCCCACACGTATGGGTTTGATGAAAAAATAATAATTGAGTTTCAGTTCTAAGTATGGGGAACCCCAAAAATTTACTGTTTTTTTTCTATTTTTGTATGAAAATCTTAATGCGGTTCACCGAATACATCTATTTACAAAGTTTCCATAGTATAGCTCTTATAGTTACGGAATAAAGTGGCTGTGACATACGGACGGACAGACGGACGGACAGACATGACGAATCTATAAGGGTTCCGTTTTTTGCCATTTGGCTACGGAACCCTAAAAATTGTAAAAGGTGTGCTATTTTTATGAAACACCCCATTAAAATTTTATTAAAAATTAAAAGTAAGTATGTGATAATTACAAGTAAAAACTGTGCAATATGTAATAAAAAAGTTACAATTTACGCCTATCATTTTTTATTGTAAATTGGTACCTACAGTAACATAATATCCTATTAGTAAGCCACCCGATCCCTCATGATGACAATCTTAAAATTCTATAAAGTAAACGCCATTACTGTGTTTAGTAAAGAATTTTAATTTTGAAATGGCCTCCTAACACTTCTAAAAACAAGGCAAGTACTATTACTTCATTATTTAAATTTCAACTTGTGTAAGGGATATGCTTATACGCAACTTAAAAAGAAAGTAAATGTACTTTACTGTGTTTTTGATATGACACATTTATTTTTAACAAAATAATTTACTACCGAAAAACAATTTTTGTTAATTTAAAAGATAATTAAAAACAATTTGTCATAAAATTATTACACAGTAGGTAGAGCAAATTATTTTACACATTATTAAATGTTAAAGCTGATGAAACAATGAAAAATACGTTTTAAATAAAGAATGTTTCGTTTTTTCGCTCTCCTGTAAAATTTACTCGACTGTAATTACTTTCTTTTACCGTAGAGCAGCCGTAATGGATCGAACTGAAAACTAAATAAATATAAAAAAAGGTTGTGCCAGGCATTGCAGCATTGCCAAGTAGTCGAGAAAAAATAAGGAAAAGATATATTTTTTTCCTTATTTTTTCTCGACTAATCATAAGCAGCTCCATCCTCTGGTGCCGGCTTATCGTTGAGTTTTGGGACACGTGGTATATATATATATGTCGCGTCAGAGACAGCCGGGGCGGGAAACTGGGTGCTTTCAGGGACATCGGACATAGCGATAGGTAATCTTGCCTCCTTTTCGGGTTCACAATATCCCCATACCATCCTGATTAAACAAGCTCTCCCTAAAAATAACCGCGTCCAAATTGGTCCATCCATTTGAAAAGTATGATACTACAGTTAGACACACAGACACACACATATAATCTCTGTCAATTGAAATTGCCAAATATGTAAACAAATTAGTACTAAATAAATAAATAAATATCACCGGGATTTGAACCCAGGACCGCTAGCTATGTAGGCATGGTTACTACCAACTAGGCCAGCGCGCCGTCAACTGTTTGACATATAACCTCAAATATCCATCAAGCATGATTTTATTTAAAATATCTCATAATTAATCTTTATTTAATCTTTATCCAATCTCAGGAACGGAGGGGCCGCCCTAAGAGTCCTTTTTTGAATGAAATCGGAGAAATACTGGAAAAGGGCCGAATCTTAAGTACCCGAAACCGACGTGCGCGCATGACTCGATGTATGAATGTGTAAGAAGCGAAAGACATTTATCAGGATCGTAGCAGGTGGAAAGAAGTCGTCTCTGCCTACCCCTCTGGGAAACAGGCGTGATTTTATGTATGTATGTATGTAATCTCAATTTAAAAGTAAAAATCAAGTGTATAAATCATTGCCAAAACCTCACTTGATCATTAAAAGCACGTGATAATCGTTTCGTTGTGTTATATACTACATAATACACAATAATACCCATAAAAACCCCTCTTTTTATTTATTTCACAACTTTACTGTTTGGGTCCTACGCAATGATAGAAAAAGGATCAACGTTTATAAGTCGAGGTGGTAATAAATATTTTTAAAAAATACCTAACTTTTGTTAAGAACTTGTTTTTTAAAGCAAATAAAATCAAGTCCTAACCGTATTAACTTCTTAGCCGAAAAACCTAATTATAATGTTATTTGGTATTTCTTAAATATTAAGAGACAAAAAATCTTTTGCGAATTTCATTATGTGCTTTATTCAAAAGTTACGCCTTTGAACTGTAATTGAGACCTTTGAAATAATTTTATCCAAAACAGACTTGGTGGATAAATGTATAAAAGATATTCCACTAAAAATACATGTCTGCAAAAAGATTTCTTATTTTTATGTATAAAGAACAGCAATCTAATAATAATTATAGTTTTCTTGTTAAATTCTGGTCTTTGTATGAACTTAAATTTATACGTAAGGATTGTTTTGCCCTGCACGTTGGCACCTACTTCAAAACTAAATGGCAAGCCGTTCTAGTGCCTTGTAATACTAAATTTAAATTTGAATATAGAATGACAATGTAAATCTTAGTGACATTAACAAAATAACCATTGTAATAAATAATGTTTCAAGCAATATTAACATTTTTACTAGTGGAATAATTGGATTGAAAGGACTATTTTACGAGTACAATTTAAATGACATATTACGAGATGGAATATTTGGAACCATCATAATCACTATAATTACGAAGTGCTAAAGTTGATAACATACATACAAATACAACAATACCTTTTTATTGTTTGTAAATAAAGTGTTTACATACATACATACAATCGGATGATTTCAAACCTGACTTACTAAACAACTGAGTCACAGCGACGATAAAAAAAAAAGAAAATAATGGTGCTGCGTTTCTTCTCAGCAGTGGTCTCCTGCGAAGCGCTGGTAGATTTTTGACGTGTAAAAGTGACCGTGCCGCCTAATTACCAAATAAACATCTTTTATCTTTATCTTTATATTTACCGTGTTAAACAATCCCGTCGGTAGTAATAACAAACCCATCCAGTTTTCTGTAACCGCTTCACTGTCTGTTGAGACGTACCTTATAACATTATCCTTAATTTGCTGAACGTAATTTCTCCTCGGGGTTTCCCCGCTTATCCTTCTATGATGTTTGAAGACAGATATTGTAGCGTGTGGTTCGTTTTTTTGGAAATAAATTATTTTCTTATTTATTCTGAACACCACTTGTATACACTGAAATGTATAACACGGTAACTTCACGTAATGAAATCAGGTAAGTGATTCTCCCACTTCCCTTTATAATTCGACGGACGTATTATAAACCGGGCAGTTTAAATTGTCCCATCAGAGCATATCGTCAGCCAATTTGATTCTTAGACCATTATGGGCTATGTTAAAGTGACTTTGTCAACCAAACCGTAGAAGTCTTTTAATATTTTTTAATGTAAAACTTCGTAAGATTCAGACATTGTAAAGAGATAACTACGAGTTACTTACTTAAATAAAACGGGTACTTATTATTTTATCGAAACACCTTTTAATGAACGTATTTACGCAGAATTTTCATTTCATCGAAAGGCATTTCTCGCCTCAACCACAACAAGTTTAACCTAACCTAAGTTAGGTAATTAATGTTTAAGATTTCTTTAAAACTTCTTGGTTCAACAGAAAATAGGGTTCGATACAAAGAAATTTGATGATGATACACATAGCCCGAAGAATAGCTAAACTGAAGTGGCAGTGGGCGGGGCACATTGCTCGCAGGACTGATGGCCGATGGAGCTGTAGGTAGGCCTCCAACAAGATGGAGTGACGACCTCGTCAGGATCGCGGGACCGCGGTGGATGCGAAAAGCACAAGACCGGTCTGAGTGGAAAGCCTTGGGGGAGGCCTATGTCCAGCAGTGGACGTCTTTCGGCTGACATGATGATGATGATGCCAAACATCAAGTAATCTAAAAAACGATGAGTTACCAAATAACGCGAAATTCGACATTATCATCGTAAATAACCCATTATTATCTCATTATTAGTCTTCTTATGTTTTGGTCTAAGTATAACTACACTTTGACATAGTCAAATTGATGAAGACACAACATTTTAGAGATTGCCTTCTCAATTACGTAGCATAAAACTCGCGCGTATGTCTTCGCTCGCTCGCTCGACCGCTTAACAAGGCGCCGTGTTTGAGAATGACACCTTAACATTTTATATTCCTTGAAGCCGTACTCAACAGTTACTTGGTTAAACCTCCTCGTCAGCTCTTATCGCCGTGTTCCCTCACCTGGGAAACTCGCGGGATTTTCAAATTTCCCGCAGTCTATGATGTATAGTAAGTTAAGATGTTTATCCGTTAAGAAAAATCGCTCCGGACCTTTAATATATATGCAGATAGTGCCTCACGATGGAGGCAGGGAGAATGCGAGAGAAACGTTACTTCTGCGTAATATTATAATAAATTGCCGTCATAGTAAAGATAATTGGGTGGATAAATCTTTCTGTCTGTTTTACTGTCACTGAATAATTATGGTGGCACATTAAGTAGATGTTCGAAAAACAACCATGTTTTTTGAACCAATGAAAAATGGTTGTGATTTCGAACAACAACTTAATTAAATTAAAGGATATGAAACACAATGCATTTTATTCATTCCAGATATCGTGTTTCATAATAACATTTACTGCTTATGACCTAAACGCAATCGATACCTATCCAAATAATTTTTTTTTTCATTTACCTCCAGTACCGTGCCGTGTGGTTGCCGGCTTAGAATAGTGCCACTCCATGCCTACCTGTGGAAGTCGTAAGAGACGATGGGCTTGCAACCTGTCACTAATATACACTGGTAAACATCTCAGCCTGTTCGTGCAAAATGTGGTTAAATAATTAACAATAAGTTGTTAAGAGTTGTTGGTAATTCTGTAACGCTGGGATGAAGTCGTGACGGTATGTGTGTGTATGTATGTGTTTCTTAATCTATGTAGGTATGTAGTTTTTCTCGTCACTAAAATCGATAAGATGGTTCAGATGCACAGATCTTTGTATCTTTTATTACGGAGTTGCAAATACTGACCAATCTAAATGTGCTATCCTAAAGTATAATTACTTAAAACGTAGGAAATTAGATAAAATGTTACTACGAGTGAAAATAAATTAGCAAAATAATATAAATATGAATAGAATAGAAGATGGCAAAGCATTTCTACTGAACGACGAAATTTTGAACGCTAACCTAAAAATAATACAAACCAGATATAAAAGAATGGTCTATGTACAAGTATGTGGCAACAGCACGTTTAATTGTTTTGACGAAATTGCGAATGTGACCTGAATCCTGAGCATGGGGTTTATGCTCCAATTATAAAACGTTCCATTTAATATTTTATTGGGCACTGGTTACTTGACTACTGGCCATGTCGGAAAATGATTTACAGTTTAGATATCTATATTTATATTATATGTATTTGTTTCTTAGTCATGGATGTTTTCTAGGACTAGGTCAATTGGTGCGACATTGTCCTCTGATATATATTTTTTAATATTTTTTTTTACCTTTTTGTAACGTTTAAACAACAAACTACCCTTGCTTTTATGTTGAGATGACATGACTAAGCATTATTTATTGGTCAACGTCTAGACGAAGCGAGCCAAGGAAACATCACTAGTAAGTGTAGGTATTATTGCGTATGCGCATTGGCGTTGAAAAAGTCCGGGAAACATCCCGTTTTTTTTTCCAAACATCTCGTTCTTTCCGGATTTTTATAGAAAACCACAATGCAATTATCTGCTATTTTAATCTATTTTCAGCCTAATTTGCACCTACAAACGGGCGAGATCGATGACATGGAGGCAGAAGCAATCAAAATAGGTGACGAGACTGACAGTGATTGACTATGAATAAATTGTCATTATTCATTTGTTATTTTTCCTGAAAAAACATAATTTCAAAACCTCAAGTAATAAAAATGATCCGGAATTTTAAACGCTAATGCGCATAGGGGTGTTCTCTGATACAAGCAACATCATAGTATGTAATAGTTAACTATTGTGTAACTGTATAACATAAAAATAGCCAATTAACCGGGGTGATGACTAGCATAGAGGCATTCCATCTTAGTCCTCAGGGTTGGCAACGCATTTGCAGTCTTAGGCTTGCAGTCTTGTGAATGAGAATGTCTATGGGTCATATATATCTACATTACAGTTGCAAAGGAATTTTGTGGCACCACGGGAAAAGGAAATTTTCCCGTGGTGCCACAAAATTCCTTTGCATTCTTCTACCCTTGCCATGAGTTTAAATTAAGATTACGCCTCATGATAGCGCCTCTAGCGTGTGAGGGATAGAACATTCGACTCACTAGCCAGTACGATATTTGTAAGTCATGGTAAGGTTACCGATCTGGGATTTAATTTCTTACTCGAACCGAGTTCTCTCGTCGCTTATCTTTACAAAATACGGTGATGGCGGTAAACAATTGGTTTGGCCCGTGAATAATTCATCTCTCTCGCTCACTCCCGCTTATTTGCCGTACACTTACTGCTTTAAACACAGAAGTAGCAGCTCGGCCGTTTGCGGTTCGTCAGCTTCTTGTTTGTGGAAACACAAGTCTTTGAAATACTTTGTGGGGCTGATTTGTTAGATTTGGTGCCAGGAATGTTCATCTTTAGGGTTCCGTACCCAAAAAATCAAAACGAGACCCTGTTACTAAGACTTCACTGTCCATCCGTCTGTACGTCTGTCTGTCACCAGGCTTTATCTCATAAACCGTGATAGCTAGACAGTTGAAATTTTTACAGATGGTGTATTTCTTTTGCTATAACAAAAAATACTAATAGCAGAATAAAATAATATCAATATATATAAATTTTGCTCGATCGTAATAACGGCAACAGATAGACGCTTGAAATATTCACATAGGTAATATTAAGTTGTAAAACTTAAAAAAAAAAAAAAAACTCGTTTGTTGTATTAGAGCCCCCCTTACAACAAACTTGAATTTTTGCCGTTTTTTTGCTAATGTTGTATAGATAATGATACGGAACCCTTCGTGCGCGAGTCCGACTCGCACTTGGCCGGTTTTTATTCAAATTAAAGTCGGTGTAGTTCATAGTCCAGGCTTGTGACGTCGTATCGGCTTAGTTGGCAGTGACCCTGCCTACGCAGCTAGCGGTCCTGGGTTTAATTTCCGGTGTATGCAAATATTTGGGAATAAGAACGAGTATTTTCTTCTAGGCCTTGGATTTTTTCTATGTATTTATTTTTCGTATAGTACCCATAGTACAAGCCTAGAATTTGTTGATAAAAGTGAGATTGATTAAAACTAGTTATTTTCACGTATTCATATTAAATAATAATAACCAATTTTAATTTAATTTAATGCAACATTGACTTTGAAGTATTTAGTTTATAATTTTGATTACACAGATTATTGCTTTATAATAATTACCATGCTAAGCCTGCAAAACACAACATACTCAATGTTAATTTCAATTATTTATGCAAATTGAAATTACCTTATTTTTAGTTAGTCTAAATTTATTTTACGCCTGAGATATAATGTAAAAGAAGTGCTGTGAGTAAAGATTTTATTAGTAAATTTAATCATCTAACGTTCGAGTGTACGCATACTGTGTGTCGCACCCTACCACAACACTTTACGTACATTGACGCAAGTCAGCATGAGCGGCGGGACGCGCTTTCATGAATTGAAAATACTTCACCCGAATTTTTATGAGCCAGTATAATTCATAGACCAAGCACCTCATTATAAAACAGTGCACCGTCGACTGCCCGTTTGAAATGTTACTCTACCTTGCAATAGGGGCTGATTGCAACCCCGCGCGGCGACGGCGCCAGCTGGAGCCACTGAACTGGCGGAGCAGGTTGACATCACGTCTTGTGGGAATTCAGGCGCCTGCTTCCAATAAAAAGAGTTACGTTTTAAGGATTTGTGATCATTTAACACCTAAACCGACGCTTTGATTATGCGAGCCGATTAAATTAAAAGGATTAGTTTCAAAACTTCATCAAATTGACAACGAAAGTAAGGTATGTAACTAAAATAACCATTGAACATCATGATTAGCATTGTGATCACCAGGTATAACTTTTAGTGAGCTATTAACCAATAGCTAATAGTTGTTAATAAGTTACGAACACTCATTGTCATCTGGTTAACCTTTGTTTGAACAATGTTAATGACAATGTGTTTTTTAATTTGTTACTCAGTCGCATATTAAAAAAAGGTCATTGGCCTTGCAACAACCGTTACAACGTCATCTACTCCTCTAGGACAGATTTGCATGTCTACAAACCAGATCAGTTGAATGATTAATTTGCTATAGCGTACCAATTCTTAACCAAAGCCCGTCTATACCTATACATATTTTAATAAGGTTAAAACAAAAAAACGTTTTTTTTTTAAAAGGAGAAGTAAGTAATATGTTTATACTTTTTCAAAGCACTTTAAATCCCTGGGACTCTGGAAGAAGAGTAGATTATCCAAGTTCCAGTCATAAAGAGATAAAGCAAAATGAGGCATAGAATTCTATTCATTTTGTTCCTACAACTTGTGACATTTCTACAGCCAAGGCATTGTAAATTTATAGCTTTAAACGTAGGTCGCGGGTTCCGTGGCCCGCAACATGGAACCCGGGCGATTTGCGCCGTCGTTACCGCCGATACAATTTGCACATAAAGGCTCAAATATCGCGCGTTTTATCCGCAGGCGTTAGATAGCCGATATTGCGGCGCTTTGAATATTGTAAAGTGTTGCTAGCTGAATATTTTAAAGCTGTAGAGAACTCTGCAATCGAACCTTGCTGGTTCACGGTGATTTTGCTTTTACCTTTGAAACGGGGGTTTCTGTACCTAGGGACGTGAGTAGGTCCTGTGGATTACTTGGGATATGTTTTGGGAAATCATCACTAGTTTTAACATGGTTCCAATGGAAGACCAGCGCTGGCTTTAATGCCAGCGTAATGTTCAGCTGGAACCATTTTGTCACAACAGGCCTTTTGTCTATGTCCGCGTATTCGGTTTCGTTTTTGTTTTTTGTTTCTTTCTTTTACATTACACTTGAATTTTCGTCAACCAGTCCATTCCATGAAAAGGTTCTTCCCTTACAATGTAAAGATAGTGAAACAAAACGATTATAATATTTTTTTTTATATTTATTGATATAGTTTTGGAATATCGATAAAATTGCAAAATTATAAGTGTCCCAAATTTTCCAAGCATCCAGCTATTTTTTGCGACCCTTACCTTACGGAAGGCATACATTTCTGTACGTGGTTGTCACTTTAGAATCTTCCCACACCAGCAGCCTTCGCTTCTGCGAGCAATGTATATCGCCCATTGCCACGTTTTCTTACAAAGAGTTCACACTAAATCAAGCCACGTGTTCCTAACTAGGTAGGACGAGTAATTACGCAACTGTCAACAATAAACTCGACTTGCGCAAGTAACTCGCACGTTCAAAATTCACATACATCAAACAAACTCTTTGTCTAAGCAATTAGAATCACTCGCAGACTTGCCAACACTCATAAACAACTTGTTTAGTACTAAACATCTAAATCATTCGTCTATTAACCTTATCTCAACCATAGGAATAAACTTTAAGGCTTAAAGTCGCTTGAGTGTTAGCGTTGAAGATTTTTAAGCAAGTCAAGTCGAAAATTAAACGCATAGTTAACGTTTTAAGTACCTAGGCACTTTAGTACTTTGCCGCTTTTACTGGTTAAGCGATATCGTATGACAGTTTATACGAGACGTCAAAGAGAAAAGGTTCAGAAGTGATCACTCACAAAAGTGATGACCGTCATATTTCGCCAATTACTCTACATGGAGCCCAATTTGTATAGAAATCTAACACTCCGGCGCTGATTCTGTGAAAGATGTAACATCTGCTCGTTTCAGTGAGTGATCGGAGGTGAATGACCGAGCAAAGGTGTTTGGAGTGTTTAAAAATAACTTAATGTGTAGTTACCTGGAAACGTAACATATTTTAGGATTTCGTAGCCAAAACGTCACCTTGTTGCTCGACGAATATTAAAAGAAAGAAAGATTTATTCGTGACAAACAGACATACGAAAAGAAATAAAATATTGATATAAACAAGAGACCTGATGTCACGAAATGGTATTTAAATATTTTTTTTCTTTCTTCCATGTTAATTTTGCAATCAGTCGAAAGACTATGAGCAGATGTGTTAAGTGTCCTTAGGCATGTTGAAGCCACTCCCCTGCAGGAGCCACTCCATCGGTAACTGGATTTTTTTAACTTTGGCTATCCAGTTCATCTATTCTTTTTCTTTTCAGACGTTTCAGGTGATCAGGGATAGTCAGATTCACTGCCAATTTGTTCGGGGTATTTAAAACAAAGATTGAAAAATTGAAACGCTTTTTTTTTTTGGAGATAGTTTGATGGCAACGAAAACAACACTGAGAATGAGCATTTTCAAAATTAGTTTTGTTGTTTTTTTCAGTTAGTGACTTCAGATACTTAACACTTTTTCTGCAACGTATAAATATAAAGTGAGACTACATTAGAACTTAAAGTATTTCCAACTTTAAGGTGTGGAACCTTTCTTTTTGAGAATACTTACAATAATGAGGCCCTGGAGAGCATAGTTGGGAAACTTTCACTAAGCACTTGCACAAAGTTTATTTTAAAAAGAAGTTTAATATTAGTTCAAACGTAAAACTTCACCATTTTTTTGATGATCAATCTTTTTTTAGTTCCTCTAGCATAATTATATCGAAGTAGGTTAAGGCTACGTTATTTTTTACCAGCCCGAAGCAAAGGGTCAAAGTACCTAAAAATAGATCCACTTTATTTTAAGCGTATCGTTTTTCCATTACTTAGTCATAGATGGCGATGGCTGAGAATACGCGTCATACTCGTGGACGGGTGCTGTTGTTGGGGTCCACGTTTAGAAGGATTAATTTGTTGTTCAGTCAATTATTCTTGTTTTGGCTTTTGCCGCAGAGACCTCGTCGTGTTGTTCTCTTTTTTAATATTTAATGATAGTTAATGGCTTTACATTGCAAAACTGAAATGGCAGTGGGCGGGGCACATTGCTCATAGAACAGATGGACGTTGGGGCCACAAACTTCTCGAATGGCGACCACATTTTGGACTCTAACAAGATATTCCGATGACTTCGTGAAGGTTGCGGAATCCCGGTGGATGCAGGTAGCACGTGACAGGTTGTTGCGGCGATCCTTGGGGGAGGCCTATGTCCTGCAGTGGACGTCGACGTTTGAAATGATTATGATGATGAATGACTTTACATTTATAATTACTTATTTACTTTGCAATGTTAATTATTACGGCAGCTCCTACGAAACATCCGTTGTATTTGTAACTTTATTCCCAACGAGTAAAAATGGAAACTGCTTTAGGTATTTAATGTAGAAACCATCTTTTAGGTTCGGATGGAACTGCGAACTGGAAACCGGTGGTGCCGACAAAAACACATTTTTATTTCAATGTCGCGGGCCTATGTTTTTTGTTTAAATTATTTTAATCGATCTTAGCTTATTATACGGTCTTTCAAACAGAGGTTTTATCGCAGTTTCAGATATTAAGCATTTCAACTAATTTTTACAGCACGCTTAAGTCTTTTTATAATGTAACAATGACACACATCACATTAACGTATGTAACAAAGTTTGGCGCCACGGCATCTATTCTCGGTTGGCATATAATGCGATTCGCTGAACACGCTGCGGTTAAACACAAGCGGCTTTGAAATCGTCGAAACTGTCAAACCACGCAATGAGTGCACGGCGATTTGCGTTTTTGTGATTCTCGACACGCAGAAGTTTCAGGATTGCTTTGGCAGTTTTTTTTTCATGACATGGTGATGGTAGGTAAATGCTGTGACCCTAAGACCTATTTTATTTTAGTCTTTAGGTTTAGCAATGCATTTGCAGTCTTATAGAGGACGATTATGTAAACAAACGAGTATGTAAATAAACGAGATCACACACTATATGCTGTGAAAGGCAATCATCGGACAACACGGTTAGCTTAGTTTGGTAGTCACCATGCCTACACTATCTAGCTATTCCGGATTCAATTACCGTTGTATATGTAATTGAGTATATTATTTCTCTATTCAAGTTTTTTTAACGTTGTCTAGTCTAGTATCCAGAGTATCTTTAAGATTAAATTACGACTGAATAAATTGGTGAGAGATTTCTTAAATATGGCAGTGAAATTATTAAAACTGTAATCAAACTTTATTATATTCCCAATAGTTGTATTTAACTAAATATTAACTAGAAATTGACAACAAAACTGGTCGGAAATAAACCTTACTTTATGACTTTGGTTTACTTTTTCATTTCAATGGAAAAGAGCCGTGCGAAATACTCTCCAAAAAAACACAAAAGCGACAGCGATATAACTACAATGTTGCTAATACCAACCTTTGTGCCGCGGATCAATCAGACGGAATCACCGGGCGGATGAGAGATCCAATTCGCCTAACGAACCCTAATTCTGTCCTGATGGGGGTTCCTTTGTTCCTGTGTTGCCCTAATTCCCAGCCTCGGAAATATGTTTCTTTTTTATCTGACTGCAAGAGAGGGTTATGTTGTTCGCGTGTATTGGGTTAACATGTTCTTTAGAGCTGGTATGATATGGTTTTATGCAAAAACTTACTAGATTACCAACGTTTTTTTATTACTTTTGTGAGTTTTATAGAAATCGTACGTTAAACTCATCAAGCATGTCTTAAAAACCTAGCAACGCAGCCCAGGGAAACACCAACGGCCAAAATCGCAAACAAACTATTTAAAAAAATGAATTTTGAATTCTAAATTTTTAAATGTTATTATAAATGGTTTCATTTAATAAGGATTTGGGCCACAACAACAACAACAAAAAAATTCAAAATATGTAGAAAAATTTGGAGTAAGTAAGAAGTTAAGTTTAGTAACGTAAGAAAATTTAATTAAATAATCACAAAACTAAAATTACATATATCTAAAACCTAATACTTATATCTAAAAAAGGGCCCGGTGGCATTGTCCAGAAGATGCTGGCAGCATTTCCTCGCTGGATAGTTAAACTTATGCGTTGAGCGAGGAAACTGCCAGCTCTTCGGTCTCCCGTGACGTCAATGAGCCTCTTCGAAATTTATTTGAAGAGGCTTTGAGCGCTAGGAACCCACGGACCAAGGGACTCGACGCCGAATAGAACAAATATATATTCTGGGCCGAGACCACTATATTTGCCTACCTTTATGCTTTCAGCTGCTTCAGCTGCCGCACCAGCCCTATTAGAGGTCCGGTGGAGATGTAATGGGGCTAGCGTGTCTACGCAGGTTGCATCCCACACTAGTACCCGTCCCATATTCCACGGCACCAAGAACATTGCGTCAGGTCTCTGGCCATCATTTTTACAAATGCCGGTCGGCTCTAAAAGTGCCGGCACGTTTATTGAGGCAAGAGACCGACGAATGGCATTTAGAGCGGCGTGTCTGGAAAAGCGGCCAGCACTTTTCTGGCAAGACAGTCCGTGATGTCCTAGCTGATCTACGTCACTTCCGCAGGGGCACCGATGTGGAGCGCAGAGCGGGACGCCAAGACGAAGGCAAACTGAAAGTCGGAGTGTGTTAGAGTCTAGGAAATTACCAGTGCTTGGCGAGGGATGAGTTTGAAGCCAGTATCCAGCCTCTCTTGTACCGACTGCTAAAATTCTAGCACGATCCGCTGTGCAGCACTGGCTAAGGAGGGAATCAACAGTCAATTTACAAGCTATCCCAACACTTCTGCGACTATAGGTTAACAGGAAAATTTTGACCGGTGCAAGCAGTTAACCACCCACTCTTTGCGTCCTCCAAGCCTGAAGTCTCATAGTTTAAAGGGAATTCCCTAAGGATTTTACCTATGAGACTAGAAGAGCTATGGATTGACGAAAGGAAAGCTGGTAAAGCAATACTAGAAATTTTGCGGATCCCTAAACCACCGCCGTACCGAATTGAGGGGGATTGATTTACCCATTTAAATAAGTGTGTAAGATAAAAACGTTTATTCAGTACGTAGGCCGCATGCGCATTTACACTTCAAAAGAAGAAACCACGATTAAAAGAAACGCCGCCGTATTAATTTTAACAGTCAGTCACTTAACCTAGCTTTGTGATGAACTATGAATATGCGTGAGCTGGAAAACGTGTCAGAACTCAGAATTATCTATAAAATATAATATAATTTATGTGGTAATCTTTGTAACCTTATAGCATACAAACTGCTTATTAGATTTATGTAAGTAAGGTATATATTATAGCCGCGTCTTCTTGTCACGCCAGGTGTTCAATAATGCTGCAGCTTTACCCAAAATACATTGTGAGGGTGTCAAATGATACTTATCAACAAGTAAGTTATCAATAATTTACTTGTATGTAGGGATGAACGGGACGGGGAGCTGATGGAATATCTGTGTAATGAACTAATGACTGGCTGTCAACCGATCAAGAGCACACGAGTGCAAGGATGAATGAAGGAAAGGGAAGACGAAACTGTGATTGGTGTGCGCTAAGACGTACTTAATGAATAAAATCAATTTAAAATTAGAAAATAACTGGATTTTGGTGAAATAAACACCATTTGTACGGGGAAACTGGTTTTAGAAACTGGCATTACAGGTTTTTTATTTTTCTGAACAGTTTTATATATATATTTATATTATGACGTGTATTTATTGTGCACAACGCTTTTATGCTTCAAGCGTTACGGTTTTTAACTGCATTAATAATTTCGTCGAATAGCGTATGGAGTATTTTAGTAACCAAATGTCTCTGAACAACGAACGTTTAGTTAGTAATTTAGTCGACTAAATTACTACGAACATACTCGCTATTCGACTAAACTATTCTAATGCAGTCTGTACACGATTCTAGAAATTATTTTCTAAATATTTGTTGCGATGGGAAGTACGTTTTTGCATTAAAATTTATTAAGTAAGGCTTTAATTTTAAAATACACTGAGGAGCAAAAATACCGGGTCAGAGTGCGTTATTTATACAAACGAGACTATTTCGAAGCTTACGTTCCTCGCCTGGGGTTATTTTGAGTGAGGTTTAATGGTGGATACTGCGAGGTTCAATAGAGGAGGTCAAAAGTTCTTAAGATACCTAAATGATCGCGCAATCAGTTAACACCACAGCGGAAGAGTTTAGGTCAGCACTTAGAGTTCCTTACATTTTATTGCCATTTTAGATGTTTTTCTGAACATGCTCAATTCCGGCGTTAACCGCAGATTTATTCAGTTGGGTATCCTAGGCACTCTGGAAGTCCTGTATCGATTCTCGAGGTATTCATCATCAGATTTCACTAAAAGCCTTCCCTCGCGAGGAACCATAAGGCTTCGAAATAGCCTCTTTAGTATGAAAAATGCACTCTGACCCGTTATTTTTGCTCCTGAGTGCAGTAGTGGCCGTCGTGAAAGATGCAGACTCCTCAAATTTGCCATAGCTACCGCTTACTCAGGGACTCCTTCTTCGGGAGATTTCCAATATTTATAATTTTATAGTAAATAAATAAATGACCTATCTAATTAACTTATAACCAAATATGTTTGGACTTTTTTTTTTAATAATCGACGTAAAACTTAGCTACCACAAACATTGGCGATCATTTTTTAAGACAAGCGGCAGTGGCCACTTTTCCCCTTCCCACTTCCCGACTACCCATCGCCGTCAGCGCTAATCAGTGATCCTCGTCACCGTAAATGGATCATTAGCATATAATCTCAACCGAAAGCACCTGATTTACCTCCTTAGCACATCAAACGCCTTGATTCCCCGACATTACGCGTAAATGAACGCAAAGAGCGTCGCGCTCACTAACCAGCGTGGCTTGAGACGAAAATTCGAGGTTTGAAGTGAAGGCTGTTGTGAAACGAGGGTTTTTGCTCGAATGGTTGAGAGCCGCTTCATTACTCCTACGCGATCGCTTAATTTAGTTACAGTTTGCGGCGAGAGATGGCGTTGGTGGAGATTTTCATGGGGATTAGGGCGTTTTAACTCACCGTTGTACTATAACAGTACCGGCATTCTGGAATAAGGCGATAAGCTGAGTCCATATAATTACCTAAGTAAATAGTGTATTTAACAGTGTAGTCAACGCCTCTCTTTTGTTACTTACTGATGAGGACAGGATAATATATTATATAGCTAGTCAACGCAATTTACTAACTAAAGACAATTTGACTTTCACGATTTTTTTAAATTTGTCATTCCGCATCTGCTAGCACACGGAATGGAAGGCGGTAGCAGTGAGCGTCGGACGCCTGCCATTGTCGTCTGTCACTTCTTCTCCGCAATGATGGAAGCGCTAATAGATTCACTCCAAGGTACCCACGTGTAAAAGAGGGCTCACCCCCACTAGACCGAATGTCAACAAAGCTAATTGCATTAGGCATACCAACGTTTGATATAATTTTCACTAGCCCTAATGTCATGACAGCTAAACTTGTATGTCCTAATTGATAACTAAACCTAAAGTTATGTACCCTTATAATTATATACTTGTACTAAATATTAATGCTCTAATATTACTTAAACTAATAATATTCTTCATAGTGATTAATAGACCTAATGGTCATAAGTTCAGCCTTCATCCCAAAGGTAGGCACAGCTACAGATTTACCACCAACTCTTAACAACTTGTCATTAATTGTTCAACCACATTTTGCACAAACAGGATAACAGGTGATAGTTCTAATCACTATGAGAACTGGCCATCGTTTAAACGAAACAAGGCAGTCATTACTGACAAGTTAATAAGAGGCATCGTAATGTGAACAAAAGCAATGGCCACTCTTGTACCACAGTGACGTCATAAATCAAATCATAAGAATTGTCAAGCCAAATGTCACAATGACACATCAGGTCCCATGGTTAGGGTTATAATAAGTATTGTACCTACCATCAAAAACTTAAATGGGTTAGTGACTCGTAACGCAAGTAACAACCGCTCTCACAAAAGGCATTCGATTAAACTTCACAACAAAGTTATATATTTACCCTAAGTGTTCAAGTTGTAATTTAGTTTTTCCTCTAGTTTAGCAGCCGGGCGAGTGCACTCGCCACCTGCGGCAGATTAATGCGCTTGTTTAGAACTTGTGCGAGTTCATTATGCTAGTACTGGCGCGAGTAGGGTTCAGGCGCATGTTACGAACTGAATTAATTAAAGTTAATACGTTTCATTTTAACTTGAACGTTCTTCACCCCGTTTCAAAATCATACAGTAAAATACACATACGTACATATGTAAAATCACGCCTGTTTTCCAGAAGGTTAGACAAAGACAACTTATTTACACCTGCTAATATCCTGACAAATCTCTTTTGCTTCTTCCACATTCCTTCATCGAGCCAAAAAAACACGTTTTAGACTAAGTAGTTTTTGTTGCCCCTTGTACTTGTAATCATGTTAGTTCTTTTCATATTTAGTCATCTGCTATTGAAACCAAACTAACGAATTCCCATTCAGTGAACCTAAAACAGCTAAAATCCTGTTGCCACCTTCTGACTCCATCATCAGGTCATCGGCTAAATGCCAAAATATTGCATTGCACTTACACGTCTATTGTGAATCCCGGGATACTCATCGTAACCAAATAAAATATAATAACAGTAGTGTTCTATAGACAGTATCCATAAGGTTTTAATCAAAATAATTTCTTAAAACAATCACTCCGACCCACCATTGCGAGCTCAAGGGGATAAGGAGTGGTGAAAACTTAGCCATCAGTTACACTGTCTATTTCATAATCAATACTCTATTTAAAAATATAGCACACAACATCTATGCAAAACGGCATAGTAACAAAATTAAGATGTCAAACCAAGCAATTTAGATAGAGAAATCAACTGAAGTTACAAGTAAGTTCCTTAAAGTTTGTTGTCATTATGATGTAGTAGAACTCTAAAATTAGATTAGTCAAAGTGTCAGAAGTTCTAGCAAATGAGTAATTTATTTGTAACTTTGAATTTTGAGGTTATTTTGGTAGCGACTAACGCGGTGATGGCTTGCTTAACTTTAGAACAGTATTTTAAGCGGAGTTATTATTGATTAATAATTTATTATTATGATTGTTTAGTTTAGTTTATTTATTAAGTAATATAATATAAAAATATAAATTGCATTTCATGATAAAAAAAAAACAAATTTACATTGAGATTGTAAACATTATATAATTAAAATAACACTAAATAACTAAAAGAACACCAAATAAATATCTAATAAATAATAGTCACTTATCCGATGTCAAATTATACAATGATTAATAAATAATCAATGCAGTAATATTTTTTACAATTTCAATTCCGTAATATTTACTCACAATTAATTTTGTTTAATCAAATTGATTGACCCATTCTCGTTTTTTTGCAGGACTAACGGCAGAAATTGATTTTTATATTATAAAGAATATTTAAATAAATAGGATTAACCATTCAGAAAAATAAGTACTTTTATCAAAAAAGGAAACATTACAGTGATCCATTATGCAACTAGAACTGCAGTCAGTCTCCTTAAATAGCATATACTTCGTATATTTACCTCAACGACGCATAAGCCTAGTTGGTAGTGACGCCGCCTACGAAGCTTAGAGGTCCCGGGCTCCCCAATATGGGAAAATATTTGTGTGCTGAGCAACAGTATTTGTTTCAGTCTTAGAGTTATTTATATACATAATTAGGACACGGTTTCTGTAGGAGAATGTATCGAAAATTTGTATGTGGTGGTTGTCTTGCACTGTCATAGGAAAGTATATATATTTTTTTTAATATATATACTTATTTTATATAAATATTTTTTTTATTACTACTACTTATTACTCCCTATGAAAATTCTTAGTTTTGACACATTTTCTTGCACAAGCTACGCTTCAAGAGTGTTTTTTATTTTTATTTTTTTATTTTATGTTAAATTTATTGTTTTATATCATGCTAGGTTAAGCTTTATAATTGTATAATATCATAAGTAGTACCTATTTTAAAAAACGACTGACTGTTGAGTTTCTTGCGGCGTTTCTTCTCAGCAGTGGTCTCTTGCGAAGCGCTGGTAGATTTTGACGTGTAAAAGTGCCCGTGCGGCCTAATTACTGAATAAACATCTTTTACCTTTTTATCTTTTTAATTGTCTAATACCTATAGTACGCCAATGTTATAGTTTGGGACTAGATCAATTTGTGTGTGATACTGCTCTGATATTTGTTTTTATTTACGCACCATTTTACAAATAAAGCGTTCACTGAATTGTAGCTAAAAGCATCAATCGACAAACCTACGGCACAATCCCAAAGCATAACTTATGCTTCAAATAAAAGAGGCGGTCCACATTCGACGCCGTACCCTACCATTCCCTGCAATAATATATTTCCCGGTATCGCGATGTCCCGGACACGTGTTCCCGGGATAGAATTACCTGGCTCCGTATAAATGTAACGGTACATTTTATACTGTATTTGTGGGTGTAATAGAAAAGAGGATTTTGGAGTAAATATAAGAAATAGAAATTGTTTTGTTGTATTATTTTCTTTCTTTAAAACCATTCTTATTTTTATAAATAATTCACAAGCATAATGTTTTTATTATCATTTTATATCAGAGGACAATCCTTTACACAATCTGTAAAGGATTGTCCTCTGATATAAAATGATAAACTTGTTTCAACTTAAGGCTAGATATTTTTTGTTTATTCAGATAAATAAATATCTACTACATAATATTCAAGTCTCGGCCAAACCACCCACACAAGTATCGGTTTTTCCCGAAGTCCGAACTCGAGACCGATAGACTCGTAGGCAGATTCCTACATCTTATTTATGTAAAGAATATCGAATTATGTATTTATTATGTTGTTATGATTATTCCATGTTGTTAATTAATTAATAATGATCGGTATTAAGTGTTTGATGACCATCTCAAATTTATCATTTAAAGGAGCTTCACTAACAGACGCTCCCGACCAACCAACCTTTGTTTTTTTCTTCATTTCTGGTTTTATTTATCATCTTTATTACATTTGATACGATTGACTTTTTTGATTTTGCCCCAATTCCTATTTCCATGAGACATTTTTTTGCGTTGTATGAAAACAAAACAGAGTGAGATTGCATTGAAATTTGCAAAGTAGCCCTCGGACCCTTGGTGCTATTCTTTGTCAGTATCATGTTTTTCGAGGGTCATCACAAATCATCTCGCGCACAGGTTTGACGATTTCCAGCCTCCCGAACAAGCCGGTTTCCGAAACCTATTTACCGGTACCGTGGACCACATACGGGCGTTGCGGCAAGTTATACAGAAGACGGAACAGTATAACCTCCCCCTTCGCCTTACATTTGTGGACTACGAGAAAGCCTTCGATTCGAATGAGACATGGGCTGTGCCGCAGTCTCTCCAGCGGTGCCAAGTTGACTACCGATATATCGAAGTATTGAAGTGTCTGTATGAAAACGCCACTATGTCCGTCCGATTACAGGACCAGAGCACGAAGCCTATTCCTCGGCAGCGGGAAGTCAGAAAAGGAGATGTGATATCTCCAAAGCTGTTCACTGCTGTATTGGAGGATGCTTTTAAGGTTCTGGACTGGAAAGGATGAAGCATCAACATAAATGGTGAGTACATGACGCACCTTCGATTCGCTGACGATATCGTAGTCATGGCTGAGACCATGGAGGACCTCAGTGCAATGCTCGCTGACCTCAGTAGAGCTTCCGATCGAATTAGCTTGAGAATGAACATGGACAAGAGGAAAGTCATGTTCAATGTCCATGTCGCGCCAACTCCCACGATAGTCGGAGGCTCTGCGCTCGAAGTTGTTGACGACTATATTTACGTGGGACAAACGGTCCAGTTAGGTACGAGGCGTGGGAGCTAACAATGGGCCTCATAAGGAAGCTCACCCGCAGTAGAACTAAGGATACCGACATATCCCGAAGAATAGCTAAATTGAAGTGGCAGTGGGCGGGGCACATTGCTCGCAGGACTGATGGCCGATGGTGTCAGAAGGTTCTGGAGTGGCGTCCTCCGACCGGAAGACGAGCTGTAGGTAGGCCTCTAAGAAGATGGTGATGACCTCGTAAGGATCGCGTGGCGCGGTGGATGCGAAAAGCACCAGACCAGTCTGAGTGGAGAGCCTTGGGGGAGGCCTATGTCCAGCAGTGGACGTCTCTCGGCTGACATGATGATGATGATCTAGTTTTGAAACTGTGGAATGAAATTCAAGTTGTTGTCTTAAAAAAGTATTCAGTGAAAGACAGCAACTTAGCTGTGCCCCTGGTATTACTTATGGGTAACGTGGACCGCCACGTGGCTTGCCTGCCCGTTTGCCTTTTACAGCTTAAAAAAAACATCCTATTACTGGCCTGTTTGTCATATTCTAAACCTAAATGTAAACTTTTAAACTAAGAGTTGGAACAATATATATGCTCAGTAGAATATATTTTCAGATTTAATGTTGAAATCAAAGTTTCAATACAGAATAACAGTGGAATCTCCCCATCGATCTCCTGGTAAGCATTATAGATGGCAGAGATTCTTCAATACGAGTAGCAGCTCAGAGCCTTTCCCATTCGGAATAGGATGCATGTCAACCGCTGGAATAAGTGAGAGGTTGAAACAAGCCTCGTAGGTACTCGAGAGTATGCTCACAATTTGAACAGATGCTGGCGTTTAAACGCTTGATTTGTGTATATAGAATGATTTAATGAGCATATATATTCAAGATAAACTACGAATTAAACTTATTTTTGAGCTCTGTAGTCACTTTAAATGCGTAGTTTTTAGTAACCCTGCATAGAAAGTTAGCGGTACCGGGTTCAATTCTCGCTGAGGGCAAATATTTGTGTGATCGTTTCTGAGTCTTTGATGTTTTCTATATACTAAAGTACGTATTTCTCTACATAAGTGTTTTATTTTATTCCTCGAGAATCCATAGTACAAGCCCTTAGCTTAGTTTGGGACTAGGTCAAATTGTGTTTAAGTAGTATATTTTAACTAGAAGCCCTTTTAGTTTTGCCATATCCAAAATTACCACTAAACAAATGGATACAGTTTCATCAATTTTATTACCACACGAACTTATAAATGTGTTTAGATAATATTTTTAATTAACTTACTGAACAAAGTTCATATTAATTCTATGCGTTTATAACACTCTGTTATCAAGTAGAAAAAACAAGCGGTCACTTAGTATTTATGACTTAAGAAACATAAATAAAGTCAAAGATATCATCACTGTGATCACTTCACAATTTCATATCAGGTGACCCGATAGCTCGTTTCCCCCCTTCAACTTAAAAAAACGATTGAAAATATACGTAACATAATTATATTTAACCCTAATTAAAGCTACAAATCAGAAGTAAAATTAAACTAAATATTTAAACTAGTAAGGCGCCCAGTTCCACTAGCTTTTTTAATATAACATTTACAACTCATCTCAGCAAAAGGTTACATTCATAGAAAGTTACCCAGAACAGTTTCAACCTTATTCTTTGAGTAAAAAGTTGTATACTATATAGAAAATCTACAGGTGATATACCCTTTTGGTTCTAAAGGGCTAAGGTCACCACTAATATCATTACACAGCTAGTTCCAAACCTAATTATGTCCTAATACGGCCTTAATACGATCATTTGCTGGATTAGTATATATTGTAACTTACATCAACTAGATTACTCGATAAAGTTAATAAATAGTACAGTCGCCATCAGATATATGGTAGCGGTCAAGCTACTCAAATATTTCGGAGCAGAATTAAATTTCAATATATTAATTACGCTAGATAAGGTCTATAATATCGGCCCATATAATTCGTCATAAATTTAGGAGCAGCGACTTTTCAATAAATTCGTAACATATAATTAGGTAAAGATATCGGAACGGATAGAAGTCAAAAATATCGAAGCAGCCAGGATGATCATAAAGATCGGAACATTTATGCAAAATATACCTTAAGTCTGTGTCACATAGTTCAAAATACTTTACGGTGGACCCATTAAAATAAGGTTTCAGACACGCATGATTAATATGTTGTCAACAATTTGAATTAAGAATAGAGTGGATTATTGTGACATGCTCCGAAAAGAGTGTGGACTTGTCATCGAGACAAATATATTTATGTCTCTATCGCGAATTGAAAGGATATTTTAACTAAACCCCCCTTACTAATAAACGTTGAATAACAGTGGAACACTGTTCTGTCCTTATCTGTCATGGTGAAATTTGAATTCGACAGATAAGGAAAAAACAGTGTTTAATTATTCCACTGTTATTCAACGTTTATTAGTAAGGGGGAATGTCTTTAAAATCGATGTTTTTATAACAGCAATATATCGCAATGGTACTTGAAAACTTCTCATGTATCTAAAATACTCACTCACCCACAATAGTGGTCAAAATTATCTTTGAAATTGACAACTTAAGTCAATATATACCTACCTACTCATGGGCAAAATTAGCAGAACGACGAAAAAATAAAAATAAGCTCAATTTGTAGCTTATTCAGTAAGCTGCAAACTCAGCCTATTTTTATATTTTTGCATGTTCCGCTAATTTGGTCCATGAGTGTAACGAATTCAAATATGAACTGTGTGACAGAGACTTAAGGTATATTTACCATAAATGTTGCGATCTTTATGATCATCCTGGCTGCTTCGATATTTTTGACTTCTGTCCGTTCCGATATCTTTACCTAATTGTATGTTACGAATTTATTGAAATGTCGCTGCTCCTAAATTTATGACGAATTATATGGGCCGATATTATAGACCTTATCCAGCGTAATTAAAATATTGAAATTTAATGCTGCTCCGAAATATTTGAGTACCTTGACCGCTACCATATATCTGATGGCGACTGTACTTGATTCTTCCTCTTATTTTCGCTTGGGGATTTTACTTTGACTAGTGCTGTCTTTTTCTGTTCTTTAATTTAACAAGACAAGGAAAATCAATTAATATTTTGAAGACCAGAATATCAAAAACACTCATGCAGTGGATCATGAATAAGTTTACCAAACATCACAGAACATAACATAGTATCAATTAGCTTACTAAATACTGCAAAAACACTGTTCAACTTTAACAACAAAACATTTGAACGGAACAGAGCAAAATAAGCTTGAGTTGAAATCTAAAATACTATGAACATTACATTTATAATTAAAGTTACCTCGAGAGGTGCCTAAATAAGCCCCAAACTGTCAGACCTTTCCAACAAGAACTACAAAACTAACTGGGCAAAAACCGAAAACCTCAGTTGTTGAGTACTTGGCCTTAATGTCCGTAAGTTTTCAATTCTACCCACTAGAAAAACGGCGTACATATAACACCGTCCTAAACAATTTGTAACTTACTAGACAAAGCAAATAAAGTTGAGTTCTCTTTGATTTTAAAATTGTCAATACGTCCTTTTGATAAAAGCAGGTAAATTTATTCTAAAAAGACGTAAGTTAGTGAAGTTTAGATGAATTTAGCGCCAGTTTGGAGTTGTGTGGTTGGGCAAATAGGCATATCGCTGGCGGCAGGCGTTTGTCTTGCGACGCGGTCCGGTGGTCCGGTCAGCCTGACTTTGTAGTTTAGGACTGTTTGAGGAAGGCGTCAGTATTTGGTCGGTCAGTAGAGCGATGATGTGTTGATAACGGACGTTAGTTTTACATGTTTGTCCGTTTTGTAACAACTTAAAACAACGTATGTTATTGGCAGCGTTGGTTTTTTCCGAATGAGTTAAGCACAAGCATTACCACGCTAAGCAAGATAAGAACAGATTTTTTACCGATGACTAGGGCTTTTAAAATAAAATAAAGTAATTGAGAATAATGTTGCTTAAATGTCAAAATAACACCTATTATTTTTAATTTAATGACGCACACTTGCTAGATTTATAACTGATGTCTCCAAGTATCTGTCACTCATTTACTTAACTGACTTATCAATCACTTAAATTCCCACTTAAAATTAAATCAGTAATGGTCCAACTAACAAAACTAATCAATCACTACATAAATTAAGTTAGCAAATGAACTAAAAATGGTTTCGCAACTGACACAGAGTTATAGCGTCAGACTTCAGTAATTAGCCAGTTAATTTATCCCCCAGTTAAACTTGTGTTCACGGCAGTTGTCTGACGGCTAAAACTCGGGATGTATTGTAAAATTCTAATTTAACTTCCTGGTGTTAGAAATTTTGAGCCAATTTATAAGTTCCTTTCCGAGCGAGTTTAAAATTAACGTGGTTAAAGCTAGTTTGAAATTGGCTACAACGAAAACTCTTTTTGTTTTCCTTTTAAATAAATGTGTTTTAATTTTTAGTGTTTGCTTGAGATTTTTTCAGTATTGCTAAAGTGGCAGAAAACTCTGCAAAATTTGAATGCTTATGGTAATTTCATTATTTAGTACCTTGTCTATTTAATGTCATGATGAAGAATGCTGGAGGATATTGTTTTCTTTTCAAAGCTGCTTAATTTTTTTTGCTAGTTACCTACGTGATCGACAGCACTTTGTCCAACATGGATGTTTTGTGTCGCCATTTTATCATACCTGTTCCGGCGTCAGTCAGGGATCCTAGGTCATCTCTTGTTCGAAATAATGGTTAACGATTTGTAAAAGATAAAAAAAAGATAAAAGAAATTCATTCAGTAAGTAGGCCGCTCGGGCACTTTTATACACGTCAAGAATCTACAAGCGCTTCCCAAGAGGAGACCACTGCTGTGAAGAAACGCCGCAAGAAACTCAGCAGTCAGTCATTTTTTAATCATATTTCAATATATAAAATATTAAATTAAATATAATATCAAATAACGTGCGTGGCAAACGGTCCGATGCTGATGAGCAATGAGTGTAGGTTCCTGGGCTTCACACTCGACTCTAACCTTAACTGGAAGTGCCATGTCGACAAACTGTGTAGTAGACTGAGTGGTGCAGTCTTTGCGTTGCGTAAACTGAAGAGGCTTATCGCAAATGATGCATTGAAACAGGTGTACTTTGCACATTTTCACTCTCTGATGTCGTACGGTACGCTCCTATGGGGAAACTCCACGGATGCCAACAGGATAATGCTTATGCAAAAGCGTGCCTTACGCACGTTAGCCGGGGTGAAACCTAGGCACTCTTGCAGGAGCCTTTTTATTACGCACCGCATATTGACGCACTACTCAGTTAACGTATTTCAAGTAATAATGTTCGTAAGGAATAATATTTCATCCTTTGCACGCGTCAATATTCCTGGCAAAGAACTCCGCCACACCGGGCGTTTGAGAACAGTTCCCCGTCGCATGGCACTTGCGGGTAAGAACCCGCGTGTCATCGGTCCTACATACTATGAGCGTCTGCCCGCTAAACTTAAAAATGTAGCATCCGACGAAGCATTTAAACATCAGCTTAGAAACCTTTTATTGGATCATCCATTATACTCCGTCGATGAATTTATGACACTTATATTGTAAAATTATTATGGTTTGTTTGACCTTTACTTCTTGCATATTGACTTCGGAAACTGACCATTTATTTATTAGTTGATTATGTACTTATTAATGTTGTCTTTGATTATTTGTGTGTTATTTTTATTTTATTACCATTTTATTATTTTTGTATTAATGTTGACGATACCAATGTAATTTCATATTTTTTGACATGCAATGCAATTAATATTGTAACATTACATTGATGAATAAATAACTAAACTAAACTAAACTAATAACATGTGTAGTTCAGCAGGAAAACATGCCAAAAATCTTACGGGAGAGATAGAGAGAAAAGAACAAAGAAAAAATAGAATCAACTACTTATGTGTATATGAGATGGTGCAAGATGACCACATAAAAGTTTCGATATGTTTTCCTGGATCAACGGTAGACAAGAAAAAGAAGGATAAAGCTTTTGCATTTGAACAAATTTTTGTTGACTAAACTGTAGTCGGTCGTTAAGCCAAATGTCTTCTATACACTGACAACTTTAAGCTGGTATATAGAGTAAAAAGCCTCATGGATAGCGAGTTGTTACAAGAAGATATTACATCTGTTGTCCGGTGGAGTGAGCTCAACAAACTACTCTTCAATTTTGACGACGCGCTGGCCTAGTTGATCCTGCATACGAAGCTAGCGGTCCTGGGTTCAAACCCCGGCAAGGGCATATATTTGTGTGATGAGCGCGAATATTTGTTCCTGAGTCATGGAGGTTTTCTATGTATATTATAAGTATATATTTATCTGTACCCATAGTACAAGCCTAGAGCTTAGTTTGGGACTAGGTCATTTGTGAGGTGTGACATTGTCCCCTGATATTTTTTTATTTATTTATAATTCAGCAAAATGCTGTGTCTGTACTTTTAGCCATGCAAGTGCAAGTCGATCCACCGTGTATCCTATATTAAAGATCTCGGTGTTGTCTTTGACATGCGGCTTACTTTTAGTGAGCATATCCAGACATTCGCCAGTAACTGTTTTCGAAGACTTGCTTTTATATTGCGACACAAAAGATTTCCACAACCTTGGAACTGTGCCGCTAGGTTTTAACGCTCTCATGAGAAGTAAACTTGAAGCGTCGTCGGTAATATGGATCACTTACTGGTATGGTTACTTACTCTCTCTTAGAAAAAATCAAAAGACGTTCCTTAGACATTTATATAGGAATCGGTTTGGGTATTTCCCTTTCTTATATCCGTCAATTTTTTTTCTTGGCGCTCTAGGGTTTAACTCATTGGAGGTGAGGTGAAATAATAATTTAATTCTCATGGGATGTTGTATATTGATTGGTGAGCTGGATTGCGCCGAGTTCGTGGGGCGGGTCGCTCGATTGTTCGTCCCAGACGTCTCGCGCATAGGGCTGCGGCCGCGGGCGCGAGCGCTGCTGGCCTTCCGGCGGCGCGCACGCAGGCGCGCAGACATTCTCCGCTGCCCCGTGCACTCGCGCTGCTGGCATCAACACCGGACTGCAATCTGCTCGCATCTACATGGACCATACTGCGTAGCGAATGTTTACGATTCTGCGAGGCGATGGATGGTGAGTACATCCAGTATTAGTACCTAATTATTAATACTTGTTTGATCGGTGTTGTAATAATTGTTTGTTTGATAATTTATTGTGATGATAAGATGTCTGTTATAAATTAATAAATGATTAAACTGTCATATTATGAATTTGTCACAGCGATTAGTGACGAGATACTAAAGTGTACACATATTTATGAACTCGACTGTACTAAAGATAAAACCAGCATTCTTTCCTAAAATATTATTTGCAGTTCCTATCGCGTAAAAATCATAAATCACAGTTTCCTCGAGAATGGTCAATAAGCTACGAAACCGCACCTAAAATAGAAATATATTGTGTCGCGGAGCACTTTAAAAAGTTTCTGACTTAACTACCTACTTAAGTTAAAATAATAATATACATATTTTGTGATGAGGAAAATAAATAAATCAATAGTTTTCTAAAATCAGTAACCATATACCACCTACTTAATATATTATTATGTTTATTTAGCTTTGGACAGTAACAATAATAAAAAAAATATTTGATTGCTATCGTTATCGCTATGTTAAACAAGTAAGTAAACATGACACCTAAGTGAAGCCGTCACAGATTCCCAAACAAATCCGATAACTCTTGAGGTTCATTATCACTTTGACGTTTGCGCTTCGATAGACCTATTTGAGTATCGTATGTGGGTGCGATTTGTGATCTATATGTTTATTTATATCTTGAATACTAACAAGTTTATATTCATTTAAAACATAAAAATATAGTACGGTATGTACAAAGCAATACGGCTATGGACACTTATTTTATAATATTTATATTTAACTTGGTCGCATCAAGTCTACGATTAATTTTCTAGTGTAATTTTAATTATATTATTGACAAGGCGTTATTATGACAAGGTTACAAAAATAAGGTACGTCCTAAAGCACAACCTTGTGGTATCCCATATATCATGAAATTTCAGTTCATTATTTTGTGACAGTGCTTTTATTATTTAAGAAACACAAAATAATAAAATAATAAAAATTGTAAATGGGGCCACATAAGGGCTCTCTTACACGTCGGTAATATAAAGTACATCTACTAGCGCTTCGTACAAGATGGTCATGCGGACCCCAGGCAACAAACTCCATTACTTTAGAATCATAGCAATTTTATTCAATTAATAATTATGTTCTATAAAATATATTTTATTTAGCGTTCGTTTTTTTGTGCGCAGTGAAATCGTATCGCCGTTGTCGACGGTAGGTAGGCGCGAACGTAACTGAATTTCGCAGGAAGCTGCCCGCGCGCCGCTGGAACAATTACGCGACGCTATTGGCTCGTGACACGCGCGGCCTCGGCCCGGTGCCTCCAGGGATGGACGGACTCCAAATTTAAAATATATTTTTTATAGTTTAAACTTCCTTGTTTAATTATTATATGTTTTCAATGCGGTAGCAGGTTGTTGTTAAATAAGGTTTATTTCATTCCTTGTATTATGGGTAATAACTAATTTGTGAAAATAGAAGAGTTAAAGCTGGCAATCGCTATCAACCAACAAATTCTATAAAGTTGGTGCACAAAAAAAATATACACAGACACTTAGCCCTAGATTGCGAAATTGTCATCATTATAAAAAAGGTAGGTATAGGATGGACGTACGCTGCCGGATTGTAATTCCAAGCACTTATGTCAATTCCATGCACTTAAACAGTTTTCAAAAATTGTTTAAATTAAATAACGGCCTAAGTTATTATTATCCTAACTTGTGACATTGAATTCACTATCAACACTTTGATCAGGGCCACTATTCCACACCGTAAAAACAATATCGTTTTTGACCCGTTTTTGTATCGTCAACATTTTTATAGCTCTTATTTCCTTGACTTAAAAAGGGTATGCTTTTAACCGCCTAGAATAGAGGCACTGGTTAGGTTCTTGAATACAGTAAATCGTAAATAAATTTACCAAGGTTTATTACTGTAAAATAGGTAAATAAAAATATAAACACGAGCAACCCTAACAGTGAAAATGTATCACCACGCGAACTAATAAGAGTACATGCTGCATGCTGACCCGGCTGACTGCTGTTCGCGCGTTACTGACTTTCCTGCCTCATTCCAATTACTATCAGGTAGTTTAAATATTGATTGCATCTAGCTTACGCGCTATGTAGCCATATATGGTGAAATTAGATCTAACTGTGTGTTCTGTTTGCTATTGCTTAGGGTCAGGCGTCAGATGCATAAAGCTGACTTTTTTTTTTTCTTTGCCCCGTGGCGACTTGAACAGCTACTACCGCGGGAATATGGCGTTTCCACAATGAAGTGATTTCGCCAGTATCAAGTATATATAAGTATAAATCAATATAGCAATAAAACACAATCCAATCTTCTTTAGGAAGATTGGGGGTAACGTTGTACGGTGATATGTAGGACACCTCTGTACCACTGCGAGTGCACTCGAAATGAGAAGTATGATGCCAGGATACACGAAATAAGTCCAAGTCTTCTATCACTGTGCAACACAAAGGCATTAAAAGTATAAATCACTAACAGAATAGAACTTTGAACACCTAAATACACAAAAATAAAAACTAAAACAAATTACACATCCGCCATCTTTTGACGATGCAAATGGCCTCCCCTAAAGCTTACTTAAATGATTTTCAAAAAACAGACCAATTTGTGTCAAATTGACGTAAGAGACATCGATAACAGTTTGCAGAATGTGTTTTGTTTGGGTACTGAACGGAAATATTTTAACGCAGGTTTCTTTTATTTATTTCAAAGTTTGTATTCAGCGATTGTCTCCAGTTGCAGCTGTAGCTATTCTCGTCCACTTCACTGCCATACGTTTATCCTCGTATGGCAGTGAAGTGGACGAGAATAGCTACAGCTGCAACTGGAGTGACAGGCTAGCGTTCATTTTCCATAAACCTATTATTACGCAGCAGTTACGTATTATTAATTCAAAAGGATTTCTCGACGCATGAGTAAATTTTTTGATTGTTCCACGTCTAACTTACCTACCTGACCTAAGTGATTAAGTTTAAGATATCTTTAAAACATCATGGTTTCAGCAGAAAGTAGCCATGAAATGAAATTCAATGAAATGTTTAAATCTATACATATAAGATGCTTTGTCCTGAATGACTGACTGACGGATCAACGCACAGCCTAAACCGCTGACCGTAGAGACCTGAAACTTGAAGAGCGTGTTTTTTGTATAACGTAGGCCTCTGATACAAAAGAATTTTCCTAAATTCTACCTCTAAGGGGATGAAAAAAGGGGGCAAAGTTTGTATGGGAAACGTGATTCCTTGGTCCAATCTACTTCAAATTTGACGATTTTTTTTTAACAGAATTAATAAAAGACGCGTTTCGTATTTTATTGAAATGTATCCCCTAAGGGGGTGAAAAAGATGTTGAAAGTTATTTTGGGGGTGATTTGCTTCAAAGTTGATATCAATACTCCTTCGTGCTTTTGATTTACATTACATTTTATTTTGACACATGTCATGTTTATAAACTCAATCTAATTTAATTCAAAAAAGGTTAAACTCACATAAAAGCTTGGTGCAATGCAAATACCCAAACCGCTGAGTCTAAAGATTCCAAAAGTACATAGGTTCCTTATGAGGTCTAGGGGTGCAGTAAGAAAGGATTTCCCGAAAACCAACTCCCAAAGGGAATAAGTAGGAGGAGTAGCGGGAAATTCTACGCGTACGAAGCCGCGGGAGTTCTGAGAAAAACTCGTCTTTCACTTTAACCTTTAATTATAAAAACACAACCTACTCCGGAAAACATCGCGTACTCGTATTTTTTTACTCCGGCCACACACAGCATACAAATAAACATATTACCTTTACGCTCGTACTTTACGTTTCCTTAGTGAAACACGCTTTTTACTTTTAACGAGTCCACTGCTCGAGTCCGCAGTTTTTATTTACATTTGAAAGTATGAAGTATAAATGTAAATATCAGGGTATTACGGCATTCAGAACTGCACTCGCTTTCAAATTAGTTTGGTTAAGTTGCGTGAATATTTTGCTACTATTTTAGCTTTGAGTATAAATGTTTGAAACTGGGAGCACTGCAGTTGATGACATCCGTGTTATACTAAATAATTTCATGTAATGAATTAATTTCTTTTGATCATTTTGATCAATGTAATCGAAGTCACTATAAAACCTAAATTCTTTGATCAGTCGTGGTATTATTTTTAACTCAGTCACCATACTGTCAAGGAAATAGGAGCTATCAAAACATTGACAATACGGAAATACATTAAAAGCAATATTATTTTACCGAGTTACTATTCGTTTGTAAACCAATCGCGTCGCTGGTAACTGACGTGATACGAGAAATCACGTGATCTACCAGTGACGCGATTGGTTTAAAAATGATGTAGTGCATCTTGGCAGGGCGCTTTGAACTTTAAACTTAAGAGGATAAGTGTCAAGTTACATAACAAAGTTCCGTTCAGTGCTGTTAAACTAATATGAAGCAAAGCGAATAATATGCTATAAAACTAAATTCATGTCAGCCGAAAGACGTCCACTGCTGGACATAGGCCTCCCCCAAGGCTTTCCGCTCAGACCGGTCTTGTGCTGTTCGCATCCACCGCGGTCCCGCGATCCTGACGAAGTCGTCACTCCATCTTGTTGGAGGCCTACCGTGGGCGCTAACAATGGGCCTCACAAGGAAGCTCAGAGGGCTATGGAGAGGGCTATGCTCGGGGTTTCTCTGCGTGATAGAATCAGAAATGATGATATCCGCAGTAGAACTAAACTAAATTACCATTGAATAAAGAACAAATAAATATCAGGAGACAAAGTCACACTACTTGACCGAGTGCTGGAGGTTAGTACCTCTAGGCTTGCACTATGGGAACTAGAAAAATATATTAATACTTATCTAGAGAAATATAAAATTAAATACATAGAAAACATCCAAGACTCAAAAAAATTTCGCGCACATCACACAAATATCTCTTACTGGGGTTTGAACCCAGGACCGCTAGCTTCGTAGGCTGAGTCACTGCCAACCAGGCTGGGCATGAAGTACACTATTTAAACTCAGGAGCAAAAATACCGGGCCAGAGTGCATTTTTCATACAAACGAGACTGAGGTTGTTTTCAGTGAGGTTTAATGGTGGATACTCCGAGGTTCAATAGAGGAGGTTAAAAGTTCTTAAGATACTTAACTGATCGCACTATCAGTTAACACCACAGCGGGAGAGTTTGGGTCAGCACTTGGATTTCCTTAAATTTTATGGCCATTTGAGATGTAACGTGTTTCTGAACATGCACAATTCCGGCGTTAACCGCAGATTCATTCAGTTGGGTATCCTAGGTACTCTGGAAGTCCTGTATCGATGCTCGGAGTATTCATCATCAGATTTCACTAAAAGCATCCCCTGGCGAGGGACCAAGACTTCGAAATAGCCTCTTTAGTATGAAAAACGCACTCTGACTCGTGTTTTTTGCTCCTGAGTATATTGAGTTAAAGACGAAATACGGTCAGCTAATAGAGGCCATAACGTCCAGTCAAAAATTATATCTACGTATCACTAGAACCATGTCGCACTGAGAAGCTACACGACATTAAACCTAATTTATACAGTATTTACTATGTAACTTTACTCAAAAAGGGTTCTACATGCTAAGTAAATACAGTTCCTTGAATAAACTTATAATGGTGTACCGTAGTTGAGTAGGTAGGTAGGCAATAACAGTGTGCATGGAGTGCGCTTACCGCCACGTGTTGGTGCAGCGTTTGTTATTCATTAGCGAGGGGCTATTATCAAGATGTCGACGTATTTCACTGACATCGACATTACGTCGATAAGGGAGAATAGGAGCTCTATTACGCTGTCGTACATGTCGTTGAAACACTAAAATTATTATTTTCAAAGCAAGGTGGTTGCGGGTTGCTTATTGAGAATCTAAAATTCGATAAAAAATATTAAGAGCATTCAAAAATTAACATGAAATAGTAATATCGTAATTTTTAGAGTTCGGGGTTGGAATAATGATGGTACTTAACGCTTTAATTTATTTAAGAGTTATAATTAGGGTAATTAAATAATTAGATACTAGAAGAACCCCGAGACCGCGTCCGCATAGAGTTACACACCCCCCCCCCCTACTAACCCCTACGGGAGTACATTTCGAGAACTTCTTTCTTAGTGTACTTCTATGACATCTAAGGAATATTTTCTCCGTTTTGTCCTTAGGTCCAGCGTGCGTTGATATGTCAGTCAGTCACTCACTCGGTTTCTTGTTTCATTATTATTTAGATGAAAGTAGCTGGAGTTTTTTTTATTTTAATCAGAATGGTGCATTTTGCCTTTTTTGTCACAATTTAACCTCAGTTAGACTAAAACTAAGTATTTACTAAGTTTGCAAGTGACCCCTAACTGTGCCATGACTAATTTTATGCGATGGTCGAGATTGTCATCGCAATGTGACTTGAATGTCGACGCCCCCAGAATAGCCGCCCAGAAGTACTAATCAGCCCGTTTGTATGCTGGTCGCGGGTTCGACTCCCAGCCTTATCGTCCGAGGTTTTAATGGCTGTAGAGGTAAAAATAGTGCAGTTTCAGTAGAACGGTGGAGGAACTGAGTGCAGGTAAATGAATATTGTATGTGTAGACAAATATACGGTCTTACAACGTTAACAATAATAAAAAACATTCGGTTTATTCAAGTTTTAGTTTGTTTAGTAAAAAAATATTAAACTTTCCTTTTTTATCCACAACTATGTAAGATATTAAATATTTCTTGTAAAACAGCTCAGTCATGTTAGGGTTTGTTCAGTTGTTGTTGTTCTTGTTCTTGTTCTTGTTGGAATAGGCTAAACAAATTAAGACGCACGTGGATCTGACGATTTATTTTTATTATTGTTGTACCGACTGTATATGTATAAGAGCTGATTTTATAAGGGAGTTGGGAGTTGCAACAACCCTGCTGCACTTAACGTGGGCCAATCAAGCTTGGACTGATGATGAATAAGGAAAACCGTAGAGTCGACCGCAAAAGCATGTCTCTACTGAAAGAAATAAATTTAAGAACAACGCGCACGTAACTAACATTATCGTATGTGACTCACCGTATGTTATATAAATAACTCATCTCTTTCAAGTATATGGAAGTAATACAAATATTACAGAATCCTCTTATACAAACGAATTCCCCGGCAAATAACTACTAACTTAACGTTTGACTGCATTGTTGCCCTGCGTAACTCACGCGTTCTTACTTCCTTGCTCCTTAGAAAAACGCCAAATAAATAACTCCAATAATTCATCGTGTGTGACAACCCTACAGGAATAGGCCAGTGCTCCTTTGAATAAGTTTCGGGGATAGTGAAAGCATCATGTGGGGATCAAGGTAAAAGATGGTAGCGGTTTAATTAATCTCAGAATGTCGTCGGGTTAGGTGGGTCCAAGATCAATAAAAAAAAATAGTCTCTAGACTACAATCTTAAAACTGTAAATGCGTTGCCAACCCTGCATACGATGAAAGGCTAGGCTATAGGCTATACTAGTAATTTCACCAGTTATCTTATTCCACACACCGGAATACAACAATGCGTTCACTGTTAGGCGGTAGTTTACGAAGGATAAGATGGAGGCAGCGATCCTGCATAACGCAACACAAGATCCTACCGCCACTTTTATTCACAATAGATTCATATTATATTGACAAATTTAAATGTATAGTGGGGGAGCCTGCCGTTTCGTCAAATTATTTTTGGTCAAATGTATCATTTTCCAAAAAGTATTTTGGATTATGATTGTTTTATATCGGGGAGATCGATGGTTAGGTTAGGTGAGGTTACACTTGTGACTACATAAAAAATAAATCAACCGCGACGGGAAATCACTTTTTGGGAAATGGAACATTTGACCAAAAATAATTTGACGAAACATAGGTAACCTTACGGTGGGCCTAATTAATTCCCGCTTTCCGCTCTTCACTTGTTTCCTGGAATATGAGGTGTTTGTGTATCGAGCCCAAAGAGATCAGGTGATAAACGACGCCGGCGCGAGTGATTTGTGCGTCTGCGTCGCTGTCGCGGCCCCGAGGAATCGACGGGATTCTCCGAATAATTATATGTAAAATATGTAGAAATATGGAAGAAAAAATATACCTATTTATTCACATATTCAACGAATCCAACAATGAAAAAAAATAAGTACAAGGGTCTCGGCGCAGAATATAACTTTGTTCCTTTTGGCGTCGAGACCCTTGGTCCGTGGGGACCCGGTGCCATTAGCCTTTTTAAAGACATGACAAAAAGGCTAATTGAAACAACCGGTGACCACAGAGCTGGCAGCTTCCTCGGACAGCGTATTAGCATTGCTATACAACGAGGAAATGCTGCCAGCATCTGTGGTACTTTGCCACGGGGGCCCTCACTTTTCCAGTTTTTATGTAGTTTTAATTGATTTGTATTTAGTTTAGTTATAATTTGTTTAGTTTTTAATTGTATTATTGTGGAAGAATATACATTAAAAAGATTGAAAATCCAGACGATAAAAGAGGTACAGTCGCCATCAGATATATCGGAGCGGCCGAGGTACTCAAATATTTCTGAGCAGCGATAAATTTCAATAAATTCTTTACGGTAAATAAGGTCAATAACATCTGAACATCCAATTCGCCATATATATATGAGCAGTGGTTTTTCAATTAAATCTGAACACACAACGAGACAATAATATCTGAAAGCACAACTCGTCAAAGTTATCTGCACAGACAGGGTGATCATAAATATCTGAACATTTAGGGAAAATATACCTTAAATCACTTATAATACAGTTTAAAATTCTTTAACGTAGGTACTACGCTGGCATACATTTTCACAACCATCATTCGGTTTTATCAATGTCAAAACTAAAAAGAGTTTTCTGCTCGATGTAGGGTGTATACACTGCCTGAGATAGAGCGTGACGTCATCGTGATACTAATGGCGTCCTTATCTTACTCGTACTGTGCAGATAACTTTGACGAGTTGTGCTTTCAGATATTATTGTCTCGTTGTGTGTTCAGAATTAATTGAAAAACCACTGCTCATATATTTGTGGCGAATTGGATGTTCAGATGTTATTGACCTTATTTACCGTAAAGAATTTATTGAAATTTATTGCTGCTCAGAAATATTTGAGTACCTCGGCCGCTCCGATATATCTGATGGCGACTGTACTTGTAGTAGTGTAAACTGACTGTATATTTTGCACGGCCTCATGAATACAAACTAATGAGTCGAATTAGAGTGGGTCTACATTAACTATATAAAAAGCAATATTGAAAACATTCAACTTTACTATCAAATCAGCTCTCACACACCATTACTTTCATCGTCATTGAGTTTACAAAATGTAATCTAAATTCCATTTAAAATATGGGGACTATTTCAGAATGGTCTTTTACAAGATTCTAAAATCTTGATTAAGATGCTTGCCGGAACGCGTCAATATGAATATCAAGTAATAGTAGATTTTTTTATGGCATAGAAGACATTCGCATTCACAAGATTGCAAGCCTTAGACTGCAAATGCGTTGCCGACCCTGAGGACTAAGATGGAATGCCTCTATGCTCGTCATTACACCAGCTGTGTTATCCTTAAACCGGAACACAACAAAGCGAACACTGCTGTTTGGCGGTAGGTTAATGGATAAGATGGTGGTAGCGATCCAGACGGATCCTGCACAAGGTCCGACCACCCGCAAAACTCACGTGCGTACGTAATGACTCATTTTAGGATGAACATTTAACTCAAGACTAACTTATTATATAAGTATAATCGCGTGCTGGGACAAGCATCTGACTCAAGGTTTAAGACTCAAAAGGCTCTTTACAAACTGAATTAGGTTAACAAGCTAAAAGCTCAACAAACAGTGGCTTTAACAGCGGTTTCAATTTATAAACAATCACCCTTCTTAACCCGTTTCTCTAACCATCTAATTACCAATAAATGCAATAAGCGAAGGTCGAGCGCCGAAATTCGTTCACCGTCAAACAGTAGTGATTATGAAAGGCTTTGATCCCACGACGGTAATTGCCCTCCCACATTTGCATAACGCGATAATGACTTGAAACAATTTGGGTCTTGTTGCTGAGGTAATATTCAATATTTTGGGGACTCGTAGTGCGGTACGGCGGGTTTTATGATACGTATAATTTTTTTAAATAATTAAGTATCAGTCCTAAAAACCAGCATTACAGAGACCACTTAACTGCTAACATGCTTACAGCCAACCGGCCAGTTTTGCACTGAGCGCGCGAAGGTTCTGGAGTGGCGTCCGCGGACCGGAACATGAGCTGTAGGTAGGCCTCCAACAAGATGGAGTGACGACCTCGTAAGGATCGCGGGACCGCGGTGGATGCGAAAAGCACAAGATCGGTCTGAGTGGAAAGCCTTGGGGGAGGCCTGTGTCCAGCAGTGGACGTCTTTCGGCTGACATGATGATGATGATGATGCGCGTTGGTAGTGCATAGCGCGTCAGTGCACCGACGAGTGAGACCGACGCGCGCAATGAGCGGTGCGTAGCAATACATCTGTCGCGGACGTCAGCCCGTGTGCGGTGTCCCATAGAACATGGTGTATATTCGACGTCAGAGTAGGAAGAAATCAAGCCTAAGGGTACGTAAATACACACATACATAGCCTAGCCTTAAATGATTTTTTTAAATATTTCCTATGCTCAGTCTCATTTTATCCATTACACCGTGCTCTAAATCTTACTACTATTTGAAATGCGAATGTTTGGATGTTTGTTACTTCACGCCAGAACGGCTGAAAGGATCTAGATGAAATTTGGCACAGAGGTCGATTAAAGTATGGTAGGCTACCTTTAATTCCGAAATAAATAACTGTTCCCGTGGGATGGCAATCAAATAATTACAAATTATACGCGGACGGTAACTATTGTTTTTTTTAAAACACCTTTGTACCTACTGTTTAGTGTCGGTTGATAAAAAAAAAATATATAACCATAGCCATAACTTATTATTTATTTTCTTAGGTAACAGTTTATTGTCCTTCTGTCGCCAGACATGTTTACCTGAGGAACGAACGTAAGCTCTTGCAGCAAGTACTCTAATAATAGTTCCAGTTTGTTGATTAACCGGCCCGGTGGTCTTCTTCTGTTTGAAAAGGTGCCGCCGTTTGTAGTAGTGACTTACGTTTATTTGATGTTACAAGCGTGTTCGCTTAACATCTGTTACATGTAATGTAGCAAATTCTGTTCAAATTGAAACGTAGGGTCTTGGTGGCGTAAGTGGTAATGCATCGACCTGAAGAGCCAGAGGAGATGTAGGTTCGAATGCAAACTAAGACCGATGATTTTTTTCCCTTTAATAATTGTTTATAATTTCCATGAAACGTAGGCAACTTTCCTGATTAAACTAGTTTGCTTTAATTACGAAAAACGTACCCCACTAACAAAATAAGATAAGATAAAAGCCTTTGTCAGTTTCATATATTTTTTAGATTGAAGTCGTTAACTTGCGTAGAATGCAACCTTTGTCTAAATACAAACAGATAAATATTTTCTAAAATAGTGGCAACGGTAACCCTTTGTTCCTGGTAACGTCGGGAGTGAATGCGTATACGGAATAGGGGGCGAATTCATGAAAGTTCTGAATGGAGGTGCAACGAGAATAAATACGACGAACTTTTTATGCATTCGTGTTACAATGTCCGAAGAGCAACATTCACTGGAATTGTTTCGATTATTTCTTTCTTAGTGTTTTTTGAGTTACATTTTGACATTGATGTTACCACTATAAGCAAATAAATAGCAGGGGATAATTCTCATGTAAGTTGGCCATTGGCTATGGAGAGGGCTATGCTCGGGGTTTCTCTGCGTGATAGAATCAGAAATGATGATATCCGCAGTAGAACTAAGGTTACCGACATAGCCCTAAGAATAGCTAAACTGAAGTGGCAGTGGGCGGGGCACATTGCTCGCAGGACTGATGGCCGATGGGGTCAGAAGGTTCTGGAGTGGCGTCCGCGGACCGGAAGACGAGCTGTATTAGGTAGGCCTCCAACAAGATGGAGTGACGACCTCATCAGGATCGCGGTACCGTGGTGGATGCGAAAAGCACAAGACCGGTCTGAGTGGAAAGCCTTGGGGGAGGCCTATGTCCAGCAGTGGACGTCTTTCGGCTGACATGATGATGATGATGAAGTTGGCCATTTAATAGTTAAGTTATTAGTTAACTAAGAAATAAATAATCGAAACCATTCCAGTGAATGTTGCTCTTTGAACATTGTATCACGAACGCATAAAAAGTTCGTCTTATCGTCGTTCGTTGTATTGCACCTACATTCAGAAGTTTCATGAATTCGCCCCCTATTTCTATTGAAATATCTTTACGGCATTAAGTTTTATCCTATCGACCTAAAAATCGGAATGATTTCTTACCTAAAGGTATGTTTTTTTCGAGAAAAAAAAAGTAGTCGAGCTTTACACTTTTGCAAAAAAAAGCAATACCTGTGTTAAAATACAGAATACATACATAATACATATCATGGGACGATGTCACACCAATTGACCTAGTCCCAAACTAAGCTCTAGACTTGTACTATGGATACTACACAATGATATAAATACTTAGATAGAGAAATATATATATACTTAAATACATACAAAACATTCATGACTCGCGAAATTTAAGCTGATCAAAATAAACTTTATTTCATAGAAGTTAAAGTTCATAACAAAGGTATGTTTTTGCGCTTTTTAACCAAATTATCTTACATATGAAACCCACGGTGCGCGAGTCCGACCGACGAGGTTTTTTAATATGATTTGATAAGATCTATTAAATTGGGACATGTAATAGCCTAGAATGCAGTTTAGCTATGTAGTTACCGAATATCCATTCAACTGTCCATCCAGAATGTTGAGGTCAAGGCACCCATAATAATGATGATATCCAGCTTCCGGTTTGTGTCAGAAGATAATAGTAATACAATCTTGTAATCAAATCAAGCCATCCAATATCCAGTGAATCGTGGTTTAGTTGACTCGAGCAATTTAGACGACAATGCAATAATCCGATGACCGTGACGTGTTGATGTAGGAATAATACACGTCAATAATTAGTTGGTAATAACGGCGAATGTATCATGTTTAGGGTATCGTTTCATACGAAACAGAAACATAGCTATACCTACATAATTTATAATTGACAATATTCCTACAAATGTGGGATTGAGATAAGTACTTAACGCAACCGTTCGGTGGCTTCATCATCATCATCATCATGTCAGCCGAAAGACATCCACTGCTGGACATAGGCCTCCCCCAAGGCTTTCCACTCAGACCGGTCTTGTGCTTTTCGCATCCACGGCGGTCCCGCGATCCTGACGAGGTTGTCACTCCATCTTATTGGAGGCTTACCTACAGCTCGTCTTCCGGTCCGCGGACGCCACTCCAGAACCTTCTGACCCCATCGGCCATCAGTCCTGCGAGCAATGTGCCCCGCCCACTGCCACTTAAGTTTAGCTATTCTTCGGGCTATGTCGGTAACCCTATTTCTACTGCGGATATCATCATTTCTGATTCTATCACGCAGAGAAACCCCGAGCATAGCCCTCTGAGTGACTTTGAGCTTCTTTATGAGGCCCATTGTTAGCGCCCACGTCTCAGATCCGTAAGTCATCACTGGCAACACACACTGGTCAAAGACTTTTGACCGAAATGAATTGGAACGAAAAGGTGCTGCGAAGCTTCCCGAACGCTGCCCAGCCGAGTCGGATACGACGAGTTACTTATAGTCGTCAACTACTTCGAGCGCAGAGCCTCCGACTATCACGGGAGTTGGCGCGACATGGACATTGGACGTGTTCGGTGGCTTACATTATCGTAATACATTTTCGACAGCGATAAACCATTCTCAGAATGCATTTGTCTAGGCCCACTGTAAACGGCCAGTTATGACGTTACTAAAATTAAAACGTACGCCATGTTTTAATTTCTGCCGCTATTGTTCACTGTCTAAGGGCCGTATTAATAAACTCATCTTGACCGTGAGGCCCGTCACAAGATACGTCAAAGTAAACGCCAAACTATGGAACACTGTCATTTTTGACGCATCTCGAGATAAGCATTAGAGTTGAGATCAGTTTATTAATACAGGCCTAAGCCATAATGGCGATGTCTCAAGACAACTCTTTCAGTGATCACAATGATATTATAATACCGAGGCTTGAGCTACTACTCGTTATGACGTCGTAGGAAGACTCAAAGTCAATTGTTTATGTTATGGAGAGAGATCGTTAATCCTTTATGAGATCAAATGAGGAGATTTGAAAAACCGTTATTAAGGGATATAGACTTTAGCATTCCTCTCGCTGATGCTTCTAGTCTAATAATCACTCTCCATCATTTGACGCGTTTTGGCTCTTTTTTCTCCTTTATTATATTTTTTTTCATTACACGTCGGCCTGAGGACACTCCTCGACGTGATCTGTGTGCTCATTTACCATCGCCATCCCATAAAAACGATCAATGCGGCAGACCAGTTCTTCAACAGCTTTGGCATATTAGATCCCAGAATAGGCAACCAACAAGATGCGTTGATAGTCTAGCAAACTACGGAACTTAATTAGATGAGGGACGCAAGGCCGTTCCTTCTGGCTAGCCTTAGAGACTTAAATGCCGTAGCCTTTCGGATACCAAGTTGATGTACTTACCCAAGAGGGATTAAAATAAATGTGGAGGGAATTTGCGGGTGGTAGGACCTTGTGCGTGGTCCGTCCGGATCGCTACCACCATCTTATCCATTAACCTACCGCCAAACAGCAGTGTTCGCATTGTTGTGTTCCGGTTTGGGGATAAGACAGCCGGTGTAATGACTGGCATAGAGGCATTCCATCTTGGTCCTCAGGGTTGGCGGCGCATTTGCAGTCTTAGGATTGCAGTCTTGTGAATGCGAATGTCTATGGGTCACAGTTTCCACTTACCATCAGGTGGCCTGTGCGCTCGTCAGCCTTCCCTACGCCATAAAAAAAAAAAAAAAGATATATAAAGGGAAATCAGAATTTAGGAGAGATAACTGACATAATGATGTAAACGAGAACCAAAACCGAACCGAGTGCCAAAGAGTTTCAGAATAGCGTCAGTATCCTGGAATCTAGGACATACAACTTATAAGGTGTGCTGACGTTCTGCCAAATCGCGGAAACCTACTGGATGCGTAACGCAAGACCATCTCGTGGCATTCTGTGGAGAATGCTTATCTTAAGTCAGTAATAATTTGATGTGATTATATTTCTGAGCCTCCCGAAGGGCCCTGGACAATAGTGACGTCACGACGTAAGCCGTAAATCAATGCGCACGCGATGTTTCAATTACTGGTGCTATTTTTCACCGCTATCATTGCACTGTGATTAATGGCGTAGGTATCGAGCGCCTCGGGGATCGTCGGGGGGGCAAGTGTTGAGATTATTTTTTATCAGGGCAGCTCCTTATTTGACATTGTGAGCGAATTGCAATGATTTTTGGGGTATAAAATTATAATCAGGTTTATTTTTATTATAATTTGCCAAATCTTTACCTATGCTTTTGATGCTATAATGTAACAACACAAGTTCTTTGCAAGAAATAAATATTCCACTCGTAGCATTTCTATAAACAGTGGGTACAATTAAAAAAAAAACAGAATGTAAACATTATGCCACTCCATTCTTGATCAAAATAAGCTTAGCTATTCCAGTAGTTACAATTTTTATATTTAGGTGACGGCGAGGGTTAAGTAGAATCGTGACCAAAACTACACGCAAAGGCGAATGAGCGAAGCAAGCGTATCGCAACAGCGGCTGGTGAGTGACACAGTTAGGCTGCGGCTCCACTGAAGCGGAAATGAGCGGAGTGGAGCGGAGCTGTTCCAATATTAACCACACACGTAAATACCGTCATGCCTTCATCCCAGAGTGGGGTATTCAGGGCTACAGTATTACCAACAACTCTAACAACTTGTTATTAATTCTATAACCACATTGTGTACAAACAGGCCAAGCTGTTTACCAGTGTATATTAGTGACAGGTTGCAAGCACATCGCCTAACAATATACAAGCTTATAATCCCTTAGTCGTCTTCTACGACTTCCACAGGAAGGTATGGAATGACACTATTCTTAGCCGAAAACCACACGGCACTAATCCACAATTAACCAATAGAATTTAAACTAACGTTCGCAAGGCACGCTCGACGTGACCGCATGCGCCTTCTATTGGTTAAATATTGGTACAGCTCCGCTCCGTTCAGCCTCCTCCGCCTCAGTGGAGCCGCAGCCTAAAGAGGGTAATGTGTTTTGGGGTGTATGTTTGTTATGTAATGTATCCGTGTCTCTTTGTACCCCTTGGTGGTTAATATGCCTTAACGGAGTTTAAAGAATACACCCCAAGAAGTGTCAAAAGCTATAATCTCGTGATGCCATACCACGAACAAACAGGGTGATTATCGAGACTGATAATTTGAATCTACCAGTAAGGAAACAAAGTTCAAATACTCGTACGCCTGCACTTAAATGCCATTTTCAATTTTAAAACGAATTAAAATGAACCTTCTAGTCGTTGAAATAAAATTAAAACAAAATTGCCTTATAAAAGCTTCTCAGTTCTAGTGCTAAAACGCTAGAACCAACTACTTACATTTTTGTACCTTGCTTTTTTAACATTACTAATAACAGATAACAGATAACAGTTTTTTCGTTTGTTACCATAGAAAAACCAAAGGAGCTCAGAATACTTCGACAGCAGTAAGCTGATCAGCACACTTAGTACCTAATTTCTATTGCAGTATTCTACCAACATTTACTTTAAGCTTATGTTAGGGATGAACAATGGTGGCAAATAAAAAAGGAAAAAGAACTTGTGAACGTGTATTAGGTTCGATCGCTAATAATGAGTGAGGGCTGATGCCTGGCTGACAATGCCTTTTATGCACAGCATCAGCGCCCTCCTGAGGCTACATTAAGAACTAATTACTAAGCTATCGATTGATCTTATGTTGTAACGTTAACTAAGTTAGGCAAGTAGTTCATTACAACATCCGTAGATGGCGCTGCTGTTAAAGCCTTAACATATTTTGCCCCCCTTTGAAATAGCAACTACCAATCCGTAGTAGATATTTCAAACTAAAATTTGGGTAAGCAAAGGTAAGAAGTACCTAGGTACCTATTAATTTATTTGGTATTGGTAAGAAATTTATGACTTTACTACTATGTTTGGTTAGGAATACAATAATAAACAATGGTACCTACCTAGGTGGGTATTTTAGGTGTAAACTGAACAGAATTATATTCTACCTATTCTGACCACTAATCACTACGGCTAAACCATACTGGATTTGACGTGTTATCGCATTGATTTTTGTTTAGCTTACAATCAAGTGAATAAGAGTTATACGTTGATAGGTAATATTGAAACACGTCAAAACAATAAGGCTTCACCGTGTGGTATCTATCGTGCGTAATGAAACAAAGACATAGGTAATTTTTATTTGTAACACATTTGATAGCCACTACTACTAGGCACCTACCTAAAGATTGAGATATACGATTATTATTAATTTATGATTCTGACAATGGCAAAGGACAAATGTTGTTAAACGCGCGCTTGATTTCTCCTCTGGCGGTCTTGATGATGGCTACTCTGGCGATGCCGTCGCGTCCTGGCTGCGTCGCGACGATCCTGCCCAGCAGCCACTGGCACGGCGGCAGGCGCTGCTCCCGCACCAGGACGACGATGCCGGCGGCCAGGCGAGGCCCCCGCGCGCTTCTCCACTTGGTCCGCTCCTGCAGCGTGGCGATGTAGTCGCGGGACCATCTTCTCCAGAAATCCTGCGTAATTTGTTGGAGATGTTGGTAGTGAGTTAATCTATTTTTTGGAATGTCGGTGTAATCTTGGTCTGGCATAGAAGTCGGTGTTCTACCGATCAAAAAGTGAGCTGGCGTAAGGATAGGGAATTCGGAGGTTGTACAAGGTAAGGGGCACAATGGGCGTGAATTTAAAATACCTTCTACTTGAATTAATATCGTTACAAATTCTTCATATGTCAATAAAGCCTGCCCTAGAACTCGTTTTAAGTGGTATTTGCAACTGCGGACAGCTGCCTCCCATATCCCGCCCATATGGGGTGTGTAAACGGGGATGAAGTTCCATTTTATTCCTTCATCTGTACAATGAGATACTAGTTCGCTCGAACTATCGGATAGAAACTGATAAAGCTCTTTTATCTCATTGTGGGCCCCATGAAAAGTAGTTGAATTGTCACTCACCAACTCCTTTGGTTTACCTCTCCTTGCTATGAATCTGCGTAGCGCAGCTATGAAGTTGGCTGACTCGAGCCCTGAAATTAATTCGAGGTGAATGGCCTTCGTTACTAAACAGATAAATACCGCGATATAACACTTATAGACCTTGTAACCACGTCCTTTCCGATCTCTTATATTTATGGGTCCGGCATAATCCAAACCAGTGATATGGAAGGGTGGTGACGGATTTACCCTCGATTCGGGTAAATTCCCCATTACAGGTATAGTAGTTTTCGGTTTTGCTCTAAAACATTGAACACATTTGTTTACAATTTTTCTAGCTAATATTTTTCCTCTAGTGGGCCATACGCGTTCCCGAATAGATGACAGTAGTAACTGCGGCCCGGCGTGCAACATTTGTACATGTTCGTATTGCATAAGGAGCTTCGTGTATGTGTGTTCGTGACTGAGTATGCATGGGTGTTTTTTATTGTATGGGTACTGAGAAAGGCCTATACGTCCTCCAACACGGATAAGTCCTTCTTTCATAAAAGGTTGTAACGACAGTATCGGAGATTTATTAGGTATTTGTTTATTGTTTTGCAATAAAAAATATTCTTTTGGGAATGATTCTAATTGAGCATATCTGATTAATGTGCTCTCTGCAATTAATATTTCGTCAACTGTTAAGGGTCGTAACAACTTCCTATGTGCGTTTTGTGTGTGTTTTTTTTTTAGTTTGAGATTACGTATGAAACGGAGAATGTAAGACAGTACATGAGTAAGTTTCGAGGCACTTGACCACCTTTGAAAAAGGTACTGCATTGTATCATTGATATGATTGTTACTAGATACGTTGCATGTTATGCTGGTGACAATCTCGGGTACATGTCCCAGTGTCCCCTCACTACGTACTGGCCATTTGTCTGCGGACTGACAGAGCCACTCTGGCCCATGCCACCATGACTTGGTGTCTGCTAGTTTGTCTGGCTCCACCCCTCGCGACAGAAGGTCGGCCGGATTGTCTTCTGAACATACCCATCGCCAGTCATTTTTATCTGTCAATAACAGTATTTTATTTACCCTGTTATTGACAAAACAGGTAAGTTTGAGGTTAGGATTTTTTATCCAAGCTATTGCTATTGTTGAATCGGACCAAAGATAGATTCTACTTATTTCGCATTTCAGAGCTAATTTTACTTTATTAATATGGGTCGCAAGAAGGAGGGCTGCCGACAACTCTAATTTTGGTGTAGTTTGCGGTTTAATTGGTGCCACCTTTGATTTTGAGTAGAGTAAGTGGACTTCTATATGACCTAGGTTGTCAATTGATCGTATATAAATCACACTGGCCCCGGCCCTGTTACTGCTATCGGAAAACCCATGTATTTCGATTTTTACATGGTTACTAATGACTGCGCATCTTGGTATTCTCAATTGGTTTAAAGAGATTAATTTTTGGTAAAATTGGTTCCATTCTCGTGTCATGTCTGGTGGCAACTCTGCATCCCAGTCTGACTTGAGTTTAAATAGCTGTTGGATGAATAGTTTAGCTATAATTATTACTGCCCCTATCAATCCTAACGGATCAAAAATAGACGAAATTATCGATAAAACTTTACGTTTTGTGATTGGTTCTGAGATTCGATCTACTTTTATTGTATACATCAGTTTATCAGAGTTACTGGACCATGCTAAGCCGAGGACTTTCTGAGTACTGTCTCCAAACTCGGTTGGGGATGTATGTTGGTGTATGTGATGTGCTTTGGTTACCTGTTTTAAGATACTTTGCGAGTTCGACTTCCACTTTCGAAGTTGGAAATTGGCTCCCCGCAGGATCTCGTCCACCTGTGACGCTGTTTGGGCTACCTGATCTTCGTCATCCCCACCCGAAATGAGGTCATCGATGTAGAATTGGTGTGCGATAGTCTCCGCTGCCGTTGGAAATGTACGTTCGTTTTCGTGTGCTAATTGTAACAAACACCGTGTCGCTATATGTGGTGCCGATTTTAACCCAAAACTAAGTGTTTTCAATGTATAAATTTGAAGTTTTTTGTAGGGTTCTTCCCGCCAAAAAATACATTGGAGGTTGTATTGACTAGGCTTCAAATAAATACATCTGTACATTTTTTCTATGTCGGCGTTAATAACATACCTATACTTTCGGAACCGTATAAGTATGTCAATAAGATCGTCCTGCTGTATTGTGCCCTTATATTGTAAATCGTTCAATGAAATGCCGTTATCTGTTTTACAAGAACAATCGAAAACTACTCTTATCGGGGTGGTGGGTGATTCTCGGATTACCGCTTGGTGTGGCAAAAAATTGTAAGGCCCGGCATAATTATCTTGTAATTTAATCATGTGGCCGGCCTGCTCGAATTCATTCATAAACTGTGTATACTTATCTTTCAAATCAGGGTTCCTTTGGAATTTAGATTCTAATGCTTTGAACCTCCGGTAGGCAATGTGCCTGGATCTACCTAATTCGGTAGTAGGTGATTTTAACGGAAGTTCAATGACAAAATTACCTTCAGAGTTGCGAGTACATGTTTTTAAAAATATTTCTTCGCATTTTTGTTCATCATAAGGTAAATTATTCAGTACGGAACCCTCCTCTATTTCCCAAAACTTTTGCAACTGGCTTTCAATAGAAATGTTACATTGCACTGATTTAGTTAATTTTGAATAATGTACGGGACCCGAGATCACCCATCCCAGTCGCGTGCGCTGTAAGATTGGCAGACCGTCGCCGAGCCTGTGCTGGCCGTTACAAAGCAAGTTATAAAATCGCTCCGCGCCAATGATTATATCTACCCGGCCGGGCTCGCGAAAATCGCTATCGGCTAACTTGAAGCGCGTCGGGATATGTAAACATTCTACGCTCGGAATGCGAGTGTTTAAATCACAAATCGTTGGCACAATAAAACAGGACAATGTTGTTGAATAGGTATTGTCCTCCGAATGTAGTGTTAGATCGCAATAACTTTGTATGTGCGATACACTGTTATTGAATCCTATCACTTGTAGGTTATGTTGGTTTCTTGTAACTTGTAATCTGTTACATGCACTCTCGGTAATAAAATTCGATTGAGAGCCCGAGTCTAAAAGCACTCTCATTTTATGAGGCCGTCCTTGTCTGTCCATGACTTGCACCTGAGCCGTGGAAAGGATGACCGCTTGGTTGGGAACACTTGGTTGTGTTTGATTGGTTAATTGGGTGTTGCTAATAAGTGCTGTGGTTGCGACTTGGCTAGAATTAAACGGTTCTTTGGAAAATGTTGTGATTGTTGGGTTTGTTTGTTGGTCGTAAGCATTGCTAATTGGTTTATGTAGCAATGTGTGATGTTTGCCCTTACACAATCGACACGTACTGGCCCTACAATTAGCTAGAATATGTGTTGCAGACAAACAGTTAAAGCACAAACGTAATCTGTTTACTGCTCGAATTTTGGCACTCACATCTAATGCTTGAAACTTTTGACATTGGTTAATATAATGCGTACTTGAACAATAAGGACACTGGTTTGGTTTATGAGTTAGTTTGGATGTTACCTTAGTGGTTTCGGACGTGGTTACCATGGCCTTCTTGGAAGCGGTGCTACCGACATCCGACTGCCTCGCTGAGTCTGCGGTCTCGAGCAAGTCAGCGCGGTTTCTTAAAAATTGGCGGAATTCCTGTAATGAAGGCAATTTTCTCGAATCAATTTTCTCTTCCCATTTGGATTTTAATTGGTTATCTAGCTTGTTTACTAGGAAAAAGATTATAACGAGATCCCAATTCTCGACTGGTATATTTAATGAACGGAGGGTTCTTACATGTTTAGAAATACTATCACTGAGACCTCTGAGACCTAAAGGAGTTGACGGGACCATTTCAATATCAAACAGGGCCCGCATGTGGTTAAAAACAAGAAGTCTAGGGTTGTTGTAACGCTCACATAGCAGCTGCCAGGCGAGCGCGTAGCTTCCATCGGAGTAATCGAGCGAACTAATTACCTCAAGCGCGCTGCCTTGTAAACAACTGCGTAGGTATTTGTATTTTATGATAGGCTGCAAATTACCTTTGTTTATTAATGCGTCGAAAGTGTCTCGGAACTCCAACCACTGTCTCACGTCCCCATTGAAGTTAGGTAGGTTAATTTCTGGATATTTTATCGACTCACACATGGTTGCAGTTGCAGGCTGTTGGTTAGGTGCGGCTGTGCTGGGGTGCAGCGGGTTGGCGTTGGTTTGGACCATTACCTTACCCTTTGCGGTTAATCGATAATAACTTTCATCGAACGCTTCTCGCTCGATTACTTGCGCGTCGATCTCGTCGTCGCTGCACAAGGTCTCAACCCTATCCTGTACTTTTGAAAATTCTTTATATAAAAACGGTAAATTATCTAATCGCAATTTTATATCGATGACCATCTCTGCTGTTAATTTTGTGGTGTCTACAGCTTCGATAAACTTTTTAAAAAGGGTTAGTTTTCGCTTGCAAATGCCTCGTTTTTTTTTTAAGTCTTTTAATTCGAGTGGTGTTGTTTCTACATTAACCGTATCATCGTAGCTATCCTCTGAATCGCTCATTTTGTATATTTCTAACAACTACCAAATTTTAATTTACAATATACACGTGGCTTTAAAATGGATAGGATAATCACGGATTTTATGAAGGGATACGCCAGCCCACTTGCCTGCTCGAATGCTGCTCGTGCGCTGGTGATGCTCGTTCTTCCTTCTTCCCCAATGGTTGCCTGCCACACACACGTGGCACGGTTTTGGTGTCAATTTGGTCGACGCCGCCCTGGCGACTACTGCGTCTTGTCCCGCCTGGCTGCTCGATCCTCTTGTTCTGCCCCAAAGCTCGCCCCCTCTTCTTAATAACACCCGGTCAGCGTGAACCGAGTGTCGTTGATAAAAATACCTAATCCCGGACTGGAACGCTTATGTGCAACGGTATCTCGCTGCGATTCGTAAACGATTCCCGTAGGGTTTAATGACGGATTTATCAATACAAAAGAGATAATTATCGATTTAAAGTCGGGGTCACCATATGTTAGGGATGAACAATGGTGGCAAATAAAAAAGGAAAAAGAACTTGTGAACGTGTATTAGGTTCGATCGCTAATAATGAGTGAGGGCTGATGCCTGGCTGACAATGCCTTTTATGCACAGCATCAGCGCCCTCCTGAGGCTACATTAAGAACTAATTACTAAGCTATCGATTGATCTTATGTTGTAACGTTAACTAAGTTAGGCAAGTAGTTCATTACAACATCCGTAGATGGCGCTGCTGTTAAAGCCTTAACAGCTTAATTTACTACCCACGCCACGTAGGCACTGCTAGCACAAAGCAACATTCGACCTAAAATAAATATTCGTTCAAAGCACTTGTCAATCCGCCAGTACACGCGTATTGGAGGTGCTGCGGCCTATTTACCTACAAGCGCTTTTGTGCGCCACGGTACACAATTAAAGGTACATTAATTACCATTTGTTCCGCGGTGAAATGAAGAGCTTTGGTTGGAGTGAGCTTGAGTATAGAATGTAGATATAAAGACGTTTTTGACGAAGCTTTTGTGGTAGTGATATAACGAGCAATCAATTTGGACTACATGATGACCTTAATGTTCATAATAGAAGTAAGTTTTTAGGTATGTTACGATATTTTAGGCTTATAATTATAATTAATAAGTTAACACGGTAATATGTTAACTAAGTAGCTAATTTGCGGATGAATATTATCATCATCATCATCATGTCAGCCGAAAGACGTCCAGTGTTGGACATAGGCCTCCCCCAAGACTCTCCACTCAGACCGGTCTTGTGCTTTTCGCATCCACCGCGCTTCCGCGATATTCAGTCACTCAGAGGGCTATGGAGAGGGCTATGCTCTGCGTCATAGAATCAGGAATGATGATATCCGCAGTAGAACTAAGGTTACCGACATAGCCCGAAGAATAGCTAAACTGAAGTGGCAGTGGGCGGTGCACAATGCTTGCAGGACTGATGGCCGATGGGGTCAGGAGATTCTGGAGTGGCGTCCGCGGACCGGAAGACGACCTCTAGGTATGCCTCCAACAAGATGGAGTCATGACCTCGTAAAGAAGACTATACCCTACTTTAATTAAAATAAGTTTTAGTAGATACCCTAGGTGCTAGCTTGCCGTTACAGTCAACTTTAATTAATAATTATAATAAGTGTGTATCCTTGTGTTTTACTCATTGTGCAAAATTAGAGTTTAGTTTGGAATACTTTATTTTGTATAAGATTTGTTTTTGATAATACGAGTATTATAATGTACTCTGATCTTTCTGTTTAGGTAAAGAGATTAATAATGCTGTTTTTATGAGGAAATGTTTTCCATAGCTAAACAGTGCGTGGTAAATTACAAATGTACTACCGCGTACGAACTTACGACTTCATTCTTTAAGTAAAGTAAACATTATCTTATCTTTGTAATGCCTGTTATGCTTAAACAAAGTATCCTAATTACTGATCCCCACACTCAAAGGCACCCGAGCCAAGTTTATGAAAGATCTCTGTTGCAACAAAAACACGTGAAAGCTATTTCTGACAAAGGCGCTCTTTGATCATTTCTGACAATTTGATTACTTACAGGAAACGTTATTAACATAAGAACAAATATTAACGGGAACGGCGTGTGTGGCGTAAAAACGTGAAGAGTGGGTAACATAACATCTGAGAATTAATTAATTTTACGAAATGTTACATTTGTATTGTGTTTTTTTAGCCATATAGGAACCTTTACCGTGCCGTACGTACGTTGGTTGGGGCGAAGCCAAGACATACTTGTCGGGGCTTTTTCACAACACACCGCATAATGACGCACTACTCACTTTCAATATTCGAAATTATTATGTTTGTCCGATCAAATATTTCTTCATTTGCAACAGTACACGTCGTCGGCAAACAACTCCGCCACACAGGGCGTTTGAGAACTGTTCCTCGTCGCATGGCACTTGGCAGGTAAGAACCCGCGCGTCATCGGTCCCACCTACTACGAGCGTCTACCCGCCGAACTTAAACGCGAACCATCTGACGAAATGATTAGGCGCCGGCTTAAAAATCTTTTGTTGGATAACCCATTATATTCGGTAAATGAGTATATGGAACTTGACTTGTAAATTAGTTTGACTTTTAATTATTATTAATTTATTTTATTTTATATTATTTTATTTTATTTTATTTTATTTTATTCTATTTTATTCAGTTTTGTAATGTACTTTGTTTTTGTGTTGACTTTTACTATTTTTACTATTATAATTTAATTATATTTCTGACGATCTCAATGTAACTGCATATAATTTGACATGTAACGTAATTTATACTGTGTTATATTGAGTAATAAAATCTGAATCTGAATCTAAATCTTATAGTTTCGCCATGAACGTCTGTCGGTCCGTCGTATAAAGCTATGTGGTTATACTTTTATAATTATTACTCTGACATTTTTTTTAATTAATACTTTGAAAAAATTAATGAAATGTTTTTCGGATACCTCCCATACAAGTAAAACAAAAGAAATTTAGGCCCGTATTAATAAACTAATCTCAACTCTAATGCTCGTGTCGAGATGCGTCAAAAATGACAGTGTTCAATGGTTTGGCGTTTACTTTGACGTATCTTGTGACGGGCTTCACGGTCAAGATGAGTTTATTAATACGGCCCTTAATCATAAGACAGCAACAAAATCTTTTTAGGGTAAATAGAAAAATTGTTCATACGTGTTGTTTTTTACATCATCATCATCATGTCAGCCGAAAGACGTCCACTGCTGGACATAGGCCTCCCCCAAGGCTTTCCACTGAGACCGGTCTGGTGCTTTTCGCATCCACCGCGGTCCCGCGATCCTGACGAGGTCGTCACTCCATCTTGTTGGAGGCCTACCTACAGTTTGTCTTCCGGTCCGCGGACTTCACTCCAGAACCTTCGTTTTTTACATGACTAACCGAAAAAGGCGTTTAATGTTATTTGAGAAAAATAAATCATTTGTGGAACGTGGCTTCGGAACGTACACTGAGCGTGGTCCGACATGCTCTTGCCCGGTTTATTTAAACGAGCGTGAGTAAGAAAATGATGATAAATAAGTAAGATCTGTGGCCCATACACAATTGTATTCTTAAGACTACAATTTAAAGACTGCAATCCTAAGAATAATATAATATTATTTGCCTTGTACATCTATTGTGTTTGTCCTTCTGTGACTCAGTCTTTGTGTTTTGTATTCCCTTTCTTGCCGTCCGTTTGTCACTTCGTACACTGTTTGTTTGTTATTTTGCACTGTAGTGTAATTTTTCTAAATGCAAAACCAACAAATCATTTATTTTATTTCTCTAAATTCTACTATTTTGTTATTGTTACGTACCTATATTGCTTGCTTTTTTTACAATCCCATAAACTATGGTTTTTTGTTTTCTGTTCCTTGGTGTTGCCAACTTTAACAGGCTGTAAATTTTACTGTCGTTCGAGATAATCTCGAACAAATGATTGTTTTCGATCCATGTTTTTCATTTAACGTTGTTATGTGTTAAGTGTGTCAATTTCCGTCTCTTATGCTGGCTTTACGGCTAGCGAATGCTGAGTTGGGACCGTTTCGCAACTGTTTTTCTGTGTCTTGTTCTTTTGGTAATTTCACTAGTAATTTCATCGATTCTTTTAATTTATCTCCGAACTGGAACACATTGATGCTAACACTGCAGCTTGGCGGTAGATTAGTTGCACAAGGTCCTAGGCCACTAAAATTAAATACTAAGTTACTTTGTTTTAAACGCTTTTAATATAGCGTAGCAGCTTGTAGGCAAAAACAGAATAAGCCCTCCACCTTAAAATCTCTATAAATAAAAATCAATTGCCGCATGTATGTTACATCACGTGAGAACGGCTCGGCCGATTTGGCTCGTATTGACATGGGATTTATATTGCTATGTTTTATTTTAGCTTGTTTTATTTGTGTGTATATTATATGCATGTGGTTTGAGTGGCAAATCGGGCCATTTGCCTAGATTGACCATTCAGTATAGTCAGTTTGACCATTCCCTTTATTAATCAGTTACAGGATGATTTTTAAATCTATTAAACCGATAAGTCGCCTAAAAAGTCTTTTACCACTTTTCAAATCTATTTTGTAGGTCGTTAAATAAAAAATAAAAAATAAAATCTTGGTCTACTTTATTTACTGCTTGAATTTAAAGTGACCTATTTAAACTTTACTTTCAAGCTCTAAAATTGTTTCGTTAAATCTTTTTACTGAAACTACACGAAAAGGGTCACTGTTTCTGTTTATGCTGTGTATAATGTTGATTATATTAGCTAAGTAAAATAAACTTTCAAGGAATTATGTTAACACACATCGTAGGTTTAGACAAGACTCCTTTGTTCTAGATTGTTTGTGCGGCATAAACATTCCGGCTTGCTTGATGAGATTCCAAGCTTCTTGGTTGGACTAGTAAAACGAGTTGGCTTGTAGCGTATTATGACGAATATTAAATTTCTTTTTTATTAAACGTCTCTTGTTTAACCTTGTTTTAAAACTATATCGCACGCTATTCAACCCTTAATCAAACGGTTTTTTAGTTTCCCAATGCATGATTTAAGAATTAAGTTAGTTTGATATTTTCAGAAAATTTAGTATTTGCATTGTATTTTAGTAATACCACCTAATTAATCATACCCCGTAAAATTTACTTGCAAGTAAACTCCTTCAATAAGCTAGATTTTTGTGTATTTTTTAATAATATTTTTTTGTTTAAATGACAGGAATAAAGAGCTCAAAATCTCGTTAACATAAACTTCTTTAACTCACAGAACTCGTTCCTGAGAAAAACTATTTAACTAATTTTTCCCCATTAGAATCACGAGAGAAGCCAATAAGTAACTTCTGATAATGCCATAGAATATACAGGAACTGATAACGCAAATATTATCATCATGAGTGCGTATGAATCTGAGTGACTCGACGCGATTGCCTTCGTCTCGATTATTCAAATGTGTTCCCATATAATTGACGCGATGTTTATGTGTACAATGTGAGTATACCACGCTAGGGATTCCATTACGTGATCAAATCAGAAACTGCGCTGTACGACAAGAATGCGACGCAACTATTTATCATCATCCTGTATTTCTTTTTACTAGAAAAATGTTTTGATTGGAGTAAACAATGTTACGAAAACTTACGAGAAATTAAAGATGTTATGTTCCTCTAGTTTTAGGTTACGTTTTCTTTTCCATATTATTATTCGATAGAAAGACAAAACCAACGACCATTTTTGTCTTAGATATGACCAAATAAAAGTTTATTAATAACGTAAAATAATAGGCCACTTACTCTACTTACTCTAAATTCATGCTTACATCTGTACAAAGGGTGTCTTTAAATTCGTGTCTTAATAATAATTTCCATTTTTATTTTATCGTAATTCTATAATCCTGCCACATTCATTCATACCAATGTACACGACACGTGTTACCTTACAGACGTAATGTCATTAAGAATGCTTATTCCACTTTTTAACTTGTCACTGCGCTCTTGGGTGTTAGTTGAATGTGTGTTACTGTTGTTATTGCTACAAACAATAGGATTCCAGTTATAGGTTATTAGTCCCAGTTAAATTGCCTTTGTGCACACAGTCCCTAGGCTCGTGTTTATGCTAATAGGTACATTATAGCAACGTGCTTGAACAGTCTTGATCGCGTCACAAGGGACATCCTGTATCTAGACTTGTTAATGTTTGAAATAATACAGGGCGATGTTTCTTTACAAATAAATGAATAATAATATTTTAATATCAGGGGACAATGTCAAACCAATTGACTCATTGTTAGTCGCAAACTAAGCTCTAGGCTTGTACTATGGGTACTAGACAACGATATAAATACTTACATAGAGAAATAACTTAAATTCGTGGAAAACATCCATGAGTCGGGAAGAAATATTCGCGCTCATTACACAAATATCTCCCTTACCGGGATTTTTGAACCCAGGGCCGCTAGCTCCGTAGGCAGGCTCACTACCAACTAGGCTTACGCGACATCGAAATAAATGAACCTTACGTTGAATGATACAGTCGGGTAAAATAAGACCTTTAACCTGAAGTGGTACAAATGCCTAAACTGCGGTTACAGTCAAAATAAAAGAAACAAAGCCATTAGCCGTGGTTTTGGTGTAAATATGATTATCAGTGTGTTTCATTAATAGTGTAAGTTGGACTGGCGCGCGCGCCGCCTGATCGAGCGATCGCGTGCGCGCCGAGCTCCTATCGATACCAGACTGACACCATCACACCGTAGCGAGCTGAAGGGCCACTACTGGGCGTCTATTATTGGCGGTGAACACCATATCGTCTTTGACCTGGGCCTCTATTAAAGGTGGTAAAAACTATATTGTCTTCAACCTGTGGTGTTATTTTTAACGCTACGTTATTTTTACTGTTACTGACAAGAAAATAAGAGCTATAAAAACTTTGACAATACAATAACAGCTCTGGGGGATAGGGCATATGACAATGCTTTTGCAGTCTAAGGACTTGCTTGGAAAGGCTTGAGATTTTGTTCTGGAGATATCAAATGTAAAGAGGTCCTAGATCTCAGATACCATCACGTTACGCATTATATGTGCTTATTGGCATTCTTCTTGCTACTCGTATTAATACAGATGGGTTTCATCATGACAGATGCAAAGAATCCCGGCCTACTTTACTGACAAATGCCTTATTTGTTTCCATCCGGCGGGCAGGAGCCCTTCAGTGCGGTGCCCGCCACACCGCCTACCATCTATGTTCGGCGTGCCACCTGATTGAGGCACGCCACCAAAGTCCGAACGAAGTAGACACGGTACAGTGATAATAAAAAAAAAAAAATGGCCTTAAAGTGCGAGGAACAATCTTAGTTTCCTAGTTAATACTTTGCCAAGGATTGCAAAGTTAAATGTTTAATATATAACATAATGTAATCAAATATCACCCCTAATCTTAAACTTATCATAATTGGTTAAACCTCTACTGTTACTGGAAGAGCGGGACCTTCTGTCACAAGTATATTATTATGCTTACTAGAAGGACCCAACCTTTGTATTGTTTTTAAATTTTGTGATAACCAATAAATCATTTTTCATTTTTTTCATTTTTTCATAACACCTCTGCAAGCTTAGGCAAGATACTTAATGTCGATAATTATGTCTGGACTTGACATAAGCACTCGATGCAACCCTCCGACAGCTTATATGGATACTATACGTTTTCGATAACGAAACGTTCTCGCAATGTATCATAATATAGTGCCACTACTGGTTAAATTCATGTAACGTATTCGAGTGTGGTGTGAGCGCCGGCCGGTCATTGCCCAGGAAATCATTTGTATTCTAAGCCGCGGCCCTTGATTGTCACATTTTGTTTCGATAATTCATGTTTTTGGCGTAGTTTTCATTCGGAATCGTTAATCGAATAGTTTATGGAGTGGGTAATTAGGAAGATCTGAGTTAAATGTAGAGTTATGGGGGTTTTTACGTAGGGCCGCCATAGACGGAATGCTTTAAACAGTCAAGACAGACAGCCCCTTGGTTGCGATTCGGCGATCTGCAGTTTCAATGCTCTAGGTTCGTGTTGAAAGGGCAGATTGTCCAACAGCAACCAGTCTATAGCGGCCCATAGCGGCATGGAGAAATCATTCGGGCTATAAAGCTCACAGTAGATGATGGACGGGATGGGGTATTTGCAATCTCAATTTTTTTAAATGCGTTGGCAAATGTACGAATAAAGATGGAATGCCGCATTGGTAGTCATCTCACCGGCTGTCTACAGCCAATAATACTAACGGTTGTGCATGATGATGATGATGATCTTGCCGACCGTTTTTGGTCATGGCGCCCTCTTCGACTTCTAGTCGGTCGGGTCCTGGTGCACTCGAAGACGACTTATGAAGCCAATCCTCTCAGCAAACTCCCGTGCACACAGAGGGCACGTGAGTACGCCGTTTACATAATTATTGCTGATGGCAGCTGGTTGACGGTCTATAGCTCATCGCGCTTAGCGTCGAGGTCAGCTTTACGCTGCTCCTCGATTTCACGGACTAGTGGCATAAAAGCGTGCAGATATTTTTGATTTCTGGAAACTGAATAATGCTTTCAGTAATTAAGATTAAAAAGGGCATTCTTCGATGGTTTGGTCATTTGGAAAGGATGGATGAAGGAAGATTATTGAATCAGATATCCAGAGCGAAAGTGTAAGGGTCGAATGGAGACGCCCTTGGTGTTCTTTTTCGAATCAAATCGGAGAAATACTGGAAAGGGGCCGAATTTTAAATACTCGAAACTGACGTACATGTGTGACTGAATATATTTATTTGTCAGGAAAGAAATTTATTTGTCATGATCGTAGCAGGTGGAAAGAAGTGGTCTCTGCCTATTCGAACCCCTATGAAAAAAACAGATCAGAAAATACAAATATAACGTGCCACCAATTATTTTATCTTATCCATTCTATAAAAATTTGAACCTTACGTATTCAAGAAGTCTTCCAACAAGGATTGTCAAAGTTCAATAACTTACACCAACACTAATGAAGCGGAAAGGTGAATTTATAGGTATTTATATCCAAAGTGCGTCATTCTCAAAAATGATACAGAACTTCCTTAACACTTCCAACTAACTCCCCTTGATTCTAAAATTAGGTAAACAAATCACCACCACTTGACGTTTGATTCTAATTTCAGAGTTGACTGGTCGCGCGACAAGTCGCCCGATTAGTGCGGGATCGCTTTGATCACGTCGTTAGGATTTAGGTTAATGTTTTGTTTTTTAGGACAAAGACCAGTTCTTAAAGCCCTGGTTTTTTTAATGTCATATCTTTATATCTTGTCTTCTATTTTTGAGAGACACTGCTTGAATTATAGTGATATTGCTTTTGTTACAGCTTATTTTATCTTTGTATTGTTTTTGATATGCGCGCGCGCGTGTTTGTGTGCGAGTGTGCGTTTGTGTGTGCGTGTGAGCTTGGGCGTGTATTTGGCTGTGTTTTAATAAACCATAAATTATGTTTTATGCTAGTCACAAGGAACATCGCGTGGATGTTATTATACTTATTATTATAAATATTAAATATACTAATCCCAGTCTCAGTCTTTTTTCAAATCGGTGCAGTAATTCAGGAATAATTGCAAAAATACGAACATAAACGCAAGCCAAGCCAATATTGTCTTTAAGCAACAAATACAAAATCTTCTAATTTGTGCCACATTAGTGTCACAGTCTTAGTGTGGCATATAAATAACCTGCCATAAATACTTCCCCTGCAGTTTACTGCACAAGAGAGACAAACCGACGACAGACGGCATTAAAAGATATTCCCGGTGTATCACGGCATCAATTAGCTTCAAGATTATTTTGTTTTTATGAAAGGATAAAGTGACTATTTTAGTAATGTGTCAGTTCATTACTTTAGGTGTGAAAGGAATATTATTTTTGTAGATATTTTCAATTTAAAATAAGAACGCCATGAAGATGAAAGTCATTACCTTGTTGTAAATGCTTTTTACTTTACCAGGCAGTGGATGATCGTTATTTCGTAAGTGATTAGAAAACAGAAAGAAAGCGATGGCAGCGTTAGTGACAATATCTATGGCACTAATTTTACATTGTCTTTGCACCGAGCTAGCGTATCTATTGTCAACGTCACGACAGCTTTTAATAACTGAACAGTTACAAACAATACGATTAAAATGTATAAATAACATAGAATAGGTACGGGCCCATTCTTTGTTGTCATGAAGTACAAAAACATTTTTGATGTAAATACCTATGTCAAGAAGTTAGTGTTTTTACAGTAGGGTTAGTTTGGGGGGGGGGGAGATACAGCCAATAATGCGACGCGACTCTTTGAAAGATTGTAAAGCTTTGAAGTCTGAGCCTTAAATACTACATTATTTCTAGTATTCAAAATATCTATAAATACTATAATACTCAATTATTATCTTTCTTTTGTTTAAGATCATCTACAAGTTGTTTCCCTGTACATACATAAATATCAGACCTTATATAATCTGTCAAAAAAGAATTGTTATGATTTAAAAAAGTTTCAGTTTTTGTTATAGTATGTGTTCAATAAAGTAAATTAATACTACCTCTAGTAATACCTCTAGTACTACTTATTTCCAGTTCGGTGTTCTGTCACCAATGTGACCCAACTGCTTTTTTCAAACTGTGCTGTTTGTTCTCTGTGCTCGCAGCTCGTAACATTACAAAGTTTTCAACGGTAGTTACAATTCGTCAATAAGTGCAAATGGCCCAAATCGAGAGCCCTTATTCGTATTGCTAAAAGGTTCAAAATTGACCACTTTATAAGACGACTTTAGAAGTGTACTGAAGCAATAAAAACGAAAGTGCGGAAGATTAAAGATGCGATGACGTCATAATCATGAGGAAACAGTTTTTGCTTATGAGCTTGAACGTGAAGGAGAAGAATGTTTATCTAATTTGATAAAAGCATACTTACAGGATTTGATTGCTGTTTGAGACATGGAGAGTAATATTATTTTAGCGTTTGTGTACCTTTTGTAGGATATAATAACTAAACAGAACAAAACAAAAAGTAACTGAAAAAAATAATTAAGAGACCATTTAAACACTTTTACGAGAATATAATTTATGTTATTAAGAATTTTGATATTGTCATCACAAACTCTGATATATAATAATTTAAATACTAGAAATAAAAATAAAATCGCTATTCGAAAATTCCGTGTCTGTAAAGTATATAAATCATTTGTTGGTCAATGAATTCATTTCTATAATAAATTACCTGACGTAGTTTTAAAGTTACCCTTTCCAGCATTTAAAAACTACTTGAAAAAGTCGTTAATATCTATAAAGCGTCGAGGATTATCTAACAGACAAAAATGCATGGCCTAAACCCGAAACTTAGTCAATAATAATTTGTTCAATTGCAAAAATACTTTACCTTGTCTAGGAGAAACCGTTGATGTAGGAAAACATATCGAAACTTTTATTTGGTCATCTTGCACCGTCTTATATACACAAGTAAGTATTTCTTTTCCTTTTCTCCCTCTACCTCTCCCAAGATTTTTGGCATGTTTTCCTGCTGAACTACGCATGTTATTTAATATTATATTTAATTAATATTTATAGCTTTATATGAAGCTTAGACTAAGTAGTACCATTGTAATATGAAATATGTTTAAAAAATTACTGACTGCTGAGTTTCTTGCGGCGTTTCTTCTCAGCACTGGTCTCCTCTTGGGAAGCACTGGTCTTGACGTGTAAAAGTGCATGTACGGCCTACTTACTGAATAAATAAATGACTTTTATATTTTATCTTTTTTATCTTTTAATTTATGTATGTTTACCAAGATGGAGACTGATAAGTTGTGTACAATCAAAAACCTAAATCAAACTACATTATCAATAAGTATAGCTATAAACTTGCCGCGTCCCGGCTTCGCAGGTTATTATATCAATTTGTCACTAATGTATTTATATTGTCGTTTTTATTATTCACCATGTAAAGAAGACTTCCTGTCTATTTTCTATACATGTATAAGTTCCTTTTTTGTTCCAAAAATAAAATACTTGGGCGCATCTTAAAGTTGTAAACGGAACTTTGTTGATCGAAAACACTGTTACTTGCGTTATTTACATTCATTAAGATGCATGCCAGCTCTAAGAAAACCATATTATTCCACTTTAAAACGTATCGCAAAACGAAAACTCTAATTACCACTACAATAATAACTTAACCACCAATAAATTAACTGTTTGCAATACCTGGTCTCATTCACACAAACTCATTTAGTTTAATAAGTTCATTAATAGCTCATACATTCCTAGTAATGGCGATTGCACAGTCACACGACTCTATTTGCGTGTCCACTCACCTGCAAAATAAATTAAATCATTTACAGGTGAAATACGCGATAAAATGATTTGCATTGCGGTGGAACATGAAAGTGAAGAATGAAGAAGGAAAGCTCGAGTGTTTCGTTGGAAAGTTACTATTACGATGTCAGGCTGTTAAATTCTTTCATGCTTATACACATAATAACTGCGAAAGTAACTGTTTGTTGGTTAGAACCGATATTTATGGAACTACATTTGGAGATATCTTGAGCCCTGAAATAGGTTATCTCGAGAGAATAGCGACTAATGACCGCTGTTAGACAGAATCGTTCGCAACATCTAGTGCATGTTATTTCTGTTGCGTTTTAAGAAGCAAAAAATCTTTTCGTTTTAAATAACATGAAGCGTTAACGCGGTTTTGTCGATCTGCATTTCATAAAACACGGCTTTTCTAGGCGCAGTAAGTAGTTAAGATTTTGTGATACTAAAAAGTGTAACCTAAATTGCGTATTTTATAATTATTTAAGATAACCTGAAAACAGGACTTTAGCAGAAATTAGGCTTTCATAAGTGAAATTCGGCGAAATGTTCATACGTTTGACGAAAAAAATGTCAGTAAAACCGTCAAAAAAAGGAAAAAAGTCTGTTAACAAGGATACTTTAAATGTCAATAACTTAAGCGTAACTAAGTATTAATGTACTGATCTTTACTACAGACCCCGTCTTAGGACCCGTCAGAATGTTGAGATAAATACCACCCCAAACCAGTTTTTGATTTTTATGACAGAGAAGGCAAACGAGCACACAGGCCACCTGATGGTAAGTGGAAACTGTGACCCATAGACATTCGCATTCACAAGACTGCAAGCCTAAGACTGCAAATGCGTTGCCAACCCCGAGGACTAAGATGGAATGCCTCTATGCTTGTCATTACACCGGCTGTTTTATCCCCAAACCGGAACAACAATGCGAACACTGCTGTTTGGCGGTAGATTAATGGATAAGATGGTGGTATCGATCCGGACGGACCCTGTACAAGGTCCTACCACAGGCAAAAAGTAAAATACCACCAGCTCAGTTGAACGTTCGTAAAACTTACCTCGATAAATGGTATTCTCCCAAACTGCGTTTCACTAGACACTTTTTGCATCGTACGGTGAAACTGTGGAATAAACTCGCTTTGGCGGTATTTCCAACCAATTATAACATAGGTGCCTTCTGGGAAAGAGCTTATATTTCGCTAATTGGCCGGCAACGCACCGACAACTCTTGAGCTGCTGGTGTTTATGGGCAGTGGTGATTACTACCCATCAGGTAACCCACATGCTCGTTGGCCTGCCTCTCTTATAAAAAAACTGGGCAATCCTAAGTTCATTAAGGTTCGTTTAAGTTCGATTTATCTGTTGTGTTGCCATTGTTTTTGTTGAATAATTAAATACAAAATAATGTCATATATTGATACGACATCGCATTTATGTCGAGGATATTTGCGGATGCTCACACAGATGGCTTTACTGCTATACCGCGCAAAAGAGTCGCATCCCTGTTGCACAGATTGCGGGGCAGCCCGAACATCATGCTATGTTCTATTGCAGAGAGGTTTCATGGCTCTTTCCAGAAGCTTTGGAACAAAGTCGACAGGCCGTCTGCCTATCTTGTGTCACGATGTATATTTGTGCCTAACTGTTATGTGCAATATGGAAAGTATTTCTGAAATAGACAATTTGAATTGAATTTAGTAAAAATAATAAAAAATTACATGCTTAATCAGTTTCAATCACCGCCTCCACTGTTAAACTAAATTAATAAACCAACCTGAATAATACAATGCTGTATGGCAATATTATTAATAGCAAACAAAGGCAAGGACTTTTGTCTTTGGCCCTACAACCAACAAAAAAAAGTACCTAATAATGTAACTGACTGTAGCTACTTTTCAGTAACACTTAAAGCATAAAGAACCTGACTATTATGGTTGTTTTAATCGATGTGGATAACCGTGGATAAAACATCCTGTCACTTTCTGACCAGTATGTTCGTGCGACAGTGATGGATGCTTTATCCACCGCAATAAAGGCGACCATAATACGGACCCTGGACAAATTTATTTTATCAAGTTACAAATGGAAACCATTATTATTGATTGCTAATAATATTTCTTTGGCGAACTTTTCAAAGGGCAGATTACGTACTTACTTAAAAATAAAATAACTCAATTGGCGAACTTTTCAAAGCTTCGAGCTTCTTGCATCGTTTTTAAGACGCTTTAACTTTTGTTGTGTCCAAATTGACTTCAAAGAGAAATAAAAATATAATATTAGGAAAATTTGAAGCTCTTTGTTCTTAGGCCAAATTACTTGTAAGTGTTTGCTATAGGTTGTATGTATGTATGTCGTTACCCCTGTAACGACTTATAGACGCTTTCAAGAAATTATAAATAACTAGAGGACGCCCGTGACTTCGTACGCGTAGAATTAGTTTCCCGCTACTCCCCCCCTATTTTAACCCCTCAGGGGGTGGATTTCCAAAAATCCTTTCTTAGTCCTCACTTACATCATAAAGGGAACCCCTGTACCAAATTTCAGGTTCTAGGTACAGTAGTTTCGGCTGTGCGTTGATATATACGTCAGTGAGTCAGGTTTGCCTTTTATATATATATATATATATATATTAAATATCTGGAGAAAATCTTACATAAAATAACCTAGTCGCAAACTAAGCTCTGGGTTTGTACTGTCAGGCAATCCTAAACAGTACTTGATATTTTTAAGTGCAACTTACAACTTACTTTATATCATTAACTAAGGTTAAAATTATTGTATACCCTCTGTTGAAAACGGACCTTGTATTTTAATGGGGTAAGGTGGAAAGTGGTTTTGATATCAGATATTTTAAATACGTAAAAATAAAGGCAACAAAGCCTTTGTCGTCATCGCCGACACCGGGCTTTGTTTAGATAATATTTTTTGACAAAACAAAAATGTAATGTCAGTTTACCCCACGCAAACAAAATGAGAAAAGTTATTTGCGATTGGTTCCGTTTCGGTTTCTCTGTAATTTGTTCCTTTAATACGAAACGAGGCACAATGGCGTAAATGAAAAAAAAAATGCATTTGTCTTGTTAAACGTTATTTCGAAATTTGAGAAAGTTGGTAATATTATAAATGGGAAATTTACTCTTTTTGTCCGTCTGTTGGGTACGCTTTCTTGCTAAATTTAATAAAATTTGTGACATAAATAACTCGAATCCCAAAGTAGGACATAGCATACATTTTATCCTGTTTCCGAGGGGTTAGTGATAAACGACATCTATGTGGAGTCGCGGGAAATCACAAAACTAGTGGGCTATAAAAACTACTTTCCTGAGTCAATAACAGTTGAAAATACATAACGAAGAACAGATTAATAAGCACATGAAGAAAGTAGCCACGAAAATTATCAAATTCTGTACTGATCTTCTGTGGGAACCATCTGGTGAGATCTCGAAAGGTTACACAAGCATAATTATTTGCACACATAACATAAATTGTACATTTTATAATTAGAGAAAAAACAAAAAAATATGAAATTCGCAGTTTTCCATGGCGTTCTTTATATGGCGGAATGGGCAAAAGTTCCTTAGCCTTTCGAGTACATAGATGGAGCGAAAAATAAAAAAATAAAACAGAAATAACCTCATCATCATCATCATCATGTCAGCCGAAAGACGTCCACTGCTGGACATAGGCCTCCCCCAAGGCTAAAAACCATTGGGGGGGAAATGCCGTAGTCGCCACGCTTGGCAGGCGGGTTGGCGACCGCAGTTATACCATGTAGTCCGCGGAGGACGCTGCTGCCCATCCTCCGGTTTATCCCTTAGTCGCCTCTTACGACACCCACGGGAAGAGATGGGGTGGTGCTATTCTCTGCCGGCACCAACACAGCAAATAACCTATCTTATCTAAATATAATAGTAGTCCCTATCCTTCCTAATTAATTTAATTCCACACCTTTCCACCATATATAAATGCTGTGAAATAAATGTAGGATGTATGTACCTGCATAAAGTTGAAAAAATAATAAAATCTACACCGATTCAACGTAGCGCTTCTAAGACGAATCGGTGCAGATTATTTCCTCAACTATACCTACTAATCCATTCAAAACGTAAAGCTGGGCATTCACGACCGCTCCAATAAGTCAAATAGAGCAGCGCCGCACCAAAGCGATCTGTGAATATCAAAACTGTAGCGTTTAAAATTACTGGGCGCCAACCCGCCATCCGAATGGAACTATCGTGAATGTCGAAATTCAACGTTGCAACACGCCTCCGTGCTAAGCCAAATGGCGTCGTCGTGAAAGCATTCTCTGGCTGCCATTTTCTAATCAATCTGCTCCGTGATGTCGCAGCGTTGAGGCTGGGCGTAGCGCGCCCGTGAATGTGATCAAAATATTACGCCCATCCATTTGTATACACTCCGTCTGTCACCAAGACAAACGACACGTCAACGAATGCCTAGCTTAATACTGGCAGTAACGAACAAACATTCGCTTTGTCTTGCCCCGGCTCGGTGTCGAGCGCTGCGCCCGCGGCGACTGAAGCCTGACTCAGCATTGTTCCGTACACCTTTTGTTCGAGACACAATGGAATTGAACATTTTAAAAGTAAATTCGATGAATGAACTAATTAAATAATTTCTGTTAGTTCGCTGAGTTTATACGTGCTTTTGGAGCTCAATTTCACACTTTCTCTTGTTTATATTAATTTTAGATGCCACTATAGACCATATTCGGAGAAGGTAAGGTACAGAATCACCTATGAGTTGCAATCTGTCGATAAAGTAGTAAATTTGAGACAATTCTTATAGATTAGACCGGTCTAATTTTCCGCAACTCGACGGCTTTAATTATTATAGTGTACTCAACAAGCATCAGTCTGTGGTGAACTGGAGTACTAAGTACGTGGTGTGTCCTGTTGGAAGGCACTCGTGCGGTGGTGTGGATCGGTCACTGGTTTCCCACAAGCGGGTTCCACCAGTTGATTGAGAAGCTACAGTACACCGCATAAGAGAGCGCAGGTGCATTACGTACAGACTAAAAGTAGCTAGGGATAGGGAGTAGGGACTCAAGAAAGAAGACTACAACAGGAAGACAAAAAGACACAATGGATATAGAAAATACCAACAGTATCATAAGAAGCCAGGAAAAAGACCATTTAGAACTTAAAAGGATTTGGAAAATATCAAGAAAGATTCAATAGGCAGGAAAACACAAAGATATATAGATGTCCAACCTGGTGCCTATTTCCTTCCAACCTTCCGCCTGATGCCTTAGGTCGCATGGTACAGGCATCCTGCATTCATATATTTATGTATTGACTATCCATAACTAGGGCTAGGCTCTGTAAGGCTTTAGGGCTGTTAGGGCTGTTAGAGTGTTAGGGTAGGTCATAGTTTCCCCTAGTAATTCGTAAGGTCAGCTGGTTGGCGCAACGTCAATTAGTTGGTTTTACAATTATGTACCTTTTATTTTTATGGAAATATTACACATACTAAAACAAATTAAGCTTTAGGCTTTACACTATTTTTTAGAAACAATTCCTTAATCAAATATCTAAGATTTAGGAAAAAAATCTCGCGTTCATCACAAATATTTACCCTCATTTGGTGTGTGCATGACCTGTCTAAGCATGTTGCTGCTTCTTGTGTTTGTCTCTTCATGTGGTTTGTGTGTGAGTGCGAGTGTGTGTTCTCGCGTGTGTATGTATGTATGTATTATCTAGCGGCAATTAGAAAGGGATTAGAGGTGACAGTTTTACCATACTCGTATACTTACGTCCAACTGCATATGAATTGACAGCCATTGCAAATGCGGTTTTATAACAATACGGTATTTGACTAAAGTCAAATCAGCTTCTTTTTATGAAACATCCGTTACTATCGATTTTATAGGGATAACTGACTTGTGACGTCACAATCAAACGTCTTTATTGTTTGATTTTATGAATTTTAAAATCTTAAGGGGCCATTTGCAACGTCAAATGATGGCGGATGTATAATTTGTTTGTTTTTATTTTAGTGTATTTAGGTGTTCAAAGTTATTTTTTGTTAGTGATTTGTACTTTTAATGCCTTTGTGTTGCACAGTGATAGAAGACTTGGACTTATTTCGTGTATCCTGGCATCTTACTTCTCGTTTCAAGTAGACTCGCAGTGGTACAGAGGTTAAAATTATCTTGGCCTCTGTCCTACATATCACTGTACAACGTTGCCACCAATCTTCCTAGAGAAGATTGGATTGTGTTTTATTACTATATTGATTTATACTTATATATACTTGACACTGGCGAAATCACTTCACAGTGGAAACGCCATATTCCCGCGGTAGTAACTGTTCAAGTTGCCGCGGGACAAAGAAAAACAAAGAAAGACATACATAATATTTAAAAAAAGTATATTTAAAAGAAAGATTTATATTTCCCTGGTATTTCTGTAATGTAAAAATAATTTATTTTCACGTTTGTCAAATATCTTATTATGTAGGTATGTATGTATACTGTTTCTTATACGAGCATAGAAAAGGAATGAAAATTTGTACACTTACCAGTTCATGCTTTTCTTGTGATGTATTAAAGTAAATTAGTTTTGCGCATGTTGAGTAAGCGTATAACTTTGAGATAGCATAAGAATGAGAATATGTAACATGATACTTACTGTATTATGGTACCTAACTGTTTATTTGTTTGATCGTATTATGTGAGCTGCTATATCATTAATCTGATTGCAGTGAGTTTCGAAGGACATAGGATCGAATATTCGGACGGAATCGCGGATAACAGTTAGTGAAAAATAAAGAAAAATATGTTTTACAATGAAGTATATACCATGTTAAATTTAGAAGCCAACGGCCGCTATTTCAGTTTAAAATCGAGTCCAAACGTACGCCAACTTATTTGAATATCCCATCCACTTCAAGACTCTCAAATACAAGTTCCCGGGTAAAAAATGCCCGATCGTAATTCGCCCCGGGACCCCGCAATTTATCCCGGGAGATTGACGGCGGCAATTAAAATCCCGGGCAAGATAGCGGCTTAAATATTTAAGATTTTTACCCTGGCTGCTTAACGAAGCCTTACTTTACCGTAAATATGAGGCTCTGGTTATATTTTTGGTTAAACAAGTTTGTAATTATAAAAGGCTTTTAAGGTCTAGTAATAACGCGCCAGGGTTTTAACGTGGGTGGAATAAAGTAGCTATTAGTTCTCGTATTGGTGATCTCGAATCAAAAACCGGTATTATACTCTTGCTGCCTCGTGCTATACGTGTTCAGCGCCATCGACACCCAGTTGTGACGAAATTTCATACATTTTGATAGATGGTGGCAGTGAATGTATAGAGTGTATGAGATTAAAATGTCCCAGATTACAGCGTAATAAATCTTTTAAAATGGATTGGCAAAGTATTTTAAATTACTGGTGTAACTAAATACATTGCTACAATACCAATAACTTTTAAAATTATTGTTAATTACTCATTACAGACTAATAATGGGGCTTTGCTGTATTTTTTATGCCAAGATCTGGCATATTAATGCACAAAAAAATTGTGTCTTTCTAAATGGGGATCTCGAAACGTTTTTCTTAAGACTTAAGTGCGAGTGTCAGTCACATTGTTCAAAGGACGTCCTTACGAGATTTATTTTTAAAACGTAAACTAATTCTGACTGGTTTCGTATTTCCCGCGTTTCTTGCCTAAAGTCAACCAACCATAATATAAAAAAATATATTTCTATCACGAAATAACTTGCGAACAGTCGTCAATTATTTAAACCTTTATAGACATTTGGCGGAAATAAAAGTGGGTTTAAAGTGACCTAACCGTACTGAGTGTTGTTTATCTCAGTTATAGACAAATTTGAGTTAAACTAAGCCAAGGTCAAATGGGGTTCAGATTTAGACAACGTTCTCAGTCTGCCCTTTTTCAGGCCTTCACTTCGAACAAATAAACCAGACTATTGTACAGTAAAGTACAATGATATCTGTTTAAACTGAGTCATAAAATACAACAAAGTAAAAGCAACCAATTACAAAAGCTAATCTACTTGTAACGTCGACTTTACAAAGATTTTTTGCTTTAAAAAAAGTCGTTATGAATTTGTGAACAATCTGTTTACCTCGTGTAGTAATCTCGAATTACTTACTATACTTGTTTAAATAGAAATTTTAGTAAAACAAATGTGTTAGGGTAGATAAATGAAAATTTGTTCAAGAGCTAGCCGGCGCCGCACTTGTATACACGTGTGTACGAGCACGCACTCATTCACATTAGCGTTTTCCGCTTAGAATATTTAAATGAAAATTAAAAGCAACCCTTTTCATGAAATATCAATTTTTGTATTACCCTCACGTTTGCTCGGAAAGATACCCCGTGAAATCACGCGTCCGAAAATAAAAAGTAACAAGCTACAAAAATAATCAGCCTTATTGTGAGCTTTGTTGCTCACTGACAATGTTTTAATTGAATGGCATTTGGTGTTTGAATTATTCCCTTTTAGTTCGTAGCGGGTTGAATTATTTTTAATTCTGTATGTAAATAAAGCTACAAACCGTTACTTTTGTGGCCGGCTGTAACTAAATTGTGTCGTTGTAATGACAACCATGTTCAAAATAAAATACGATATACGTTTGTTTACTTATTTTACTGGAATTATACATAGCACATACGTTAGAAGAGGTCAATCATCGAGGTCAGCGAAACATTTGACTGGTATGTATGTACAGTCGTACACTTTAGTACCTTGTATGCTTAATGTCATGTTTGAAATGCCATATATTTCAATTTCAATTTATTTATTTATTTATCAAACTATTAGAACAATCCTTTTAAATCTAATAGTATAGTAAATTAAGCAATAGTATACAAAAAGGTTTCGGACATGAATATCAATGGTCCTCACACTAGGGCAGGCCTCTGTCGTGAGAACCGATTTGATGCGTTACCGAGGTAAATCAAAAATACATGATGCGTGAACAGACTACAGACACGGAGTAAACATACAAGATTGAATGGTGTGCAAGATTACATTAGGAAATTAAAGTAAAATCTTACAATATTCAAATTCAAATTCAAATTATTTTTATTTCAGAAATAAAATCATTTCCATATTACACACTATAATTAAATATTTAAATTAAAATTAAAGTTAAAAAAAAAAACAATTAAAATCCAAATCAAAATTACACAAAAATTTAACAATATATACTAAAAACACATTTTTTTTAAATTTTTTTTATTTTAGTAAGTACGATTGCTCCCCACATGGATCTGCATACAGTGAACCATGATGTAGGGGCAATCAAACCTACTCGCTATCATGTCCAGGATGCTGTTGCCACTACCGCGCACTCTGCTCACCAAAGACGCGCACCGCTTGCGCAGAGTGGTGTAGAAGCAATCGATGCGCGCCTCCGCGAACATGCCTGACGCGCTGCAGCGACATGGCAGCCGCCCCAGCATCCTGAACGCGTCATTATATGATTATACTGGACGCGTAGGGCGCTGAACGATCTTCGAGTATAGTTATATTATAGGTAAGTGAATTTAGTTACTTACTAGGTTACTTATAGAATAGTGTGTGTGTGTGTGTGTGTGTGTGTGTGTGTGTGTGTGTGTGTGTGTGTGTGTGTGTGTGTGTGTGTGTGTGTGTGTGTGTGTGTGTGTGTGTGTGTGTGTGTGTGTGGATGTGTGTGTGTGTGTAAGCGAGTACATATGAATTATCACAGCTATTAACGTGACAAGGTACTAACTAAAGTGTACACATATTTTTGAACTCCACTGTACAGTTGACTACGAAGCGGTGTACCTATCCAATTTTGGGGCTTATTACAAACAACTCTTTGTTAGTCAAGTGTAATTTTATATAAACTGTTTACCTCTAAAATGTGTAAAACGTGAAAAATATCATGAAATGCGGCGTTTGAAAGGATTAAAACCATTCTCAAGAATATTTGATGCGACTTAAATTGTCAGAACTCTTCCAAGGAAAAAAATGATATTAAAATTTTAACCATCTCCTTTTACCAAGAGGATATTTTATTGCGTTTCCTTGAATAGATTAAGGTGTTTGAAAAATAAAATGGCGGCAGTCGATCCGACCTCCGCTCTGCATAAACTGAATTCGAAACCAACCGTAAATTAAATTGCAGGAGAGACTAAAAATAAACATCACGGCCGGGGTTGTTTAAAAGAATTCGACGCAGAAGGCTCCGCGGTCGCGTTTATCCCTTAAATACTTCTAGTGGACTAATACTTCAGGGCGTGTATTCTAGGCAGCAAATATCGCCTTTGACGTGTTATCGTATCGTTATAATAATAATTCTATTATAAAGGCGAAAGTTTGGATTTTTGTTACTCAATCACGCTAGAACAGCTGAACGGATCTGAATGAAATTTGGCACAGAGATAGTCATGAGTAGCACATAGGCTACTGGACAAAATAATAAGGGATAATAAAATTACAAAGAATGATGGGCAAAAATGTATTGAACCCAGCCCAATCGTCAATATAATTATAACGTATGTAGGCTTATTGATCCCACTATTGGCTGTAATTGTTGTAAATACTAAAATCGGTCAAACGTGAGTTGGATATACGGGAAACAAAAGCATTGCAACGCATGCGGGGCACAGCTAATGTAGTAATAAACGTTGTGTGTGTGAATATTTGCAGGCTGATAACTCTCTTCTCCGGGGTTTTTGTAGTTTGTCCCGGTATTAGAAAATGAAGCTTATGTAACGAGCTTCCAGGTGGTATACATGAGATTTGTATTGGTTATTTGGGCCAATTTGCCCATCATTCTTTGAATAAATTTTGGAATGTAGATAGCTTTTACACTGAAATACACATAAGCTACTTTCCGAAGTCGCGGGAAATATCAAGTCTAATATTAAAAACAAGCCAGTTTACAAAATATAACATTACAAGGTGGTAGGACCTTGTGCAGGGTCCGTCCGGATCGCTACTACCATCTTATCCATTAACCTACCGCCAAACAGCAGTGTTCGGATTGTTGTGTTCCGGTTTGGGGATAAGACAGCCGGTGTAATGACTAGCATAGAGGCGTTCCATCTTAGTCCTCAGGGTTGGCAACGGATTTGCAGTCTTAGGCTTGCAGTCTTGTGAATGCGAATGTCTATGGGTCACAGTTTCCACTTACCATCAGGTGCTCTATGCCATAAAACATGGTCCGTGGTTTTGTTCGCGTACTGGAATTAATATGCTTTAACTTTCATTTATATAACCATTCAAAGTCACTCAGAGGGCTATGGAGAGGGCTATGCTCGGGGTTTCTCTGCGTGATAGAATCAGAAATGATGATATCCGCAGTAGAACTAAGGTTACCGACATAGCCCGAAGAATAGCTAAACTTAAGTGGCAGTGAGCGGGCACATTGCTCGCAGGACTGATGGCCGATGGTCAGAAGGTTCTGGAGTGGCGTCCGCGGACCGGAAGACGAGCTGTAGGTAGGCCTCCAACAAGATGGAGTGACGACCTCCTCAGGATCGCGGGACCGCGGTGGACCGGTCTGAGTGGAAAGCCTTGGCGGAGGCCTATGTCCAGCAGTGGACATCTTTCGGCTGACATGATGATGATGATGATGATGAAATAACCATTACACCGAAACAATAGCCTATGGTTTTATTTACCACCTCCATTCCCAATCCCATCCCTTATCATCATGCCGTTTCAGTGAGAAAGGATCACAAGCAAACCAACTCACACACACAAACTCTGGCATTTATAATATTAGTGTTATTAATAACATCGTTAATGTCGCCTAACACGCATATAAAACAATTTCTCCCTCGTTTCTCCGCGGCTCTAGTAATTAATACCAGTCAATGTTGTTCCAGGGAGGCTAACGTCGCGCCGCCAGGAAATAGCTGTCGGCCTGGGCGAACGAGGGCGACGCGTGTCCCAAGATGGGGGTGGGGGCTTGTTTAGGACCATTATTGGAATAAAAATATGGACTACTAGCTTCTTTGTCGAAGTTCGAAGTAGATTCAAAAGTTCGAGATTTCGAACTTTTGAATCGGGAATTTCGTTATTTGGAGACTTAGTATATGGTTTTAATTTCAAGTCGATAGCGTCACGTGTTCTTGAGATAAAGGGTCTGGACAGACAGACGGATGGACAACAAAGTGATATAAGAGATCGGTTTTTTCCTTTTGAGGTACGGAACCTTAAAAAGGAAAATTAGTCTGTTTAATCTCCCAGTTAGGTAAGATAGAGTAACTACAATAAAAAATATTTGTAGAAATTATATAAGGATAAAAATACTAAAACACAAAGCGACTGCGTGACGTGATTTATTTAACGATATTATTATTACTATAAAAATATTCAACTTTATTTTTCCGCAGTCATTCTAATAGGCAATTTGATGAAATCATTATTGGTCTTCATTCGGAGTTATTTTTTATCACACGATGCCAAAGTTGGCGAGTGTGGGTGTGTAAGTATGTTTGTAACTCTTTCGCTTTGAAACGGCTGGATTAAATTGCCTGATTAGGCTTCCATGTTAAAAAAAATCGCGTAGTGGGTAAAAACTTGTGTATTTATGTATGTTAGGTATTTCTAATGACTTGGCTTGTTGTCCAAAATAAATAAAATTTATATTAGTTGGTAGTGACCCTGCCTACGAAGCTAGCTGTCCTGGGTTCGATTCCAGGTATGGGCAAGTATGTGTGTGATGATCGCGAGTATTTCGTGAGTCTTAGCGGTTTTTTATGTATTTAAGCATTATTTCTCTATAAAGTGTTTATACCGATATCAAGTCACAGTACAAACCTTCGGCTTAGTTTGGGACTAAGTCCATTTTTGTGAGATTGTCTCTTGATATTTTTGTTATTTAGGGTAAAGTCACCAGTCGTCAGCCAGAGACCTGTAGTCGGCCTCTACCTATACTTATGTACGAAAGCTATATTTTCCACTTTTGGCACTCATATAAGGTCGACTACTGGTCTCCGGCTGACCACTGCAACTGGTGACTTTACCCTTTCTTATTTAATAAAAATGTTGTTTTAAAACCCATCATATTGTAAATGTAACTAAGTTCCCACCTTTAATTCTCGTTTACTAAACCAGCATCAATAAATCGGCATCCATTGCGGGCTGCGCTCCACTAAGCCCCCGGGTTCAACGAGCGGCGCGCAGTGTACGCTGAATTACGGGCGTGATGCACGGGCCGATCTGAGGATATATCCGATTGCTTGGGATTTAGGGAAAGTGTGGTAGGACCTCTTTGTTTGTTTAACCTAGATAGTTTAAGTTTTAATAAATAAACTTAACTAAAAAATATACAACTTGAATAAGCGTAAAATTACTTAATTATGAAACTGTTCTTAACCTTCGTAATAAAAAAACAGTTTTTATAACTTGGGGATGGCAAAAAATATCACAGGCCCACTGATACTCTGACCCACCCACCCACTATGTCACATTGACGTTATGATTCAAATCATAAGAATTGTCACACAAATTATTTATAATCTCACTGTGTGTGTGTGTGTGTGTTTGCGGGTGGTAGGACCTTGTGCGGGGTCCGTCCGGATCGCTACCACCATCTTATCCATTAACCTACCGCCAAACAGCAGTGTTCGCATTGTTGTGTTCCGGTTTGGGGATAAGACAGCCGGTGTAATGACTAGCATAGAGGCATTCCATCTTAGTCCTCAGGGTTGGCAGCGCATTTGCAGTCTTAGGCTTGCAGTCTTGTGAATGCGAATGTCTATGGGTCACAGTTTCCACTTACCATCAGGTGGCCTGTGTGCTCGTCAGCCTTCCCTATGCCATAAAAAAAAAAACACCATTCTATGTTGGGTCAGGATGACATTGGGCTGACAGTTTCTGTGTGACCGTTTGCCTATATCGAAAGTGAGTTCTGAGACCCATAGACATCATGCCATCTCAAGATCTTAACTTTGACGTGCCTAGAGTACCTAGGGCATCTTAGCCATGATCCTTTCATTATTACGGTTGCTCAAATAGCAGTTTTCAAATCGGTTTATTTACAACAATAAAACTGTTACCAACAACATCAACCAACCAACAATAGCCTCAAATAAAATAACCGTCCAAACAACTCGCTTAATCCCAAACAAAGAGCCGAAGAACAAAGAAAACCGCATCCACGTTTCTTATTACATTGCTTAAAACACAAAACATTGATTGTCCACCGAGCAGTAAATGAGCGTACACACACCGTCAATCTTCCAAGAGGTAAACAAAGAACAGTACAAAATGTTATTACAAATAAGCAGCGTAGAAAGCTTCAAAGGGGTTTATTTTTAGACTGTGCCGTGGTAAGCCGTAATAGGTACGTATATTGAATGATAGTTGCAGTTACCGTGCGACATCAAAGAGGGTCATTTGTTACGGTGATGTCTTGCTCAGTAAGGGGAGGGGGGAGTGGGAATTCTGCAGCTGTATGCGCTTCTTTAGCTTCGGAAATAGCGCTTGTAAGGTGTAGCTTGCGCTTTATTTTATTTTGAATCTTCTTACGTTGGTTTTCAACATTATTGAAATAATTCTTAAGTTGTTGGATTAAATGTTAGTCAGGGCGAAAATCGTTTTTTTCGAGAGGTGATTAATACAATTCGCATATTTTACCACTTAATTTTTTTCTCAATAGATACTTTTTCCAAATGGATTTCTAATTTTTGCTGCTCAAACAACTCAACTGACCAATGTTTTTTATATCAAAATTAAATTTAACAGAGTCGACGGAGATCCGTTTGAGCGGAGCTCCTATTTCCGAGTGGTTTTGGCCCTCCGGGCCTGCTGCTTAACTGACATAACCTAAACCTACCTCATATTTATAATATTTGTGCATTGGGGAAGAACCCAATTGAAAAATAAATATAGCGGGAAAATATGCAAATGGTTAGAAAGTACCAATTCAGAAAAAAAATTGGTATAATATGCGAATGGTATTAATCACCTTTTCTTTACAGTACACACACTCTTTGACCTGTTATGGTAATGTTTTTAACTTGGCCGCCATTACTGTCAAGTGAATAAGAGGTATCAAAACGTTGACAATACGGTCGGCTGCCCTAGCAAAAAACAGAGTAACTGCTTTTTTTTCTGAAATCGTTTTTTTACATAACATTATTCACTTTTTGATTCTGCACAGACCTGCTTTAGCAAAAACTCCTAATTTTACATGGATCGAGAAATATTTTTCATAAAAATCAAGTAACTACGCTTAAGATTTCGGGATTATAACTCAAAAACAAATTAAACTTTGATTTCAACACAAAAACAAAGTAATTAATGGCTACTTACTTTGTTTATGGTTTGAGAACTGAAGTTGCTTTGTTTTTGATTTGCGTTGTGGGTACTTCTGCAGTTGAATTAGCATACTTCATTTTATTTGTTCAACCACTCACCTTTCAATTATACTTTAATGAACACAGGAGTAATACGACTACATCATAACTATCATAAGTGATAAATTACGTTATAATTCATTTACTAATTATGTTATAATTAATTTAAGTGGATTAAAGTGACTATTTTGTAAGTGCTTTTCAAGATGAATAATTCTCGTGGCAGGATGCTTGTTAATCTAGCACAAAGGTATTTTTTATTTTATTTAAGACATCTATTTATTTGTAGTTCAAAATTGAATAACAATTCATTTTATATGTTATTTTGTTTTAGAAATTGAGAATTATCCTTAATAGACGATGTCTTGTTAGAAACAGAAGAAATGAAACATTTTTTTGAAAGGACCTATAGGGATTTCAACATTATTTTATTAAAAAAAATAAGATTTTTACATTATCTCCACTGTATAAAGTAACCAGGCGTTCAACTCGCCTGATTGCTCGCCAAACTGCTGACCCGATTTCGATGAAATTTTTAATCTATTTTAATGTATAGGTAAAAAACAAGTTTTACTTCAAAAACTGTTACTTTATTTTAATTTTAGTTATGAAATGGAGAGCTCTGGCGATTTAATAACACTGGAAGACCTTGGCATCAGTAATAACCAAAGTATGATACCTTTATTCAATGAATCTGGGGTTCCTGTTGACAGTTACTTTCAAAATACTGAATGATTACATAATGAACAGGTAATTATTTAGCCACTTACTCGTAAAATTTGATGAATAAACAAAGTATATCGAATTACTTTGTTTTTCGTTTGAAAACTTGGAGGGAACATATTTTATTTTACACTTGCTTACACACAAATTCATTTTAAACTAAAACTTCAACGTTTTTTGTAATATAAATGTAAACAATCAAAAGATACTACAATGCGTGTCTCATTAAGTATCAAAAACTAAAAATTTCTCATTACAGTTCTTTTATTAATCGACTTTTTAGTTTTTATGCTCTTGTGTAAAATTTGGTTTATTGTAGTTACTCTGTTTTTTGCTAGGACAGCCGCGGTAGTAAGTAGGTCTAAGACGATAATGGTTTCTGCCGTCTAGAATAGAGGCTCTGCAAGAATGTCATAGCCATTTGAAAATCACAATTAAAATTAAAAAATACACAAATTAAAATTCAATGATTGCAAAACTCAAGTAATTAAAATTATAGTCATATAGTCATATTAATTTATTGCTTTATGTTGTACAGAGAGGTCTTAAAAATACAGTAGATAGCTTCAACATAAACCCTGCAAGGGCACTGCTTATATTTTTGCTTTGTGAAAAAAATGCATATAAATAAATCGAAGTAACGAGAACTGAACAAACATTTACAATTAAGTTAGCTAGTATGACTGTAAACTCGTTATTGCACTGAAATAAATTGCTGGTTACAATAAATAAAACTTGCATAGCATGTGTGACGAATGCGACACACACTACGTTCTCAAATACTAAAAGATCTTCGACATCGCTTACACATTTAAATTGAAGTAGTTCCCGCGTGTTTTGTTCGAAAGACAAAAAGTTGCATTTGTATTTACTCTACATATATGTTATACTTTTTACAAAACAATAAGAATGTTTAGATTATTGGTTATTCTATAAAGAATGATGGGCAAATTGGCCCATATAACCAATACAAATCTCATGTATACGACGTGATAGCTAGTTACATAAGCTTCATTTTCAATACGGAGATAAACTACAAAAACCCAGGAGACAAACACAACGTTTATTTTTTATTTTTTTATACTACACTAGCTGTACCCAGCATGCGTCGCAATGCTATTACCCGTATATCCGACTCACGCTTGACCGATTTTACTATTTACAACAATTACAGCAAACAGTGGGATCAATAAGCCCACATAAGTTATAATTATATTACCGATTGGGCTGGGTCCCATACATTTTTGCCATCATTCTTTTACGTGGGATGAAAACAATTCAAATGTGTTAGTTATTATGCAAGAAAATCCAATATTATCAGGATAATACGTTTAAATCAAACTTACGCTTGATACCTGAAAACCCGCTAGTTTTCAATAAATAGAAGTGTAAAATATACCTTTATAAAATCCAACCTTAACATCTTGTCAAAAACGAACATTTTAAAACACTTTGCGCAGTAAATACTAATGAAATATGACCCTTACGGTTGATGTACTTGTGCCGTTTATAAACTTTAGTATCTACATATTATTAAGTTTGTTCAAAAGCCCTTGAGGCAAGAACTGGGTTTGATCTAGGAGTTAGTTTACAAAATAATATCCCAATTCATGTTCATTTCTAGTTTATACTAAAACCGAGTATAAACCAGAAAATTACTTTAACATGTAACATAGAAGGCTCGGGCCTGAGAGTGGAATCGTTTGTTGGTGTAGGATTCTGTATAAGATTTAAAAGTATATATTATATTATTCAATTCCTTGTTATTTGGTTTTTAATAACAAAATACCTTGATGTACAAATATAACATTAATATTTAGTACCATGTTAAATGATAATTATTATAATATTTACGCTTTACACAATACCGCCGCCAAGTTTGAGTTATTGTTGTGTAATGTTCCATCTTATTAGTATTTATTACTTGCATGACACAAACCGCTGAAGTTAATAAACGACTTGATTAAGAAATTTAATCATGGACATCGCAAAGAGCGGTCGGAGCAATGTTCGTATATTTGCTCCCTCATATTACAAATGGGAGCGTTTGATGTGCTCCAGACTTAATGACTCTACTCTGATGAATATTATAAGGCGTCGTGTTTGAAATAATACTTTGGGTATCAAATCCAGATTATTTGTAATTTTCGCAGTCTGTTTGGTAGTGAACGATTTTCAATGAAATAATTGGTGAATGGGATCAAAATGGGAGTCCCTCAGAATTCCTAATAATGATAGTCCTAACACATCGATTGTCCGAATTTTCATTTGCTCTTAACTGTTTTTCAGATGAGTAAGGCAACTTTTTAAGTGTTCTAATTATGTCCTCGGTTCGGTTGGGTTAGGAGCTGTTGTTGGTGCTTCGGCCATTACCTGCACAAGATTAGGAGAGAGCCCAGTCCGGTTTGCCACGAGTGCGGCGATCCGGACGACACGGCCCAGCACACCCTAGAGGTGTGCTCGAAGTGGGATCCGGAGCGCCGCTCTCTGGTTGCGGACACGCTGAGCAGTGAACGATCGTGGTTGGCGGTCGTCTCCTTCTGAGCGCGAGGAGGACGTGGATGCGCCCGCTCCGGCGTAGACGTGTGGGGCGAAGGCGGAGGCAGTTTGCCGCCCGCTTGAACCCCTAGTAGGACCGTGGGGATAGGGTCCCACACAAAGGTCCTACACGTCTGGAGGAGGGTTTTGCGTGTTAACTGAACACTCCCTCCTTTGGCGCAGGTGCCTCAGCAATAAGCTGGGGCAGCTGGGGGGCACCCAGTGGTGAATAGTCATCAGCCCACGATGCCCCCGTTAACAGCCTATGAAGGTAAGCACCGGTGAGGTTTTAGTGGGTAGGCTTCCCCCTTCCCCGTCGCTCTGAAGGGTTGTGAGTTCCACATATTCCTCCAATACGCTCGTCCCTAGACCGGAGGGAACGATTAAATGCGTTTCCTCACCGTAAAACAAAACAAAAAGTGTTGTATTATAAGAACACTAAAAAGTATTTTAATTTAAGCGGAAATGGCTTTAGGATAAATGAAAATTCGAACAAACGATGCATTAGGACAAATGACGATTAAGAATTCCTTAGGGGAACTGATCAAAATACATCGTAATGAAATAATGTAATTATTTCTCTGATATTTGTTATTAAGAATCGATTTTATCCTTTTTCAAGGTCTAAAAACGGTTTAAAATATTATTGTACCCACTCGTGCCACAATGCTATTAAGCTCTGAGCTATGTTACAAGTTTCAAGTCTCTTAAGATCATGGGAAATTAATATGTTTTAAATTAATTGCATTTGTACCAAACAAACAAACAGAGAGAGAAGAAAGTGGGTTTATAAAAAATATTTATTTTTCAAATACCCGCCGTGTGGAAAAACAAAGCCACTTTTATTAAAGTTTTAAGTTCTGTTTTGTAACCCTTCAAATGTCGGTGGTGATCGCAACAAGCAATAGGGGCGCGCATCGATCGGTGGCGAAGCGGCATCGACGGCACTTAAGCGTGTCATCCGACAAGCGATCGGTAACCCTAGACGACTTCACGCCGCGGCGCGCGCTCCGCTTGGCGCCGAGATTATACGAGGTAATTAGGTGAATGTTGCTATTGTGTGCTACGAATTACAACACAAAGGGAACTGTAAAGGCTCTTGTATTCTAAAGCTGCGGAATCACTTAGGTATATCTTGGTAAAATGTTGAAATGGTTCCACTTTCACGATGTTACTGCTCAGATCTGTGTAAAATATTGTTTTGACTTTTTGTATTAATTACTATATTTCAATAAATTATAATTTTTTAGGTACAAACTTTAATAATTTGTCTCTAATTATTCAAAAAGCTATAATTCTCTCTAGTGTAAAATAGTCATCTAGGAGTATGTATTTATTGATTCTATAAGTTATCATAACTTTTGTAGTATCTGTCAAAAAGTTTTCCAAAACAGATTGTCTTTTACCTGTAATACATTGAATAAAAAGCTATCTTTTTGATATTTTTTTCAACCAAACCTGATAGTAACAGCGTCAAGTCCGATAGTTATTTAGCAAACCTATTAAATGACGTATCTAATCTAAATAAATCCATTTTTTTTTGGTGTATACGACGTTAAGTTTATGTACACCTATACTTATATCACAAAAACAACAACGTAAATTGTCAAAACGTCTTTCGAACATATAAGTATAAGTGCACGTAAACTTAGCCGTACAAAGCGAATGGTCAAAAGAAGAGCACAGCCAAAAGATTAATGGCATCCCCTTCCCCCGCGGCCCCCATCAATCACTTAGCCCTTTGATGTATTATTTACTCTGGAAACTTTATTTTTGTGTCTCCTATGTTTCGAAGGGAACGCAAATATTTTTTAAGACCATCTGTCATTGTACACTAAGGGGGTTAACAGATAGACACAAGACAAAACCAACTTTGTTATCGGGTCATAAGATTGGGATTTGTCTGGTTTTTTTTTGCAAGATGTAACGTTTTGACGGGTTGAGGTTCTACCAGGAAAATGATTACGTGTTAGGATTGTATTTCTGGCTCAAGGATGTATATATTATCATGATGTGTTATGTGAAGGGTTAATTATACATAAGGCTTGAAGCATGTTTGTGGTAGGAGGTTTTTGTTGGCATTATGTTCTCACTTTATTCTGTGTGTCTTCTGTGTGTAGGGAATAAATGTATTTTTCTTTATTTTTTTATTTTTGTAGGGATTTTAGAACAGGTAACTAGGGTGGTCGACTTTATTAAACTTCGGGATTAGTTATCGACGGTTTAATACTATTTAATGAATGATACTTTGTGATTGACGGTTTTATAATGTAATTATTGCGGTTACTTCTATTTAATTCGATGTAAAGCGAAAAAAAACAAATATGCATTTATAAATAAAAAAAATATCAACGAACAGATGAAATAACATTTTTTTTTTTTTTAAATCTTATTCGAATACCAAAATACTTTTACTTTTACTAAATATAATGTATCATGTTATAAGGCTGATAAAAGCCAACTTTTTGCCTCTCTGACATTTTAAGGCTTTCCCTTTTGACAAACTAATTAACCAAAAACATTTGCTCTTAAAAAAAGAAAATTTAGCTTTGTTTACGGCCGTGTTTCCTGTTCAAAATAAAACTTCCTGTTACGCTGTTCCTCTGAGAATGCAAACAAGTTCGGTATAAAATATAATATCACTTCTTTTTGCTATTAAGCATTCTATAATAATGTCGACGAATTTGGAAACTATAGAACGGATAATATTTATATCCAATACAACAGTTCTGAGAAAAAGAGACACTCGGAGCCGTAATCTTCGCACAATAACTGAGTAAACCGAGCTTTCACTACATTTTTACCCACGTCGTAGTACACATTGCCTTTCGTGTAGTGACAGTTTACATCACTATTCGTCATTATCTTTACACCTATTGTCATCGTATTGTCGCAGGACTAATGGCCGATGGGGTCAGAAGGATCTGGAGTGGCGTCCGCGGACCGGGAGACGAGCTGTAGGTAGGCCTCCAACAAGATGGAGTAACGACCTCGTCAGGATCGCGGGACCGCGGTGGATGCGAAAAGCACAAGACCGGTCTGAGTGGAAAGCCTTGGGGGAGGCCTATGTCCAGCAGTGGACGTCTTTGGGCTGACATGATGATGATGATGATGTTAACGATAAGACAGCTGTTATAAACTTGATAGTAATGGCGGTCGAGCCGAAAATTATACAAATGCAATAAGGGAATAATAAATAAAATTACGGCCCCAGAGTAATTACAAAGTGATGTGATCCAATCCAGAAATTATTTAATACTTAGTTTTGACGAACGGTGACCCGAGAAACAGGAGCTAGGAGTAGGCCCGTAGGTCCGTAGTCATAAGAAAATTTGCACTCATGAGAAAGCCAGATCCAAAAATACATGACTGGAAATCTTTAAGTATGGGTAAAAGAGCAAAAATCAAATTCACGTCTTTATATTTTTAATGAAAAAGAATGTATAAACTGGGCAAAATAAGCTCCCCATTCCTTACAAATGAAACACACAAGTTGAAAGAAAGATTTCATTCATGGTATACAACGTTTTTGATGACGATGTGAATGACGCAGTTGCCTCTCGGTCTACTAGATAAAGGGTGTCAGCGAGGCAGCAATCGGCCCGAAACATATTTATTCGCTCTCGCCATCGGCCTCCAATCTATTTGCTGTCACGGGATATGTAATAATATTTACCTCGTTTGGTTTAGTACAATGTTTCACACGGCTCTTATGTACAACTAGGTATTAGGAGATCAACAATGGCCCTGGTCCTCTATTCTAGGCGATAAAAACCATATCGTCTTTGATTTGTTATCGTATTGTCAACGCTTGAATAATACCATGTCAAAGACTATAATATTGATTTTTACCGCCTAGAATAGAGGCTCTAGTATGATGGTCATGCCTGAGACCTGCAGACATTCGAAATCTTAATTCGAAATCTTGATAAGCCAAAAGCAACCAGGAGCACAGGAAAGCTCAAAACCACATTTTATAGACAGGGCAAAACTTCAAATTCATTCTTAGGAAATTGTATAAAATTCAACAATAAAATTCCAAAAAGTATTACTGAACTTACTGACTCTAAATTTAAATCTGTCGTAAAACAAAAACTAATTTCCCGAGCATATTATAAAGTAAACGATTATAATTATCATGGATATGGATGTTTGGCGGTGAGCCGTCCGTCCTGCATGAGTAATCTACGCATAAATTTACCTACGCTTAAAAAAGGTGCACCTACTGTGCAAAAATACTGTGATATTGTACACTATTTATAATTATTATGTAATGATGTAAACCTTTTTCCTGAAAAAAATATACCTTGCCGAGTTTCTTACGCCGGTTCTTATCGGGGCAAATGTTTTATTTTTCGAACCGGTGGTAATGCTTTTTGACATTCATAGGTGCATTATATCATGCCTAAATTGAAGAATAAAGAACTTTGACTTTGACTTTGACTTTTGACTTTAAGACTACCATCTAAAGACTGCGTTGACAACCATAGCGAGAAACATGGAATGCCTCTAAGCTAGTAATTTCACTTGATGTCTTATCACTACATTAAAACACAACAGTGTCACCACTGCTGCTTGGCATCATGTACTTTTTTTAAAGATAGTGAAATCTGAAAAAAACATCCTAATAGACGTTTCTCTCAAAAGTATAGGTACCTATACAACCTCTAAACTTTTTTCTAGAATTATTATTTATTGGGAAAATAAAGAATATTCTCAAAGTTTGCTACAATTTGGAGTCGTAGTCGGAATGACTTTTTTTTTGTAACCTCTTTACGTAGCACTAGCTGTGACATAGAAAACACCATGTGGCGTTTAAGTTCTTTAGCCATTAGCAGAAATGTATTCATTAATTTTCTCAGTACATAATATATATTTTTTTAATAAAATTAAATATACCTATTATTTTTTTTGATACTAACCTCTATCTTTAAAGAAAAATCCTGTTGTCAAATGCGACCATTCTAGCAAGTTCTAACTGGGTAAGTCATTGTACTTTCCTTCGGAGAGAGGCACATGTGCAGTTAATTCATAGAAGTATATCAAAACTCTCAAACGTTATAATAACATTGGATGTGCAATACAACTCATACAGTAGTTGTGCAGAAATACAAGTATAGACGAGGAATCCCTTCAATAGACTGCCGTCATCTCCGATTGAAATTGCATATTTAAATTACTGAAGCCATACACATCTCTGCATTGCTTTCTGTGGGGTTTCTCTTCATTGGCTCTATTCTACTGGGTAAAACCGTATTGCTTTTGACATATTATCGCTTTTAGGGTATTAATATGCCTACGTTTTCCGGCCGTCCATACTTTGAAGAGCTGTATCTTTCGAACCGCAATTTACCGCTATCTAAAGCGGGTTTTTTTCGCAGATGACGTATTATTACAAAGGATTTTTTATATGACACTCTTAAAGAAAAAGTATCTTTATTATGTCAATGAGAAGGCACGCGAGCACTCAGGCCACCTGATGGTAAGTGAGAAGTGAGACCCATTAGCCATTTCAAATCTCAAGACTACAATCTCAAAATTGCAATCCTAAGACCTCAAATGCGTGGCCAACCCTGAGGACTGAGATGGAATGCCTCTATGCTAGTAATTTCACCGGTTGCCTTATCCCCACACCGGAACGCAGCAAAGCGAACACTGCTGCTTGCCGGTGGGTTAATGGATAAGGTGGTGGTAGTGCCTAATAAAACAATCAATCAAAAGCAGAACCCTTCTGTATTCAAAGTTTTCCATCGCCATACAATTCACACTACCCTATGTAACCAAAGCATCTGCAGGGTTGATCTTTTCGAGAGCACAGGGCCCCCTGTCCAAACTAGCCCCTGTTAAGTGGGGCCTCTCCATCACCTCGTAATGAAGTTAGGCCCCGAGGGAGCGCCCCGCGGGCCCCTCGGGGGTGCGTTACTGATACTCGTAATTAAATGATCGATCAGATTGCATTACAGGAGTCAAACATCTGTGTATGGGATTAAGTATGTAGGTAAGTGTTGAATGAAAAGTTTATTTCTTTGTTTTATTGTTGTGTGATTGAAAGTTATTGTTTATTTTGTTTGGCATGTTTTCATAATAAATGTCAGAAGAGAATTTCAAACAAATTGACATTATACAGGGTCACTAAACATACTTAAGGACATAAACCTAATTATTAAAAGTTATTGGTCCTTGCTTATTCTACTCCAAGATAAACTGGAAGAAATTCCATGTGATATAAGTTCGTCTATGTAAACTATTATTATTACTAATATAAATTCCATTACATTTGGAATGAACTGGGTGTTTTATTTATTTACATAGGTAATTTTTAGTAAAAAGTCTAAAACCACTATTAATTTGTCGTGCAACTATAAATGGAAAATATACTTACAGAACTACCCAAAGGTCCACTCCTCTCCATACTGACGTAATACTAAAAAAGGCAGTTGACTGTGTGAGAAGAAATACCCAAACAGTTAAGAGTTAATCTCTCGAGAATGTACTACAAGCAATATTAAAGGTTATTTATTACGAGATCGAAGCTAAATAAATGAGGGTATAGGTAAAACGACATGGAGGTGTGGAGTTCAGTAGAAGATCTCAACTACCCTCGTCCAGCTACCGAGCGATACAGGAACAAATGCCCCCTCCAATCCAAAGGAGGATGTCCTTTTTATGCTAAAATCCCCGTCTCCATTCGAACTACAGAGGATATCCGGTGTTCTTGATTAGTTTTTATCAAACTGTAGCAAAATTATCAATTTTATAAATTATAATCCAACAACTGCAATGTAGTAGTCGAAGCATTATATACTCTATAGGTAACCATAGAAGATTTAAAATGCTCATACTATTACTATGCAGTTAGAAGTCTCCGTTGTTGTCACGCCAGCATAACTCTGTAAGTAACAACAAACACTTCATCAATAAATATCTCGCTCATTAAACACTGACATTGACAAAGTACCAAACTATATCGTTCTGAGCATACTTTTCTGACACTTCATTAAAAAAATCATAATTTATTAAGAAGTTTCCCCTTCTTTCTGCACAATTGAGCAGTTCTCCTAACGTGTTCTGACAGCCCTGGGTATGACAGCCGGTCTATACAAGACGAGTGGCGGCACCCCATAGGGCTGACAGATGCAGGGAAAATGAACACGAGTTTTTTATTTGAAATATGGTGAGTTAAATACGTTAAAAACACATGTTTACCAAGTATGGAAATTTACTGCTTACTTAAATTTATAACCCTAAAAACCTATTTCATAATTATAAGATATTATTAACAGATGGAAAAGTCGTCTATAGCACTGTCATAAACTAACCTTTCCGAAATTCTAAGTCTACTAAGTCAATAAACCTACTGGTTAATTTACAACCGTAAAGTCCTGTTTCAAAGACTAAAGATACTGAGTGATAAATTGTGTATAGCTTTGTCAACTGGATATTTTGAATCAGGCTCTTATTTTTATGTTTTTGATTCAGTTCCTATTACAACAATCCGCTTAAATGTACTTAATTTAAAATATCCTACTTTTCTGGTAGGCGGCTCTGCGAGGTTAAAAACGCTATAATTAATGCCATATAATGTATAAAGCATCTTATGCGGTTGCGTTTATAAAAAGTATGTGACTGGTGTCTTTTTAGCGGCATTTCTTCTCAGCAATGGTCTCCTCTTTGGAAGTGCTGGAAGATTTTTAACGTGTAAAAGAACCCGTGCAACAACATGAAGAAATAAATAATCTCATTAGATAAAAGCTCGCTAAAAGTAAGCAAAGGAGAAGAATTATTATTGCTTAATATACTTTTTCAACACACTTGCTCAAAACGACCTTTTTATTCCACCGATTTTTGGCTCATAAACCTAGATATTAAACACGCGTGCTTTTTCAGTATATTACGCACAAGTGCCTTTAGTTTATTAACCCAAACAATTTACATTTGTAGCCTAGTACCAAGTTGTAAGTACGAAGAAGAAGCGATATAATTTAGTCGGGTTATACCTTTTTTTTTCTTAGCAACACACAGTATTTATGCGGCAAATAACATTAAAATTTGACTAAATGAAGAGTCTTGTTTTTTTTCGCAATTGTGTTGAAAAACGTCGTATGTAACACGTGTGCCTGTGACCATAATATACGCGGCTTTCTTGTGGCGCACTCGCTTTCGCTCGTGCGCACACAATAGCGCCTTGTATACAATGGTCAACTTAGCACACTTGTATCATAATGTACTATTACATATAAATGTATGCTCCTACAAATAGACTACGTTACATCACGTTACATTAATATTATCTAGACCTAAATGCGGCACATGTTTAATAAAGCTGTCTGGAATGAATATCTTTCACTTCTTTTCTTCATTTGCTGAAGTAAAATGAGATTTATTCTTTGACAGGCCTGGTATACTATTAAAAGGTAAGCGAAATTGTGGAACGTTATACATATATTTTTATCGTGATTAACAATCTACATACTTAATAGCTTCGCATGAACACCGTTTTTGTAATTCCATATTTAAATGCTTGTATTGTGACAATCAAACCATTTGAATTCGAATTAATAAAAAAAAAAAAACACGTAAAGCAAATAAAAGATAGATCGCGTCACTGTTGTCTTTGTTTGTTTGTTTGTTTGTTTGTTCGGTACATTTTTTTAAATCGATATGAAACTTATTTCCCCTATAGTGGTAGACACTTGAACATGACTAAGAAAAGAGTTATAATGCATTTATATCTTACTAGAATCAAAAATAGTAAAATTACGTTTTATATGAAGTTTGTCTGTTTTTACTCGTATTTTTTTTACAAGTAAGTGCCTTTAAGTAAATAAAGATAAAGCTATGAATATTTATTCAGTAAGGTAGACTAGACTGCCTTTTTTACACGTTATAATGTACCAGTGCTTCATTAAAGGAGATATCTCTTTACTGAGAACAAGCGCCACAAAATCTCGACAGTCATTTCCAAACATTAAAAGTCACTTTAATCAAAGTTAAAAACGTTTAATTGGTTCATTTATTTAATTTAAATCTAACAACTATTACTGTATCTTAAAATTGTATATACTCGTTACCCTTCATTTAAAGTTTTAATATCGATTTCAACCAGATCCAAGAAACCACAATTTAGGTAAATATTCATTTTACAAACACCCAAACTACATTTAAATTGAATTTGAAACCCTATTTCATGACCAAATTGCTTTACACCTCCAATAAATAACTTCACCTAGTCTGGGTTATCTTTGTACACGTTCGACGTATTTTTTTTAATGTTCTATTACCTATATGATCATGAAACCTTAAGATATTGCATTCACTTAAAAAAGCTTATTTTTTGAATAGATTACAATTGTTTTGCAACTACATATCATACCAATGTACTCGTATTTTATGTTAAACGGAATTATTCGTTGTAAATAAAATGGAAAGGAGAAGGCTGCACAAGAGAATGCACGGCTACCTCTCTTGCTCTTTGTCTTCTGAGTTTAACCACAGTTGTCGACAAGTAGCTCGGCCAAGATAGTTGGAAAATTTTTGACTCGTGGGTTTTAAGCGCGTTAAATAAATTATTTCTATTTTGTGTTCATGCTAAATTATGCTTATTACTATATAAAGAGCAACAGGCTTAATTATATACAATGACCAAACTGGGAATTTTTTTTTAAACTCTATCTCGTTAATTTGAAACAGGATACGATTCAACTATGCGACATGATTATGTCAAAAAATAATTATGTCAAAAAATAATTATGTCAAACGAAGTTATGCACTCTAGTAGAGCTAGCAACGACACAGGGAACAATTGTAAGCACGTCAGCAAACTTCTTATCTTGGTGTATTTAACCATTACATTAGTAAGTTGTTTACGGCGAGGTGCCGGGTAACGGGCGGACCGGTAACGCGTTGATTGTCACGGCCGGAGTTGCCGGTTATTGCTGCAGTTACATCCTTATCATTAATGATACGATTGGAGTATTAGCTGCTTTTGATTTGTGGAATTTGTTTTTGTTTAAGTCGCTCAACAGTTTAGTGCGTGGAGTTTAACGCCTCTGTCAAATTAGTGCAGCTGTTCAAACATGAAGTTTAAGTGATACAGCAATAAATGCGTAGCAACTTATAAGGTCAAAACTACGAGTATTAACTAGCGCTCAAAATTGTAATTATGAAGTCCACAAAATTTAATTATTTTTCGTATTCTTTTAATTATAATGTACCTATGAGAAGATGGTCTTTGCGCGGTATAAATTTTCAGTTTTGTCTTTAATATTATTTAAAAAAACTATAACATGCAAACAGACAGACATGGCATAAACTATACTACTAAACTTGTGTGACTGCGGAACCCTAAACCAATTTTTAATCGGAGACCAGACACATTGGGAAAATAGTAAGTATAGAGCAGTGGCTCCCAAACTTTTATTGACCAAAAACCATTTTAATTATTTTGTTGTTGTGGCCAAAGGGTAGTTTTTTTTATATTCAGGACAAATAAACAACAAATACATAGCTGTAAAACTCTCCGTGGATAACCGGATGAGAACCACTGGTATTGAGAATAGCCGCATTTACACTTAATGAGTTGATCAATTGAACTAAATAATATCAAATAACAGCCCGTTATGTGCTCGTCGAAGTGTTCCCGAAGACTGTTAGAGTATTGCACATGTCTAAGCGCTTGCCGACAAGCGCTGAGCGCGCTCAGACCCGCTTACAGCGACTCAGCGCTGCCGGCTTACGGGAAATCCGCGCAGCTCGATACAACGCGTCACTGTTGTCTTAAGCAAATTGGCGATAGAACTGCACAGTTTGAGAACCAGCTGCAGCATGATTCTGCTGATGTATTTTTAATAACATGGAGAAAGCAAAAAATCCGGTCAAGTTCGAGTCAAACTCGCGCTCCGAGGGTTCCTTATAATATTGTGGTTGGAAAACTAAACTCTGATGTAAATTCTTAATATGTTCTATTTTGATTATTTGTACCCGCAATTTTATTTTAAATTAAATCATGACACAAAAAACTTCTGTTTTTTTGATAACGAAGTAGAATTAGATTTGAATAAATATTATATGCAGTTTTATTTTGACTGAACTTTTATACAGATTTTAAAAGTTTATTTTTCCAATTTTCCAAAAATGTAAAATTTGACACCTTTACTTTCGCTTAAATTATAAAAAATATCTTTAAATTAGAAATTGTTCACATTTTTTGGTCCATAAACTTCGCAGACAAGGAGGCAGGGCGGTCATTTTTGTACATTTTTGGCTCTAAAACCAAAAGCTTACTGCGTCTTAGCGATGTCGGCAATCCGGCAGCTCGATACAACGTCACTGTTGTTTTAAGAAAATTGAGGATAGAACTGCACAGTTTGAGAACCAGCTGCATCATGGTTCTGCAGATATATATATTTTGACGTGTTACAGTGCCTTTGAGGTCTACTTACTGAATAAACATCTTTCATTTTTATTTCTTTCTGTCAATGGGATGGCAAGATGGCAAGCACACGCAGACCTCGGATAATAAAACTAGTGCGTATCGAGTTCTATAATCATACACAATCTCGAGACTGCAACCCTAAGGCCCGTATTAATAAACTGATTTCAACTCTAAGGCTCGTCTCGAGATGCGTCAAAAATGACAGTGTTCTATGGTTTGGCGTTTACTTCGACGTATCTTGTGACAGGCCTCACAGTCAAGATGAGTTTATTAATACGGCTCTAAGACTGCATTCCTAAAATAGGTAACTCGCTGTCATATCTAAGGAGCTTTGCACACCTACTTATATTCTTCGCCGTATTGTTAAACTTCCACGTCCAAGTTTGCTTTGATGCTTTTACGCTCGTACTAGTAAGTGTAAACGTATTAACTTTTGAAAGCTGAAGCTTAATTATGCGTGTTTTTAATAAAATGTAGGTCAAACATGTTTAAAACCGAAATCATACTTGCATATTTTCGTCGTCCATTTGCTTGAAACTTCGCAATTATCAATAACAATGCCCTATAAAATTTTGCTCGTCGAGCGCGTTTAGTGAAGCGGTGGTAGGACAGTGTGTCCACCTGAGTCACTATGACCATCATACACTACCGCTAAACCACAATGTCTACATTAAAGGAGCGACCACCCGCTCGAAATACGGTGACCGTAAACGTCACAACTTTACCGCGTGCTCTCCACACCAAGTCGTGACGTTTACGGCGCGTCACTGCAATTCCGTTCCGTCACCGTATTTTGAGCAGCGGTGTGGTCACTCCCTAACATTTTATATTAGTCCTCTGGGGTGCTAGCTCGTTTACAGGTTTAAAATTGCAGTCTTACGATCAAGTGGCCTGTGCGCTCGTTCACCTTTTTCTATTCCTTCCTGGAGGGCTGTACACGAAGATACATCTATAGGGCTTATCGTTGCAAGATAGAAACAGTGTATGATGATAAGTTTAGAATTAGGGTTAATTTACATTGTATCAGCAAAAACAGGCCAGTAGAATTACATTGACGAGTTAGTTTTCACGTTTGAGGCCAGAGCTATTGAAACGACGCAATGTTCTTTAACTGGCATGCTTTTTACTCTAAGAGCCCACTACACTAAACCTAGTATGATAAGACTACCGGATGATATATGAACATTTGGTCTTGTCATTAATGGGGGAACACGGAATGGTGATGCTGCAATTCAAAAAACCAGGCTAAGCTTTTATTTTTTTAGTTGAAGCTCCGATGTCTGGTATAATAATAAGACTCCTAAGTTTCTTTTATTCTTTCAAACAGGGGAGGGGTAAGAATATACGACAATGCAGTGCTGCAAGCCCCCTGATTGGCCTAATCAGTGGCAGCAACATGATAAGCGACATAAGTTTTTGACGACGCGCTGGCCTAGTTGGTAGTGACCCTGCCTACGAAGCTAGCGGTCCTGGGTTCAAATCCCGGTAAGGGCAGATGTTAGTGCGATGAGCGCGAATATTTGTTCCTGAGTCATGGTTGTTTTCTATGTATTTAAGTATTTATCTTTGTATATAAGTATTTATATCGTTGTCTAGTACCCATATTACAAGTCTAGAGCTTAGTTTGGGACTAGGTCAATTCGTGTGACATTGTCCCCTGATATTTTTTTTTTTTTTTTATTAAGTATCTTTTATAATCGATCAATCATATTTTTTTTGTGTAAAGAAAACCACTGCTGCATTTAGACATCGAACCTAAAACTAAATAAAAAATTGTGCCAGGTTTTTCACATTGCAGCATGGCCATTTCGTGCTCCCCCATTAATTACCAATTAATATCATCCGATAGTCTTATCGAACTAGATTAAGGGCCCATTTCACCAAACAGGAATAAATTAGTCTCTACAAATTCGGCGTTTAATATACTTATAGGTATAAGACCTTATTCTCGTTTGGTGACATCCGCCCTTAGTGTCGTGGGCTCCCGACTATTTGCTGGGCCAATGTAAATAGCCATTACGATAATTTGTTTCAATGTTTCGGATTCAAGACTTGCTGAACCACTGACCTGTCTGCGCTTACGCTGTGGCCGCCCCGAGCATTCCTAGGAGCTGCAAATGAAAGCTGGTAAAATTAATTATTTTATTTATTCGCCGGACGGAGTGGACTCGTGTACTTTGCCGGAACAGCGCTGGAATAAACTGCGCTGCTTAAAGCATTGTGTTACTTTAGTTCATTTGGTAACAAAATAAAATGGCCGCGTTGGTAATTAGTTCTCTATTGGTTTTGTTGCTGGTGTTTGCTTTTAAACAGGGTAATTTAAGCTACAATTATTATTATATTAATAAAAGCTAGTCGTCTATCGCTTTCACACTCTTTCTCGTACAATAAATACACTAACAGATGTCAGAGAAAACGTGACAACACTACACAGCCGAGTACCTACTATAATACCGAGCGGTCCCAACGGAAGACCAGCGTTGGCTTTACAGCCAGCACATGCTGAGTTGGGACCATTTCGCAACAATTTCTCTGTGTTTTGTTATTTTTGTATCTATGTAATGTAATTTTTTGTATTGTTGTGAATAAATTTCTCTTTATCTTTTATCTTTAATACTGTGGTTTTACTGTATTTAGTTCTGCAGTTCTAGCACAAATGATTAATCATTCGCCAAGTTTTAAAATCGCTTTTACTATTCGAAAACGTGGACTATAATTTTCTGCTATTGTGGGCTAAAGCGTGTACCTAATAGCTGCCGTCCAACGGCAGAACGCTGCAACTCGAGTTACAGCATTTTGTATTATCCATCTATCATACCTATAAAAAAGTTCTAGTTTAGGCTGTAGTAAAGTGTCAAAACGTGGTAACTCTGTGTGTGTTATATCTGCATCACCATCAATTCAACACAGAGCTAAAAATAATAGGTGATTTTTGCGTGAAACATAAAAACCTTTAAACGCGTTTTTTTCGAAACTAGGGTTTGACTTGCAAAGTTTTGCCGTTGGACGGTAGATGGGTACACGCGATAGAATTCGAAGATGCGGCAGACCAAGGTGATATTGGCAAAATAAACTTGATGTCTACAATGAAGACTGCTGGGAGACAACACAAGATAGGGCTATAAGTGGAAGGAAGAGAAACAACAATAATAATATTCCGAAACTTATCCATAGTCCTACCCCAAACCTCCCTTTTAATGCTATCGCTCGTAAAATATCAGGCAATACTTGCACGAGGTAATTACATTACTTATGGTAGTTAATAACTTGTTCGTAAATAAATAAACAGGGAGTCGACTGTTATTTAATCAATAATAATCGTCAACAAATCAACATTACAAGACATTTTGTGAGTATGTTAAAATCGTACTAAATAAAGAATTATGAATAATAACCAAACTGCAAGGATCTTTTTGGAAAACTTAACAAGCTGTCTGACTCAGCTAAAAACCTGTTTAAATCCAACAGTAAAAATGTAGTTTAATTGCACAATGTTAACTAAACGCTCCTAAAACCTGTTCTAACAGTACGTTAACAAACAATCAAGTGAGCTGAGTTCAGGTTCAAACACGCGGCGAGCGCGAGCGAATCTGCTCGAGTCCTACTTGAGAGCGCGACGAGTCGCGTGAACCGATTACGGGAACTTAGCGCAGGAGCTGATGTCAGAAAACCGGCCGTCGTTTTACTATGAACTTTGACGTTCTACAGGATGTTGCAAAATCCCTGTTAGTCACTGACTGTTAGGATAAGTTCGCCTTTCTACATACCTTTTGTTCTGTTCCGTTTGTGCTATTGCACAGAAACAAACAGGTAGACAGGTGGTAATTCAAATCGTGCTAGTATTTTTTTACTCAACGGGGTTTACTGTACATTTCAATCAGTTTATCACCCAAATTTAATAATCCTTTAGTAAATATAATAAACAAAATATAGCCCTCAATCGACCCATTTTATAGATACGGCTTCACAAGGCCGATTACGTTGTAATAATAACCAATTATTGAACCAATCCAGATAAATGATAACTAATAGTATCTGATTGGACAATTAATTTACGCTTCGACCTAAATTGAGGCTGTCACAATCAAAGCGTTACTGCTGGCAGTTACGCTGTTAATGACATAAAATAAGCAGGTGACAATAATCAATAAGTTATAAACGGGTTTCCTGATTTCAAAGGGTAGAAATAAATTATTATTTTGATATAAATGAAAAACATCAAAAGTAAATAAATAAACACAAGGGGAAAAATGTAAAACAACTTCACCTAGTCCCAAACTAAGTTAATATAGAAATATAAAAACTTTAAAAGAAAGAAAACATCAAAGAGTCTTACTAATCACACAAATATTTGCCCATACCGTGAATCGAACCCAGGAGCGCTAGCTAGGCAAGGTCAGTACCAACTAAGCTAACGCGTCGTGAAGCCTTAGTGAAATAGTACAAATTTCGTATCGGCGCTACGTTTCCTGCTAAATCCGCTAGCCTATGACCACGTTGTTGCTCTTTTTTTTTTTATGGCATGGGGAAGGCTGACGAGCACACAGGCCACCTGATGGTAAGTGGAAACTGTGACCCATAGACATTCGCATTCGCAAGCCTACAAGCCTAAGACTGCAAATGCGTTGCCAACCCTGAGGACTAAGATGGAATGCCTCTATGCTAGTCATTACACCGGCTGTCTTATCCCCAAATATCGCCTCTTAAACAACTCAATACAGGCTATTCGTATTAGGTAAGTTTGCGATGCAGGGTTCACGTTTTAACTGCGCATATATTATAAGAACTTTTATCACTACGTGGATAGTGCAAGAAACATTTTGAATTTGAATTTGAATTTGAATCCTGCAGTCACGTTTGGTTTCTCTGTGTACCGAATTTAAATCCATTTGCATGACGGGGACTGGATCAGAATTGAGTTTCAATTTCCAAAAAGATGATGGGCAACTTGGCCCATATAACCAATACAAATCTCATGTATACCACGTGATAGCTAGTTACATAAGTTTCATTTTCTAATACGGGGATAAACTACAAAAACCCCGGAGAAAACAGTCATCAGCCTTCAAATATTCACACACACAACGTTTAAAACTACACTAGCTGTGCCCCGCATGCGTTGCAAATTTTGCAATGCTATTTCCCGTATATCCGACTCACGCTGACGTCATTGACGATTGGGCTGGGTTCCATACATTTTTGCCCATCATTCTTTGGTCTGCGCAGGGGCGGAGTCACTGGTAAAATTTAATAAAATTGAATACATAAAGTGCACAGCGTCCTGTCTGCATTACCAACCACGGGAATTACGGGAGTCACTTTCTGCGAAGAATTACATTTAGCAAAATAATTGATTAAATAATTATAATCTCTTACAGAAATATTTGCTTCCATCTCAATTTAAATAAAGTTGAAATAAATAAATAATAAAACATCAACACACGTATTTAAAAGTCACCGACATAGCGCTAAGAAGTGCAAGGGTTGTCGCAGTGGGCGGGCACATTGTTCGCAGACCAGATGGCCTATGGGGTCGAAGGCTTCTCGAGTGGCGTCCACGTACCTAAGAACGCAGCGTGGGTAGGCCTCTAACATGGTAGACCGACGACGACGAGGGAAACCGATCGATGGATACAAGCGGAGTTGCAGACCCTATGTCCAGCAGTAGACGTCTTTCCATGATGATGAAATTTCCCTTTTTCTATCTTGATGAACATTTTCTTGTATTTTTTAAACCAGCTCATAAATTACAAGAAAAAAGAAAGCCCCCTCCCGGGCTAGCGCCGCACCGCGAGATTAAACTCCGAGTGGCCCCGCTGCACTTGCACTGGCTACACACTAATCTTCGCACAACAAATACTGCTCGTAAATGCACGTTATGTGTTTATTATGAAGAAGATTGAAAATTTAGCAAAGTTTATGTACGTTACAAACGCGTTTTAAGTAATGACCTTAGTTCAAAAGAAACGATGGTTGGACTGTGGCTGGGAAAGGAGTGACTACCGAGATACATGATACATGATACATATCATGGGAGAATGTCACACCAATTGACCTAGTCCCAAACTAAGCTCTAGGCTTGTACTATGGATACTAGACAATGATATAAATACTTATATAGAGAAATATATACCGAAATACATAAAAAACATCCATGACTCAGAACAAATATTCGTGCTCATCACACAGACATTTGCCCTTACCGGGATTTGAACCTAGGACCACTAGCTTTGTAGGCAGGGTCACTATCAACTAGGCCAGCGTATCGTCTAATGCAGATGATGACTAATAGAGAAGTATGGAAGAAAAATACATCCCAAATAAGTTGGGGTAAGGACAGGAGAGAGATGAATGATGACAGTCTTAGTTCTGAAGTTTGTTAGGTTAGTCTTAGGAATTGGTTTAAATAAATACATACATACATACATAAAATCACGCCTGTTTCCCAGAGGGGTAGGCAGAGACGACTTCTTTCCACCTGCTACGATCCTGACAAATGTCTTTCGCTTCTTCCACATTAATACATCGAGTCATGCACGCACGTCGGTTTCGGGTACTTAAGATTCGGCCCTTTTCCAGTATTTCTCCGATTTGATTCGAAAAAGTACGCCTAGGGCGGCCTCTTCCGACCCTTCCACTCACTTTCGCTCTGTATATCTCTTTCGTCAATCTTCTTTCATCCATCCTTTCCAAATGACCGAACCATCGAAGCATGCCCTTTTCAATCTTAGTCACTACATCTTCTTTTAGTCCACAATAAATAAATAAATAATATAAATATCAGCGGACCATTTCACACCCATTGACCTAGCCCCAAACTAAGCTCTAGGCTTGTACTATGGGGACTAGACAACGATATAAATACTTATATAGATAAATACATACTTAAAGACATAGAAAACACCGAAGACTCAGCAACAAATGCTCGCGCTCATCACACAGATATTTTGTCCTGGGATCGAACCCGGGACCGCTAGCTTCATAGGCAGGGTCACTCCCGAATACGCTACCGCGTCGTCTATATTAAAGTCGAGTCGTTGTGTATAAAACAAAGGTTAGGTTTGTTGGTGGTGGCAGGACCTTGTTCAGGGTCCGAATCGATACCACCATCTTATCCATTAATCCACCGCCAAGCAGCAGTGTTATATTATAGGACAATTCATCATCATCATGTCAGCTAAAAGACGTCCACTGCTGGACATAGGCCTCCCCCAAGGCTCTCCACTTAGGCCAGTCTTGTGCTTTTCGCATCCACCATTATATTCCATCTAGGTTACCAAAGTTGGTAACGCATTTGAAGCCTCAGGAATAGATGATCAATATTATCACGAGACCGTATGTTAATATTTATCGCGGATTGCAAAATGTTTGGATATCTGTGTGATACGCATCAATATTACGTGATATGCGTGCAAGATAATATTAATAACCTAATCCGTGCCTTAGTCTTTATAGTTAAAATGTCTATGGGTTTCAAATCCCACTTACAATCATTCATTATAGTGATCTTTTTAATAGTCTAAAAATTTAACGGATTAATATTTCTGACTTCGGATGTGTATGTAAACTGTCTGTCTGTGTGTGTGTGCACACACGTAAATTGTCACTCGTGCTGTGGCTCCACGCGTTGTGTTACCTAGTGTATCTGTGTGCGTGCGGTAAGTCGTGTATAACGAACGAAAGTGCCGACCTTGTTTTACACCTTTTAAGTGCAAAATTATGTACGTATTATTTTAGGTCCGTGGACTATCTATAAGAACCCCGGCATTCCATTACAATTTTTTTTCTCCACGATGTTGTTTATTTATTTATTTATGAGGGAAACAAACAGCAAAATATAACACATTGAGATACAATCATAGCTTAAAAATACATTAGCCAAAACAGTTTCCACTTATAGAAGAAAAACATTTCAGTTGCTCAGCATTCTATTATTCTTGTTAATTTTATTTCACTTTTCTGTTCTATTTTAAAGCAATTACTACCTATATATAATACTGTTTTTAAGATTTCATTGATTTATTGATTATTGCAGAAATAAATTGATTCATTTTCATTCTAAATATATCTATGTCAGAAAATAGTTGGTTACGTTTTCTACATGCTCTAATAAGTAGTATATTTCTTGCATATGCAGTCCGAATAGAAGAGATGGCAAATAAATAGGTTCGAGGAACGGGTTCGTCGATCAGGGCACCGGAAGAATATGTTTGAAAGCTATTTGGGCGAGTCTATACATCCGTTAATAACCTTATACAAGAGCACTTGATCCTTTATATCACGCCTCTTTTGAAGAGACGCAATTCTCTTAACATCACAGGATTTAAATTTGTATTTCATGCGCCTTATGAACTTTTTCTGAATATTTTCTATTGCGCCAGTATGCACTTGAAAGTGGGCTCCAGACTGTGGATGCGTATTCTAAGTTGTGTTGTTGTTGTGTTGTTGTTGTTGTTGTAAGTATTAACTTATAGATTGTACTACTATCCATGTAGTTTAGTCGTCCTAGCCTGTCGTCCGTCTCCCGCTAAATAATGTCACCCCAGAACCTAACTAAGCACTTGCCACTAATTGTGTCGCTCCTCGGGGTCGTTAAGCTAAGAGAGTAAGTCAATATTACCTTTGACCCACAGGACACTATCGGGTTACCTGATCAAGTATTGGAATTTTACGCGGTTTTAGGATAAACATGATACTAAAATAAGTATTAGACACACATACATACATACATAAAATCATGCGTTCCCAGAGGCAGAGCTACGGAACTGCCTACAACTCTAAAAACTTGTTGGAAATTTTGTAATTCCACATTTTGCATAATTAAGCTAAGGTGTATACCAATGTATTATTAAGTGTCAGGGTGCAAGCCCATCCCATTGTAATAACTAACAATAACTAGTTAAGTACTATAATATTTAAAAAAAAAACTGTAAATCACTCTCGTACTGTAAAGTTCAATTATCATTAAAATAATATATCTGTCGTTGAAATTAATGCCATGGTTTCTGAATAATTTATAGACATTATAAACTTGCCAATTTATAAGTTTAGTTTTGCCGGGTAATATTATGATAAGTTAATAAGATTAATAATAATCCTTTCTCATTTTTTAATCATATTTTATTTGCGACTGTATCTGTCTGTGTAAATATCAGACTTGATCAGTTATGTAGTATATGTAGCCATTTCAGTATCTCGGAAAAAATCCGGGCCAGCCTCACCCGTACGTGTCTGTCTTCACCTGTCGTAAATGAAGATAAAAAATAATCTGTTTATTCTTCGAGTATTATTTCATTGCGCAACACTTTATGGCACCATGTACAATAGGCAAACTTAGTGCTACAAGCATTATCTGCCAGTCAACCTTTAAGTAAAGCAGAAATCAAAAATTAGGTATGTGCAATTGAATTAGTATGTTCTGTTTTCTTAGGATATTTAAATTATCCGGGATAAACCCTATTTCACTTTACGGTTGTTTTATAATAATGTATTATCAACAAATAAAAAGAACTTAAAAGAACAGTTTTTTTTACGGCGTTTTTTTATGTTTATACTGTTAAATGTTCTTTCGTCTTTGATCGATCGTATTTTTATAGTACTAAAGAAACTAATATTGTGTAGTAAATTCAATGTATTACAATAAAAACAGGAGATGTTTGCTATGTGATCACCAATACTTTGTTCGCTATTATAACTGACATATTGATATTTATTCTACAGAGTGCACTCGGGGAAAAACTCTCACGGTTTCATAATATTATGCACGGACATGAAATTTTCAATTTTGCAAATATGACTGTTCCGAGCAATTGGAAGTGTAACCGACAACGCTGAGAAGTGCCTTTACTGCTTCCATCAGACATATTGAGCGGCACATGTGCTGTGCGGAGATGAATTCTTAAAAAGAAATAAAACTATATCTTACACGAATTTTGGCGTCGTTGCCAACATCTCAAATTTTGTCAATATCTACTTTTTATTTTTGCTGGTGTCATAAATCTTAATTCAGTTTATTGGCAAAATGAGAGAAGATACCTATTTTTGAAAACAAGCGTTTAATGCAATAGAGATTGATTTGTATGAGATAAGATATTGAATACTACAAAACAGAGAACAAAAACACAGCATACTAGAATTGTACTATTATTGTGTCTTGTTTCTTTTTGTTCTTCAGTATGTTTAGTTCAAAAATTGCAAGTATTCATATGCTGTTGAATATTGGATCTGAAGATCATGGAGCCAGAAGGTGGCACCAAGACCTTTTAATTCATCTTTAGCTCTAAGTTCATTCTACTTTAAGCAGACCATTGCAGGTCTACTCACAATTCTGGCGGAAGACCACCTTCCAGGTTCAAGATTCTTGGGGATTCACTAAACAGCCTTATCATAATGATTCTCAACTAAAAACCAGCTTGAGTCAATGACTTTCTTTAAGAAAGATTGATTTTATTACTGATTCACTGATCTGATTGACCATAAAATAATTAATTAAAAAAAAATGTCGATCAAAAATTGCCTCAAACATTACATTTAATTATAAACCTATTTAATCACGCCTTTTAATAAAACGAATGTTTCACAGCTTTTAAAACACAGAAAGAAAACTAATTCTGTAATGAATGAAGCAGCTTTATCCACATGAGTGTTTTCAATGTCTAAGAGTCAATATAATCGCGGTGAATTTCGAGGATTCCTATTCGCTCCAATAGACTCGTTAGGGCTCATCTTGGATGCATGACTGACGAATCCGATAATTCTAGAACTTTCAAAGTCACCTGTGTGGGCGTATGAACTCTTCTGACCTTCTTAGCAAAAAGGACCTATTTGCTTTAAAAGCCGTATTCTATTATGCAACCTATTGAGTCATCTTTATAGGGTTGAAAATGGTTTAGATATTTAATGACAGATGTAAATTTGTATTAACGTGGTTAAGTAAAGGTGTGTGCACAATGCGATAGTAGAATATAATTTTAATTTACCTTGGTTTAATTAAATTTTGGTTGGTAATATTGAGTAGCCAGAGGCCATAATGTCTTCATTGTTGATAAGAGCGTAATTTGAAACATATTGGATGGTTTTAGAATATACAATTTTCATTTAAAATAAAAATGTCAAGCATCGAAATCTCACTATCAAGCTGCAAACGCACTGAGATCTGTGGAGGCGATTTATTATGGAAACGCGACAGAACACGTGCGTTTGCAACTTCAGAGTAGTTTTGGTTCGAAGCTCTAAAATAACTATCAAGATAAATTTTAACATAACATTGAACCGTATTTTATGGCAAGATTCTTATAATGTACATTACCCACAATATTATTTATAGGGTGCAAGAATTATTTCCGCAAGCTTTCTAGCAAACAAAAATATTTTACGTACACTGTCATTGCAATCCCGTCGCCCAAACAGTCCCCTAAGCACACTTACGTCGTCTTGCTCGGCGCCAGAATATTAATAAAGCATGCTGATCCGCGGCGCACACAGGGTGTCCCGCTCTTATTGGAATGCACTGTGTATTTACCAACAACTTATAACGGGTCGCGTCAAGGTGAGGGTGACATATTATTCAACCAAAGAATTTTATCGGCCTTTTTGACATTTAACTATCGGCAAGGTCAGGGCTAGAAAAATATGGATAAAAAAACCTTTTTTTACGGATTAAGTGCACGTTCGGCTAGTATATTTTTTATTACTTTAAATTTTAAAAAGAAACGCAGATAAAATCAAATTTAAAAATCTATATGTGTGAATATTAGTAATTAGTAAAAATAAAAACTTAAAATTAGTTTACATGACATTTTGTTAAGAAATTTAAGCTATCATAAGAGGACAATAATATATGTTGTCGGGTTGATAAATTTACAGTTGGGTTCATGAAGCACTATAATACGAATATTTATAAATATTTCCAATGTTCCGCGAATATTCTCTACATAGCTAAATCATAAGTCATTACGCTCGGTGACCCGGAAATTTGATAACAATTCGGTTGAAGCAAAACATTAGGCAGAAGATAGGCGTAAATAATAGACCCATGATCGACAAAGGAACCAAAGGCAAGGACCCAACAAGGTCGAGGCACAATACGTTGTTACTCCTAAGCCAATACAGCACTCAAAACAAAACCTCTTGTTTGCCTCTATTTATCAAACAACATCAACCTGTACAAACACATCACAAGCGATACATTGCTGCGTTAAATCGCAAATTTGGTACCTTGTTTAGCTCAAACGCAGCATTGTAAGCAGTTTTAATCTACAGTCGGATGTTTAAACGGTTTGATGGTATTAGGTTTTCGTACAATATTTTGATCGAGGAGACAGTATGATCTGTTTTAATTAGAGAGTACAATTATAAGGATCATTGCGTCGGTAGCAAATTAACAGAAAGGAAACCTGAAATGATAAAGTACGATGGCGCAAGGTATTTCGATTTTTGTTTGAAATGAAAGGGCTAAGATTGCTTGTTCGTAATTTTACTTTCAATGTATTGTGTCACGTTGGTAATTAAATACAAAAGACAATTTGAAGTAGCTTTTCTTAAAATACCGCCAAAGCCTTACTGTTCACATAATTAACCTTCTTGCAGTCAACATAAGGTGAAAGGTTTTTGTTATTTTCATAGTCTGTATATTTTACCGCTGCTCTGCTTAGGCCGTTGGTATCTACGCAGTATAATGTCTATAAACGTGCGGGTAAATTAAAGATAGAACAGAATGTACTAAAAGGACGAGGATTTCAGATGAGGACACAACAATGAGAACACTGTTGTTTGGCGCCAGTTTAAAAGTTAGGATAGTGGCGGACCTTGCACAAGATCTTTTTACCACTAAAAGTGTTGTATATGTTACAGTCACAACACTTAAACGATCAAAAGTACTATTAACAACAATTAACTACAGCCCGTGGTCTTAAGTACTAATCTTACCGAACCTAACCTAACACTCGTGGTCAAATCCACTTTTAACGGATATTTTGTCAAAACAAAACAATACTTATCGAACTAAAATAAAATCAGTTCAGTTTTTTCTATCAATCGATTTTCCCAACAATACATTAGAACAAACAATAATTATGCCTCTCGAAATAGACACGGAAGTACAAGTGTACGTCGAATTAATAGGTAAAATTGTGTTTGAAATACAAATTTTGTTTGTTGGTACGTTGAGGTAATCTCTATACCAAATCGATGAAAAAAATATTTATAGGAAAATACTTTATTTCTAAAGGATCACTGGTATGTATAAGCTATTCGCTTTAATATGTATAACGTTTTTTTAAGTTGGTAACATTAAGTTCTGTTAAGTACTTTTTCCGTTTAATTTATTAGATAATAGACATTTTTTTTGCTATGTCTTATTCGTTTATTGATATAAATTAATATTGTTAATTAATTAGAATTATAATGTTACTTATTTCGATTCATACTTCGGTTCTAACTAGTCGAGAAAATATTTTTTGAAAGTAGCGGTTTTGATTCGAAAATGGCGCCATCTCCCGGGTGGCAAGATTTGGGGGCCATTCGAGACGAGGTGGAGGGGCCAGCACTTCTGGGCGTCCTACGGAGCAAGCAAGTAGCTGGGAGGATGATCTGAAATACGGAAGTAACCGAAAATTGTAACGGTAGATTGACCTAATATAATATTACAGTTTGTAACGGTGTTTGCTTGCGCTAAACTTTTGCCTCAAGTTTTGGATCATTAACATTTTGTCTTGTATATGTTTTAAACGTAGTGTTATTGTCTGTACTTGAAATTACTCTGATTAAAGTGTTGATATACCTAGTATCTATTAGACACTATATTTAAATCTTCATACCGGAATAATGCCACGAAATATCGGTTCTTTTTTTTTGTTCGCTGTATTATTTTTTAATTTTACAAAAACGCAAAGACGCGGACTTCAACAATTATAGTAAGCAAGTTCTTGTTGAAGCAGAATTTAAAAATGAAAATAGCTCCAGGGAGAAACTTGACTATGAAACTACGAGTAGGTAATTAGAGGCTTCCATTTATAGTTATTTTTATGATAATGGAGCAGTCAACTTTTATTATCAACAGCTTCGCCGGCGCCGTCGACTCTACAGTTCGAAATTAAAACTCGCCGTTTCATTTAACTATTACTTTACTTCACCAAATTTCCTTTTAAGATTAAAGCGAGTAAGTTCCTGGTTTTGGCGCAAGATGGCGGTAAAAAATGCTTAGGTATATTGACAAGAGAGCACCGATAAATTAAAAAAAATGTGTATGAACTTTGTATTTTACTTTACTATCTTATTAATTTTATAGATAAGTATTACAAAATATAACATGAGGTAAGCCTATAAACTGAAATGTCTGTCTGCTACAGTAAAATAAAAACCGGAATGTCGAATCATTCGAGCACCAATGTATTAAACATTAACTTAAATTCGATAACAAGAGTACCTAATGAATTATTGGATCACATTCCTACACACAATTTTCGTTATGAGTGCAACAATGTATCTATAATCTGTGTACACGCATATAAACATTTTTTAAACAGTCGGATAGTAATAAAAGGTTCATACGAAATATTTCACACATTACTATTACTTTTCTCAAACATGCTCGGAAAAAATGGTTTTCCGATTGAAAGACAAGGACGGAAAGAGCCTCATTTTACTCCTAGGAGTAAAAAAACCATATGAAAACACTTTCCGTACATGTCTATATTTTTCTTAAAAATGCTGTCAATTTGCATACAAAATCAAAAGGACCAAGACAAAAATTCCAAACAGCCAAGGTAACTGCTCGCTTTTTTAGCACAGTGCGTGTGTTTCTTTTTGAATTTGCATTCCAATTTCTATAGTTAGTATTTAAAAACAATTGACAGTCGGTAACATTCGTTCATTCTGCATAATTAAATTACTTGCTTTTTAAAAATGTATTTGTATTATTTCCTCACATGTTTGAGAAAAGCATTATGTATGCCTCGGCGGAAACGAGGATCCGCGCCTAGGCAACAATGTACTATTGCTACACGTACTTATTTCACTAAAATTGTGTGACTCTGAGCTAATAGCCTGAATGTACATAGCACCTGTATATGTTCGCTACACGAAGCATGTTCCTCTGTGTCGGCCCAAAACTGGTTAGAGCCGGCCAAAACCAGATCGCACCGGCTACGACCGCCTATTGTGCGCCATCCATTGTAGTTCCGTGTCGTGTACAGAATAGGGCATGGCCGGTCTGTATAGCTCGCACATAGCACATTTGAAACGTGGTTTCAAATAGAATCTGGTAGAATTAACAGTTTATTTTGTATTAGGGGTGGCAAAGTAAAACAAGTATCAAGACTGTTGGCTAATAAGCTTGGTATAAACAGACTGAGTATTTACTATTCAACACACCCAGAATGTCGTTTGAGAAAAAATAAGTTTCAAAATGTTTTTTTTTCTAATAACTGTAAATTCCGTATATATTTTTTAAAGTTGGTTGGTAAATTATTTTCCCACCAACTATAAATAAAGCTGGTAGACGTGTTTTCCAATTTTTTTTGGGCTTTTTTTCCATGCATTCTTACATGGATGATTAGTGATTAAGAAAATTTGCCAAAAAAAATTGACAAATCGGTCCAACCGTTCTCAAGTGATGCGTTTACCAACATACAACATTTAAGTAATTTTTATTTATGTAAATAAGTAATTATCTGGTCTGCGATTTCATATAACAAAAAGTACCCTATGATCTAATCCAGGATACCTTTGTGCTAAAATCGTTGAATAAATGCGGATTTGGGTCCAATTCACCACGACTATCCAACTTTTTACTTTACTTACCTCATATTTTACTTTTTTCTTTCTTTATTTCAATGTCATGCGCAATTCAAGTACAATACTTCAATAAGCCAAAATTCATGATAAACTTTTACAGGTACAAATATTTATTGTAAAGATCATAGGCCAGTGCCTAGAATAGAATAGAAATGGTTTAGTCGGTGCTAAATATAAAATGAACAAACAATACCAAAAAAGAAAAAAAACATTGCCAAGATTGCCATTCAGCATCTTGTCAGTTTTGCTAGCCTTGACGCTGGTTTTCAGGGCCACACGATTGAAGAGAGAGGAGGGCACTCCCAATCCATCTCATTACTATTTACTAAAAATAATGCTTAAACCAAATAATTAACAACTTAAACGAAATTATTAACAATTGTTTATCGTTTGTCACTTTTAATAAGATTGTTTTACACCTAGTGGCGTCTCTCGCGACTCGTTTAACATCGCTTTACCCAGTATTTAAACTTGCTCAGCGCGCTTCCGAGTGTCCCGTCACTACGCCGGCGAGTATTGAGACAGCAAATTGGTTCTGTTGTAATTTAGTACGGTAAATTGATAATTTTGCTGATATGGCTCGTATTTGCAGCCCTGGTGTTGGTTTGGGGGCTTTATACAATTATGCGTTTAAATGTAGCTTCAATTAACGTTGTTTTGGTGAATAATGTGATTTAGATAGGCAATAGTATTAAAGTGAAATTAACAGACCTTTAAAACTCTGTAATGGGGCTAGAAGATATCATTAGCATTTATTAAGTATTTGCGATAAAACAGTTTGGCACAAAAACTAAGCAAAAAATCCCGATATTTTACTAGTTGGTTGTATTTGTACCGAGTTTTATGTATTACTAGCGGACGCCCGCGACTTCGTACGCGTAGAATTAGTTTCCCAGTACTTCCCCTTTTTTCCCGTTGGGGGTCGATTTTCGGAAAATCCCTTCTTAGTGCTCACTTACATCATGAAAGGAACACCTGTACAAAATTTCAAGTTTCTAGGTACAGTAGTTTCGGCTGAGCGTTGATATGTCAGTCAGTCAGTCAGTCAGTTTCTCCTTTTATATATTTAGATTTGTTACTCAAAACTTCAAAATAACATCATTACAATACTCAGCCAAGTGTCACTTGGACAAAAATGGTTGCAGCAACCTTGCACCAGGTCTTCCATTTACCGTAAGATGATAACCTTCTTTCTATAAAAGAAAAAGAAATACACAATGAAGATACAATAATAATGTACAAAAGCCAACAAAAAAGGCACTTGAACAGGAAAGGATGTTCGAATTCAATGCGCGAAGTATTTATTTCCTATTTATTCTTGTTATGACTTAACTGACAAATAATATATTTTTATAGTGCATAAAAGGGATTCCTTCCCGTAGAAGTCGTAAGAGGCGACTAAGGGATTAAAGGCTTTTAGTATTGTTAGGCGATGGGCTTACAACCTGTCACTTATATACACTGGTAAACATAGCCTGTTTGTGCAAAATGTGGTTATAGAATTAACAACAAGTTGTTAGAGTTGTTGGTAATTCTGTAGCTCTGCCTCTGGGATGAAGGCGTGATGGTATGTGTATATGTATGTGAACAAATGGGATTCCAAGAAACATTTCCTTGAACTTAAAGTGTCAACGTCCACCAGTTTTGGTAGTGAATAGTCTATAGGAAAAACTTTTATCTGAACATTTTTGGCCTCGACTCCTTCCGTGTAAAAATCGTTTATCGCTTCTATCTCGGGAACTGACCTGTTTTCCGGGATAAAAACTATTATATGTCCTATTCCAGGACCTAACCTACATGTGTGCCAAGTTTCATCTCCTTCCGTTTTGTGGTCGAAGCGTGATTGAGTAACAAACATCCAAACTTTCCCATTCATAATATTAACAGTATCTATCAAAAGCTGATGAAATTTTCTCTGCAAAGGAAAGAAGATAAAACTAACCAAGCCTATAAATAAAGACAAGACGCATCCGTAACGCCTGTCATTACTCGCGGGAGATTGCTTCGTTTTATAGCGGCGGGTAAAGCTGCGCCGCCGGCGACGTATCGCCGTGCGCTCCACTGTCGACCTTAACTTATGTGGGGATTATTGGAATGCATTTTTCAAGTTGTGGCTCGATTCCCGCCAGGATCGGATGGTAAGCTGTCCGACCGGAGTGCAGTATGGCTTATTCCTGTATGAAATGGCATTTTCGGAGTAAATATTACCCAATATACCCAAACTGTATCAACGGGACCTTTTAAATTTAGCTAAGCCTCCGCTGTCCATCCGTCTGTCTGTGTCTTATGCTTTTGTTATGAATGCGAGTGTTTATATATGTGTTAATAGTTGTCTAGTATATTACAAGCTAAGCACTAAGCTTGTAATATACTAGTTAACTATTAACTAACAAATGAATAAATACTAGAACAAAAAATAGTTTTGATTTTATTGAGAAACACACACACACATACACACACTCACACACAAAGACACACACTCACACACAAACACACACATACACAGAGACAACCTTTCGCGTTAATAATATATTTTAAGTATGACAAGTAAAAGTAGTGGAGCATGTCATGAAATGTTAAAATTGCAGAGGGATACGACTTTCTTTAAAAATCCTATAAAATATCTTAAAAAGCGACGTTTATTTAAGTTGAACCACATTACCACCTCCGTTACGGGTGAGTTTTATGTTTCAGAGTTGGCAGTCGCGTCAAGTGTCCAATATAATATATTTTTTGGATTTTCGTTACTAAACTTTTTTACTCATACAAATATTAATATAGGCTCCAGATAACTTCAACGCGTACCTACTTATACAAGAAAAAAACCTTGCATAAATGGATCGTCACATAAAAACTCCACATACAAAATAATTTTAAATTTTCCTAAAGTTACAACATAAAACAGTTACAATCAAATTCAAATTCAAAATTTACGTTGTTACGTCGCTCTTTGAAAACTTACCAAAATGCCAACTTTTTTCTCTTTACCTTTTTATTTTCACGACTTGTTTGATGTTGGGTGACGGTAGAAATGTTACGAAAAAAGGCAAAATTTTAGGGATTCGTACCCAAAGGGTACCAAGTGTACCTCAATACTAATCCTTTGCGAACGATATGTGTATCTCTCAACGGGGTATCTTATTAACCGTAATATGTAGATAGTTCTAATTTTCACAGATCGTGTGAACGCCTATACCACTACAGCAAAACATAAAAAAAAACGCTACGGAACACTTCGCGCGCGAGTCCGACTTGCACGTGGCTGATTTATAATATACTACGGCTGGGTTACTAATGTCTTGCACATTTTTTTTTGGCATAATTCATCATTTCGCACAATTATCATTTGGCATAAAGTCTTTTTTTCTGAAACCGTGTACTTTTCAGGATTGACATAAAATAAACCTAACCTAACCTATTGGGTTCTATGCAATGGTATTTTAAATAATCCTGAAAAGTACACGGTTTCAGAAAAAAAGACTTTATGCCAAATGATGATTGTGCGAAATGATGAATTATGCCAAAAAAGTTATGCCAGATGAAGGGAACCCACTACAGCTGCGTTCCCAATCTATAATATTACAACTTATTTTTGATTTTGTTCGTCCTTCTTTTGAGGAACGAATGATAGATGGAAGAGTTTAAACTAGTGGGCTATAAAATTATATTGTTTTACAAATGCAACTCCAGTAGTAACAATAACTCTCATTTAATTTATCTCTGCTTAGCCCGATGCTCCCCCCCCCCACGCCCCTCCCCCACCCGCACTGCGACACAGCCCTGCCAAACCCGGTATCTCTGTTGAGTGACTTAAATGTTACGGCTAGGCGGCTGCTTCCAAATTACGTTTACACTAACTTGGTCCAGGGCGAGACCGTAACTTATAAAATTAGACTTGTCAAAATATTAGATTTAGATTAGTCTAAATCTGTTTGTCGTAATTAATAATGGAGTTCGACGATATTATCTCACGATGATTAGCGTAGGTTTTGTTGTGTTAAAGCAGTAGATGAATGTAGCTCGCTCCCAATATGCCGCAGAAGACCAGACAGGCGTCGGCTAGCGCGTGTCAATCGGTTGCCGTCGTAATGGGAACCCGCGGGCGAGTGGGGGACCCATCGCATGCACTCAAGAGCCCCGAGCTGGAAGGCACCCGAGTATTCCGGAGCGCCTTTACCGGAGAGGGGAAAAAAAAACCCAGTTGAAGACGGGCCCGTAAGGGCAAACGCTGATAGACGAGTTAGCGGATGGAATACCACTCCCGCGACCTCGTCCAAGGAGGGAGAAGGAACCACTCAGGGGTTTTAGTCGGTGCGAGTTCGACATAACCGGTCGGGCCCTCGGGTCGCTTGGTAGCCATATTGGATTTCCCCTGAGAACAAAAGGAAAGAAGGAAAAGTGTATTGTAGGTTATTAAATGTGTAACAAAAACCCTAAAAACATCAATAATTTTCTTAAGAGGGCACCTATGGTGCCACGCCCCCACAAGAATGAAATAGGATGGCTTTATGTGCTTCCGCGCGAAGAATGTGTGATGGGGATAGTTCGCGCGCACCTTGATTGCAGAAATTCAATTATTTGCTGTTTACTTTAAAACAACAACATTTATTGAATTTATGGTTTGGTTTACCAGAATTAAAACGTGACATATACTAAACTATTGAATCGAAAATAATCGTTAGATTACTTATAGGGTTTCGAAGATTCAACCAAAAACATGCAAAAAATGAAATGTTTGAAAAATAAAACTATGGAGGATTTTATTTCTAATCATGTTTTCACGTTTGCCAGTCAAGCAAATAGGATCAAGTTTAATATACACAAAGGCCTTATGTTTATTGAGATCCAGATCGCGGAACACTCTAGACTTTATTACAGGTGGCCTCCTAATAATATACTATCCTATACCACTATATACTCTAGGAAAACTTGTTGCAATTAGCAAGATTTGAGAGCATTATGTTAAAATGACGATGGTATAAATCATTCATCATTGCTGAGCGTGAACAAAACATAATTTGACTCAACAAAAGGAACTCCGATTCCCTAATTTTCTTGTAAAGAAGGATGAAAGATACATTATTTATCTTCCCGACCGTTGAAGCTCCATCACTCGTCATGAATTACATTAACGTACATTCGTTTTATTACAGGGGAATAAAACCATAGATCTACGAGGTCGCATAAAATAAAAGGGCCTATGTTTTATGAAACTCTTATTATATGCGACCACATTCATTACAGCAAAAGGTCAACTTTGCTATGGCTGTTAATTTGCAGATACAATCATTTTCCTTTAACGGGTTTCATCTTTTTAATTAGAAAAACGGCATATCTACACTTTTAGTTACTAAAGAATTTCAAGTTTTAATAGTTTGTGTTAAAGTCGCTCTTGCAAAAAGGGTTAAGAAGCACTTGTGCCCTTTTTCTAAAAAGAGTAAGAGCCTAGGAAATGAGAGTATTCATGTCAGTAATGTTTGTAATTTACGGAAAAGTCGGTGACTACCGAATTCAATACTGCTCGTACGTTTGTATGAATGACATTGGCCAGGTGTTTCAACTGTCTACCAAAAAGAGAAGTAATGTGTTTTAATTTGTATCTGTATGTGTGACGCGAAATGGGAAGCTAAAACACCACGACAGGGCCTTTATTATATTTTCGTTTAGCCTTTCTTTCTTCGATACCTTACCTATTAATAGTGTTGACGTAATGGCAGCCTTTATTCACTTGACAATAAGAGCTGCCACAACGTCACCAGTGTGATAGATATATCGAAACAAGACCCAATATAATACAACTCCTGGACAAAGATCTTTTTCAAATAATTATCTCCTCAAAGAAAGGGGCCTGTGCTTCTCGCTAACATTTCTCGCGACGTTTCTAACTAGTTAGTCGATATGCTATGCATTATAGTGGCAAGTCCACAAACATTTTGTAATAGTAGTTTACGTGACGGTTGCGTAATGCCAATTACGCAGAGTCGCGTACAATACTTTATCTACACACATATTATAAGTACTCTAAGATGGGTTCAGAAGCCGAAAGGCAAATGACCTGCATTGCTACCAGCGCTACCTGTAACATATCTAAGTACCTACCAATTTCACCAAACGATGTTAAATTTAATCAATGTTAATCAATTGTTGTCTACTTGGATAAGCAGAATTTTCATAAGTGGCACAATAAACTCAACAAAGAAATGAACTAAATGAAATCAAATTACGACTTACGATACGACGAATTGACAACAAAAATGGCGGCAAAAGAAACCTGTCATGTGTCACGAATATGAATGGTTTTTTTTTAAATCATATGATAGACATACCTACTAATAAAGTCCCTATTCTCATGTCGTTCGAAATTCAAATATCCTACGATATTGTACTAAAAAATATAACGAGTTGACGTTCCAATTGATCCTAGAATTGGACCTATTTCAATTGTGTTAATTTTGGAACATGTTCCAAATTTGAAACTCATAACCTTACCAAAATCTATACTGTTATAACCATTACAGTACAAATTTTACCTACTACCACAGACAAGAAACTTTTCATAGTAAAATTAGTTGCAATAATGCTGGTCATTTCCTACGGGTTTTGAACGCATAAAAGAGGACTTACGATATGTGCGTAGATAAACATTTTTAAATAGTACTTAGTCACCATTTGAGAACCTTTCTGCCTCAACGGCCATCAGCTTAACCAAAAACCACACCTATCCATTTCTTTTAATTCTCAGCATACTCGTATCAATACCAAGAACTTCTAAGGTTTCAATAAATCAGTGCAACAGAACTCTAACCGTAATCAAATTAAGACCCCATCTCTTTCACACACAGGAAAAAGTGAGAGCGCGATTGGATTTGAAATCGTATAAATGTCATTCTCAATCTAATTGAAGTGATTAAGGTCGAAGCGTTTGTTTGATTCTGTTCGCAAATCCAATTTAGAACTTTGTCACTTTTACGAATTTGTTTCTGCTTCTTAGGAAAAGTTATGCTAGTTGGAGTGATAAAAAAGGGAAAATTAATTAGTGGGTGAAAGAATGTGCTTTCTACTTGAAATATTAGGGATGAGCGTAATCTTTTTGTTTAGTATAAAGTACAGTTTACGTACAGTGTGGCTGTACACAAAATGTCTAAATGCCTATGTTTCGAAAACTAGGATTTTCGAAAACTGTCTAAATGTATGGAACAAAACAGCAGCCGGCAGCCTAACGTCTAGGGCTAAAGGTCGGCCAGATAAAGTGTTTTTTTTTACTAAGTATATTTGCTATGAAATGGCAAATGTCAGAAAAATCGATGCATCTTATTGACCGTATTGTTTATTCCTAGAGTGGGGTAGGCAGATCTATAGAATCACCAACAAGTCTAAATTTTTTGTTGGTCATTCTGTAATTACATTTTGCACAACTCGGCTAAGATGTTTACTGGCGTATTAGTGATAGTTCGAAAGCCTCTCGCCTAACAGCATCTTCAAGCCTTTATTCCCTTGAAGGAAAGACATGGAGTGGCGCTATTCTAACCCGGCAACCACGCGTATTTTTTTATAAAGTTTAAACGAAATTTAACATTTGGATGGCCGGCAATTTATGACCTTGCTTATTTTATCTTAGGATTAACTTTATTAAATTACAAATGCTCACCCTTACTTCAATATTGGAATCATGTAAATTTGCCAAAGAATATATAAATCTCTATACACCTATAACTGAAATCAGACGAAGCGACCGAAACCTAAATAAATAAATAAATTAAAATTGCCCTTTTCCAAATTAAAAATAATAACTTCTAGCCCCCGCATACGCTTATTAAAACATACAATCATCTACCTAATTTCTAAGTTAGCCCTCAAAAGTTACTGAGCCTTTGCAGGGCGTCACATGGAATGGATACCTTATATTTGTAATGTGATATGCAATAAAGATTCGGATTTTGAATTTGAATTTGAACTAAAACTAATCATATTTGAGATTAAATATATTTTTGTTCAAATACCTTATGTAACTTTTTGATTACGTATGCGATTGTTAGTCTTCTTTAATAGGATCTTTTATACGCAAAAAGTCATAAAATAAAGTCCGTCAGTATTCAGGCAAAGCAACTGACATGTGCCTGTCGTGCCTGCGTCGCTCACGAGCTCTCCAGGGACTGACAAACCCGATATTTGTAACGAATGTGCGCCCACATTCGCGACAAATCAGCACCCTTCCAGCTGTGGTCTACAAAATCTAAAATGGCTACCGTTGCAAGGTTATGCAATTTGAAATTTATACTCTTATTAATGGAAAGATATAATACTATGAAAAGTAAGTAGAGGATAGTAATGTTATTAGTTATATCAACCGAAGCTGATAGTAACAATACAGCTAGTTCATCAGTGACTCAACTAACATCTTCTTTGATGTATCCAACATCTTTTTAAACTCAGAATCACGACGCTTATGTACAGCAATCACAATCTTATTGGAAGGGATCAATTATTATTTTTAGTGTTTGCGTATTAAATCGTGAGAAACGTTTAATCAAACATTTTTGTAATCGTCCAAGTCACGGACGGTCCAGTTGGGTAGGTCCAACTTTGAGAAAGAGGTCCCTCGTCGAATCCGACTCGGCTGAGCAGCGTTTGGGAAGCTTCGCAGCATCTTTTCGTCCAAATTACCGCAGTGTTGGAAGTCAAAATTCTTTGACCAGTGTGTGTTGCCAGTGATGACTTACGGATCTGAGACGTGGGCGCTAACAATGGGTCACAAAGTCACTCAGAGGGCTATTAAATACAATCCAATCTTCTCTAGGAAGATTAGGGGCAAATTTGTACGGTGATATGTAGGACAGAGGTCAGATAGCTTTAACCTGTTCCACTGCGAGTCCACTTGAAACGAGAAGTAAGATGCCAGATACAAGAAATAAGTCCAAGTCTTCTGTGACTGTGCAACACAAAGGCATAAAAAGAACAAATCAGTAACAGGAAAGAACTTTGAACACCTAAATACACAAAAATATAAAACTAAAACAAATTACACATCCGCCATCTTTTGACGTTGCAAATGGCCTGTGACGTTCTTCACTGATCCTCTGGCCAAGATGTAAGCTGTCAGAAGGTAGCGTACATTTTGTCACTTTTCGAGAATTATTAGCGCTAAGCAATATGTGTAGGCTCAGTGTCACGTTACCAGTCGTGCTCACTATCGATGTTCCCGATAGTTATTCGTCACACGTGGCGTATATTGGGTTCGTCGTGAGTAAATCAGACGTTACGGCCGCGGAGCGCCATTAGTGCCTATTGGGGCATTATACGTGAGCGTGCAAGCTTTAAGGAAATCGCTATTTCGATAAAAAAAGACACATAGATTGATGCGCCTGTTTTATTATTTTATTATTTAAGGGGTTGAGAAGCTAAAAAAATCCATTTAAAATGCGATAGCGTCTCTCTTCACCTACTCCAATCATGGAAAACTATGTTGTGTGTATGTTTTCCGTTCTTAAACAATATTTCTTAGAATAAATAAATAAATCACAATGTCACACCAATTGACCTAGTCACAAACTAAGCTCTAGGCTTATCATGGGTACTAGACAACATATAAATACTTTTATAGAGAAAGAAATACTTAAATACAAAGAAAACATCCATGACTCAGGAACAAATATTCGCGCTCATCACACTGCACTTACCGCGATTTGAAGCAAGACCGCTAGCTTTGTAGGCAGGGTCACTAACAACTAGAATGAAACAAAAAAAACAGAAACGTACAGACCTAGTTCTTTATAGTAACTAAAACATATTTAAAAAATCGTGAAAGTTGGTCTTGATTTAGGGGGTAACAAACGTTATCGCCCGGAGATAAATTTCCATGGATTTTTTTGACAGCTACGCCATTTTAGCGGCGCTTCAAAATCCTCTTAATGCTTAATTTAGTTTACACGGATAATGATGAAAAACCTACCAGTAATGGTGGTATTTTAGATGCGGTAGGAGCTTGTTCAGCGTCCGGATTGCTACCACCATCATAATCCTTTAACCTACCACCAAGCGGCAGTGTTCGCATTATTGTGTTGTAGTGTCGGGATAAGACAACCGGTGAATTTATTAGCATAAAAGCATTCCATCTTAATCTTGAGTGTTGGCAAAGCATTTGCAGTCTTTGGATTACAGTCTTAAGATTTAGTCTTGAGAATGATAATTTCTATGGGTTTGAGATCCCACTTACCGGTGACATGCGTGTTCGTGTGTTCTCTCTATGCCATAAAAGTAAGAAGAAAAAATGTATCTGGCTACCTGCTAGGCCACGTAAATTAGACGCCATATAGAAGCGACCCGTTATGGATTATCTTGGCATCGAATGTACTGACCCAATCAATTCACTTGACACCGCAGATTAATCATAATGATGTCACATTGTTGGTATAATATTCATAAAAAGAACAATAGCGTATATTATATTAACTCTCCTTTTTTTGTATTTTATTCACAGTTTTAAAGAGTTCATTATGCCGAGGTTATAAAGTGGCGTTTGCGCTATTTTTACGATAAAGGATAACAGTGTTTGGGTTAACTACGATGCTTGGTTAATTACTCTAAAGCGTTAACTGATTGTTGTAATAACTCGCTGAATAAAGTTTTGACGGGTTCGTTGGAGATGCTATAAAGCTTTATTTTTCACATCAAATACTTTTTATAACTTTATGAATATAATAGCCTGCAGGCTAGCTTTTTGAAACATTTTCGGCTTAAACCACACTTAACTGGTAAACTTACTTACATTTAGGCATTCCATCTTAATTCAGTGCTTGGCAATACATTTCGTTACAACTTAAGAAAAAAAAAAGTATGACGTTGAATTTAATTCGCTTTTCGTTTAAGTTTAACGTCACGAAATATAAGAAACGTGGATTTTCCAAAGCAAGGACGATTTGCAACATTAGAATAACAATCTTTAAATGTGTAGTTTTTTTCATGGTGAAAATTTCTATTGATCTCAGATTCCACTCACTATCAAGTGGCCTGTGTGCTTGTTAGCCTTTAGTCAAAAAAAAAACCTTTTTTTGTCAGCATCTTATCTTGTGCACAGCTCTCCAATTTGTTTATGCTGCGCCGTTTCCAAATGAAATGATTGGGATAAGAGCCAGACGATGATGATGATGATAATACTTGGCCAAGTTTAGATGATAGTGTAGATATTCGCAAACAATTTATTATTTTAGTTAAAAAATATGTTAATTAAATTTATATCAATTCACGCGTCATCAAATCACGAGATCCTCAAAGAGCTCTTGATTAGATGTCATCCTTGAAGTTCAAAAACAATCACTAACATAAACTAAATGTTCGTTTTTTAATACATTTTATTATTCTTCAGTTACAGTCATAATGTATATAAAAGTTATGGTCAGGGACTCTATTCAACACGGTAAAAACACTATCGTTTCTAATCTGTTACCGTATTGTCAACGTTATGATAGCTCTTATTTCCTTGACAGTAATGGCGGCCGAGGTAAAAACAAATACCATAACAGGTCCAATACGATTTGGATTATACCGCCTAGAATAGAGACGCAGCGCCCTTATTCAACACGGTAAAAACAATATCGTTTCTAATCTGTTATCGTATTGTCAACGTTTTAAAAGCTCTAATTTTCTTGACAGTAATGGCAGCTGACGTCAAAACAATACCATAACAGATCAAAGACGATATGTTTTTACCGTCGGGTATAGAGGCCCTGAAACAGCTGAAGACCGTCCCTCACATTTTTATAAACATTACAAACACAAACACAATGAAGTGTTAATTGAGAAAAGTAATGAGACGACTGTTGTGTAAATAGGTACTGATTTATTATTGTAAGCATCCAGATTATAAAGGTCTTAAAGTTCACAGTCATTAGACCACTACAAGTTTACGAATCAATTCATATAGGAAAGGGTATTTGGTAAGTTTGTATGAATAATTAATGTCTTCTTATAAGTGAGTTAAGGGGACCTCTAAATATACATAAATATAAATTTTAATGCGTTAAAATTAAATAAAGTCTAAGCGGAGATATTTCATGATTTAATGATTTAGTTTTTGGTACTTTAAGTACATTCAGTTATAAAATATTTAAATATCTCGGCCCCGATTTGTTTAAAGGTACTACTTTATGTACAAAAAAATAATTGAATAGATATATCATTCTTTAAAACTTTTACGAATGGCCATTCATCATAAAAAAATATTCAATTTTACAAAATAATGTTTATTTTACCCATACCCCTTTTTGAAACGGATGTGCTATCTATATTATGTGGGTCATAAGGTTGGGCAAGGTACTACGGCTATCTCGTCTTTAAGCCTGTTTGGCATTCCCATCCACCTCATTAACTTGACCTCACCAACCTACCTTTAAAAGCCAGCATTTACATCCCGTGGGCTGAAATGTGTTTACTTACAAAGCTAGGTCACTTGTCACTTTGTTTGTGGTAAATGGACTGATCAAACAAAAGAAGCATTCATATTTCCAGCTTTCATCTGTTTGCTGATGATCTTACTAGTTAAAGAGAAAGCCCGATTTTGGCGGACGAGGTTTTGGATATCTTCAAGCATCGCGTCATTTCTTGCCACGTACGAGTGCAGTGTGGAATTAATGCCTGCAATGGTATTTCCGGACCAATACAACATGGCAACCTTCAAGAAACGAGCCTTCATCTTATTAAAAGGCCGGCAGCGCACTTTTAACCCCCGGGTGTTTCAGGTGTCCATGGGCGACGGTGATCACTTACCATCGGGTGAGACGCCTGCATTTCTGCCTCCTTCCTTCATAAAAAAAATACCGGCTGATGAAATGTTAACATAGAGACCTTAGTAATACCCATTAAGAATTATTCGTTTCAGAACACTATAAAAACAAGCTTTTTAGGTACTAGATACGGCTACTACGCTGTCCTTAAGCTGAAATTATGTTTAATCATCAAGTTACCTGCGACTGTGTCTGCGGTGGCAACAGTGCAGGCGACAGGCCGTTCTCCCGGAAATGCAATGGGCTGCATAATGTGCATGATTAAATAACAATCTGAAGGCAAGAAGGATTTATGGGATTATAAACATACCTAAAATTACTTTATTTATCAACATTTTAAAAAGCCGAGGTCATGAGTAACAGGGGGTTAGTATAGAAATTTAAATAAAAATTAGAATGGAGATAGTTTTAACCCTGGATTAACACATTGGTGACTTTTCATCCTGGAAAATTTAAAAGAGAATACCTATAGTCAAAATTGACATGGACAAAGTCGCGGGCAGAAGCTATAAAAATAATTTACATGGATAACATCCAAGACTTAGAAAAAAAATCTCGCGCTCATCACACAACAGTTTTCCTATACTAGTAGTGGAACCCGGGCCTACGTAACTTCGTTACTTAGGCAGGGTAACCTACTAACTAGGCCAACGCGTCATCAAAAATAAAATTTACTGCTACGTCCAGCAGCCTATTATAAATATCTCCACCACCGTCAGTCCTGTAACGCGCGCATGCAACGGTTTCCCAAACGATTATCAAGCGGTCAGTGCGCCTTGTGGCAAGCCTTCAACATTGTTGCGGTTTCTTGCACACAATCAAGAGGAAGTTTAAAGAACCCCTTACAAAAAGTTCAATAAACTGTATAAAGTTGCAACCTCAATTAATGACTTGTTTTTAAAATAAAGCAATTTCAATATTAAGTCTTAATGGTATACCTATATGTTGACATATAATTATTACTAATTAACGCCACAGTTGCAATTACGCTAGTTTTTTTTTAATGACATAGCGAAGGCGAACGAGCACACAAGCCACCTGATGGTAAGTGGAGACTGTGACCCATAGACATTCGCATTCACAAGACGGCAATCCTAAGACTGCAGATGCTTTGCCAACCCTGAGGACTAAGACGGAATGCTTCTATGCTAGTCATTACACCGGCTGTCTTATCCCCAAACCGGAACACAACAATGCGAACACTACTGGTTGGCGGTAGGTTAATGGATAAGGTAGTGGTAGCGATCTGGACGGACCCTGCACAAGGTGCTACCACCCGAATAGTTAATCATCATCATCATCATCAGCCCGGTGCAGTCCACTGCTGGACATAAGCCTCTTCCAAGGAACGCCATGGAGCCCGGTCTAATGCTTTATTCATCCAGTTGCTGCCGGGCCGATGGAAGTCATCCCACCATCTGGTCACAGGGCGTCCCACGCTACGTTTGGCAAGACGCGGTCTCCACTCCAAAACACGCTTACTTCGGCGGTTATCCGTTCTGCGACATATGTGACTAGCCTATTTCCACTTCAAACATCAAACAACTAACCTTCAGGGCTATGTCAGTCTTCTTCGTCCAACGAAGTGATCCGTCAGAGAACCAAGGCATAGTTAATGTTTCTATGGAAATATCGGGACTTTAAACTGTACTATACAGCCGTGCTAAGTACAGTATGAAGCATAGTTAATGCTGGATACTTCATATAATATACTTCGTATTGGGCAAAACCCAAGAACAATAAAATTGCTGTCACGTGACTGCATGTACCAAGGGTGTTTGCTTACATTTTACACGTGTAATAATAGTTTAAGATTGGATCTTCACCACTTTCGTTATCATAAGTATTCTTCATCAAAATGCAATCCATAAATAATATATGTTACACTTCGGAATCTTGATGTAGCCCTGATTTTAATGAAACCTGACTCATTGAAGTTTTGATCTGTTTCAATAGCTTGCTTGTCCTCGTCTTCCGTTGCTAAGTCTGTACTGTGACGCAATGTACTGTCTTGGATATTATATCCGGGAGACAGTTTCACTTGATTATGTTCCATAATGTTAATGAAAGCAAATACAACCGATCTAACCGTGGAAACAAAGGTATTTGTGCAGCTGTTAGTGGAGTCTATTTCGTCAGATTTCGTTACGTGGCATATGTTTTTTTTTAAATAAGTACGTCGGTATCATAAACCACTGTAATTTGTAAAACAACCCTTTATTGCGTTATTTGTGATTGTTTATGGCATTGTTATAACTCGGTCGCCATTACTGTCAAGTGAATAAGAATAGTCAAAACGTTCACAATACGATAACAATCTTTTCTCAAACATGCTATATAATGTCGGCGTTATGTTAGTTATTTTAGGCTTCAAAGTGCCACGTTTCCGAGCGACGGAACAACTCGAGAGAACTGTAAAGGAATTTCATACGAAATTGAAGGCCTAGGCCGGGAAGTAATTTTTATTTTATTTTAATTTGGCCATGGTGGCTGTGTTTATGAAAAGGCTAAATAGCTGTTTTTTTTTTAATTTACTAAGCCGTGCATCCAACAAAGCGTTTGCATGTTTATTTGAAGTACCAGGAGCGCAGAGGTAATTAGGAGGTTAGGACGATGCGGCGAGCCCCGCGCGCGCCACCAGCGGGCCGGCCGGCGGGCGTACTGAGCACTGTAGGTTACTTTTAATGTTTATGCACTCCTAGTACCTATTTGACATTGTTATTTTTGTTTTAATTATTTTAATGAATTATGTTTGAGAAAAGCACTATACATACTTCGGCGGGAAATATGGGGTTGCCCGCCTCAGACCTATATCCGGCCTTGCTTCGCTCGGCCGTCTATATTATAACTTCGGCCGGCAACCCCTTTTGTCCCGGCCTCTGTAGTAATGTACTATAAAGGCGATATGAGTTTACCCAGTAGAAAACAGCACAAAATTAAATTTGACGACTTAAATAATACAAGCTAACAAATTCCACCGACTCGTTATGCAAACAATAATATTAACTTACAATTTAAATGTTCACAAGCTGACTTGATATTTTTTACACATTAAAACTTCTATCTAAACTAGAGTTTTAATTAAAACCCGAAGGTTTACAAACATGCGAGATGCAAGTAAAGGAAATATTTAAAGGAATGAGAATAATTACATTTTAATGAGAACATGGGGTAAGGTGACTGAATATTATTGAAAAATATTTTCAATAATATTCGTTGCTATAACGCTCGTTTGATACAGTTTTGATTAACAACTTTAATTTATTTTAATTTGTTATAGTTATCTTTTATATTGTGATTATTTGATCTAATAACACATTTTTATGTAACATAGATACTTAAAGTAAGTGTTATGCACAATTTCCAGTGATATTACAGAGTATTATTATTGCTTATTTGTTATAATCATTGATAATTTCTAAAATTAATTTATAGAGTTATGTTATCTAAAATACGTTGGACTAATAATTTTACCCCAACCACTACACTACCCCAAAAATTTTACTTAGACAGAAGGGAAAAGGTGGGGGGAGCTAAGCCCCATCAAGGGAACTTGGAGGAAAAAAATATTCCAATCGTTTCATATTAAATCATATGAAATTACATGTAGAACAACGGAGCGGCGACGGCATCGCTCTTAGTACAAAAAACTCATTTTTTTTACTGCTCTCGCGGTTTGATACGCTTTTATATAAAATAAAACGAGAACACAAAGGTTATAAATACCTAGAAAAACTATTAAATATACTCAAGACCTTTATTTAAAAAAAAAGAAAACTCTGTAAAACATTATCGTCATTTTACCATAATATTGTTATTGAAAACCATAAATATAGTTTTTGACCTGTTATGGTATTGCTTTTAACTCGGCCGCCATTACTGACAAGTAAATAAGAGCTATCAAAATGTTGACAATACGATAGCAATTCAAAGACTGTATGGTTTTTATCGCCTAGAATCTCGAGGAGTATTGTTTTTTGAAAAAGTCGTATAGATTTACAGTTTTCTGTCTGTATTGTGGCGTTTTGTTGACAAGGAGAAAAGGGACAGCTTTAAACAAAATTCAAATTCAAAATATTTATTCAGTAAATTGACCACATGTGGGCTGTTTTACACGGCGGTAATATAGAGTGAATCTACTAGCGCTTCGGACAAGACCGCCGCAAGAAACTCCAGCAGATGGTTATTTTTTCCCATAATAAAATGCAATAATAAATAAATAATAATAAACTATCTCTTCTCTCCACAAGAGATGGTACTACGCCCCTATTCCCGACCGTAAAAAACATATGGTATTTGACCTGTTATGGTATTTCTTTGACTTCAGCCACCATTACTGTCAAGAACATAAGAGGTATCCAAACTTTGGCAATACGATAACAGATCAAACATATTTTTTTACCGTCTTGAATAGAGGCGCTGTACCATCATTTGCCACACTATATCATTTTACAAACTTTCATTTCGCAAACAGGTACTTCCCGCCAGATTATTTTATATTTCTTTGTAGTGAAAAGTTAAACTAAACCTAACCTATTAAAATAAGCCTATGCAACTAATGTAATTTGTAACGGTTTCATAACTAACACATTTTTGCGAAATGAAATTTGGTAAAATGATATAGTTTGTCAAATGTACTTTTGGTCAAAAGTCAGGATACCTATTTGACCCTAGTATAATATTCAACTTCCTTTATCGCCTATATTGTAAACGGACGAATTCATGCTATCTGTAAAACTCATGCATAATATTACCATAGCAAGTAGAAAATTTCAAAGATTAAAATAAAATATTTCTGCAATTCCTTTCACAAATTTAAAAATGCATCGGCGAATTCATTCTAAGCGCAATTTATGCACCTTCGCTCTCCTCATAAGTTCAGCAAAAACTGAAAATAAATTCCTGCGACGTAGAGGCTCTACGTCGTAGCGCGTCTACGGCGTAGCGCGCTGTTATTGCTATCGGTTTTTTTTATTACTGGTTTTGGTATCGCAGAGAGCTTTAATGATATTGGATGGTTTCAAGCTATTTTATATTTCATTTTATTAACGAGTTTTCAAGAAACTTAATCGTGGTATATGAAATTTTAAAATAATAATAGTTAATAATTTATTTTGAACTTGTTTATTTTCGGACAGGGCACGACATGGTTTTTTTACTGCAATTGACCTTTTCATTTATATCCCTCATTTAAAGGAATGTATCACTTTACTAATCAAGTGCGTTTATCGCGTGATTAAATGTGGATAAAGCATCCGTTCATCTCGTACTCATACGTGTCAAAAAGTGACGGATGTTTTGTTCACGGTTTGTCACGCGATAAACGCAGCCATTCTAGCCCCCCTGGTAGTTTGGCACGGTATTTAGGATATGTATGTTAACTTTGCATTACAAAAAAAACAATAAACAAGTAAATACGTACAAAAACGTATCATTAGCATATACAATGGCAACTTAATTCCTCTAAGGGATCAATTCCAGATTATGATATATGACATGATAATTATAAGATCATAGAAACAATAAATAATTGAGAATTGAATCGAACTTATTTTACAATGTTATATAAAAAAACATAATTGAACTGTGAACTGCTAGCTTTCAGAAACTTCCGTCAAATATAACATTTCAAAAGACAAAAGTGGGCACTTTGTAAATTGTGATTTGTAAAAAATTTGATTTCAAGAGCTGAAGCGTTCTAATATAAAGTTTCTTGCCAAGTTTTGTATTTATTGCAATGCGAGCTACTTTTAACTGATGTGCTAATAAATAGGTTTTATGTATGTATTTATGTGGGTATGCATGAGTCCTTGTTATCTGCCTTATAATAGTTTTACAACCGCTTATCAATAAATGTTTCTAAAAGCGAACATATCCGACCAAAGATTAGAATTCATCCAATAATTATGTACGTTGAGGCCAAACGTAAGGCAGGATTACGATAAACGAGGTGTCGCCAAATTTGATTTAGTTTTGCGACTGTCAAAAATATCAAATAATGCAGTCAAAATTTTTCCCTCTTTAAAACAACATTTCCAATGACCAGCGGATCTACAAAAATATTTTTAACTTCATCGTAATAAATAAGTATCGTAAAAAGTCAGTTCAATCAAAAATATCGCATAAGTTTCCAAAACGCATTTAAATTTAAATTTCCTTATTTTAAAAAAACGACTGACTTTTTTTTTTTATGGCATTGAGAAGGCAACCGAGCACACAGGCCACCTGATGGTAAGCGGAAACTGTGACCCATAGACATTAGCATAAGACTGCAAATGCGTTGCCAACCCTGAGGACTAAGATGGAATGCCTCTATGCTAGTCATTAGCTACACCGGCTGTCTTATCCCCAAACCGGAACACAACAATGCGAACACTGCTGTTTGGCGGTAGGTTAATGGATAAGATGGTGGTAGCGATCCGGACGGACCCTGCACAGGGTCCTACCACCCGCAAGACTGTTGAGTTTCTTGCGGCGTTTCTTCTCAGCAGTGGTCTCTTGCGAAGCGCTGGTAGATTTTGACGTGTAAAAGTGCCCGTGCGGCCCACTTACTGAATAAACATCTTTTGTCTTTTTTTAAGGGAAATATATTTTATATGTTAAGCCAAAACGTACTTCCATCGTATTTTCCTTATTTTATAAAGATAAAAATACGGGAAAAGGAACATTTCCTCGGTCGAGTGGATTTTCAGATCTATTGAAGCAAATAAGGTTTCTGTAGGTGTTACGTGGCGCAGGCTTGAGAGACACTGTTTTTTTTATTATTAGAATAATGTCAGAAATAGGTTGCTAAGTGTGCGCGTGATATAATCAAGAGGTACCGTAGACGTCCGAGCACGTCGCTGTAGTAGTATGTACGTGGCCTTATACTTTGAATTGTAATAAATAAGATAAGATTAACATTACTTTTATCAACATCTCATTTTAACGTTTTAGGCTTTGATAATTCACAAGCTTGTTTTTTTTTCATTTTAAGTAATTTCGATATGATCACCATATAAAACAAATTCCATTTCACAAAAGTAAAAGTCACCTCGAAGACACGTGGAAATGTTTTGTGTATATGTATAAATATATATCACGATGTAAATAAATATTTTCTTAACATCGATCGGCCATGTTCGTTTTTCTATGACACACGAGTGACAGATATTCTGTCTGCTGCTAGTGCAAGTGTCACAGCAATAGCAAGCCGAATGATTTAAGAAGTTAGGAGTAGGTACTGTACCTATACATAAGAGAATAAATCAGAGGAGTGCGATTTAAACTTGCGTGGAGAGGGTTCTGTGGGTTATGAAAAATTTCTTATGTTCTCACAAAAAATACTCATACCGGGAATCGAACCCAGAACCGCTAGCTTTGTTTCTATCAACTAGGCAAAGCACGTCGTCATCGTATTCATCAATACCCTAGCGATAGTTTCTAGAATTTTCCCTTTTTTTCCTTTTTATAATACGAATATGTGTCAGCAAAAATATGAGGTGAAGCCCTGATTCTACGTAAATACTCGTATATTTTTATCTCGTTACGTCAAGAGATAGTAAAGAGTGTTATCTAAGTGAGCAATTATTCCGATCTATTTTCATTTGTCACTTTGTTTCCACTTTTCGGAAAGCTATGTAATGCTGAAGTATTTTTTGATTAAGCAGCATAAGGTTAGGTTTAATTTTACAAGCTTTAACAAAAAAAAGTCTTCTAATGTAACTTTGCAAGTGATATTCTGATTATTCGGGATTTAGATCAATTCCAAATTATGACTTCGGAATTATATAGTGCACTCAACCCATATCTTAGCCATAAGGAAACTAGTTTATTCCTTCATTTGTGCGCTTGATCAACATACAGGATTAATATTTCTTACATTTATTTTTACACATTGACGAAGTCAATAAAAGCAAATAAAAATATTCTATAACAGTGATATAATAACAGAGAACTAAATTAATTTGTTTTTAAGTTGTTTTCAAGTTGATGCAGTATATTTTTCCAGATTTTTGTGTTCCGCCGAGAGTCACCACGAAAAGCGTAATGCACGTTTAGAATAAAAACCAATTGTATCATTTTATCAGGCATACGGTCGAATAACATAACACTCATTTAGTATAAATATCAATTGCTTCTTATTATGCATTTAAAGTTAATTTCTTCTAACTAGATTGGGTTAGAACTGTGACCACATTTTTAGTAGAAAAAGCCGTGTGAAATGTATTTTTTTAGTTAACAAACGGTATTGCTTATGAAAGTATGCATTTAGTTTTATGCAGCATAAATATTATTATGTTTAGTTTATTATAAAGATCGAAATTATGCAATTTGTGTTATGTAAAATGAAAATTAGACCATTTGTTTTTATACTAAAGATTACACACCGGCATAGAGGGCATAGAGGCATGTCATCGTAGCCCTCAGGTTGGCAACACATTTAGAGTCTTGAGAATTCTAATATCCATTCACCTCAGATGCTACTTATCATCGGGTGGCCTGAGCGCTCAAGTGACTTTGTCCTGCCATAAAAAAGAAGTTAAAGCTTGTTTTCCAGCATTTCTTACTGTATCCATTTTTGCGTTACTTTCACATAGGACTATTCTAGCCTCAGCATATAACAGTTCTCGCGCACACTACACTCTCCTACATTACCCGGGCGATAAAACCAGTTTCTCTTAACAGAATTGGTGCGCGGCCAAATGAGATTAGGCCCCCCCCCCTCCCCATCCCCGCCGTGCTGCACCGCCTCACTCCCCGCTTCGCCCTCGGCTGAATTAAATCAAGCAACCCGCGGAATATACTTCGGTAATGAACGCGACGTGGATTTTTAGAAACGTATGTTTTGCTATTTCGCTTTTGCGGGATATTTTTGGTGTAATATTATTTGATAGGTAAAAAATACACTTGTGATTGCAAATTATGTTTATTTAGCGGTAGAAGGACCTGGTACAGGGTTTATCCAGGTCACTACCACTATCTGAACATTCTGAACCTTTAACCTGCCGTTAAATAACGTCTGTGCGTCTGCAAGAACTTGTTGTTCATTTAATCATTCCAGTTGTGGTTTTTGAAGAAGGGAACTCGTCGAGTTGTTCTCCTAGTCATTATTTTTAGTGTAATGTATTTGACCTTACATTTACGATGTTTTTTTTTACTATGTGTAATAATTAAAATTTGTTACTTAATTACCATGTAATGTAATGTAACTTACTTTTAAGTAAGTTTATATTTATGTTTGACAAAATGACCTTCTGCTGGAGTTACTTGCGGCGATTATTCTCCGCAATGATGGTCTTGCCCGCAGCGGTAGTAGTTTCACTCTATATTATCGACGTGTAAAAGAGCCCGTATGTGGCCAATTTAATGAATAAATGTTTTGATTATGATTTTGATTCTGAGTGTTCGTGTTGATGTATTCCGATGTGCGGGTGAGACGATGGGTAAAATCATTAGCATGGAGGCTTTCCATCGTAGTCCTCAGGGTTGGCCACGCATTAGTAGTCTTAAGATTGCTATCGTAAGACTTCAATATTGAGATTGCAAATGTCTATGGGTTTTAGAGTCTATTTACCTTCTTTGTGCTATTTTTTTAAAGGATTTGTTTTTAATGGTCACTTACAGTTATTCGTAGTAGGTAACTATATTAAATCGTGTTAACGCAAGTAAATAAATAAATATTAGAGGGCTTATACTATGGGTATGGGTGGTTGGACAGCGATATAAATACTTAGCTATATAGATAAAGTTATACTTAAATAAATAGAAAATATTCATGACTCAGACCCTTACCGGGATTTAAACCCAGGACCGTTAGCTTCGTAGTAGTGTCACTACCAACTAGGCCAGTGACTCGTCACTGTCGTCGTAAATGTAGAAATATTAAATTAATGTATTCAGTGGAAGAGTTTTCATTTTAATCAAAATAACATCATTTGATCGACAAAAAAAACCAGTTACGATGAAGGTAATTATCGAATTTAACATTTTAATCTCGATAATGATGCAAAGTCCTTCGGTTTTCACAATTTCAATTTTAATGATCATGATATGAATTAACCACGAAGCCTCATAACCAGTACTACCTTATTTGAGCTGGTAACGTATGTAAAATAAATTAAATTGCAAAATTATATAATTTTGGTTGGATTTCGTTTGAAGGGGTTTTTCGGCGGTTTCATTGATCATGGAAGATGGAACGTATTTACTGTTTTTGAAATTGTCTTTTTGTTTTGGTTGAAATACTTTATTTTTAATATTTTAAATAAGTCTTAGGAATTGTGTGTGTCCACAACAGCAACAGGTCAAATTTAGATAACCATATGTTCAAATTTGGTTTAAGGCCATTTCATGATTATTTCTGATTTATTTACGAAATTAACAAAAAAAATGCATTGTGCTAAGAGCTTATAAACCTAGTAGAATCTCTCTTCAATTTAATAAAATAAAATAAATAAATATCACAGGACAATGTCACATCAAATGACCTAACCCCAATCTAAGCTCTAGGCTTGTACTATGGGTAGACAACGATATAAATACTTATATAGAGAAATATATACTTAAATACATAGAAAACATCCATGACTCAGGAACAAATATTCGTGTTCATCACACAAATATCTGCCCTTATCGGGATTTGAACCCAGGACCGCTAGCTTCGTAGGCAAGGTCACTACCAACTAGGCCAGCGCATAGCGTCAATATACTCGTAGGTAGGTAGTATGTTTTTATTCACCCCTGGCACAAATTGAGTTGCTGATGTCAACTCAATTTGTATAACTATGCCAACTTTCTAGATGATAGCTTTTGTAGCTACTGATAAAGTTGTGGCACACAGTTGGACTCTGAAGTCTCACCAATAACAGTTTCTATTCAACTTAGAAATCCACTATCGTGCAATTTTCAGGGGCTTTCTTGCCACGCACCTTATCTATGTGGAATCAGCTTGGGGGAATTCAAAAAAAGAGCCTACTCTTTTCTCGAAGGCCGGCAGCGCACCTGTGATTCCTCTGGTGTTGCGGGTGTTTATGGGTCGCGATGATCACTTACCATCAGGTGGCTCGCATGCTCGTCGGCCTCCTTTTCCACATAAAAAAAACTATTAAAAAATAAAGGAAAATGTTATATTTCCATTTGACGCATGTAGCATACTAGTAGCAGCGTTCAAAGTAACGTAATGTTTGTGACTTAATTAGCGTCGATTAACTTTCAGAAATACGTATTACATAGTATTAATATAGATTGCCTAAATAGTGCTAAACCCGAAACTTAGTCAATAATAATTTGTTCAAATGCAAAAGTACTTTATCTTATCTAGGGGACACCGTTGATGTAGGGAAACATATCGAAACTTTTATTTGGTCGTTTTGCACCGTCTTATATACACAAGTAGGTTTTTTTTTCCTTTTTTCCCTCTATCTGTCTCCCAAGATTTATGGCATGTTTTCCTGCTGAACGATACATGTTATTTGATATTATATTTAATATTATATTTATAGCTTTATATAATGCTTAGACTAAGTAGTACCATTGTAATTAGAAATATGTTTAAAAAATGACTGACTGCTGAGTTTCTTGCGGCGTTTCTTCTCAGCAGGGGTCTCCTCTTGGGAAGCGCTGGTAAATTCTTAATAGATAAAGTGACCGTGCGGCCTACTAACTGAATAAAGGACTTTTTTTTATCATTGAAGCATACGAGATGCTCAAAAATATCTGAACATCATGTAATGATTTTAGCTATAGTCGAGTTTAGATATTTTTGATTACCTTATATTATTTTCCTTTGCAACTTTTTGGTAGCTGAATCATGGGTTTTCTTTTTATTATCTTGCTTGTACCTTTCACCTTCACTACGTGATTTAAACCCTGTAATATTTTTCATATCTTATTGTGCCTGTGACGGGTGCGTCACACCACACGAGATATAACTACATAATAACTATTTTCATGTTACTAACGTTTACGAGATATAATGAACGTTAGCTATAATAACAAAATCAATATTTTTATAAGGAATAACGGTCAAGTCATATAATATTTATTTTATATAATATTTTTAATATAACACTCACAATGACTAATTTCAGTTCGTATAACATACATGACATATAGCGATCATAATACATATTATCGTCGGTTTTCCATTCAGCAGCCTCTGCCCAAATGGCCAAGTCTCGCGCTTGACTGGCTCCGCGGCGCGGCGGCGCTGTGCGCTAAGTTCTCTGTTTCAGCGCTCTGCGTCAGTGCTATTTGCGCTATCGATGACAACCAATAGTTTTTATGGACCACTGAACACAAATATGTGGGGACGAAGATTCATTATTTTTAGAAAATACTTATATGATTTCGTTTGGCCGTAATTTTTTAATGGCTAAAGTGCTGTTTTCCTTTCCGACTGTTTTAATATTTTGGTGATTACAAAATAAACATAAAGATTTATGTAATAAAATATTATACATACACAACCAATAGTATTTTTGTTTGCATTATATTTTATTTCTGCTTGATCCTTCAAAGTTATATCAACTAAAAAAAAATGTAATACTAAGCCTTTCTTATTGTTAAAGAAAACGAAAATTAAAAAAAAATACCCTTTCTACGCAGATTGCTTTGAGAGGTTTTGGTTTGAACGCTTAGTAGATATTTTCACTTTTTCTATTTCAGATGTTTATTAATTAATAATCGTTTTAGTATATGAAAAATATGTACATGATCTTTTGTGGCATAGATATTCCTTTCACCCATCAAAAAGTAATCCCGTATTTCATTGTATTTCTACTCCATTCACGGCCCTGTGCGGCACGCGCCGTGTGTCCGACCTATCTCCTCGTCAAAGCAGCTTTGCATTGCGATTTGCTAGTAACGCAGGAATGCAGACTATTGCCGCCCGTTATTGCGTTCACACCGAACGGCATTTTTATGAAAACGTTTAGAGAGATTGAACTATTCAACTTCGTGTGTTATTTTTGTGTCATGCATTGTCGTTGCCAATATTTGAAATACCTACAATATTTTTGGTTTGTCTTTCCGTTTAAAACAGCAGTTACCAGTCTTTATTTTGCGATAATTGACGTACAATTTACTTTGATTTCGGGGGGAGGGGGGGGATGGGTAACGGCTGGACTTATTTTTTATTGTGCCTTTAATTTACAATAATGTGTGTCCTGGGTAAATGAAATATAATTCTAACTAGTCTGTCAGTAAGATTGTCAAAAAAGATTGAAACACACACGTATTTTTATGCTTTATTATATCAATCAAAGTTGACAAATATAACGCGCATCAAAGTTCGGGAGACTCGTGACGTCACAATGTGGTATAAAGTGTGACGTCACGCGAAACTTCAATGCACTTTATCTTCGTAATTTTTTTTTAATTAACAAAATAAAAAATATTGAAAACGGAACTACTTTTGAATACATGCAAAAGACAAAGACATGTTTTCCCTATAAAATCTTAGCTTTGTTTAAGCCGATTATGAATAAACTGTTTTTCGGATTTAATAATAGGACACAGAATTAAGCACAAATTCAAGTCAGCAGCTCATTGAGAAGTTATAAAGAAATAGAGTAACAGAAATACTTGTATTTCTGTTACTCTATTTCTTTATAACTTCTAACCATTCGTTCTTCTAATCATTCGTTACGTCAATTCCTTGGAATTGACGTAACGAAAACGTGTTTAAACAAAATGTTCTGAACAAATCCAATCAATTTCACCCTGAAGTAGAGTGATAAAAGAACTTACTCTTGTATCAAAGTTATCAGGAATCTTCCCGACACGTTACTTGCTTTAAACTATAGCACGTGACGCGAGCTTTAAAGCTTCTCAAAGCTCAGCGGGTGTTCGGGATTGAATGAGAAAGCTCAGATTATTAATCCAAGTCCTAGAAATGGTCACGTCTTTAAACGACATTTTTCATTGTTGTTATTTTGCGATTGAAGCTTGTTTTATCGAAAACACCTTTTAAAACTTCCATTGAATTGCTTTGAAAATGTGCTACCTAATTTTTACTTTTTCGTCCACCTTTTAATGATGCGAATAGCGTTTATTTTAAATATTTACCCATACAAAATAATTTAAATTATTTCACAATCAATTAACAACAAATTTAAATTCCATCGTTCCATCATTCCATCCACAACGGCAGCTTTAAAATATCTGTTACCCAATTATTATTTTTTTAATTTATGGTATAAGGAGGGCAAAGGAGCACACGGACCACCTGATGGTAAGTGGAAACTGTGACCCAAAGACATTCGCATTTACAAGACTTGCCAACCCTGAGGACTAAGATGGAATGCCTCTATGCTAGTCATTACACCGCCTAACTTATTCCCAAACCAGAACACATCAATGCGAACACTGCTGTTTGGCGGTAGGATAATAGATAAGATGGTGGTAGCGATCCGGACGGACCCTGCACAAGGTCCTACCACCCGCACAACTATCGATCGGTTAAAGCATTACAAATAAATAACACATTTTTGCTTGTATGATAATACTAATTACTATAAAGAAATAAGGACTAAGACGATATTATTTTAGGCAATCTTCATCCTATACTAATTAATTAATATGTGGTTTAATAACAATACACCCTTAACAGCTTTGGCTAATAAATCTCACTAACTAATCGAAACAGCAAACTAACCCAGCTGAAACTGTCCCTCTTTATCGGGACGAGTTAGATAAAGACAACACAATGCACGAGAACAATACGTTAGATTTGTAAACAGTTTTCTGTTTGATGAGGCCGCGGGCGAAATGTATTGTGGGTGTCAGCCATATCTCAACGAAAACGGGGTTCTAGAAAATGGGCCAAGATATAAGAAATTAAACTCTAAAACAAGTAATCAAAACTAAAAATTTATATAATAAAGGTATACGTGAATCTTAAATAGTAATGAAAAGATTTTCGTTCATTTTCAACATGTGTTTCGGTAAAGGTACTGAAGAATCGATCGTCATAGTTAATAGGGATGATCTTTGCGGGTGGTAGAACCTTGTGCAGGGTCCACCCGGATCGCTACCACCATTTTATCCATTACCCTACTGACAAACAGCAGTGTTGTTGTGTTCCGGTTTGGGGACAAGACAGCCGGTGTAATGACTAGCATATAGGCATTTTATCTTAGTCCTCAGGGTTGGCAACGCATTTGCAGTCTTAAGCTTGCAGTCTTGTGAATGCGAATGTCTATGGGTCACAGTTTCCACTTACCAACAGGTGGCCTGTGTGCTCGTTTGCCTTCTCTATGCCATAAAAAAAATGTACTCAGTTATCCAATCTCGTATTGGTTTGTATAGCTAACAAAGACTGTCTACGTTTTTGATTCCTGTACTCGTCAATTAGTTATATTTTATGCCATGTGCAGAAGCTTAAACAAAGTATGATTTAAAATCTGATTTATCTGTTTGCTAATACAAAGTAGAGACGGCCTAATATACCATTGTAAGATTTAAATTTCCCTGAAAACTGTGTTAAGGTTGAAAATCTATTTATTTGGCTGACGGTATATAAAAGTAGTTCACTCAGTTAAGAGACGGGCAAAAATACGCGTGAATAGATTTCATGTAAAGGATAATCCGCGACCGACCTTGGCGCGCCTCTCCCGTGCCTGCTGATTTATTTGTGAGAATAGATCATATACTGTTTGATTATTATTGGACGTATATTGTACCAACAGTCTGATTTAATAACAAACCTTGTTTGAATTTATGAAGCTAAATTTGATAGTGAATTATTATATTATAAATTTAAAAGTTTGAGAGAATTTAGGTGTGCATTATGTATAAATGACTATGTGGTAAACTAGAGGTTCAATTCCCGTTAAGAACTGATGTTTATTTGTATGCAAGAATGGTTTATTTACCTTTTTGGATGTTCACAATGAAAATTCATTCGTCTGAGTATAAATAAAAAAAAAAAAGTTTGTTACGTAAAAGGTTACAAGGCAGCGGCTCTGGGGACTTTTTTCTTCTTATACTTAGAAGAGGGGATATCTTTGTCTAGAATCCAAAAAAAAAATAGGCTTAGTTTCTATGCTTCTATGTTAAAATTTTAATACCACTAATCGCCGTTTAGGCTTGTAGCATAAAAATGGCATTGAACGTAATAACTAATAAATTTTAAAATAAAAATAAAGTTTTAGATACTTGCGCCTGTTGTAAAAACATTCAACATCTGACAATTGAATTTGGGTGACTGAGCCTTAAATTGACATCGTTAAAGCATATTGCAAAATTAAGATTTTACCATTATATTGTAAAATGAAATATCAATTTGATAATAACATGATACATCTGTATATATCATTATCCGGCGGATCCGGCTCGAGTTGCCCAGGTACATTACATCCGGTAATAGATTCCACATATTGGATTTTGATGCTAGAGCAAACGCAATATATCGGAGAAGAAAAATCCCGTACAAATTTTACGTATGTATTTAGTTATGAAGTACATAATAATATACTATGTGCACAGTCTTCCACTAAACCGAGTGAGATCTTAGATTCAATTTATAATTCAAAATTTAAAAATGAAATTCAGAAACATTTATTTCGACCAACTGGGATCATAGTTAAATTAGGTTAGTTAAAATTTCTTAGCCTAAAGTTAGGTTAGGTACCTATAACCTAATTAATAAAATATATTTTATTTTATTTTAAATAAAATTAAAATTAAAATTAAATAAGAGTAAAAGTACGATCGACAGCACTTGGTTAGGCTTGACCGTGAGTACATGAATAGTGACAAATGTGATATGTGATAATGTTTTTATGTGTTTGACGATAACTTAAAAGTAACGAAAATAAATGATGCTTTTTTTACCTCGTAGTCTAGAAGAGATCACTTTTAGTCTTAAGACCTTATTTTTTTCCTTTTATCTACTATTATAACCCAGTCTGAGTCCCTTAATAACCATATTGAATAGAACAAGTAAGGTTCTAAAATTCAAATAAAATATTAAATATATAATAATATGTCAGACAATGTCATTCACGCAAAACACATATTCATATTTATATTCATATTCATATTCATTTATTTGCATAACCATGGTATTACAAGGCGGTCTTAAAAAATAAAAGTACATACACTGCGGACCCTACTAGGGCATCGCAAATTGTTTAAAAGCTAAGTACAATTATAAAAGAAATGGTTTGAGAATTACTATCTAATATTGCGTTTTCTTATTAATTATTCTGTATCTAATATAATTCTATTTTCTTAATACTATTTATTAATAATCTATAAACTCTAACTAGTGTGAAACGTAAATTTAACAATGCTTATACCAATTTAAGTGCATTATGAAACGGTCTTTCATACGTCAGCAACAGCATACTTACTTACCCCATACATACCGTTCTACTGAAAACTGAAAAAGTATTTTCAGTTCATTCTACTGACCTGAATTTAAATAGAACCTTTTTCAGAAAACGTAAGGTTGAAAAGTTGTGTTTTTAAATATTTTATTTGGCCGCGCAATGTACAGCAGTATTCCGCCGCGCGGGTGCCCGAGCGCGGGCTTCGTGCCCGCTGCGCCGCGCGGATTTCAGATACATTGTTTATTTTTACTAAAGCTCCATTTTTGGGACTTTTTACATAATGAGATACAAAATGTTAATAAGCTGTTTTTATTCGAAATTAATGAATTAGGATGACAAACAACTATGTTGAAACAGTTATAATTTCGCCCTGAAAAGTTCCATGACCTATTTTAGTGACAGAAACAGTTGCGTTTAGTGGTTTAACTTAATCATCGATCGCGGCGTTTCTTCTCAGCAGTTGCTTTTGCAAACCGCTGATAGATTTTTAACGTGTAAAAGTGCCCGTACATAGTAAATAATCAATTTTTTTTTTTACGTAAGAGACATAAGGAGCGAAAGTGAGTGGGCATACATTTTTGGATAAATACTAGAAAAAGGCTGAAAGTACCTGAAACCGACATGCGTGCATTACTCGATGTATGAATGTGGAAGAAGCGAAAGAGATTTGTCAGGATCATAGCAGGTCAAAAGAAGTGATATCTGCCTACCCCTCTGTGAATCAGGGATGATTTAATGATGTATGTATGTATATTTATTATCTATCTGGAGTGAAATAGGTGTTTCACTTTTAAAAAACCGCCCCTTCAGCCATAGTTAGTCTAACCGCTTATCTATGTAGGTATATCAAGATAAATCCTGCTCCTTCTTCTTTGTAAACTGTTGCGAAGCAAATTATCTTTAAACGTTGAGTTGCGTTTAGGCAGCGTAGCGATGTTAGCGACTGGGGGATTTCACTCGGGGATTTTACTAGGGGGAATTTACTCGGGGAATTTTCTGGCAGTCTTTGGACGTAATCCGCGAAGGCTCCAAGAAAAATATTCCTTCACTGCTTGCACGTTTTAAATTTATGAATGCGACTCTTGGTTGAATTGAGTTGACCGCGGTTGGTAGACCTACCCAGTTTTAAAACGTGCGATAAATAAATAAAGTAGTAATGATACCTACAAGTTGTAAGAATGAACGTAGGTAGAACGAACTTTAATCATCCAGGTGAATTAGCCCAGGTGAATTGGGTCTACGGCAGGTTAATTTATCGTATTTTAAAAACCTGCCAAAGCAATACGTGACGTTAAAGTTGTACAAAATTACCTAACCTTGGTTTGATTCCTAGTTTTTCCCTTTTCTAAAATCTAGTTTACAGAAATCCCCATTCTGATGTTTTGATTCCTTCATAAATTAAATAGCCCTTACGGCGATCAATGAATTCGTTCTCTGCTTTGAATTAATTAGCAGTGAACACAAAATTATTCTGAACTTGGGTCTTAGTTTTGTTTTTGGGAATAAAGTTCAAGAATAATATTCTGTAGAGTTGTTTTTAATGTAAAAGTTTGAATTATTTATCGATGTAGTAGAAGAGTATGAAAGTTATTTTAAAGATAAAATTACTAGTACGTCTAATAATTCATGAACTCCTATCATTTTATTTGCTTATTAAAATTATTAATTCATTATGCTGACGCATTCTTTAAAAGCGTCGATTTACTTTTCAGTCACAATAGATTAGCAAAATATATGTCGTGTGGCAAAGAAATCAAATAACTAAAAAGAAAACCAATGCAGTATAGTAACCAACACAATTATTACGAAGAAAATTGTAGCATATGTATAAAACACTCAACACGAAACTTCGGATGCCCCATCCCTATCACTCGTCATTAAAGTGTTGATTGGGAGAAATAGATGGACTTAACGTAACTTAACGTTACTTTCCTTTTCGGTTTGTAAAGAAGAGTCCAAAATTCTCCTAGTCACCTTTTTGTATAAGTATGCTGAGGGTACACCAGAGCCTGCTGCGTGAGACAGCAGCAGTGCGCGGGAACATAAACTACCAGTAAGATTACTTTAGTTCCATAGCCCCGCTTAGCGGAGCCATTACAATTGGTTACATCTTTATTCAAATCAAAACCTTACACATACGTTTGCGAACTACGAGTGTAAAGATTTAGTTATTATTAATATGGAGGTTAAATACCTTTCGTAAATAGTCGAAGAAATTCAATAACATTTTTTTTTCAGAATAGGAATGTACAATGGCAAACTTTTCCTTTTAAGAGATCTCGTCCAGCTATCCTTTGGGTGATTGAAGATAATAAGAAAAGTAGAATGTGGCAATGAATGGGCATAAGTCAACTTCAACAATGAATAACAAAGACATATATGAGTAAAAATAATAATTAATAACACAAAATATAACAATAACTTTATATACTTACCTTGCCTATGACCCTACCTATGCCGACTTATGACCTTGTCTGTGCAATAGGTATTATGGAGTCAAAGCTCCTATCTTTTATGTACTTTACACGTAAAAAGCCTTTTAGAGAATTTCAATAAAATTCTAACACGTTTTTAGCATTTTTATGTAACCTTGCACCACGCAGTAAAAATTCTAAATCTTCACCTGTTTTCGACCTTTATTTTGTAATATGTCCGAAAATTGTTTCGAGTGGAGTCCATAAAAACAACCCCTAATATCTGTCGTGTCGCAAACTAATCGGTACAGCCGTAAGACCCGCGTCCCGCCGCGACACTGCGCCAGGACCGAACCAAAACGATGTAAGCGCTACACGTCTCCACGACGCATAATCCGTTCTTGAAAGCACGCCTAAACACTGTCCGGCCTGACCCCAGATAAATATCCAACCCATCCCTGTCACACTTATGCATTTCACTATCTCACCTCTCAACAAACTAAACCATCTCCTGTACATTATCGAACCGAGTTCAAGCTATATTCTTCGTATAATAGAGTTTCAACTCCTTTGTAAAATTCTGCGGTTGTGACATTTTGTTTAGTTTAGGTGTGTTCCTGTCCCGTTCCCAAACACCTTATCTTGATGTGTAATGGAAAGGAATGTAGTGCTGGGAGTTACTTAGGGACGAAAACAAGCGCCGACAGCGCGGGTCTTTGCCTTATTTATTTGCCGTCCCGTGCCGGAATTATAGCGAGGAAAAAGGCTGGAAAGTGTTGGCACGTGCTTGAAACACATGTTAAGTTATATTTTAATTCAATACAGGAGGAGGAAAACGTAGTAGGTATAACAAGTTAAATTAATAAATAATAATAAGTTTTTTTGGAATATATGAAACTGGTAATAATGCGTAATCCATGCCTTTGAAATTGAAACTGGCCGTCACTTGCAACGATCCAACAGGAAATGGTTGTGTTGTTCTGGTGTTGTCACACAAAAAGTTTATTAGTATTTTTTAAGGGTTTTAAGCTTAAAACAAATATTAATTTATTATATTTTTATTTATTCATCTATGTATAAAATTGTCGCTAGTGTTTGTAATGTTACCTGTTACCTGTTTACTGTTACCCGTTTTTATGTCTAATTTAGGTTAGTTTTAAGTCAGGGTCCCTCTGAAAATCAGCGCCGCAGTTTAACTGCGGCACAATGCTGAGAGGGATCCTATTCAACATATTATTATTGTCTTCCTTTCTCCTTTAATTTTTTACATTGTTTTTCTTATGTGTGTTGAATAAATATTTTCTATTGTATTCTAAATGTCCTACAGGCATGATAAAGGAACGATTATAACTCAAGTACATAGGGTTGAGTTCATCAACCAATTTAACAGACGGTGAGGTCTAATCAGCTGTTAGTCAACCTAACCATCCGTTTTTTCTTAAAAGGATTGTGAACCTAAAAATCTCCATTCAAAATGCGAAAACGTTTCACTGCCTATAAACCTCGTCAGATTTTAACGATTTTTGAATATGTTGTTGATAACATGAAAAACTTATGTCTGTACGTTTTTATTTCCAAGATAATATTTCTTAGAACAAAACAAATTACCTAGGTCTTTATAATAACTACAACATATTCTTAACTCGTGAAAATAACGGACTTGATTATGAAAGAGAAACGTTTTCGCCCGGACATAAATTTGTATGGTTTTTTTGTCAGCTACGCGATTTCAACCCCCTTAACCAACTGGTTTTGCATTTCAACGCACGAATTATTACCCGGCGAGTTTAAGACGTCCAGTTGAAGCGTACAAATAACATTTTAGTAGCTTAAATTTGCTCAATTGACCGTTATACTAGACTAAAAAGCTTTTTGAAGGGAGTTGCTACAGACAACCTTTAGCAATCAACCATACGGACTAAGTGGTCACTTGCCTTTTATTTATCACCTACACAAATAAAAAACAAAGTTTCAAATACTAAAATCAAACATAAAAAATAAAGAATTTTATTCAGTAAGTAGGCCGCTCGGGCACTTTTACACGTCAAGAATCTACCAGCGATTCCCAAGAGGAGACCAATGCTGAGAAGAAACGCCGCAAGAAACTCAGCAGTCAGTCATTTTTTAAATATATTTCTTATTTCATATTACAATGGTACTACTTAGTCTAGCATTATATAAAACTACTAGTATTAAAGTAAATATAATATCAAATAACATGCGTAGTTCAGCAGGAAAACATACACAAAATCTTACGGGACAGATAGAGAGAAAAGAAAAAAATAAAAATAGTATCAACTACATATGTGTTTATGAAATGGTGCAAGATGACCACATAAAAGTATCGATATGTTTTACTGCATCAACGGTGTCCCCAGACAAGAAAAAGCAGCATAAAGCTTTTGCATTTTTTTTTTTTTACTAAGCAATATATTTTATTATGATTCTCTAAGCCGTTAACGATGGCAGGTGGTCGAGAGCGCTAACAGAGTGGTGGCCGGGATTAGGTCTCAGGTCAGTGGGCAGACCACCACCTCGTTGGTCTGATGACATTTGACAGACAGTTGGGAAAAGAAGGATGGCGTTAACATGAGACCTGAAGTGGGTGTAAGTGTGCTGAAATTAATGAATTAAAAAGTCGTAAACAAAAATAACTTTCCAGGAACAAAAACAACCGCGAAACCCTAGTCACCCTTGATTTATTTTTATAACAGTCCAGGAATTGATGACGTTTGACTTTTCAAAGCTAAAAACAGCATCGGGCAGCCGCAAAAATGAAGCACCCTTGTCGTAAGAGCAGTCCTTTCAATTGTTATTATTTTTCAACCAATTTTACTTTTGTTTGAAGTCTTCTGTAGCGTCATTTTTGCTTAGCCGGAATCCGTTGAATTCGCTCCGATAGCCAGCTTAACGATGGCATTTGATGTTTCTGTCGCTGAACATTATTTACAACCCGCACTTTTTATTATTATTTAAGTAGAACATAATGTTTTTGCGTAGACATGTTTATGAGTAAAGTAATTTAAATCAGGTTAATAATGCTTAATGTATTTAAATGTAACTTTAAGTTTACGTATTTAAACAATAATGATTGAAAAGCACCCTGTATGCGCAATAAAACATTCGTCGATGTAAAATATGTACAGAATGGTTCAATTGAATTTTAATTACTGTATACTGTTTGGGATTCCAGTAATTTAAATAATTTTGTTTTTTAACCAAGTATTATTTTGTAAATCGAGAAACTTTAAAAGGTTTCAGGATTGAAACATACTAAAAGTACGGAATTATAATCGATGTGAATTATATTAAAATAATCCATTTTCTAAATGTTACAAAATATAGTCCGCAGTCAAACTGTGTAAACAGTTTTGTGGAACAATGTACAATATCTAAAATTTGTGTTTGTTATGATAAATAATAATAATAATAACATTTTGTTAATGGCCAGAAATCAACATTACAACGACGTTCAAACAAATAATTTTAAAATGCCGCTTCGCAAATCAAAATTACGCGCCCATGGGGAAATTTGTATTTCATACGATTTCACAGGTTGCTGATTTATGAGTGATGCAATAACGGACAGACAAGAAATTTAAAAATAAATGCCATGACGACTCATATGGTTTCCCTAACTGGACACGTGGCTTTAACAGAGAAAGAAATGTAGGTAAGTACTATAGTCACTTTGAATTGTTAAGTAGTATAATTTGAAAAAAATAATACCTAGACCTTTTTTCGTACACATCATCTAGATTGTTAGGCATAGAATGACTCTGACATACGGACAAACAGACAAAAAAAAAGTTTGAAATAATAAGGGTTCTAATATAGCTTCGTTATTAAAAGGGCAACCGCACAGGCTGCTATAATGATAATGTCGGTGTTATAATATCCTAATACCACCGTGCACAGGGTGCCCACCATCCCACCAATGTCAGCAAAATTCACAAATTGCTCACAAGCCACCCGCTTACGACAATTATTCATCCGACTTAAAATTTAAACTGTCGCGTTGTCACAGTTTTAAGCGCGCCCACCCTATCCTGGCCCCTCGCGTCGAATAACTGTTGTAAACTGAAGGATCTACGTTTTATTGGTGTCCTGCATAATATTTCACTGCGCCATCTGGGCGTTCCCGCGGGCTGGCCTCACCTTTGCACGTCAGCAGATACCTACAATTTAAAATAAACCATAGGTAATTCATGTTATACAGGGTGGTGCAAACATTGACTATTAATTCCGGTCCACTATAATTGTTATTAAAGACTTTATATGTATACCATAAATGTATTAAGTTAAATCGTATTATAAATGATTTCATCGATATTTAGTAATGGCTTTCATGGTAACGGTATTGATATGATATGCGAATGGATAATATCGAAATAATGTTCAACATGGAATAATTAATGATAATTATAGATATCAATAATAAACACCATTATTATTTTACTATCCCACTAGCTTATACACGGTGGGATTGAGAGTCTGGTAGATCGTTACCTTGGATTATATAATTATTGGCTAATTGGAGAAACAATAAACAGTTTTCCGTTTTAAAGATAAGGCTTAATTTTCGACTTATATAACGTTTCAAATTCGCAATTTTTTTTTTTTTTTCAAACATTGTTTATAAATAAGTTTTCCAGGAAACTATTTATATTGTGTTAATAGTTGTTATTTTCCTTATTTGCCGTCAAGATTCAGCCCACGCATAATGATCAAACAACATTCTGTTGATACGACTTGACCTTCTAGATGCCCTAAATTAAAAACTTAGTATTAACATGAATAATCTTACGTTACTTTTCCCATTATTTCCCTCTGTAACCATTTTCCCAGTAATTTCAGCTCTAAGCAATGTTCGGAAAACTGTGCAAAAACCACAACCTTACACCAACATTTCAAATGGGAGTTATTTTTGCGGGAAATAAAATGTGCACACAAATTATTAATGTTGTACACAATCCCAAGTAAAGTGTGTGTTTTGTAGTATTTTAACTCGAAAAATGATGCTATAACGTATACCCAGATACCATTTTTAAATAAAAAATATAGTACTTATACGTTTATTTCTTTAAAATTAACTGAAAGAAAACCCTTTAAGGGATAAGTTCATCTTTGCTTGTTTTTGTAAAATTTAAGCTTCTTAAGAGCATCTGAACATGTTATAAATAAATAAACATGTGGTGATTACATTTTACAATACAATACAATAAAAAAACACTTTAGTTTTCACGACACAACAGACATTACAGAGAAATAACACACTTAACAATTATCCAAGTAAGCAACATACAAAGAAGTTCCTTATTGTTAGTCCTAGCACGCTGACAAAATCTTGTTTAATTTCATCAAATTCCTAACTTTTTTTCAATTTAAATAATTTAGTGCAATCTACCCAATATTGTTTGCCCTTGCCAATTCCAATACACAACAGTGCGAAGGTTAACTCACTCGCCCAGTGGGTTCAACCAGGCCGGCGCTCTGCTCACAAAAAGCTCTTTGTGCCGTTGTCACCCCACTATCGCTCTGATAACGCCGCCCTGCTGCGCTTGAAATGGGCTCCAAAAGCTAGTTTTTGGGTCCCACTTAATGTCAACTGGAGTGTACAGAACCAGGTTTGTAAAGCCACATTTATTAAGTATTCATAGATCACTCACATTTGTCACTTTAACGTGTTTAAAAATAAAACCATAATTATATTGTTAAAAACTCAGTTTAAGTATTTAATCTGTTATTTTTTTTCTAGGTTTGTTTGTCAATCGATTTCTTTTAACATTGAGGATCCATATATATAAATAGAATGACCCTTCTACATAAACAGATATGAGAGGTGTCTAGTTGTAAATAGATAAATTGTGCACGAAATTTTAATATAATAATATCCATATTACACTTCCGTCCAAAAATTGCTACCGGTCGCATTTTCATTTCATCGAGAGGCATTCACACGTACAGGAGTTATATTTTTGGTGATCGCAGATCTAACCTAACCTAACCTAACCTACGTAATGCTTAAGATAAAGTTTCAGCAGACATTAGCTTTTGATGAAATTAAGTTCGATGAAATGATACATTCCATCAAATGAGTGTCCCAAAAGTTAGACATGTGTTCTTAGTAACCAATAAATATTGAATAGTTCTAAACCCTGACATAATTAATGTAATTGATGATAATGTTATTTAGTAATTACGTAGTTATCTTAATATTACAATATGAATTAAATGCAGTGCCCTAACAGGGTTTATGTTGGACATGAAATATATTTACGACCTTTTGTAAACACATAATGCTACAAATGATATGACTATGACTATAACGGTGTCCCCTACTTTCTTAGCCATTTTTTTATCTGTTAACCGGTCTAACCGGTGTGCGTTAACCTCGCCACGAACCATGCCTATTAACTATTTTTCTTCAAAAACCCTCCCGTAACGTTCCAAAACTTTGGGAGCTTGGATGCCACAGACAATTTTAGTACGTTGATATACTCCCCTTTTCACGACAGTGGTTAAAAAAACTAGCTCTCATAGATATTGTTAGTAATAATTAATAACATTTGTCTATCATTTTAAATATTACACCATACAGGGGGCTCAATATGGCTGCGTTTGTCGCGTGACTAAATGTGGATAACGCATCCGTCATTGTCTGACACGAAGAGGTAAAAATACTAAACATCTTGATGTAAAATACTACGCTTTATATTTTTTATTAATTAAAGGCTTCTGTTCACCAATAATGTCATTCAATGATTATTTCAACGAAATCATGATTATTGGTAAGCACATTGTGAAAATTGGTGTATTTGCACGCGAGTGAATGTAAAACAAGCGGTGGTTCAAAATCAAACTAACATTAGCATAATACATTTCATATGGTACATTTTATTCGCTCGCATACAATAAGATATAAAATATATTATTTAGTTTTCAAATATTATGTACGATAAGAAGCATGCCATTACGAGTATGATGATGCACTGTATCCCCAGTAGTACCTACATGACCGAGCGACGTGAAATCATTGCGCAAACCCTATCTCCAGCAGAAGAAATAATTCGACTAAAATAATTACGACGATAATGAGTGGCGGCCCCGCACCGGTGGACGGAGTGTTGGACGGCCTCCCACCCGGTGGTCTGACGACCTGGTTAGAATCGCGGGGAGCCGCTGGATGCAAGCGGCTCAAGACCGTGACTTGTGGCGCTCTTTGGGGGAGGCCTTTGTCCAGCAGTGGACGCCCCCGGGCTGATGATGATGATGATGATGATGATAATGACTCTATTGGTTTATTCTCTCCTAGTGCACGTTCTTAATAAATTTCATTTTAGAGAAACGAATACAACTTACAGCGGCTGCAAAAATATCGCACGTATTTTTTTGCGGTTGAATTCGTTTTAATTTTTTAGGCGACGTCAATGTTTGTTAATTCCCGTGCTTTGTCCGCACAATTTACCAATTTACCATTCGCTTTGTAGCTTACCTTAATGTCAGCTGCACTTTGCAGAATGCAACAAAAAGTCAGTCAAAGGGCTACGCGTCAGTGGGCGAGAATTCAACGATGTAGACGGGAATTTTACACAGCGCGAGAATGTCTGACACAGGCGGAATGCATGATGGCAGTTTTATATAAGTATTAGTTGAAGGGACTTTGGCATTTTGTTAGTAGGAAGTGTTAACTGGACGTGTAGTGAAGTGAAATAGAAAGGTTACGCTAAACAATGGATAGTAAAATAAAGTATAAGTTCGTAATAACAGCGCAATCAGAAGTGCGTTGCCGGTATTTTATTGTGATGGAACAACAAGACTGGAGAAAGGAAAGGGGTATAGTAGAAAGAGACAGAAATTAAGTCTTCAGAAACAAGTGTTTGAAAAACGACGTGATATAACCACGAAATATGTAATATAAATCCAAATATCTAAAATAAAATTTGTCATAATGTTGAGTTCGAAAATTGTTAATATAAAGATTTTTTAAAACTGTTCCTTTGTGACAAGATACAGGTGATCTCTCCAAACTCCGAAATCAGTCAATTAATAATCTGTGAATTCCTCTCAGCCCTAAACTAGAGGTCCTGATTTGCACTATCGCATTATTTCACTATCAACCACCGATGTACGCGGGGCATTACGCTTAACCCCGAGTTATGGGGGTCTTCCTTATTTACGGACCTGTCCTTTAAGGGCCCAGTGACCCCGATCGGAGCCATAAACTCAACTAATTCTCTACTTTAATAGACCACCACAAGGTTTCAAAGCGTGAAGGAAGTCGTTGGCCCTGAATGGCAATTGGGTTTCGTTTTAAACCTTCCTGTATTTGTACCTGTGACCCATTAGTGGGTGGATAAATCAGCGTTGGAATAAATATTTTTGCTTTTAAAAAGCGCTTTTACTTTAGGAGGAAAATTAATATTTGCTACCGGAAATTGAACGTGGAGTGCTCGTATTTGATGAAAGTTTTTTCCTGGCGCTGCTAAATATTGGTAAATAGTGAGAGATTTGGCAGAGTGAGTTGAAAGATTATTAGAGAGATAAGCTCCAGAGTAATTAATAATTAATTTTATTTATAATTTATTGTATGTATCGTAAGGTCCAGAATAAAGTTCGTCAACGTAGCGAAGCTCACAGATATATTTAAATACACAATAGATAAGGCAAATGCGCGGACTTCGCGTGTCCGAATCTTTACTTAAACCCCGACGAGGCGTCGGGGTTGGCCGTCGCTACTGACGTTTTTGCGCCATTTTGTTGCAGCCGGTCAGCCTTGAAAAATAAGAAAATGCCTCGCTGGGTGAAAATAAACTCTAATAGCCCTAAAAAGCGATGACTTAGAATCGATTTTGTGCGGAACGGAAAATTCTCTTCTCTCGGTGTGCAGTTGGTGGCTCAAAGTGACACGGTTGGTTTTCTGACAGATTGAGGTGTTTACGTCATCTATGTGTATTTATATCTGTGGCCAAACTTACATGGGATTAGGCTGTTCATATTTGCCGCATGCCAAATAAGCTTAGTTCCTGAATTTTCACCCAGAGGAAACCAAACCACAAAGGGAAAGGGGTAGAATAAAAATGAGATGGCAGGATGAAGTTGACCAGTTCTGTAAAGGGCTCAGGAGTCTCTGGGAAGGAAATTGTGGAGAAATCTGAGGTAGAATTACACAAGCCTAGAGCTTGGTTTATGACTAGATTAATTAAATTTGTGTAAGATGACCTCTGGGTTATTTTAATTTTAAGGAACAACTAAAAAACTGTAGACTGTATAAGCGACATTTTAATGCAAACGCAAAGGTTAGTGATTTAGGTGTAAATAAAGATTACTTTTGAACATTATGATGGAGTAATCCTATTTTCTTGAAATGAAATAAGTTTTTCACAGATTTACATCGATTTTATTTTACACCATACAGTTCGTTACACAGTTCCATATATTTTGTTATTTAAAAAAACAATCTGACAGCCGTCATATCGAGGTGTTTTTAAAGATAGCTGATTACTTACCAAAGACAAGAAATCATATCCAAAGATGTTTACAAAGAAAGTTACACGTCAACCATAGACAAACAATTAATATAAAGGCGGATACACATTGTAGTGCTTACAACTCGGCCATCCTTTTTCCTAAGTGAGTCCTCTCACTTTCATTATGATGAAATTAAAATAATCAAGTTATGATCAGTTTTTTTTTTACAAATTTCAACATAATTTATTTCTAAGGTAGACTGTTTTGATTATCACATCTATGCAATGCTCATCGCCTTGCACTGATCGCTCAAAACCCCTGCTCAAAACCTACCAAAAGTACTTAACATCTATTTACAATATCTCTAAGGCGTAGTCTGTTATGATCTGCGATCATCTATGCGATATCCTACCGCACTGATCGCTCATAACCTACAGGTACTACATTTTATCTCATATCAACATTACGGGGGTAGTCTGTTATGATCTGCGATCATCTATGCGGTATCCTCCCGCACTGATCGCTCATAACCTACAGCTACTACTTTCTATCTCATATTCACATTACGAGGGTAGTCTGTTATGATCTGCGATCATCTATGCGATATCCTACCGCACTGATCGCTCATAACCGACACCCGCATCGTTAAATAACAGTTACATTTCATTAAAAAAAAAGAAATATTCTCTGTTATGACCTGCAGTCATCTATGCGTGACATCTCAATCAGTACTGACTGCTCATAACCAATGCTTACAGACAATTAATAATTAAGACAAATTACATCTCTTAATGCATAAATCACACAAAAAAAAAGGTTGTACCACTATCAGTTATAATACATTTTCATATTACATATATATAATATATATATATATTTACTCATAACTCGCATCCGCACTATCGCTACCGTCGCTCTCGCTGCCCTCGCTATCTAATCCCTTAAAATGTAACCAAGGATGAATCTTGTCCAGAGCTACTATGTTTTCATATCGTTTGTTTCCCTTTCTTACTAGCGGAGTATCCTCAACCACAAATCTATCGTTGGGCAACATTTTAATTATACGATACGGTCCATGAAATTTAGGTGTTAACTTTTTGGACTTACCTACAAGATTTTTATCAAAAACATTCCTTTCAATTCTCACCAAGTCGCCTACGTTATATTTAGTAGCGGGTTTCCTATGCATATCGAATTCTCTTTTTGATGCATCTTGTTGCTTTTGTATTTTGTCACTAGCTTCAGACCTTAAATCGCATAATCCTTTGTCAGTTAGGGGTTCAATTGTTTCGTTAATTATGCTTCCTAATATGTTTTCCGATAAATTCACCAATTTAAATCCAAACAACAGTTCGGAAGGGCTTTTGCCAGTGGTCTTATTTAAAGTTGTATTAAGCCCTAATTGCACACTCCCTACATGCTCGTCCCAGAAGCTATCACTTTGGCCGTGGCATTTTGTACTCAACGCCTCGGTGATAGTCCGATTGTACCGTTCTACCTGTCCGTTCGCTCTAGGTGTTGCCACTGCATTCAGTATATGCTTTATGCCCAAATTTTCTGTGAAAGATTTAAATTTGACACTTGTGAAACACGATCCTCGATCAGTAATTAAGCGGGTAGGTGTGCCGAAGTAGCTGAAATGCTCTTTGAAGGCTCGAATAGCAGTTGTGGTTTTTGTATCTCTAACTGCTTTGATGTTAATAAATTTGGTAAAAGCATCTATTATTACCAAGATATACATGTTGCCTCTCCTAGAACGAACAAACGGTCCCAGATGGTCTGCGTGAAGGGTGTGAAAAGGTATTTCTAATTTTGGTATCGGGTGGAGCATACCTTCCTTACGACCTCCAGGTCTCTTATGGTGTGCACATTGCAAACAAGACTCTACATACTTCTTGGTGAAACGTCGCATTTTAGGGAACCAAAATATGCCGCGAATCCTACTCAATGTCTTATCATAACCGAAATGCCCAACATCATCATGGTTCATACGTAGAACTTGCCATCTAACTGATTTTGGGACTACCCAACGTATTCCATCCTCACAAATTTTATACACGTAGTTACCTTTTAGTTTATAATTTTTATGTACATCCGCTGCAATTTTTGTATTCTTGTCTAGCAACACCTCTCTTATTCGCTTAATTTCGTCATCATTGCTTTGAACGGTCGCTATCCAATCCTTTATGTCAATTTGCAAAACATCGATTATGTGTGTTTCGTCCTCGGGGGTGGGCTCAGTAACAGGGCCACGACTGAGAGCATCCACATGCGCCATTTGCGTTCCTGCTCTGTATTCGATCTCGCAGTCGTATTCCTGGAACTGCACCCACCACCGGGAGATTCGCGGAATAAGATCTCTCTTTGTAAGAGTGGTCCGTAGTGCACCACAGTCGGTAACTATCTTAAATCGAATACCTAAAAGGTATACGCGGAATTTACTTAGTGATGATATGACTGCCAACGTTTCGAGCTCAAAAGAATGCATCTTTTGTTCATCCGCCGTAGTTTTCCGACTGTAGTACGCTACGGGCCTAAGTAATCCGTCGATTCCACGCTGAAAAAGGATACCTGCTACTCCGTGCTTTGACGCGTCAGTATGTAGTTCCGTTTCTAGTCCAACATCATACAAAGCTAATATAGGACGCTCAACCAATTTCTGTTTTAAGGTTTCAAACGCTTCCGTATGCTTTTCCTCCCATTTCCACTCAAACTTGGCTTTAAGTAGGTCAGTGAGTGGACACGCTATGAGAGCGAAGCCTTTAACGAAGCGCCTAAAGAAACTGGTTAAACCCAGGAACCTCCTTAAATCATGTACGTTTTCGGGTTTCGGGAAATTAGTTATTGCAATAGTTTTTCTTGAGCCAGGACGAATACCTTCACTATTTACTCTAAACCCTAGAAAATCTATTTCCGTGTAAAAGAAGTAGCACTTTTTCAACTTAAGAGTTAAACCAGCGTCTCGGAGAAGACTAAGGACTTCTTCTAATCGACGAAGACCCTCATCAAACGAATGTGCTGGAATTAACACGTCATCCATGTATATTAACACATATTTAAGTTTTGACTTGGTGAGTATTTTATTCATTGCTCTTTGAAACACGGATGGCGCGTTTGCTAGGCCAAAAGGCATGCGTTTAAATTGATATTGTCCGTCAGGCGTGACGAAAGAGGTTTTATCCTGAGAGCTCTCCGTAATGGGTATCTGATAATACCCGGAAGCTAAATCCAGCGTAATAAACATTGAATGACCCGATAACATATCCAACTGATCATCGATCAATGGTAAAGGGTAATGCTCTTTTCTCGTTTTTCTGTTAAGCGCACGGTAGTCCACGCAAAGCCTCTGCTCACCTGTTTTCTTTTTCACGAGAAGAATAGGGCTTGCGTACGGAGAGCTAGATTCACAAACAATATTCGCGTCGAGCATTTCCTGTACCATTGATCGAACCCGTTCTCGTTCTGCATAAGAAAGCCTATAGGGGCGGTAAACGACAGGTTTCTCATCTGTTAATTCTATATCCATCTGCACTACATTGGTAAGTCCGAGATCTTTTAAATTATTTGAAAAACATGATTCGTATTTAGTTAATAAATCTTTCAGCTGATTTAATTCATTTTCCGTTAATTGTTCGCCATAATTAAAACTATTGTCAACATCAGTTTCATCAAAGTTCAAAAAATTTATATTCAAAGAATAATTCGTACGCATAGCGCGTGTAACCAATGACCCTCCTTCGAGACGGATACTATTGTCGGAAACATTTTGTAACAGTAATCCACTGTAACCGCGTTCAACACTGTACTCACCAGGCATTAAATAAAATTTATACTCTGGTGTACCACGTAACGTACCATGTACGTAAACCATACCAGAGTATTCTACGCCGCATTCAACAGGTGCAACAACCATTTCCTTTGGAGGGATTACTACGTCATTTTGTAATATGAAGTTCAGTTTAGTATTAAGGTCGCTTTTAAAAATTAACGAATCACAAGTCTTGGTAATTGTGATACCAGGTTTTTCCGTAAAAGTATGCCCGACAAGAACAGGGTACTTAATAACATTATCATCTACTACGAGGACCTGCAACCTCTCTGAAATACCCTGTATTTCGATGATCACGTCAGCTATACCAATCGGTAGGACAATATTATTTCCTATACCACGCAACAAGGGTAAGTTATCAACTACCCAATTAATACTCAATTTCAAGGCCTCGCTGTAACGCAAAAGTGTACACTGACTTCCCAAATCCACATAACCGTTCATTATACTGCCGTTAACTTTTACTCCTAATTTATACTTGTCATCATTAAAACTAGTATCGAAATTTAACTGCATCACATTTTTCTCTTTTGTATTAGAATCATTTAATTGCTTAGTACAATTTGTATTGGTATGACCTAGACGATTGCAAAGTGTACATTTAATTATTTTCTTCAAGCACCTAAAACTGTAGTGTCCAGGTTCATTACAATTGAAGCATGTCACAGTCGCAGCCGTACCAGTTTGTGGATTAATCATTTTATGAGCCCCTGACTGATTGGTTGTCGGAATATTTGACCTTTTGTCCTGATTATTTTTAAAAGGTTCACGTGACTGCTGTCTTATAGACTGGAAATATTCTAGAACCTGTTCAGGTTCCTGGCACTTAGCGGCTTTTGCTCCTAGCCTCAGGGAACGGTCCTCTATTCCGTACAGCAAACAGTCAACAGCTCGTTTACCCGTTATTTCGCAACGGTGTAGCAAATTAATTTTCTCATAAAAATACAATTCCAGTGATTCATTATATTTTACTCTTTTGGATAACATTTCGGTTAAAAGTTCGGCATAGTCGTCACTACTAGGAAACGAGTCAATGAGTTTGTTTTTCCACTCGGGCCACGAGAACGACATGGTAGGAAGAGCCTGATACCAGGTACGAGCAACGCCGGCCAACTTTGGCAAAGCATAATGGATAATTTGATCATCCGCCCATTTATATAGTTTAGCGCATTCCTCAACTTTTTTCAGCCATATGTTTATAGTTTGACCCTTTACCATGGGATCAAATTCAGGTATTACATTACCCAAAACGGGGAACTTGTTCCCCTCAGATCGTTTATTCGCCAAAGACTTAACTAATTCCGATAAAATTTTTACAACATTACTAGAATCAACATCTGAATTACTTACGTTTGCGCCATTCGTCTTACTTCTCGTTCTGTCAGCACGATGTTTTTGCCCGCTGCTGCGTCGCGAGTCTCGCTGCCGGCGCTCTCGTGATCTGCTCTTTCGTCCCTCGTTGCTCGTTGAGGTGCGGCGACGATGACTCCTGCTCCTTCTGTGCAACCCTCGTGAACGACGTTGGTGACGCTCACGAGATCTGCTTCTTCGTCCATTGCCGTCAGCGTAGTCCTCGTGTTCCTCGTGTCTAGCTTGCTGTTCACTGGATATAGCCGGCGTACATGTCCGAACGCTACGTCTACGGTGATGTTCGCGTTCGCGTAATCTTGAAGGACTTTTCCCGCTTCGATGGCAGCGTTTCCTTTTACGCGAACGCGATTTTCTTTCGTTGCTGTTGCTGCAGTTACGAACCTCTAAATCGTTATGCTCCATCGCGTCTACCCAAGTTGATTATATCTTCGATCAACGTTAGTGTTTTTCCGACGTATTTGCGAAATTATATGTTTTCCGAGCAAAATAAATAGTGGGTCTTGTGTATCCCACTTCTGAAATGATGGAGTAATCCTATTTTCTTGAAATGAAATAAGTTTTTCACAGATTTACATCGATTTTATTTTACACCATACAGTTCGTTACACAGTTCCATATATTTTGTTATTTAAAAAAACAATCTGACAGCCGTCATATCGAGGTGTTTTTAAAGATAGCTGATTACTTACCAAAGACAAGAAATCATATCCAAAGATGTTTACAAAGAAAGTTACACGTCAACCATAGACAAACAATTAATATAAAGGCGGATACACATTGTAGTGCTTACAATTACTATTTGCTTTTTTACTTGTAAAACCGCTTAAGTTGTAAAATAACAAAAACGAAAAGTATTTAAGTGGATGAAAAGTGTAGAAAGGCTTAAAGAGCGTGGTAAGCGCCTGGCTGAGCGCCCCGCGGCAACTCGTCTGATCCTCGGTCTCCGGAGATAAAATAGTTTTTATTCTATTAAGGAGTACAAATTAACGTTCTATGACCTTGGGCGCTTTTAAGTCTTTTTGAGGCACTTAATTTACCATGTAAATGTTTTTTGCTTAGTAGTTAGGTAGTTATAAAATGAGCACGTACCGCTGTTTAACTTTAATAACTTTTCTAGATACGGTCGGCCAAGAAAGTGGTCTACCAGTTTTGACAAAAGGTTCTGTGAGATCGAACTTGTTTTATCATGACGTGCAAGTGAACTTCAACCGTAGGGTGGTAGATCACATTTCACATTTTTGGTTTACAGAATTATAATAATTAAAAAAAGGATATCAATTTTACAAAAATGACAAAGTGAATCTGATTTTTAGTTTACTTTTTTAAATGTTTAAAATCAGAGCAACTTATAAACACTTATTTTGGAAAAAAAGGTGTCAAACAATTTAAAGTGGAGATCAAGTTGTAAAATATTATTAATTTAAAATATGTGAATATTTCAAAGAAAAAAGCCATAATTAATTTTTTAATTTAGTTTTGTAATTTAATTAGCCATCACACACCTCTCCTACTAAAAATACAAAATCATTTTAAAATAACAAACTGGAAAATGACAAAACACATACAAATACAAACATAAATTAGCTAATAAAGATATTATATATTAATTACGTTTTTATCAGCTTAGCTTAAGACTCGATCAACGTGTGTAAGATAGACCCCTGGTTAATTAATTATTATGTAGACGAACTAGAAGTTTCATGTCCATGAATAAAATATCCCCATCCCATTACGGCGAACTAACGAACTTCTACTAATTCCACCTTCGCTAATTAAGAACTACAAATTCAGCGGAGTAAATGTTAATTCTTGTAAAAGTTTTACTGCGGGGACTTTTGTGTAAAGGTATGTCCACAAGAACGGGGCAGGACAAACTGCGGAAAAGTAAATTGCGAATTCCAGCATCTTTATATTATAACGGGGTTCTAACCGGTATGGTTATTGTCTGGTCATTATGCATAAGTCTTACTGCAGATCAGAGGAAGCCATTACAAGCTAAGTTCGCTTCTTTTGCAGCAGTATTTTTTTGTAGGTTTTAATTACTGTAAGAATGCATCCAGCAGTAAATATTTTTTCATGACTTAAATTTAATTTTACTTTATTTCATTTTCCCCAAAGGGCCTTATTTCTACAGATATTGGCGTTACACCGATAAATGTGATCGTATTCTTGTATTACTATAATACGATTAAAATAGCTGTATAACAATAAAGAATAGTGGCCTAGGTCACGAATTTTCAACGTAAGGTCGGTACAAATATTATACCTAACTTTTCATTTTCTTAAAATAAAAATTTACTTTGGAATCACCTAAACAGTCAACCATGGTGTTTGTGAATGGAAGATTATCGCCATTTTCAGTGATTGTGTATGGACTATTTTATAAGGCATGGAAATAACCTCAAAATGACAAATGTGCAAAAATATAAAAAAAGACAATTTAATATTGTGAACTCACGATAAATGATTATGAATATGAATCTTTTTAAATATATTAAGGATAATTTTATTTTATTATGTTTTCAAGTTTGTATCTGTTGGCTAAATATGCAAGCATTTAAAGTATCACAGTACATGTTCAAAGTGAAAAGGACAACCATAATGACACTCGAACTAGCCACTCTCGCTCGCTCATTCGCGTCATTATGGCTTGTTTTAGTCCCTTGTTGAACAATCTACTATTATTTTCAGACTACTTTGTTCCACAGGTGTTAGTTAACATATGCGTTACTTATAATAATATGTTAGTGGCTGTGAGGAGAAGAACTTCATGGTATTCGGACGGTCCCGCCGGGGGCATGCGCGGTGTAGCCCGCACAGCCGCCCGCGCACCGCACTTTCCATCTGCTCCCGAACGTCTCCTCTACCCTTACCATGTCATGAGTACGAATCACCGTACTCGCTAGCGCGTAGAATGCTCTATCGCTTACTGTATCCATATAAAGTGCGGCGGACAGAGCATTCGACTCACTAGCTGTAAATGGTGGTAATGCTTTTTGACATTCATAGGTGCATTATATTATGCCTAAATTGAAGAATAAAGAACTTTGACTTTGACTTTTTGACTTTAGCGATTACGGTTATTGTAACTTATGCTAAGGGTACAAGAGGCCGTTGCAGTAGTGCGAAAAAGCTGAAAAAACATGCCTGAAGCGCTGCAGCGAGACGGCAGCCTCAACAGCCTCTAATTCTAGCCGGTAAAAGCCATATCGTCTATGACCTGCGTCACTATTGTCTAACGCCCTTTCAATCGCAACCGGCTTCAAATTGGAAACAATTGCGATTTCGAGTGCGATAGGCAATAGCCCCTCTGTTATGGTATTGGTTTTCACTCGGCCGGCTTTACTGTCAAGTACGCAAAGACCTGTCAAAACGCTAACAGAGGGCTTATTGCCTAACGCAATGGCAATCGTGTTTATATCAACAGTCCGAAGGCGAGTCAGCTTATAAAATGAAAAAAAAAATTGCATTTTTAAGTCGATTTTGATTGTGAGAGCGTTAGGGAATAAGCCAGCAGGTCAAAGACGATATGGTTTTTACCGCCTAAAATAGACGCCTTGAAGGCGTTGTTGTATTGGTTCCCTAACGTGTTATACGCTTTTTGCGATAATTAGCCCACAGACTGCTGGTGTACAAAGTTTTTTTTTTTTTTTTTTATGGCATAGGGAAGGCTGACGAGCACACAGGCCACCTGATGGTAAATGGAAACTGTGACCCATAGACATTCGCATTCACAAGACTGCAAGCCTAAGACTGCAAATGCGCTGCCAACCCTGAGGACTAAGATGGAATGCCTCTATGCTAGTCATTACACCGGCTGTCTTATCCCCAAACCGGAACACAACAATGCGAACACTGCTGTTTGGCGGTAGGTTAATGGATAAGATGGTGGTAGCGATCCGGACGGACCCCGCACAAGGTCCTACCACCCGCAAAAAATGCCGCAATGTTTGGCAATAAGGCTTAAAATAAAAATAGGCTAGAAAAATATGCGTGTTGTGTAAAATAGCCCTAAGGGCAAGGAAGTCGCGTCGTAAATGGATTCGCTCGTCGTGTTACGACTTTTTGCCGCGACTCTAATTCCGGGCCTTTGTTTTATTTTCATTTTATGGCGTGACGTCATGGGATGTGTGGCGGGCTCTTTGACGCAAGCGACCTGCACGTTGACTGAATGATAAACCGGTTGACTTTGACTTTTGCTCCTACAGTATTCGCTCGGAATAAAGGATTAATTATAAAGTTTAGTCTTATAAAGTTTTTAATGAACACAATGTTATTTACAGCTTCGAGATAGGTAAGAACGGTTCTTAGATTTGTTGGTGCGGTACAGGACGGACGGACAGATTATACCAAGCAAATTAGGTGAGGCTCATTGAAGGGCGCTCGGTATAAGAAAAATGAATGAATCGGTTCACGGAGTCGATGGAGGCTAATACGAAATAGGTAGGTACATTACATATTTCCGAACAGTCATAATTCCAAATTGATTGATGATTACGAATTTTCACAGTTCTGAATGCTTTGATAGAAGACTTTATGTTTTGATATCGCTTATAACTAAAGCCCAACCTAACCTACTTTTGACAATTAAGTGGTTTTTTTTTGGCCCTGCGGCTACTTCAACAGCTACTACCGCGGGGATATGGCGTTTCCACAATGAAGCGATTTCGCCAGTGTCAAGTATATATAATTATAAATCTATACTACAAGCAATACAATCCAATCTTCTCTAAGAAGAATGGGGCCAACGTTAACAAAGGTCAAGATAGTTTTAACCTCTGTACCACTGCGAGTTCGCTTGAAACGAGATGTAAGACGCTAGATACACGAAATAAGTTCAAGTCTTCGATCACTGTGCAACACAAAGACATAAAAAGGACAAATCACTAACAGAAAATAACTTTGAACATCTCATCATCATCATCATTATGACAGCCGAAAGACGTCCACTGCTGGACATAGGCCTCCCCCAAGGCTTTCTACTCAGACCGGTCTTGTGCTTTTCGCATCCACCGCGGTCCCGCGATCCTGACGAGGTCGTTACTCCATCTTGTTGGAGGCCTTTGAACATCTAAATACACAAAAATACAAAACTAAAACCAGTTACACATCCACCATATTTTAACGTTGCAAATGGCCGGACAATATAGTTAAACATTTAAGGAGCGCCCATACCGACGCGTAAAAATTGTTGACGTTCAACAAAACGCGTCAACAAAAGAACGGTTCATAGCAACAATATGGCGCCAATTTTGACGCACCGTAATGTACGCACCGTTAAGCTCCGGTCACAGTCTTATACAATAATAGCTCCATCATAACATAGCTCTCGGAACAATTGAAGTTCGGACAAAACTATTCCACCAATTTAAAGTGTTCCCGTACGAAATGTGTGACTCACGTCTGTACCACTTGGTCCACTCTAGTTTTCAAATGAAACAGGCAATTTCATTTTTATAATAAAAGTTATTTTGTGTTTTCTTTATGTGTAAAGAAATAGCAAACAAAGTCAAGAATTTTTACTTTGACTAGGTACTCAAAGCAGTCAATTTTGTGCATATTTGGTACAGAGTTGAAGGAAGCAGAAACCCGTAAGAAAGACAAAGTGGAGGGTAATAAAACTGTAGATTGGACCGGCGCGGCGACGGGACATTGTTGTTGCACATGCTGAGGACCGACTAAGATGCGAGACGATACGGAGAAGGACAAAAATCAGCGCCTCTATTCTAGCCAGTAAAAACAATATTGTATTTGACCTGTTTAATTTAAGAGCTATCGAAACGTTGACAATACGGTGACAACAGATCAAACGTGATTTGGTTATCACCGTGTTGAATAAAAGAGGAGTTTTTTCCAGCCTGAATTAATATGACGCTTACAAAGCAAAATATTATTTATTTATTAAATCTTCACTGCACAAAAATACAAATTTGAGTACAAAAGGTGATTGTAATGCCTAAAAGAAACTGTAAAAGACGAAAAGATTTTACTAAAGTGAAGCAATAAAAAGAATGCACACAACTGTATGCGCATACACTGAGGAATATTACCCCCGACTCTAAATTCTGGGATTTATTTGAGTACAAGTTTACGGGAAATCCTTCTAGCTTTGCTTGTAGCTTACCGTGACAATGTATTCTTGAGCCGGTAAGAACACACGGAAATATCATTTTTAGGATTCCGTATTAATCATATTTAAATATTAAAAAGACATATATTCGTAATGCTACGAAAAGCATAATTAAAACCGAATTAATATATATTTTGGAGTCACTCGATCCTTAAGCTAAAGATAAACTGATTTTGCAGTAAGCAAATTGAAATACACCCTGTGTACAGTTTTAATGTAGCCCTCCAGCAACCCTAGGTTTGCATCTTCTTGTATACTCGTATATAAAAGTCAAAACTCTCTGACTTAGATATCAACGCACAGCAGAACCTACTATACCTAGAAACTTGAAATTTCGTACAGGGGTTCCTTTCATGATGTAAGTGAGCACTAAGAAAGGATTTTATAAAAATTCACCCCCTAAGGGGTTAAAATAGGGGGAGTAGAGGGAAACTAATTCGACGCGTACGATTCGCGGGCGTGCTCTTGTACATTATAAAGCATGTCTAGTCTAACATTAACTGATAGAGATTTATTCTATTGCTCAATATTATTTTAGGTACAATGAAATAAGCAAATTTCAATAATCATAACGTTGATAATACGATAACCAGTCAAAAGTAATAATATATGCTTTTACTGCGTAGAATAGACACCCTAATACTACGCAGCATGGACCCTTTTTACTTAATCATATTAGACAAAGTAGTTTATAAGTCAGCAGCGTCCGAGATCATGCGACAACAAACGTTAATGTCGAGGCCGGATACTGCCGCCCGGCTCGGCCGTAAACGTTGGTCCGGTTTATTGCCGGATAAATTACCCACGCGTAGGCCGCCGTTAGCCGGACGATGCAGCTCTAGTTTGGGACAAAGTAATCTTTACTAATATTACAAACTAGCGTGCGACTCCGTCCGGGTACAAGTGGTTTTATCCCTATGGGAACTGTCAAAGGAGAATGCCCATATAATGCCTGGAATGTACAGAGATAACCTATATGCCAAAAAACATGTTATAATTAAATATAAATATACTCATTAAATTGAAGTCTAATAATGATGGGAGTAATATGCACATTATTTATAGAGTTTTACTTGAACATTCATCGCGCATTCATTAACATTATAAATGGCGTGAGACGTCACTTCCATATAAATAACACTATGATGCTAAGGTGCTGGTAGACGTTATACCTATATTGTTTTCGTTTAGTTTCAAATAATGAGCAGTGCTCAGCATTGCATTAATTGCAATATTAATGTTACGCAATTATCGCGTCATCAGTTTGTAAACATACTAAACGTCTTAATTCGTTTTGAAAGAGTTTGAGATGAAAATTGTCTTCGTCTATTTGCATAAAAATAACAGCGTTTCACCAACTTTTTGAGTAATCACTAAAAAAGTTTTCGGAACTTACAATTTCGTAGCATATTTTGGTGTATAATTGGTTCTTGTACACCTCAGGCATTTTTTTGTAGGAGAGATGGGCATTCCCCTTTCCTGAATAAAAAGTAGCCTATGTACTATTCTAGAGTTTAATCAGAATGGTTTTTTTTCCGAGTAATTACTACCAATTGTGACATTTTTATGTTTTACCGTTGCTTGTGTACCCACAACAACAATAAAATACATTGAATAAAAACCTTTATTGCGTTCCCACCCATTTATAATATATTCCATTTTAATCAATTTCAAATCAATCAGTTCACCACAAAGACCCGTTGTTTCAGGGAATTTCCAGATACTTTGGGCAATAAAATTAGGAGTTGTATCTCTTGTGGGCCCATGATGTGTCACCCTAAGTACTATGAGCCCATTGGAACCACGACGCACCATAGAACTGTGACGTGACGTAATGCCTCAAGTCATAAGAAGTGTCAAACTAATTATGTTATAATGTATCTGTGACACCGTTCAATGCTGGGTCTGGGGTCCATTGTGCTGATAGTATCTATAGATACAGTACAGATAGGTACTTCTGTTGCGCATTAATCGTCCGCATGAGCTGGCTGATTGTGACAATATTCCATGTCTGTACAAATTCTACCAACTCGCTTTCTGCAATAAATGAAAGTTTAACTGTACTATCGAACCAACGGAACCCTGACCCACCATGGAACCTTGTCACAATGATTGACGTACGATTGTCGTATAGCGTCGTATGACAGTCCTAACGTCAATCACTGTGACAAGGTTCTATGGTGGGTCAGGGTTCCGTTGGTTCGATAGTACATTCCTTGTAATAATACGAACCTCTTTAGCTGCTGGTTACAAGCATCTCGTGATGACGCGTTGTTTGCGCGTGTCCGTGTGCGTCGGTCTGTTTGTGTTTGCCGGGTGGTCATCTTCATCTCATTATTTATCTTGGGAAGCAATAGCTCTAAGTGTTTGTACAGTCGCGTGGTACAGCGCGGTTAGCTTACACTGGCCATGAGATGGACGTTGAGCAAATACCCTCTGCTAAGTAACATTTTGTTGGTTGCTATGGCTAGCTAGCGCTCGCTTTTATCTGTAGGTATATTAGCTGTAAATTGTGTTTTATAAATATTCGTATTGCTATGGAAATTGGGGGACTTTGTCTATTGCTTCTGCCGCCGAGAGGCACCATTGATTGGTATTATTTAAGAAGAGTTATAAACATAATATTTCCAGTTAATTTGTATGCGATATTATTGGTTTAATTGTGATCACGTAAGGGACACGGTTTCTGTAGAAGAATGTATCGAAATTTTGTATGTGGTGGTTGTCTTGCACTGTCATAGGAAAGTTTTTTTTTTTTTAATATAAGTATATATTTTATATATTTTTTTATTACTACTACTTATTACTCCCTATGAAAATTCTTAGTTTTGACACAATTTCCTGCTCAAGCTACGCTTTAATGTTTTTTATTTTTATTTTTATTTTATGTTAAATTCATTGTTTTTTATCATGCTAGGTTAAGCTTTATAATTGTATAATATCATAAGTAGTATTTAAAAAAACGACTGACTGTTGAGTTTCTTGCGGCGTTTCTTCTCAGCAGTGGTCTCTGCGAAGCGCTGGTAGAATTTGACGTGTAAAAGTGCCTGTGCCGCCTACTTAATGAATAAACATCTTTTATCTTTATCTTTTTTATCGAAAAGTATTTTCAGTATTTTCTCACCTTTTACCCCTATACGCATTCTAAAACAGTAATATTTATTTTGAGGCATTTTTTGCTTGCAACTTTAAGGGTCCCGTAGTCAATGATTTGATTTACTTACAGTTATAAAAACGTCTAAGACTAAAAAAAAACCTTGCGTTATTTTTATATTTCAGTGTGCATTGCTCACGAATTTCCACTACGTCAAAGTAATTCCGAGTCTATCCGACATCACTTTAGAACTTAAAGATGAAAAAATAACCTTCCCATCTTAATTCAGAATCGGCTTCAATATAGATAGGATCCAAAATTGGCAGGCGATCACCAGCCTTTTGAGTATCAAAATCAAATTTAATAAAGGAAGAAGGAACACTTGCTTAATAAACTAGCTTTTATAATAATGAAACCCGGGAGCACCGTGAGAATACTTGGAGTGTTTACCTCGCTTGATTTAATGAAATACCTCGTGAGTGCATCGCGCCTGCAGTGGCGAGCGGGCCGGGTTCGATTCCAGACACGTAATGGACATAATGACGGTACACGCATTTTTAACCTTCAAAGCAAAATGAGGGGTAATACTTATTTATGAATAAGAAAAGAAAAGAATACAAATTGTTATTTCTCAAACATGCTCGGAAAAAACGGTTTTCCGATTGAAAGACAAGGACGGAAAGAGCCTCATTTTACTCCTAGGAGTAAAAAAACCATATGAAAACACTTTCCGTCCCTGTCTATATTTTTCTTAAAAATGCTGTCAATTTCCATACAAAATCAAAAGGACCAAGACAAAAATTCCAAACAGCCAAGGTAACTGCTCGCTTTTTTAGCACAGTGCGTGTGTTTCTTTTTGAATTGGCATTCCAATCTCTATGGTTAGTGTTTAAAAACAATTGACAGTCGGTAACATTCGTTCATTCTGCATAATTAAATTACTTGCTTTTTAAAAATGTATTTGTATTATTTCCTCACATGTTTGAGAAAAGCATTATGTATGCCTCGGCGGAAACGAGGATTTCCTGACTCGTATTTTAGCAGGCCTCGCTATTGCTCGGCCTGCTAACCACCTCGTGAGGAAAACCCTTACTTTCCGCGCCTAGGCAACAATGTACTGTTTTCGTTCCAAGGGCTTCAGAGAGACCTTGATTAAAACCGGGTAAACCGATTTTGATAAAACACACCTAAGAACCACCGCTAAAAAACTTGCTTTCAAATAAAAAAAGTTTCATCTTGTACGGCCTCGTTTAATTTATTTATTTTGACAAAGCAGCAGCTGCGTTGAAACGAGGTGCATGGCATAGCGTCGATAACACGTTACCTGCAATACCGAGTGCCATCAACAAAGGACGATGGGTAAAAATGTCCCCACCCACCAACAGTGATGAAACATGTGCCAGTTTATAGATCTTGGCAATATGATGTATTTTTTCTATGGCGACGATCACCATATGTATGGGGTTTTCTTGAAAAATCATAATCTTATCATATGGAACTATGGAATTTGTTTGAAAATGAACACGTATGTTAGATGATTCGCCTTGCCTGGCCCTTTGTTTTCATTAAAAAATTCCCATTGATTTTGCTACGAAGATAAGTATTTTGTCTTTTATTGGGTCCTAATGAACATATAGACCTGCAGCCCGTTACTGTTCGAGGGGGGGACGGGGTCCATACAAAATTGCCCATCACCCTTTGATTCCTAGGCCACTATGGACTTTGTCAAGTCTCTTAAGTTTTGGTTGACAACGTTTACTATATATTAACTTTATAAGGCATAGGGAATATGTTTCCCACCATAATAAATGTAATATGAATCTTAAGAATTTACAGATCGGTTGGAAAGTTGTCAATAACCGGTAAAGGGTTAACATAAGTCCAAAGTGGCCTAAAAATCAAATTAGTTGACTGTACATAACTAACAAATTCACGAAGTTGTAAAATGATTATGATTTACTTGCTATGGCGTATTTTTTACCTAATTTAATTTTAAACATAAAACTTCCGTGAGACTCAGACAAATCGAGGAGATCACACCGGTTTACTCACGTAAATATTGTTATTATTGCAAAACTACGAACACATTAAATTTTAATTTATTTGTAGCATAATTAATGCAGTAACACGAACGAATTAGGTTGTTTTGGTAAGTTTTAAACCTTTCGAAATATTGTCTTTATTTTCACTTAGAAATAGTAAAATACAATGTGTAGAATTCTCATTCGTTGCTTAGTCTAAACGCACTGTAGCAACGTTTTGTTTCATTAGTTGATATAGGATTATCGTACATAGCCGGACGGTCGATTCCATGGGTACCTTTTGACAGTTTTAAAAGCAATTAGCTATCGTGGAATGCAACTTGTCGCCCACTGAGACTTAATAGTAACTCCTGCTCGCTTAAGTTAGCTTTCGAATAGTATATCGTTCTAAGTTTGTTGAGGATTTGATAAAATAACCTTCCACATTTACCTCTATGTAATCAAATACTCCCCCAAACTTCGTAACACGCCAAGGGACGGGTTTCATTTCAACCAGTGACTTGTAGAGATTCACAAATGGCCACAACCCTTCGCGTAAACAGCCGACGCGCCCCGCGGGACAGCCACATCATTCAGCTATTTTCGCTGTTTCTCTATCACTTTAATGTTGGATGTTACATTTTTAGTCTCATCAAAATTAAACTCTGTACATTACTGATGTAAATTCAATGTTGAATTTACAAGTAAAAATACATACAACCGTGTTTTAGTCGGTTTTGTAGCAAAGCGCACTACCCTCGCTTTGTTTGCATTTCATTGCTCGAAATGCCAAATGTCTGTGTCAAAATTTGCCCGAAACGATGGGATTTTAATTACTTTTAATTTAACCATCGTGGAGTCATTGACTGACAGGTTAGTTTAAGCAATTACAGTTTGCCTAAAAGTGCCGCAGCGAAACCAAAGCAATAACGATTTTTGATAGAAATTAGTAGGGCAGGTTTCAACATGTTGCTGACAAAATTATTCCGTTAGTGTTTCTGAACTTTTATGCCTCGGTTAACCATAATAGGGAATATGGATAGATTTTTCCAATCGCATTTCTCAACAAAGTATGAAAATACCGTTAAAGAGATCACCAAAAGTGAAATTAACATTTAAATCGGCCGAGAAATACAGACGCATTTTAACCTGCTAAATAGACTGCGATTAGACAGAGAGATCAGATATGCACTGTGACGTCATATATCAGGTCGGCCCTATAATCTCAATGTTTAATTCTGTTTTGATACACTCAGGAGCAAAAATACCGGGTCAGAGTGCGTTTTTCATACAAACGAGACTATTTCGAAGCCTTGGTTCCTCGCCAGGGGTTGTTTCGAGTGAGGTTTAATGGTGGATATTCAATAGAGGAGATCAAAATTTTTTAAGATACCTAACTGATCGTTAACAGTTAACACCACAGCCGGACACTTTGGGTCAGCATTTGGATTTCCTTACATTTTATTGCCATTTTAGATGTTTTTCTGAACATGCACAATTCCGGCGTTAACCGCAGATTCATTCAGTTGGGTATCCTAGGCACTCTGGAAGTCGTGTATCGATGCTCGCGGTATTCATCATCAGAATTCACTAAAAGCATTCCCTGGCGAGGAACCAAGGCTTCAAAATAGCCTCTTTAGTATGAAAAACACACTCAGACCCGGTATTTTGGCTCCTGAGTGTAGAAAGCGTTGGAACAAATCTTTGTTGGCTTATATATTGGTTATTTTTATAGCTATTCAAAAAATGATTTTACTCAACTCTTTGTTACATAAATCAGCTTTTATTGAAGGTTTGAAAACTCATGAATATTCCCTCTAACACCGGAAAAGGGCCGAATCTTAGGACCCGAAATCGACGTGCGAGCATGACTCGATGTATGAATTTGAAGAAGCGAAAGAGATTTGTGAAGATCGTAGCAGGTGGAAAGAAGTGGTCTCTGCCTACCCCTCTGGGAAACCAGCGTGATTAAATATATGTATGTATTCCCTATCTTATACGTAAAAAACCTTTCGCATAAAAATATTTCTGGTAGTGCAAAATGCATGATAATCAGTTGAGATCATCGCAAGCATACATACAGACAGACAATCTTAAGAAACACTTTTCAACAAACCCAAAACTTAATCGAAGCGGGATGTTAAATACCAGTGGCCGTATGTAATCGCTAGCTCTAAATTCGAGAGTGGTATCATCAGCAAATTCTATTTGTGCGGAAATCCATGGATCTACCAAATGCTTAGATTAGCATTGGCAAGAAACTAAGCGCAAATGGAGAGAATTATGCTTCACCCCTACTTCACGATTAGACATTAGGCTTCACTGGTAGCTTGTTAATAATTCCTCGATTACCTGCGCCTCGGTTTTTAACCCCATTTCATAACCAGCGAGAATATTGCCTACAAAGGAAATGGGAGCAGTGTGGTCTGCCTAAATCTAAAGCTTGGAATAAACGCATCGTTATGTTCTCTCTGTTTTTTGGCAGTCGCAAATTAATTACAAGCAAGAATCGCTATAAGTGCATTAGTGCAGTTTGTACGTTTTACCAGTTATTTAAAATATTTTGCTCTCTTGAAACAGGAATTCATAACAAAAAATGTGACGTGCTTGTATTCATTGTTCACTTAAAAAACACGACGGTTACAAAAATACAGTGCCTTATTCATTATAAATAACTGAGTAAAAATCTATCTGGAAGTGCAATGGCAAAATATGAGCTTTTTTAATTGGTTAGCATTTTCTTCTTTACTTCATTCAACCAGAGAAATAAGCTTTAGTTCCCTCTTGTGACCCCGTGCACGGAGATTCAATAATGAACTCTAAATATGTTTGCATTGTTGTGTTCCTGTGTAAAATAACAAGCATAAATATTTTCTATCTCGGCCCGTATGGTTGGCATCGCATTCGCATCTTTAGCATTATTGTCTTGGGATAGTGATTGTAATTTGAGAATGCGAAAGCGAAAATCTTGCCATGTAGCGACACTTTAATTATAACAACATGAAATAAAGGTTTATTAACAGAAAATAAAAGAAGTATTTAAGTAGATTAAGTGGATGACTATTTCAGAAAAAAAAATCGCCGCCACGTAAAACGGCGCTCAGTAACATTGAACTAGAATATGGCTCTAGAAAAAGCTGTGAAGTGGAGCAAAAATGAATACCGCAATTTTTTTTTAAGTGAATGAATGAAGTGGGATGTGGATTTACCGCCGAGAATACAGGTTCCGGTCGTTTTGTCCTTACCATAAAAGAAAAACACACTTAATCAACAATAGACCAAATTCAATTTTAAATTATTTTTATTTTACTCTGCATTGCAATTTTACTGGTTATCCTAATATTATGCTTTGTAGAATTCAAGGAAGGTCAATTATTATTTCAGAATCATCATCATGAAGTAATTTTGTAATATTCTTGAGTGTAATGTCGTTTAATAATGGCATACTTAACCTAACAATCAATAAACTATTTGTATTTGGAACTTAGTAAATTTAGAATTGAACTCTGTAGACACAGTTGTTGCTAGTTTGCTGACTTCTAAAATAGAATAACATCTCAGAACCCATTCAGGTATAGAAACGTCTAAGTTTAGTTCTTGACATTGAGCTCTTCAAGTTTGAACTCCACTTTGAACTATAATAGCAATTTTGCGATCAATGCAACGACATCGAAAGCCAGAACAAGTTCTCAGTCGCTGGCTGTTCCCCGAATATTCATCGTAAGAAACCTTATCAAAAAGTATTTGATTTACTCGTATGATTAGAAACTCAATGAAGATTTCATTTTTTCTCTGATACGCATGTAGCTATTTACTTTATAATATATATTTTTTTTTTTCAAAATAGACATGGCCCCAAAAAATATCACTTACTCCGAAATACCAAAGCTAATTCATATTGAATTTAAAATCGTGAAATATGTGTAGGAATTAACACAAACGAATTGATCAATATGTCAAAGAACATTTTTTATATGGAACCCTAAAATATAAAGTCTACGAACCAAATGTGAATTCCACAACCGATATTGAAATTGGAATCGCGTAATATTTATTTGGTGTCGGAGTTCGATTTAAATATTCATAGGTTAAGTTGGAATATTTTATAAAACCCATATTTGTATTTATGATAACTTTCAAATCTGTAGTTGTGAAAGTAATTTCATTTTGATATTGTTTTTTTCTCATATGTATCTAAAAAAATATATTTATGATTCATTGCATTTGGGGTAAATTATCTCTTACATTTTACAGGTTTGAGCTTCATTCCCTCCTCCTGAAGTTTTTTTTTCAACGTATCTTTGTTTTTGTTGTATCGTAAAAACGGTAAGACATACAAGCGCCGCATTGGGTACAAAGTACGACGATTTTAGTCATACCTACCCAATGTGGCGCTCAAACCTATAAAATGTCAGAGATAATTTACCCCAAATGGAATAAACCATAAAAATATCAATAGTACAAAGCCTGAAAAAAAAAAAAAAAAAAAAATTCCTCAAGTATGAGCCTGGTCCGCGCTCATTCAATTCGAAATCGAATTCAAATCAGAATATAATAAAACCAACTGTGCGGCGGTACGGAACCCTCAGTGCGCGAGTCCGTCTCGCACTCGACCTTTTTTTTGAACCCCCTAGCACCCTCAGTGACTAACTGAGACGTTTTGAGTGAGTTGCAGCTCACCTACTACCTAATATCAGGTGCGCTCGTTTTCCTTCTTCTTGTCATAAAAACTCCCTTACTAAGACCATATTGGGCTCCAAGTCAGACTTAATACTACGTCAAGATTTGATACTAAGGGCCTGTCCACATAACCACGGCAAGGCGCCGTGCTGAGCTACGCTACGGCACCTCACCGTGCATCTGTACGGACACGGCAACATGCCTCGGATGTGGACGGGGCCTAATACGTCTGCAGATGGAATGGAATTAAAAAGAAATAGACAACGTATAAAACGTCTAAGAGGAAGAGGAACACATGAGCCAAATCAAGTAAAACAAGCACAAACACGACGACAGACATAATTAATAAACTCGTCCGGCAAATGAAAGGTGCAATTGTTCCATGAAGAACAAATATTACGTTGTAGTGGCGTGACATATTTAGTGCTTCGCCGTACGAATGTCGCACAGTTGTTGCTCGTACCCACAATAAGCAGCGCATGCACCTGTTCGCGGACCACGTGGTGCCATAAGTTATGGCTGCCGGGTGGCGCGGGCGGTGCGGGCCGGGAGAGGGGGGAGGGTGCAAATTGAGTTGTCAGCCGCGATGTACTGCACGCGTGTTGGAGATACACCGTCCAACAGGATGGGGAACTACCCTCGGAAATTAAACAAGAGTTAACTATCTTACCAACAAAAAAAATATATACGTCAAGGTTAATTTGTTGCTAGTTATTTTAAATGAACACCCGATAAAATAGTAAAAATATTTTGAATACAATATATCGTGCGGAAAATTTATTTCGAACTTAGTGCTTCAAACTTTTTGTAGCTGCATATAGTTGGGAAGCGCGGTGAGGGCTAGGTTTATTTCATCAATAGTCCAAATGTAAAGAAAGTACGGCAATTTCAAAATCAAAGTTGCATTGTCCTTACAAAAACTAGCTTTCTGTTTAACGTAAGCCGTATCCGGAGCGTTCCATCAGTTAAGGGCAACGATGCTACAGACATACAAGCAGATACAGCATTGAATCATAATATATCAGGTTTTTTTTAAAGGGTGTGTAATGATCGGTATAAAAATAATTAATATAATTTCATTTAATAAAATAACATTTGATATAATTTTAAAGGATATAATCACTCATTTTATATAATAAACGATTGGTATATTATCAAAATATCTATTTTTATTTACTATAATTATCATTTGGTATATCGTTTATTTATTATAAACATCATTTGGTATAATCATCATTTTGTATAAAAATCATATTGTATAACTATCAAGTGGTATATTATTTTTTATTGCCCCAACTACTTTTCTGGTAGTTGTTAAGTATATTTCTTTGGAATAACTTTTTTTGTCGCATGTTTTTTTGGTACAACGCTGACAGTGAGGCAAAGTCGACGGAGCTCCGCTTTGCGGAGCTCCTATTCCGCGTAGTTATGGCGCTTCGCGCCTTGACACAATTCTAACCTAACCTAACCTATACAGGGTGTTTTTTTGGTCAACAACTTCGACAATAGGGGTTACTATATTTTTTTATACCAACTGTACTTTATATGAAATTAGCTTTATATCATAAGTTGATTATAGTAAATATGCATTATACTTAATGCATGTTATATAAAATATTTTTAGAACAAATGATCGTTATATAAAATGATAATTATATCATATTTAAATATATTAAATGTTGTTATATGATTTAATTATTATATCAAATGAGCGTTATATCGACTGATATTATAGAAAATATTTTTATATCGATCGTTACGCACCCTTTTTTAAAAGCCATTGTATAAAACTCATTACGTAAGTTTAGGTTTGTTTTGTAACAATCCTGAAAGAAACATCACCATTTTAAAAAAGATAAAGAGATAAAAGTCAGTAAGTAGGCCGCACGGGCACTTTTACACGTCAAGAATTTACCAGCGCTTCCCAAGAGGAGACCAGCTGCTGAGAAGAAACGCCGCAAGATACTCAGCAGTCAATCATTTTTTAAACATATTTCATATTACAATTTTACTACTTAGTCTAAGCATTATATGTATAATATCAAATAACATGCGTAGTTCAGCAGGAAAACATGTTACCCCATAATATGTATTTTGATTTTGAACTTTATACATTATGATACGTACCCGTTAAGCTTGACATATCTCTCTGATAGCATCGGCGTTTAAAAATAAACAAGAAATTTTGAAACTAAGGTCGCGAGCACCCTTTCTATAGTTCCTCGTATCTCCTCAGCGCCCCGTGACGACACGTCTCCCCCGGATTAACAACTGCACCTGATGCAAGAACAACATGCAGGGGCTGATCATTCGATGCCCGAGGGACGGCTACCGTTGTTTGTTTTAATTGGTTTCATATCAACGCCATCTGTTGTTAGTTTTTCTAAGCTTAAGATTTCTTTTAGTGGGTGCGATATTTTTATGTTATTATACTACCGGTTACACTTTCGAGTTTGAAATGGTAACAATTATATTTGATACCATAAATTCTACTCATTACGTATACTACTAATAATAATCCGACCTACCTTCCTGCTAACTGCTCGTTAATCGATAGTTGTGTGTTAGTAGGTAGTTGTACTTGTACTAAAGTATTTTTTTTGTCTTTACCAATTTCTTTGCTTTGACCATTGGAAGGCGTACATGGGGCCGAAGCCAACACGCAAAGGCCCTTTAGACAAGTTTAATTTAGTAAAGTTATGGGACACCAACCGGCGATTTTCCCTGAGTTCATATTATAGAAGTATGCTCCCACGGACAACCACCGGTTAGACTATTTGATAAGGAATGAATTTATTTGATAAGGATTATTTGTTAAGGATGAATTTAATGAATGAACTGATATGGATTGGTGAACTAGGCTATTGATGAAACTACGGCGCCTGCCTGGCCAATGCTAATTACTTTGGTTGAAATGGCAGGCGGTGACTCGCCAACTCAGTGGAATGGACCTCCGGAAATAGCCGCATATATATAGCAGCAGGGAGGCAACAGTTCCAGAGGGGTTAAGGGTGGAAAGGTGCTTCTGGACTTTAAACGACCATAAGGTGCCCACACTTATGCAATACATCCGCCCTTCGAGCATATAGGTCTTGCGACTCCACTCTGACCGGCCAATAAAGGCAAGCCAGAGGTGACGGTCTGTTCCTCGCATTGTACACCGTAGCCGGCCGGTGAAGGCAAACGTGAGGTGAGGAACAGGACCTACCCTCGGGAGCACTCAGGTCCGTGGTGTCGCCACTCACCGACAGCTCGCCACGAGCTGTCCTGCGGCCTGAGTATTTTTATTATTATCGTTATGCTTATGAACGAACCGCAAACCATTTTTGAAATATAAAGCCACTGCCACTGCGTCACCAATTTTTAAATAATAAATCTGTGTTGAATAAAAAAGTTCAAGCCAAAAATGTTCTAAAAGAGCTTTATTATTTTCGAACGAAATTGTTCATGTGTGACATTCAAACTGGCTCTACAAAAGTTTTTTTTTTTACTATAACCTTTTCTAATATTTTGTGTTGTTTGGTTTCATTTTGTTTTTGTTGACTAAAATTGTTTCTGTTATTCATTTCATGAATTTGGAAGAGTATTTAAATTCTACCAATACATTTGAGTCGATCGACTCATTCAACTTAAAAGCATTGTTACGGTTTAGATACTTTCCCAATGAGGAAAAAAACTTAAAAGAATGCATCTGACAAAATATTTCGCTATTGGACTTTTTTCGATCCAATTCTCCCTAATTGTTGTCCCAAAATGTTTTATTAAAAGCGACCTGGGAGGGAACGCACGAATAAGAATTTATCTCAAATAAACGGGGAGCAAACGAAACGTTTCGTTATTATTTATTTGGCGCAGGTCTTTGAGTTTCTTCCCCTAACATAAATATTTTTAACCGAAGGGAAACTGAACCAATATCTTGTTAAGGAAAGAAACGTTTAATTTTATTAATCGAACAGACATTTTTAAGGTCGAGGTATTTAATCCAATACATATACATAGCAAATTATTATCATGGGACAGGTTCACACAAATGGACCATGTCCCAAAATAAGCTCTAGACTTGTATGGGTAGGACCTGGACCACCAATAACCATAATTATACATCTACTATGAAATACCACGAATACTAATTACAAATACCACAGCTACAAAAAACTGTAAGCTTTATTAGTACGGTGACGACCAAATACGCTCGCCGCCGCGACGTCAAGCTAACCTAACCTAACCTAACCTAAGCAAAATGTCACCAACGTCAGATCAATAACTTCACTATCAATTCTTGTAACTCGTAATTTAAACGATATCGACAAACTAAAATAGCGAAACAGGATTTAATGGCGCAATAATGCGTTCCATTGTGTGTCACAACAACCAAGTTCGCGAGAACACTGCGAGTTGTATGTGTGAGGACCGTGTTAGTTTAGAACAATGAACGGTTCATAGAATTAAGGAGCAGAGTATTGATGACAAAATTATGATAATTATTTGGTATCTTGTTTTTTAAATTTGTGGCCCTACATAAGATGCATAACGAGAACGTTCATTGAAATTGTATTAAATTGACGTAAGCTGGCAGACGTTCTGCTCGCGTCGATCGCTTATGTCAATCCCATACTGTTTGGCAGTTTTCGAAAATCGTTTTCGTTATTGTTACGCATCTTGTCTAGCCTCGCTGAACATACAATGACCAAGAGTTGGTTGTTATACGTAGTCTTTTCATCTGACAAAATGTAACGTTAAGTAACAGCAAAAACATAACACAAGATTGACTTTCCGTCAAAATGTTACCTAACGCATGCATTCAGAACAAGGAGTTCCTTGTCGGGTCTACTTTGCTTCGAAACAGAAATTATGGTACCGAAGCAAAACCATTGCGTCTAATCGATTTTTCTAATATTGGGCTGCTATACTCCAACCCGGATATCCGCCTCGATTAAAACCAAACTAAAGGGATTCAATAACTTTGCACTACCGTTAATCCGTTTCGGATCTATTCTTACAGCTGCCGATCGAGCTGCAATCAGCGGGACAATCGCAGCGCAGCGGACGTGCTGGAAATATCGCGAGAGGATTAGCACCCGTGCTTTACATAACCAACCTACACAGACCCGGCCACCCCCGCGATCGTCCAACAAATTCACAGCAAGCGGCGATAAGACAAACACGTCCAAAGACCAGGTTACAGTGGTGTAATAATGGCTGAGAAATAATTCCGTATTACGACTATTCGGGGAGGCGCGCGGCAATTATCGCAGATGTTGGATGTTGGATGTTCCCCGATGCTTGCTAACTGGGCATCGGAGCGGGTGTGGGCCAACGTTGGGCGAGCGTGGGGCCAAGTGCAGCAGTCGCCAGGGACTCGTTTTGTTAATTACGATAGCCGATCTTTGCGAGGTTTATGACTACAATTGTAAATGTAATTTGGCCGGCCGTAAGTAATGCGTGCGGTGTAGTCATTATTAAATGATTAGGCAGGGTTCCAGAAAAAGGAATTTAAAACAGAACAAATGCAAACTGGAGTGATTTTAGGAGTGTTATGAACTCAATTTATTATGTTGATGTGAATATTGTAAGTAGAAGCTTCATAATAATTAAGCAAAATACACCTGTTCGTTTGCGTATCTTAATAAAATCACGAGGCCTTTCCTTCGAAAATAGAAAATAAACCAGTGATTGGTTTCTCAGAATCATAATTTCAATAATTAAAATTATTCTTTTTACAATGTCTTCCTGGAAAGTCGTCAAACATTTATTAGAAATTTCATAGCTTACAAAAAAATACCAACGGAATCGTGAAAAGAGTTTCACCGAAAACATGATTTAACTAATACAAAATATTGCCATGCCAAGTGGTTTTTACCTTCTTAACTTAATTGTGTCCTTGTAATTTAAGAATTCGGAACAGAATGGGTCTTATTACAGAGACACGGCCACCTGCGGACATTGAAATTAATTAGAGGGCTGACTTTCCTCCCGGGCACTCCACTAGCAACTCCGGGGCTCTGCTCGTGCCGGCGAAGGCGCAAAGATTTCTGAATAAAAGTGGCTAGTGGTTTAGCGGTACTTAGTCGGGCTTCGCCTTCACAGAGAGAATTTAAACCAGTTTTAAGTTTAATGCAAAGTTCTGCTCATCTTTATATTATTGTTATTTTCAGGGTTCCGTAGTCTAACTAGGAAACCTTATAGTTTCGCCATATCCGTCCATCTGTTCGTCCGTCTGCAGGCTAGCTCAGACTCTTAGAACTAGACATTTTTAATTTGGCATGAATATACATATTAGTCATGTCAACAAAGTGGTAAAATAAAACCTTTTTTTTTAGTGTTTCTCCCATACGCGTAACGTGGGGATGGGCAAACTTAAAAGCCTTAAGTCTCCGCTGTCTTTTAGTCCGTCCGTCCGTTCATCCATACACACTTTTTAATCGTTCTAGGGGTAATCTGTGGTGGGGGGAATAAGGAACTATCATAACGATTAAAATGTCAATCAATGTTCATCTACTGTTAGTTCATACATTTTTACAGCTCTCACTCTAATCGTCTGTTGGTGGGTTATCATCATCATCATCATCATTTCAGCCTATTGCAGTCCACTGCTGGACGTAAGCCTCCCCCAGGGTTCGTCACAAGGCCCGATCTCCCGTTTTCGCCATCCAGTCACCACCAGCCACTTTTTTCAGGTCGTCGGTCCATCTGGCTGGAGGGCGGGTGAAATTCAACATTATTCTATGTAACGAGTTATTATTTCAAACTTAAAAGTAAGAAGCGAAGTGGGATCCAATTAAGTAGTGTCTAGAGTTATGAATATGTGTTTATGTAGAATGAACAGTTTAAAAAACTCCACTGAAATCTTTGCGTCTCTCACTGTTGCGATAGTCCAATCCGCAGAAACTAGAATCGTTCAATCCATTCCCATTAATTCTATCCCTTCACTCTCACTTATACATGTCAATAATTCTTCGAAACACTCAAATAAGTCTAGTCTCACGTACATAAATAGATTCCTACTATCCTCTCAAAACAAATGTCGAGTAAACGGTCTATGCACATGTGAACCCTTTTCGCATTTATAATACTAGCAAACATATCAGCCATTCAAATTCAAGAACCCGTTTCAAACGTCTTCTACCACATTTCACCCAATATTAGCTTGTTTATGCTACACGGGTCCTCTTAGTTATCTATACTACCAACTATGCAATAAAGGTCGCATCTGTTATATCAACTTTAGTTTCATGTTCAACCATATTCAGAGCCTCGAACAGTTTAATTTCGTTTAATCTCTTATTTGTAGCTACGCCTTTTTGATTAATCAGGGTAGGATACACGCTCCTTGTAAGGGAAACAGGGCCGACTTCGGATTACCTTTAATTAGCTAATGTTTGCCAACTCGGAGGGCCGGAGGGGAGGCCGGGGACACTTCATAATGAAGCCCTTATTAGATTGCCGTAAAAATCTGACGTGCGCTCTGTCAACTTGATTTGTGAGTTTCTAGAAGTTGATTATTTAGGCCAAAAACATTATTAAGGTGAAAATAAAGAGTTCGATGATCACGTTATTTATAAATATTAGCAAACTCTTGCATTGTACGAACGGATCGAAAATTAAAAGAATGGACGGTGAATCCACTGAGGACAAAATAACTTACAATATTACTACTTTTATGTTGTGACGCATTCGGTTAAAAATTCATAAGTACGAACATAAGGAGCTGGAATACGAAAGTAAGAATAAAAATCTGACAGACAAACCTTTACCCGCACCCTTACGTATTATAATAGATTTTTCATGTATTAAAATTGATTCAAAAAGGTTAAAATATAGTAGTTTACGTGACGGTTGCGTAATGACAGGCATTACAACATGAGTGTGGTTTATGAAACGAGCCGCAAGGCGAGTTTCATAATAGATGACACGAGTGTTGTAATGCCAATTACGCAGAGTCGCGTACAATACTTTATCTACACACATATTATAAGTACCTACTCTAAGATGGGTTCAGAAGCCGAAAGGCAAATGACCTGCATTGCTACCAGCGCTACCTGTAACATATCTAAGTACCTACCAATTTCACCAAACGATGTTAAATTTAATCAATGTTAATCAATTGTTGTCTACTTGGATAAGCAGAATTTTTATAAGTGGCACAATAAACTCAACAAAGAAATGAACTAAATGAAATAAAATTACGACTTACGATACGACGAATTGACAACAAAAATGGCGGCAAAAGAAACCTGTCATGTGTCACGAATATGAATGGTTTTTTTTTTAAATCATATGATGGACATACAAGATGTTAGTGCATAATTGTTTTCCTTCGTATTTTCACGGAAACGTACGAACGCGTCTTGCTATTTCAGTCGGTCACATTACAAAAAGTACTGAGGTTGACTGAAGTAGCATGACACGTTCGTACGTTTCCGTGAAAATACGAAGGAAAGCAATTATGCACCTACTAATAAAGTCCCTATTCTCATGTCGTTCGAAATTCAAATATCCTACGATATTGTACTAAAAAATATAACGAGTTGACGTTCCAATTGATCCTAGAATTGGACCTATTTAAATTGTGTTAATTTTGGAACATGTTCCAAATTTGAAACTCATAACCTTACCAAAATCTATACTGTTATAACCATTACAGTACAAATTTTACCTACTACCACAGACAAGAAACTTTTCATAGTAAAATTAGTTGCAATAATGCTGGTCATTTCCTACGGGTTTTGAACGCATAAAAGAGGACTTACGATATGTGCGTAGATAAACACTATTACGTACTAAGATGCAAAACACAAGAAATAGAAGGAACATTATCGTGTTTGTGGTTGTTATACACGTATATTTTGACGAAATATAAAACAAACAAGTATAATTCCAAAAAAATAAAAATAGAAATAATAATATTAATAATTGAAAACCAGTGTTTGTTTGTCAAAGAACTATTAGTTTCATATTTAATACACTTTCGGAGATTAAATTACCAATATAATTTATAGTTCTCTAAAAAAGTCACTGACATCTGCATCAAATCAAATTATACGTCTTTATACCGTGACTCTTCCATCTCGTCAGCCACTTGTAAAAACACGTCCATTTCTCACATCGCGTTTCCTATAACAGAGTTCTAACTCAATGCTCCTCTTAAAAAAACTTGTGTTGCAATCAAAGCTCTTAAAGCCGTGATTTTTTGTTTAATTAATTACATTACAAGTCTACATAATTCCATTCTTTGTACAGTCAGCGTCATATAGTTGGTAGCGGAAGAAATTTACTAATACAGTCAGCGTCATATAGTTGGTACCATCCAAAGTAGCCAAATAGTACGTTACACGTCATTATTACCGTAGTAACAAGGGTGTGTAAGTGTGTAACGAACTATTTGGCTACTTTGGATGCTACCAACTATATGACGCTGACTGTATTAGTAAATTTCTTCCACTCAAAATGTATGGGATAATATTCTCGTGCGTAGCGATAAACCATGTGGTCAACTGTCATCCCATAAATTTCAAGTGATAGACAGGAAAAACGTTAGTGTCGTTTTTATCTTGGCTAGGGCCCTCCGTGTCCTTTCCGCGGCGCAACCAAAATGACTGATTAGATCATTCTCAAAACAACTAATTTTTGAAGTGTATTTTCCCATTCTTGGATTTTAACCATAGGTTATAACATTGTAGCTTATGTCGTCGCATAATTGCCCGTCACGTGTCAGAAGGGAAGAATAGCGAAAATAAGAAAAAATACATGTTATTTTAAACAATGAGAAGGCACGCGAGCACTCAGGCCACTTGATGGTAAGTGGGATCTGAGTCCCAAAGACATTTGAAATCTCAAGACTACAATCTCAAAACTGCAATCCAAAGGCCCGTATTAATAATCTAATCTCAACTCGATTGCTCGTCTCAAGATGCGTCAAAAATGGCAGTGTTCTATGGTTTGGCGTTTACTTTGACGTATCTTGTAACGGGCCTCACAGCCAAGATGAGTTTATTAATACGGCCCTAAGACTTCAAATGCGTTTCCAATCCTGAGAACTGAGGCCAGTATTAATAAACTGATCTCGAATCTAATGCTCGTCTCGAGATGCGTCAAAAATGGCAGTGTTCTATGGTTTGGCGTTTACTTTGACGTATCTTGTAACGGGCCTCACAGCCAAGATGAGTTTATTAATACGGCCCTAAGACTTCAAATGCGTTTCCAATCCTGAGAACTGAGGCCAGTATTAATAAACTGATCTCGAATCTAATGCTCGTCTCGAGATGCGTCAAAAATGACAGTGTTCTATGTGTTGGCGTTTACTTTGACGTATCTTGTGACGGGCCCACAGTTGAGTTGAGTTTATTAATACGGCCCTAAGATGGAATACCTCTATGCTAGTAATTTCACCGGTTGTCTTAATCCCCACACCGGAACAATACAATGCGAACACTGCTGCTCGGCGGTGGGTTAATGGGTAAGATGGTGGTAGCGATCCGGACGGATCCCGCATAAGGGCCTAAAACTAAGAAGTACGTCATTGATAAAATTGAACTGTTTAGAAAATCCCTGTATAAAAATAAATAAAAATGAATTGAAATAAATAAACGAGTTAAATTGTCTCATAAATGTAGTACGGCGAGCAGCAGTTACATATTTATATTTTTATCAAAATATGTTAATTAAACGAAGGTTTTAATCAATACATGAAGCTATTCTCAACTACGTTGTCAAGTCAAGACGCCCCCGACACTTTGAATTACTTAAGGACTTTTGACTCGTCTCAGGTAGCTCAGTGGCTAAAGTATCTCCAGTGAACAGAAAGGTCGCGTTCAAACCAAGTTTAGTCTAGAACACAAAGTTCCTTGTTTGTATGTTGTTCGTAAACCTTTTAGTTGGTGAATATTGTTTCATTGTTAGATGTTACAACGAGCACTGAATGGTTCAATGTTCGGAGCGTCAGTGTTATGAGGTTCGTTTATTGACAATGATTGGAATGCCATTCAGTGTGTTCAGTGGAAATCGATGCATTGGGCGCATGATAAGCTGCAGCGCTGTTAGAGCGGTGTTCTGTCGACCATGTGCTTTGGGGCCGGTGATTGAATCACGGCCAATTTGAATCGGAAAATTAGCTTTGGTTTTGCATTTGTTTTAAAAAACCAAGTTTAATTTCAATAATTATGTGACTAATTTGATAATCAGGCAATTTTGATTCAATTAAATATTAGTGTTTTTTTGTAAAAGCAAGTCTCGAAGTCTTGAAAACGTTAAAGTTTTGTAGGCATTTGCATGTCTATATTTTGCCATAATGTTTTTTAATTGTGTGTTGCTTAGTACAAATAGTAACTTATCTAACCTAACCTAACCTAACGAAGTTTGAGGGGCAAAACGATAGAAAGTTTCACCTTACATGTAAAAAAAAGGTATTGTAGAATCCCGGAACTTATATTATTAAAATAATATTTTTAAGAAGCCGACGGCATATTCGCCTATATTTATCCGCGATTTGATCAACTTTGGGTAAATATCGAACCGAATACTTAATTATCTATTTGGTAACGGTGCTTATGTGAGCCATTACAAAAACAAATGGTAAACAGTGGGCTCTCACGTGAAATAGAAAGAGTAACCGATGATAATCGCGTAGCTTTTAAATCCTAATGAAATACAATTTGTCTTACATATAAACATCTTTGACCGCGGGAAGTGGCTCAAAGAACCTAGCTTATGTCAGAGCATAGATACGAAATACGTCTTAAGGCATTTGTCAGAGAAATCGTCTACGACGAATATAAACCCTCTGTCTCGGCACAGACAGAATAACCTACAAACATTAGTCAGGGTGAGTTCAGGGCATGCACAGTTTGAGCCTCGAAGTTGTATCTACGAGTACGTTACACATTCGCTGCACGTAATGTGCAGAGCGGTGGCTTACAATGTATGTATCTAAACCCTGTCTAATGTAAGTTTGGCAAATTAAGAGTGTTAAAAAAAATACCTATAAAGGTAAGGGATGATACTGCTCTTTTTAACCAATTACAAGAAAAGGAAGAGGTTCTCAATTTGACTTGTTACTTGAGAACTCCGTCATACATAAACAAATTAAATCGTATTTTGATGATGGAATCTATGAAGAATTGAGGGAACTCCTCAAATATTAAAGGTATACTAAGACCGTTTTTGGTATTTTTAGTAACAAGTCAAGCATTTGTATTCAGAAAGTATCATTTAGTGAAATGGAACTGATGAAGAAGACTACAGATGACCACGAGAACTTTTTAATGATACCTATTTCAAGGTTATAACGATGACAATACTTAAGCGACTATGATATTACCAAACGACTGAAAATAAAAACAAAACATAACCGTCTTCAAAACCCACCAAGAAGCATGAAATAATATTTCGTAAACTGAAATATAGGCAACTGTCAGGTTACTTGTACATTCCTATTGTTTTCTTGCTGCCAACTTCGATATATAATGACAGACTGCTGAGTTTCTTGCGGCGTTTCATCTCAGCAGGGGTCTCCTCTTGGGAAGCGCTGGTACATTTTTGACGTGTAAAAGTGCCTGTGCCGATCTTTTTATGTATTCCATAGATAATTCAGTTCAGTATAATATATTATGTAGCACTAGATGACAGTGCAATAATAATAATTATTAATTGTATATTAAATCAACTTAATTATTCGTTAAAACATTAAGAATTATTACTTTAAATTAGTCTGTACTTGGTAATTTGATACATTTTTATCACTTTACATAAGTACTCAAGTCACACAAAGCCGGAGTAACCCTGCCTTTTATCGCATACTCTATAATGTTCGAACGTCGAGTTATTTAATTGCCAGTTCTCATTTAGTATTAAACCGCAATTGAACAATGGTGTAACTGAACTCGGGGCTAAATGAGTCTCCGAGAACGTACTGACGTACGGGTTTCAATAGCCGGGGCACAAAAGGTCTTGGAAGACTTGTGAATGTATTAGTTTTACCCAAAGTCACTTTAGCTGTAGGTAATGAATATTACACGGACTTTGCGATATTTATAATGTGTGTACAAAGGCAAAGGATTGATGGTAGCAAGAGAAGGATTTAAATACACTCAGGAGCCAAAATACCGGGTCAGAGTGCGTTTTTCATACAAACGAGACTAATTCGAAACCTCGGTTCCTCGCCAGGTGTTGTTTTGAGTGAGGTTTAATGGTAGATAGTCCAAGCTTCAATAGAGGAGGTCAAAAGTTCTTAAGATACCTAACTGATCGCACAATCAGTTTACACCACAGCGGGAGAGTTTGGGTCAACATTTTAGATGTTTTTCTGAACAGGCACTATTCCCGCGTTAACCGCAGATTCATTCAGTTGGGTATCCTAGGCACTCTGGAAGTCCTGTATCGATGCTCGGGGTATTCAGCATCAGATTTCACTAAAAGCATTCCCTGGCGAGGAACCAAGGCTTCGAAATAGCCTCTTTAGTATGAAAAACGCACTCAGACCCGGTATTTTTGCTCCTGAGTGTACATTATAAACATTGAAAATTGGTAAAATGCAACTGTAACCAACTAACTATTGGAGAACAGTAACATTTTGCTTGACAGTTCTTCCAATCGATTTAGCCGGTTGTACAATGTTTACACCCTCAAGTGATATTTATGCAATAGAAAATTAAAATTAAGTAATGTTACTATTATTCAAGTAAAGTTACTTTTATTTAATTCTTACTTTTAATTTTATAATTTTAACTTAGATAATACAATCTTAAAAGTACTTAAAGAACATAGTTAAGACTGTTTAGTTTTGTCTTCAGGAAATAAACAGTGAAATAAAATAAAAAATAGATTCATTTTCATAATAGTTAATGGTGTTTCACGAAATTAAGTCGTTTTTCATATATTTTTATTTTCTGATTATTTTATTTCCACGCCCTTAAACTTGTCTATACACAATCTCTGAAAATGGTGATAATCCTCTAGATATTCACGAGCACGGAAAATGGTTGTTTAGGGGTTTGCAAAGTAAATTAAAAAAAAAAACTTTATTCCCCATTCATTATTAACCATTGACTATATTACTAAAGTGCCATTTTAAGAGCAGGAGAAGTAAAAAGGTATTTTTTAATCAATATGCATCTCATATTTGGGTAGTCACTCAATTATATTTGAAATATATCGAAGGCAAGAAAAATATGCTACTTATTAGTTCAAGAAATATTAGTCGCAGATATCAGCTATTTCGAACGTTTTTGAGTTTGTTTTCGAAAATAAGTGGCAGTTTTAATGTCAACACAATTTGAATGGTGTAAACAGCATTAACACGTTAGTACAAGTTTATCCGCTCGAACGTCGAAGCGCTGACCAAGTGAGTGCTCAACGTCTAGTGATGGTAATCGAGTCCAGCTCTCCTCCGGCGGGGACTTGAAAGTGAAATAAAACTCTTAAAGTTGTTTTTGCGGATCGTTTACATTCCTACCTCCCTCGATAAAATCGTTTTTTTAACAAATGTTATGATTTATAACTACGAAAAGATAGGGGATAATATATTGTATCTCGTTTTATTATTTTGATTGTTAATAAATGACTCAGAAACAAATATTCGCGCTCATCACACAAACATCTGCTTACCGGGATTTGAACCCAGGACTGCTAGCTTCGTAGGCAGGGTCACTACCAACTAGGCAGGCGGGTCGTAAATGGAAAGCAATGGGTAAAAAGTTCCATCTTCTAATACAGTAAATGAAACAAGTAAGTAGATTGAATGTTATGAATTATAATCCAAGCCGTCGGAGCTCAGAAAAGCTGGGCCGAAGGGGTTAAAGGGGTGCTAAGAAATTTCATTTTTCCAATTTTGGTTGTTCTATTAAGACTAACAGTCTAGTAGAGTAGTTAAGAGATCAAAAATAATGATGTAAGATAAAAATATGTATACCCAAATTGCGATTATATTTTATTTTCAAATACAGGTAAAAAAATCAATTTAGAGATCGTTCCTTCTTTTGCCCAAAAGTATTTATTTATTTTCCCAAAATAAAATATTATTTTATTTCTTTATCACATAGTAAGCGAGGTAATTTTAGACTTTATTATTTCCTTGCAAACTGAAAGTTTGTAAAATGATATAGGTAGTTTACCACATGATGATTTGACAAACGTATCATGTTACAAACTCTCATTTCCCAAAAACGTGTTTGTGCTTAAACCATTAGATATTGCATAGGTTAAATGAACTTATTAAATAAGTTAGGTTAGGTTACAATATCGACCACAAATTTTTTAATGATAATACGGCGGGAAGTGTCTCTTTGTGGAAGTATACATTAGTGAACCAAAAACTACATTATTTCCCATTGAATCCGTATACCGTGGAATAAGTCCCAGGCCCCTCGAGTGACCCAGTGCTGTTGACTCGGCCGTCCAGAATGTATTTAGCGGACGGTCGGTCCGCTCGGCGCGCCGAAGTTTAAATTGCGACTCATTGTGGAACGAATGAATTCGGCGAATAATCATTGGGGTTTGTTTTAGATTTTGACCGGATTTATTTGAGGCTTAAATCGGGGTAAATGTTGTATTCAAGTAGTTTATGGTTTTAGTTTCTTCTTTAGGTGTTACATTAACAAACAGTAAGGCAGTGGCTTGCACGTGTTAGATTTCTACACTCCTTGATCACTCGATTAATAGTACATTGTGCATCAAGGGTAGTATGAAGGGAATTACTAACGAGAGTGTTAGAAGCCCGACGCCGTAGGCGGAGGGCTTTTAATGACTCGAGTTAGTAATCCCCTTACTGCCTGTGATACACACAATGGTTTTCATCACATTTGCGAGGAAAAAAAACAAAGAGAAAACACTTTAACTCTGCAAAATATAAAGAAATAACTTTTGACGAACGGGAACGTAAATGGAAACGATATTTTTTTTGTGACCTCTACCACAGATAATAACTGCGTTTAGTTTCGACCTGGATACGAGCCAGATTTAGCCAATTTGATAAAAATGTATAATTACTAAAATTAATGATAAATGTTGATATAAACTTGAAATAGGTATAAAAATAATGAAGTTTAATGAAGCGTTTAGATTTTGTGTAATGTAAGTTAGTCTATAGCTAATTTTTAAAGATGAAATTAGAAACCGATTTAATTTTTGGCTGGAAATTAAACCTCCTTAGTCAGAAATGATGTACGAAAGAGTTGCAAATTTTAAAAAGAAAGTCATTACTCCCTAGGGATGACAAACTCGCCATAATTCCCGCGGGAACAATTTAGGCCATTGTCCTTCTGTATACAGGCATGGAATAACACCATTTACGAGCAAGTGTGATGAAAACCATTTTGCTTCTGACTTGTTATCGTATTATTTTTATCTCGGCCGCTGTTACTAAGCAAATAAGTCGATAGTACCTAATCATAATATAGTATTATCGATTGCAATATCATTATACCGACAAGAAACTCCTCGGCAAGTTAACTTTTATAGTTTTTAAATATGAACTGCAGAGCACAACAAAAAAAAATTACATTGATATCGTCATCATTAATACTAAACAATAAAATAATACAAGAATTACACTCAAATAATAAAAAACAACATCAGTAAACAACTTATTTTAGGTTGATACTCTAAATTAATTTCCCACGGTTTTTTTTTTATGGCAATGAGAAGACACACGAGCACTCAGGCCACCTGATGGTAAGTAAGATCTGAGACCCATAGACATTAGAAATCTCAAGACTACAATCTCAAAATGCAATCCTAAGACTCCAAATGCGCTGCAAACCCTGAGGACCAAGATGTAATGCCTCTATGCTAGTAATTTCACCGGTTGTTTCACCCCACACCGGAACACAACAATGCGAACTGCTGCTTGGGGGTGGGTTAATGGATAAGGTGGTAGTAGCGATCCGGACGGACCGTGCACAAGGTCCTACCACTACTAAATTACTATTATTGTTGTTGTGTTTGCACTAAATAAACTACTTAATATCTTCTTCTTATTAATAATAAATGGGCAGTATCCGATGTCAATACATAACAGGTAAGTAAGTAAGTATTCCGCAACTTGCATATTGCTAGTAAGTTGAGCATACTCGTATTTCCCACATCGTCCACCTGAACACCAGGAGTTAGTAAGTACTGGGTATTGGTAATCTCGAACTTGGACGTAATCGAGATGTGAGCACCTAGAAATGAGCAAGTTGTACGAACTCACCTACAACAGCTTCGGGTGATGTGAAGCCAAAATAAACAAAAACAAATATGACGTCATATGAGTTCCTTGTTACTGGAAAATACTTACTTAAAACGCGTCTTGGAATATTGTGAAAAAGAAAATACGTTTCTTTTGTAGCAGGCGGGGCGCTTTTGTGAATAAATGCTGGAAACTGTATTGATATTGTTATCCCTTTTATCCGATTAGCGATTTGTATGTAAATATTGTTTAAAATGATATTTAGAGGTAAGTATAGTAGCTCTATAGGTAGATACCTAGGCGATAATGTAAGTTCAGTTTTAGTAAAAACAATACATTCAAAAATTATTCAGAGGGTGATTAATAAGTTATTAGGCTAGTTATAGGTAAACACACTTTGAGGTTTTTAATCCCTTACTCTTATGTTAAATAATATTAATTTTAAGTAAGGTCAAGCGGGGATATTTCCACAGAGGGCACTGGATAAATGCGTCACATATTTTTTTCAAGGAATCAACGTTTTAAAATTATTTATGCTTCCTTTTGAAGAAATAAGGGTACTTAAACTACTGTTGAAAAAAAATTTACTGACGCATTTACCCCTCTGTTGTAATAGCCCCGCTTGACCTTAGATATTTCGTCTTAAATAAACCGACTATCTTGTGAAAATTCTTACGTAACCGAATGCACAAAAGACTGTAAATTCCCCACTGCCACGAGGCAGAAACCAACCTAGGGTAATTCAGTGTAACAGTCTTTGAAAAAAAAGTACATTAGCAAAAAAAAATCCAGATCAACTCCTCAACTTTACAACCGTTTAACAAATGGTGTTTAAAAACTAGCATATAGGCATTCCTAGTTCATTCATAGTTCTCAGGGTTGGCAACGGATTTCCGTTCTTAGTATTGCAGTCTTGAGAATGCAAATGTCTCTAGGTCACATATACCACTTATCTCCAAGTTGTCTATGTGTTCGATATATATAATATAAAAAATATATAATATGAGGGTGTGGGTGTCGCAATAGTCCACGTGCGTCACAGTAGCCGTCAGTTGGGATTAAGTTTTGAATTGATGCGGTTCCACGCTGATAGCGTGCGTGGGTGTCAGAAAATGTACGTAAGTAATGTCAAGAATATACACTGTGAAGGGAACAGAATTGGGTAGGCGTTAGAAAGCCAACTCTATTTGACACTTGCTAATACAGGCTAATGCGCGGAGGCGGCGATATTTTTTTCTTAAATGATAAACGTATAATATAATCAAATTATGATTATTTTGTCGTCTATTTACGGCGGTAGCAATATTACATTGTGCATCAAGGGTAGTATGAAGGGAATTACTAACGAGAGTATTAAAAGCCCGACGCCGAAGGCGGAGGCCTTTTAATGACTCGAGTTAGTAATCCCCTTACTGCCTGTGATACACACAATGGTTTTCATCACATTTGCGAGGAAAAACACTTTAACTCTGCAAAATATAAAGAAATAACTTTTGACGAACGGGAACGTAAATGGAAACGATATTTTTTTTGTGACCTCTACCACAGATAATAACTGCGTTTAGTTTCGACCTGGATTCGAGCCAGATTTAGCCAATTTGATAAAAATGTATAATTACTAAAATTAATGATAAATGTTGATATAAACTTAAAATTGGTATAAAAATAATGAAGTTTAATTAAGCGTATAGGTTTTGTGTAATGTAAGTTAGTCCATAGCTAATTTTTAAAGATGAAATTAGAAACCGATTTAATTTTTGGCTGAAAATTAAACCTCCTTAGTCAGAAATGATGTACGAAAGAGTTGCAAATTTTAAAAAGAAAATCATTACTCCCTAGGGATGACAAACTCGCCATAATTCCCGCGGGAACAATTTAGGCCATTGTCCTTCTGTATACAGGCATGGAATAACACCATTTACGAGCAAGTGTGATGAAAAATATTTTAAATAATCAGCGGTAAAATTAAACATAAACAGTCGAGAACTTGAACTTGGGACCTACCTTAGGTCCAAAGTCAATCTGACATTCTACAACAATAAGGTTGAGTTTCCTAAAAGTTACAAATGACTTGAAAGCTCTAGTGACATTGACGACTTCAAGCATATTTTTCTTGAAATGGGTCATAAATTATCAGTACCTACTAATGCGTGGTGCTTTTTATACCCAACGAAGTCTTAAATTACCTCTCTGTGTGGTCAAAGGCTTTGTCAGTCATATTCATAGCAACATCATGAGATTTATCCCAACGTAACAGGTGGCAAGCCTAGCACTCTCTCCTGCGTAACTAAGTTTGTGAGGTCGCGTAACCACATTTTCCTTTACCGGGCTGAAATTGAGTCATGCTAGGGTCACGTCATAGTTGGATCAGTGGGACCAGTGAGTGTATCTCCAGTATAACCCATAGTTATTTGTGGCCGTAAATTCTCCTCTATAATGTCTATCTTCGTCCAAATCATAAACATTGAATTCGTGTGAATCTACTTCAGCGTGTGTGTTATTAAAACCTATTAAGTGGCAGCGAGTTCTACGAAAGGATTGACTCTGATAAAAGAGAGAATTCAATTCAATTATTGTTGCGCAATCCAGTGAATAAACATTAAAAATGCGTTTTTGCAAACATGAGCATATTCTACCGAATCTATAAAAAAAGTATAAATCTCCCTTTTCTGCTAGAAATTACTTAGAATTAAATGATCTATACTTCAATTGAGCTTAGGCCAAAGAAGAGTTTTTACATAAGAAGTGCTTATTATGTTTTTTTAGGGTTCTGCACCTCAAAAGAATAAAACAGAACCCTTATAGATCACTTTGTTGTCCGTCAGTCTGGTATGTCTGCCTTTCCGTCTTTCTGTCTGTCAAGACCGATTATCTCGGGATCGCGTCGAGGCATCGAGATGAAATTAAAACCATATACTTCGGTCTACAGTCTCTTGAAACTGTGAAAAAAATTAAACTTCTACAATAATGTAAAAAAGATACGGCCGTTAATGTCGCAAAAAACGTGTATTTTGAGACTCTCGCGGGAATCAAAATGTATAAGGTATTTCCCGTCGACCTAGAATTAAATTTAGCAAGTAGCACCGTCTTTTACTAAAATACAGGTAAAATTCTGAATTTTTTAATTAAATCACAAAAAAACAGGGTCTTTATGCAAGGAACGGTGGTCCAGATTTTGAATTGAGTTATCTCGGTGAGTCTGACTCGCTCTTGTTCGGTTTTTTTTTGTTAATGGGCATCTACAGCGAAGTGCTTGCTATGTTTACACGGGCTTAGTGTTTGTCGTTAGTGCTAATCGCTTCGTCCTAACCTGCACGGTGACAAGTGAGAAGTAAAAATCAAATCAAAATCGAAAGATAAAGAAAAAAGATTATCGAAAGAATCAAAATAGAATTGATAAATCATCTGCAAAAAGAGTGCATTTGTGTGTCATTACATCGGGCAAATCATTAATATATATTAGAAAGAGTAGTGGGCCAAGTACGCTGCCTTGTGGTACACCTTGGGTATTAGTAAGATACGAGGATCCATGATAGGTTATTGTTGAGTATTCGGAGCTCCCGATCACATCACCATGTTGTCTATTCGAAAAGAAGGACTAGATCCAACTTAGTGCTGGGCCTTTAATTCCATAATTATAAAGCTTATTACTTAAAAGGTTATGTGACACGTAGTCAAAAGCTTTTGACATGTCGAAGAATATTACAATAGCTGGTTCTTTCCTATCTACATTTCTTATAACATTATTGATTACGTTAAAAGTAGCAAGAGTAGTACATTTTATTCTTTTGGAATCCATTTTGCTCGTTTGTCAAAATTTTATATTTTTTTAAGAAAGACAGGATTCTCCTGTGAATGACCTTCTCAAATATCATTGATATGTTATTGGTCGATAGTTACTCAGCAGAGTTTTATCACAATTTTAAATAACGGCATCAGTAAAGAAATTTTTAAAGCATCAGGAAAACAGCCCACTTCAAATGACAAATTTAATAGGTAGGTTATGACCGGAACCAACTCCTCAACGCATGATTTCAAAATTCTGGTAGTTATCCCGTCGTACCCCGTAGAGTAATTATTTTTGAGAGATCGTATTATGTTGCTCACTTCATTTTCAAATGTCTATGGGTCTCAGGTCCCAATTACCATCAGGTGGCCTGAGTGCTTGCGTGCCTACTCATTTCCTTAAAGAATAAAAAAACATTAAAAAAAAAAGTTTTAACCGTGTTTATTATTAGCCCAGGCAACCTAAAATCTTATAACGGAGCAGTTTTTTAATCAATATTTCATACACAATGTCACTTAGACGTTTGAAATAGATACTTAAATTACAAAATAACATAAATAAGAGTGTTCCTCGGAAATCCTAATAACGTTAATCTCAACGCATCGTTTAGACGAATAATTGTCCGAATAAACCGGTTTTCAGCTGAGTTAGATAACGTTAATTTTCCAAAACTACCTGCGGTTATGTTGGAATAGGGTTGTTTTTGAGATTCGGGTGGAAATGGCTGTAGGACAAACGAACATTCGGACAAACGTTGCATTTAGGACAAATGACGATAAGAGATTTCAATAAAGACCTCATTAATTAAGCTACCCGTTTATTACCCATAACCTATGCACACGGCAGTGTGTCAAGCCAAGTTTGGAAACATAAAGGGCAACGCACCAGCTGTGTTCATATTTAAACGAACCATTTCGAGCTACCTGAGAGCCATATTTTGTTTTCCTAAAAGGTGTTTTCTGCAGCAATAGGTTATTTCTTTTTTTAATATTTTAAATACAAAATTTGCTTTTATTTAAATAAAAAACAAATCATAATGAAGTGCAGTGCACTGAATACGCCGACAGGTGACAGCATAATCTATTACCATTTTTCAGAAAAATTACAACTGCAAAACAAAGTTTCTCCTTTTTAATCATCCCAACATGACGTAAAGACATAAAACAGTTTTCTTACAGTTGGGTATGGAAAGTAGGAGATTAGGTGAACTTGTCTCAGTTGACGCTAATCAAAGCTTTCTGAAACGACCAAACGTATGCGAACGCAGGTTTGAGATATGAGAGTTGTAAAGAAAACTAAATTATTATCAGCAATAATTCCAGAATCCTTCAAACCAAATTTCTTTGTGGGACTAAAACAGCTAGTGACCGGGAATTATCTCCAATTTCTACCGCAATTATATAACAATGGATTTGAATTGAAAAGCTCCCCCCCCCCCCCACTCACGACAGCCGCATGAAAAAATTGCGTCTCAATACTTTCCCGGATAAAGGGAATCCGCAAATCCTTACAATATCCAATAGCGTAAAAGAAATGCGCGAAATTAAATTCCGAAGCGTAGCCATTTGGGAAGAACTGTTACGAGCGTTCATCACTACTGCGGCTTATTGAAATATCAGAATTTGTAAAAAATATATTGCAAAGCAGGAGCTAGGAATAAGGTTTTCGCTGAGATCAATCCTAAATAATGCCGCATGAGGAAACTCGCTGCGAACTGAGGTACGCAAGGAGCCTCCCGACCTCGCGGGCAATCAATTGAGCTCTTAAATCAACTTGTGGGCTGCATATTCGTATTTCCGATTGGTTGCAGCTCGGACGATTTGCAATCGCGTGCGTCTTTCAGTTCGAAATTCTAAAATTGAATTTCAATGTCACAACAGCGCAGATATAAAAATCATCGGAGGCTCCAGAGCGATCGTTTGGCGCGGGGCGGCGCGCAGGCGCGGCGGGGGTGCGCGCGCCGCCGCGGGGGCCGCGTCAGTAGCCCGGGTCGCCCGCGCGGGTCGGACGTGTGCCGCGATGCGATCCCCCCGCGCCCCGCAGGCCCCGCCACGCGCGTGCTGTGCCGAGTGAGTGCTTTATGTGGACTACCGGCGACACCGCCACCATGCGAGCGCCCGCGCTCTGAACGCGCCGCGAGTGCCGCGCGCCAAAACTTGCGAGTTTGAAATGTTTCAAAGTTTCCTGCGTAACTTCACCTCTCAAACTTTAACTAATTCGCTGCGAGCCTCGTAACCTTCCTATTCCAAATTCCTCACACGGATCCCGCCTCTTGTGAAACTTCTTGAATTTATAACGTTTTACATAGAAACGGTAAATATTTGACAGTGATACGACTTTTCATGAATGAGAATATTCGCAAAGGATGTGAAGTGATAATGAGGTGGTTTCTTCGAGCGTAGCGAGCGGGTCAGGCCGGACGCTGTGCTGCGATCTGAGGGTCAAAGCTGCGATAGCATCGCGGGCGGCAGGTAACCGCTGAATAAATTTACTACATTTACTTTGTCTCTAGTCTTTTGAAAGGCTGAAATACTTGCGCAGGCCGGTCGGCGGGAAAGTTTTTGTAAAGCGAGGAGTTTCCTATTTAAATATTTATAAAAGTAGCCTGAATAAAACCCCCGGCGTGTTATCACGGAGGATTTGCATTCGGCGAGCGGCAGCATTAATTAAGAGAGGCTGCAGCAAGTGTGTCAAGAGCCGCGCTTTCCGCCCGCTTACCGGCATTAGCCAGACACCGCCCCCTGAATAACACACCCGGATCACACTCTATTTAATTAACCCTCAATTGCTTGCGCAATCAACCGTTACGCTCATATTCAACAAAAAGTTTACAAAGCAAGTAAGTAGTGGATACACGACGGATCGTTCTCGATGCGAGATCAAAAACAAAGGGTGACAAAAGTTTCGAGTGAAAATGTCTCGAAAAAATTTTTATTTATTAAACTTAGTCGCTAATCGAGGGAAATCCAGTCACAACAAGAGTTTTCTGAACTGCCTGAAATTTCAACTTGTTACACAAAGTAAAAGATCTGTTTCCAAATCCGCATTGCAAAGTACACGACAAAATTGAAAAAGATAGTAGAGGGAGCGAGAAATCCCTCGGCACTGCTGTTCTTACAAAGTAAACCATGCCATCGCAGCGGTAACGCTAACTGAGCAACGTGGAGGACCTTTTTAATCCAATAGGAGAGCGAATACAGGCTGAATGGCCCAAGAGCGGCTTCAGGAAATAGTTGTAACCTTATTGCAGGTTGAGGCCGCGCTCGCTCCAGAATCGCTTTACCGAGGGTTGAATAGGATTAGCCTTTCCAAGGGGACGCGATAAACTAATATGCGGACTCGAATTGGCTTCGAATAACCCCATTTATAGTGCGAGTCCGGCCGATGTCACTCGCCGCTCTTCGGGTAAATGGCGTCTTCGTCCCGACAGTAAGTTCATTGGGACCTCAAACACATTTGAGAACCGTTTAACCTTTTACTGAACGATAAATCTTACTGTCGAGTCCCGGGCACCGACATAAATTTTCATAGCCTCGGATATCATTTGTTTGGGAGTGTATCCCATGCGCTTGTACTCGCGGCTGTATTCTAGAGATACCCATCGGCCTCGCAGCAGTTCCTTTGAAGCGCAGCGCTTAAATCTACTTCAGTATGAGTGAATAAAATTTCATCGAGATAAGTGGCGGTCTTCTCTGTCCGTTATCGCGCGGCAGTTTTCTTTTAGCGCTGGACGCATCGAGATCACTCCCCGGGGGCCTGATAAGCCGGCGTTCTATAAACCTTCGCCATTCCTGATGTGATTTAACGTTACACTAAAAGCTCGGGGGTAGAGTTATGGTTGTTGTTCTGTACTGCCCTATCTTAGCGGCCGGCTAAAATACGGCTCTCTGACCTACATACGGGCTGTGCCAATGAATCTAACGAAACGCTCGCAAAATTGGTCGGATTCGCAGTCCTTCCTGGCAGCCGTTGGAATTAATTACATCTCCGAAAGGATCCCTCTATCAATTAATTATCATTCGGAAGCACAATTGGTGCTGAAGTGAATTGTGGATGGTGAAATATTCTATTAAAATTATTTAGCAATACAAACACAAACGAATCCTTGAATAATTTACTGTAACAAATTACATTGCAATGTTACAACTTGCTAACTCGTCGGAGTGCTAGTTAACTGGTTTGCTCAACTCTTGCGGACACCAAATTGTATTAGAGGGATTAGATTACGATTTGAGTCAGGCCAGAATTGATGGCACTGGCCGCGCGGCGACTGCCGTTCCTCTCCGTATAGTTAGAAGTTCGTGACCTCTTTGGACTTGAATGTTGGAAACTCAAATATGAACATTATTTTATCTTATTTGTGAAAGGTTAGCCAAAGACTGTTAATTAATATTTACCGACCGTGAGCCAGCTTTCACGGTGTTACAGTTTCATGATACAGAGTGAAATATTTGAGCCCCTAATCCTAAGGAGGGCGCTGGAGTATCCTCCCTCCCAAATATACACAGCCAAACGAACGAAGTCCCCCCGCGAAATATTACACGAAGCAATATTGCTCTTTCAGCGAATTTCGTTATCAAATCGTACTCGCTCAATGAAAAACGACTTGTATATGCGGAGTTGCAAACGAGGCTGAAATAAATCTGCACGAAGAGATTACTTGTGTATTCCCGCTGCTGTTTTCATGCCGTTTAGTTCTGACACAATTGCGTCCGGGGCAGGCGGCGGTTTATTGTGCTGGCGGGTCGTCGGGCTACAATAATATCTCTGGCTCTGTAATGATCGGCTATTAGCCGCGGCGTGATGCTTATCCGCGCGACAACTCGCCTAATAGTTTCGAATGAACTCGCCCAGCCCTGTGTCGATACCATCGCGGCTTCTGTCGATCGACCACGAGCGCGTTCATTTGTCCAAATCGCTTTTCGATTCTATTAATTACACCCTCATGGCCGTTTCTGTTGGTTTTAATAGAACACCTGTCATGATTTGTTATAACTTATGTAGTGATTGAAAATTAATGGCCGGTGATTCGATCGCTGATATTTTCACGTTTGTGGATAAATCACGAGAACCCTTTGAGTGGTGCCAACCCTACTCGCCGTCAGCCTCCGACAACTCAACAATTTAACAAGAATTTTATAGAGGGACGGTTCTTTTGTGAAGTCCATTGAATTGGATATTGTTGAGTGGGTTTTCTGAAACTTGGCAATGCTATTTTTACCTGACGGGCCCGAGGCTGCGGAAACCTTTCAGTGTATCTGTATTTTTATGGTATTTGCAACATTTTTTACTGTTCCCGGCTTGCAAAAATTGAAAAAATCCTTGTGAGCGTATTAATGTTATCCTGTGACTACAGTATCGGAGCGTTGGGGATGTTGCCACAATGCAATGCGCTCGCTTCTGGCGCATTATCCCGCTTATCCGCACACTCGAATGAGCTCCAGAAGAGACAAAGAGAAGCTCCACTAGCAACACTAATTCAATGAAACGCGGACCCTTTACAAAGTCCCACCTACTCGAAGAGCGAGGGCAAATTGTTGGGATAAATCCAACGCAATTAGGAGCGTTTTGAAATGCAAATATCGGAGAACGATAGCCTGTCCGAACGAAATTAAACCGAAGTGCATGTCCCCATTCAATAAAACACAAATGGTCCGCTCCATGCCAAATGCAATTCGTTGTACGTAAATGTGAAGTTAGATTTCGCTTTACGGCAAATTAAATTTGGTATACACGAATTGAATTCGGGTGTTAGGACTTAATATATTTTTAAGTTACGCTGGATAATACTCCATCTCCTCGGTATGATTAGCTCGTTCCTCATCCAAATGAAAACGGCCGGTAATGGGCGGAGAGCGGCGTAAGAGGCGTCTGCGAAATTAGAATCTTGTCTCCTGAAAACATCCTTGAAAAATTATCGTCTCACGCCGTCCTCGCGTAAGATATTGCGACGGCTTGCGATACGAATTTTCATTATTCATCAACATGCCCGTTTGTCCTGAAACTTCACCTTTTGTCGCCGAAATTATGATATCATTTTCACCACAGCGTTTTTAATAATGTCGAGTCGGGACGCGTAATAACACGGTGATTAGGGCGATAGCACATCGACAAATTAGAACATGGTTTTACTCCGAGCCATGGGGGTCATTTTGTTTGAAACCGTTCAATTCGGTATAATAAACGTCAGAGTTGGGAGCATCGTGTGTGCTGCGAACGAAAGAAAACAATTCACCCCTCGTTATATTTCCGCCCGACATATGGTAGCTCACATACGTTTTATACTCCGTATTATTTCATTGTAATGTCACGACATGTCGATATCAGACAGCAATCACGTTTATGATAACATATAATATGACACTTTCATAACGTCTATTATCATCAAAATTGCCTGAAATTTCTCGGCAATATTTTCAAAGATGTCTCAAATATTAGGTGTGGGCTTTTTGGAATAAATTTGTCGTTGGGGATATCTTTTCTTCGTCAAAACCGGAGTGAAACGGATGCTTGTGACAGGTTTGACGACAAGTGTCACCGCCATGCCGTGCCCGCTGATAAGGGAAACTGGTTTGTTTTTTTTTAAGTAAAAATCGTTCGGAGAAACATAAGTTTGTTAGAGGAACAAGTAAAACTACGGTATAATTCTTTTTGAGTTTCTTTGTATTGGCATGTGTACCCTTGAATACCAATGATCAAAGCTATTGTGACTTTTGTTCGAAACCCAAACAAAAGTACGACGTTGAAAGTTTCGTAAGGAGTCTAAAGTATCGGAGCCTTTGTGGTCTCAAGTTACGATACGTTTTTCAGGATCTTCACAATTTTGCTGACTTTTTTGTACTCCCACTTGAGTACAAAGTTATGTATACAATTTTGCACCTTATAGATTAAAGTGCGAAAGTGGATATTTCTTTGTAATCGACTTAGAAAAAAAGTTATTTGTTTGGAAGCATTGCTTGGTAATGTTTACTATAACTTCAATTTAATTCAATTAATTCATTTAGTAATAAAATCACCATGTCAGCCGGAAGACGTCCACTGCTAAGCCTCCCCCAAGGCCTTCCACTCAGACCGGTCTTGTGCTTTTCGCATCCACCGCGCTCCTGCGATCCTGACGAGGTCGTCACTCCATCTTGTTGGAGGCCTACCTACAGCTCGTCTTCCGGTCCGCGGACGCCACTCCAGAACCTTCTGACCCTATCGGCCATCAGTCCTGCGAGCAATGTGCCCCGTAATAAAATATGTACACTTTATTAGTTTATTTATTATACAATTATGATATTATTACTATCATGCATACTAAAAATATTATTATTCGACATCGTTATGTCAATTTAAACTAACAACCATTTCTTGAATTACGCATTTAAATCGGTTTATCGGTCGTGTGTATATTAGAGGCAATAATATTTTTTCCCGAATCCCGTTTAAAACGAAAATCACAAATTAACCAAGTATATTCACGTTGTTTGACTGTACATAACTACATGAAGGATCAATAGTTCAGTGCTCGATTTTTGTTGCTAAAAAGGCTTATTCGAATCGTTAAAATAAATGAAATTTAGTTTATTGTATTGACATTTATTAATGTTTTTACATTGACATCGTAAAAGTGTATATTTATTAGATGTTCAATTGTCCTTTTTTCATTTGAGTGTTATTTTGGAATTCTTTGATTATTGCAATTTATGTTGACGATCTCAATATAATTTCGTTTTTACTGACAGGCAATGCAGTTTATATTTTTACATGACATTGATGAATGAATAAACTAAACTAAAGTAATTGAGGATATTAATTGGTATTATCACAGTTAATATGTTTACGGATCCAAGATACAGGGTTATCTGGTTTGGTTTTTGTCAAAGCCAAGACTGATTTTTGAACTTGTTGAAGTATTTGTTTTAATAGTAGTGTTAGTTTAGAAGCGCTGGCAGCGTACGATTTGTAAAAACTGTGTACTTTAAGGTGCACTGTTCATTGTGACATTACTACTTACTTTTAATCCCAACCCCAAAACACAATAGTGTAATGGTGTTATAAGTTTCTTCTTCAATTTTATCATGGTGCCTTCGAAATCAAAAGTAAAAGCTGTTTTTTTCCAATCGGCCATCATCCTTCCCTAACAGTTTCCCGTAATTAGTTTAACATCTGTGTTAATAGAAAGCTACCTTACATGTAAATCAGCTCTCTGAAAGGCCATGGTTGCCATTGGGTACATGAAAGGTTCGTCTCAATCAATTTGCTTTATTTATTTCGTTAAAAAATTAACATTAAAAGTTGGCATTACATGTGAAAATTAAAAATATCCTCATCATGATTATGAATAACAAATAAATAAAATTATAAATTACTAATAAAACAGTCAAAAAATACAATAGCAAGTAGAAAAATTACAATAAGGTTTACAAATCATTAAAGCAATTTAAGGCAAGGCAAGGATTAATGAAAAGTTATTATGTGTATTAATTGTTTTAAAGTCGTGTCGTGTTTATATGTAACATTTTTTACTAAATGCATAGTTCGACTATCTCTGTACACACAATAACCAAAACTATTGGTGTTATATAATTGGATGCTTTGATAGTTTCGAACTGAGTGTGGTGCATTCAATACCCAATAACAAGAAGCTGCCAGCCATGAGGACGTATTGCTTTGTAACTAGTATCGTACATGCCACCTCATTGCTAACAATAGTGGGTTGGATCTGTATTGACTATTAAGTGGTGCATACTCCCTTTTAGCTTAGGAGGCCGTGTGCCACCGAGCATGTGATTCGATATCGAGCAGGACTGGTTAGCAAACGTAAGGGTACAAAATTCTGTAAATAGTATCCTAGTTTTTTTTACCATTTGTGTATTAAACTCTGTTATCACGACGCGTTAAGCTTAGTTGTAATAAGTCTGCCAACAAAGCTGTTTCTAAATATCTGACACTAGTTTATGACTCTTGTAAATTGTTATAGAGACGTGTCAGATCGAGTTTGGATGATATTATTGGCTGGCGTCTGTACAAGGTACACGAATACACTTTGTTGAATGTAATTTGCCTTCTTGTCACGTGCAGAAGCTAAAATTAGTTAGGTTTTAGCCATAATTATCCTAAAATGCTAGTAAAAATAGTCTATAACTTTCATGGTGATAAAATCTTATACCCCTTTGGTAGAGCCCGTGTTTAGAACACGGATGTGCAGCTGTTTTAGACCTAATTGAATTTAAAGTTACAAAGCTAATGAGCTAAACTACTAGGGGAAATAGAATAACTGCCCCAATTTGCACCTGAAATGGTCCGCTGTCCTAATTGGTAAGTCATTACCACATAACGATCTAATGACGTCAAATTGTACAATGAATTCAAAATGTAGTAAAATTGCCACTTTATACACCTGTTTTATTTTTGCATAAATTTTAGAGAAGTAAATTTTAAACTAAATTATTAAATAAAGCAAATCAATAATAAACGAGACGAATGCAATTGTGGAAAGTTAAATACCTACTCCGAAGCGGCTGTAACGATAAATGGAAACAGTGTGTTTCCGTCCGTAAATAAGCTTTCTCTTTAAAATCGTGGAATTCTGATAAATGCGATGAAACGCTGAGTGCGATTCGCAAGCGACAGAATTTCATTTGTCGACGTCAAAGGGACGCCGCTCGCGTGTTCAGGGTTCTGTAGCAAAAAAACTGTAACATTTTTTATTATATGAGCACTGATGTTCACATCGGTTAATGGCCGGTGAAGCCTAGCCCAGCGCTGGTGGGCAGAGTGATAGATGACGATGTTCGCTGTAATGCATATGTTGCGAACGTGATACATGTCCTAGTTATTTCGTTTGACATGACTTTTAAAGAACTGGTTTGTGGTTGTCATCAAGGCTGGAAAGTTAGCAATAGATGGACGAGCCCATCTTATTCTCATATGTAAAAGGTAAATATTGCTCATAATAATGTGAAATATACACAACACCATATACTAGAAGCTCACAGAGACTTCTTGAAACTTTGAATTGGAATAGATACGCCAATAAACGTTTTGCTTTTTATTTGATTTTCCATAAAATTAAGTTACCTTTTAGTTTGTTGTTTAGTCTATAAATGTTGACCCAGACTAGGCCATCTTGAGCGATGTTCCTACGCAGTGTTGTGTATAATTATTTATTTTTGTGAATATTTAAAGGAGTTGCTAATTGAATTTTGCTAATATTAAAACGCCGTGAAATCACCTCAATAAAGAATGATTTAATAGTACGTAAATCTTTCAGTTAATTAAAATCAAACTATACGATAAAATGAACGCTCCCTCCTGTCTTTATTATATTTAATAATATCCTTTGCGTCCGCTTACATTTATAAACTCCATGTCATAGTCCTGTTTAATAAAGATGGACTTGTGCTAGGAGAAAATAAAAGACATAATATAGAAACAGCCTCGTTACTATGCAATTGGGATATACCAAAAACACTTACTGATTTTACATTCTTATTCGATAGAATATATAATTTTAAGAGACCATTTTCATGAATTTTGTATTTGACCCAATAGTTTTGTTTTAATATCTTCATTTATTTCGACTTATGGATGACATGATTGTTTTAAACTAGGGTTGTCATTTTCTAGTAAATAACAAGAGTCAAATGATATCTTATAATAAATAGTGATTGCAATAGTGTATTAAAACATAATATTTCAAGCGGTTTTCACTTAACTCGTAATTATACACCTAGGAGGGCTTCTAGCCGAAAACGAAAGTCAAACAATGGGTAAATTAACTTTTGTTGAAATATCCGAAATTGATAAATATTTCAAAAACTAAATAATGCAGAACGGCATTAAAACCCTATTTTTCGAAATGGTTTTCGAACTAGAGTAATTGTAAAAATATGAACAATCCCAATTCATGTATAAAGGCGAGAAATAAAATATTTCGTTTGCATATCTTCCTTATTATGTTTTGAGTTCATCACTCACAAAAACAGTATTATTTTCACGAATTAACTTAAGAAACACACGCAGGAGCAGAGCTTCGCCAAAAACTTTTGCCCTTCACGGAATCCAGCGTTATTTGAGCAAACTTTTTGCAAGTTTTCTCGTTCGACACTTCCTCCTCCACGTCGGACGGGGACATGACGCCTTCGATTAACTTCCGGCTAGGTCTTCATCAATGTTCTCTATTTTCTTTATCATATCATCGCCTTCCTCGATAGCTACCGCATTTCATCCTGCAGAGTTGCCTCCAACAAAAACTTCGTTTTATTAATTAAATATCTTTGCATTTTGACGGGAACTTCACATGAATTTCTGAAAATAGACTCAAATAACATTCCATGGAATAACTGAGGCTCTATTAAACTCAGCCAAACCATATTACTTTTGAAATGTGTGACATGCTGGCGTATGAATTCTATCGTTTTGTGATTCGAATTCGTTATAGGTACTTCCTGCTGTATTTCCATTTAAAAGTATATCTGCCACCACACAGTTATCGTCCGAGAAGGCGATTTGATTAAATAAGTATATAGCATGACCGTCCTGAAGTAGGCCGCGTTGTACTTTTTCCCTCTGAATAATGTGCCTGGCCCGGTGGTCGGGAGCTGCCGTTTGGGAATTCCCTTTTTGCGACTGCGTATTGTTCTAGTTTGGGCTAAATCGAATTATTTATGAATCATATCCATTACTTCCTATCCTATTACATATTTGTCCGGCGATTTATACATAGGTTCAGTTAAATAGAGATTTCTAGTTGGAGTCTAACGAGGGTGTGCAGAATCAAACTTTAATTAAATTCCTGGCCTCACTCCAATTTAATTATTAATTTAATCAGATAGCAATAGTACTAAACCTTACAACATGCTATGATTATCCGTTTCCAGAACTAGTCATTTCATTAATTAAGTTTTACGTTTGCGAACTTATTGATTAATTTGTTTTACAATCGTTACCTTGATTATAATAGTCACATTTTAACCCACACGCAAAACTGGCGCTAGACGGCGAGTTGCGGAAAACAGCCCGCTTATATTTTTTTTATAAAATATTATTTTAACGTTATGTGTTAGGCCCAAATTTGTAACTTTTATTTCTTTTTATTTTTCTGCTGTTGATTGTACATGTATTTTAAAGATATAAATTAATGATATAACTGCATAGCAAGCACTTGCTTCCTCTAGTTATCTCTAATTATCTCTGAGCCCTATCTGTTGCTTTCACAAAATGTTTCAGATTAAATTAGCAACATAAATTGAACTTAGAATTAAGTGTGTTTTTTTGGCAACACTGTGTGAAATTTGAAAATATCGGGACACCTGCCATTGGCCAGACGAGTGTCAGGCAGGAGTGGCAGGACTGCGGCGCCGGAGTAGCGCCTACGCCTGCGGCCGACTGCCCTTTGTGGTACGTAACAAACGCAAAGTTAATAATGTAACGGAAATAGCCATAAGAAAACCGATCAAGTGTGAGTCGGACTTATTTCGATTTGTATTCGATTTTGATCATTGATAATTTTTTTGTTTTTATTTTTCTTTAGGGGTTGTTGATTGTATTATTTTACCGTTTATACGATACAACAAAAATAAAAATATTTTGGTAAAAAACCCTTCATGAATGTTCTTTATTATTCCAATTTATTAAAAAAAAATTAGTAAATCCGCCGTAATAACCCATTTCTAAAAAAAAACCTACAATTTGGGTACGGAACCCTAACTAGAGGTCTCTAGTTTTTTGTATCTATGTAAACACTTTATTATGCTTAAACAATTAGGTACATTTTCAGTCAAGCGTGAGCGTGCGTTACGTTTCACGGCTCCTGTGATTTGACATATGGACTATGGCTCGGATCTATCAATACTTCTCGGCATATAAAATTATTTTGTTTCAGGGTTCATGAACTATCTTTAGAATTAACTTTGGGATTGTTTTAGATTTGTTTTGATTTCTAAATTGTTAAAACAGTGAACGAGCGTTACCGGCAAATCGGACAAATTCAAGGAGTATTAATAACTCTCTATTATGCCCCTGTACCAATGTATGCCCTGTACCAAGTAAAAACGATACTGATTACGACACTTACACATAGCTCCAATACGTTGATGGTAGTTAAAATCTACGAAGTTACATTGCAGCGTTACGTTAGTTAACTTCGACTTAGTTATCCCTGCTAATAATTACTTATACAACATATTATCTTTAGTTAAAGCAGAAGCCCTCATGCCATCGGTAACACACTGTTTACTGGACTGAAATTTTTCAGCCTACCTATTCGCCATATAACTTGACATAAATAACATACTTTTTATCGAATAAACAGCTGGGTGAAGGCCGTCTCTTATTCGGATCTTAGGCCAATTACACAAATATTAAAATTACAGAAATATAAGTAGTAAAAAGGCGAATTTATCCTTTTAAAGGATCTATTCCAACTAACCTTTATTCTCGGTGAAGGTAAAAAATTGTGTTAAGTGCGATTTTTTTATCTTATTACGTAGTAGGTAAATATCTCATTATACGTGGTAAAGTTCGTTAATGTACATTCACTTTATCGATCCGAATACTTTCTCAATTTTTCAATGTTTAGCTGTAAGAGATCCCTTGAGTGATAGGTTCGCTTGTTTTTGTGTTATGAAATAAAGTGTTCACGTGTTACACATACACTTATTTTGTTATTGTAATACATACTACTTACATATTTGATTCTTAGTTAAGCATTTTTTTAATTACCTACTCAAACAATTAATTTTGCGTTTTTTTATTTTAACCGTTTGTTTTATTTTAAAAAATAGTGGAATTCTAGCGAGTGTCTGATGTTTTGACCACGTTACGAGTACATTTCTGCATCACACTCGTAATATAACTCCAAAACCGTAGTTGCACATCGTTATCTGGTGCCCAGTTAACACCTTACAGCCCAGAAGCTCGGGACTAAGTCAGTTTGCTATTAGTCTCAAGCCGGACGTGCCTAAACATTCGGTAAATACTCGTTTCGGTAATCTTGAGGAAATTTAAAGTAAACTTTGCATTAAAGAAAACAGCGTTGAAAATTCTTGGAAGCGCGAAGCGAGACGTGCAATTGCAATGTAAACAGGGACGTGAGTTGCAAACCTGTCGTTTTTACTACCGAGGCAATAAGGGCGATAATTGCAGGCCAGACGGATGTATTAAGCAGTCCAATGAAGATGTATTGGGTGTTTGCTGCCGTAATTGTTCTTTACTTTGCTCAACAATTTTATTGAGTTGCTTCACGATCCAAATTAAGTTTTATAGCACAAGCGGATCGTGTACTTGTTTGAATTTTATGTTACATTAGAGCCCGCTCTTTCCATTTGTTGCTGTTTAAGGTCTGTTTTCTAATATATAGTTTTTAGTATAATGTTGCTCAACCACAACTGAAGTCAATAATTATTCCAAATTCGAACCTTTTACATTTTGTACTTGAGTGGTGCCAAAACTGTAATTGTTTTTTTTAATCTGACTCTTTAATTGAACTGTTTTACATTATAAATATAAAAGTATCGCAGTTTCTTTGTTTGTTACCTTACCACGGCAAAAGGCCTGAACCGATCGGTGGAGATAGATTGTAGCCCAGGACCGGACACGCAATATTTTTTAACCTGGATAAATGACTTTTCTCTCTGACGCAGTCGACGGCAACAGTTAGTAATGTATTTATTTGATTACATGCACTTTTTTAAATAAATGTATCAGTGTCTCGTCTTCTTCTAAAACAATTGAATATTACTAAAATATAATTTGACGCAGCTCGATATGCTAAATCATTTCAAGTTCACACGATCCAGTTGTGAAATGAGTTTAACATTGTCAACAAAACCTTCTTCAGTTTTATCGAAAAGTTCAAGAGGATACTGGTTTTATTACTGTTATTAATTTTATATTTTAATCATATTTTTGACTTCGTTATATAATTTGATGTTGCCTTTTTTCCGTTTTTTATAAATGTCTTCTATAACTAAACCAATTTTTTTTTAGATAAGAAGTGAATAGAACTTCCACACCACGTTTCTCGAAGAAAAAGCGTTATTTATGCTCTTATTAATAACAGATCAGGCGCAAAATTCCACGTCGCCTCTTAAATTATTCATAACAAAAAACACATGTTCGGAAAATAAGTTATTATCAATTCAAGTGAACTCAGCCGGTGGAGGCGCTGGGATTGAAACGTGACTTGAGCGTTGCAACTTAAGTTTAGTTCTATAACAGATTCAATCTGATTTGTTTTTGTGAATTCAATCTAAAATGTGTCATCTGTTTGTTTATATTCCTAAAGTGGCTGCGGTTCAACGATACGCTATGTCATTTTGACCCCTGTAGGTACTTATTGCGTCTTAACGTCAGACATCAAAATATCTGTTTTGCTCTTGCGGAATCTTTGATCTGAATGTTGAGAAATAGCTGTAGGTTCGAGTATTCATCATGGTCTTTGATCCGTTTTTAAACTTATTTACTACGATTCAATATTTTACATCCTGCGTGTATAAAGTTTGTGTGTAATTGTTAATTAGGAATTGCTAACGCAAGCCTTAAAAAAAGCAAATGACAAATGTTTTACTTTAGGTGTCGAGGCTGAGTAGTTTAGGCTGAGCGTTGTCCATAAATTGGACTAACAATCATTAATAGAAAAGTTTGAAGTATAGATAACCGAGAAGCATGAAATAATATATCACAAACACGAGTTTAATATACGCCGGAGAGCGTTCCTTGAGAGGGGAAGTTCTGAACTGCTAACTAACATAATCGCGTTCGCTCCACTTCTACGAACCCTCCGATCATTACGAATTTAAACTAAACATCAACATATACCAGTTATTAGCTCAGCGGGGTTATTTTGATATAGCTATGGAGTTCAGTTTACGCTGATAGAAAAGGACAGAGCTATATAACTGCTATAGCTCTGTCCTTTACGCGCGTAAAATGAATTACAAAGTTACTTCATAATAACCCCGCTGTAAAGGTTTTATAATGGGTATCCATTCTTAGAAAGTCTACGCAAAAAGATTTAAATGAATAAAGTCGAAATGGGAGAGCAAATACAGCAGTAACATTCGTAGAGTATTTTTCAGTCAATTTTGTCTTAAAATCAGGCAATAGGAATCATAATAGTATTTTAAATAATAGTCAATAATGTATAAAAAGACAGCGACATTATTGTATGACTAGTCAATAAAGGTAACAAACAATATTATTATTATTTTAATTAGAACATTTTCACACTTATTTCGCTAATTATTATTCCGCCTTCGCAATACAAGAAAATGTTAAGACAGAACGCCTTGTAAGCCGGGCCATTATTTTACTGCTTAAAATATAAGTCATCCTTACCACAAATACCACCTTAAAACAAGTCTAAACATATCAATACACTTCTGAATTATGACTTTTTACTTTGTATCGACCACTACACCTGTTTCGAAAATAAACGTTCAAATTATTTTATCATCATCTCCGTTGCTAAACCTTCTCCAATTAATATAGCAATAGAAATACACTCAGGAGCAAAAAGAACGGGTGAGAGTGCATTTTTTATACTAAGGAGGCTATTTCTAAGCATTGGTTCCTAGCCAGGGAATGCTTTTAGTGAAATCTGATGATGAATACTCCGAGCATCGATACAGGACTTCCAGAGTGCCTAGGATACCCAACTGAATGAATCTGCGGTTAACGCGGAAATTGTGCATGTTCAGAAAAACATCTAAAATGGCAATAAAATGTAAGGAAATCCAAGTGCTGACCCAAACTCTCCCGCTGTGGTGTTAACCGTGCGATCAGTTAGGTATCTTATGAACTTTTGACCTCCTCTATTGAACCTCTGAGTATCCACCATTAAACCTCACTCAAAACAACCCCTGGCGAGGAACCAAGGCTTCGAAATAGTCTCGTTTGTATGAAAAACGCACTCTGACCCGGTATTTTTGCTCCTGACCGTATCTTTAGCAGCAATCTTTAACTTTCTCCTCTCATACTGCAATCATACGTATTTATAGCTCCCGTCATCGCCTTTGACATCGAGGGACACATGTAAGTCCCTAATCACGCCGTCTCCCGGTCCTGCGGCTATATTGGGAGCTGTCACCCGCGGCGGGGCGCCTCATTTGTATCTGATTATGTCACGTCAAGCCACATGTTAAGACATTGTTCTTATTTCAAAAGTTGCCTTAAGTTGTTTGCAATACGGAAGCGTGAGCGTTTACATTGCGTGGGTTTGTAAGAATTAATTGTATGAATGTTTTTGAACATTATTTTGATGTTAGAACTACTTACCAACTTTGAATGCAGTTTACAGCTTTCCTTGATTGCTTAAGAAATGTCTTCAAATACCTTTATATTCGCAATGGTATGATTCATCCGCTGAATATAATAACGTATAAAGCGCTTTCTAAATAATTCAGTGCACTAATTGTAGCTCACATCAGGAGCGCGCTACAACTTAAACAAGTGATCATTTAAGTTTGTGAATTTGGTGCAATCTTGCCACCGCCAGCGCCATCTCCCGCATCTGGACATTATCTCCCGTAATGCACTGGTGACGTCACGCTTGGCAGCCCGCCAACCCCAGAAACAATGAGACGGAATTTAAAATAAGTGCTTCGCGCACGGGGGAATATATTGCGGGGTAGTTTTTTCAGCAATGAAGTTGCTTACGGAATTTCAATTTTTGGAAGCGGTTTCTTTTAGGTAATTTTCCGCGGCACTGGGCAGAAACGACGAAAAACTACGCTTTGCGCAAATACCTTGAGACCACTTTATGGAAAATCCTCAAACGTGGCATTCGGGCTAATGCCATGGATTGTGATACTCCAAGTGTGTTCGGAATATATTTTTCTAGCCAACCTAAATATCCTGTTATAATTATTACTTCCTGTTCTGCTAGAAAATGCGTAAAACATTTAGGGCCGATGTATTGAGGAAATGTTGAGGACCATTACATTGTGCGTGACAAATTATCTCTCAATATTTTGCAAGAACAAGTCTAAAGTGCTAAGATATAATAATACAACTTATCTCTTTTAAAAAATGGCGACTGCCTACACTTATCCTACATTTGCATCGTACAATAATTAAGATTAGCAATTGTATTGCCCTTTCTGCTACAGCTGGTTGTATAGTTTTTTACTAACCTATGTTTATAAGTTTTCATGTTTATAATGGAACAGTTTAATCTATGAAATACATTAGTATGAAAGTTATTAAACTCTTTAAAAAAAAACATCTGGAGAGTTTTTTGCGCCATTCCTTCGGAGAAACCACTTCAATTACATCAGAGTAACGTAAATTTGTAATCTTTGATTACATTGATACACTTTCGCTGCAAAAATAAGGAAAAATAGGTGTTTTTTTTTGTTGATTTGTGAAAGAGAGATTTCTTAAAAGGTCTATTTTATCTCGAATCCAATCCGGGCGCTTTTCACATGCCACTTACCAATTGAGCATTCTTAAAGCCTTCTTTTTACCAACATTATTTTTGTGTAACTTCAAAGCCTTTCTAAATGTTTCGAGCTCCATATAGAGTTAATGCCAAAAGGGGTTCCTACTTCCTGTATTGAGTAACTTTGTTGGCCATTAATCTTTTCTCGGGTATTTTTTGTTGCGAAGACGCGAGAGAAACTATTGGAGGAAGTAATTATGGTAGTTTAGTAACCAAACGCCGAGTTGCGGAGGTGCTGAGTTAGTGGGCGGTGCGGCTTGCTGCGTCGTTATCATGAAACTTTTCTCGCCTTAGGCTGGACTTTCTTAAGTTACACCATATACTAGAACTAGGTCTTAGATGAGAGTTGGCAACTTTTCACTTTCGCCGTTCACTTTTTCTAGGTCGTTGATAACATTTATAAAGTGAATAATGGATTTAGTGTCTTTTAGTAAGGTAATTTTGATTTCTTCTATTTGAAACATAAAAATAGTAGTAACATAATGTCAGGCTACCTAAAAATATTCTTTGTAATGGTTACGTAAGGTGTAAAACTAGACCGACAAATAATTCTAGGTAATAATTTCTGAAACTATAATACCCCAGCAAGCAAGTCCTGCCGAAGTTCGGAGCGTGGACGCACGACAGGCGAGGCGTAATTTCCACCTCACCTTGAGCCAAATTAAATTATTCGGTGTTCCTTTGAGTATAACAAACAAACCGAAATCCTGAGTCCGAGGCTTCGGGCTTAATTAATCAACGAGTTCACTTCATTATCCGGCCGGATCCCATTAGCATCGACCGTCGAGAGCTGGGAATCTTTTCAAATAAGGAAAAGAGTCCACTTGCAGAAATTCGACTTGAGATTTTTTAGCCACCAACCCTAACCCATCACTCAAACAGGACGTCAAAGTAAGATCAACCTCGCAACCCATAGTTTAAAGTTCACTATCGTTCGCAAGTCATCGCGTTGTTAGATCAAAGCATCTATTTTGAGCACTTTTAAGTTTCCACCCACGCCACTCAGGGTTGTCACATTTCTATTTTTTTATAAACTGTAATATTTTTTACGTTTCGTTAATTTTTCCTTGCTGAAATATTCAGGAAATAAATTTCTATTTAATGTCTTTATGATGCCGTTAAAATTAATAACGCACTCGTCTCGCGACAGGTGGTAAGAGTAATATGAATTTATTTGCGAACCGAGTTCCGTTTGCTGAATACCAACTCATTAAAATAAAATGGGAACTGTCGCCGGCAAAATAGTTCCATCTTTTCGACTCGTTTTTGGATGCCTGGTATATCCAAACCGGTTTTCTGCAGCTACAGCAATCAGAGTTTCTTGTTAGGTGTTATTTCATGTCGTTGGATCTGAGCACTTAGTAACTTTTTATTATGATCTTTATTAAACGCACTTATTTCTTAGTGATTTTTTATATAATTAGTACTATGTTGCTACGCGTACCTACTTATGAAAGTAGACTGTGGCAGAGGTATTTCTTTAGCAGTGAAGTAATACGTAACGATATTGATGATGATGTTATTAGATTGAATTCTATCAATGGCTGTACGCAACGGGTAGAAAAAACTTGAAAAAAAGAACTATTCAGACATTTTTACTAACCAATAAATACAAAACATGTTGGAGTAACAACTTCAAACGAGTACCTACCATTTTGAAGCTTGCATAAAAGTTTTAACAGTTTATAAATACGCCAAGTTACAGCTAAATCACTACAACCTTGCCTTTGAGCACGTGTGTGAAAACTTGTAGAAATAGATGCCGGTCGCAGTAGACATTCAATTTCACGTTATGTGTGCGTCAATTTTATTCCATACCATTATTATATAATTGGCACGCATTAGCACGATTGATTTAGACTTATACCTACTGCCGTTAAAAACAAAAGGAAATGTGAAAGTATAAAGTATATATGCACATGTAACCTTTGTGTTTTTGTCAGCATTTGTGATTTATAAATACCTTAGTGTTAGTGAAGGAATATTAGTTCGGGCGATGATCCTCCGCCGCTGTCACAACCGCGGCGGCACGGGACACGCCGCGCCGCTATCGATTGTGGGTTATTTAAGGAGTTGTGGATTCTAACATATCAGTTTCTGATATCTGACTAAATTACTATTTATATACCACGACTACTAGTAAACGTGAGTAGTAAACGGTTTGGTTGTGGGAAAATTGATTGTCTTTAGTAGTTTAGAGTGTAATTTATTTTTGCTATAGGTAATTCTAATATTACGCGTTAATAAAAAAAATAGATTTTATTATGTCCCGTTTAACGTATCTTTTACACCTAAACCGGACACGGCTATCTGGCACTGTTACCTCTAAATGTAAACTTATTTACGTTGGAATATTTTATAGAAGTTATTATAGATTTTTTATCAGTTCTTGTTTAGTCTCTGTGTATGACATCTGTGTGTGAATCTCAGAAATTAGGTGTAATTAAAATAGTTTATCAAGCAATGTTACTCGCCGATGGTTGTTTTGCTTTGATTCTTATATCCATTTTGTAGAAGGCAAAAATACAAAAAGGTATGTCTTATTTTTAGCCGTGTCATAAAGTTAAACCATACTTGCGCATCGTAAAAGATGTCACCACGTGCTTTTATATATTTATAAGTTACACCGCGTAATATTTCTCGTTGCGCTGCAGCTCAGAAATGCAATTGCAATCTTATTATCTTGAGCCCTCTTTAAAACTGATCCCGTCTTCAATCACTTTGCTGCCCGTTAGTTGATTAATCTGGATGCACTCAAATAGTTCCATTGTCTGCGCTATAAGCGACTGATTGGAACGGAGTTATTTAAACTCCAATTTACTTGATCAAAGACTTCAGTGTTGACAATGATAAATCTGTTTCATAGCTTCTTGGAGGTGTTCGGGCGTTTTTGCCAAAAGTCGTCGTCCTTTGAATGCCCTTTCTGTTTGCACTCTTAAGCTTAAGTAACGGGGCTGTTTTGGAAGATTTTTCAGAATAAAACTACATTACTTTTTTCTTTAAGAGGATTGTGAACGGTCAAAGTTTCCCCATACTACATACTTTATTTTCTTTATTTGTTTCCTTCCAAGAAATATTTGCTTTGGAAATGAAAACGTACAGATCTAGTTTTTCATAATATCTACAACATATTCAAACATCGAAAAAGTCGGACTAAGTTCAAAGTGGTATGCTTCCAACTCAGATATCGCAGGAGACTAAGGTGATTGAGAGTCCGTCAATCCCCTCTATAAGGCTACCCTTGCCGGGGGGCACGACGCGTTACGACATTACCTCTCTGGAAAAAAATACGAGTAGTTAAAGGTATGAAAAACGTTATTGCATTTTGTTTGGATTTTTTCAGCTTTACAATCCTTTTAAGTATAGTCGTACGTTGTTGTAAAATTCAATAGTTTCTCAAGATTCATTGAACAATATTCTACTTACTCTAAATTGAATATCGGTGTAATCATGAAATTGTATTCAAAGGGATATTGGAAAAAATAAGAGTTCTTTATTTAACTTGTCAACAGTTTTTTTTTTATTTGTGCTTGAAAGTTCGAGTCGTTTTTTGTCCTCAGTATGATATTGTCAAGACTCAAGAGAAATCTTAGAGACATTTTTATTGCATCATGAAAGTTTTGGACGAAGTGAACAAAATAAAAATATAATTTCACATGTCATTCATAATGAGAACAATCCTTGTAAAAGAATTTACCTAGACAATTCTCAACTTTATGACATTGTATCTTGACTTTATAAATATATTGAATAGTTCACGTAATTTCTAGAAACATACCTCCATAACAATGTATTTATGACATCCCGACATAAAGAGAGGTGTTTTTAATTAAACGTATGCATCTTAATTAGCGTGTCTGTGTAACAGACTGTCTTCGTATTTCCCAAACGGATTTCTGAAACTACTAAACCGAGTTTATAAATTGTTCCACTAATTAGGAAGCTACATAATCCTTGACTCATAATAGTTATTTTTAAAACTGGTGCATAACGAGTGTGGTTTCCGAACGAGACCAAAGGCGAGTTTCATAATAAGATCACACGAGTGTTTAATGCCTAATTATGCGTACAGTCACATACATAACTTTATCTACATGCATATCATAAGTTTTCTACAATATGAGAGAAGCGTGTATCTGTCGTTGCCCTGTATCTTAATGTTCACATTAAAGTATCGGTGACCAATACTTTAGACTGAACATTATGATGCAACTACATAGGTAAAAAATACTTTGTTGACATGTAATACTTTAATGTTAACATTAAAGTACAACCACTGATACAGGTTTCTTAATATGTATAGGCCTTTTGCTTTTCGTTTCTCAATATATTATAGGGAAGTTATGGATGTAGATAAAGGCAATTCTGTACTATGACCTACCGGGAGCGAATCGAGGGCAGGTCGCTAGTTAAGTATTAAAATTCCAAACCTCATACAATTTGAAGTACTACCCGAAATATTGACCTATAAACCCATAAGTACATGTACGAAAATGATACACCTTCATTGTAACACCGCGCCTTCCATTTACAAGTGCATTTTGGCTCCGTCATGCTTTATTCAAGAGGTTAACATTACTTAATTTCTGCCGCGTCACGAGCGCGGCTCGAGTGGTACGTACTAACAGGACAAGTGGAGACTCTTAAAAAAAACCGGTCAAGTGCGAGCCGGACTCGCGCTCTGAGGGCACCGCGGCCAGTGGCGGATTTACCAGTAGGCTGAGTAGGCTGGAGCCTAGGGCGGCGGATTTTAGGGGGCGGCAAATTTGCCCCAAAATCTTTTTTTGTCTTACAGAAATAAAAAATTAAAAAATCCGTCGGACAGGACTTCCCAGTTTGGACCCGTCCCGTATTTACTTCTTGTCAAAACAAAAGTCACCTCGGATAATCGCGTCTTTCAATTTCTAATTAAGTGTTTTCACTTCTCATGCTCTTTAAATGTTACTTTAGTCTCAGCACATGGGAATTAATTAAAGCTCCATATTAATCTCTACGATTTTTTTTTATTTACTTTGTAAATGGAGGATTATTGCCATTTTCAGTGATTGTGTATGGACCATTTTTAGGGCGTGAAAGTAACCTCAAAATGACAACTGTGCAAAAATATACAAAACGATTTAATTTCGTGAATTTTACGAATATGAAAGTGTTTAAATATAATTAAGAATAATTATATTTTGTTATACATGGTCCGAATAGTTTTCAAGTTGGTTTGTATCTGTTGGCTAAATATGCAAGCATTTAAAGCGTCACTTGTGAATGGAGGATTATCGCCATTTTCCATGATTGTGTATGGACCATTTTTTGGGCGTGGAAACAAACCGCAAAATGACAACTGTGCAAAAATATAAAAACAAGATTTAATTTCTTGAAACACAATTAATGATTACGAATATGAAACTATTCAAATATATGAAGAATAATTTTATTTTATTATACACGGTCCAAATAGTTTTTCAAGTTTGTATCTGTTGGCTAAATATGCAAGCATTTAAAGTGTCACTATAAAAAAGACAAAAACACCCGCGAAACAAGTGGTCAAAACTTTGTTACTTAGCCACTTGATTGCTCTTGCAAATTTGATCGATCTTATTTATAAACAAATAACAACTGTAAGTACTGTAACAACCCCGGACACCGGTGAAGTGAAGACAGGACAATACAAATGTAATCCTAATGTATAAATCATCCATAATGAATCAATAAGTTTTATAATTTTGTTCATTTATTATTGTGCCTGTGAAGGATGTCATTAGACAAATTTAGTAATATGGCTACTGAAAATCGCATACATTGCTTTCGATTATCGACTCGGCTTATAAAAGAAATGTAATCGATTCAGAATTCGGTTAAACGTGTTGTTTTGTTAACTTAATTTAAATTAGGTACATACTATAAAATAACGTATCATAAATCGTCTAAATTCACGCTACAACTATAACGATCGTATTGGTGTTTTTAGGTTATATTCACTTCCATCTTGAGATAGAGACTTTGAGAGGCAAAATAATAAATGAAAAATATTATAATCTAACTTATATTTAGGTACTGTTTTTAAAAAAAGATTTGTTTTTTAATTCTAAAATATTTTTTTCCATTTTCTTTTGTCCGAGTAGGGTATCGAAATGCAAAGTTCAGAAGGGGCGGCAAAACTTGAATAGCCTACTGGCGGCAAATGTGTTAATCCGCCACTGACCGCGGCACAGTAAGTATAAAGGAGATTGACAAAGTTTGGACGAAACGCTGCCCAGAAGTGAAAATACCTCTACCGAGTTTCTTACGTTACTACCTTTTTTTTTTTAATTTATTTATCAAGGATATCAACAGCACATTACAATTCATAAAAACAGTAAATTAAAAAGATAACAGTGCGAATTACAGACATCCACCTATGAGCAATAAATAAAGAACAACAACTACAGATATATACATGCAAGTAGTTTAGTTGTAAGTAAATAAAGACAATCGTAACAGCTACGTACAGGAGTGTGTGTGTGTGTGTGTGTGTGTGTGTGTGTGTGTGTGTGTGTGTGTGTGTGTGTGCCCTGCTCCATTCTTTGATAGAATTATTATCAACGAAGATGGTGACCATTAAAATACCAGGGGACAATGTCACACCAATTGACCTCGTCCTAAACTAAGCTCTAGGCTTGTACTATGGGTACTAGACAACGATATAAATACTTATATAGAGAAATATATACTTAAATACATAGAAAACAACCAAGACTCGGGAACAAATATTCGAGCTCATCACACAAACATCTGCCCTTACCGGGATTTGAACCCGGGACCGCTAGCTGTGTAGGCAGCGTCACTACCAACTAGGCCAGCGCGTCGTCGAGATTAATAAGTAATGTATATTGATGATTGATGATTTTCTTCTCAACAGAAAGTCATTTTTTTCCTCCTGGGGTAGATCTTAAAGCGATTTAACATAATGCACTATGCGTTCATTCTGGGCAGCACTTGGTCCAGCTCCTATACAAATATGGACAATCTCCTTTTAATATTCTCATTTGAGTTCGATTTCGAATCAAACCACGCGACGCCAACCCACACTTGACCATTTTTTGTACTTGTATTTGTTGTTTTTGCCAGGGCTTGTACTATAATCATTCTAAATTGGATGCTTGTATGTTTTACCGTTTTTACGATACAACAAAAATAAAAATACTTAGTAAAAAAAACTTGTTCGGGCACATCATCATCATCATCATGTCAGCCGAAAGACGTCCACTGCTGGACATAGGCCTCCCCCAAGGCTTTCCACTCAGACCGGTCTTGTGCTTTTCGCATCCACCGCGGTCCCGCGATCCTGACGAGGTCGTCACTCCATCTTGTTGGAGGCCTACCTACAGCTCGTCTTCCGGTCCGCGGACGCCACTCCAGAACCTTCTGACCCCATCGGCCATCAGTCCTGCGAGCAATGTGCCCCGCCCACTGCCACTTCAGTTTAGCTATTCTTAGGGCTATGTCGGTAACCTTAGTTCTACTGCGGATATCATCATTTCTGATTCTATCACGAAGAGAAACCCCGAGCATAGCCCTCTCCATAGCCCTCTGTTCGGGCACCCCCTTTCTAATTCCACTTTCTTTGTTTTATGAAATCCGACGACATAACACAATGTTCTGAAAAAGAAACAAGCCACTATCTACAACGGTCCAACAGATGCAGTTCTTTAAAGTTAAGACGGACGGACGGACAGCCTAAGCATATTAATAGCGTCCCGATGGGCGGCCATTGGGGACAGAACGCTAAAAATGAAGAGAATTTTCCAGTTAAAATAATAGAAAAATTGTGTCTCTCGTAGCTACGATGTTGTCAACTCCAATTTGAAATGAGAGCCACGGAGACGTATGAAGTCTAGTCTGTCTCGTCTGTCCTCCGACCATTGTATAGGATTTGTGATTCGTTTTATTATTTTGTGCAACGAATCACCGCGATACAATTCTAAATTTAAGCTGTTTATTTCTCATTTCATTTGTCCGAATAGTGAAGATTTACAACTGATCTTGAAAGTTAAGAAGATTAAAACGTTCCTAATGCCTCTATTACAAGTTATAACAAATTTAATCCAGACTTATAGACTCTACAAAGGTCTGCTTTGGTCCCTAAGACTGATTAAAGATTTAGTAGTCTTACCCTACTTACTATCAAAACTAAGCCGAGTACATCTGAATCACTTGAACCCTCAAGCTTATTGTGATAAGTTGGTTCTAAGTTGTTACTAATGCAATTGATGTATTTCGTATAACTCGGCGAGATGTAAATGTATCTTTTTTTTTAACGGCTCGTTCTACTCAGTAAGGGTGTAGCCACAGGATCGTAATTTTTTAAGTTGTGATTCTCGTAATTTCTGCTGCATACGAAAGGCCAGCTGATTTTGCGTCGCTGTGTGAACTAAACAGGAGTTTTGTATGTAAATGAAGTCTGTTACTTCATTCATAAACCTCTTTGCATCGGTTTCGAATTATCTGTCACAGCCTTATGACTTTATGACAGTTGACAGGTCAAAGGTTCTACTGTTTTAAAAAGTACAAGTAACCTAAGAATAAATATTATAAAATGTTAATAGTTATTTAAGATAATATAAGAAGGATAAGTGGAATAATAGCTTTAATGTTGTTTCTCTTTTCAGGTAAGATATTTTTGTTGTAATTGTATTTCATAAGGAAAGTTAAGTGTGCTTAAACCTAAGTATTAATGTGTAATAAAACAATTCTCTTTTCAGAGCAACTCAGTACAGTTTTATTTCACCAATTCATAAATCTACCATGAGTGTATAAAACACTTATTATAAAACAACATTTCCAGCTATTTCTTTGCAAAGATGGAAAAATTAAAATTCGAGTTTGTGGTAAAAGCAAGTAGTGAGGACCCGAAAACTAGTATAATCTGCATCACCTCCATCACAGATGTTGATAAAAATGTTTTTATAATTCCGGACCAATACCAACCGGTGAGATTACATGACGCAATTATGAAAACGCAAGCCTTTCAGAAGGTAAAAATTACGTTACAACGACGACACGACAAGAGGCACGTATGGGTTTCAGTAACACCTGACATAAAAGGTATTTATATAGATGAGGATGGCAATATGCAGTTTCAAGGATATTTGTTAGAGCAATTGTCACCGAAGACTGAACAACAGGCTCCAGCGGGTGGAATCTCTGAAGAGGCTTTATCAAGAATACTAGAAAAATTTTCACAAATGAAGAGTGATAAATCTTCTACTCAAGGCTTGGGAAATATCAAGGAAAGATTTGTAATTGAGAAATTCACAAGAAAGACTGCAAATGTATCACAGTGGATTATGACTTTTGAAGCTGAGTGTACCCGTTTAGGAATAGAAGAGGACACAAAACGGATTGAAGCTCTTAGGCTGTTTTTAGAGGAATCCTGCCTGGACTGGTACAGTGCTATGCTCATAAAGCATACAGTTGCTTCGGAGTGGTCTCTGTGGAAAAAGAACTTTTGTGAGACTTATGCAGATAAAGGTTGGTCGCCGATCAGGTATGCAATGTTGTATAAGTATAGGCAGGGCTCGTTATTAGATTATGCTCTAAAGAAAGAAAGACTTTTATTAGAGATGAATAAAAACATTGATAAACAAACTTTGATAGATTTGATCGCCACGGGGTTGCCTAATTATGTGAGTGATAAAATTGAAAGGGATACTTTACGAGTAACGGAGGATTTATTCAGTAATATTCGGGGTTTAGAACATTTAGTGGAGAGAAAGACTTGGGAAAAAAAGACTGTAGGTTTTGAAAATAAAATAAAAGAGAAAAATGTCAAGGAGCAACAACCATGTAGAATTTGTGAAAATGAAAATAAAGGGAAACGGTATCATCCCGAGACCCTATGCTGGTTTAAAAATAAAAATAATGATCGATTCAAACGGGATCAAATAAGGAGTGTTAATCATTCTGAGTTAGAGACCGAGTTGAATGAAGTCGACCAAAAAAACTATTAATCCCGCCATTGATCAAAATTAAATTATTAATTAATGATACCTTGCAAGTGTTAGGAGTTTATGATTCAGGATCAAACGTATCTTTGATAAATTCGAGGTTGTTGTCCTTGAAAAATAACCCTAGTAATAACGAAATAAAAAGTGCGGGTCTAAAAACGATTAATGGCGTAAAAAAATCCATTGGGATGGTAACCTTAAAATTAAAAATATTAGAAATGGAAAAAGAGGTTAGTGTGTTTGTAATAGATGAAGAAAATTTCGATTATGACTTTCTAATTGGACTAGATTGCATCGAAAATTTTTACTTAATACAAAATGAAAAATTGGTAATTTCACAAAATATTCCCATCCAAACAACACATCAAAAAAATGCTAATTTAATTCCTGGCTTCACAGGTAGCAAAATTGAAAATAACAAAAATTGTGAAAATAAGGATGAGAGTATTTTGGAAAGAACGAAACAGGATTGTGAAATAAATTTTAATGAACACTTAGAAGTTGAAAACTTTGACATATCTGTAAATCACCTGAATCCACATCAACAGTCAAAAATAGATAAATTGATTTGCAAATATACATCACTTTTTGCAAGGGACAAGTATGATGTAGGTACTGTAAACGACTATGAGGCTCATGTTGATTTAATAGTTGATAAATATTGCAGTAAAAGACCTTATAGGTGTACTATTGAGGATAGAAAGGAAATAGAACAACAAATATCAATGTTATTAAAGAAAAACTTAATTGAAGAGTCTTATAGTCCTTTTGCAGCCCCAGTAACGTTGGCATATAAGAAAGAGGAAGGAAAAAAAACCAGGTTATGCGTTGATTTCCGTGATTTAAATAAAATTGTGGTCCCTCAATCACAACCGTTTCCGTTGATTGAGGATTTAATGATTAAGACAAGAAATTGTAGGTTCTTTTCCACACTAGACATAAACTCGGCGTTCTGGTCTATTCCACTAAAAATTGAAGACAGGAACAAGGTAGCTTTCGTTACACAGGAGGGCCACTTTCAGTGGACATGTTTACCGTTCGGTTTAAAAACCTCTCCTGCAATTTTTCAGAGGATATTAAGCAGTATTATTAGAAAACATGGATTGTCAGATTTTACCGTGAATTATATTGACGATATTTTAGTATTTTCTGAGACTTTTGCAGACCATATTGAACATTTATCGTTATTATTAGAAGCAATCTCAAAGGAGGGATTTAGACTAAAGTTCTCGAAATGTAGCTTTGCTCAGGACTCTGTAAAGTATTTGGGCCACATCATAAAGAATAACACCATAACTCCATTAAAAGACAACTTGATCGCTATAAAGGAGTTCCCTGTACCAAAAACACAGAAAAATGTCCGCCAGTTCTTAGGTAAAATAAATTTCTATGGAAAATATATCCCTAATAGTTCGATAATATTAGATCCTTTACATAATTTACTAAGAAAAGGACAAAAATTTGATTGGTCAGATAAATGCCAGCAAACATTTGAGACCATAAAAAAATTATTGTGCCTAAAACCTATTTTGGCAATATTTGATCCGAACCTACCAATACACATTTATACAGACGCAAGTATTCAAGGGATAGGCGCGATTTTGAAACAACCACAAGATAATGGAGAAGAGAAACCTTGTGCTTACTTTTCAAGGAAATTAAGTGATGCTCAAAAGAAAAAAAAGGCCATATATCTTGAGTGTTTGGCAATCAAAGAAGCCGTTAAATATTGGCAATATTGGCTCCTAGGTAAAAGATTTACCGTTTTCTCTGATCACAAACCGTTAGAAAAAATGAATATAAAGACTAGAACGGATGAGGAATTAGGAGACCTGGCGTATTACTTATCTCAATTTAATTTTGAAGTCATTTATTCTCCAGGAAAGTATAACGTGGAGGCAGATTCTTTAAGTAGAAACCCTGTATTAGACCCGAGTGATAGTCAAGAGGAGAGTCTAAAATGTGTTAACTTAATTAAACTCAAAGATATACAAAATGATCAGGAAAATAACGAAGATATAAATCAAAACAGGGATAAACTTCAACTAAAGGATACACTTTACTACAAAAAAAATGGAAAAAATGGAAAAATTGTAATAACAGAGGAATTTAGTAAGAAACTTATAAAAAATACACATGATTATTACTGTCATTTAGGATCACAACAATTAGAAAACAAAATTAAACCGTTTTATACCGCGAAAAATTTAACAAGTAACATCAAGAAAATCTGTGACCACTGTGAAATCTGCATTAAAAATAAATCTAGGGGGAAATATAAGTTTGGGTTAATGTCTCACTTAGGTCCTGCAACTTACCCGTTTGAAATAATGTCTATAGACACCATTGGAGGTTTTGGGGGTTCACGATCTACAAAAACGTATCTACATTTACTTGTGGATCACTTTACTAGGTATGCTTATATTTCGACCTCTAAAACTCAAAGTTCTGGTGACTTTATAAAACTTGTAAAAAACGTGACTCAGGAAAATACAATTGGTATGATTTTGTCGGATCAATATCCGGGTATAAACTCAAGCGATTTTAAAAACTTTCTACGTAAAGAGAATATACCAATCATATTCACTGCAGTCAATGCTCCATTTTCTAATGGTCTGAATGAAAGGTTAAACCAAACATTGGTTAACAAAATAAGATGTAAAATAAATGAGAGGAAAGAAAAATTGGCTTGGACTACCATTGCTCATGAGTGCACTCGAAGGTATAATGAAACAGAACACACAGTGACAGGGTTTTCTCCAAAATATTTACTAGAAGGAAAATCATTTGATATCTTACCAAATGAATTAAAACGGGAAAGAACATATAGTGAACTAATACAAGACCGAAAAATCGCATTAGTAAACTCTATAAACTCACACAATAGTAATAAAAAACGGTTCGATAGAAACAGGAGAGAGTGCGATATAAAAGTAGGAGACTTAGTTTATGTGGAAAACGGAAACCGATTGAACAGGAAAAAGTTAGACGAACTAAAAATTGGTCCATATAGAGTGTTAGACAAAATATCCAACTCAATTTATAGGATAGACACAGGTCATAGGAAATCAGAATCAAACCTGTTTCATATCACCAAACTTGTCCCTTCACTGGAAGTTATCTAAAGTTATAAATTAAATGTTTAATTTCATTATACACACAAATCGGGGGGGGGGAGATGTAAATGAAGTCTGTTACTTCATTCATAAACCTCTTTGCATCGGTTTCGAATTATCTGTCACAGCCTTATGACTTTATGACAGTTGACAGGTCAAAGGTTCTACTGTTTTAAAAAGTACAAGTAACCTAAGAATAAATATTATAAAATGTTAATAGTTATTTAAGATAATATAAGAAGGATAAGTGGAATAATAGCTTTAATGTTGTTTCTCTTTTCAGGTAAGATATTTTTGTTGTAATTGTATTTCATAAGGAAAGTTAAGTGTGCTTAAACCTAAGTATTAATGTGTAATAAAACAATTCTCTTTTCAGAGCAACTCAGTACAGTTTTATTTCACCAATTCATAAATCTACCATGAGTGTATAAAACACTTATTATATGTATAAAACCGAATGCAGCAGAAATTACGTTACTAACAACTCACAAAATTACGCTTGTGTGGCTTGACCCTAAAACTATATGGTGTTGCTATTGTATTCTTTTAAACTCGGCCCATATTACTGTCAAGTAAGAGCTATAGTAATGTTGACCATACAAAACATGTCAAAAATAATATGGTTTTGCACAGTAGAATAGAGCCCCAAAACAATAAAAAATTTGTGGCAGCTATACTTCAGCTAAAGAAGATTAGAACACAGCTAAATAAGTGCATTATTGTAGTTGATCTTTGAGAACATTTCATCAATTAGAAAAGAAAAACCATGAATATAAATATATTCAACCCCAAACATTAACATAAACTAGCTTTTCACGTTCATTTTTTAATTTTCGAGTGTTCGACTCCCAAAAGCGAGCCTCACTCAAGTCAAAAACAAGATCCTAAATAAAGCACGTGCGTAATCTGCCTGTATCTACCCGCCATTTTATCCTTTTTCTAACAAAACCTGCTGCAGCAACTAGCCACAAGGATTATAAAATGGGTCAGTTCAAAATCCAGCGCTTTTTCCCCTAAAACAACATCGAGACTTAAAACCGTCATTTCTGTCCCCAGCGGCAGCTAGGCTGCGGCACCACTAACTTTTAGTGAAATTATGGTTCTCGTCTCGCTCGACGCTTTGCGGAAAAAATAATTGCGCCATATTTCACTGGAGGGTAGGCAGAGCCGCTATTTCACGCTTCATTACAATAATGGGCGAAATAAAGCGGAGTCGTGACGAGACCGTGTGTCTTGTCGCTCGCTTCACGCCCAAGCTCTTAGGTGCTAGCAGCGACGACAACGGGTCGGTATGTGTGCAAGTTTCTATGCACTGTGATCGATTTTCGTAGCTCTTGAGTATATGCGGAACAGATGCAACCTCATTTCTTATTAAATATCAAGTTATATACAAAACGTGCTTTTTTAGGCTTAGTCTCCTACGAAGTAAAGGCGCATGTGCGATTAATTCATAGAAGCGTGTTAAACTCTCAAAGGTTAGGTATGAGTATATTAAGGCTCAACGTCATTCAGAGGGCTATGGAGAGGGCTATGCTCGAGGTTTCTCTGCGTGATAGAATCAGAAATGATGATATCCGCAGTAGAACTAAGGTTACCGACATAGCCCAAAGAATAGCTAAACTGAAGGGGCAGTGGGCGGGGCACATTGCTCGCAGGACTGATGGCCGATGGGGTCAGAAGGTTCTCGGGTGGCGTCCGCGGACCGCGGTGGATGCGAAAAGCACAAGACCGGCCTGAGTGGAAAGCCTTGGGGGAGGCCTATGTCCAGCAGTGGACGTCTTTCGGCTGACATGATGATGATGATGATATTAAGGTTGGATGTGCAATACAATTCATAGAGTACATGCGCCCTTTGTCCGTAGGAGGGCAGAATTTGGTGTTGTTGTAGGAATAAGACAACCAATGAAATGCCTAGCATAGAGTCATTCCATCTTAGTCCTAAGGATCGGCAACACATTAACATTGTTAGGAATGCAGTTTTAAGATTTAAGTCCTGAGATGCAAATGTCTATACGTCTCAGAACTAACTTAACAAACTTACTATCGGCTTTGCGCTCGTTTGCTTTCTCTTTGCCTAAATCAATAACAAAAAGACAGGTTCTAGTCCTTTGGCCGCTACTTACTGCATATGGTTAGTTATATCAGAGCCCTTTCCACTATTGTATTTGTAATGTATTTAATTAATAAGAGCTATCATTATGTTGACAATTCGATAATAATAGGAGTAGAAACAAAGTAAAATAAGACCTTTGTTCTACTTTGAATAACTCCATCTTGCTCCAATACCGTTATTATGTTTTTGACGTTATGACAGCTCCGACTTAGAAATACCACACTGCTTTTGACAAGTTATCGGTTACCTATAGGTAATAAAATTGCTAGGGTAGAAGTACCGTTTGGGGCCACTGTACCCTTTTTGGCCACTTTAGCTTGAAATGAGTATCAAAAATACTTAAACATAATATTGACTGAAGAATAATATAAAGATAAGATATTGTAATTTCATAATGCTTTACGTGTCAGGTAAAGTTTAGACTGGCCAAAAACGGTCCTAAGATGGCCAAAAACAGTATTTGTATCCTGTTGTTTTTTAACTCGGCTGCCATTACTGTCAAGTTAGCAGAAGCTATATATATATACAATAACAATTTATTTATTTAATCTTCATTGCACAACATTTCAAATTAGAGTACGTTGACTTTTGGGCAAATCAGACAATAAGGGTAATGACAGTATAGAAAATACGGCACCTGGATCTCTGTTCCACTTAAGTGCCGGCTAAGTGCAAATTAGATACTATATCAATGATGTGACTCATTGAAACATGTCCCGACAGCTAAGTTAAGCACCAGGGCGGGCCACAACAGGATGTAGGTTCAGTGCTTGATTGGTTCTTGTTGTTTTGAACTATTATGCATTAATAGTTAACTTACTACCGCACTCAGAGACGTCAATTCAATTTAATGCTTGATTAAAGTCGCTGCTGTCACTTTCTTTGCTATAACAATAGAATAAGACAACACGTCACTAAACAAGCATTAAGTTTAATTGACGTCTCTGAGTGCGGCAGTAAATGTTATAAGTACCTAACAAAGCCAATGTTTTGCCAATGAAGCTCTAGCACAAACATGTCGATCATACGTCATGACGTTTCGCGTCACGGTCCCTAAACGCCTTTACTATCCGTAAATAAACTCACGTTTTCAAACATCATGTCAACTTGCTATTAAATTAAAGTACTTTTCATGACCTAGAGGGCGCTGATATCAATCTTCACATTTTCTCGATGACGCTCCTTACTCTTTATTTATATATATTACCTTTACTTAAAAGCATAATGATAACTAGTAAAACTCCTTTGCATATTAGTTCGGTTAAAGTGAGGTGTGAGCCAAGTTCGAGCAACGACGTGAAGTATCAAAGGAGTGCCCGCACCACTTAGTAACATCAGCACAAAAAGGTTTCACACGTCACAAAAAACTCGATGTTGCGGCGGTTTATTCCGTATATGACGGAATATCTCATGCGGCGCTCTGGGCTGAAATATTTGAAAAATATATTTTGTGGGAAAATAAATAACGAGATGTGTGTCACGCTCTAGCGTAGCTTTTTTAAAACTTTAACGAGCTTTTTATGACTTTACTTGCATTTTTGATGCCATAAAAAATGTAAAAAAAATGTGTGCGTGTTGAAAATAAAATACTACGGTTTTGTCTCGGTGCTCATGTGACATTGAATGTCAGTTGAGGCTGTAATCTACTTATGGTCACAGCTTAGCTCACGTGTATGACTGTGTAGGCTGTATAATTTAACTTTTATCTAAACTTCGTTATTAAGTAAGATTGCCACTTTTATAAGACGTTTTTATAACTCTGGGTTTTTAATTTTGTGACTCAATCCACCGTTTTATGCACAATATGTCGGTACCACCTAAAGATTTCAGTCTGAGTGAGTTCTCTGAATGCTTAAATATGGTCTGTCGAACACGCCCCCGCTCACACAAAGTAATTAAAACCAAGATAATGCTGAATAGAGTTGGAATGAGCTCAAAAATCTTTTGTTCCTACAAATGGAACATCCGCGGCTAAATAATTTCCCTGTTTCAAACTAAAAAGGCTTAACTGGAAATCAAAATCAAATTCTGAACTCTCTCCTCGTACTGTAAAGTTCAAACTTCAACTAATTTCAAACAAATTTAAGCTGTTTTAGAGCTGAAATTACTGTCTATGTTGCCGGTTGAAATATAAGGTTGTGGCCACTTAATGCGCGGTGAGTTGAAACATTCATAACAGCGTTGCCTCGGACTGTTCCGCATTATTTGCTCGTCTAAATAATAAAGGGATCCGAGCGGAACTGAAACCGAAGAAGCCCCCCCCCCCCCTTCCCTTCCTTTCCTCTTGAACCCCCTAGCCCTGCGTCACAAAATAAATAAGTACAGAAGGTTCGCACTGGGCAATCTAGATTGTACATCTTGAGTTTTCAAAGTACATAAATGTGCCAAACTACCGTATTTTACGTATTATTTTCGTACCAGGACAAATGAAGCCTTGAAGTGAGTTTTTATCGACTATTTAATAACCTTTTACCTTAATAATTCATTATTAATTTCAAAAACTTTTAATTTGTCTGCTGTTAATTTTAATTATTAAGCATCCAAACACAAATCCACCTCAATTACTATAATGACCGGGTACCTATTTGCGCCGAGTGTGCGTGCCAGCTACGATTGGAGTACCCAAAGCATCAAGACACAATTTTACAAAAAATATCGAATACCAATCTAAACCTATTATTAATAGATAACGATGTATATAGTTACTTACTTATACAGATAAATGAATGCATCATCATCATCATTATCATTATTTTATGACGTTCACTACTGGACATAGGACTCCCCAAGGCTTGACACAAGGACCCGTTTTCCACCGCCGCTTGCATCTATCGGTTTCCCACCAAGGGCCGCAACCGTCCTCTTTAGTCCACCTTGTTGTAGGCCTATCTACGCTCCGCTTTCCGGCACGCGGACGCCAAAAATAAATATCACTATTAAAACATCTAAAACTAAGCCAAGACACGCCCTTACCGGGAGTCAATCCCACGGCCACTAGCTTCTTAGGGAAGGTAAGATAGCCTGTTTGCGGCTACGTGTAGACCTTCTGGGCTTATTTACATTGTGCCGCGTCCCACATCGCAACAATACGGCGATATTGTTCGTCCGCCGAACGCTAAAGAATTGTTTATGGCTTACGTGCTCACCACACCGCTTACATACGACCCCGCCACGGGTATTCTCCACCACGTAGGGAGATAGCGAACAGAACCGACCACGAACTAAAAACTGTAACTTTACTGTTCCCTTCTATCGAGTAAGTAACGTTAACGTATCTTCGTTGAGAAAGTGGATGAAAATTGATATCAGCGCCCTCTAGGATTGTATTTAGTACATAAATTTGATAGCAAGTTGACATCGATGTTGACTCTATATTACTACTCTAGTAAAGGTGAAATATCATAGTAAAAACGTGAGTTTGTTTTAGGTGTTCGTGATACGATAAGTTCAAAACACGTTCTTCGAATAGTAAATGTGATTTGAAAATGTAACTAATTCAGCGAACGAAAACAATGCAAATAAGATGCAATACCGCGAAATTTCACTATGAAAAGTTGTTAAATTATATTTCTGATTGGGATGGCATGCCTGCCTTACCTAAACTCGAGAGTATCGAGCTATTGTAAGACTTTAGGGTTCGTTGGAATAGAAATTTCTCTACAAATTCGACGACTCTCTTTGATGCGGTGTTAAGAATACTACCCTAGTTTATTTTATTGCCAGTGCTGGCCGACGACTTTCTCTCGGATGGTTATTTATTTAGCCTGCGTTTGTACAAATTTACTAGCGGCGTATTCTAGGCAGCGGCAGATTCTCGGCAGGCATTTCGTCCGTCGTTGAAGAAACTAGGTCACGCAATGCTGTTTTACAAAATAGTACAAGGCTTTTCTTGGTTTTGTAGAAGTGATATACATATTCATCAATATTTTTTTGATCGTTATCTTGCTCAGATTAGAGTCATGGTCATAATTTATTAGTTGTATCTAAAAAATTAATCAAAATAATCAAAGTGATTGTCAATAGCTATAAAATAAAAGACTATGTTTGCTTCCTTAGTCAAACTAGGATCAGCTTTGAAAAAAAAAACTCCACGTTCAAAACAATCCGGAGGACTATAGCCGCCTCGCAATCAGAACCCAATTACGGGCTTGTTTGCTCATTAATCAAGTTGCCGAATTTTCCTTGTTAAGAACTCTAAGACTTCAGTTCTGCGAAGGAGAGAAACAACGGACAAGTGGAGAATGCACAATTAGAAACAGTTTTATTGATTTAGTGAAAGTTATCAATTTGAAATCTATAAGACAAATGAAAGATATCGATCAAGTGCAAGTTGTCGCACACAGAGGGTACCGCCTGACTCATATTATTGGCTGGTTATTATTTTGTTTTTGTTTAGGGTTTGCACACAAGATCAAAAAGACGTTAAATAGAAAACGTTTTTTGTATGGGGACCTCGTTGGAAACAGACGCAAGGACAGTGTAGGCTCATTAAGAGGGGCTTGTTTGGCATTTTCCGTGGACAGAACTCTGAAAACGAATGAAAACAAGACTGAAAACTAATATCACATCAAAGTCAAAGCGTGTATTTTTCCAGAACCTAGTTAAGTCCATAAAAGTTTGGGTCATGTCATGAGGGTTAACTAAACAAACCTTTCCTTTTGCGATCCAGTGCAGTTGGATATTCAAATGATGTTTCATGTTTCGCTTTAGTTATATCGTGCAGAATACGTAGAATAAATTATGTTGACAAAAAAACGCTTACTTCTGGATATCAGGTAAACCTTTGGTGTGGTTTGACTCCTTTCTCTACTTTTACTATCATCCTCTCTCCCCGATATCCTCTCATTGCTAAAAGTCGTCAATGTAATGCGGTTCCTTCGATAAGTCGTTTCCTTCAACCTTTTTGCTCATTATCATCACTTTTAATGATAATGTCATACAATAGCGCTATTTATTATTATCAGAAACAAGAGGTGTTTAAAGACTTTTAAGCATTTATTAAGACTAAGTATATTATTTTATGTGGCAGGTCCTCGTAGGTTAATTTAAATGCAGATTTTTCAGTTTGAGGCAGTAAGTAGTAATTGTATGAATATTGGTTTAAGTGAATCAATCCAGAACTTCTTAGGCTTTGTCTTTTGTTTTTAATATATGTTCTAGTTATTTGTAAAAAAAAAATCAGTTTCAATCTTATTGTAATATCACATGGTCATTAAAACATGTTTTGGGATGACAACACAGTTATTTTATTTAGTTGTGACTCTGCCAATGAAACTAGGTGTTTCAGCAGCACCCGGAGAACGGGTTTACTGTCTATGTTCGGCGTATTCGTTTTAAGTCATCCGCTATTACTGTCAAGTGAAAAGACTTACCTTAACGTTGAATACAAGATTTATTTATATTGCCATAAAAGGCAAACAAGCCGACGGACCTCCTAATGGTAAACATTCACCGCCCATAAACATAATTAAGCAATGCCAGGAGTACCTACAGCCACGTTATGCCTTTCAGGGAATTCAAAAACGTAACCGTTTTTCTTTGACAATGTGGTAATAACTCAGTAAATATCCAAAATTAGTGTGTATTTGATTCGCGACATCTCACTAAATATTCCGGGGGGTGTCCGTAATGAGCCGACAAACACTCATCGAAGCGGTGTTTGAGTTGCCGGTTGATTATGATCGACTTTTTGTATTACCTCGAGGCAAACACGGGGGCGGAAGGTTGTTAATACATTTGATTTACCACTGGCCGAATATTACATTTTGTTTTTACCTAGCTTGTTAACTATATTGCTTTACCGTCCAACGTCTGAAATTAAAAAAGTAAACAAAAGTAAGAACTGTTTATCCTTAACTAGGCCGTATATTATCCTTACTAATATCATAATAGTATATTTATTATTATTGACTGGTTGTTGTTTGTATTTGTTAAGTCTTAATGATTTAACGCTTTAACTGACCAAGTGTAAAGTTAAATCAGATAAATACAGAGATAATTTATAACCTGGGAAATGACAAAGCGTACTTTTTAACCGAAAACAATTGTCAGCTTCCGAGGGAATAGTTAAAAACGGGGGGTGGATTCACAAGCAAAATGCTAGTTAAATAAAATTAAAAAAAGCCTCCGAACAAAATTGTATTGCAGCGATTTAAAACCATAATTACTTTCGTGCTTTCCGCGATTACATCACAGGTTGACACAGCCAATCAGCGTCCGACGCAGCGACCCAATCACAGGTGTCCGCTGCAGTGCTCGGGGGAATTAGCACTAAGTGCGACATGACGGTTTACCTGGTAACCGGCGAGGTGTAAGCGCCCGCCACTCACCAATATTGGCGAATTAGCGGAAGCTTCGCGCACTTGAGATGTCAATTAATGAACATTCACTTACAGAGGATTAAAGCAGATCTATACAATTGGACTATTGACGGTCCCGCTAATGTCGGAATGACGAGTTTAATGGATAATTAACAGTAATCTAATTTTGATATTGCCGTGACTGCGTATGTAATGTTATCTTGTCTTTGAACGGATTACATTTGGCAGAAGGCCATTTATGCAATTATCCCCCTACACACTTAGATGATTGAATGCGCTAGTTTCCTTAAGATTTGCCTTTATAGGGAGATATTGGGAAGCAAAACATAACGGGTTCGTGGTAACCGTTTGGGCTCAAACTCGGTATCTTACAATCACGAATCGACACACTAAAGCCCGAGTTCACCAATTTGACTGACAGTTAAGTCTTAATCAGCTGCATTTGAACCGCCAAACCGTCTTACCGTCCGTTCGATTGTTGGTGAACACTGCCCTAACAGCCGTATAATTAAACTGATCTCAAATGTAGTTGCTCATCTCAAGATGCGTCAAAATGACGGTTTTCTGTAGCTTGACAGTTATTTTCACGTATTTTGTGACCGACATCTCGGTCAAGGTGAGTTTACTAATCCGTCAGCGCTCTCTCAATATCTAGAAAATTCTAAAATATACACTTTTTCTTAGGTTCCGTACTTTAATCTGAAATTCCTGCAATTCTTTTAATCAATGTCCCGACTCTTGAAATTCATCAACGTCTTGTAATTAGTTCTCTGTAATTTAATCTTTTTAAAGATCTCTCTGAGAATGCAGTGAACCTTTGAAATGAATCCTTGGTAAGTGAACCGTATTCATGATATCTTATTCAACGAAATCTCTCCTTCATAAATATAACCTTATTCAAAGTTAGAATAAGGTTTTATTGACTTTGTAGAAAACGTAATAATTCTTAGCTTGTTTTATTAAATTGTGATCAAAGATGTTATTTTCTCGTTAATGAGAGTTTATTTTGATAGAATATATATTATACACGAGAAACGATACTTAACTGTGGATAACTTGTCATATTATATTTTATGATATAAAAAAGTTATCATAAGTAAATTTTAAGAATTCCCCTTAACAAATATTAATCAAATTTGTTTGTTCATTAATAATTTACATGAATTTTTAAATGAAATCTTCTCGCCAGATACACTTCAAATCCCTTAATATTTTACGTTTCACTTTGCACATTGAAGAGGTTTAATACGTCCGCGTTTACAAAATGCTCACATGTCATGATAATTAGTTTTATTCCGCCCCGAAAGCTTTAAATTTATTTTAATCACGCTCTATTTCCCTCCCTGCGTATTTAATCGGTTGCGTGCCGCGGACGTCACGGCTCCGTCGCGTCTTCCGTCTCCCCCTCCCTCCCGCCCCGCCCCTGCCCGGACCGGAAGGGGGCCCTTCCGTCTCCGGCGCCGATTTGGATGCCGCGGATGCTTGTAAAAGCTTGATTTTTTTTAGACACGTTGAGGGGAATGTTGGTTGAGGCATTTTTGGCCGTTTATACCAGATATTACCTATAGCATGGGGAATGACTAGAAGAATTCTATCTTATTTCACAGGGTTGAAAGCGCATTTGCAGACTCAGGATTGCATTTTTGAGATTGCCGACTTGGAACTCATTTATAAACACGTGGCGTGTGTGCTCGTTTGCCTTTCTTTCAGACTCAGTTGAATAAAAAAAAAAGTGGGACACTGATACTAATACTAAAATACCTATAACGTCGTACAGGGCAACTAAATAAATTATGTATCATTAAATTTCTTCGTGACCGGCAACGCATGTGGTGACGTCTCCGGTATTATTGCAAATGTCCATAGGCGGCGGTGACCACTTTCCACCAGGTGGGCTGTCTGCCTATTTGCCCGTCTACGGCTATAAAAAAAAACTATTAGATTGCACAAATATCCTTATAATAATAGAGTGAATGTAAGCGAAAGCTTTAGATTTAAAGTTCTGTCAAACAAAGTTGAATGAGGTTCCCGGAGAAAGCAGATGTCTAGCAGTTTAATTTGGCTGGAATTACGCGAGCGAGCTCAACAGAATGACGTTCCAGAGCCAAATGACAAGTGAACGTATTTGGACGCAGACGTATTACTTAGAGCAGGGTTTCCGAGGATGTCCGTCAATCGGGAGTATCTTGAGACTGTCTCTCCACTGGAGCTAAGCTAGGCAGTGGAGCGGTGAGTGAAGAAAAAATCCACTAATAGGATAGCTGCGCTAAGCGAGGCTAGGAATGTGAATTATTTCTTTTGGTGGATCATTTCCTCGCTCACCGCGCCGCTGCCTAGCTCCGCTCCAGTGGACAGGCAGCCTGAAAAGAATTTCGACATGAACTCCGGCGTGGGTGCACTGATGAATTACACTATTCAAAACCATAACTTCAATTTGTACTTGAAAAATATATAAAGTGGTTATTTCGTACATCTTCGAAATCTTAAAGACTGTATCGTTAAGTATAAATACAAGTAAAATAATGTATTACTGACATCTTTTATATATATTTAATAATAGAAAAAAAATGTCCTACTACGTTTTAGACGTTAAATAATAAAAAAACTTCTTTAAACCCAACAAAATCATTCATTTCTAGCTAATTTTCTAACATTCTGTCTGAACGTAGACATCAGAGATCGGACAGCGTCTTGGTCAAATGTTTTTGTCACTCTGTTCCAGTCTCGACCAAATGGCTCTTCGGAATCTGTAGAACGGCCATTTTTCCGCAGTTTAGCTTTAATTATAGCCCAAAAACGTTCAATAGGCCTAAGATTTGGGCAATTCGGTGGGTTCATAGCTTTAGGTGCAAAACTGATGTTTTTTTCTTCATACCACTGCAAAGCCTTGGACCCATAGTGGCAAGATGCCAAATTGGGCCAAAATACAGTCTGAACACTGTGCTTTCTAACCATAGGCAGAAGTCGTTTATTAAGACATTCCTTTATATAGATAACTGCTGTCATTGTAGACATAGTGAAAAACGGAGTCGATTTGAGCCCATACTCGCAAATCGCATGCCACACCATAATTTTCTTGCCAATTTTTTCTGTGAAAATTGACTTTTCAGATTCACTAATAACAGATCGATCTTGAACTGTGTAATATTGCGGTCCCGGCAGCGATTTATAATCTAATTTCACGTATGTCTCATCATCCATTATTACGCACAATTTTTTCTTTGAAAGAATAGAGTCGTATAACTTTCGAACTCTTGATTTTACTGAGCTTTGCTGTTTTTCGCTTCGTTTTGGCTGCCTTTGCTTCTTGTAAGTCTTTAAAATGTTTCTCTGCTTTGCACGTTCGACCATACCGATAGATGTACCTATTTTTTTAGCCAAATACCGAACAGATGCCTCCTTGATGGTTTTATTACGCCTTTACTCTCTTTCTATCCAAATTGGGGTTGAAGGACCTGGTTTTCGGCCTGATTTCGGTTTGTCAACGAAACTATACTCCTGGCCGAACTTTTTGATCGCATTTTGGACTGCAACAACACTAACGTTTTCGAGTTTACCTAGTTGTCTGCGAGTGATTCCTTTTATAGTACACCATTTGTCCAGAATCGATTTCCGCTTTTCCGGTCAAAGTCCACGCATTTTTAGTTTAAAAGGACTAATGAGGAAATCAAACAATCCAAGTCAAAGCCGACATTCAAATGTACAGATTGACGACAGTTGGAATTAAGAATATCCATGTTTTAATCGAATTAAACCTCTGCCAAGTTGTATTTATACTTAACGATACAGTCTTTATTAGTCACAGTTTCTTGAAACTGGGTTATAAGAATCATTCTAAGAACCTAAAAATGTAATATATAAGAGTAGAATACGCTTCCGGCGTCTGTATTTCTGAGTGCATACAATCTGAACCTATTTTAACCTAGGGTGAATAGGCATCTTCTGAGCTCGCTCGCTTCGTCGTCGACAAAATCTTCGTCCTGCACGAGCAAGAGGTAGTCATAAGGAAACCAATTATCAATAAATCAATAAAAAAACGACCGTAATTACAAGTTATAACCGCCCAGTAAAAAGGTCTATTTAAATTCCCTATTTTGTACACAAAACTATCGAGGGATTTTTTGAAATTTTGGAATCGTTTTGAGACAGCAACAACAAACAAAAAGCTTAGCTAAAGCTCCTCTAATTTATTTCCGAATTTAAATTATTGGCTCAATTTGACAGTGTTTGAATGACATTATTTGTCAGTGATCACTGTTTTTTGGTCAGTAGGTACTCATTTCAAATGTTCGGTGTGCTTGAGCCAAATCTTGCTAGTTAGTGAAATATACAGAAATGTTGAATACGTAAATTTGTAAACCGGACCATCACTGTGGAGAAAAAGAGCTGCAAGATCAAGCTAGACCTCTAGACTTAGTTATTATATAAGCAGGTGCTGACTGTGCAAAGAAAAATACAGTCGGCAGCACAACTTATCTTTACGAAACTTTCACTAGTTTATCTTTCAACATTACCTAAAACAACATGAAATCACTCAGACAAAACAATTCCACCAAAACGTATACATTAAATAAATGATTCAACACCCATTTACAATTTGTTACCAAACGTAATATTACACCACTTACCAACGATTTCCATAAGTGATTGTGTGTTCAGTGCGCGACGACGTAATGACGGTGTAAATGTCCCGAGCCCGGTCCGACACGTGTCCGACCGCGACGGACACGACTCGACTACGAGTGATTACTCGCGTGTACAAAACACGTTGGTAGCAAACATACTCGTGTACTGGACCTTGTTTTGGCGGACGAGTTATAACTGTTAATGGATGGCTGAAACTGCAGTGGCGAGTTTCGGGACTTTTGAATGGCTATATTGTTGAAACGTCTGGCTATTTAGTCATTAAAATGAGAAAAGTTTTCGTCTAGGACATATACTTTAGAATACAATTAATTTATTTAAAACTTAACATTTTTTTTATTGAAAATTTAGTTACCTATATATTTAGTTTGTTGCTTTGGCAAAGTTGCATACCAGTGCTTCTGAAAAAAATCAGATTAGATACTATATACTTTAATTTCTAAAAAAATAAATTTATTTACATCAAAAAAAAACGCTTATAATATCAAAAAGGAGTACCGACCCACACGTTTACAAAGTCACTGCCTGTTTTTTCTTCTTTTGCTCTGTGAATTACAGTTTGCTTACAACCATACTTTTTTGTATTTTTTTGGTTTCGCCTACTGGTTGACTAATAGAGAATTCCATTGGGCATTAATCCCGCGATTTATACTTTATTGTGTTTTGCTAAAATTAGTTTAAATAAAAAGTTAAAAAAAATACAAAGTAAATATTACACATTTCAAGTAAAACCACGGCAAAGAAAAAAGAAAGGTAATTAGAACCAAGCTAAAAATTAAATAAGATTGACCTAGTTTCAAATAATAATACTCATTAATCATCAGTGACATTTTAAAGTCTACCCGATAACAATTTTATTATAAGTCAATACGACGTTTTGGTAAAAATGTGAGGTACAAGTAAATGCTTAAATGAAAATTTAATTACGTTTCAAAGATCAAGCATTTCAAATAATGGGTTAACCTGAAACAGGCCACTTCCTAAATCATAAGCAAATCACCAATTCAATATTGCTCACAGCGCCCAGGCGATACAAAGCGGTGACAAAGTGATCGGTCACGCCATCTATAATTCAGTTCCCACAACACAACAGCTGACCGAGTCCCTCATCACTAATGCAAGGACAGCTCTGCCCACTGCGAGAGAAAATTATTACGGCCTTCGGAACTTGACACCGTTTTCGAATTTATAGATATTCAAAAAAACAAATGATAAAACAACGCTGATTAATTTACCGCTGACGAGTTTAACTTAAATTGAAAAAACATGTGACGGAGAGATTAATACACTGACAAGTTGAGTTGCCATCAAGATAACGTTGACGAAAAATGTTTAGTATTATTTTGCATAACCTTGACTACCTTAAACAAATACAGGGTCAGCAACCTATGGGTCAGTAAGGAAAATTGAAATCAACATAAAATTTATTCTTAGGATCCATCTCGTTAGATTCGGATCAGATTTTATTACGTAATGTAACACAGTATAAATTACATGACATTAAAGAATTAGAATTAGAGAAACATTGCAAGCAGTCATGCCAGTCATTTTGAAACTATATCCCCTTGAATCACTGTCACTCATTTGATCAAAAGTATTATTTCATTGAAAGCCAATAATATCTGCTGAAACTTCATTGTTACACCTGTGACTACCAAAAACTCCGACGCACGTGTAAATGCTTGTCGATGAAATGGAAATTCGACGATATCGAACCAGTAATAATTAAAATTAGGGCATTGGGTAAAGTCACCAGTGGTTAGCCAGAGACCAGTAGTCGACCTTATATGAGTGCGAAGAGTGGGAAATATGAATTTCGTGCTCCTCCCACTCATACAAATTATATACAGAGACCGACTACAGGACTCTGGATGACCACTGGGGAGCCAATTTTCTGAAATGTTATCATATTTAGATTTCAGGATTACATTCTTCTTAAGTAACTACTGGTCTGATTGAAGTAACTCATCTTCCTTGACTTTTTTTGCAGGATTATGCTACGACAATTGTCTTTTATTACATGTATAGGTACATGATACATTCAATCACGCATGTTTCCCAATCAGCCTGTAGGCAGAGACCACTTCATTCCACCTGCTACGATCCTGCCAAATCTCCTTCGCTACTTCCACTTTCATACATCGAGTCATGCACGCACATTGGTTTTGGGTACTGTATTACAGACCATAAATCTCTTTTACAAAATAACTTTAAAAGTCCTTGTCTAATGCTAAAAATATGAAAGTGACCACTACTTCTTTTTTCATTAGATTTATTTATAACCCACGTCGTGTCCCCTGTGACGGCAAATCGATGCTTCCACGCGTTCGTGTGCGTTTATATTAATACTCGTACGTGTATGTGCGTGCATGTGTGTGTTTGTGATGGTAATAGACATTATGCAACGCAATGCACTGTTCAAGCTTGGTCATTACCGTTGAGTACAAGACACAGGCTGGGGTTGGGCCAGTATCGGAGATAGGGAAATAGGTAATCAGAAACGACAATGTTGATTCTAGTAGTAGTATTAGTGTTAGTCAATAATAATTTGTTCAAATGCAAAAGCTTTATCCTGCTTTTTCTTGTCTGGGGGACACCGTTGATGCAGGAGGTTGGAGGTTGATTCTATTTTTATTTATTTTTTCTTTTCTATCTTTTTCTCCCGTAAGATTTTTGGCATGTTTTCCTGCTGAACTACTGTTATTTGATATAATATTTAATTTAATACTTGTAGCTTTATATAATGCTAGACTCAGTAGTACCATTGTAATATGAAATATGAAATATGTTTAAAAAATGACTGACTGCTGAATTTCTTGCGGCGTTTCTTCTCAGCAGTGGTGTCCTCTTGGGAAGCGCTGGTAGATTATTGACGTGTAAAAGTGCCCGAGCGGCCTACTTACTGAATAAATTTATTTTATCTTTTTATGTTTTTAGTATTTATTGAGCCCAAATATGACATTTTTAAACCGGTTGATCCTTACGCAAACCTTTCAATGATATTGATTGGCGCGTCAGCCTAGTTGATAGTGACTCTGGCTACGAAGCTAGCGGTCCCGGATTCAAATCCCGGTAAGGACAGATATTTGTGTGATGAGCGCGAGTATTTAAGTACGTATTTTTCTAAATACGTATGTTTATCGATGTCTAGTGCCTATAGTTCAAGCCAAGAGCTAGTTTGGAATTAGACATTTTTTTGAGAGATTGTCCTGTGATGTACATTGATGTATATCATCATCATGTCAGCCGAAAGACGTCCACTGCTGGACATAGGCCTCTCCCAAGGCTTTTCACTCAGACCGGTCTTGTGCTTTTTGCATTCACCGCGGTCCCGCGATCCTAACGAGGTCGTCACTCCATCTTGTTGGAGGCCTACGTACAGCTCGTCTTGATGTATATGTTATTTATATTTATGATATTTATTTGTTTAATTTAGTTTTAATTATATCACTTTTAAGTTTTGCCATTTTTAATGACTTAAAAACCGTCTGGAGCCTTATAATATTGTACTATAAACCTTGTGTTTATATCTACTATATAATCATAATATTTTTCAATACTTTGATAACTCTTATTAACTTGTCATTAATGTCGACCGAGTTGAAATAAATACCATAACAATAGGTCTAAAGACAAAGGAATGACGCTGCAATATTATTTTATGGCACTTTGATGTCTTCTCCAAAGCAATATGTATGTATGTAGGTTCTCTTCACGTGACTGACACGTAAACAAGACTTATTAACAGATTAACTGAATTGATAACCCTGCCTTTCATTACATTTCGACGCTAAAATTTAGAGTCAAATCAACCAATTATCAATCAATCCAATCAAATCCAGTCAAATAGAATTAGGCGGAAATCTGTTGGTACAGCAATCAATGCGAAGCCTTGTAATTAAAACTGTTATGCATTCGACGAAAATGTAACAATGCACGCAGCGTACATCACTCAAAAACTGCAGTTACCTATATTATTACTAAAATTAAGCACTTTTTCACAGACTTACATAAAAGTATTTATCAATGTTTATATTAAAAAATAGGATTCGAAATAAAAAAACAACATTTAAATATAAAGCAAGTTATTAAAAAAATATTACGTACGTAGGTATACACTAAAACAAGTCCAAGGGCCCAAAATTTTATTTAAGGGAAATAAATTGAATTGTATTTATAGGCTAACTACAACTAATTGGTATTTAAAGTTAAAATGTAAGATAAAGTCTTATCCTTTTATTCATAAACATAAAATAAACTTGTTTTAGTTAAAGTATTTTCTGTCACTTTCTGTCACATTGAAAGATGAGGACAAAGCATAAGTTTTACACGTTGTGGCTATTTTGCATTTTTAAAAAAGAGGTTTAGCATACGTATACGTGAACTTACATTATTTAATGATATTATAAAACTTTTTTTAAACCATCTAAGAACTTGCCTCTTCGTTTTAGTCATAACCACGCGTTAATTCTTTAACACAACGTTGTACAACCGACGCGTGCTCTAACGGATGCGGTGGCAGGTGTTTATCCTGGTCTGAGACTCATCCCCCCCCCCCCCCGCGCCCTGGGCCTATTTGAATATTACTCTCGTTTGTAATATCGGTTTATTATCTCAGTATAATTCCGACACTTTGCGCAGTAAACAGAAAATATAAAAAAAACATCATGTATGGAATTCTAAACGTATTGTGTTGCGTTGTGAGGATAAGACAAACAGTGAAATTACTAGGAAAGAGGCATTATATTTTAGTCCTGAACTCATTTGCTGTCTCAGGAATGCAGTCTTTATAATGCAAATGTCTATGAATGGGTCTCAGATATCAATTATTATAGGGTGGTCTGTGTGCTGGTTAACCTGATGCATGCCTTTTTTTCCTATTTTTGTTCCTTTATCTTCTAACAATATTGTTTTCTCAATTTACAACCGATCGGTAATAATGAAGTTAAAACAATGTTAAATATGAATGGTCTTGCATGTATAAACTCTATGTGGAGGAAATTTAGTCGCCATTGTTTTTCCAATATGGCGTCATTATAAACTCCACATCACTAATGTGGCCTGTCATTGCTACAGGGGTACTATTCTACGGTATAACCATATCGATATTAACGTGTTATGTTTGTGTCAAGTAAATAAAAGCTATCAAAACGTTGATAATACGATGTTATCGTCTAAAGCAATATTGGTTTACCGTCTTGAATAGAGGCCCAGAGGCCACCGCTACTAACGGTTTTCTTTTCTATAACTGAAAAAGTATGAGATGACATTCTCGTGCGTTGGGATAAACCTCGTGGTCAACAGTCATCCCATATATTTTGTGTGATAGCACTTGCATCTTGGCTTCGGTCCCTGGACACTGTTAAAACTTACTTTTGCTTACCTTTGCATTTCGGAAGAACAACATTTTACTGACAAAAGCGGTGTACTGTTAGAAGTAACTGCGCAATATATCAGCCGTAAGAAATATGTTGCGCCGCGGCGTTGCGCGCTGAATATATTGTTGAGGCACGTACGGGGGGTTACAAGGGGGGAGTGGGGGGGGGGGGGGGGCGATGACGCGTGAAACGTGGAGCGTCATATCACGAAGGCGTGACGGCGTTGTTTAAGAAATACGAATATCCCTGCTTGCAAATGGGTATTTAGCAGACGACATATACGTGATAAAATTACAATATTTTACTTTTGACACACCTTTAAATGAAAGGCTTATTAAGGTGGTGAATCTGGACCATAGCTCACACATCCGACAGCGAATCGTAGACAGTGACTCAACGGGACCGAGAGAAACTGGAGCCTTGAAAATATGGTGCAGGAAACGAATGGAAAGAATTAGCTGGAATGAATAGAAAACGAATGAGGACAAGTACTATCAGCCCAACAATGGAACTCTGACCCACAATAGAACTGTTTCACAGTGACGTTATGACTGAAGTTTTTTTGTTATTTCAATGAGAAGGCACGCAGGCACTCAGGCCACCCGATGGTAAGTGGGATCTGAGACCCATTAGACATTTGAAATCTCAGGATTACAATCTCAAAATGGCAATCCTAAGACCTCAAATGCGTTGCCAACCGTGAGGACTGAGATGGAATGCCTCTATGCTAGTAATTTCACCGCAACTGGGAAGTCATACGAAGAGTTAAACCTTTTTTTTTACAATGTCTCTGACACCGACTGATAGTACTTCCTCATTCGTCTTCTTAGCATTTGAAGTATTAGCATAATAAAAGGAAAGGGAAGTTTAATACTGAAGAAATAGACGATTTGGGAAGATACTTGGTCACCTGTTATGACTCCATTAAATTGATGATTTAAGGAAAAATGAAAAGAGGGAGAACATATCTAAAACAATTTTTAGATAAATAATGACACGCAATCCATCGACAAGAGCACAGCTCTTAAGTAAATGATGACGATTGATTATGTTATCTATTAAATAATTAGGTTTGAAAGACCCTGATTGATTATATAGAGTACTGTAATACTGCATAAACGGACATAAATGGTTTTTTTCTTACCCTACAGTATCCTTCTGCTGGGAAAAAAACCTCTCTCCTACATTTCTAACAGATAAGATATCTGAATTTAAAGCTAATCTTACTCAAACCGCAGAGTTTACTCAAATCTCTATTCTCCTTCATTGGCAGTCAGGTAAAAATTAAAATCGTATGAAAAATCAAGCCAATTTCCCTATTCATATAGCACGTCAGAAATCAATCTTGAACCCATAAAAGTCACATGAATCGCATAAAAAGATTCCCGTACACAAATTTCCCTCACAGCCGCAGCAAATTGGTTGACATCTCTTAGGAAATCACCGCGAGGAATGCCTCAGAGAGAGCGCGGTAATCGAGAAAATTCTTTGAACATTTTGTACCAGAAGCCCTACACCGACCAAATGCGTCAAATAAATTTTGAATATTCATTATTGGTTTTAAATATTTTAGTTGCCATGCTCACAAACTAATTTGACTTCGTTTTATCTAAAACAAGTATGTTTACCGTTGTCTTGTACAGTAGGCCAAAAATGAGTGATCTACCACCCTATGGTTGAAGTTCATTTGCACGTCATGATACAACACGTTCGATTTTCCCTTGCAATAACATTATGACGGTGACAAGTATCAACCTTAGCGATAATTAGGTCTCACAGAAAGTTTTGTCAAAACTGGTAGACCACTTTCTTGGCCGACCATACCTAGGGTAGAAGGCAGGTAGAAGGTAGAGTCTTATCTTATCTTATCTTTTTGGTGGGGTCCTTACGGATACATCTCGACCCTGTGGGATCTTTTGTGTAATTACCCCTCATTTAGCTCTTAATCCAATGCAGCCTCCACCCCTTCCAAAAAGCGGATAGTGGAGTTCAATGGCAGTGCGTGGAAATCGTGCGGTTCTGAGTATCCACAACCGAGGATTTTCATTCTTACTCCAGCGAGGGCATCATTCACACAATAGGTGTTTCATTGTCTCAGCCTCTTCGCCGCACATTCTACAATCTGTATTGTCATAAAGGCCCATCTTTGCTAGGAGATGTTTAACCCCGAAGTACCCGGCAAACACTCCGATAATGTATCGATGTTGTCTTCTGCTGAGTTTCCAAAGTTTCTTGGTCCAGGTCTGGTCAGCTCTGGCAGGCAGGCAAGAGTCTAGTATGGGACGAGGAAAATTGGGAAAGAGTATCCCCTCTCGCTTGATTTATGTAGTTCCTAATCTACAACACACACCAAATACAATAAAAGCATGAAGAAAAAACAACAGTAACTGGACATAAACAGTCTCGGTTACACTAGGGACAATCTCATTCGAATTGACCTACGAGCTATTAAAATATGTACAGATTAATTTTATCAGTATTTAATGATTTGTGATATTTTCAACAATTTGAATTAATTAAGAGTAAAAGCGTGAAACCATTTTTAAACGACTTCAAAAACAGGAAAAATAAGAAGTTTCTCAATTAGGCCGTATATACTTTTTTTTAAATGTTTGTTCGCCGATAACCTCGTCTTTTATTACTAATATGTTTAGATTCATACTAAAAAATTACAATATTATGATGATAATGACAATGTCTATTAAAAATATAGACTTTTAAACAAATATTAACCCTGTTTATGCATAAACGTATAATAGCCAAATATGCTTAAAGTATGCTTTGCCCTTATCTGCCATTGTGACATTTGCATCTGACAGAACGTGACACAGCATACTTTAACTTAAATAGGTATATAGTGCGTTTATTAATAAGAAAACTCATATTACAAAAACCTTTCAGTATTTAAACAGCAATATTCAATTTTAAGGTAGTCTGACATGTTTCACTTGCTCTTATCTTATAAAGTTGAACTTACCGCTTTTTGAACTTAAAGGTGGCATGTAAATTTATAATAGGTACCATCAAAGCTTGGAATAACAAAATCTCACCCGCTCCTTGAAAGTTATAAGCGTCTTACCTAAGTAGCAAGACAACGTGCAATAAATGTAAAGATGAATATGAACACACGAGCTCCCCCGAACCCTCGACACCGCACTAACTTCCCATTCGGCTCAAAATGTTTCTGCATACATCCGCGGGGCTGGCTATTGAATTAGTCCCGTGATCCCGGCGCAGCGGGACTCGGCCGGGATCACGCGATTAGGGTAGAGACAAAACGTTGCGGGGATGACTGTTATGAGAATAAGCTCGTCATTTCTCAGACGCACACCGACGGGAGGGAATGAGAGAAAACCTAGTACAGGGCCGAGATTCTTGGCGGCAAAAAGCATATCGCCTTTGACGTCTGTTTAGGGCATTGTTTTTAACTGGGCCGCCATTACTGTCAAGTAAATACACTCGCGGACTAATAAAACGGGTCAGAGTGCGTTTTTCATACTAAAGAGGTTATTTCGAAGCCTTGGTTCCTCGCCAGGGAATGCTTTTAGTGAAATGTGATGATTAATACCTCGAGCATCAATACAGGACTTCCAGAGTGCCTAGGATACCCAACTGAATGAATCTGCGGTTAACGCCGGAATAGTGCATGTTCAGAAAAACATCTAAAATGACAATAAAATGTAAGGAAATCCAAGTGCTGACCCAAACTCTCCCGCTGTGATGTTAACTGATTGTGCGATCAGTTAGGTATCTTAAGAACTTTTGACCTCCTCTATTGAATCTCGCAGTATCCACCATTAAAACTCACTCAAAACAACCCCTGGCGATTAACCAAGGCTTTGAAATAGCCTCGTTTGTATGAAAAACGCACTCTGACCCATATTATTTGTCCGCGAGTGTAAGATCTATCAACATTTGGAAAATTTTGAATTTGGTTAAAAAACATATACCGTAAGTAACTGTCTTTCATTTATTATCGTATTTTCAACGTGGATAGCTCTTATTTGTTTGACAGTAATGGCGGCCCAGTTTAAAACAATCATTAAACCATAACAGGTTAAAGACGATATGTTTTTTACCGTTGTGAATAAATGCCCAGGTCAAAGGCGATAATGGTTTTTAAGGTGTTGAATTGAGGCTTTGGTCATGTAAACCACTTATTTATTTAATTGCGTGTTCGAGTGCGATAATGATAATATATTCCGTCTCAAAGAGTCCAAGACAATGTCTTATTTAGATCAAGGCCTCTGTCCTAATTTAAATTAATTATATCGCATGACGGCCGTTACTTATTACAAGTATAATCAAAAACCATCTCTAAAAACCAGATGGCATGTTTCAATATCTTCGTCCTTGTAAGTTAAAATGGTTTCTTATCGCAAGTCTGAAGTTTTGTTTCCCAACTATTTCAGTTGTCCAAAAATTTATAAGTTTACTATTTTCTTTTCAAAAACACTTTTCAAAAGGTTTTAATATATATTCCTACAGAATCTATAGGTTAGGTTAGGTTGTTTTTTTTTTAGCGCATAGAATTGAGGCCCAGGTCAAAACATCACCCTAGTTTTTTGGCTATCGGATAAAAAAAAAATCGTTCCGGAAGCCCCAGATGGGTAACAAAGAAAAGTATAACAACCTGAAACGTCTTCAAGTCAGTTCCTTACAATGCCATATCTTTTCTTTCCGAATTATTTTAGACAATAGATCAGAATATAAAAGTAATTCCGACTTCCGTTTAAATACGAGTAGTGTATGCTACCCTTCCGGCCGTTGCCGCCGCTAGCCGGCGAGGAGGGTCGGGTGCGAGCGGTTGTTTGTTCCACAAATAACACTGGAGCACCTTATTAAATAAACAAAGATCTTCTAGGTTTTTTTACGTAAAATAATCATTGGATTTCAGCTTGTTTTGTGAGACGAATACTATTTATTTTTAATTGGCTTACATTAAAATAACCACTGTCAAAAAATAACCTTAACCTGCTAATGGAATATTTTGATTTGAGTATAAAGTCACTGTGATAGGGTTCTATTCTACTCCATGAAACAATATCGTTTAGCTTATTTGCAAAATTTCCTTTAGCAGTATTTTAAAGTATGAAAATAATTGCCATATTTCCTTCAAAATGTTCTGCGAAAAGGTACTGCTGCAAATAATTCATAGCTTTTGGTATCGTATTTTGCATTATACCAAATAGTTGTATATGCAAATGATGCATAATGAGAGGCCTTAAAATACTAGTGTGGTTTTATAAAACGGACGTCAGCGAGTTTCGTAATAGGATCACACGAGTTTTATAAGGCCTAATTATGTACAGTTCACACTACTTTATCTACACACATATCATAAGTACTTTAAGATGGGTTCGGAAGCCGACGACTTAACAACAAAAATGGCGGCAAAACAAATTTGTGCTATGTCAGTGTCACGAATATGAAGGTTTTTTTTAAAATCATAGACAAACGAATGAAGTCCCTATTCTCATGTCACTCGAGATCAAATGTCGTGTGGTCAATATTAATTTATTTTTACTGAATTGACGTTTCGTATCGATAACTGTTTTAATATCTATGGATACTAGAATAGAGACCTTCTTGAGTTTCGACAGCTGTTCCAAATTTAAACTCGTAACGTTACAAAAATTAGTACTGTAATAAAATTACACTCCAGATTTTACCTACTACCACAGACAAGAAAGTTCTCATAGTAAAATTGTTTGTAGTAATGCTGGTCATTTCCTACGGTTTCTGAACGCATAATAGAGGGCTTATGATATGGGCGTAGATAAAATACATAATGTAACAGATTCACGGGTTGAGCAAATTACTTTTTTAAATAAACTGTTACTCAATAAAAATATAACTTTAACTTGCACTAGCGATTAGTAAACACTTTTAAGTAAAAACTTATTACTTAGCAGAATTCTAGCTTACCCCGTACAAACTTAGCTTAGTTGTTACTTGGCTCCGAGTAAGTATAGTTTTAAATAACTTGGACACGCTTTAAGTTGCATGCAAGTTATATTTGATACACTACGTAGTTGGCACAAACACGGCCAACTTGGCACAATCGCCATAGATAGCGGAGCTCGTAGCAACCTCGTAGCAGCGTAGCGCTACGACATAGCTATCAAAATGTCTTCTTCGTACGAGCACAAAGTTTTATTACGATGATGTTAATGGTTTTTATATACATTGCGTGTTTCATAGCGCTATAGAACGGAGTTGTTAATTGTGAAGGCGCAATAAAGATGGTAATTTATATTGGCTCCAGGCGCATACCGCCGGCTAAATTAAAAAGGTAGCTTTACTTTGTGGAGTTTGTTTATTCATGTTGTTTTTTATTTTGTACTGTTATGCAGCGTAAGGTGTAATAGAGTTAATATTTGGTTTCGGTTAATGCTAGTTTTTGGGTGGAACGATAAAATGTTAAGTAAGTGATTATTAACCTTAAGTAAAGTTATGCATTATATAATCATTCTATATAAATAATGTATATCAGTAATCATAGGCACCCATTACTGTAAAAAAAATAGTTGATCAGTTTAAATCATAAAAGGTCTAATATGTTTTTATGTTACGTAAGGTCAATGGGAGCCAGCCAAAAGGTCATCTAATAGAAAATAATCAATAGTTTTAATTGCTTATCCTTTAACCTACCGCCAAGCAGCAGTTTTCGCATTGTAATGTTCCGGTGTGGGATGAGGCCAGTTACAGTCTTGTAAGTATACGCCTAAGAATATAATTGTGTATCGTTCTCAAAAACCCTGTGTGTAACACTTTACCAAAAATCACCCTTTGTGGCCACTTTACCCTTTACCACTTTAGGTCGAAATCAGTATCAAAAATACGTAAGTACTAAAGTTTAATAAAAAAATAACGTTATTATTTCATAATTCTTTAAAATTTAAAGTGTCTAAAAACGGTTTAAAGATGGCCACAACCGGTACTTCTACCCTACCATCACCCATACTTCCCTTCGTCTTTGACATGTTGTCTTAACGCTCCTTTTTATTTGACAGTAATCAAATTTGAATGGCTGCCGAGTAAAAACCAATGCGAGAACATTTCAAAGGCAATTTGGTTTTACTGTGTAATAGAGGCCCAGGTGGTCTGTGTGTCCGCGTGTCTTCTCCGTGCAGTAAAAAATGAGAAGTACAGTCAAAGAATTATATGACCCACCTATATTCCACAGTCTATCTGACATTCTACAGCAATAAGGTTGAGTTTCCTATCGTTGATCGGGTCGCCACCTTCCCGAACACGTGGTTGAGGGAGGTGAACGGGTGGTGTCTGTTCTCGCTTGCAAGGACATGTTGTTGTTCTCCTAGTCACTATTTTTAATTTAATATTATTAAGCTTACATTTGTAATGATTTAATTGGTGTTGGTTTTAAAATAATTATTTATTATTTTGTTACCTTGTAATGTTACTTTTAATTATTATTGTATTATATTTTTGGAAAAAATGACCTTCTGCTGGAGTTTCTTGCGACGCTTCTTCTCCGCATGATGGTCTTGTCCGAAGCGCTAGTAGATTCACTCTATATTACCGACGTGTAAAAGAGCCCTCATGTGGCCAATTTACTGAATGAATATTTAGAATTTTGAATTTTGAATTACAAGTGACGTTAGTGTCTCTAATGAAAATTACATCTTCAAACAGACTTTCTTTGAAATGGGTCACAAATTAACATCCGTGACCGTACCTAATACAATTCCAAATTTTAATTTAAAGCAATAATATTTTTTATTGAACATGTTTTGTGTGTTTAGTTTCAGAATTTAAAAATGTAAGTGTTTTACAAACTGGGCAATGGAAACGATAAATTACCTTCGCAAATTAAATACCTATTAAAAAAAAACACTACTGAGATTTCAAATCAAAATTAAAAATCTACGTTTTTAAAATAGCAGCCAAGCTCTAACGAAGCAATAACGGAATTACGGGCGTCGATCACGAACTCTATTTAATTAACTAAGCGGCCACAGCTTGTAAATTCATGGTTGACTCAGTACGTCTTTTTCATTTCAGATTAGTTAGAAAGGGAGTTATTCAGCGATAAATAAGTAGTGGGAAAGTCGCACGCCCCCTAGTTCGTTGTGGCGACAAACACGCTGAAAGATAAATTAAAACTAAACCTAATTCTGACAAAAACGTGGGTGGTGATGTACTGTTATGATAAGCGAAAAAATAACTTTTCTCAAACATGCAATGGAATGTTGGCCTTATGATAGTTATTTTAGGCTTCAAAGTATCACGTTGCGGGCGGAACAACTCGAGAGAACTGTAAAGGAATTTCATACAAATTGAAGGCCTAGAGCGGGTTTTTTTTTCAATTTTAATGTAAACAGGGCGACTGTAATCAGTAATCCTTTATTTTGTGAAACACAGGTTATTACAGGTGTTATAAATGCAATAAGAATGGACCTCTGTGATCTGCCTTACGGACAGCTGTGTTTATGGACAGGCTAAATAGTTGTTATATTTTTTTTAAATATACTAACTCGTTCATCCTACTAAAGCGTTTGCATGTTTATTTAAAGTACCAGGAGAGCAGAGGTAATTAAGGGTACGTAGCGCTACTTAGATCACAGGCGTACGTATTATGCACTCGTTTTTGTCGTTGTAATTTTTTTTTTTAATGAGTTATTATGTTTGAGATAAGCACTATACATACCTCGCCGTGAAAAGGGGTTGCCAGCTTCTTAACTATCCCAACCAACCAGTAGGCAAACCACTACTGCCCGGCCTCTGTAATGATGTACTATTTTCTTTCCGAAAATGCGTTAAATTGTTGTAAACAATATTATTTATTAGTCATTTTTGGTGAACAAATTATAAGCTGCAAGGTATAAGGAATAACTTTCTACGAACAATTGTGTCCGAAAATAGCAAAAAAATAACGCTTCTTCGTGGGTCAGCGTATGAGACGGAGTAACGCGTAAGAGTGAGACCTAAGAAAGGGTAAGGGTTGTAAGGCGTGAATTACCCTCTGGTCATCGTGTAAAAGAGACTCTATTAGGTAATGATGATCTTCGCCGTCTCCTTTCTACCATCGGATATTATCCGTACCTTTGCATCGTCCTTCATGATGCATACTGCATAAAAATGTGACCCCACCGCTGCATAAAATACGGTGTCGTTGCGTAAACAAAAGACGGGTCAAAGTTACTACATAGCACCGTTTTTGACGCACCGTTAAGCAGCGGTGCCGTCGCACCTTCCTGGAATGCACTTCCAGCGTCTGTGTTTATGAGTGCATACAATTTGAACTAATAAAACTATCTTCATCGTCGATAAAATATTTGTTATCCTAGGGCAAAAATTAGTCAAGAACAAACACATTATCAACAAAAAAAACGACATAATCTTGGTCGAGCTGATGACCTTCATTCCTAACAGAAAATGGGTAAAGTTAACCATCGATTCTTCATTTATCTCCACAGTTTATAATCTTTCTGTATCGTATTTAACCTTAAATAAAATAAAACAAAATCGAAGTTATTTTAGTGTGCCATTTAATGTATAGTTTAATTTTGAACATTTTCAAAAACTTAGCTCTATAAAATCTAGTATTAACAATTAGCTGTGCTCCGCCTCTCTTCGCCGCGGTCGTAAACGCGCCTCGTAAACGCTGGCTGTAATTACTGAACACTTCATCAAATGACCTTTTTACGTCTATAATCTCATTCGGTAATTATAATTTTTTCCCTTAGTTTTGGTCAACGACTCGGTTTTATGTCGTCGTTTTATAGCCGAGATAGTTAGGCCTTAGAATAGTACACTCGCGGACTAATAAAACGGGTCAGAGTGCGTTTTTCATACTAAAGAGGTTATTTCGAAGCCTTGGTTCCTCGCCAGGGAATGCTTTTAGTGAAATGTGATGATGAATACCTCGAGCATCGATTCAGGACTTCCAGAGTGTCTAGGATACCCAACTGAATGAATCTGCGGTTAACGCCGGAATAGTGCATGTTCAGAAAAACATCTAAAATGAAAATAAAATGTAAGGAAATCCAAGTGCTGACCCAAACTCTCCCGCTGTGATGTTAACTGATTGTGCGATCAGTTAGGTATCTTAAGAACTTTTGACCTCCTCTATTGAACCTCGCAGTATCCACCATTAAAACTCACTCAAAACAACCTTTGGCGATTAACCAAGGCTTCGAAACAGCCTCGTTTGTATGAAAAACGCACTCTGACCCGTATTGTTTGTCCACGAGTGTATTTACAAGGTATTTTTTGGAGCAATTAAATTATTTAATTAAATTAATATCAGGGGATAATGTCACACCAATTGACCTAGTCCCAAACTAATCTCTAGGCTTGTACTATGGGCACTAGACAACGATAAACATACTTATATAGAGAAATATATACTTAAATACATAGAAAACATACACGACACAGAAACATATTCGTGCTCATCACACAAATATCTACCCTTACCGGGATTTGAACCCAGGACCGCTTGCTTTGTAGGCAAGGTCACTAACAACTGGCACTGTGGGGATTTTTTGGTCAAATATACCATTTCCCTAAAAATATTTGTGTTATTTATGTTTTATATCCAGGATATCGAAACCGCTTGGTACGTACATAAAACAAAAATCAACTGCGACAGGAAACCACCTTTTGGGCAATAAAGCTTTGGGAAATGATGTATTTGGGCAAAAATATTCTGCGCAAGAGCATGTAAAAACTATTGATGAGCGCTACCAATATTGTATCTTACACGCCTTGATAAATGTCGTTCCATTAGCTTTCAGAATATTTCAGAATAGACCGGGATCCATTTTGACTCTCTTACTCATCGAATATATTTTTTTTAGTAACTGTTACTTTTTCAGTTGTTTTATAAATCAAACCTAACCTAACTTAGCCTTACGTTGAAAAATTAAGAACTTACCTTTTACGTTTATTTTCCTTTATTCTTTTTTATCTTTAAGTTATATTGTAACGTTTGTGCCCAAATAAACCATTAAAACATCAAGATTCTGAAAAGTAAAAAAGCGATAAAAAATTGAAAAAAAACAGAAAACAAAAGTATTTTGAACGAAATAGTTATGTAAAAAAATGCGCTCCCCATAGACCGCGTCCCTCAAGTGATAACCTGGTCCCACAAACCTAAAAAGCCGACTCTACTTTCATATTTTTACGACCATCTAACAGCTCAAATATGCAACATTAATACCAAAATCAACCCTCCACATTTCTTATCAAGACATATTTTCATTTGAACGTTGTTTTACGATCGAGAACAATGTCCGTGGCCACTCGTTAAGCTTTTGCGATCACGGCAGGATTGCGATACGGTCACGTTACGATCACGATTGCGTGACAATTACGATTCGTAATTACGGTTTCGTAAGCGGTCCCTGTGGTGACATACGGGCTGAGTCGGACGAATAGATACAGTCAACGTTATAAGTAGATAATAACTTTGTGTTTATATTAATATTTATATTTATAATAAAGTCAGGCTTTATCATTTTAAAAATAGTGAGATGAAAGGCACAATGTTTGTTTTTATGAAGTTAGACATTGAAATCATACTACTGAATCTAATTTAGAATAACTGCATAAATCAAATGTCTTTGTTTAATTTTGCGTATATTTCTTGTCTAAAAATCGGTCTGAGTCATGTCCTGTTTGCTTTAAAATAAATTAGGACATGTCCTGGCTGACTGAAGCTGACTGGGCTCATTTTTTATGTAAATAAAATGTTCATTTGATTTGATTTCGTGATTACCTATCAAAAAACTGCATTGAGCAGCGACCAAACTGAAGCTTAAAATAACGGTATGACGACGCCGAAAAGTACGTCATGTAATTACTTTTTGCGATTTTGACAGCTCAATTTACGCAATTTCAGCGTATTTTAAGCAGTTATGTAATCATTTTTAACTCGGCCGCCGTTTTAATGTCAAGTAAAAAAGAACTATTAAAACGTTGACAATACGATAGCACGTCAAAAGCAAAAATGTTTTACCGTGTAGATCTCGGCGTTTAGTGTGGTCTGTAGTTTAACTGACGTCTGGGACTGCCTCGGCCTGCCCTCCGCACAGTGTCAAAGTTAATCGTGCAGAAATGGCGCATAAATATTTGAAAAGCATTAATGACATCGATACGGGCGTGCAATTTAAAGATAAGCTCGGGAGCCCGTTAGATGTAATCGGGCGGGAGGGCGACCCTCGCGTATTAAATGTATTTAAATACGCGGTTATTGATGCGAAGTCAGATCAGTCTAACCTTGAGCCTGGAAATTTCGACGTTTTCTAGTAGCTAAGGTGGCAAACGTACTAAAGTAAAAATAATCACAATCGAAGATTTTTTAGCATTATTAAAACCTACTCTGGGAAAACGAGCGTCACTCCATACCTCAGAGTACATCTCAGCTGTTACTTACGTCCTTAATTACGTCGCCCACCACAACTGTTACCTGCAAGTTACGCTTCAAAATGTGCCTATTAACGCGAGCGTACATAATTATTTTCGTTTCCTTTGCATGACGTCATTAACTTCGTCCCTAAGCTAGTGTTAGGAACTAAATAATAAATTGATTAGTAAGGCAATTTGACATAACAGATATTAAGGCGTACGTGCGCTACGTGCAAATTTAAACACGCAACTGATATTTGTAACCCCGAGGACACACCGGCCAGGGGGTAATTATAATGGTAGGCGGCGCCGAGTGACGTATCTGTTACGAAGAAACTTGTATGTAATATGTGACTCGGGTTAAAATTAAGTTTCCCTAAGACGATAATTTGACAGATCACTTCCTTGACTGGAATATCCTTTATTCTGCTATTTTTATGAAAATCAAGCTAGGATAATTATATAAATATTAAATCATTTTTTCTTTTGCAAAATAACAATCTAAGAGAAAAAATAATAGTTACTATATCTAGAAAGATAGTCACAAGAAGTAGGTATTAAGAATATAATTTTGTAATTTAATATTGTAAGACCATCTTCATCTCTCATCTCGCTAGCGGGAGCATGTACGGTCCGTACAAACCGTTCATTCTGCCGCCGTCAGCATTTTACGGCACGTAGCATTAATTACTTACTTTACCTTAAGTTAGTGCATATCCGACCGCCGCGGAGTGTATTCGCTATCTACTTACATTTATATCATTTTATCATTAAACAATTATTACGGAAAGCTCCAGTGTTATCATTATCAACTATCAACTAACAGACGTGCGGACACAACCCGTACATTGCTTATGATCTTCAACCTAATCCTCACCTCGTCAAAAAACATCGTGTTCAATGTAACCCTTCCGCTGCCGACTTTACGAGCGGGCGTAAAGCGGGGTTGCGTTGTTTATTTGATGCCTTCGTTTTGTTTTGTGATTTTACTAGTATTTTTCACTTAGCTGTGTGGCGGTCAAACATTAGGATTTTTACTGGAATATCTCGTTGATTACATGCTAATGCGACCTGCCAACTGTGTTGTGTGCGGAGACCGTAGGTCACATCCCAATATGACAAACTTTGAACTCCTATAAGTAATTATTTCATACCTTTATCTTATGCAAAAAAACTAATTTTAAAATGCCCGTCAAGTTTGCACGCCAATGTTGATAATAAATAAGTATGTATTTATAACTATAAGTATGAATATCGTTGTCTAATTCCATCGAGAGCAATGTAAGTTTAAACTAAAATAAACATGCAAAAAAAATAGTATAAAAACTTTAAAGTAAACGCTTGAACCTTAAGCTTTTATCTTTTAAAAAGTGTTTACTTTTCAATTATTGAAATACAACTCTATTATGCGAACCTGATACTTTTTAGTTAAATACCTTTTATAAAGCTGAAACCTTGAAAATAAAAAGGTCAGTCATTTCTAATGAGATCATCTTTTAGTTAGATAGTTAAGTGCTCAAAAGATAAAATTATTTAGAAATGTGCTTAAGGCTGATTTCACGCTGTGACTCTTTGCAGCGATGCATGTTTAGTATAGGTCACATTGTATTATTTCACCATATCAAACGCAAACCCATTTTAGCTCACAATAAAAAAAAAAGTTATTTGATATAACTAACACATGTAAAGCTTCTTAAATCACAATAATAAATAATAAAGCTCATTTAGCATTACCATAAAACGTTAAAGCTTTAACAAAATCGTGCTTCATAGATTTCCTAGTTGAAAATGACCAACCACTAAATTTATAGTACAAAGCGAGATATTACTAGATTTTATAGTTTATTTTTTTTATAGTGAGAATCGTGTCAGCGTAAAACCAAGTAAGATATTATAGAATTTAAACTATATAATGCGAGTTTAGAGGAAATGACTTTAGAACAAACAAGCAATTAATAACATAATAACAAAAATCCAACCTTCACTATTGATGCAAAACTGAGGATAAAAGGGATAGAAAACATTGTCCTTGCTTCCTTATCCGATTTTAAACGTTTAAAAGTTGGTTTCGCCTCAACCGATCAATGAAAAAGGTTAACAAATAATTAATAGCCGTTACCTTTGATCGCGCAAAATCTAATAAGTCCTGAAGAAATAACGAAAAACGGATTTCGGAGTAGATGGTAGAAAATAGTTATGGTATACCGCTTGTGGAGTACATTTTCTATTAAATCACATGAGCTGCATATTGACGTTCACAACAAGATGGCCGGCGGCGGTGTTATTACGCTCGGCGGCCATTTCGTGGAACCAATATGTTTTCAATATGGCGCCGGGGCCATCCATCATGTATGTTGTTTCGGTCAAATCACGGCTCTATCATGTTTGCACTACGCTATATTAGTGATCCGGCAAACAATGGCGAACAGGAAAAATACTAAACAAGGTTTTAGTTTTAAGATTTAATAAATTCATTAGTTCAATAGTACATATACATATGCGTCTTCTATAGATATTTTAAAGTGCACTAGCGCACCTGTAAGGTTTTACATACCTAATGCGAAATTTATACAATGCAAAAATAGGAAATTATAGCGGCGTATGAGGTTTATATTCAGGTTATTTTTGCTTTTTCCGTACGTAGGTATGAATAATGTATTTGTGTCCTCGTTTTTTTGATTTTTTTGATGTAGCTCTGCTAATATAGGAGTAACTTAAAAGCCGTTTAATACCGTGAAAGAACGATAAGCTTTTTAACAGAGCTCTGATTTAACCTTGGACTCTTTATACTTAATTTTAAAATAAGGGCTCTGAATTCTTAATTGGTATAATTATCCAAATGGCAAATATTATAAGTCAAATGTTTCGTCTTGCGCTCGGTGGATGCTCGTAAAAACTTCGGTTTGGAGCTTAACTTTGTAAAGAAGGTTAATGAATTCAACGACAGTTATTAAATAAAGTTTGGAAGAAAATTGTCATTAAAAAGCTTTTGTTTGTAAAATTGTGAAGTAGGTCGAAGTTGACTGGCGAAACTCAGTAATCAGGGAAGTTTGGAGCAGATACAGCCAAACAACCATGCTCGTTAATTTTGTAATTACAATTTTCATGCTTAATTTTTCTGAATTATATAATTTAAAATCATAATTATTGCTTGTCCTATTAATTTGGTGACATAATGAAATATAAGGATTAAACATTATATAACTTTTTATTATTTCTAATTATTTATTTCTCTGTATAACGTTTATTGTTGCCTAATACCCATAGTACAAGCCTAGAACTTATTGTGTGTTTTTCCCCTATGTTTATTACTAATAGTTATTACTTTACGTCTGAACATGGCTCCTGAAATAATAATTGTGTGTTTGTTTTGCAACGTAATGTAAGGTCATGTTAGTCTTTTGGTGGTCAACTCTAAATTTATTTGTTTACGAACTTTATAATTAAATTATATACCCAAAAATTTTGAATTTGTGAAACAATTTCACGTTAAATTAAAGTACATAATGCGATAATTGCTTTTCTAAACCGGTCTTACCCTTACCCTTCCTCTGAAGGTAATAATTTGTAAAATATTTCACTTATCCTTATATTACACGGCTTTCTGGAACGCTACCCACTTTATCCTGAATTTAATTATCTCGATAAGTCAAGAGGCTTGTTACCCGTTGGACCGCTGCCGAGCTGTGACAGGGCTGTGGGTATTCTCTTTACAGCAATAGGTGAGTTTGCTAGATGAACCAGCCTTATTTGACCCTTCCCCGCGGTAAAATCACGCAGTATTTTGTGTCTCCAATGTTGGTCGAGGCCACTTTGATCAAGCGAATTTGCCTTAGCCAAGGCAGTAGCATCGCAGGGGCCGAAGTAATTTGCGCTGGACGAAGTCGTTCGCCAAATTTACGTTGTATTACTTTGAAGACGAAAAATACTCGGTGATGATAAAAATACATTTCAGTATTTATTGTTTTCAGTAAGTGATCGTTTTTGTGTTGCTTTAGAAGTGTTAGCTGAAAAAGGAAATCGTTAAACGAATCTAGATTTAACATTAGCATAACATGCTACATCTCTTTTGAATTTTATACAAAAGAGAAGGAAAAGAGATAAAACAAATACTGCTTATAATAATATATAGATATATATCGAACAGATGTCCATAACGTTGTAACGAGCCATTTTCTACAAACAGAACACAATAATTTTGCCTTTCCAACTCTTACAAAAAACTCAAACGCCATGTGTTTGAAGTTGATATTTAGGTAAAAAAGTATTTATCTTACATCTTCAACATAGACAGCATAGTCGCCCTTGAACCCCACGTATTAGATAAACTGTACCACTGCAGCATCAGAATCAACAGGCTAGAGGTTGACTTGTTATACCTATGACATGACGCTTTTTGAATAAACAGTAATCCAACGATAGCCTACAGGCTAGTGTCCTAAAAAAATCTGATCAGCCCGTCATTTACATTATCAAAACATATTGAACACATATTTTTTATTTTGTCAATTAAACATAAAATGACGAAGATAAAGTTCGTTCACGAGTGACGTTACGCCGTGGCACACTTTATGCCACGTTGTGACGTCACAAGCCCGACTCCCGAATTTTGATGCAATGCGATGCAGATACATTTGAATTATTTATTGATTTGATAAAGCACAAAAGACATGTTCTATATTTTTAAATAATCTTATTGACAGACTAATTATTATTATTTTTAGCTAGGGCACTACTTTATTAAAAGTACGTCAAGATGGATGGATATACAATACGTAAAAATACTACAGACATACAGTAAAAAAAAACATTATTCTCTTTATTGGACAGTCGACCAATAACAACAGCTTGTAAAATAACGCTAGCGTACCGTCAGCCTCGCGCGGCGTGACACGGCATCGCGCCGTGACACAACTAGCGGGACGGCGACGTGGCGGGGCGTGGCGATACCGATGACGGACCGCTGCGATAACGCGACAGTATCGCGGCCGAGGCGTTATGGCGCCTTTTAACGTTATTTATGGATGGTATCGATGCTCCGATACATCGCTCGCTGATTAATGGGACAGCGGCGTGTGGTCGCGATTCTGTTTTAACACTTTATTGCGACGTTGGAATGAATGTTTTGTGCTTTATTTATTAGTAGTGATCTAGGAAGGTTTATAAACATGGTGTTATTGAACGGAATGCATAACAATATTTTTTCTAATTAATAATGTTATTTATAGATATTAACACACAAAACTCAATTTAGAATCTTCCTATTATTGTAATAAGCAGCTTATCGACGCCTCCGGGGATCCCAGATCTCTCTCAAAGGATAGGTTTAACTATCCAGAGAGGTAACGCAGTCAGCATCATGGGTACAATGCCGCGAACAGATTTATTAGAGGGGGTATTCTTTTTGTAATAGTGTGCAAAAATATTTTTCATAATTCTAGTTTTAAGTAGATAATAGGTTACACTAGTTTTTATTTATTCTATTTATTACTGTACAGTGTATATAGTGTATTTTTTTACCTAATCTATAAATAAAAAAATATATACGCGTATAACTTTCGAACCAATTTACCAAATTGGATATTTATACTTGTCCGTTTTTGTCAGGACACTGTTAATAAGAAATAAAAAATAAATAAATAAGCATAATATACAATCATCCAAAAAATCAGTTTGTCAATTTCGACAGGTACCTATCTATCAATTTCTTTTTTTTTTGGCTTAGATAAACCAAACGAGCACACAGCCCACCTGATGGTAAGTGGAAACTGTGACCCATAGACATTCGCATTCACAACACTGCAAGCCTAAGACTGCAAATGCGTTGCCAACCCTGAGGACTAAGATGAAATGCCTCTATGCTAGTCATTACACCGGCTGTCTTATCCCCAAACCGGAGCAAAACAATGCGAACACCGTTGTTTGGCGGTAGGTTAATGGATAAGGTGGTGGTAGCGATCCGGACGGACCCTGCACAAGGTCCTACCACCCGCAAAAGCACATGTCGCTAAGCTCGTCACTTCAAATTGACAGAAACTCTTACTATTCTATGTAAACCTGGTACAACTTGATCGTGGTAGACCACTTGGGCAGAGATTCTAGGCTTTAAAAATCATATGTTTTTTGAAATGTTATCGTACTGTCAACGTTTTGATAGCTCTTATTTACTTGACAGTTATGGCAGTTGAGTTCAAAACAAAACCCTAACACAATATAGTTTTTATCGTTTTTGTGTCCTATAAAAACGAATGAACTAACCCCCCCCTCTTTTTCCAGACCGTCCGCGAGCGACGCATCATGTGCGCGCGCACGTGGCGCCTGCACGCGCTCACCGCCGCGCTCGTGCTCGCCGCGCACCTCATCAAAGGTAAGCGGATCAGTATTAATCATCGGACGATCTCACACAATAATAAACACGGAGTGGGGATGGCCACGTAGCAGATCTGAAAAAGATAACCCAAGAAAAGGACAAATTGAGCTAGTCCCAGGCTAAGCTCTTCACTTGGACTATGGGGGACAACGATAAGCATACATACAAGCTTACATTATAAATGCGGAAGTAACTCGATTTCCTTGATTATTACGCTTGTCCAATTGGAAGAAATTTGATATGAAGAGACATCTCCCCAAAAAATACTAATGTCTGTATAAAACATTTATTTATTTAATCTTTATAACACTATAATATAAATATGAGTTTTTTTTATTTGAAATATCTTGTTGGGAATGGAACCGTGCGACTACCACCTAACGACGTCGCCTCTCGTTTAATAAAGTCCAATTAATAAGGCTGAGTAATACATACCAATTACATAACACATGTCTTACTTGCCTTTGAATGACCCCAGGTCAGGTCTCTTTATGATTGGTCTAGCCAATTTGAAATGCAATACGCTATCTGGCATTGCTCTCACTTTGGACAATGTCAATAAAGTTTAAAACAAAGTTCAGTCCGAAAACCATTAATAGCAAACGATTTATATTTAAAGCCGTGATTTAATTTTAAATGAAACTTTAACAAATAAAAACATGTAACTCCCACGGCAAATAATTAACAGCATTTAGAAAAGAAAATGTATGAAAAGTGAGCAACTGCGTGTATACAGCGTGTTGGGTAAACACTGTTACCCTTTGGCTTTGGCGGGGGCGTTTACCTCCTTCCATACCTGTGCACACTCCTACACCCCATTTAAATGTATTTAACATTTCACGGGTACATTAGGATCGCAAATACTGCCCGCTCACCCACACCTACGTTCTAATCTAACACAATCACCCATGGGTACCCTTCTTATCAAAATAGACCGTACGTTAGAGGTAAATAACTTCTGATTGTCATTTAAATTATTGCTGTAGGCGTATACGAATTAATGACAATTACAAATAATATCATCTGCATAAATATTTAAAATAATCTATTGTTTATTTGACACTCTACTCTACCTCTAGACCACTTTCCACAGACAGCCTTCTTTCAGCCTTTCTATTATCGTTCGTAACGTAGAGACCTCGTAATGTTGTTCTCCTAGTCACTATTTTAAATTTAATGATATTGAGCTTACATTTGTAGTGATTTTATTGGTGTTAGTTTTAAAATAGTTATTTATTACTTTATTACATTGTAATGTAACTTTTACGTATTATTGTATTTTACTATGGGAAAAAATGATCTTTTGCTGGAGTTTCTTGCGGTGTTTCTTCTCCACTATGATGGTCTTGTCCGAAGCGCTAGTAGATTCACTCTATATTACCGACGTGTAAAAGAGCCCTCATGTGGCCAATTTACTGAATAAATATCTAGAATTTTAGAATTTCTTCGAATCAACTTGCTGTAACTGGCATTGACACTATTAACCATCGCTTTAAAACAAATAACAACGTAAACGCCATCTGCTACAAAGTCTTTATTTATTGGACTTGTCAAACATTTCCAGTAAAAGCGCGTCAGCCGCAAAAAAAAACACTTTTTGCGTCGACCCGGCGACACTTTGTTAAGCCGCTGTCGAGTCCGGCGGGCGGTTTACACGGGCGTAGTCGGGGGCTGTTACTGGCACGCGTTTTGGTAAACTTACATTATAATGCCAAATATCGGTATTAATAGTGACCTTTATCATCGCTTGCGGGGGTTCGCGGCGTGTTTTAGTACTGTAGTTTCTTCCTACGTTTTGTTAGTGTTTGGAATTATGTGGTTAAAAAGAGATGAGAAGTGATTATTGTTAGAACTAAAACGGATACTAAGCAAAATAGAATTCATAATACACCTATTCTTAATCTAGCATGATGTACACAAGAATCAAACCCGCGACTTGTGTGCCAGCTAAGATACACTACCAATGAAACAAGCCAGATAGCCAAAACAATACTAAGATAGTTGTGTTACAACTCTTTGCAAGATGAATGAAGTTTCAAGCCACTCTGAAGGCCTCAGTGCACTCTGATGTTCAGAGGAATATGTACTCCATGACTATAAATACGTTGCCCAGCACGAGAACTGGAATATTTCTTTCCCTACATCGATCCTAAACATTACACTGCTGGCTTCAAACTTAACGCGGAATAATAATGACAGCGTCCCCGCGCAAGGTGTCACCACTCACTGAATCACATCTAACTTGTGCCTGGTAAACAGGTTACTAGTTACTTAACTACAAGTACTAAACTCGCGTACACTGTCTCCAATCGCGCTGTCACTATTTCGTTTAAAACGCGGAGCCCCGGGAGCGAGGCCGGAGGGACACTCGCGAACACAAGTTTTAATGAATATTTTAATTCGACTCTTGAAATGACGATTTCGAGTGTAAATTCGGTTCGGAACTTCGCCGGCCGGGCGGAGTATAAATAATGGGGAGCGCAGAGTGCTCTGAAATGCTGATTTACATCTGGTTCGCGGGTTGTTGTTGCCGGCGGTAAACGTGCTCGTGTGCTCGGGCAGTATACTCGTACAGTCGCCCTTACTATGGAGTTTGTACCTTCTCATTGATAGCATTTATCAGTATAATTTAAAATAAATTTATTCAGTAAGTAGGCCCCTCGGGGACTTTTACACGTCAAGAATCTACCTGCGCTTCCCAAGAGGAGACCACTGCTGAGAAGAAACGCTGCAAGAAACTCCGCCGTCAGTCATTTTTTAAACATATTTCATATTTCATATTACAATGGTGCTACCTTGTTTAGCATTATATGTTTAGTTTATCATAACAACTAGAAACAATCTAGTGACCTTGTCCTACATTGATTTTACTCCCAATGCAATCTTATAATTTGTGTCTCAGTCGCCTTTATTTTCAAGTTTTTAGAGTTATCAAAATGTTAACAATTTTAACAACGAAACTGAAACAAAAAAAATTACAATGTTAAAGACGAAAATATTAAATATAATGCTATTTTTATACAAAAGCTACGTCGGGTTTTAATGACTCTTAGGTTATGACTGTATTTGCTATTGTGATGGTCATGAATAGTCAAGTTGTTTATTTAATACCAGCTTTTACCAACGTTGTTGTTGTTAAAGTTAATATCGAATATCTTCTTTGTGTGTTAGTCATTCGCAAAAAAACTAAATATATATCATGCGTTGATTTTATTCCAGTTGTAAAGTTAAAATAAACTTGTACAAAGCATTCTTGTAACTCAATTTCCGAGATAATAGATAAGAAAATTCTACGCAAACTCTCGGTCAACATCTGAGGAGAATCTTCAAACCTCCAGCGCTGCACGCGCTTTCAAGCGGCCGCTAAAACTCGGCAGCGCGCCGCCTGAACAAAGACCTGCTTTAATTGAGTTACTCGATTTTCTTCAGCGCTGACTCCATACTTTGAGCTCCGTTCAAATATTAATCTTACATAAGTATTATCGCAGAGATATAATAGAATCACGTTATATCGATGGAAGTTCAAAACGGACGTGGCTCGGGTCCGGCGTCGACATAAATATCAACTCTCTTTAGTGTCACGTCGGTGCTGGTTTAACGACGTGTTTAAACTGCCACTGTGAATTGTCAAGCGTCAAAGCAACTTCGTAATAAAGTTTAAAAGACTGAGCAACAAAATACTTGATAAGTATTAAAGAGTCTTCAAAGGTACGTAATACTTATTGTATAATTATAAAGAGTAGGTAGGTACGTGCACCTGGATATTTATGACAGTGATTGTACTTCACACAATCGGAAAGCATTATGTGCCATTTGTTTGGAAGTGATGATTGATCGTCTTGAACTTTGACCTATTTTTATACAAGCTCAGTAATGTCAAGAAATAGTAAGTATTAATACGTATTTAATAGCAAAGCAGTTGCTATAACAAATAAATTAATAGCAAAGAGTGGTTGAAGGCGTTAAGTGAAAATTTAAGAAGCCTTACATTGGCTTAGTAATAAGCGTAACTTGTAATATAATAATCCTCGTAATGAGGGCGTTACAGCAGCGGACAGCGTTGTTTCTATGAATAATGAATCAGTCTATTTCAATAGCCGAAGTTTAAGGTCATTCATATTACTTATCCATTACGCAAACCCATTTTAAATTTGACACTATTAATTTAGTGTAATATATTTAATGTAATATAGTCATCAATATTCAAGAGATTTTAATACGTTTCCTCGTGGACTTTTTTAACTCTGAATTTATTGCCTCTATTCTTAATATTTCGCTGTATTCAACGCGGTAAAACTAGTAGCGCCGCCATTACTGTCAAGTAAGTGAGGGCTATGGCAACGTAAACAATACGGTAACACGTCGAAAGCAATACTGTCTTATCGAGTTGGACAAAGGCCCTGATTGTGCGACGGGTGACCGAGAAAGCGGTGGCCGCTCACTGTCGATAGTCACAATAAAACTTATTATTTATAGCTATTATATTCCAGATAGGCCCTTTTGCTTGAGTCCCAAGTTAGCTCTAACCGAGTTGGAAAATGCAGACATCCAAGCTTAGTAAGACATTATAATCCATAAATATTTCTTATAAAAAAATAATGCAGTTATATCATGCAAGTATGCCGTAGGCTCTATTTAATATACTGGAACTGCAAGTAACTCAATAGCCAATAGTGACCTAAACGCAATTTAATTTCGAACAGTGAACTTCTTCTGTCTTTTTTATCATAAAAACTAGTTTCACCAACAAGCGTTACAAAATTGCTTTCAGTTTAGATTCGGTTGTCGCGGGCTGCTCGCGCCGTGATTTATCTGCCATCTGCGGACCGACGTTTAATTATTATCTAAACATCGCCGAGCCCGACAAATTACGGATCTGTCGAACGGACGATAAGACTGTTTTATTGATTTCGAATTGAACAGGCTATCTGGAAAGCAATCTATTGTTGGCAGCGCTGTGAGGTCGGTTTACGGCGGGTGTGCGGAGCTACGTTTACTGTCGTGTGAAGGCCATGAAACAGCACGACCGCTTTTGCTCTGGATCAGGAAATTTTATACGGCAATGACATCCGTCGCCGAAGTGGCTGAAGTACTTTTGTGCGAGCTTTCCTTCTTATGTCAATGCCGTAGAGAATTCTCGGATACGAATCAGACGTGTCTAGTTTTTATGTTGTAAGACTTTAAGTGGCTCGTAGAGCTGATAGCCTTTGAAACAAGAATTTTCTAAAGTGGCCACCTCAGACTGAAAGGCGAAGGGTTGGCACGTCTCCCACGAGGAGAACCTGTTCTGGTGAGGATTACGCGAAACAGAAGGTGCGAGAAGCGAGAAGGAGCGAGAGAACATCATGCAAGTAAATAAAAAGATACAAAACAAACACTTAAAAAAGAGGAAGAATATAGAGATCGATAAAATAAATTATCATAAGTTCAATCTAGTTATCTACTTAAGGAGTAAATATTTATTACAACTTCTTAAGTAAAGAGATAAGACGCGTTAAAGACAAAAAATACTACTACTTTGTATGTTGTACAGTCAACTTACCACTCATTTTTAGTCTTTACCGCTTCTGACCACTGAACCCTTTTGTCAGTATACTTAGAAACTAAGTTCTTTTTCTGCGCCTTTTCTCGCGCCAGCAAAATTAAAAATATTAAAATATTAAACTTTCCATCCTTCAGTACCGATACACGTGGAGCCACGAGTGAACCTCCGCGCTACTCGTTCAAATAATGTAAATACGAGTCATTCAAACAATGAAAACAACGTATTTCCATCCGTCCGAATTCATTTGCAACTTTTTGACGTGAAATAACCATCATTCAGAAGGACGCATATGCTTTCACCGTTTGAACTAATTTCGACGTAATACCATTAGTAATTTGGTTGTATTTTAAACACAGGTGGTACAGGGAACCCGTCTTTTCAAGTTAGAAATATTATTGTAAAGAGCAAATTGGGTCCTTTGGTAGGGCAGTTTTAATTGAACGCCACTGGACGTCACAACACGGCGATTTGTCACAAACGTCACAAACTGTCGCCGGACAGAGGACAAAGAGCAGGTGATTAGCAACGTCCGGAGTTTTCAGGGCAAGGGGGCAGGGGGGCAGAGGTGAAGTAGGGATTGAATCAATCTGTCGACTTTTAAACATCGATATATTTCAATCGATGACGCTGAGTTTTTTACAAATGACAATCTTACACAAAGTGACATATTATTCAAAAAAAAAGTAAAAAGTGCAGGGAATACTTGTTTTATAGTTTTATACACATATCTAAACGAGTGTCCTAAAATTTCGCCAAACAACGTTTCCCAAACTGATTCATTTCCCAACTGTTTCATTTGGGCAAATGATTTTTTTCCAATTCTGTAAATATTTCAGGATTTATTTCAGGACCATCGTGTAGAACCCTTTAAGTGAGGTAAGGTTAGTTTTTAATAAATCCTGAAATATTTACAGTTTTAGAAAAAAAGCATTTGCCCAAATGTGACTATTGGGAATTGAATCAATTTGGAAAACGTTGTTTGGCGAAACGGCAGAGAACCATCTAAACATTTGTTCAAATAATACAATTCAAAGCCGTACTTTGAGTAGTGCTGAAGATAAAACATCAAACTTCGTGCTTTGTCGGAAGTTTATATATATATCTTTGTTTCTCCGTTAGCTTCACCCATCGATGAGCTATTATTCTCAGACAATAATGATAAGAACGGAGATAAATACCAACGAATACTGCACGACGCCAGATCTTGATTTAAACTCAGATTCATATTTAGATTCCATCAAATCTACCAAGAAATGTCGCTGTCACAATAACTTCTGTCAATGTCAGTATGACGGTCCAGGTGCCACCAACCATTTCTTAATAATAAAAAATATAATTATCTTACTGCAGGTAAAAAACTTGAGTCGTTATAGCGGTGTAGAGAATTAAGAGAATTACGTTCAATTTCAAATATAGTCTCCATTTTCTGTACACACTATATAATTACGTAAATTTAGGGGTTTCGTTAAGTTTGTCGCCTATAGGTACTTATACTCTTAGATATTTGTTATGTATCTAAGTAAACATTTATATGACATTCCTAAATTCTAAGTAAAAAAGATCCTAATTGTTTCGCTCTAGTTAGTGAGATGGTTATAAAGCTCCTCGTCCAGTTAGGATGTTACAGCCAGGATAATGTAATACGCCTTAAAAATAGTTTTAGGTATAAACATTAATAATAAACGCACATCCTCAAAGGATAATATTATAAAACGGATACCAAATAATAATAATAATAATAATAATAAAAATATTTATTCACAACAACACACAACAAAGAAAAAAAGAAAATACATATATAAAAAAAAAAAAAAGGTTGTTGTGAAACGGTCCCAACTCAGCATGTGCCAGCTGTTAAGCCAGCGCTGGTCTTCCGTTGAGACCGCTCGGTGGCAGCACGGAAGGTGACACAAACAATTTACAAATAAGGTGACACAAACAATTTACAACTTAAATAAAAAACACTACATAATATGTGGCTTAAAGAACCAGAGTCCAGGCCATAAACATTTAAAAAAAAAAAAAAAAAAAAAAAAAAAATGAAAAAATACTCACTAATCTGTGGCTATACCAGTTAAAGAGAAGAGATATTTTATTTTTATCTATGGCTCTATGCCTAAGCGCAAATGTTATCGAGACCTGAAATATTACCATTGCAATATGAATATTTGTACCACAAAATTGCTTCAATATATACTTAATTATACAACTGGTTTTATTAAGGCACGTTTATTTAAACAGAACATTTAAATGTAATTCTTAAAATTATTAGGTTATTAATTACTTACGTGCATTCTTTCGCCAAGAGTAAATTTACTAATGTTAAAATGTTTCAGTTTCAATGGCAAGCTGTGGTAGACTTGAGGGAATCTAATTATGAATCGAGTGTAGTAGAATCTGTGCACTTCGATGTGAGGATATCCCCACGGCAGGCGGAATGTGGGTTGCGGCAGAGGCCTAGATTGCGGCAAAAGCATTCACTAATTTAATGATAAACTACCCTCATTTCCGCGATCCGCGGCAGATACAGAATTAACGCTTAAGAACTAATTAAAACTTTAAATTAGAGTCGTTTGGGTTTTTTCATTAGTTATTTTTAAATGGATTATATTTGGCATAGTCTAAAAATGTCATTGTTAATATTCTTCGTATTATTTCGTCTGAGATCAGCTTTGCTAAGAAACAAAAGCCAAGAAAAGACCTGCTTATTATAATATCCCGCAGAAATCAAAAGCACGCAATTATCTTTTACACAATGTCGAATCAAAGCCCTTTGTGATGATTAATTTGATAAATCCTTTTGACTTTATATTGTAAGTGACGTGAATAATCACTTTTAAAGGGCATTTGTGATACCTATTTACGCTAAGGTATGCAATAAGATATCCCGATTGAAATAGTTAAGTGACTATGATGAAGCAAATGTAAATGGTTGAAATGTAATAAAATACACTGTGACTTCTCCGCGGCATTGTTGGCGACAAGGTTGAAATATTTTAAAGTTTCTTATTCATTAATAAGTTGGACTGCATAAGATATAACAGCATAACAATTATAATGATCACTAAAAAGTATAAAATAAAAATTAAATGTTATAAAATTACTGAACGGCCGCCAAAAATTTAAAAGCAATTTATTACACATGATAACATTAGTTCAGTCCACTGAAGTCCGGGTCTTTTTTGGACGCAGTTCATTGTTTTATTTAAACGTTTAAATGATTTAACTTTAAAATTGTAAATCGTAGTTGTGTGGGTTTTTTCTTAGCTATGCAGCTTATTTTATGGCGAGGACGTAAAAGGACTATGAAATTATGTTGATCTGCCTAGGCGGAACCTGGCATATTGTATACAATCATGAAAAAAATATCTCTGTAGGCGTCATGAGATGCCAACATTGCACTATTTAGAGTATCTAGACCATGAGCAATTAATCAAATGCATTTTCTTTAAATAATGCATAACTTTTCTGCCGTAGCATTTAACATTGAAAGCAATCACCATTTTAACCCAACCTTTCTTACGTCTTGACCGAATACTGTTAGGTAAAATGAAAAACCCTTTTTTGTCACCAACCGTAGCGTACCTTAAGGCAAGTTTCAAGCGACGAGCCGCTCTCGAGGCCCGGCGATACATAAGTTTCTCATTTGAATGCGATCGGCAGGCGTCCCGCGTCCTGCACCCGAATAAACACAATCTTTTCATCTCGCCCTAACTTGTGTTCATTTGTTACCAAACCCCCCCACTCTCCCCCTTTTCATGCCGGCGTCGAATAAAAAGTTTACGGCACGCACCGGCCGACCTCTAGCGAGAGAGTCAGGAGGCACGCGAAGGTTTGCGTATGTTTACCCGACTGATTAGTTGTGTAGATATTTTGACAGGTTTTGTACAAGTATACTTGTAAGCGGGGACTCTATTCTAGGCGGTAAAAATGATATTGGTTTTAATTTAGCCGCCATTACTGTAAAGTAAATAAGAGCTCTCATAGCGTTGACAATACCATAACAATGCTCAGGGCAATATTGTTTTACATACAACATGTTTTTTTAAACTAAACTATTTGTGCCCGGCGTCATCAGTGCGTTTTTTTTTTTAAACATGTCCTGACAAGTTCAAAAACAATAAAAGCGTAGTCGACCGAACAGTTCCCACGTGTTGCTCCGTCATGCAGTTTTTTGTATACCTAAGTATATCTAGGTTCAAAATTAAAAATATTTGCGGAGTAAATTCACCATTGTTACTATTTGGCTTATAGATTCTGTTTAGTATTTATTATATAGTAAAGGCAACTATCATGGAATCTAGATTGGTTTCTCGCTGAGAGCTGTTCCGTGTGTTTTGGCTTTACCGACGAGGCTCTGCACCTCCACCCCGCGCGCAGCTGTCAATACGCTATCGGCTGTCAACGCGCGCACACGCTATACTATCGCGACGTTAAACACTGTGCTTTGGTGTCTTTCTATTGGTGTTGTGGACTATTTCTGGTGCATACAAAGACCTAGGCAACGCAGCTGATCAAGGAGCTACCGCCACCAGGAGGTTGGCCGGGCTATCGGACTTCACGAGGTGAGCGAGCTGTCTAGTTCTTGATCGTTGCCTTGGGGTTTCTTTCATAGCCGTGGGCTTTTACGTCGTCTTCAAAAATACACGATATATCTGCTACATACTTCTTGATCCATTACGAACCGGATAAAATTAATTTGATCACCAGTAAATAATATAGTAGATAACAATTCAAGTAACAGTAATAGCATTCTTTCGTGCCTTGTAGCAAATTATTGTCAACTCAGTGTTACCATCTATCTCATTTCGTAGTTACTTTCATAGTGCTGTTTGTATATTACATGTAAAGACTATTAATGTTAAGTATTGCGTAATATTTCCATAATTTAAGAAGTTACTCGAACAAATATTTTTTGTACGTGGGTACTGCGGGTAGATTCGCGGCGCTCGGCATTCCTTAGCCGGGCGGCGGCGGCCGGCGCTGCGTCCGTATTCTGCGCGATAGACAAGATTATTTTAAGCGAGTCTGTATTCTGGAAGACTTAACTAAGTTTTGTTAAAGTTTTGTTGAGGTTTCGTTTCGTTTACTGTTGTATTATATTATAATTCTAGCCTTTATTCTACATAAAATATTTGAGAGTCTGTTTGAAGCCTGTTGCTTTTGTTCATAAATTATATTAGTCATTATGTTAGAGGTAGAAAAAAGCAAGCGTAATTTGGCGCTTAAGCGGTTAAATGATGCTTATATCTGTGCAAAAAGATGCATGGAATCTCCGGAGTTAATACCTCGCCTAAAGGTTCATGTGGAAAGATTAGAGTCATTTCAAACTTTATTTGAGGAAAATCACATTAAGATAGTTGCGTCGTTAACGGATGAGCAAGAAATCGCGGAGGCCGATGAGACTCGCCAATGCTTTGACGATACACTCACGGACATTTTAGAAATTAAACTCGCCTTATTTAAGGATGATGTAAAACCTAGTTATGTGGTTCCTTCACAAACGGCCGTCTCTCAAAATACTCCCGCGGCGTACCATATTCGCATGCCGCGGATAAACATTCCCACTTTCGAAGGTGGCTACAAGTTGTGGATAACTTTTTATGATCTGTACCGTACCTTAGTACATGAAAGAAACGAAATTTCAAAAATAGAAAAGTTTCAGTATTTAGTTTCGTCATTAAAAGGGGAACCATTAAACCTTATAAAGGCGTTTCCTATCTCATCCGATAATTACGACATTGCATTTGAAACTTTAGTAAAGCGTTATCAAAATAAACGTCAGTTAGCCTTTTTGGCATGGCAGTCTATACTTAATGTGAAACTGCAAAATAACTCTGCGTCGGCCTTTCGAGCTCTTTTAGATACATTTCAAGAAAATTTAGCCATTTTAAAATCAATACAACTGCGGATTGATCAGTGGGACTTTGTTATCTTTTATACACTGCTATTTAAGTTGGACCCGTCTGTACGGAAAGAGTTTGAAATGACTGTCACGTCGGAAGACATTCCCAGCTATCGATCATTGGAGTCATTCGTTGAGAACTATTGCACGGCGGTGGAGCGCGCGGGACCCGGTGCGGGTTCCTTCCCCGAGCGGCCCGCGCGGCCCGCCGCCGCACTCGCGCCGCGCCCGGAGCGCGCTGCACCGGCGCCGCGACGCGACCACCCGACGACGTTGGTGGGCCATCAGTCCTCTTCCTATTCGTCCCCACCACCGCCTTGTCTTTTCTGTTCTCGAAAGCATTTTATTGCTCACTGTCCCGAGTTTCAAAATTTAACTGTCGCGAATCGGTCGCAAGCTGTAAGTGACAAGCAACTCTGTTTCAACTGTCTACGCACCGGTCACATGGTGTCAAACTGTCCGTCTAAAAGTTGTTGTAGGGCATGTGGTCACCGTCACCACTCTTTACTGCACTTTCAGAATACGGTCGGGCGCAGTGAGAATAGAACTCAGCCGCCCGCCTCCACAGCGAACGCGCTTGGAGTACACGGACTTTCGACAAATAGTACCTCAAATAAAACTGTCCTTCTGTCTACTGCGCGCGTGGATATTTCAGACAAATGGCGTGCCTTTCACACTGTTCGAGTTCTGCTTGACTCGGGCAGTCAAGCAAACTATATTACCCAGAGTCTCGCCAATCGCCTGGGCCTTAATATTTCAAGTAACGCCCCATCTGTCTTCGGCTTGGGTAATGCCTCCACGCCAGTATTGGGTACCGTCCAATGCACTCTTCGGCCGGAAGGTCAGCAGCAAAGCAAAGAGTTATCGTTTGAGGCCATTGTAATAAATAAAATTTGTGATGACATGCCTTCCGTCACAGTGCAGACTGACTTTGTGGAAAAGTTGGGTCTTATAAGGTTAGCCGACCCAACCTTTCACACACCGGGTCCGATTGACCTCCTTCTTGGGTCTGAGCTTTGGAACGAAATATTTCTGCAAGGATTGATCCCAGGCGACAATGAGTCGCCCGTGGGGCTAAATACAATATTTGGTTGGGTATTTTTAGGTCGCTCTAGTTGCCGTCAAAATGTTCCTTCGTTGTACTCTAGTCTATCATCTGTACAAACGCTTCATGTATCTAAGCATGATATAGAGGACGATCTGAAACGTCTATGGGAGATCGAGGATCTACCCGTGATAGAAAAATTACTGTCACCCGAAGATTCAGCTTGTGAGGAGTCCTTTCTTTCTACCTACAAGCGTGACTCGTGCGGTAAATTTATAGTTGAGCTCCCGTTTAAAAATACTGAACCGACTTTTCGTAACATGCGATCCATCGCTGTGCGACGTTTTAATAAATTAGAAACGCGTTTATCTAACTGTTCCTCGCTGCGTAAATCGTATAACGATTTTATGCAGGACTATCTAGATAGTGGTCATATGACAGAGATCCCTTCCTCTGACACTAATGCCTGTGAGTCTTATTATATTCCGCACCACTGTGTGTTGTCTCCATGTAGCGCTACAACGAAACTCCGCGTGGTCTTTGACGCCTCGGCGCGAGATGGAGAAGGTCTGTCTTTGAATGACACACAGATGACGGGACCTAAACTTCAAAAAGATATTTCAACTATCCTCTTACGCTTTCGCCTTCATAACGTTGTGTTCACGGCGGACATCCGTCAAATGTACCGGAACATCATTTTGTCGGACAAACACCGAGACTTTCAACGCATCGTGTGGCGCTTTCACCCCGATGCCCCTCTCTTAGACTATCGGCTTAACACCGTTACTTACGGAGTATCTTCATCTCCGTTCTTAGCTTTACGTACTATCGAGCAGTTGGCTATAACTGACGGTGAAGCCTTTCCTTTAGCTGCCAAAGCGTTATCGTTAAATACTTATGTTGATGACATTCCGACGGGTGCGTCCTCTGTCGAAGAGGCTCTTACCTTGCAAGGAGAGCTAATTAGTCTGTTGTCCCAAGGAGGTTTTGAACTCCGTAAGTGGGCGAGCAACCGCCCAGAGCTGTTACAGCATTTGAAGCCTGAGCATTGTTTAACGCAAACTATAACTTCTTTCGATGCAGATTCTCAAGCTGTCATAAAAGTACTCGGTTTGCACTGGGACTCTTCGTCTGACCAGTTCCAATATAAGGTCCATCCGCCTGTTGCAGAGATTTCAAAACGAACGATACTCTCTCAGCTGTCTCGGGTATTTGATCCTTTGGGGCTGCTTTCCCCCGTCATCTTTTTAGCAAAGTGTTTGATACAACAACTGTGGCTCCTGGGTCTCGATTGGGACCAGGAACCTCCTGCAGAGATTTTAAATACATGGCGCCAGATTTCGGGTCAATTGAACAATTTGACGAATCTAGCCGTGCCTCGGCAGATCACCCATCCCCGTGCTATTGCTTATCAACTGCATGGGTTCGCGGACGCGTCTCTTTCTGGCTTTGCAGCCGTAACCTATTTGCGAGCAGAGCTGGAAGATGGGTCCTTCGTTACTAATCTGGTCAGTGCTAAATCTCGTGTCGCGCCGACCAAGCGGATAACGTTGCCGCGGTTGGAGCTGTGTGCCTGCTGCTTGCTTTCGGATCTTATAGACGCGGTTCTTCCTCATTTGTCATCATGGATTACCATTGAAACAGTCTATGCGTGGTCTGACTCCACTATCACACTCTCTTGGATCGCTTCCCATTCATCCAAGTGGAAAATATTTGTTGGAAATCGGGTGGCAAAAATTCAGCGGAAAATACCTTCCGCGCAATGGAACTATATAAGCACACATGACAACCCAGCTGATGCTGCCTCAAGGGGCTTGTTACCAAATGCGTTGCTTGTCCATCCTCTATGGTGGTCAGGACCAATATTTCTTTCTTATCCTTCCCAGCATTGGCCACGGACTACAACTCTTCCCATGTCATCTGACGTCACAAAAGAATTACGACAAGAAGAAAGAAAATCAGCTCTTGTAGTAACACAAGAGATTGATTCCATACAGGAGCTTTTACTCCGGTTCTCTTCTCTGAAGAAAATCCTGCGAGTAACTGCGACCGTACTTAGGTATCTGAGTATTTTGCGTAAGCAAAGAACATATTCTGGTCCAATATGTGAACGAGAGTTGGATGATGCTCTTCTTTCTTTAGTGAAAGGCTGTCAAAAATCATATTTCTCTACAGAGATCCGAGCGCTCAAAGAAAATAAGTCTTTGTCAAAGCCATTTCGCAAACTAGGTCCTTTTCTATCTGCAGACAACGTGCTTCGAGTTGGAGGAAGGCTCCAACATTCGGACTTAGACTATGATGCCAAACACCCTATTCTTTTACCGTCTAACCATCGTCTTTCGGTGTTGATCATTGATGACGTTCACAAGAAATCGTTGCACGCCGGGCCTCAAATGGTCCAGTTTCTTTTAGCCCAAAACTTTTGGGTCCTTTCAGCTCGTCGAGCTATAACAAAACGTCTGTCAGGGTGCATTCCGTGCTTTCGCGCCAAACCTGTGCCATCACAACCTCTCATGGGGAACCTTCCTCGCGTTAGGGTAACTGCCGTCAAAGCGTTTCAACGCGTGGGTTGTGACTACGCTGGTCCATTTCAGGTCATTCTTGGTCGTCGCCGCCGTGGAGTGCGACCTGAAAAAATCTATCTTTGCCTATTCGTTTGTCTGTCTAGCAAAGCTCTACATCTTGAAATTGCTAATGATCTGTCCACCGAGTCTTTCATCGCGGCTCTACGTCGCTTCATAGGCCGTAGAGGTCGGTGTTCGTTAATTCTTAGCGACTGCGGCACCAATTTCGTAGGGGCAAAAAACCAACTTTCATCGCTCATGGAAGTCGCAGCCGCTGACGAGGCTATCGAATTTAAAACTAACCCTCCTTCCTCACCTCATTTTGGAGGTGTCTGGGAGGCTGGTGTCCGCTCCGTCAAAAGCCATTTGTCGAGAGTGGTAGGAAAACACCTTCTAACATTAGAGGAGTTCCATACGCTCATAGTACAAGTTGAGGCTGTCTTAAATTCCCGCCCTCTTTGTGCAATTAGTAATGACCCTAACGATTTCACTGTTTTAACGCCAGGTCATTTTTTGACACTTTGCCCGCTAACCGCTGTTCCTGACAAAAGTGAAGCTACTGACCGGAGTTCCCTTACCGATCGGTGGCAATTAATACAGCGCTTACACTCTGATTTTTGGAAACGCTGGCATAGGGACTATCTTAATACTTTAAATCAGAAAAACAAGTGGACAGAGAACAGCCGACCTGTTCAGATTGGCAATCTAGTCCTCGTGAGGGACGACAACCTGCGACCGTTACTTTGGTCAGTGGCACGCGTGATTGACGTCCATCCGGGTCTTGATGGAGTTGTCCGGGTCGCAACAGTTCGTATGAGCTCGAATGATGGTAGAGTGCGCGACTGTAAGCGACCAGTCGTTAAACTTTGCGTGCTTCCTGTAAGTGATGATAGCATAACTAACTAAGCGCTAATCGTAATCTTTAATCTTTCCATTCTTTAATTAATATTACAATAAAAACTTTAAATGCAAAACTTTTTTAAACTATGGTTGCCAAGCATCTTTTTTCACTTCTAGGTAGGCTGTATTCGATAGTTTCGGTTTGACTCTATAATAGCATTTAACTTGTAAATTCTGTAAGCTGTTAAAATATGTAAAAGGAATGCTATCTGTTCTTATCTATCATTACGTAGAAATCTATGTAATTTTTGCTCTATATTCAGGAAATCTTAAATTTCGCAGCGGGGGGGAATATGTTTAGTATTTATTATATAGTAAAGGCAACTATCATGGAATCTAGATTGGTTTCTCGCTGAGAGCTGTTCCGTGTGTTTTGGCTTTACCGACGAGGCTCTGCACCTCCACCCCGCGCGCAGCTGTCAATACGCTATCGGCTGTCAACGCGCGCACACGCTATACTATCGCGACGTTAAACACTGTGCTTTGGTGTCTTTCTATTGGTGTTGTGGACTATTTCTGGTGCATACAAAGACCTAGGCAACGCAGCTGATCAAGGAGCTACCGCCACCAGGAGGTTGGCCGGGCTATCGGACTTCACGAGGTGAGCGAGCTGTCTAGTTCTTGATCGTTGCCTTGGGGTTTCTTTCATAGCCGTGGGCTTTTACGTCGTCTTCAAAAATACACGATATATCTGCTACAGATTCTTTGATTTGATGACGATGATTTTTCGTTGTGTTTGTTTCTGAGAATGCAGATGGCCAATATCAAATACTATCTGTGTCTGTGGCTTTGCTCGCGAAACGTTTATATAATACTTAAGTTGTAAGAAAGATAAACTAACACCACAGACATGGGTTTTACCACGATTGGTCCCATGCCGCGAAATTCTATAGCTAAATAAGTAAATAAGGTATTCTATAGGTAGGTAAATAAAATGATACTCCCCGTAATAATTGTCCACCTCCAGGCTTCAGCTACACGAGCCGACTGTCATGTTTAGGGACCGAAACGTGATTTAATTATGAATTTAAAACTCAGCCCATGTACTAATGAGCCGGACGCACCAATGTACGCACTGTGTACTACCAGGTGGGGGACCGGCCCGGCCGGCTTGTATTTTTAAAACATTACGATTAATTACATGGAAAAGGTTAAACTCCCGACCGACGTGACACCTGGGACAGTTTGATATTTCAAATGTTTTTTTAAAGCGACCTGTGTCAATTATTTTAATATTTCAGTTAAATTGTAGACTTGTATGTAAATAACAGTAAAGGGGACTTTATAATATTACTTAAATTAAATAATTTTGCAATCAAAATATTTCAAAATACCTAAAAAATTTAAGGTAAATAGCCAAAGAACCTCTTATATTTTGTCATATCGTCTGTCATTTTACACCAAGTTTACTAAAATATGTGGCTGAAAATTTTGATTTATTTTCCTTCGGCAGTATTTCCAACCGGTTATGACATGAGTGTCTTCCAGAAAAGAGCCTTCATTTCTCTAAAATTGGCCTTCAACGGACCGACATCGTGACTTCCCATCAGGTAACCGGCAAATTAATCTACCTCCCTCCCAAAAAAAAACATGTATTAGGTATTTATCAATACAAATGTTTTAACACAAACTAAAACGTTAGTAACAACTAACCAAACAAGTATCCTTATTTAACGTCTTAACTTCAACCGTTTTGCAATCAAACAGGGGTTTATTCTACTTGGTAAAATCATATTATTTTTGACATGACAATGATCGCCATCATATTGATTTTAACTCCGCCGCCATTACATTAAGCAAATAAGAGCTATACCTTGTCAATACGATAACATCAAAAGCAATATTGTTCAACTGAGTAGAAAGTAGCCTCTGTAGGCCTGTCTTAAATACTGTTCAACTTATTTTAAAGCATTCCTACTGTATTCCAGTCAGTTTTAAGTGCGGAGCCGCAACCAGGTCAAAATAAAGCACATCGCCTAATTACTGGCCGAGCTCCAACATCGCGGATCGCTACTCAAGACAAGATGGCCGCGCCACTAAAAAAATACGACTCCGTTTGGGCTTGACCAGGGCAGGAAATATTACATGACCTACTTTCAGTTGATATATTTGTAGACGTAGTTGGTTAAAATGTTAGTATTTTTATTTTCAACTAGTGACCCGCCAGCGGCATCGCCCGCTGCAAATTTCCGACATTCCCGGTGGTATTTTTTTCTTTCATACAAACCTTGCCCTGACAATAACGAATACAACCGAAAAGGAATCAGCCAAATCGGTTCAGCCGTTCTCGAGTTTTAGTGAGACTAACGAACAGCAATTCATTTTTATATATATAGATAGATAGATAGATAGATTAACATAGGTTTGACCTTACAGGCAGGTTAGAGCAGACCCTTACAAGTTCTGAACTCCTGGTACAAGGATGACCAAACGCCCTCATCTGAATGATTGTCAAATTAGAACACCTTGACGAACTGGAATCCTTCAAGGAGACTTGACTCCAGTGCCTCTAGTGACCCTGGGCCTCTATTCTCTTTCTTTCTTTGAAGTGTTATCGTATTGTCGACGTTTTGATAGCTCTTATTTGCTTGACAGTAATGGCGGCCAAATTCAAAACAATGCTATAACAGATATAAAACAATTTGGATTTTACCTCTATATACAAAACTAGCTGTGCCGTGTTCGATCTCTGTTCAGGGCAAATATTTTGTGCGATTAGCATGAATAATATGTTTTATATATGTCCTAATGTTGGATTCAAGTCTGTTTCAAATTATTTTGATATATTTGATATAGGTACCTATGTATCTCGTTGTACTGTACGTTGTACATAAAACCCTATAGTTGGGTTCAAGAGCAGGGCAATTAGTTTAAGATTACCCTGACATCTATTATTATCTACTTCTATTCGAAATCCACTGCGGCGTCAAGTTGAGCAACAACTCCAACACCGGATGTCGATGAACACTGCTCAGGCCGGTTTTTGGAAGTTGCGGCGACTCGTTGACAGCTGCAAGTGAAGTTGTAGTGCCAATTAGATGCAGCTTAGAACTGAATTAGCAAACCTAATTAAAGATGCTAGCTATTCCGTTCGACTTTATACATGTATTTAATAATAAATAATAATAAATGGAATGTAGAACGATTTTCTACACTTCGGAAATAACTATTTTTCGGGACAAAAAGTTTCTTACAAAAGGGATGTAGCATAAGTAAATATAATATTGACGATGCGTTGGCCTAGTTGCTAGTGAGGCAGCGGTCCTGCATTCAAATCCCGGTTAGGGCAGATATTCGTGTGATGAGCGCGAATATTTTGTCCCTGAGCCATGGATGTTTTCTGTATATTGAAGTATATATTTCTCTATTTAAATATTTATGTCGTTCTCTAGTACCCATAGCACAAGCCTAGAGCTTAATTTGAGACTAGGTCAATTCGTGTGACATTGTTCCCCAACTATTAATTTTATTTGTTATTTAATACGGACTATCTGTGAGCTACATTCGCTAACTTCAACTTGGACCCAAAAAGGAAATAAAATTACCTACTGACACAACGAATTTATAATCATAACAATTTCAACTATTTTTCATTTTATGGTTCCATGTACAGTCTACTACAAAGAGATGTATTCACTTGTGGACCCGATTACATATTGCAATAATACATACGTACATTAAATCACGCTTGTTTCCCAGAGGGGTAGGCCGAGATCACTGTTTTCCACCTGCTACGATCTTGACAAATCTCTTTCGCTTCTACCACATTCATACATCGAGTCTTGCACGCACGTCTGTTTCGGGTACTTAAGATCCGAATCTTTCAGTATTTATTATGCAATAATATAAAATGGCAAAAACGGTTTGTTTTGAATTCCATATCCTTCTGTATGACACTTATGGGGTTCGCCAGTTTTTTTCTTAGTTTTCTACCACTATTAAAATCGTCCTGTTATAAGGCCAAACAATCTGTAAACCACCTACCCGATGCGTGAAACACATAGTAAGGCGGCGGGGAGACAATAGATGCAAAAAACACAGCATCGAGGAGAGTGGAGGCAGTATTTTTTTGATATTTTACCTATATTTAATGACCGTATTTATTTATCATTTAAATAAACACAGCCAGGTGCTAAGCCCGGCCGTAATTATCCAGCCGCGTCGCTATCGCCGTGGGCGCGCAAATGAGCCGTAATCAGCGACGTTCATCACTCCCCCCCCCTTGCCCCTGCCTCGGCCCTACTTAGGGTTACCATCCAGGATTTCTAGCCCGGGGGCCGACCAGGGGAGGTTCTCTGCATCTTTTAAAAATATTACCCGGTGTAGATCAGATTGTAACAAGTGTACGTTGATGGGTAGATGATTATTTTGTTTCCTAACCCAGCCTTAGGCTGCGGCTCCACTGAGGCGGAGCCGAGTGGAGCGGAGTGGAGGTGTGCCAATATTAACCAATAGAAGGCGCATGCGGTCACGTCGTGCGCGCCTTGCGCACTTTAGTTTAGATTCTATTGGTTAATATTGGCAAAGCTCCTTGGTGGAGCCGCAGCCTTACCAGTGCGTCCAGTTTAACGGGCAAATTAATGAACTGAGTGCCAAGTTCCAGCTTGTGAAAAACAACTAATAATAACACTCATAATGCCGTGTGGTTGCCGGCTTAGAATAGTGCCAATCAATGCCTTCCTACGGAAGTCATAAGAGGCTAATAAGGGATTAAAAGCCTGTTGTATTTGTTAGGCAATGGGCTTGCAACCTGTCACTAATATACACTGGTAAATATCTTAGCCTGTTTGTGCAAAATGTGGTTATAGAATTAACAAAAAGTTGTTAGACTTGTTGTTAGTTTTGTAGCTCTGCCTACCCCACTGGGATGAAAGCGTGACGGTATGAATGTGTTTTTATGTTAGTCATAATACTCGTATCTCTGTCTCTTTTAACTTGAATAAGCATGGTTTCTAGTTTTACCTAAGGCACATCAAGAAAAAAACGGTTAAACTCGTGACTAACGCATCCAAAAATGGATATTAAGCTAAAGATGTTTATGGGTCGCGATGATCACTTACCACATTATAAGAAACATAAATATGGTAATTTATTAAAAATTGCACTTTTTAAATAAACTTTAAATTGTTTTGACTTTATCTTTTGCCAGTTCTGGCATAGCAGAGGACAACTATTTATCCGGGTAAATAACCTAGTTAACGCTTAGATAAGGTTATAACTTCTTTAACAATTGGCAACCCTACCCCTGTCTATCCCCTCCGCCCTCCTCTGCCCCCCGGTCGCCGGCCGAGCCGCCCGCGCAGCCGGAAGCGCGGAAACGCGCGCGCGGCACGCCACTGTTACCGCCTAATGAATTACTTGCGATACGTCACGCTTTCTAATCGTGTCTGTGGTTTTAAGTGGCGTGAATGGTTTTATATTTTAATTGAGTTATGGCTTTTAATTGAGTAAGAGTTTTAATTGTTTACCTTTTAGTGGGGTTTAAATTTTTAGTTTTATTTTATATGAATCGTAGCATAATTGTAGCAAAGCTACACGCTACGCCCTAGCCTTGTAGACGCGAGAATACTATTTGTAATGTATTTTCGACACGCAGTTTGCTTTAATGATTTTATATCGTGGTTGTTATATGCAATCAAAAGTACAGTATTTATACAGTGGAATTGGAGCATTCAAAAAGTGATTCTATTTATACTTATATACGAGAACTCGTGCAGTAAATATAATAATATTGTTAGCTGAGTTCATAACTGAGTTCGATGTTGACATCGAATCAACCACATGGCAAATTATCTTTGCTTCGGTGTGGCAACCATTTTTGAAATTGTCAACAAATGCTGCTGTGTCGCAGAAAAACAGTATGTTTTCAAAAACCATATGATTTAAGATTAGACTCCCGGGGCCCTATTGTACACGGTTTTTCTCTTCTGTTATCGTATTGTCAATATTATAATTAACAGCTCTTATTAACTTGATATTAAAGATGGCAGAGTAACATACAATACGATAATAATAGGTTTAAAACAATGTAGAATAAGGCTTCTCGTGGAACGAGAATTATGATTTACTATTACAATGTAAATACAGAGTCACAGCGATGTAAATACAGAGTGTCTTGTACGAAAGGCTAACGATTTGAGAACATTTTAGAACTTAAAGGACGATAGGCATAATTGTCCCCACCCATCAACAGAGATGAAACATGTGCCAGTTTATAGATCTTGGTAACATAATGTATTTTTATTATGGCGACTATCACCATATGTGTTGGGGTTTTCTTGGAAAATCATAATCGTATCGTATGGAATTTGTTTGAAAATGAACACATATATGGATGAATTGTCCTGCATGGCCCTTGTTTTCATTAAAAAAATCCTATTGATTTTGCTACTAAAATAAGAATTTTGTCTTTTTTGGGTCCTAATGAACATATAGACATGCATCCCGTTACTGTTGGAGTGGGGACGGGGTCCATACAAAATTGCTCATCACCCTTTGAAATGTCTCGGATATCTGTATGTCTACTTTGCTTGCCAAAAACAAGAGAGCGGAAAAATTGACGACAATACAAACAATTACGCTTTATTAAACACCACACAAAGATACATAAACAGATGGAGTTATTGTTATAAACGATTTCTTCCAGACAACTTTTGGTAGAAGAAACGCTGCAACGTAAAAATAAAAGTGACCTATGGAAAACGATCGGAAGCAACATTATATTTCATTTTATTATAATAATATCTACTTCTTTGAGGAATGTTTGTACGAACAATAGCCGAACAAGTTCTTTTCAGGACTTTAACAATTTTAAAACCGGTTCATAATTGCGTGTTTTATGCCACTATTTTTAACATCATTACAAGTACCCTAGTTATTCATTAGCTAGTTCAAAAAACCAGCATGATCATGCATAATATATTAATTAGGCTACAAAGGCAGTCTTAACCATTCAGCTCTAAAGTAATAACGTGCGTATTTCATTTTCCGTCGAATCATTAACCGCCGACCAGTTACCATACGATGGATTACTTCGGTCACACCAACAAAGCACGCGAGCTTCTAAAATAAGCTTTAAGCACACGTACTTAAACTCAATAATATATGGTTACAGCTTAGGCTTAATAGGTTTAAGGTCACGTGATCTCAAGGTGAAGGTCAGGGGGTCAGTGAACTCTGTAACGACAGTTAAGCGCCTAGGTAATGTTCCACTGGTGCTTACACTAGTGCGTGCACATTAGGCCGTTTACGATAATGGAACGGACTAAAGCATTTCAGGCGCCTTGTCGGCTTCAACTGGAACAAGACTTATTTCAGATAGTGCATTTTCGCTTAAGTCCTAATATCATTTTTATAAAATAATATTATTGGTTGGTTTTTGATTAGTTGTTATAATATTTTTAGACAAAAAAACTACATCAGAATTTTTCTTACACAAAATATTGATAGTTTTTTGAGTTCAAAAATACTGTCTGTTAAATAAACGGTACTTTCGGCAGCGGAACAAGATACGAGTAGCTTCCTAAGCTAAAAGTTGGATCTTAAAATAAGTGGTTAATTAAAGCCGACTCGATGCTATCCCGTAAGTAATGCGGTTGCAAACAGTACTGCAGATGTTGTCACTGACTAGTTGAGCAGGCAGCAGCCGCCGCTATACTCGCCTTAATCTTCTCGAGACAGCTGTGTAAATATTTATTTTGTCCTAAATAATTTACCTAAATTGTCTAAACAGGAAACTTGTGCTGTTAACGGAAATATTTCAGACTTTTGCTTAAATATCAGTCAGTTAAGTTAGTCACTTTTGAGGGCACGTCTAAAATTCCTCACTGGACTTATTCGTAGTACAAATTTTCAAATTATAGTGTTATTTTGCTAACGATAATTTAGACAACTTATTTTGAGATACGTCGAATTTTAAATTAAATGATATTAATAGAAATCTGTAAAGCGGCTAGAGCTTGTAGGAGTAACAAACATAATTAACTGACACGCACACTCACAAACTTTTGCATTTATAATATAAGTGTGATACAAAAACGTAGAAATAGATAGTTTTAACGATTCATTGGCAGTTATAAAATTATAAAAAAATGTTTTTTAATCAACAAACCATTTTAACTAACCGAAAGATGAATAAATAGATAAATCATCAAATATCAGCCAAATATCTGCCGTTACCTTAATCAATCCCGGGACCGCTAACTTCGCAGATCGGGGGCGTGGAGAAACCACATTTATAGCAAAAAGTTATAAATATTAACGAGTTTACCCCGCGTTGCAGTCCCGTTGAGGCCTTATTTTCCAGCTTACCTTTCTCCACGGATTAAAGCTTGTAACAAAACACAGTAAGCCGCGAAAACCACAACAATGCACCAAAGCATTTCAACCACAGAAAAAGTATGCGGATTGGATTTTATCCGCTGAATGTACTGTACAAATCTTTGTGGAAGCGCTCAGAGCAATCTCCTTCTGCGAAATTGCATTTGTCTTTCACCGCCTCTCGTTGCCTCTCGTTGCCTCTCTCTGCCTCTCGGGACGCCGCGGATAAAGGTATGATTTCAAACATGGCGGTGCACCGCACGCTGCGGCGAACCGGAGGTGGCACAACCGTCGGACCGAATTAGAAAACGTGGAACAAAGTAGATTCTGTTAAATTCACTTGAATGTAGCATGGATTTCTTGCGTGGGGACGTTTCAACCTCTACACTATCTTTGTTACTATTCTGGCTTTACTCGTTTTATTACATAAAAATCAGCCTTGGCTCTTTCACTAGACCCGTAGTTTATAACTTACTAGTTTGCTCTTTTCCGACAAAAAAATGAGAATACAAAGAAATAAATTTTAACTTATCCAAAGTTGTTGACGAATGCATCAATACTTTTTGGGAAGACAGCGTGTTTTAGTTGGTTTTTAACCCCCAACCCCCAAAAAAGAGGGGTGATATATCACCACGTAAAACCTATAGGTTTTACGTGTACTGAACCTATGTTTGTTTGTATGTATCTGCGTGTATGTATATTTTTTAAAGGTAGCTAGATTAATCATGCTGGTTGTTAGCTAGATTTTAGTATATCGGTTGGGTTTTATAAAAGACTTCATCAGCTTTGAAGGAGCGGATAGTCATAATATCGAGGAGATTGCATTTAATAAATATTGACTTTATGTATCACAGTGAGAAAAAAAGTTATATTTTAAACCGTGTCTTATCTACGAAGACTTATTTTGATCATTTCTGTGCTTCGAAACAATCTACGTCCCTCCACGCACGTTGACATTAAAGCGTTTATTCTCCCTCACACCATCGCGCGTGCTCCCTCCTTCCATTTTTCTTCGTCCAACAAAGTAGGAATATGCTTTATAACTCCGTTTACACCGAAAAGGCGGTTTACGCGGAGGTAGTTCTGACTCTTACTGCCTTGTTCTTTTAAGGGCGTTATACCCGTTGACAAATCGCAGCGATATGTTTTGCATCTAACCGTAGGCGAAGGTTATTAATGCCAGGGGTAATGGGGGTATAAATTATGTATTCGTTTAGCCCTTACACGTCGGGTGCCAGGGTATCCGATCGCCTTACAAGTCAGGCTCCTTCGCGGGTCCGTGGCAAGGTGTGTGGCCGGACTGCCGGTGCGTGACGTCACACGCCCGGGCCTCCGCGTGCAGGCTTAACGTTCAACGTTTCAGTTTACGGGGAATACTTAAGCGTGCAAGTGATGGAGATACATTTGCCTTAGCATAAATATACTTCATTTAATATAAATGGCGCCAAAGTTGCTGTTTAAAAAAACAAGACATGGGTATTAACATAATGAAAGTAGACGACAATATGAAATCGAGCAGTCGGGCTTTGGAAGCTTGCTTGTTAGGCTTGTTGTATGAGTGGATAAATGAGCAATGCGTTCATTTATTTATATTTTAAACTTAACTGTAAGCTAATTAACTTATCGAATCTGAATGTTATAGTTTAATTTAATGTAATTTTATAATATGTTGGTCGTTGGTGTACACATTGTGACAAGTAAAAAATAGGTACATCTTTCGATTTCGTTTACTGTAACTTCTCTAATAATTATATTAAAAATAAATAAGATAGGAAACAATGTATTTCTTAAAAAAATATTTAAAAAAAAACTAAATTAATTAGTTGATCTGTGTCAAAGTTGAGTAATTATATACACTGGACTGCAAAACGAAGTATCACACTTTTAAAGACACATCACGTGTCAAAGGGTGTGTGGTTTAAATTATACATTGACGAGCTGAATTAGGGCTCGTAAAGAATTGTACTATTTAAAATTGAGCTCGTTATTAATTTTTGGTCATGCCTATTTTATAATGCTATAATTACTTGAATTCATTTTCACTCAAATCAAATCAAATCAAATCAAATCAAATCAAATCAAATCAATTTATTGCTCGAAATAATGTTACATGGATCTTAACAATTAGTTATACAGTTCATTATTTCACCTATTCAGGCATGCAATTTGTAGTCATAGGTCATACAATATAATATTTAAAAAAAAAACAAGGTACATTAAATCATTATTAAAGTTAAAAAGTCTTAACACATCGATTTACATTTCATAAAATAATCGTCAAGTGAGTAAAATGCTCCCTCAATTAATAATTTAGTAAGTTTAGTCAAGAATGCATTGTTTGTCAAATATGTCCATACAATAGGAAGAGAATTATATATTTTGATTGCCATTTGATAACAGTTTTTACTACAGAGTTTTAATTTACATTTCGGAGCTAATAGAGCCCTGTGGGTAGTGGTACGCTTACCCACATTACACTTTTTGGTAAAAAGTTCAGTATTCATTCTAACGTTACTGTTGAGTTTCTTGCGGCGCTTCTTCTCAACAGTGGTCTCTTTGGAAGCGCTGGTAGACTCAGACTTGTAAAAGTGCCTACAGGGCCTACTTACAAAACTTTTTAAAATAAATAAAAAAATAAATAACGAACTTACAAATCTCAAGTATGTAAAGACTCGCAATTGTCAGGAGTTGGAATTTTATAAACAGTGGCTTACATGATTCTCTCGACTTCAATCCCCATACTATCCTTATGCACTTTTTCTGAGTCACAAATACCCTCTGCAAGTCCGTTGAGTTGCCCCATAAAGTTATCCCATAACGGAAGTTCGAACAGATATAACTATGGTAAACCAGCAGAGCTGAGCAGTTTCTTTACAAGTAACTGACTTGAGTTTTTTCAATGCAAACATAAATCTGTTCACTTTCATACAAACTTCATCAATGTGCTTTTTCCAATTTAATTGTTTATCTACATGAATTCCAAGAAATTTTGTGGAAGGAACATTTTCAATAACATTATTTGCAAATTTAATTGTAAGCTCGTCGGTACTTTCTTTGATATTCCGAGTTGCGAAATTAATTATTTTACTTTTTGATACATTCATAAGTAAACCATTATTGACAAGCCAAATTCTAAGAATATCGAGTGTATCTTGAATTTTAATTTGTACTTCAACCATAGTTTTCCCTTTAATGATTACAGTTGTATCGTCCGCAAAGAGCACACATCTCTTCTTAATAAAAGTAGGTAAATCATTAACGTAAATTAAGAAAAGCAGTGGTCCTAATATGCTTCCCTGCGGAACACCAGTACGATTAACGCGTGAAATTGAATCAAAATCCCTAACCATGCCATTGCCTGCCAAATTCTTAGTAATGCGTGTTATTTGTTTACGATCAGATAAATAGGACTTTAACCAATCGAGTGCAGGTCCCCTTATCCCATATTTACTAAGTTTATCTAAGAGAATGGAATGATTGACAGAGTCGAAGGCACTCAGATAATATTATTTTTCTCGAATAAGTTTTTGTTTTAAGTATATAAACTAAATGTTATAGTTTTAAATGCTAAAATAAAATCAATTACTCATTACAAAACAGCAAGACAACAATTTACGTCGATGATATTTTACATCGAATTACTTATTGGTTTTTACCTCACAAAGTATCTCCGTTCAAAGTGACCCTGTACTACATAACACACCACAATAATTGTCATTCCATGACCGCAGCAAAATATTTAGAAAAAATCCCCGGGTCCACGTTAATACGCCTTTTGTACAAAGAATAGTGCTGTTGAAAGAAAAAGGCGGTATTGGACTAAGAGGCTTATATACGCTTACTGCCTTTTAAATATGGGCTGGGAAATAGACCCGGGTAAAAACGCACCCGGACAGAACGGCTGCGTGGGCCTTTGTCCGACCCACCCTGATTAGTGGGCAACATCCAGACATGCGGACCTTTTTGTCTCATGAGAACGCAGATTCCCATTGCTCGCCATGAGGGAGGTAGTTAAAAGGTATGTAGATGGCACTCGTTAGCGGCTTGAAATAAAGTTGTAAAAGTTGTGTTTTTGATAGGAGTCGGTCTTCAAGATACATAGACGTTTAAACAAGATGTTTCAGCAATTTCATAAAGAATATAATATCTTTGTTTTATAAACGTAAATAAAGAGCAGTTAAAATGAAATGAAATGAAATTTATTTCAATTTGGGTTGAAAATCATGCAGATACAATTGCCAGAGAGCGGTATAGTCTCTCCAAACCCTGCCTCTACAGGCGGATACGAATTATAAAATTGCAAATATTAAAATTTTAAACATTACCCTTGAAAGTGAGAACTCAGTCGAAATAATTAGACATATTCAATGAATATAGTATAAACAGGTACCATAACATACTAAAAATGTCAAGTATCAATAAAATAATAGAAACATCCCAATGCCTCATAATATAAAAATAATTACAATAACATTATATAATTTCATATTCGTTTTCTAATTACTCCCTAACACTTTATTAAGTGTATTATAATTAAATTTAATAAATTACATGGGATGATAAGAACAAATCTTAAATTACATTTTTAAATCTTATTCTATTTTATAATTAAAAAGCTATATCTATAAAAGAGCCCTGCAGCATTGTCCCGAAGATGCTGGCAGCATTTCCTCGCTGGATAGTTAAACTTATGTGTTGAGCGAGGAAACTGCCAGCTCTTGTCTCCCGTGACGTCAATGAGCCTCTTCGAAATTTATTTGAAGAGGCTTTGAGCGCTATGACCCCACGGACCAAGGGTCTCGACGCCGAACTCCCTAACACTATAATAACATTTATTTTTAAACATTGTGATATTGCAGTCTTTGAAGTGATCAGGCAACTTATTATAAATATTAATACACATAATATAGCAGTTTTTGACGACAATGCTAGTTTAGCCGGAGGCTGGTGTAATTTAAGTGTGCACTGTTGTCTCACCGTTCTCGAGCGCGTCGACTGAACTATTTTTATTTATGCACGATTGTACAGGTCTCAAATATATAAAGACATGGTACAGTCACGATGCAATATTCTTTAAAGTATGGACGGCACGAGTCAATTCTATGAATACCAAATACTGCTGTTAGTTACTTAGACCCCTTAGAAGGCTTGGTGGGAGGACTGTAAATATTAATATGTTTATCATGTCAACCATGAACACTGTTTGAAGATGATAAATCGTAATCAAAAATTGTTTTTAAGGACTATAATTTTTTTTTGACTGTTTGCGTTCTAGTTAATTGATTAAAATATGTTTCTTTGTTAGGATTACGATTTACGAGTTTTTGTACCTGCTGGTTTTACTTTCTACTTTTATTTTTAAAGTTTTTTTTGAAGTGTGCTTTTTATGCAAGTTTTAGCCGTGTTTTCAAATATATATTTTTTTTTTAAACATCGTTCCATATTTAAAATCCTTTTAGTGAAATGACGCTGTAAGGGGCTCAAATAAATGATAAGCTTTTGTAATCAGTAGGAGGTAATCACTTGTTCGCGGCCAAGCTGCGTCGCAATGGTCGCTAGTGGTTATTCCTAGCCTCTTAAGAATGCCGAGGACAATACAAAGGGGAGGCAACAGTAAGAAATAAATAAAACATAGACCAAGACATTTTATAAAGAAGTCCTAATCCTTTTTCTACATTAAACGAGCTACAAGCACCAAAATATCAACTTACTTGTTATTTTATTGTACGTACTAATATTATATTAAAAAAATATGCGTGATAAAAATACGTTGTCATTAGGCTCGAGATACAGCGGCAAATGGCTGAAAATACAGGCTGGAATAATATTTCGGTGGAACAGCAAAATACCATTACACTGAGTATAAAAAAGATAAGTGACGCGAAAAGGTCATACCAAGAGAAAATAATACATGTATACTGTCACGTGTAACATGAGCTCGTCATGAGCATATAGTAGTGAAAGTGGTCTATCTCGGAGTCCATGATGGTTTTTTCGTATAATTTATCATCATGGTATAAAATTGTTTGACTTAATACGGTATTACAATAAAAAGGGTTTCATTTTTATCATTATAAAAAACTAACCTAACATTATCTATACAATAGACGTTTATTAAATTCTGCAATGTCACTCTACACGGGTGTAATTCGAAAGAAATATATGGGAAAAGATCAATATAGGACAAAAAAATATGCCCTGGTAAAAGCCAAGAGATCACCTTAACCAACCGTCTTTTTTATTTCAAAGGCAAACGAAAAAACATTCATGCTAACTGAATGGTAAGTGGGATATGACACGCAATAGGATATTTGCATTGTAAATATTAGAATTCCTAAGACTGCAAATACGTTGACCCTACAACCCGGAGGACTAAGACGGAATGCCTCTACACAACATTGTAAACACTGTTGGTTGTCAGCAGGTAACAGGATGATTTGGTGGTAGCAACCTGCACGAAGTCTCCCCACTATTACAGTAGCCATAGCCGTGATGGCAATTCACTTTATTGCATTTAAGATTTCAATTATTCAATATAGGTGATATTGAATAACGTCAAACTATTCATTTAATACAAATGTTTGTAAACACGAGGCAGATGCGTAGGGTTAGCACACTACGAGTACATTTGAGAAGTTAAATCAATTTCACTTCAATAATCAGGCAAAACGAAAATGTGCGACGTTGCCAGCACAACTTTTGTAAGACCGCTTCTAAGACATGCTGTCTAGATGAATGTATCTTTTGAACCGTAAGAGAAAGACAATCGAATTAATTAAAAGAAGATAATGCCTAGAAGATAAACACGACAAGGTCTCTACGTCAGGAGCAATAACTAAAATAACCAACTGGAATACAGTTTAGCAAGCGTGAACAGACCGGACCCTGCAGTTCACGAGTATGACGCGTATCTCAGCCATTACCTGCCTCAAATATATTGTGTTCAGAAAGGTGGCGAGATAATCTACGATGCCACCGTAAGACATTTGAGTTAGCATGACATGCTCATGCTGCTGGACAAAAAAAAAGGAAAAATAAAGTAGCTGTCCGTCAAGAAAACAACACAATGACGTGTTGTCGCGTCTTGTGTAAACCAATAAAACTTACAAAAGTATATTTTGTTATTACAAAATGTCTACATAATTGCTTAAATACAATAAGCGCTGCTAAGTGCTCAGCAATTATTATTATACCATAAACTCTTAAGTCAGCAGCAGCTCACACTACTTAAAAACGCCTTCATCATCTTAGATGTAATTTACAGCATAATTATTATGCCTTACCAAGCAACCAGAACTGAAAGAGACTTTTTATTGAGCGGCATCTTGACAATATCAGTAGGTATTTTATTGTAGAAACATCATCGATAGCATGCCAAATTAGAAGATTATGCAAAGTGATTGTATGCTGAAGGAAACTATGCGAAAGGTAATTCTGCCAATATATTTAGGTGAGTAATATTATGCAACACAAAAATATGTTAACTAAAATTCTGCAATACATTAGTAAACCGTGAGGCGTGAAATATAGATAAAGCGTAGGCGTGGCGTAGCGGCAGTGCAGGTAAGGACGCGTTAGGGCGTGGAAAAGTCGGCGGCGCGACACTAAATTATACAGAAAAGTCGAGCGAGCGAGAGAGAGGGCGAGAGCGCGGCGAGGACGCGGCGAAGGCATACTTTTCCCGCGCCTACAGGAGGCGCGCTGCACCTTTTGTGAGTATTTCACAACTTGTCGCTTGCTTACATTTTGTATGACAAAGGTTCGGGGCGCGGCACATGCCTGCGCCGCGTCTGCGCCGCGCCGCTTCCATGTATGTCATGCCCTGGGTATGAGAGTACTAAACCAAAGAAAAACAACAAATACCAGTTAGTAAGGTTACGTATGAGTTGGAATAGCACTGATTCGGTTCGAAGTTGAATTCAAGTCGGAATACCGTCCCTACTGAGCTCGCAACTCGAGTCCGACTCGCAGTTGACCAGTTTTTGTATTATTTGTTAAACCATATTTAAATAGCTTAATATTCTGTATCCGAACCCAAAACCAAAACAATTCCTCAACAAGACAAACAATCCGCCGTGATCGGGGTCGCGCTCGACATGCGGCCCGATTCAATTAAACTTGGCGCCGCTAAAAAATAATGGCCGGGTTTTTTCCCGTAACGCATAATTATGTATGTTTTACGTCGGTATTTAATCTACTTAGAACATTACATTGACGTGCGTTTAAGTTCTAATTGTGATGGCGTTTACATTAAGTAACGACAATAAAAATAGCGTAAACGCCATTCGCTATAAGGTCTCTTTTTACACAGCTGGCTATGTAAGTATGTATGTAGCATGTGAGGGTCGGAGCCAAAACTATTTAATTACAGCGCGGAACTAACGGAACTTTTTGCGTCCATAAAAATGCAGCGTTGGAATTACCGGGGCCGTAAAACTTGTTTGACCGTGCCTTGGTACGAAACGGTTTTTCTTTGCACGTTCGTGACAACTGCCCTGCTAGTAAAAACGTGTGGTGTTGTTTTCCCTACAGCAAAAGTGAGTTCGTAGATGAACCAGTTTAGAAGATACTAGTCACCGCATAGTTTTAACGCCTGCAGGGTCTTTTTCTGCCGGTTGCCATGCAGTATACACATAAAAAAACCGGGCAAGAGCATATCGGACCATGCTCAGTGTAGGGTTCCGTAACTGTAATCAAAATAGACCTCGTGACTTTGCCATTGGAAATTTCAAGAACAAAAAGAAAAAAAAACAATGTTATATTTTACCACTTGTGACAAAATGTATATTCATGCCAAATTACAGCATTCTAGTACCAAGAGTCTCTGAGCTAGGCTGCGGACGAATGGACGGACGGGCGGACGGGACATGGCAAAACTGTAAGGGTTCCTATTTTGACTACGGAACCCTGGATAACAGGTTTTTTACTTCAAGATTAGTTTTACTCCCTGAATACTCGTAGAAGAAAAGGTAAAAGTGCTCTTTAGAAAAAATCAAGCGCAATATTTTGGGAATCTACGTATAAGCAAAACTATCATATTAAAATTGACTGGGAAACCTGATTAATTCCCAGAGGAACAACAAAACAAATATTTGCGCGTCGCCAAAGCTAGCTTTGTAGTATTAATCGCCCCTATAAATATTCGTAAACCCAACAATGTAGCGTAGGAGTCTGCCCGCGTGCGTGCCGCTCGGCCTACATCCCGGCACTGTCCCCCCTCGTTAATTAACCTCCCCCGCCGGGGCCCGTGTGTCGAACAAAAGCTGATGGATAATACGCGCATTTGTGTTTGCGTTGAGAGCACGCGTTACTTAGAGCTAGACAAAAGGCTGGGTGTTTTTGCTTACACAATTTACGAAGGAGCTATTTTCCTTAGAAAACACTAGTGGTCTATTCATTAGGGCTGTTTTAGCGCTTTGTAATAGAAGATTGTTAACCAAGGTTTAGTGATCAATTATGTCCCGAGATTTTGAGGCTGCGCGAACGCTGGCGAAGGCGCGTGGTACTTCGAGGGGGCAAAGTAATTGAAGGTTTTTCTAAAGTTGAACATTATATTACAGTCGGAACTTGTAAGAAAAGTGTGGTTTGTTATATCATTGTCATTGTCACGAATTCGCATTGGGTTAATTACGGACATACGGAATTTAAAAGTTTCATTATAATCCTGATAATTATTTTAAGCGGGTTTTAAAAAAGGCACGGTTATTTTGCAATAGCTGTCTATAATGACCGAGTGTTTGACCGATCCTTTTTAAAATCATTGTTTTACCTGGAAATAAAAACTAAACATTAAGTCGGTTTTGTACAGTCATTATGTCATTAAATAAGATTTAAGTTAAAACAGTAAGTAAATAAGAGAAGGTGAAACCACAACGATTCTCAAATGGAAACAGACACATTTAACAGTATTTTTGGGGTTAATTAAGTTCAAAATTACAAGCAATTTCTCTCCAAACAACGACTCAAATTTAAACTTCGAACGAAAATAAATTAACACCCATTTGTTCACATTTATGACAGGTTAAGCGTATTATAATTCAGATCATTTAGCTAAGATATACTAGTACACATTTTTATTTTAGTTGTATTCATTTGGTTTTTATTTATTGTTTACAATAAACACGATTATATAGCTATACTTGTCTTGAGGTAATTACGATAGAAGTATCCAAATATAGGCGCAGCAAGTAATTTCAGAAGTCCCCCCGAGTCAACAACGGCTGTCTGAAGCAGCGATAAATGAATTGACACCGCATTCCTTTGGCGCTTAAGCCCGATTTACATTGGCAAGAAAAGTGCCAAAGGATATGTAGTGAAAAAATAGAAAGCGATTCTATTTGGATCCCCTAGCTAACTTGACTCGCTACTGTAACACGGCACCAAATCGTGGTCACGGCACCAAATTGTAACATATAGCCTAACCTAAACTAAACCGAAACGACACGAGCCTAACCTGAACCTGTCTATCTAGTCTGGTACACATCTTCCAATCAAGAAATCTAGTCTCTCCAAATGAATCCAAAGGCCTGCGAGATCGTATAGTAAAATTGGTAGGTCTACGTTGTACCCATAGGTAACCTAAGTTCTAATGATTAGCAATGTAATGAGTTAAGTGTGCCCTTCGAAAAGGAGATGTGGCACCGCCACCGCCACATCCTATGTGCTTCGTCTCCTGACGGGGCGGCACTCTAGCACATTGATTCTAAAGAAAGCAAAAGAATGATCTACCTCGGTAAAGTCAGCAAGTTAGTCAAATCTATGTCTACTAGGGGACAAGAGGGATCCCTAAACAGAGAGCCTATCCTACATCTTTAAATAAAATATGAATTTACGTAAGACTCTCTTAGCGGGATTTTTACAAAATAAACAAATTCATGAAATGAAGGTCATGAAAGATGCTGAAGTAGCTGATCTAGGAAGTCTTTGGATTCCATTCCTGCTTCCAGATCCTAGCACGAATCTCCAAGTGCTATTCCCTAAATTTGGGCTCTCATCCGCCTCTTTCACTATCTATCCCATAAGATGAGAAGGTTTTATAAGATTCAGTCCAGGTTTTAGACTAGAGCATGATATGCTAGACTCCGTGGAGTCTGTGAAGGAACTCAGAGGCAACGTCCAGCGAGACCTTGGTCTACATCAGGACTCCGAAGCATAATTCGGTGCTTAAGAACTCTCCACTCGAAGAATCATCAACCTTAGGACTTTCTATGTTAATAGTAAATTGGTAATCGGGTATGGCACTGGGAGGTCACGCACTACAATCGGGTGAACAACAAGAGTATCAGATGTGGAAGAAATAAGTATTATCACATAGTATAAATAAGTCACATCAAAGTTTTAAAGTGTGGAAGCTGCAACGAAAGTTGATTAGAAATAAAATAAAACATTTTATTTGTAGTATAATTTTGTTAAGAAGACGAAGTCCTTCCCGAAGCTCGGGCCGAAGAACAATTCTGAGAATAAATTTTATTAATATATTTGTGAAGACGTTGCTCCGAAGCTCTGGAGACTTTCCTAGACATTTTGTTTAAACACTTACGTTAGGGTTCAACTCTTATCAGAGTTCTAGATTACCTCGGACAGTAACCAAGTCTAGGTTACTAAATTTCAATACTTCACTTTTATTATCTAACACTCGAACATATTACGGACTTTTATAGAAATTAAAGGTTGTAATAAATTTAGGATTCTTGTTAGGGCTTTACTGACTGCCTCCTACTTCCAAGCTGGTCTAGATTTTCTCCTTTTACTGACTGCCTCCTACATTAAAGCTGGTCTAGAATCATCTGCCGATTCCTCCTAGATTGTTTACGTTTCGAATCCCTTGCTGCAATATTTAAAATTATTTATTTTTCTAGTTTAAACCTCTATCATCTACCTCCTTGGATTAGCTAAGTACCTTTTTATTACGACTAAAGAAAAGGACAAACTACTCTGAGAATGTCGTCTCGAATTTTAAGCTGGTTTCACAAATTCCTAAAATCTAGAGAAAGAGACAAACGGCTCCTATCTAACTATCGTGACTTTTAAGGCCGGCTACACAAGCTTAGTGTTGCAAGGTGAAACCTCTTGTCTCAAACAACTTAAAGTCGTCGTTACACCACTCAACTACACTATCAAACACTTCTACATCGTCCAACTTATATTTGTGAGAAGGACAGACGACTCAGATAGGGTCGTCGTGTCACAGCCAACCCCCTGAAGAATCAAGCAGGAGAACAACTGTGTTGAGATCCGAATTGGGTCTTCACAACCTCGATCTTCTCTCAAATATAAAGAGGCAATTTAAAATTTAATGAATTTCTAAGAAATGAATAAGAAGGACAAATAGTGACAAAAGTACAAGTCAATCAACCAATCGGTCTCATGACTAAAAGAAGAACAAATTGAATTAGCTAATACTAATTATTTCATCGACCTCATGAAGATTAAAAGAAGAACAATTGAGTTAACGAATACTTGACACATATCCAAAAAAAAGTCATTGTTGATCCTAAGCATCCCAACCCCCTGAAGAATTGAGCCAGTAATCAACTTAGTTGGTCACTGATCAAATCTTCATAACCCCAAAATTCAATTTAGACAACTTTTTATTTAAAGTTCTCCTCTAATTAAATTTTCCAAAACGAAGCTCTTTTTTTTTTTATCGAGCTTGGGGTTTTGATGTATGTGTTTTTAACCAAATGGGCAGAAGTTGACTCCAGAATCAGACTATCAACCAGTTGATGTTCCAAATATAAACTGAAACCATCCTTCGCAAGGAACACCTGATCTCTGTAGAAGGAACTTGGGTTGTGAGGCCAAATCAGTCAGAAGGACATGATCTTATCGCTGGTACCCCAATTCTGCGACCACGTTGCTCGGTCTACGAATATGGCTTACTTTGCTCAAGCCGAAGCATAACGATAAGAACCCCCTCCCCAAAACCAGTTGCCTTTAATAGCTGAGACGTTAACAGTCTATAATTTTTCCCATCCCGAATTGATCATCTTACTCCAGCCTCAACTAGCTGACCTTTGGAGCATGTATAGTTGCCGGGTTAAGGTTTAGCTTCTTGTGTAGTTTGGCTCTACTGTAGAGGCAATTTAAACTTGCATTCTGTCTGCTGACTTAACCTAGCTCCTACTCTACAGGGAAGCCAATGTACTTTATAACGAAGTATTAGAGGTAACTAAAAATAAAAAGAAACTCTAACCTATTAGTCTAAGTAATTTACTTAAGACTAACATTTCCTATAACTTTCATCTATTCAAAATATCTTTCGCTTCATTTAATCAAAGAGATTTCCCCCCCTTCCCCATTCTTCTCTTTACATACACTTTTCAAAACTCTTTTACGCTATCCTAAGCAAACTACCAGACCATCCTGGAAAGAGTTTTCCCTGTTGTGGGAATAAATATTAATAGCCAAAATGGTCCTGAAATGACTCTACAGCCTTGGTTAACTAAGAAGTCTATCCTTTAATCTTCATTCAGTCCATTCTTACACTTCTCTAATCTAAAATGATGTTTACTATAACGATACTGTAATTATTTCGAAGTATAACTAGAGTCATCGTTCGTATTGTTTATTATTCCTACTCGACTTGTAAATAATTTATTTAGCTGAACGTCCTGGTAAACTGCCATCCGGTTCGACTTTGCAACCAGACGTGATGTCTTCTCCCTCCTTCGTAGATGCTGCTAGGTTCACTGCTTCCATGGTGAGACGCAACGGAACGGCTTCTGATCCAGGCGCGTAGTCTTCTAAGGTAATCTGCCATCTGGAACGGCTTCTGATCCAGGCGCGTAGTCTTCTAAAGTAGACTGCCATCTGGAACGGCTCGAAATCTAGGCGTTTGATAAACATCCACTCCTTTGTACTGTTACATTGACTGCTCTCTTAGTAAGGCTTCCTTTATCTGTAACATTAGCGATACACATTTAAATTATATATAACTACTATAATATTCTAATTAGCAACCCCCCATTTATACGACTTTATTTATTCTTTTATTTCAATATGATGCAACCCCCCAATTACTAGACTTTACATCTTTACAATAATATCCCAAACCAACTAAGCTTTTGAGAAGTCTATAATGTATGTATGTATGTATGTAAACTCTTTATTGTACAACAGAAAATAACAAATCAAAAATAAACAGAAACAAAAAGTCCTGTACAAAGGCGAACTTATTCCTATAAGGGATCTCTTCAGTTAACCTTTGAGCGATTGAGAGAAGAATAAAAACAACGGATGGCTAAACGTACAACGTATTAAAGATACAGAAGATTAAAATAATAATAGCAAATAAATATGTAGATATAATAAATATGTATATTAAATAGGATAAATAAATAAATATATACATTGTAATCTACCCCGGTCGCCAAGTCAATTGAATAAAAAGCAGATTCTAATCTTATACTGTAGGAAATTATAATAAAATTAATCATTAATATTTGTAATAGTTTATTATATTAAAAAAAAATTTTTTTTTTTTAAAGGACTCCAACACTCCCCTTCATTCATATTTATCAGACTTACTCTTATTGTTCATTATTGTTAATTAGTTTTGTAACTTTCTATCAAGTTATTTATATCACTCAAAATATAAGAAGTTGTCTGATAATAAATATAAATGCTCCTTTCCCGTTGCCCAACTTTTTTTTTAATTTTTATTAAAATATTTTGTTATACATTTCTTTTTATAATCTATTTACAATCATTTTCCTTTTATAAAATATCAAATTCGTTATCATTAAACATCAATTATCAACAATATTTCCCTTCATTTTGATTTAGTTTCAAGATTTTATAGCCGAAACAATTATAAAATAAATAGATAAGTCCATTTCCTTTTTTTTATTAAATAAGAATAAAGTAAAGATCAAATTCTAAATTTCAACTGTAAAGCCAAAAGGAAGGAAAAACATTAATTAATAAATTAAAAAATATACATTATTATAATTATAACTAAATCCGTGTAAATAAATTTCAGAAATAGTCCTTAGACTTGTAGGAAGCAGTCAGAATAGTCATAATTTTTGTTTAATTAAAAATAGTTCAAGCTGATTCGGGGACGTCATTGTCATCTTCTCGTAGTTTAAATTTTCTTCTAGATTAATTTCTTCCATAGCTGATACTTCTTGAGTACTCGTCTCTCCTCTCTTCTGAACTCCTTCTGGTCTTCACCAAGTACGATATCCTTGTTGGTAGTCATTTTTCTTCTTCTCAAATTGGCTAGTTTGTTTCGGAAAACTTGTATGTTGTTCCTGACGATTGATGTCATCCATAGTTCTAAGAAATTCTGCTGTTTCTATTATGGTATCCTTTCTAGCTGTAACCCAAGTTTGTTGTAAATACCTTGGAAAATGTTTAATTAAGTCTGCTACTAATTGTCTCTCCGGGATCTTATAGGTCAGCATTTTAGCTTTTCCCACCAATCGTAAAAAATAATTCAACATTGAGGGAGTCTTGCTTCTCTCCCAGGTTCCTTGCACAATGTTCCTTCGTAGTCTATTTTGTTCACATTCTCCCCAATATGTTGCCAGAAAATCCCTTTTAAAATCTTCAACATCTTCCCATCTATCCTTATAGATTCGGGCCCAGTCGCGTGAATCTCCTATTAAACACTCTTGTATAAGTTCAAGTTTATTATTTGAGCTCGGCGATTTATTCAAATAACTGTCCAGGTCTTCCAGAAAGGTTACCGGATGGTATTCTAGACTTTTGGAATTTCCTCCATATTTAGGTTTTTCTATATTCAAATTTCTCACGTTGTATATCACACTCTTATATTCCTCTCGATCCAGGGTCTTCTCTTTCTGAATTTCATAATTGTTTGAACTGTCAGTTTGTTCCGAATCCATAATTTGTTTTGGTAGTTCATTGTTCCCCTGGTTCACACAGGAAGACGGTTCCTCTTCATTAATATTTCCCTTGGTTAAAGAATTCAAGGTCTTCTTAGTATTTTTCACGTCTTCACTTAGTTCGTTAATTTTAGAGGTTAACGACCCGACTGTTCTCTGTAACATTCGACAGAACAAACCCATTTCAAATTGTCTTGGTTGCGGGTTTGCCTTGAACCTTCTTCGCTTAGGTTGCGGAGGACTTTCTACGTCTTCTGGTTTTTCCACTGGACGTTGTACTCGTTTCTTTGGTGGCATCTTGGTATATTAACTATTTAACAATGCTGATTGTTCTAGTTCCTCTTGAGTTCGTTGTTTTTTCTCAATAAATTTGTCTACGCACTTATATTTTATAATAAATTAACTGTAACAAGTTTATTAACAATTACATATTTTGTTTATTTAGTATTTAAATATCCTAGTCTTTATTTATAAAGTATTTTTGTTTATAACCCGATCTGTCAATTCTGACATTTTTTATTTCTTTTATATCATGTTCATTACCATAGATGAAGTTTAACGTTTCGTACCATAGACATATTTTCTGAATAACAGGAATGGTATTAAGTAAGAGTGAAAAATGAGATATATCTTTCTCACTCTCGCATAATATAGTGATTTAAAGAATAAGTGTAATTAGAGGGATGTGAGTGAGTGAGCGAGTGAATGAAGATTCAAACATCTCTCTCTTCACTTTCACTGCAAAATTAGAATACTTGAACGAGAACCATCTTACAAATTGTCCTAAAAATTAAAATGTTCTAGAATAATTATATAATTATGTCATTCTGCAGTGTTTGTTAATTTATTTTCATGACATTATTATATTTTCAATGTACAGTCACATTCAAATTATATCAATTATTCCACCAAGTTATTTTGTTAGATCCACTCGTGATGTTGTTTATTATTCTAGATAATATGTCTATACTTTAAATTATGTTATATTTTAATGTAATAAAAATTACTATAACGAAATTATTCAAATCATCGTGAAATTTAAATACTTTTTTTTTTAAGTAAAATAATAACGAGCTAGTTTTACGACATTAATCTAAGTTGCTATTTCTCATTCGCACTCTGATTCATACTTGACTTACCTTTTTTTATTTTCGACTGTACTTTAATTTAAAGGTCACCGCACACTAAGTATATTAACCGTTCTGTAATTATTGGTTTTTGAAGTAATTTTCACCTTGTTTTCTTTTGCCTTATAGTTATAGTTTGAGTATTGTGGTGAGTAGTGTAGCCAAACTCTGATCTTTCAGTTACCTCTAGAAAGTCGGCAAGGTTGCCCTAGCAAAGTAACCTTCCAATCAAGAGTTGACCATGACTGATAAACCTCAGATATTATCCTTGGTTCTTCAGGTAGGTGTGTTATGTATGTTTATAATATATACTTATGATAGGCAAGAGAAAAAAAAAGACATTTAAAAAAAAAGTCAAAGTAAATTTTAAACGTTTCAGTACACAGTGTGTAGCATCCTTAAAAACTCTATATTAAAATTTCCATGTGGCACTTTACATTGTCAAACTACATATTCTACACATGCTAATCATATCTTTTACACAGCAACAAATTGGTGTCTAACTATAGACACCTTGGTGACTAGATTTCCTGATAAAAGATGGTACCGTTTTAAGAGAATTTGGCGTTTATGATCACGCGATGTGATCCTGATATCCTGGTCACGGCACCAAATTGTAACACGGCACCAAATCGTGGTCACGGCACCAAATTGTAACATATAGCCTAACCTAAACTAAACCGAAACGACACGAGCCTAACCTGAACCTGTCTATCTAGTCTGGTACACATCTTCCAATCAAGAAATCTAGTCTCTCCAAATGAATCCAAAGGCCTGCGAGATCGTATAGTAAAATTGGTAGGTCTACGTTGTACCCATAGGTAACCTAAGTTCTAATGATTAGCAATGTAATGAGTTAAGTGTGCCCTTCGAAAAGGAGATGTGGCACCGCCACCGCCACATCCTATGTGCTTCGTCTCCTGACGGGGCGGCACTCTAGCACATTGATTCTAAAGAAAGCAAAAGAATGATCTACCTCGGTAAAGTCAGCAAGTTAGTCAAATCTATGTCTACTAGGGGACAAGAGGGATCCCTAAACAGAGAGCCTATCCTACATCTTTAAATAAAATATGAATTTACGTAAGACTCTCTTAGCGGGATTTTTACAAAATAAACAAATTCATGAAATGAAGGTCATGAAAGATGCTGAAGTAGCTGATCTAGGAAGTCTTTGGATTCCATTCCTGCTTCCAGATCCTAGCACGAATCTCCAAGTGCTATTCCCTAAATTTGGGCTCTCATCCGCCTCTTTCACTATCTATCCCATAAGATGAGAAGGTTTTATAAGATTCAGTCCAGGTTTTAGACTAGAGCATGATATGCTAGACTCCGTGGAGTCTGTGAAGGAACTCAGAGGCAACGTCCAGCGAGACCTTGGTCTACATCAGGACTCCGAAGCATAATTCGGTGCTTAAGAACTCTCCACTCGAAGAATCATCAACCTTAGGACTTTCTATGTTAATAGTAAATTGGTAATCGGGTATGGCACTGGGAGGTCACGCACTACAATCGGGTGAACAACAAGAGTATCAGATGTGGAAGAAATAAGTATTATCACATAGTATAAATAAGTCACATCAAAGTTTTAAAGTGTGGAAGCTGCAACGAAAGTTGATTAGAAATAAAATAAAACATTTTATTTGTAGTATAATTTTGTTAAGAAGACGAAGTCCTTCCCGAAGCTCGGGCCGAAGAACAATTCTGAGAATAAATTTTATTAATATATTTGTGAAGACGTTGCTCCGAAGCTCTGGAGACTTTCCTAGACATTTTGTTTAAACACTTACGTTAGGGTTCAACTCTTATCAGAGTTCTAGATTACCTCGGACAGTAACCAAGTCTAGGTTACTAAATTTCAATACTTCACTTTTATTATCTAACACTCGAACATATTACGGACTTTTATAGAAATTAAAGGTTGTAATAAATTTAGGATTCTTGTTAGGGCTTTACTGACTGTCTCCTACTTCCAAGCTGGTCTAGATTTTCTCCTTTTACTGACTGCCTCCTACATTAAAGCTGGTCTAGAATCATCTGCCGATTCCTCCTAGATTGTTTACGTTTCGAATCCCTTGCTGCAATATTTAAAATTATTTATTTTTCTAGTTTAAACCTCTATCATCTACCTCCTTGGATTAGCTAAGTACCTTTTTATTACGACTAAAGAAAAGGACAAACTACTCTGAGAATGTCGTCTCGAATTTTAAGCTGGTTTCACAAATTCCTAAAATCTAGAGAAAGAGACAAACGGCTCCTATCTAACTATCGTGACTTTTAAGGCCGGCTACACAAGCTTAGTGTTGCAAGGTGAAACCTCTTGTCTCAAACAACTTAAAGTCGTCGTTACACCACTCAACTACACTATCAAACACTTCTACATCGTCCAACTTATATTTGTGAGAAGGACAGACGACTCAGATAGGGTCGTCGTGTCACACTACTGTCCGATCACATTACACTACTGTACTGTTCACTGTCACTGTTTACGGTCCACTGTCTTTGACCATTGTAAATCGGGCTTTACACAGTTTGACGGACAGTCGCAAAGGGAACAGAAGCCGTACTTTGAAAATCGAAGTTTGAAGTTACGTTAGTTCAATCCCTGTCTTTCGTCATTCGAAACTAGATTGAGGGAAGGGGATGGGTAACATAACTTCGAAATTCGATTTTCAAAGTAGCACCTCTGTGCACTGCGGCGGGACTGACGGATGCTATCGCAGATCAGTTTCAAGTCTATTCTACGGACAACACAGACTAACATTTCTCCGGCCTATTGTGATCTAGCAGTTATTCATCGCATTAAAACAGAGACGTATAGTTTAGAAACATTAAATTTAGACCACTTTGGACTATGTCAAAGTTACGTAATCAGTCAAAACGTAAGAGATTTCTTACGATTTTATTTACAGTGTCACTCACACAGTCAAGTAAAACCCTTATTCATAAATGCATAATAGCTAAAGCATGCTTAATGTATAATTGGCACCTGTCATTGTGACATTTGCACCTAACGGAAAGTGAGAAAACATATTTTGCGAGTAGGTAAACCAGGTTAATAGTGTGTTTATGTACATGTTATAAAAAGCTGTAATTTTTTATGTTTTAAATCCATTATTTTTCACATGAACTATTTAACTAAGTAGACACCCACGTATAATTGTATTAACCATCACCACATTAATTGTAGTCTACCTGTAAAAAGCAAAGGGCATAATGAATACGTTTCTAAACACCCGGCTCCAGTGAACAGGGCTTATTAGCGCCAGGCCGTTATTAGAGCCGCTTGTCGGACAAGCTCGCTTATGTCCATTACCGTTACATGCAATATCAAAGCTTAAGCGAAACGATTTAAAATCCATTTTTATATAACATGCAAACACCTCTTTTTCCCTTCTTTTATTTTGCCCTTAAATATAAGTGAATGCCACTTTTTCTCTTGTCTTTAGTTTTTTGTATAATTTATGCATGTAAAGTGTAATAACGTAGGTATTTCAATAAAAAGCAGCAAACTTTTATTGTTTTATTCAAAGTGTGAAAGAAGCGTTAAGTGTAAGTGTGTGTGTGTGTATGTGTGTGTGTGTGTGTGTGTGTGTGTGTGTGTGTGTGTGCGTGTGTGTGTGTGTGTGTGTGAGTGTGTGTGCGTGTGTGTGTGTGAGTGTGTGTGTGTGAGCGTGTGTAAGACAAAAGTATTAGTAAAATATTTACTTACACACCGTCGAAATAAAATATAAATCTGAAACAAAACAAAATACTTTTTTGTAATCCGTAGTCAAATTCAAACAATACATTAAAATTTGTTTTAGATGGAATACAAACATCCAGCTCGCTAATTAAACCATAAAGAACCGTAAATGAATCGTCCTAAAGTCCACCCCAAATGGCATGCGCGATAATTTAGGAGGAGTCCTAGTTACGCACTAGAGCGCGGTGAAGCCGTAGCAGCATTACTAAATCATTTCGAGCTGGCTTTTGTATAAATTATGTGTAATGTATAAATACACGGTCATCACAACAGACATTTAGAGAGATTCGACTAAACGAGACTAAATATTATACTTAGAATAAATCACTAGTTAACCCAGAGTTACTAAGTTTAACGTTTTACCAACGATAATTCTTAGAATAGAAAACATTTTTGGGAATAGTTACTATAAGTACCACCGTTTCCCGTAGAATAACAGATTTATTCTAAAATAATGGCGTCCATATTTGTTTTCTGCTGTCAATGCTGTCAAATCAACTTAACTTCATTTTATAATGACAGTTATTTTCCAGTCCTACGGAATTATATAAAAACAAGTTTACATTACTATAGTTTTGACATCCACTCTATTAATTCGAGCTTAGTAATACCATGTATTATATACCTTCTAAAGCATACCTGGATGTTTGCCCACGCAAATGATTGCATGAAAAAATGTCCATCTCAATTATTTGCGTATTAATTCAATGTTGGTCGAATCTACCCAGAGTCTCACACAAGTGTAAGCACCGTAAAGTAAGTCTTTGAATAGTTAGGGAATACCACACGCTCACTAATTCTCAAAAAGTGAAACAAAACGCAAGCTGTAAAAACAAAACTGCATCGTTTTGATAATGTCTTTTGTGTCTGTTTATAATTATGACAACATTATATTATGTCGCATGAGTTTGGATTTATTTTGCTGTCCTTATCAGTTTCATTACCCAATACCAATCTAAATTCTCTGCAATGATGTTCTCGTCCAAAGCGCTTGTAGATTTGTCGCGTCAATAATGGAGTAAATCCAATCACACGACGGCGACGTGGAAAAGAGCCCTAATGTGGCCAATTACCAAAAGAACAGTTGACTTTTTAAACTTGAGGGTTTATTTGTGAATCCTCCAACTGTGTTCTTTTTTAATTAATTAGTGTTGCTTAGTATAGTGCCATTCCATGTCTTCCCGTGGAAGTCATAAGAGGCGACCAAGGGAATAAAAGTTTGTAGTGTTGTGAGGCGATGACCTGGCAAGCTGTCACTAATATACAGTCGTAACATCTTAGCATGTTTGGGCAAAATGTGGTTATAGAATTAACAACAAATTGTTAGATTTCACCTAGGTACCTTAATTATAACGAATTATGATAAATCTTACATTTATGAAACGGCGCTCGTAGCTAGTTACGTCTTGTAGCGCTTCGTAGCACGCCTACGCAGACAGATTTTATTTAATTGGCTTCGAGTGTTATTCCCAAATAGTAAATAACGGTGATCTTATTAATTTTTCTTGTGTTGAAAATACTTCGGAAAACCTGTTTTAAATAAAGGGCAACGTACACAGCACGTCCTTAATAAAATATGAATAATTAAGGTTTTTTTATTGCTTCACTTTAATATCATGAGCAGAGGCATATTATTTATCTTACTTCTGTACTTAACCTTTTAATATTGTTTAAACGTGTATTTTGTACAAAACTACATTACAATACAAATACTCATTATTGAACACCACTTACAAATAACAATCAAAGTGAACTCAAAAGAAATGTTACAAAGTCAGTCAAAGTGGCTCAATATGATAAATATTATTTATTATGAATAACCTTAAAAAATATTAAAGAACCCTGGAAGGGATTAATTAAGAAGGGAAGAAATTTTAATATTGGTTCAACGTAGTTTTATGAATACATGTTTTCCTTTTTTCCGTGCATACAATAAACCATTTACTTTTTGAACCCCCGACAGTAAAGAAGAGTTATTTAACTGCGTGTATCTGTGTGTCTGATTATGTATGTGTTTGTCTCATCGTGGCTCAGATAGATCGATTGAGTCGCATTTTTTTTAAGAAAAGTAGTTAAAGTGGAATGGTTCTTAACTAGGTTATGTGACAATTGATTGGGCCGTTTAATAATATAGCACAAAAAAGGGTTGCTTTTATATCAGTGGCTTTTATCTGCACAATAGTAATTTAACGGATGCAATTATTACATTATTCATTAAAAAAATATGATATACTTTAAGTTATGGGAATAAAGTCAAGATTTTAACTGCGTTTGGTTCAGAGCGCCTAGGAGCAACATCCCGCCGGGACGCTGGACGAGCCGCCCATGCACGAGCTGTCCCTAAACAACTCGAGGGACTCGTTATGAGCATCAATAAGAAACGTTTCCGAAGCTCTATTCCGTTACGTAAAAAACTATTGTTCAAGATTGTTTTCTATAGAGCTACGTTTCCTCCCAAAAGTGTTTAGCCAAGACACGTAAATTAATAAAAGACGAAACATACCAACATTCGACAATTTCTAAGTGAAGTAAATTTGCAAAGTCTGCTCACTGACCCTGACCTCGTGAAGCCCAATGTGTAATATGATGTACATAATCAAGACAATTTAATTTGAACTGTGTTGCAATAAGCAAAAATGTTTATATTCCTATCGTCATAAACTGAAAATGGCATTATCGAACACACGTAAATAAAATTTATTGCGTTGATGGTAGATTCAAAGTCCCATTCAGAAAAAACTCCCTGTTGATGCTTAACGTTTACGTAAACGACTGTCGAAAGCTGTCCAAATGTACGAATTTGTCAGAAGCGCTTGACGCAACCGCCCGTCAGGGTACATCAATCGTATATATTTTCGATAACCATAAGGTTCTTGCCGAGCATCTTACACCCCAGTGAGGCTAGACAAGTTGCTTAACGCTGGCGTACACGATTCTCGAAAACTGACAAAATGTATGGAATTGACGCAGGCGCTCGACGCTAACATCTGACAGCTTACGTCAATCTGCCATGAATGAATGCCGAATGCACCTTGTCTAGGGCCTCAGGTATGTCGCTTAAGGGATGCGCTTTCACGTGTAGTAGTAAATTCAACTATTAGTTAAATCAACACACACGTCTCAGTGCTCGTTGTTACATGCCCACGTATACGTATACAAACACAAAGCTTAAGCGTTTTTATTTTACTATAGTTTTTTAAGTAACTATGACTGTGTTGAACAGCTGCGGTAAAAGGTGCAAAATGAACATTAAAAGTAATTAACTGGCAATAAGACGGTGGGCTTTTTTATTTTACCGTCGACTGAAATTTTAACCCCTGTGATTCAATTACACTTGTTCGGTCTCTTTTAATTTATCTTGTTTTTTGTCCATGCCCAGGATTTACGTTTTTTTTAATTTATTATACTTATCATAATCTTCTGCTGTACTAAAAAAAATGATATCCTTACTTATGTTAAACGTCTTTTTAGGTATTCCTTCTTATTGTTGTATTTTTATTGTTATTATTTAGTAAGTTAATTGCCAATATCTATTCTAATTTAATACATTAAAAGGGGGATCAAAATACAATAATTCTAAATCGAACTCTTATTTTTTTTATTATAACATAATAATAATAATGCTTAACAATGCGACAAACGATTTCGTATTAATGGATATACTATTATAAAACCCAATCGCCGGTAAAATCGGGGTCTATTTAGTAATCTGCACCCTCCGATGTTATTAACAGATGCGACCCGCGTCTGCTAATGCGTCCAGTGCATTTATCGGGGTGTCATTGTCGGTATAGCGCGCCGAGAGAGACGTGACGACACAGGGGTGACTGTGACGGGAATACTGGAATGAAACAAAGGGCGGGCGTGATTGATCGAGCCAATAAAACTAATTAGCTCTGTATTGTGAGGGTAATTATTGACTGGAGTAATAAAAGCGGGTATTGCAATCTAATTTGTTTGTTGTTTGTGTTGGGACTCTAATAGGTTTTCGGATTTATCTGTTAATACATAGGGATAAAAGTATTTTACTACTGGTTTTATTCCCAATGCCAGATTGGCATGATTTTATATTTGTAAAATTATGCTTGGTCATGGCGACAAGTAAATTCTATGTTATAAAAAACGATTCTTCTAAGTGTTTATCACCTACCATTTTTATATAATCAGATAGGATAAGCATACTGTAATTAGACAATAAAAGCTATATAATTAGACAATAATTAATTGACAGTCAACATTCAATTGAATAAGTGGATATCTACTAGCATTATACCACACTTGTTGATTTAGACAAAAACGCTCTTAGATCAGAGCTCATCATTCACCCGCGGCATCCCGCGTCGCTGGCGCGGCGCCGCGCGACAAACGACGCGCGCCGCTCGTGAGCGCCTGCCTTTATAAATCAAGGCGGACACTCTGTCCCAAAAGTAAAGACTTCCGAGATAAATGGGCTGCAAAGACTGCAAGTTCATTACGGGAGGAAGGTAGGATGAAGCGCCGCCGGTTGTCGGTCCATTTAGTGGTGGTTAATTTAGACTTAATAGAAAAGTGATTTTTAATATTGTGTAGTTGAAAACGTGTCATTTGAAATCGCACTTGTTTTCTTTTTTCTATGCAATGATATAAATATGATATTTCAACCTAAGATAAGATTTACAAAACATCTGCATAACTCTCATTTACTTATAATCAAGGCAATTAATATCTTACTCAGAGACGTGACACGAGACGTGTCAGATATTTTTCAACCCAAATGTTTACCGAAATACTAATTGCTGCTGATCATGCCAGTAAATGTCTCATATGGAAGCAAGCGTTCTACATTGTCATCACAACGATCAATCCTACGAATTTCCTGGCCCATCAACCGAGCCGTCGACCTTATTGGGATAACTTTAAGAATTAAAGACAGAGGTGTATATTAATTAATTTCCAAGAATTTCTTCGGGTCCATGCATAAGTCATATTTACGATACATCTGACTGAATTTAACAAAGTGTTGTAAAAGTTATGGCGGAAGGCCATGGTTTTATGGCGCGTAAACTTTTTCTACTTAATTAAACTGTGTTAACCCCCGACGACTCGGACCAGCGGCGGACGTGTTAACGTATATCCGGTCTCTTTACGACCGTGTAATTCTCTGACGCTACAGCTTTGCGAAAGACGAATCTATTAGCAAACTGTTATATTCTGAACCTTTATACTGGTCACGATATTCAGAAGTAAAGATCAAGGTTTGCTGGTTGGTTGATAGTCTGAATTATGAGCTTCAATTTAGAATTATTGTTTGAAGCTTAGATAGGCAGCTCACTTGTTAATTAAAGCGTAAAATAATTATATGACCTATATTTCATTGGAACACTTCAATTTAAGGCGGGATACTAAATATGTGTACTATGCGTTTTTGTGTTGTGCGGTTCCAACGGAAGACCAGTTCTGGCTTTACAGCTAGCGAATGCTGCGTTGGGACCGTTTCGCAACAATTTATCTGAATTATTCTTTTTGTATTTATGTGATGTAATATTGTATTGTTGCGAATAAATGTATCTTCATCTTTTATCTTTATCTATTTATTTGAAAAACTTATATATATAAATACTTGTAAAACGATGACCTGATAAAAACTAAAGCCACGCCAACTTTACTGTCCGATTCTTAAGTTTGCTACCTCAAAAATACTTTTATAAAATAGAAGATATTAAAACTCGCTAAGTAATAAAAGTGCATGTCGATGTTGGCACAGTGTATGCACCGTCGGAGCCGTTGATACAATACAAACACAACTCCGCAGATATTGCAGCAACTCCGAACTCGGCGATCGCAGGCGCGCCCTAAGTTTAGTACGCCCGTGCTTTCAACTCGAGTAGATCTTCCTACTCATGAAAATGTTTATAAAACAACTTGTAGTTACGAGAAAAACTTGTCCGAATGGTACAGAGATTAATGTTTCGAATCGTTTGTACAGTAGGAAACTTCATGCTTGCATAGTAGGGGAGGGGGGGGCAAAGCGGGGAAGCTAAGGAACAGAGTGAGTTAGATTCGGATTCATCTGTATAACTTACACGCAATCCAACTTAAATTAACTATTGGTATCTAAGGTATAATACTGCATGTTATTTTTTGCTCGAATATAATTAAATTTAGGTACATGATCAATTTTATCAAAAGTGGGTTTTGTCCCGCTATGCCCCGTATATTGGGGTAAAGTGGGGCAGCATAAGGGGCATTGTGGGGTACTAAATGGGGCAGTGTGGGGTATGAAAAGGGGCAATGTGGGGCATGAGAAGGGGTTTAGTGGCGTAGTGAATTATAACAACTATTATGAACGAATTAAATCTTTATTATCAAAGAATATCACTTCTAACAGTAACTATGGAGATCATTAGTTAAATTTAATGTTAAATCCCAATGAATCATTAACATACATTGCACAGAGATTGGCTTTATCATCTTTTTATTGATTCTAAAGACCACGAGTGTTGATTCGTCGTCTTTTTATATGTTCGAACCGTTTTAGTTGAAACAAATGACGGTAGGCACCAATTAATAACACATAAGGTAAATCAAGCAAAATTAGGGGGCAAAGTGGGGTACCTATTAAGCGTGTTCCCACTATGCCCCATCACTTTAACCCCACTTTGCCCCTACGTGCTGTCACATCGAAACATTAACGACCGCCATCTTGCCTTGTTTATAAGCAGACTTAGTTGTTGAAATATAAAATCCTTCAGATCCGCCGCAAATCACAAAAAAAAACCTTTACGACTACAGTATAAAGGTAAAGAATGAACGTGAATCAAACATCAACAATATTTTTAAGGATTACACAGGTTTTGCAAATATTTTAAATATTTCTTACCGGCGTCAATCGGCTGCCTGCGAAGCTCGCGGTGGTCACGCGCTGACTAAACACCAATCACGGAGCCTTATTCAAATTGCCATGCCGTTCATCCTTCGCCAAAAAGTACCGCTAACCCGCTATGCCCCGCTACCCCGCTATGCCCCCCCCTCCCCTATAGGTAAAGAGATGCGTGGTACTCGTATCTACTTTGAGTAAAGAGCAAGCCAAAGCAACGTTTTTCATTGGTGAAATGTCTAGCATAGAAGCATCTAAGTCCTCAGGAATGACAATGCGTAAATGTTAAAATAAGGAATATTCATGTCTTTTTTTCAGATCTTTAATAAAAGCTGATTCATGTAACCACAAGTTGACCACTCATTTTTTGAACAGTTATAAAAATAACCAAGATAAAGCCAAAAAAGATATGTTCTCATCATTTTCTATCAAAACAGAATTTAATGTAGAGTTTATATGATCGATCTGTTATATGACGTCACAGTGCATATTGTATCTCTCTGTCTACTCGCTATCTCATTCGCAGTTTAAAATGCGATCATCCGTTTTTCTTGGCCGATTATAATTTTACTTGCCCTTTTGGTGATTTTTTTTAGTGCATTTTTATATTTTGTTTAGAAATGCTTATTTAAAAATCCATGCATAGGTGGCATTCATGCTCTTTTGCCTCTTCTTTGCCAGAAAAAATTGAAGAAGAACACTAAAATACTGGTTTTCTTAATGTTGGGGTATGGTTTGTATTTTGTTTGTAATAATTTACGTGTTTACCTGTGATTTTGTGTGTCTGGGTATGTATGTGTCGAAAAACGAAAAGATCGACTTGGTCACGATGATTTAAAAAAAAGTTTCATTAATGTGTATGGTTCTAAGCTTTAATGACAATCGGCTGAGCCGTTTAAGAGGCCACCTATGGTGCCACGCCCCAACATGAATGTAAGGGATGGCTATATGTGCTTCCGCGAGAAGAATGTGAGATGGAGATAGTTCGCACGCGCCTTGATGGCAGCGGCAAATTCAATTAATTGCTGTTTACTTTATAACCACAATATTTATTGAAAAAATAGTTTATCAGGATTAAGAACTTACGTTATACTCAACTATTGAATCGTTAGATATTATAGGGTTTCGAAGATTCAACCAAAAACATTCAAAAAAGTTGTCATGTTTGACAAATAAAACCATCAAGGATATTACTTCTAGTTTAATATAACCAAAGAAGAGCTACAAAGGCGTTATGGTTATTGTGATCCAGATCGCGGTACGGAACACTACATACTTTAGCATAGGTGGCCTCCTAAAAGATAGCTCTCAAAAAAGGCATTGCCTTATTATTAGACTAAAAAAAACTTTTTTTTTTTTGTTAGCAATAAAATACTAACGTTATTTTTATGATGTGCAGCGACCGTAAACTCGGCCTAAAAACATTGATGCATCCAATCTAAAAATGATACATTCGCAAAAACAACTCCAATATTTACGCGGCGGACTTTTATTTGGCAATTTGATTACAGTCGTAAACGCGATTAACTGTCCGTGCGGCGCGTGGTACAGTCAGACGCGTATTCTCCAGCGGTACAGTTAGAGGGTTTGCATTTTAACTGTCTATTTTAACCAGAGTTGCAGCAACAGTTCAAAAATGGAAAACGGAATAGAACATTATGCAAAATGTGGTTACAGAATTAACAGCAAGTTTTAGAGTGGTTGGTAATTCTCTCTGCCTACCCTACTCAGGGAATGAAGGCGTGAGTGCATGTATGTATGTATGTATGTATGTATATGGAATACAAAAATGTCATACCGCCCTTTGCTTTTAATGTCAATTATTATTCACGATGTTGTAGCTCTTATTAACTTCAGCAAAGGTGGTCGTATCATAAAAAACGATACGTGAAAACAATATGGTCTTTATGATATGCTTTGGTCATTATGATATCGTATTGTCAGTGTACCTAACGATAATTCTTACTTACTTGTCAGGTATAGCAGCCTAGGTAAAAACAATGATATTTAACACGTCAAAAGTGTAATATCATGAACTAGTTGGGGTTACGGAGGGCAGCGTGAGGCTGCAGGGGAAAGTAACACCACTGACATTTATGATAAAAGACAATCTTTATAACGCGATGACTTTATTGATGGGCATTTATACATAGCAGGTTGACGCTGACACAAGCGTCTGCGTTTATGGTGCAGTAAACTATTGTGTTACTGTACAACACTGAAAGTGACCAATTGCCATGCTTCAGCAGCAAAAAGGTTTTACTCTTTATAATACAGCCCTACGTTGAAGACCTTTGGTTGAGCTAACAAATTACTCACTAGTAAACAGTGGTCTTCGTTTTCAATGCGGTGTGTTTGGCACTGAGGCAGCGCACATTCACAAAAAAGGCGAAGCCTTTCCTTTCCTTCTTTTCCCACGGTTCTTAGCCCTCTGCAAGTTTTACGTAATTTCTCAATCTCTTTTCCTGCTCCGTGACGGAGGTAGCCCGTGTTTGTAAACGTCGCGGGGCCAAGGCCGGCGGCGCTGCCCGCGTGACAAACTCGTTCCGCATTAGCATCTCAAACAAAAATAATGGTACATTGTTATATAGCGTGCTTAACGTGTGTATCTTTGTGTCTGTGTATTTGACAATTAAGGTCACTTTTTCAAAATGTGGCTCCTACGTAAACTATTCCATATTTGGCTTAGTGATCGACTGTTAGAGAATGCTAAGGCATTAAGTCCGCGATTTATATAAACTTACTTTATTGAGCAAAAAAGTCCCTGACTGTGTTGTAAATTCGAAAGTATTGGTAGATTTTATTCTGGTTTTAATTCTACGCCTCAACCGTTGTAAAATTTGTTAAAAAAAAATTTATAGCTCGGAAAACAAAGAGATTTTTTTTCCAAAAATCAAACAGCTTATGCACCAGGAAATTATCCAGTTATAAATGAATGGTACAAACCTGAGGACCAATTGCCAGGGCTCCAGGGCAAACCCTGCACTGTCTCTCTTAACTAAATAACCACACTTACTGACTGCGGCGCCTCGCCCGCCCCGCGCCGCGCCGCGCCGCGCCGCGCGGCGCTAACTCAGTTACTTTAGTTGCTCTAACGTTGATTAGACAAAAGCTCTTTCTATGCATTGGGGGATGGAAACCAAGCACATATTGTTTATGGAAAAATATGCGGATACAATATTTCACGTCGTTTTCGTAGAATAAACATGGACGTATTTGATACTTGGATTTGTACGTTCAACGGCGCAATGTTGAGCTGCCACACCGAAATAGATCAGCGAGTGACAATATACAAGGAATACATTGTGACGTTGACTGTTGTCATGATGTAATTGCTGAAGGGCTTATTTCTATCTTTACTTCTATCTCTCATTCCAAGTTATTATCTCATCTTATCTTATTCTTCTCTTCTCTTCTTGCCTGCCTTCTAATATTTAATTTTACAGAAAGCCCCTTGACAGCGTAGACTAACTTAATCAAACCTGCATTTTGCGATGTTATGAAAAATATACGGTTACAACATAAAATTAAATTATGGCTAATGAAACATCTTGGCAAATTATAATGTTATGTAGCGATATTTAAAATTCAGAATATTTTAGTGATGTAAACTGGATGGTGTCGTGACATTATGCCTACTTATCTTTATTTTATTAAAGCACCTTTCTTAAAGAGAAAGAACATAAATTTATCCAAAAGCTGTTATTTTTGTCGTTTGCCCTTTTCGGATTATCCCCCAGAGAGCAGTACATTAAGCCTCGCGAACTGAACTTGGCTGTTGGCTTGTGAGCCGGTAAACAATTCTTTGCTCCAACTTTGCGATTTACAACCCACTGTCCATAACTCAGGAATAATTAACAATTTAACGTTAACGAGCCAGAAGTTTTAGTAAATTTCCATTGTTAACGTTCTTTAGACGTGAATTGTTAGCTTAGGTACTGACTCGATTACTAATTATACGCTACCACAAGACCAGCCTGCAAAATATATCATGGAAAATTATCACTTTATTATATTATTGAAAATGTCCAATCTAATTAAAATGCTCGAATGCTACACATTTTCAAAGAAAATAAAGTTGAATTTGTTTTGTTTCAGGTAAAATCAGTGGAATGTCAAATCAGATCGTGCGTGGATAAAGTAGGTCAAACGCTACGCTTAACACTTCTATACCGGCCTCCTAATTTTCCTTCGAAAATGTACCCTCTGGGGAGTTCTTGGTTCTCAAACTTTACAGGGCTGGATTAGATTACAAAACACGCGCCTGTGGCATATGCATCCGTCTCTTATTAACGCGAGGCAACTCCCATATGGAAGAGCGACGAAGCTGCTGTACGTGATTAGCCATGTTTATGAAGGTACGGTAACTGACACGGTTATGGTATTTGAAAACGTCTTTTTAACAACGTTTTATTTAGCTAGATTTAAAAAAGGTTACGAGTTTGTTAAGTTCCCTAATTGTGGTAAAAATTATTAAGTATCATACAAAAGTATATCAGTAGAAAATTAGAAGGCTTCAAAGGAAGAGTAGCGCTGGCTTTGTTGCCGGCACAATGCTGAGTTAGAACCATTTCGTGACAACAGACTTTTGGTCTGTTTAGTATTTAGTTGTTTACCACACAGGCGACCTCTTCTGTACCTGTGATCCATTAGACATCTGCACAAACAAGAGTACAATCTTAAAACTGCAATCTTGAGACTGCCAATGCATTGCAAACCCGGAGGACTAAGATGGAATGCCTCTTATCTTCACACCGAAACACAAAATACACAATAATGCCAAAACTGCTGCTTCATGGTAGGTTAAAGGATAAGATGGTGGACAGACCTTGCATAAAGTCCTGCGACCACTAAACTATTTTTACTTTCTTTCTTTCAGCAAGTGGCCTAGATAATGAGAAGAATCAAAAATAAACACGCTCAGCAGAACTCACAACAATGGTGTGACTTGTCCGGTTCAAATACATCATCAATTCTTTTCGCAAATATAATAAATTCATCTTTATTGTTCTTCTGGTAACACATTCAGGGATAATGTCTCTATTAACGTCCAAATAATTATTCCTAATCGATCTTGCGGCGTGGCGGTAGCTCAGGCCTCGGAGTGGCTTCCAGCATAACATGTTTAGTGCCTCTCTTGTTTATTTTCCATTTGCAGAATGTGTAAATTGTATGCGATCGAAGAGATTGTTTTTGACCAACCGTCTGTAAAAACGTCTAAAGTCGACACCTCAACTTGAGACACAATTCATCGACGTTAATGTCGGTGGGGCGCAAACCTTTGGGTTGTACGCCATTTATTTGGCTATTTGTACACTTCATATAACTTAATAGTCAATGTTGAATCAAGGGCATTACTTTCTAAACACTTCTTTTTTCTCAGTACTTTGACGACGCGTTGGCCTAGTTGAGTTTCCAAATCCCGGTAAGTAAGATATTTGTGTGATGGTCGCGAATATTTGTTCCCGAGTCATGGAGGTTTTCTATGTATTTAAGTATACATTTCTCTATATAAGTATTTATATCGCTATCTAGTCCCCATAGTACAATCCTAGAGCTTAGTTTGGGACTAGGTCAATTGGTGTGACATTGTCCCCTGATATGTATTTATTTCTTTAAAAAATTAAATTGAAAAAAAATATTAAAAAGGCTCAGTAAAAGTATTCAAATCTATTTTTATATGCTCCTTTAAACTGGAAGTATTAAATGATGAAATGAAACTTTCGCCGATTGAAAGCGGCAGGAATGGCAGGATACGAAAGTGATCATGTTATGACGTCGACAATACGAACAAAGTGCTTCTCAAATCACAAGCGTAATACGCCGAGAACGGCTGTTATTGCGGTTAAGGGCTGAAATTCGATATAAGGTTATTGCTGTGTTTTGGCGACAGCCGAGATCGGAACCCGAGCCGCGCGCAATTAGGGGACAAAGCGCAATGCGATAGTGTTGTACGGCGACGAGGCCGCCAGTCGCGGCGTCGACATCGAGTTGGGGTTCGAACTGTAGGTATCTCAAATAGATAAAACGATCAATAATGTAAATTATGAAACTTAAATGAACTAAGAAATAAAAAAAATGTACAGATGAATGAGTTAACAAAATAATGAAGATCTTTTGAAAGAGAAAAGAAGTTTATGTCGATGGGTTTCAAATAAATTAAATAAGCTGAAAAGTAGGATTTGTTTGAAAAACACCTACCTAAGTGTTGCGCTCTAGTACCTCATAAATGTTCGTGTACTTTATATGTAGCTGAACCAACAACCGCTAGAGCAGGAAGGTGTTGGAATGGAGACTGAAGGCCGAGACCAGGAGCGTTGGCCGGCAAGAGGCAAGATGGGAACATAACGGTGCACGATGTAACTATTGGGAAAAATTAGATGAAGATAGCCCAACATCGGGGAGAGTGACATTCTAATGAGGGGGCCTACATTCAGCAATGGGTGACCATAGATACTTATTCATTCATTCAAAATCTAAAGAGAAATAAAAAGATACAGTTAATAAAATAATAATACGAGTGTGTACAACAAATCCCGCCCGGCCTCCGGAACAAGACTGCTCGGCCGGTCCGCCCGTGATCGAACAGTACGTCGTTCTAATGCAATCCAGACTGAACCGACAATCTATTCAACATTACTTTAAATTAATACTAAATTAGCAAAGTCCTAATACTTCATGAAGCAGTAGGATCTAGTGCAAGATTTCCAGACCTTCAAAAAGTAACTGCCAAGGTTTGTCATCTTAGTCGTCACGGTAGGCAACGCAATTACAAACATGACATTTCAAATATCGATATGCAAGGTGCTTTTCGGCAAAACGAGTCGAGAATTGATCTCTCGTTGGGCTGTTTCCACCATAAATTACCATCGCAAGTTTATACAGTTCAAGATTACAACAACAGAATTAAAATTCTCACCACGCACATCCTTGACAAACCAGACCATTTTCGCTCAGGATATGCTAAAAGAGAATAGAAATTTTGCCATCTCAACAATTCACTTCAATCCAACCCTCACGTCACCAAGCCGGTAGATAAGTACCTTCCGAGCCTGCGCTTCTGCGGTACTTCCTACATAAATGTAACTAGCTTGTTCTACTGTAATATAAAAAGGAAAATAAATCCAAGCTCGTGACAAAGTTTACCGTCGAATCTAGGACTCAAAAAGGCTATTGAAAGGAAGGTAATGATAATTCCGCACGGGCCCCTCACGTAGTCGTACGTGTCTCGTACGGCGCGGACGTGGCGCGGCGCGGCGCGGCGTGGCGGAATTAATATAACGAGCGGTAATTCCACCGGCCGCGCCCGCCGCGCCCGCCGCGGTGACGTGCCGTCTTTTGTGAAGCTCTAATCATTTCGCGGCAGCTTATCTAAGTTATTTACAAGGACGAGTTTATTGAAACTGGTATATATTAGGACATATTTCCGTACTGTTTACTGTCAATTACCTAATCATAACTTTACAATACCTCTTATTCGTGTACCTAATGACGGCTGAATTAATAACCATGCGATAATATGTAAAAATCAATACGCAATCACGCCGCGTGAACGCTAGCTAAGCTAGAGGCGTTGTGGCGCATCCAAGTGAAAAAATCTTTGTGAAGCAATCTCATCATTAATTTTAGAGACCTAATTTTATCTTGTAGCAATTTTTTGATGTGCCTCAAGATTCAGTGTGGGTGTTTGAAAGTTAGCGAGATCAAGTTTCCGTCAATTTGGAAAAAAAATCAATCCGCAGTAATATTGTTCAGAAAACATTTTACTCTACAAGAACCTGTTATATTTTAGCACAGACATACACAATTTAGTAAAACCTCAAAAGTTTTCTATCCAAGATTACGACATACCGTCTCGTCTCGTCTGCTCGCCGTAAAAGCGAAAACACTAAACGTAATAGCGCTCCGCTCAACCTGTCTGTACGAGAGGCGTCAGCGATGCACCTGAGCGCTGCAGTTTCCTTTATCAAGCGCTGAACTTAACGTGATATTAATCACGTCACTTAATTGCCCCTCCCCCTTCGCGGCAATTCCCGCGGAAGTGAAATTAGATCGCGAGGAAACGGCGGAAGATTCGCGGGGAGGTATACGATCTCAGTCAATGCACTCGATGCAGTAGTCGGTTACGTACATGTATCGATGAATAGTGAGCGGCTGTTCCGCCGCGTCGTCTATAGGCGTTGATTGGAAGCGAGGGAATAATTATGATGAAGGCGAGCTCCTGTGTAGTTGCTGATAGGGGTTCATATTCATAATGATTCATTAGCGAATGTTTGTTGTGTAAATATCTTAAGAGTTTTCCTTAGTTGAGGCTGAACGTTTCTCAGTAAGTAGGTTATCAAGAAAGTTTTTGTTAAACATAGATGAATTCGCTGTAAACTTGTCATGGAGTAGTTTTTTTCCTCTTTTATGTTTTGTGTCTCCATAAATATTTGATAAACATTTTCCATTAAAATAAGTATTGTTGATCTTTGTCTACATTTTCATAAATAATACCCCCAGTAATATTTCACAATCCTGACGTGAACAACAACGTTATGCTGATTATAAGAGATGTCTCGGCTGCACGACATTAATGCAGAACTTTCCAGACTTGCGCTCAGACGACACTTATCGTCTACCTTTATAGGCAAAAGACGAACTAAATAATGTTAGTTCTTATTTGAAGTCATGCTATCGCGCCATTACTGCCCTGCCCTTCGCTGTTCAAATATTTTCACTTTTATTTTTACTACTAAATGTGTAGCTAATCTTACACAAACTGATCAACTCCCAAACACAAACCACGATATACAAAAACAATGTATGCAGTTGAACATAGAACCTCCTCCTTTCGTTAATTCGGTGAAGAAACCATACTCAAGTCAGGAGATAATATAAGTGCGAGTAACATTTTACTTTTACCGAGGATCAAACCTTCAACCGCTTCTCTGCGGGCAGGACCACTGAGCGCGTCGGCAATTCCATCAAGGCTACAAATACAAGACATCCCGACGGCCAACGATTGGCTCAAGTCTCCCATTCCAGGTCGACTCCGTTTTCAATTTCCCGCGGTTGTTTTCGATCATGACGTAATGAGTCCGCCTCCCCCCGTCCCCCCCTCTCTCCTCTCCGGTAGTAATGACTCCCTTTGATCTGCCAAATCTAGTTGCTTCCCTGTTAGTGGTTTAATGACAATGCTCGAGATCTTACCGACACGGGAAAAATTGTGATAGGAAGTAATAATGCGGAGGTGACCTATATAGTGCTGTGGATTATTTTACGAGTGCTTTTATTCCGTTTTCATGTACGTAAGAGGATGTGGGTCATGTTTTTATAGGAATAGAGGTTTTTTATTTGATGAAGTTTCGGTTTTAAAATGTGTTTTATCCCTGGACAAAAAAGCGGGATCTTATATAAATTTATACGTGTGTATCGAGGCGTTGGTCTAGTTGGTACTGACCAGGCCTACGAAGCTAGCGGTCCTGGGTTCAAATCCCGGTAAGGACAGATTTGTGTGGGTGTTATAAAATACCGATTATCTAGACATAGCACAAGTCAAGATTAGTTTGGGACTAGGTCAATTAGTGGGACATTATCTCCTGGTATTTATTATTTATTATATTCATGTATATGTCTGTCTGTGTGTGGCATTGAAGTGACGGATGGACCGATTTGGATGCGGTTTTTTTATACTTTGGTTTTCAGCCAGGTTTCATAAGTTTCAGCTGGGTCGTTCACTAAGTATCAGTACTTAAGAAATGATCGCCGTTATACCTCAGGCGTTTATGTATTTCATCGTTGTTTTCTCTTGTATAAGATTGCTTCCAATCGATCGATACAGTATTGTGCTTCGCCAAGAAATAGAAATGAAGCTAGACAAAATAGACCGGAAACAATGGAGGTCGACACAATGGCGGATGGCCAGCTCTTTTTTTTCCGAATTTAACCTTTAGCCTGTTCCTGACTTTGATTTTAATCATAAATGTGATAATAAAGATCTTACGGCGAAATTTAAACTTATAAACATAATTATTATTTTTCTTTTTCTCTGTATTATCAGCTTAATTCTCTCTTCTGACAATTTAGCGTGACTATTCAAATATCCCTTTAAAGGGTAATAACATTAATGTCGGTGCTCTTGTATTGAGGTCAAGAGCTGGTGAAATAATGAATCAATGAATAATATTGAAATCCTACGTTAGTCACATGTTATGTATGTAAAAGTACAAAAAATTACATTGAAATCGTCAAAAAAAACTACCAATTTAAATAAAATAAACAATAAAAAATGAGAAGTCCAGGTACAAAACTAATAATAACAATACAGAACTAAGGAATTATCACCATTAAGTATTGTCTTAAAACCATGGTCTATCTTATACAGAAACTAAACAATAGCACGATGTCCGTCTAATCCGATAAATTAGGTTACATTACCAAATGTGACACTTGAGTTTTGCCGTTTTTAGAATAACAACATTATTTCTTTTTTTTTGTTTTTTAGTAAATCCACCTTAATAAGACATATTCTAAAAAACAACCCTTTATTTAATACGGTTTATAAGATACCGCTAATTAAAGTTAGGACAGACAGACAGACGGACGGAAGAACAGCATAGACTTAGTAACAGGGCACACTAATATGAAATACTTAACAAAGATTCCCTTGTGAGTCCACCGATATAATGAAATTAATGTATGGATTTGTTTAATCCCATAATTTCATGAAAGCTCGCAAAGCCTGCCGCGAGCGGGGAGCGTTTAGTCCACAATGGGCCGTCGTGTCGTTCGCGAAGAGCCCGCGCTAATGTGTGTGCTCGCTGACGACGGCGGTCATGTCGCGAGACGGGGCGACGCGGCGCGGCGCGGTGCGGCAAGCAGTGAGAACTGGACTCATATCGTCATTGATCTAATTATGATATTGTTTTAAGTCAACTGTCCAGTAAATAAGATCTATCAAAACGTTGAAAATACAATAACTGGGTCTCTATTCGACGCGGTAAAACAATATCGTTGTTGAACTGTTATCGTATTGTCAACGTTTTGATAGATCGTACTTACTGTCAAGTGCATAAGAGCTATGATGAGACCTTGGAGGCATGATTGAAATATCGGATCGAATCGGTTGTGAAGGCGAGTCAACAACGAAGAGTAAAAAACTGTTATTTATGTTAGTGTTTATACTAACTTGAGTCACGTCAAAGACAATCAAGATACTTGTACCATAGCTATGAAGCTAGTGATTCCGGGTTCGATTCCCGGTCAGGGCAAATGTTTGTGTGATGAATATTTAGTTTAAGTCTTGGGTGTTTTCTATGTATATAAGTATATATTTTTCTACATAAGTCTGTTTATGATTACCTCTTACCCATAAAACCAGCCTAAATATTAGTTTGGGATTAGGTCAATTATTTATTATTTAAATGTCTTGTCGTTCAAACACCATTCCGAGGCTTATTTACAGGTTCGCTCCACGCAAGCGTACAGTGTAGACGCGTTCTAAAGAATTATAAAAATCAATTAATCTTGCCATACAAATCTCAACTATAATATTAGTGAACAGTGCGCTCAGTTTCACTAAATGAGTTTTTAACACATACTCCCTTTCAACTGCGCATCTGCATCGCTGCGCTTAAGCAGATAAACAAGACCAAGGATGTACAATGCACGGACACCACGCTCACCGCATGGAGGCGGCACCCCCAGCGGAGCTAGCGAATCTAAACAAAACGTGAGTACTTTATCTTTGGACAGTGACAACTCTCAGAAAACTTTCCGAAGCAAACGCAAGCTGTCTAATGAAAATGATCAGATCATCAATGATCTATGTGATCTGAAAAAACAAATGGCAGATATGATGTCATTTATGCAGACAAGCAGTAGCACACAAAAAGAAAACATAAACAAGATCCACCAGGATGTCACCGCCATAAAGAACCAGTTGAACAGCATCAATAATGATATGGCTATTATGAGTATAGAACAAGACAAACTACGACAAGATTTACACCAGTTAGTTACCTCAACACAAATTACGGAGCAAAGAGTAAGTGTTTTAGAAACTGACGTGAACCTACTAAAGACATCAGCGCCTGGAGACCAAACATCGGTCACCATCGAATCTTACGATAAACTGATTAACGAATGCCAAGAAAGAAACATACGAAGTAAAAATATCGTTATAGCTGGTATATTAGAATCAACCGCTGAGAACGCCACAGAACGGCTAGAACATGACAGGCTGGAGGTACTAAAAACTACAAAATCAGTTCTCAACGACTGCCCGGACCCGGAACAAATATTCAGATTGGGAAAATATCAGCCCAACAAGAATCGACTCATTAAAGTGTGTTATTCATCAGAAAAGATATCTAAACAACTACTCCGTAACAAAAGGAATGTGAAGCACCAAAACATCAAGATCTACTCTGACCGGACACCCTACCAGCGCGAAGTCTTAAGGAATCTGCAGCAGGAACTACACGAGCGAATTGAAAATGGAGAGTCTAACTTACTTATAAAATATGAAAAAGGGGTACCTAAGATAATAAAGTCACAGTCAAACTCCGCAGCAACGTCGACCGCACCGTAATCTCGTCAGATGACTGTAATGTCTCGTATCAAATTGCTGAAACATACTCTGAAATTGAAACTACCAAAAAATCTATATTTTTTTTTACGCCAACGTACGCAATATAATCAAGCCAGGTAAATTTGACGGGCTAAAGTGTATATTACAATCTTTCAAATGTACAATTCATATCATCGCATTATGCGAAACCTGGATAAAGGATGAGGACGAAGCAGGCCGACTCCAGTTGCCCGGTTATTCACACTTAAACCTAAACCTACATGAAAATTTTAATTTATTAATATGAGCACACCTAAATATGCCACATCCAACCACGCGCTATGGCGCACCGTTCTTATCTTATTCCTACATCGCTGTGCCTGAGGTGCAGTTGGTGACGCATGCTTACTCGAACATTAGTAATATTTTTGTAATGAATTTCTACCCTCTATGATTTTTATATCATGTTATTTACTTTCGTATATAACTAAACACTGTATGCTTAGTTTTAGTCTTAACCTGTAACCTTTCTCATGTAATTGAATCCTGTAATTCTTTATGAGAAATAAAAAAGTTCTTTAAACATATTTACTGCCCTACATTTAATCGTTACATTTTAAATTATATTATTTTGCTTTGTGTGTATTGTTTGTTTGAATTAAATTACACGTGAAGTTTTAGTAACTTGGCAAAATTATTACAAAAAGATATTACACAACTAAAAGTCATCGGCATTAGTAAAAACACACGACATGTACCATTTGTAAATCTATCAAGAATGTAAAGTATTGTTACTCCCACGTAAATGCTGGTAACGTTCATTTAAAGAATTTAAAAAACATGCTTGTTTGCGGGACTCTCGCTGCGCTAGGTACGCTGAAACGGCTCCGATGCTCAGCCATATAACAATACAACTTAAACCCTGAATGAAAACTCACGGGAAATGTTCCAGTAAGTACAGAACCACATTTTACATCGCGAACACTCCTCCAACAATACAGTTTTACCTAATAAGTTTCCTACTCCGCGCACTCGAGCGAGATGCGGCAACTGCATCTTACTTTCATCCCTGCTTACTGCAGTTACGTAAGGGGGGAGGGGAGGTCGTAAAGATACGGGGAGTGTAGCGGGTCCGGGATGTGTGTCCATTTACGCTTTCTGTTTGTATCCAGACGAGTTTAATGGCGATTTGCTGGGGCGCTTGCACCGATGTGAAACGTCGAAATGTTCGTAATGCTTTCAGTGCTAAAGCACCAGATTAGTGCTTGATATGGACACGATGTTAAATTGTTGGCACTGAACTTTAAAGCTGTAATTTTGGAATAATGTTCTGTCTGATTGCAATAGTAACTGTCAGACTCTTGGTTGATGACATTTTCTATTTCACGTGGCAAAAGATAAAGTTAAATATTTCGTCGTGCCATCTTTTATATAATAATTTAGTTCTTTCCCGCGATTCCATCTGCTTAGAAGTCATTTATCACTATCCTCAAGAACTGTTAAATTTTCTTATAAAAATTACTGTCCTTCCCCGGGGATCAAACTATCTCCATACTTTATTTCATTAAAAGCGGTATAACTGTAAAAGCATAACAAACAAACAAACAGATTTATTTACCTTCACTTATACAACACTGTTATGGATTACGTTTGAAGTATTGAGTATTGCGTACAAACAGATGAAGTGAACAATCCCGCGACGTGGTAATTTGTCAAACCATTATGAATTTATCTCGATCTATTGATAAGTTTACGGGTGGGTATTGATTGACTGAATGCGATACATCATCACCAGTTATATTCTAAATAATTAAGATCTATATAATTATAAATATAAACTATCAAAACGATAACATAATAGCGGTAGATCACGTGACTTTTCGTATCACGTCATCCGTGATTGGTTTAAAAACGAAACAAATCGAAACGCTAGTTAGCGGCAGGGTCCCAGGTGTTAGTGAGAAACGATTTTAATATTTGTAAAAGAAACTGGAGTTCCAGAGTAACTAACCAGGGCTGATATTTTAGGAAGTCAAAATCATATCGTCTTTGACCTAATAGCTCTTATTTAAAAGACAGTAATGGCGGTGGAGTGGAGCCATATGGTCGAGACTAGCCAAAGACAGAGGTACATCGAGAAGACTGGGGGAGGCCTACGCCTAAGAGGCGACTTCCACAATAAATAAATAAAATTAACTAAATAACAAATAATAATGATTAAGTTTTATAAAATAGTTTATATAACAGCATTTTATTTTAAATATATAATAAAAAAATACAATTTAATTTAATTAATATAAATATAGATCTGATTATAATGTTATGTATGTAATTATTATTTATTTTAGTGGCGGTTTACCATTATACGTCAAAGGCAATATTGTTTGCCCGAGTTGAAGAGAGGCCCAGGGCCGACAAACTAAGCGGCAAAATTATATCGTCATGAACTGTTATGGTATTCGTTTTAACTCGTCTGCGTTTACTGTCAAGTAAATAAGAGCTATCAAAACGTTGACAATGCGATAACTGATCAAAGATGATGTGGTTTTTACGGTCTAGAGTCTCGGCCCATGTTATTTTTTGTCATAAATTTAATCGTTCTATAGACAAAAAAATGGCGGACGTGATTCCCAATGGCATTCCATAGCAATCAACTAGTACATGAAACAGAAGAAAAAACCAAGAACCATGTTAGACTTTATCATAAACACGTTAATATTCAAGAATCACAAACATCTCGTTTAAATGCTAGACTATTTTGCATGGTTGCCTCCAAAATTGTTTCCATTGTCAAAAATCTCATTAATTCGTTCAAAGAAAATTATTATTAAACCGTTAAAAGTCATCGCAGATTAACTCTTTGATATTTCAGTACAAAACGAACATCGGCTGCTGAATATCCAGATATCACTTTGTCTGATCCAATTACATATTTATTGTGTGCCCGTCAGCTCCGTTGTCCCACGCACGCCCCGGCGCTCGCGCGCGGCCGCGTCCATTGTGGCACCGCGGGCGACTACCACACTGCATTATTCGCAGTTGTTGACTCTTGGAACTGGCCGTCCAGATTCAATGCTTGGATAGGTTTGTGTGAAATTCCTGTTGATGTTGAATAGTCCAATTGAACTTTTTTCAGCCTGGGTATGGCAAATGAGAAGTTCACACGATATCTCGTTAGAGAGCTGATCAACTAATTTGCCGTTTTCCATCAATTGCGCAAGAGACGATTGTCAGTATTCCTTCAAAAACCAATTTTCCGATATTAAAAGTACTCTTTTGAGAGTGTAACAACAAACTTTCGCATTTCAAATCAAAACAAAAACTGGCAGTTAATCAATATCCGCGAATGGACCAGAGTCATAAATAATACTAAAGAGCTGTTCCTTCTTGCAAAAGACAAGGACTTATATTCAGAGTTGATGGCCAACCCTCAGTAATTGGATAGGCGCCAGAAGAAAAAATCTAAGCTAAAATCTACCTATTTTTATTGTCGCTAACGTTTATTGACTGTGATATCATGAAGGGAATGAACGAACGAACACCCGATGGGTGTGATCTTTTATCTTTATCAAAATATTTGCAACCTTGTTAAATATATTTAGACGTTGTGTCGTCACCTGGGCAGGGCTGTGCCGCCGCGACCGTACTCAGCTGCCAGCGCGCCGGCCGCGCGGCATCGGCTGGACTAGTTATGTGTGACCCGTGACTTTACTCAAGGACGGGTCACATCTTCGTTACTTTGGCTGAGGCTTATTTGACATTACCTACGTGATATTGAAACCAATTCGTTTGTTCATGATCTTTGACAGTTACGAATCGAACGATTAGACTATCTCGGATTTATTTGTATGATGTTTTGAACTATATCCGCTGCCCAACGTTTCGGTATTCTAATAAACATGGTTAGCAAAGTATTAAAGTATCGTGTATTAGTACCAGCATATCTTGACGAATGCGCTCGTTGGCTTTTTAAAAATATAAAGATCCCGGGGAAGTTAATTTTTCCACCACCTCCTACATAATCCGTTGTGACCAAAACCATTACAAAACGGTGACTTCCGATACCCCATCCCGTTCAGCCATCATTCGAAACTAAATTAGTAGAAAAAAGGTAAAGATAACGTTACTGCGAATTTAAATTTGAAAGTAAGACACAAGGCAAATTAAGTCTGTAATTAGTGACGTAACTGTGTCGAATTCGTTAACTATATACTATGTAAACCGCAAATTAAATCCTCAAAGGAGTTCATCTATTCAAAGAGCGAGTTAATTAATTTCATTTAAATATTTACTCGGTATGTCTTGCCTGTTTGTTTGTTGTTTGTCTGTTCCGAACGCTCAGGTAATGTGCGCTAATGAAGTTCTACGCTGACTTGCCCGCGCGCAATATGTATTCAAGCACACGGCGGCTTATTCTCGAATTTGCCCAATTAAACTGGTGTTTATACAACACCCGACGTCTTTAATCTCCCAGCCGATGGTCCTGGGACCTGCAATAATTTCTAAAGCCGTGCTAACAACCCCAGCACCACCAACTAGAGCTGTATTGAATGACAGATCGACCCACGACGCGAGTTTGCTTTGGATGCTGTCACGAGGCCGATCGGTCTGTGTCCAGCAGAGTGTTCCGCCAGTCATTACGATTAAAATGGTGACGATGATTTCACTAAACTGAGACACAAGGCAAACACCATTTAGCGTTAAGGGTATGTCTAAATTAATATTGTTACTATTATTTATTTATATTGTGAGTTTGTTCCTGCTTGAGAGCGAATAATGCCGAGTAATCGGCGCGCATGGATCCGTCAGGCGACGTTACCCGCGAATGTGTCGCGGGATATTGTTGCTCTAATTTGTATAATGTTTGCCTCCGCGATAACGGAGGAGTGAGGCGATTGGAAGGGAAGGGAAGCTACGAAACGTTAGCATTTGTTTCGAATATACCAACTCTTGTTCCAAAATTATTTAAACCTAATAGCAAACCGCATATCGTATCAATTGACTTGATGCTAGATTGCTGTTACTGTATTAGAGAATTATAAAATAAGTAGGTAGGGCCTACATACTAATTTCCGTACAATTCTCGTGGCTTGAAAAACCATTTGTTTATCGCTCCAGCTCCCATTACTTTAAAATTATTATTTGCTTGTTCACAAGCTAATCGGTTAATACAGTTTGCAAACTATTACGGTTACTCATGATTCTAATAAAAAAAGACTAGGGCGTCTATTCTAGGCGGTAATAACCATAATCTTCTTTGACCCGTTATGGTATTGTTTTAACTAGGCCGCCATTACTGTAATTAAGAGCTATCAAAACATTGGCAATACGATAACAGGTCGAAGACGGTATGGTTTTTACCGCCTCCAGTCTCGGTTCAGTTTCTGGCTGCAGTTTAAAATTACCAGGAGCTGTAATCACGGGATAACTGAAGTAGGTTGACAGTTAAACTTAGGTTTTCGGGTACTTACAGATTATTTTAAACTACGGTAAGATTCCGTTTCGTTTTCATTAGTAAACGGTTAATGTTTTGAATTTGCATAATCCCAAATTAGAGGACGACGTTGCATGCCAATGCTAATGCCATTATCCAGTTTCGCAATGTAGAAATCAGACTTTGCTAACAGCATGGCAAAAAATATTTTTTCTAGTTTTACTATATCAAACTTAATCGAATCACTTGAGAACGCCCGCGATGCGTACAGTCAAGAACTTAAATTCGGGACCCACCTTAGTTCCAAAGTCAATCTGTCAGCCTACAAAAATAAGGTTGAGTTTCCTATAAGTTACAAATGATTTGGCATCTCTAATGACATTGATGACTTCAAGCCTATTTGTTTTGAAATGGGTCACAAAATAACGTTCGTGACCGTACGCGAAGAATTAGTTTCCCGCTATACCCCCTATTTTAACCCCTTAAGCGACCTCCTTCCCAATTTCAAGTGCCTAGATCCAGTGGTCAGCCAGTCAATTCCTTATTTTTTTATATGTATAAACTAGCTTCTGCTCGCGACTTTACGCGTAGATATCAACTATTCGCTCGACTCACTATTCACTCAGGCTTTGTTTATTTCTATTAACTATTAAATAGTGTAATTATTGTTTCAAAAAAGGTAAAACCATCAAGGTTGGCATAAAAATCGTATGAAACTAGTGTCAGTAATCAGGCTGGATCTCTCCGGCTGTATCACCTCCACCTTCGCCTGCGCGGCGCGGCGTCTGTATCCTCTCCGATCCGTCTTGGCAGTAATCACCTCGCTCCGGGTCGCTCGCTGACGAATCACGCGCCGAGTCACGCCGCTTCTTATTTGATTGCTAACAAAGTGGATTCCGGTTTGTTTATGCTTGGAAGCAACACGATACAATATAAAACAGTTGATCTAGCTACGAAGCGATATTCGGACGAAGCCGGGATTTTGTAAAAAATATATGGCACGTTAAACAAAATCATAATTGTTAAGTATAAATACATATACAGAAGATCTTTCCAAGACTGTAAAACAAATGTATAGTATGCCTTATTATAACTAGCCTGTCTATCTTTAGTGACGCAGACTTTTAAAGTCAGTGATGGTATGATCTACAATTTATAGAACTCTGTCACATATAACCACTGTTTAGTTTTGATATAATTTCTTTAGCATGACTTGACTTAGCCTCTGCCATTGGTTCTATGGACACTTATTAATTAAATTGAATGTACTTTATAGTATATCAAATTGCACGAGTGAGTCCATCAAAGACGCTCCACTCCTTTTTGTCCATCGTTCTTTACCAGTTCCAGCTTATCTCAATGGGCCGATTTGGTATCGTCTTGAGCGTTTTATTTCCGCCGCGGGCGAGCGAGCGCCGTATCTCTGTCGACACACTTCGGTATCGGTGGCTTCACTAGTTGCACGGTGACGTTTAGATTTGTTCAGGGATAAAGTTAACCGTTTATTACAAATTAATTCAATTTAAATAATAACTTCGTCTGATAGGATCACAGGTTGGAAATCTCAAATTAGAATTAATAACTTAAAAACTTCATACATCATAAAGTCATCACCTCGAAGTGGTTTTGATTTTGTAGCATCGGTTCTCAAAATGACCACCACTATTATTATGAAGCAGTAAAATGATGAATTTTCGGTAAACATGACATCAAGTTACCAGTTTCATTCTGCGCGGCGCATTTTTGCCAAATTTTTTGGTTTGCTATATGAAATTAGTAAACGTGCAGACATCACATGAAGTACGAGTAAACATTCACCTTCTTAATAAAGGTCTAATCTTATCTTCTACGCAGTGGCCTTTTTGGATACGCTACGACTCTTTAGGATCTTTCGGGCAATTACACTCTTATATTATATTATATTCGAATATGTAGGTATTTTCCATTTATTCGATATGTTATAGATTAAATTGTGTCTATATGCGAAACGTAGCCTTATATGAAGCACAAGCTCTTTGGTGAATTGTTTCAATAATTTAAGATTAAAACTCGAAAGTCGAAAGCCAATTCAATCAATCGCGAAACCACTCAATTTTTAACATCTGTTTGCATTGTAATCTCTTTTAACAATTTACTGATTACCATCCAAAAAAACGTAAGCTTTTTCGATTTGTTTTTCTAACAGATCTTTGCGCGTTAAGTGCTTACAAAAACCTACATTTTACATTATTATTTTTAATAAATTCATATAGAATACAAAAAAAACATATAGTAAAGTAAATGTTTCGACGAATGGTAAATATACTGGACCGCCAAACTAACAAAGAAAGGTACCCAACTGTCCGGCTCCGATTTTGTTGATTTTGATATAATTATGTTAAGAGAGTAGTTTAGAATAACACACATTTTTTGTTAGCGGCCCAAACTCAACCTGTTGGGAGAAATTGACCTCCAAAGTACTGAAAAGTGACTAAACCCTCTAACTTATATGAAGATTTTTATTTTTATTGCAAGTTTCGTAGTGGTTTGAATAAAAATATTTAAGAAGATGAAAAAATAATGAGCACGTGTTTTGTTATATCGGCTAAAACTCATATTTAATAAAAATACTCTTCAAAGATCATCGAAGATACACTTTCTTTGGTTTTGTTTTTTTTAAATATGTCTATATAAATTCGAGGGTTTAGTCACTTTTCAGTACTTTGGAGTTCAATTTCTCCAAACAGGTTGAGTTTGGGCCGCTAAAAAAAATACGTGGCTGTAACTTTAAACAACTCTCTAACATATATCAAAATCGAGAAAATCGGAGCCGGACAGTTGGGTACCTTTCCTTGTAAGTATCACGCTTTATATGACATGTACTTTAAAAGTGTGATACTTAGTTTTGCAGTCCAGTGTATTTTAATAAGTATCATGAAATAATGATGTTAAAACAAATACATTAAGAGACCTAAGCTTAAGTGGATAGACAGAAGCCGTTACGACTTACCATCAATATTGACGCGAATTTATTCGATTCTCGTATAAACAAAGCCTTGTATTAGTATGTATGACAACCGCCCGCTAATGGGCGCATTCGTCACAACCATCCCAACTTATATTTGCACTCGAATTCATACTAGTTCCCTTTATTTCCTGAGCAATAGCGTCGGCGTTGACCGCACAGATGAGTTGGTAGTTATTCATACACAGCCAGCTGTCCCACTCGCACTTATGGCGTCATCCATCAGCGGCGCGTGCCTCTCGCTCTCTACCACGGATTTCCGATCACTATAAATCATATAAGCAATCAGTTATCGCGGTTTTTACGGCGTTTCAGTTCATAACTCCGGCGAGATACATTCTAATAGGCTCTTCGCCTTTTCTCGGTAAACAGATTAAGGCTGAATCAGACGGCTTCGCGAACGCCCCGCGACAGCCTGTCGTCTGCAGACGCTTTTATTTTTTGCTGAAATGTGTCGGCGGTAAAAGGTTGTAAAGTAATCGTGGGATGAGAACTACTCTGTTTTGCGGTGACACTTTTATTCCGCTAGGATAAGCAGATTGAAAGAGTGACTGTTTATCTCGCGGTAATAAACAGCTGGTTGATCTACTCTGCGTGTTGTCGCTATCTTGTATTATTACATTGTGTAGCGACGCGATTATCGCTCGGGTCAACGGTCTGCGAATAACGCGGTAGTGGAGGTGAACTGAGGCTGTATTCTACTCGGTAAAATCATATTGATTCCGAAATATTATGATTGTGATAGCTTTTATTTACTTGTAAGAAACGACGACTGAGTTACCGTATACAATAGAGGCCCAGGGCTGAGATTCAAACGGTAATACCGTTTTTTTAAATCTGTTATAATGTTTTAAACGTTTTGTTAGCTATTATTTACTTGACAGCAAGGCGGCTGAGCTAAGAACGATACCATAACACGTCAAAAACAATATGGTTTTATTGATTTTAATAGGGGCCTGAGCCTAGGGCAGGGGCAGGACAGGGTGCGTCTCTTTCAATCGATACGTCAAAATAAGAGATATTAATGAAAAACCGAATGAAAGAGATGCAACTACAGTAATTGACTAGTATCATCCACGTAGAATACACGAGGCTTCTACGTCTGTATGAGGATTTATCTACAAAGTATAAATACCGCCGGGAGTTAGTTTGCGATGTAGATTAAACTCTGGTAAAAATAAACAAGTGCTTACAAATACAACTCGCGAGGTTAGCTCTAATAAAAATGCATAAAGTAGCGAAATTGCGTTATCCCGGGATTTCCCGCGGGATGCATGCATCTGCTGCATGTTTGATCTCGTTACGAATGACGTTCTTATTGCGCTGCATCCCGCCGCCGACGCGCGGGGGCGTCATGACGACAGATATAAGCGCTATCGCCTTACCATCAACAAACAGCAACACCCAGTACAACCTGCCCTAATCATGCAAGTCAATTGCTCTTTACGGGAGCTCTGACTACACTGGCCACTAGTATGCCGTGAGCACACAAAAGTCAGCGACACCTCAGTTCAAACAATCCCCGGTCATTATCCGCCTACCCACTTTATCACTCACTTAAACCTCGACTTTACTACTTGGTTAATAAGACACAGACTCGCTCGCTCAGTCCTGACAGTTCTAATGAGTCTCGGAACACTTCACACGTAATGCGAGTTGATCGACGGTCAAGTTTCGCGACAGAGCGAGGATGGCGCTTGATTTTGAACTTTATGCTTTGAGTATAGAGTTGGATGTTCCGCACAGCCCGTTGTTTGCCAACTGCAGTGTGGCACGACACCACTCGATTGACTTACTTCAAGCAAACGAAACAGGTTTGTAGCTCATGAAATGGCCATTATAAGGGAGATTATACAATTAATAAAAAATCAACTGCGGTCGTATTGTATGAGCTTGTATATATCCGACACTTATATGCGAATACAAGGGACTTATTTAAAAAATAAATCTTTTGGAGGGTACATTATTCCTGATTGAAATAGTTAGATTATTTATATTTGTTCAAACCACAGCGCGGTGAGGATGGGGCGGTAGTTTAGGAAATGTATGCATGTATGGTTTGTATGTAAACTCTTTATTGCACATAAACAATAAAAAAACATTTTTGCGTCACTATAAGTAATGTATATAAGTGAACTTATTCAATATGGGATCTCTTCCAGTTAACCTTAGAGTAGAAAAAGCAAAGATAATGCAAGAGGATATTGTTGTTAAAAAAGGCCACCAGGAGAGCCCAATGAAAAAAAAAACGTTTCGTTTGTTTTTTTTATAATTTGTTGATATTACGATAACTTGTCAAAGGCAATAATAGTTTTCCCAGTAGAACAGAGGCCCTGATACTTGAATCTATATTATCTATATTATCTTAAATTTATAATGTCCATGAATAATTAAAACTTTTCTTGCATATTATGCATTGCTATCGAACTGGTAACTCCGTTACGGAAAAAAACACGTCCGCCGAGTTTGGACTCATTTTGGTTTTACTTTTAATAAAGATGTATGGCTGTCTGGGAAGTCAGTTCCTTCGACAACATACTTTGGGAAACTTTACTCTAACAAAAATAAAAAATGTACCCAAAAATAAGAAGTTTAATTTCAGGCCTAACTTTTAACACAGAACCTTACAAATGACCCGATACAGTCCCGGCTTTATGGGCCCATTTAGTGGTCCCATTAGAGCCATAACGGTTTTGGCCTAGCTCGTAGCTCCTCGCCCTAAATATCGTAGCAGCTAACCGGCCGTAGCCGCTCGTAACTTGTAGCCGTGCTACGCCGCGTCGTAGCACTTGCCACGTACTTACTCGTGTTGAATTTATCGAATGACGCTTATGTATAAAAGAAAAAAACATTATACATATAGGTTTAATATTTTAATTAAGGAAAAGTACATAGTTAACAATATATAACCACTCCCACTCGTTTATTATGAAATCATTTTGATGACACTAGTCTGATCAAATATTATTTGTGTTTTGTAATTTATTCTGCGTCAGCCTAGTAGCACTTTGGGACTTGTTCCGAATACCGCAAGGGGGTGCTCCCCTTCTTAAAACCTCTCCTTAAGAAGGGGGCAGGCAGGGGGTTGTTTAGCATACTTTGTTGTTTTCGGATGATGTTTTTGCAAAGTCCGTTGTCCTGATACATGTTTAACAACATTTTAACGTAAACTTTCGGGAATGAATACGGTACGTGGAGTTTGAACGGCTGTTTTCAATAAAAAGGAAAAGTATTTTTCTCCAAACCAGTGAGGAAGTAATTGTTTGTCCCGAAACATTTCGTATAAATATTGAAGAGGCCGCCAATTCAATCATCGCCAGGCGCCTCAAACACGCGTATTTACGCTTTTTGCGCGTAACGCGCTTAAATAATTGGATCGACACGCCTGCGGCGAAACTTAAGGAAAACCATGTTTGTGTTAGCGGACCACTGACATCACAAAGTAGCATCTCATAATGCGAGCGAAATATCGATTGTAAGCCATGAGAACCATGACTAAGTATGGTATGACTTATTTTTTTCCCTTTCTAATAATAATATCTAGTTGCAACGAAAATCAATTATTTTTTCAAAATTAATCTTTTAACAATGAAGGCATTCAGGAACTTTGATTATCTCATGCACGTTTTATTAAAACTAACCTACAAGTAAATATTTAGCAATAGGTAGTTCCATGTGATTTTTATAACTTCAGATTTGATTTAATTGAATCATCACCAGCACTACAATTGCATGCAAACATCTCACAATGAAGGTCAGTATGAAATATCGAAATAATATTACCTTCCAATAGGATTAAAGATACCCTATTGGTGAGTAAGATGAAGAAGTCCAAATTAACAAACACGCGTTTATTACGGGTTCCACATTGCTCCGTAAGCTAGTATAGTCTAGTCTTTAGTAAATTTATAAAGCGAACATATCAGCAAAAGAAGAAAGTCACGCAGAAAAGGAAAGTCACAAGCAATAGTGAAAGAGTCATACGAAAGAACACAGTTAAATATAGAGGTTTAACACGGTCGGTAAGCAATTCGCGTACTTTATTTCCATCGCAGTCGAGATGGGACTGCCGGCCGCTGCGCCGCCGCGGGCGCAGGTCGCCGCGTACAACCGGTAACTTGCCATGCGTACACCTTTGAGCGCATGTTGGATTTTTACCGATTTCTGCCGGGGAGGTTAATAAGTTTAATTTCGTGTACTAGGTCGCTACAGAATTATCCTTAGCTCTCGGGTTGTTTTCGTCCAGAATCTGCTCTATCCGTGTTGTCTCGGTTTTACAAAGCAAATTGCATTTCCATTAAACAAGCACTAAACGGGGCAGGAACGAACAGGCAAACACTTTGCTTTCGTATGTAAATTCGGTAAGCGCGGTAATTGGTTCGCGATTCTGTAGAGTGCCGGGGCGACGCGCTTGCGCGGGCCACGTTAATCTATTATTAATGCAAAAAAACTTATTTTGTCATTTTAAAACGGCTTCGTAATTTATTATTATTGATTTGTAGGAAAACTAACGCGCTGATACAATAGATTTTAGATATAAACTAAATACATACAAAACCATTCATAGCTTTTCTAGATAGGCGCAAGACCGTCAGGAATGGAGGAGGATGGAGGAGGCCTTTATCCAGGAATGGGAGAATTAAGGCTGATATGATGATGATAATGATGTAAACAACAAAGATAAATATTCATTAAATAATTAAGCATTAAGAACATGCAAAATTTAAAAATGGTACAGTTAATTAACCACTGGGTTACAAACTTTCAAAAGTTTCCCCACAACTTATGTGGATAACAATCTCTTTTGGAAAACTACGTTGTAGCCAAATTACATACGGGTCAAATACAGACCTACTTTTTGAAGTCTGTATAAAGGAAAAAGAAGAGCAGATTGATCCTGTCATGTTCATGAATGCATGAATGCCAATTTCGGATACATCTTGACTCTTTCGCACCTTTTGTGCAATTACCCTTTTCATTCATACAACCGAATGTGCAGGCTTGCTCACGATGTTTTTCCTTGACCATAATTAAAATGGGTAATGCACTTAAGATAGAAGTATTTATTGGTACATTGTGACTGCGGGGTTTCGATCTCGGTACCTTAAGATCACGAGTGGACTCACTAAGCCTCTAGGCTACCGATGCTCACTCTTTATAGAGCAAGAAATATAACAGCAATTTAACTGCATTCAAAAATAAATTTTGAATACGCAAACTTTAAAAAGTCCTTTAGAGTTCAAAACAGTTCCGACACAAAACTTAAATTCCCTTAGCGGCTCCCCGCCAAGGAAGTCCAAGCTAGAAACAATAACCTGCAAACTCAACGCAGCATTCTTTTGTCAGCACAACATGAACCCTCTGTCCTTCACATTCCCGGTCCCCCGCCCTCCCCCGCGCCCCTCTGAGCCCCCACTTGGATCGGCGGTGTGATTTTTTTAGACAACTTATTTTACATTTCGCTGTCGTAATAATACCCAACGAACTTGAGCGATCACGTTAGAGCATTATTAACATTTTACTGCGTGTGTTTTAATTTGGTTCAGAAAAGTTCATTTCTATAAGAAACAACTCGACGAAGTGGTGGGTGTAGAACACAAATCTAAACTAGAGTGACTTAGTTATATTAACAAAATAAACGCTACTACTATTTATTAGTATTTCGGGTAGTTTCCTGAAGGATACGTGAGATAGTATTTTTGATCCAAAATTGTATTACTAACGTATCGTCGAGCTATTAAAGGCGACGCAAAATGAGGCGAGAAAAGAATTTAAAAACAACAAATTTCACAGAAGATGCGCGAGGAAGGAATCTCCCTTACATGTCTTCTAGTACGCAGGGTAAGGCACGGTGAATACATCAGGGTTGAAATTAAAAGTGAGTGGTTTGAAGAATAACACCGGGCGGATTCTTCACAAAGGGTGTCTTATAATCGCAGAATCGATCCGCGCCGCGGGCGCAGCCTGTTTGATGTCCACTGTCGCCCCCGTGCCTCTTAGGATGCCTTTTGAAATGGCATCAGATTGAGGGCAAGTTGAAGCAGGCAGGTTAAACAAGTCTTTGTTCAGAAAAGTACTGTTTGTATAAAGAAAAACCGCCCAAGTACGAGTTTAATTCGCACAAGAAGGGTTCCGTGCCATTTCTGGATGGGTTTTTTTTTAATTTTTTCTCTTTTTAGTTTTAGCAGCAAATGAAATATATGAAATGATGATATATCTATGAAGCGATTCATGAGATACAACCGGCTGATGCACACACAGATAGACAGCGGTGGCTTATTAAGAGGGTCTTATATTATTAATTCAAATACAGAAGGAGCATCTTTAAAGTCACAAGATGAATCCGAGTATGAATATGACTATGAGTTGAAATGTAAATTTTAAGAAATCGGTCGATTCTACATCTATCTCGCATTAATCTTTTCGTGCAATGCAAACTGCAAGTCGTATTGATTATTTTAACAACGTAATATTTAAGATAACTTATAACATACTCGTACTAACATAGCTAACTAATCAGTTCAAAGTACACACATAATACTCGTACGTGCGTAAGTTTTAATTCTTAATTATATTATTGTTGAATTCATTTGGTAAATATTAGTTAAAACGCCCTCTACTTATTTCCATTACCAGTTTATATAAAAGCAGTTTCAAAGGTTGGGCAAATGTTAAATATACATAATGTCAAGTAAGTCGAGTGTGTTGTCACGTGTCAAACACAAAGCAAGTTAGGAATGTCGGCGTCTCTGTGGCCATCCCGCCGCCGCCGCCGCCGCCGCCGCCGCCGCCTGACAGCTCGGTCAGGAGCCGTTCAGACAGCTCTGCTTCGAACAAAATTAACTTCTCAACTGTGGGACCATTCAACCAAAATAAAAATGAATGTCTAGAGATCGTACACAAATTAACCTAGACTCAAACTACGCTCGAGGCTTGCCCTGTTTATACTAGAAAACAATAAACTTACTTATATTGATTGAAAAATAAATACTTAAAGAAATAAAAAATAGATTAGTGATGGATGTAGGATCTGGTGCAGGGCCCGTCCGGATTATTACCACCATCTTATCTTTTTTTTGTTTGTTTCTGTTTAGGGATAAAACAACCGGTGAAATTGTTAACACTAATGTTAGTCCCAGCAACATATTTGCAGTCTTAAGGTTTTAGCCTCGAGAATGCCAATAGTATCTATCGGTCTCGATTCCACATACAATGAGGTGGTCTGAGTGCCCGTTTCCCATCTTGTTGCGATAAGACACTCAACTAATACTTGGACTTGTCGCACAAAATATGTTATCCTGTGACAGGAATCGCATCTGACACCATTAGCTTCAGTAGCTAGAAGGTAAAAGATAAAAGATAAAAAAGATAATAGATGTTTATTCAGTAAGCAGGCCGCACGAGCACTTTGAAACGTCAAAAATCTACCAGTGCTTCGCAAGAGACCACTGCTGAGAAAACGCTGCGAGAAACTCAACAGTCATTTGTTTTTAAATACTGCTTATGATATTATACAATTATAAAACTTAACCTAGCATTATATAAAATAATAATTCTGACATGCTAAAAATGTGTCAAAAGTCAGGATTTTCACAAAGAATAAGTAGTAGCACTAAAAGTAAAAAAAAGTGTACTTACTATGACGGTGCCGGATAACCACATACAAAGTTTCGATACATTCTCCTACTGAAACCGTGTCCGCTGGACAATATACAATGTTTACATATTTTATTTAAAAGGTAGAAGGAGAACCAGGCGAAACCCATTATCAATTTATTATCTTCCTTAAATGTTTCCTCAATAGGTATTAATTAGTCCGTCTAAGTTTACCAGAGCAGAATCATTTACATAGAAATTAATCTCTAGTCTATCTAGCATCCGTACGTGCGTAGTCTTTTGTTTACGCAGGATTGTAACTCCGAGAGGGGAACTATTTTTCATCCGTCATTGCTGGAGGCCGCTGTCGGGTCTGTTGGTGTGTACGCGCCCTCTTTGCCAGAAAATATTAGTGTAGTTCAATGCAGTCTAGTAAATAATTAGTGAAGTAGTTTTTAGGACAGAAATATATTGCGATATCACAAAATATTGAACGTTTATTTAATTCTATAAAAAAGGTGCATACTTGTTTTAATAATAATAATTTTGTTGTTGTGATTCTTTCTAAATTTTCGTGATTTTCACTCAGCTCGGCTCCGCTCCACTGCTCTCTGCCTCAGTCTAACCGCAGCTTAAACCACTCATAATCCATTGTATGAGCGCAAGAATTACTTAATAAAATCCCTACGACTCTATCCCGCATTACTCGCATTCGGCCGACACCACTTGACCGTCATCACCGCGATCGTTGCTCAAATCTCTCTTTCACGCTGTATTTTTATTATCTATCCACCAATTTTCTGCCTATCCGACTCTCTTTAATAGATAAAAGTAAACGTGACACCGATGACGTCACGTGACTGCAGGCGCGTCTCCCCCCGGCCGCAGACTTCAGGACTAGACTCGCCCCTCGAGGAGACGCCTCGTGGCTCCACTCATAAACACCCTCTCTTTTATTCATTCATTGCCATCGAGGTTTATTCTAGATGCGTTTTATAAATACTCGGAGCGTGTTATGGAGCTGCAATTATTATATTCCTATTTGGTATTCACGGTTCGCGGGTCACGGCTTCACGTAGCAAACTGGGGCTGCCTTGATTTACGGGGTGACTTTGATAGCAACTAGGGTGATGGCAACAGTGTTGGACACTTTAAGTTGACACTTCCTTCAAACATCCTACGGTCCTTAATTGATTGTTGCTAAACAAATGAATAACGCTTATCTTCTGTAAAATAAGAATCAAGTGTTCATTATTGGTGCCTTGTTTGTTAAGTTCTTTCGTAACTTCTGCAGAAAAAGCAAAGTTGCTCGTTTGCCAACTTACAGAATAAAGTTTATTATTCATACTGCGTTAGCAGACACCGCGATCATCGCGTCAAGTTATTTTTAAGTTATAATATTGTTATGTATGTTAGTCCGTAAGGTATTTGTAAATATGGGCCTGAAATAAAGTTATTCACTAATAGAAATACTAATTTTATTTAATGTATAAAATGATTTAAACTTGGATGAAATATAAAAGAAAAAGTAGCCTCATATTTATTTAATGTCGTCGTATTACAAAAAGATATCCAGCATTATTGTCGACGGCTTTTACACGCTCGCTGCGCCGGTCTTATACCTGGGGCTATATCACATTGCATTACCCCTTTTGCAATCGTATTATTGACAACTCGACCGCCATTACCGTCTAGATAATATTAAGAGCTACAGTAATATTTACAATACGATAGCGAATAGGAAAAAGACAATATAGAGTTACATTGCGTTAATGATTCTTATGAAAATTTATCAGCATTTTAATCTGTATTTTTTTCCGTTCTGTCTGTTTCACGCAGTCACTCCAATATGACAAAAAAACTTTTAACAACTTCAAGTGGTTACTACTCCGGTTGTATTGTTTGGTGGTCGCACCCTCTCAGTAACAGGAACGGTATAGGCACAATTTTTAAAAAAAAAATGTGCCTTTCATCACCATATTCTTGCGTTCCGATGTGAGGATAAAATAACTGGTAAAATTACTAGCATAGATGGATTCCATCTTAGTCCTCAGGGCCGCTCGTGGCTGTAACACCATAGTAGCGAAAAACCAGTTGGCCTGATGCACCACATTCATTTAATATCGCATTTCCATAGCACCATATTTTCTGTAAAATGTGAATAGAAAATGTGGTATTATGAGAATGCGATATTAAATAAATGTGGTGCATCCGGGAATCTTCTATTTCGCTATCGGCCACGAGCGCTCAGGGCTGGCAACATAGTCTTAAAATTCTTGCCATGAGAACTCAAATGTCTATGGGCTTCAAAACTCTCTTACCACCAGGTGATCTGTGAGCTAGTCTATCAGAAGGGACAATACCCCAGACAGCCATACAGATAAACACAACTTACAACATCGCTCTGTTGCGTCGGTGTTATAAAACATCAAGAAACAAAATAACAACGGCACCTTCCAATAAGTTTAACTAACATTCTGAGCTCGTCAAAGTGCCTATGTGTAAGCCTGTTAATTTAATTAATTACATATCAATCCGGCTAATACGATGCAACTGGAGAGGGCTTTGAGCCCTGCCCGCGTGTGCAGCGGCCCTTCATCACGTTTAATTAGCGCGGTCGGTAATCGCCGTTGCCACGCGCAACAGTTGCCGCCCGATTGATACATAATTGCCAAATCTCGTTTATTGCCCCGATTCGTTCGGAGCTCAATCAATAACAACATAACCGTGATGTTATAGAGGATTGTTTGAGTAAGAATTGAAATCAGTAAATACGCTTCCGGGTTCAACGAAAAATTCACAACGCGGGTTTTGCTAGCCAGTTATGTGGGATGCCTCTATTTTTACCAGGGACGGCGCAAATGTGTATTTCTGTAGTTTTTTTCGTGGAATCCCTTAGAGCTTGAATGTATATATTCTTCTTTAGTGTGTTGTTTACGCCAGCAAAGAAAACTTTTCCTAATTTTGTGTATCTCACGCAGTTTTTGCTGTGATATTCAAAGATAAAACACTTTTTAACGTATGTAGTAACAGTACGCGTCCTTGTGTCAGTCAATCCATTTGCATCTCTAGCACGAACCGGTACAACTATCACAATACTATGGAGTAGTATTCGAGAGCAATATTCGATTCCCATTACGAAGACAGCTCATCACTTCACCAAAGCCACACAGTTACCAGTACAGAGTTATTATCCTTCTACTCTAACCCTTAGCTGGATGCATGACACGATTCACTACATTCTTGATTAAATAGAGATAAAAGGGGGGAACCAACCAACTTCAATTCACAGAAAGAGCCTTTGCCAGAGTACTTTTACTTTAAGAAACTGGAGTCATACAATGAGAGGGTTTGGTCACTTTTCAGTACTTTGGAGGTCAATTTCTCCCAACAGGTTGAGTTTGGGCCGCTAAAAAAATATACGTGTCTGTTATTATAAACTACTCTCTAACATATATCAAAATCAACAAAATTGGAGCTGGACAGTTGGGTACCTTTCCTTGTTATTCTAGCATTATATAAAGCCATAAATATTTAATTAATTGCATTATCTGAAATAATAGATATAATTATAATATAATTATTATTAAACACGCGACAGCGTTTATGTGAAGAGAAGGCATTTACTCTCAAGGCCTTATTAGTTGAAATTATTGCATCAGTGTACCTTTGAAAGCTAGTTAAGTCAATAGTTTAATGTATACGTGCGAGTAGTTAATAACCACGTTGTTAAACCAACAGTCTCCCCCTCCCCCCTCCCCAGTTATTGCTGTTATTATGGTAATATCACTATACGATATTTGAGTTGGCTTAATCGCCTCGAATGTGTTTGCGTTCACATCGCATGATTGTTACGAATGTTGGTTGAATGATGAAAGCCATTTTCATTTGGCAGTTTTAAATTAAAAAAATCGGTCAAGGGCGCGTCGGACTCTTGCACTGAGGGTTTCGTATCCTCGACTCACGCTTTGTTATTTATTTTTTACTTTTTTACAGTTTGACGTATAATGACACCGATTTGACGTTTGTATAAATTACCACTTTAACAAAAGGAAAAATAAACGTTTCTTTTTTGGGGAGTTAGTGAACCTTATTTTTTACATTTTGTTAGTAAATATATGCCGCTATTATGATATAACACGTACCTACCTATTATCTACCGCCTATCTATTATGACTGAAACATAAGATACAGCAGGCATATTGCCTAACAATTAAAACAATTGTTTTACTTTGAAGTCAAATGCCATTGCGAGTGCGTTAGGAACAAGGCCAGCTACTGCAGCTCTTTTAAGTTAGGATGGACAGACGGACAACAAAGTCATACCCTCTTTTTCATAAACGTGCAAACGCTAAAGTTGATTTAAATATGCTCGGTCCTTATCTGTCACTATGAAGTTTGAAATTGACAGAAAAGAACAAATAATACTTTAATATAGTGCATTAATGAAGTGGCTGTTTATAACAGATTTGCGGTTCCGATGTCCACTTCGTTGGGCAATATTTCTTTTTGTAATATATAACCTATGACACTTACAAATAACGTGGCTTTCTATTGGTAAAATAATTTTCAAAATCCGTTCCGTAGATCAGGAGATTACCTCTTACAACGTCACAAATATTACCTCTTTATAATATTAGTATAGATATTTTATCGGGTATACATATACAAACCCACCAGTAATATTTTCCAAACTATGTCAGTGCCACATGGAATCCTTGCGAGAATTCCCTTCCACTCGAGACGCTGCCCTGTATTTCCACGTCGTGTTACATAACGCTCACGTGAACTCACAAAGCCGAGGAAGCGCCAACTCTCCGCTCACGGGACTAGCGGGAACTATCCGAGAACTTGAGCCTCGCGTGACGTCACTCCGTCACACGCCTTTGTATTTTGCAACATATGGTTTGGTTTACGCACCTAATATAATGAACAATATATAACTTAAAAATTAACACGACTGCAAAGACGCTTTCGCAGTGTCAGCTAGCCGGTGGCCAATAAGGGTGTGTATCCAGTCAACCATCATATCAATTTCCAGTTTTTATTACAGCAGATATCAAGGTGGTCTCAGGTTGTGCAATCAGTTAATACTTCAAGACGATCTCTCGGCTGATAGCAACACGCCCTCATATATAACGTTATTTGCCGGGAGATTAAATTACGTCGTGAAATATTTATCAGGGCCATTGTGCCGAGTTACGGCTGTTTGAATACTGCATGAACGAGTTCAGAGTCTTAAGTTATTCACAAACAGACTAATTTCATTTCCATGTGCGATACGCCCTCGGGCTGGTGTGAGTGGCCACAGTGTCTGATGCGGGAGCACGACGCGGTTGTTGAGGGAGTTAGGGCTGTAGTTAGTTGGTGTAGCGCAAAGCTTAGATAAGTCGCTTTGGCGTCTTGCGATGTATAACGAACAGTAAAGCTGCTGCTAGTAACTAGCTACTAGTTGCGGCGTGCCTGGGCTGGCTCGATCGGGGTAGTAAATAAATATATATATAAATGAATTGCTGTTCGTTAGTCTCACTAAAACTCGAGAACGGCTGAACCGATTTGGCTGATTCCTTTTCGGTTGTATTCGTTATTGTCAGGGCAAGGTTTGTATGAAAGAAAAACAAACCACCGGGAATGTCGGAAATTTGCAGCGGGCGAAGCCGCTGGCGGGTCACTAGTATATAATAAAAAGCTATTTTATAATGCACCACAACACCTGGCAATGTCTAATGAAACTTCTGGCTGCTTAGATAACCATTACTTGTCTCTGTTTGGCCGAATGGTTGACCGGTAGAGAATACCTCAAGATATTAAGTACGCTGTTTGTAGTTACTTTGTGTATTGTGCAATAAAGATTAAATAAATAAATAAATAAATTGCACATAAATCTATATGATTGGCGTAAATTGACTCAATGCAACTCCATTAATTTCAGTGATTAAAATAGTATTAAAAGAAAATGCAGCCTGCCATAACTCTTTACCTAGCCAATAGATTTACAAAACGTACTGTAATGAGTGAAAAATGATGAAGCTCTTTGTACAGACGTAAGACAGTCATTCACTTTAAAATCTTTAATTATTTCCGCCTAAACGATGACCAGGCAGACGGGCTGAAGATCCAACCCGCCTACTGTTATTGATCCGAGTACTGCGGGAAGTGTGCCAAGCCTGCTGTGGTGTGTGTGTGTTTGCATTATTCATCACCGTAATGAATAATTAGCATAATGATAGCGCGCGCGAGCACTTATTGAAATATAATGATCCCTGAACGTGCACCAATACGGCTCCTACCGCGCACGAACATGCGTCGCCTTACAGCTACGAAGTATAGAACGAGACCACACGAAAATCACTAATTGTTCCACAAAAAACCAATTCATTACGCGCTTGGCTGACACGCCAACACGGATGCATTGTCTCTCACGAATCTACAGTTCACAATTTTATTGTTCCTTCCAAAAGCTTTCCATATTTAGGTCATTCGACTCGTTCATAACAGTCTTTTAACGATTTGGCTATATTACAAATTTACCAAATTACTTTTGTTAATTGACTTTGGTCTACATGGAGCTTTGCGGTGATATTATTTTAAATTAATAGGTTTAACGAGTGTTACGAGTATAATATTTTCATATAGAAGTTAAGGGGTTTGCAATGCATAAATTATAGACCTAGTACTGATGCACGTTGCACTTGCACTATAACCGCGTACCCTTGGGTTCAGAGCTCAGTTTTGAGTGGTTAGTGAGGAGTAGTCAGTGGTAAGTGATCAGTGGTCCAGTGACCAGTCAAAAGTACTCAGTGCTCAATCTCAGCTTTTAGTGTTCCGTGCATGGTTAGTAGTCAGTGCTTCGTATTGTTCGGTGCGCAATGTTACAATGCTTAGGGAAAAGAAGGGGGACGATGCGATAAAAGGTTATGTTTAGAAAAATACTATACTAAAATACAAAGTAAAAATTCTAGACTCTGGGACAAAATACTCGCGCTTATCACCCATTTTTTTTTCATATCTGTCGGTAATTAAACCAAGGAATATCCCTAAAGTTAGCGGCACGTGCTCAGTGCTTAGTAATTAAAGTATTTTTGCCTTATTTCGTTGAATTTGAGTCAAAAAACACCCTTACAGTCCTGTGTTTAGTGCTCAGTGTGCAGTGCTTGGGGGTCGGCGCTTAGTCGGCAAACGCTCCACCTGATGCCGGGCTCGTGACGTCATTCATTGAATATAATCACCGGCCGCTAAACAAATGACTTATATTTATACAGAGCGCCCCGGAAAGGCCATACGGGCCGCGCGCACGACACCCGCGCGCAAATCAAACACAACTCTAACACAACCCACAACGGCCTAAAATGCTTTAGATTCAATCCACCCTGCATGTATCATTGAATTTGAAAGTATAATTTGCATCGACATCGCTAATGCGATCTGATTGGATTGCAGGTACAGTCAGCCGGAAAATGTATGCATTTTACACTCTTATCGCTGTAGCAATTTACGTTTGTAAATTCCATCAAACAATATTACACAGGAGGGAAGCTTTTATGTTGTAGGCTGTCTATTTACGAGCGAATTCACCGTTTCAGTATCTAAACTGCTAATAAGTATTTATGATAACCGGTGGCCGCTGGTTGGAATTGTTGATTGAGAGTACATTTAGCGAAATACTATTATTTCTCCACGCACACAACATGAGTTGGATTCGTACCGTGATACTTCGTCACTGGTAAAAAAGGAATTATTATGTGAGACCTCGTTGTCTGTCTGTCTGCCTGCCTGTATGTCACAGCAGTTTTCTCAACAACTGCAAATGCTATCTACTTGAAATTCGGCATAGTTGTGGAACTGCCTTGCCCGCATCTGTTTTTAGCAAAAAAAGACATAATTGAAAAGGGGTCTAATATGGGGGGTATAAAAATGAAAGTGATTTGATTACAGCAAATGGGGTGTCATATGAAATCTGCCAATTTCAAAAGTATTTTTTATAGTTTCTCTGACGTACTTTTTAATTTACAGCCAAAAATGTACAAAAAATGATGACGTGTCTCCGAAGTTTAACAAAATATAGGTTCTTGCGTTTTCTTAAATCAATCGTGCTGCAAAATTTCGTATGGCGTAATTTCTCGCCGTTCAATGATTTTAATAAATATGATACTTAATCATTTCAAGGTCTTCTTAGTAAACTTTACTAACAGACGTATTAATATGTACTTGGTAATAATTTCGTAATAAGAATCATTGAACCCCTTACAGATATAGCTTATATTGTTAAATAACAATGAGGTTCGACGATAAACCATCCATTAACAATAACAAGACACCGGATATCGGACGTGTAATACGACGAAAATGGCGACGATAATGCCGTAGACGTAAACATTCCAATCAGAATAAGGTAACCTTTGACCTGTTCTGTGCTCACTCCGGGACCTTTCATCTCGGTGACATCTCCGCGGAGGGTCAATGACCCGGAGAAAATTTACATTGTATATATGGTTTTCAACTTGAATTAGTTGATGCTCACTGTTTGTCTTGTTACAACTATGTTATGGTTTATTGTAGATAATCAATGAGGGTCGTAAAGAAAACTTAAGAATGTCCATGTCTTTATTCTCTATATTGTCTGCCATTATATTTTTTTGTTACAACGTGCTTTAGGTCATAATCATCAATCACGTTCGATATTTGATAAATTCTGAAGAGTTCATAGTTGCAGCGATATAAAAAGTTATGCCTATCAATAATTGTTTCAACCATATCATTATGACCACTAAAATCATGGGAAACAAAGTCCTCCCCTTTTTTCTTATTAAATAAAACGCTGGTAGTCCTGATATACATCAGCAAATGAAATTATACTTTTCAAAATATTCACCACATCGTGTTGATTTTCTTCATCTTCATCACTTATAATTAAGAGCTACGCTCTTGGCGGAAGCAAGTTTCCATTCCTGTCCATACAAACCTCTTCTTTAACATTATTATTCTGTAAGATACCCACTGCTTCTTAACTCTCTTTGGTCGAAATATGGTTGTCCAATGGGACAGCTATACCATATTTTTCTTTATAACATTCAATATCAAAACTCGCTCTTTAGCAAGTGACAAAACACTGTCCATTCTTGTTACTCCTGATACAAATTATTAATAGGAACCACCAACGAACTCCCTAAACGCTTCCTTTTCTTGTTAACGGCTCCTTGAAGACACTTGTACCGCCAGTGTATTTTAAATACACTCAGGAGCAAAAATACTGGGTCAGAGTGCGTTTTTCATACAAACGAGACTATTTCGAAGCCTTGGTTCCTTGCCAGGGGTTGTTTTGAGTGAGGTTTAATGGTGGATACTCCGAGGTTCAATAGAGGAGATCAAAAGTTCTTGAGATGCCTAACTGATCGCACAATCAGTTAACACCGCAGCCGGGCAGTTTGGGTCAGCATTTGGATTTCCTTACATTTTAATGCCATTTTAGATGTTTTTCTGAACATGCACTTTTCCGGCGTTAACCGCAGATTCATTCAGTTGGGTATACTAGGCACTCTGGAAGTCCTGTATCAATGCTCGCGGTATTCATCATCAGAATTCACTAAAAGCATTCCCTGGCGAGGAACCAAGGCCTCGAAATAGCCTCTTTAGTACGAAAAACTCACTCTGACCCGGTATTTTTGCTCCTGAGTGTAGTATTGGTCCCGCGTGCGCGTCTGCCGCTCTAGTCTAACTTCGTGCAAGTGGCCCACGACTTGGTTGTCACTCAGATCTCCTTTTCTATAGTAAGGATAGAAGCCCACTGAGCGACTAGCGAGAATCCACAACTCGTGCTCCCCGTGGCGAGAGCGTTAGCGTCAGTTTGCGTTGTTTTAATTTCCGCCACGTGGCTATCTGCACTCGCCGGTGAACAAAGAACCACCATCACTAATGAAATGATCCGGGGTGGGGCTGAGACTGCATTTGTGATTCAAATAGGTTAGTTTGAATTTCAATTTGAAATAACAGTGGAGAAAATTGTGGATGAAAGGTGCCTCGATATGGGTTGTGACCGAAATAAAGATAAGTTTCAGAAAGACTAGACTTAATAAGACTTGAAAATTTCTGTTTTTTTTTTCCACACCTGCGCGTGCAGGTTGAATACGCATGAACTGATTGATTTAATTTGAATGATAACTTTTAAAGGAAGGCCTAAGCAGTGTTCGATCGAGGCTGAATAATGATGATAATCCTGAACCATTTTTTTTATGGCTTAGAGAAGGCAAACGAGCACACGGGCCACCTGATGGTAAGTGGACATTGTGACTCATAGACATTGGCATTCACAAGACTGCAAGCCTAGACTGCAAATACGTTGCTAACCCTGAGGACTAAGATGAAATGCCTCTATGCTAGCCATATCCCCAAACCGGAACACAACAATGCGAACACTTGGCGGTAGGTAAATGGGTAAGATGGTGGTAGCGATCCAGACGGACCCTGCACAAGGTCCTACCACCCGCAAACCATAAACACCTGTACCTCGTACTTCCCAAGACTGTATTTGCTCTTTCAATTTTTAAACTTATGACATATACAAAAGAGTTGATATTTGACACGCGTGACATTTCGTACAAAAACCCATACCTCATTTGACCTTGTCTAAAAATGCAATATAGAACGGGTGCTGGTCGTGCAGCAATTATTCACAAAGTGAGGCATTCTTTTATTGTTGGCCCGCTAGTGTAGCTGGGCGAAGTATGCTCACCAAACACTAACGCTGCGGCTTTTTGGAATAAGCACAATGACAACACGGGAACGTAGAGCCACTTGCTACTCTTCATAATTTAGCCGAGTAATACATACTGAATATACGAGCACTTAGCGACTCGCCTTCGCTTTGCTTCGGTTTATGTGATTTTTCTGTAATAACCGTACATAATCCAGAATTTATTATACACTAAAACCATCCTATTGAATCACTCTATCTATTTACAAAATCCGCATTAAATCGCTCTCGTAGTTTGAAAGGTAAAAGCGTACTTATAGAGGGACAGACGGCGGGAAACTACTTTGTTTTATAACATGTACAGATAACCGACTAAATCCGATTTGCATAACACGGCCAAAATACAAAGTGGCAAGTGGCTCAATCAATAATCTCATTGTAACTGTACAATTCAGTTTACGTTAATGTTGGACACATAGTCCTCCTAATTATTTTGGAGAATATTTACTAAAAGATGATTATTTATTTCCAAACAATGAGCGAACTGTGGGGATTGGGACACGTCCATTAGCACTCAAATGTACGTTTATAATTTCATTTAGATTAGTATAATGTTCAAGGAAACAGTGACTTATTGTGATATACGACCCAACTATATTAAAATGTCTCACCCTTTATTTAGTATGGTTTTATAAAGCAAACACTTTTAAGGGCACGGATTTGTTTTATTTTGTATGGCATAAAGGAGGCAAACGAGCACACAGGCCACCTGATGGTAAGTGGAAACTGTGACTCATAGACATTCGACCGCAAGCCTAAGACTGCAAATGCGCTGCCTACCCTGAGGACTAAGATGGAATGCCTCTATGCTAGTCATTACACCGGCTGTCTTATCCCCAAACCGGCACACAACAATGCGAACACTGCTGTTTGGCGGTAGTTTATTTATTTATTTATTTATTTATTTATTTATTTATTTATAGTTTAATGGATTAGATAGTGGCAGCGATCCGGACGGACCCTGCACAAGGCAAAACCCGCATTTCCTATCCTAGCTATCCGGGAGACGCAGCTCTGCGCGTATTTTCTTAGGCATCCAAGACTTGCTGAAGAATCACTAAATCTGGAATTATAGCCAATTTATGAAACAAAGTCTACTTTTTTTTTTAATAACACTTATCCAAACGGTTCAACCGATTTTAATCGAATTTTACTAAGAACCACCCGGATCAAAATAGTTTTCTCTTAAAGAAATGACCGCTTTGGATGCGACACCAAAGCGGTCCATTCTGACGGATGACCGACGAACATTTTTATTAAGTCGGAGATTACAAAGTATCAACATATTAAGTATATGTGACTAAAGTTTTGCAATCGTTTATTATTCAGTCACTCCATGTCACTCAGCCATTTAAATTAATCCCTGGATTTCTTAATCCATACTAATCGCGCTCAAGTAAAACCCCCTCGCTAAGATCCTCGCGATGATTGAACCCCCATCCCCCTCCCCCCCACTCATACGCACGGGTAATGAAACCCGTTATTTGCGAGCATCATTTGTTATTTATTTACCTTAATTAGTCGCCGATGGAGTTAATTCGAGTTGATTAAGGATTACACGCCGTCAGCGGAACGCTTCGTGCGTGCGTTAGTGTTTTCTTTTGATTTAACACGCGACTGCGGTTACGTTTAATGATTTTTATTATTGAGCCATTAAAAACCTGCAGTCCCTTGTCGTTGAACACCATCGACTAATTTTGTCGCAACACAATCCTTTTCTCGTTTACAATTTATAGCTTTATTTAATTGACAACATAAACGATACTAACAAGATTTTTTAACCATACTTATGGATACTGTGTTTCGGTGACTGACTGACTGAAAATGTCACGCACTTTCATATTAAGTTTAAGGTTAACTGGATCAAAAGGGGAAAAGATACAGCTTGCGCCATCTGTCGTCAAGTAGCTAAAACTAAGTAACTAACGTCTCACCATAAGAGTTCTTTTTTTACCATTTTGGTACAGAGCTCTAAAATGTGGGTAAGGCCTTGAAAAATATCTACGCATATTATAATACAATACTCTAGTATACATACATTTCATTCGAAAAGATAAACACGGTCGCGTTGAAACTCTGACCAAGTCTATACACAATCACGTCATTATACTGTGTCATATCCGATGACCTATTAATGCTGATCTGGGACAGCTGCATAATTCCAATACTGAATATTTAATAGAAATGCTTAGCAAGGACCTCACTAGGTAATAATTAATATTCTTCGTAGTTCAGTCAACGTCATGAGTACCTATATTATGTTTCTTTTGTACCTTGTCATTGTCACTTGTTTGACAATTTTGTATAAGACAGTAAAAAAAAACCTGACAGACAGTGTTCCATCGATGTTACTTAAGATTTTAATATCACTATCGTATCGTGGTAAAACGTTATGATCAAAAATAATATCAGGCACGCCACCAATATGAATTATGACACATTGAAGTTGAAAGGTTGCAATAAGCGCGACATGGACATCGACATGGAATCGTGTCATTAAAATGAGAGTTTACATGAATTCATTGCAATTTCAATTGTGATATCACGCTTATACGAGTGCCTGCGAACACAATGGCTGAAAGTCATATTTACTATGAAATATATTCAATTCTATCGGCCGTTTGTCCGTCGCTACATGCACTCTGCAACTCGTCGCGCATTGCCAACATCAATATTGTAGCGCTAGCTCTCAGTCCTCGAATTCAATCGAGTCGGTGCAGCCTGCATACTGATCGGACTCTCAAGACTGTTATATAAGCTTGAGCTCGGGATAGCGCGCAAATTGATTAAAATTGAAGCCTGAGACGAGATTCATTGTGATCGCGAGATCGGGCTGGTTGCGAGTCGTCGGGAGGTTTCCTCAAGGTGGTTTACTTTGTTGACTAACGTTTCAAGAAGCTATGAACGAGATACTAATGTTTACGCCATTTCTCTGTTATATTGCCTAGTGTATTTTATTACTAATTATAAAGATCCTTAGTTAGTGCTCCAAATTCAACATTTAACTTGGTCATTATTGTTACAATAATATTATGTAGTAGGTATAACCTGAATATAATTTTGAACTTTCGTTAAGCTCTCAATATGTTAGTATTTACCTTCACATCATTAAATAAATATAAACACTAGTCATTTCGATAGGATTACGCCGTTTCGGTTTAAGTGAGGTCTTACCAAATGTTTTTTCATGATATTTAATTGCTTCTTAAGTAAAATTGCTTGGTTTTATGCGTACTGCTCAAGCAGAGGTCCTCAGCGGAATCCAATATATGCGCAAAATTATTGGTTTTAGTCTAAATTAAGTAAATGATATTTACGAAGTCCTGAGGCCACGGTGCTCAGTCGGTGTAGGAAATATTTCCCTGCCCCTCTCAACATGACCAATAGCCAGGTTGGGACACAGGTAACGCAAATCTTAATATTAAATTAAACATTATAAGTATGCATACTACTAGTATTTAAACACTTTATTGTACAAATCACTACAAAGGCGACTTATTTTCTTAAGGGATCTCTTCTAGCTAACCTATGTCGTATGTTTTAATACGTATTACTCAGGCAGTTGAATAAACGCCTACTTCCTTCAGCATTTGTCCCATTGCAATGCAAATTGCTGTGTCAACGCTGTGCCGCCGCCGCGCCGCCCCCGCGCCGCGCGTGTGCCGCGCGGCGGACGTGCGGTTGCATAAGACAGCGCGCGACCAAATGCAAAACGTGCCCCCAATGTTAATAAAGCCGCTCCCGTGAAAGAACCCGCACATTTGTTTCAATTTCTCCGCATTACTTGCCTTACTCACGTATTTTTCTTTTGTTTCAGGTAAATTCTGAAGCTGCTGGAACTAAACCTCACGTCAGCGCCAAAGGAGTAAAGTCCGGTTATTTTTAACTCCACTCACTTTGCAACTTCACGGACGAATTATTATCCGACGATTTTAATTTGTCCCGTCAGAGCGTACAAAAAATGTTTTAGGTCGTGAATTCTCAATTAGGTAGCTTAAAAGTTTGCTCTTTTGAGCTCGCTCGAGAACACAATCAAAGGTCAAACACTATAACTTTTCATACTCTTTATATCATTGATCACCAACTGAAGGTTGATTACTGTCACAAGTGACCACCAAAGTAGAAAAAGTTTACCTTGGTGCTCATAATAATACAGTTGTAACTGATGTATCAAAACACCGCCTGGGTTGTGAATGCGGCAGTCCCCCCCCCCCTGCACCGTACGCCAGACTGTATGTTTAAACCCCCCCCCCCCCCCCGCCTGTCCCTTTGAGCCGGGGACTCATTCACAGCCCTTCTCGCTCCAATTAGCGTTTCACATGTCTAGTCTCGCGAGTACTCAATCAGCCGAGACGAGGAGAAAGATTCGTGAAGATGACAGCGAGGGTTATTGATTTAGTACTTATAGTTGAAGTGGGGGGGGGTCTCCCAAAATTGGCCAACAATGACTTAATATACAAAACAATTCAATGCAAATACTCTTTAGAGTTAGGTACATTTATTGACCGGAGGATACCTGCGTATAGATAGAATTCGTTTTCTGCAATTTTCTCCCAATTAGTTAATATTTTAAGAATATCTTTGTTGACGTGTTTCTCTTCTCGTCGCTAGGTTTAATAGTTTAACCTATGCGGAATGGTGGTGTGGTCGAAAAATTACACCCTCATCACTTCCTAGCTTCGTCTCCGTCCGCGCAGAAGTCATTTATAGCTCTTCCCTCGGGAGTTTGTCCAATACAAGGGTCTCGGGGTTCAAGCTATCTTTGTGCCAAACCTCATCGAAATCAGGTCAGTCGTTTGTCTGTGAAAGCGTAACAGAAAGTTATTTCATATTTATAACACTAGTAGTAGTTTCGAGCATTATCTGAGTTCCACGAATTTATTTTACAATTTTAGATTTCACATTCGGTGAAAAATGCGTACAATACGGAAAACCTTACCCTCGTCAAAACGTACTTCAACTAGAAACATAATTATCTCCAAATATTATGTGATAATGAATTCTGTTGTTTTCTGGCTAACCACTTTATTAAAGTAACGAATAATCTTATTCGTAAAGCTTAAAATAATTCTGACGCTACAACACGCTTCTTATGTTATATCATCGTACTGGGTCTTTGGTACGGGTTAACTTTTTTTTGTCAAAATATTTTTGGTCAAATGTATCATTTCCAAAAAAGTGGTTTCCCGTTGCGGTTGATTTATTTTTTATGTAGTCACAAGTGTAACCTAACCTAACCTAACCATCGATATCCCGGATATAAAACAATAATAACACAAAATACTTTTTGGGAAATGATACATTTAACCAAAAATATTTTGACGAAGCGGCAGCTCCCTTTGGTACACAACACTCGCCGCGAGGTGTACGGTCGCAGGTCACCACTATCGTCGAACATTTTACACGAAACTCAACAACTGCCCCCACGCGACAACAAAGATCAAAGCACATTTACCAAGCAAACAGCCATTATACTGTGAGCTCCGTTTCCAAACAGCACCTCGTAACATAGAGATCATTATGAAATGGTTCAGTCCATAAATTCGACTGAGCGATCCCGCTGGAACGTAAGAGAATAACACTACAGGTCGCAGCCCCACACTGGCCGCAGTGTTTGTGTGTGTACAGCTGACACGCCGGGTGTGGACCTTGTGCGGCCCGCTTAAGGCTCATGCGGCGCGGGTGCGGGCGCGCGCCGCATCGCACCGCAGCGGAAACGTTTACCCTCCGCCGAGCATTTAGCGCCGACGCATCTCAAACTGTTACAATCGTTTCCCTCGCGTTTCCTGCGGCGGCCGGCGCTGGCTCGCCGAGCCGGGAATCTTGTAGAGGAAACTACAGCGCGCACAGCCATAAATTATCATTCTTGCACCAAAAGTGCACCGGTACCATACTTCTCTCGTGTATGTATGTGTATAGGTATATAAAGTGTACTGGGTGACTCCGTGTGGCGTGTACACAAGTTGCCATGTGTATTTTTTGCGATTGCAGTGGTATAAGCAGTGGCTGTTTACTTTTTCACTTTGTCTTTTTTTTACTTTTTAAAGGCGTATTGTGGGAATGAAATCTTTGGTGTGGTGTATTAACAGTCACAATGTATAAAATGTAAATCCGTAATTGGCCAGTTGGCAGCTAACATTTTATTTTATTATTATTTATTATTTACCTATTCGTTAGTAAATACGGCACGTCGCTGATTTGATTTAAGAACTTACTTTTATTGCATTAATGTATACTACGCGAATATCACTCGTCAAAAATAAGCAAATCTTCTATAACTAACTTAGGGGAGTAGGTCTTCGTGCATGTCCGTCCGGATCGCTACCGCCATCTTATCATTGAACCTACCGACAAACAGCAGTGTTAGCATTGTTGTTGTGCAGAAGAAATAAAATAAAAATAAAAATACATTTATTCACTACACACACAAGACACACAGAACGAGAAAAAAAGGAGGAAAAAAGAAACAACAATAAACAAGTAGTGAGTGTGTCCTCGCGGCAGTGAATCGGACACTAGCTCAGCATAATGATGAGATGTTAAACACCTGCAGCGCTGGTTTTCAGCCAGCTCCGAGTGTGACAGACGGACAGTACGCTATTATTAGTGTTATGTTAGTACTATTAAACAAATACTTAAAGTTGGTGGCAAAATATATACAAAATCTACATGCAAATACCATAAATAAGCATATTTATTTATAATTGTGCGGTAGTGGAATAAGACAACCGGTGAAATGACCAGCATAGAGGCATTCCAGCTCAGTCCTCAGGGTCGGCCACGCATTTATAGAGCTATGGTTGCAGGCTTAATATTGTAGTCAAAATGCTAAATTCTAAACAACTGTGCACATAATTTTACCTTTTTTTTACCCAGGTAGGTAAAAAGATAAAAAAGATAAAAAATGTTTATTCAGTAAGTAGGCCGCTTGTACACGTCAAAAATCTACCAGCGCTTCGCAAGAGACCAAAGGTGAGAAGAAACGCCGCAAGAAACTCAACAGTTTGTCGGATTTTTAAATACTACTTATGATATTATACAATTATAAAGCTTAGTCTAGCATTATATAAAACAATGAATCTAACGTAAAATAAAAAATAAATATATCCAAGCGTAGATTGAGCAGCAAAATGGGTCAAAACTCAGAATGCTCATTAGGGCCTAATAAGTAGTAGTAGTAGACTAATAGGTTCATAAGTTACACGAATGCATTGCGAGTATTCAAAATGCGTTGTGAATGTGCTTATGTCAGGTACAGGTACAGGGTCCCAGCTGGCACCAGCGCGTCCCGCGGCTAGTTGGTTCCCGGGCATTGTGCGCGCCGCGGAGGCTCGCCAGCATTGTGCGTGCCGCTTTGTCTCCGGCATTGTCTCCGGCAAGTACTCGCGGCAAGTAGGGCGAGCCGCGCACCAAATATAAGTAGAACTTGCGAGAGACTCCGCCGACTCAGGGGTGTTATTCTCATCAAAACGGCGCTCGGTCGGTCGAACAACTGAACGTGGCGCAGCGGCGAGTTTAAGTAGTCTCGTCAGAGCGTACAAAACACATTTTAGCACGTGCATTCTCAATTAGGGAGTCTTATACGTTCGATCTTATTGACACAAGCCCGGTTGCCTAATTGAGAAGGCACTCGCTACAATGTATTTTGTATGCTCTGACTCGCCGCTGCGGGGCGTTCTCTCGTTCAGTCGCTCGACCGATCGAGTGCCGTTTTGATGAGAATAGCACCCCAGGCCCTAGAGACGTTGAATAAGCGAGTTAACTGTTGGTTTCTACATCGCTGTATGTCGCTTCCTGCTCTTCAGTTTTTGATAAAAACTTAAAGCTGATAACCAAAACTTATTTTCTAAATATCACTAGCGGCCTCGTTGACGGTCCTGAGTTCCTTTTTTGCGTTTCGTTTAGTATTCCCTTCCGATCTAAAAGGAATTATTCACCTATATCACTTAGATCTGCTTGCTCTAGATACAGAAAAAACAGTTTCTTGAGGCGTGCTCCTTGAATAATTGGGTGAATAAGCTGGATCTCGATATATTCAATTGTAAAATACCTTCCGTGACGCGAAGTTTGACAGTGAAATGTGTTGTTCGCGCATGTTTTATTTGCCATAGGAAAAATAACCTTTTGGAGGGCGAACTCTGGCTGGTATTTAGCAGTTATTTATTTTTAGCTTTTAGTTGTGTAAGTGTTTGTGTATAAGTGCGTATACCTTTGAAGTTTGTACTAAAGTTTAAATTTGCTACATGTGGAATCTTTTAATTGGTTTTGTGTTTCCTAAGCTTGTTTCATATGTTGTATTTGTGACTGTTGGGTTTCCTACCAATTAATAATAAATAATAATAACTGAAACGAAAATATACCTCGTTTACTCGGGAGCCAGTGAAAAAGGATCATTATACTAGTAGTAGTCTTAACTCGTAATAAATAAGGGTATATACATAAAGAAACTATACTAGACTTAATCCCCTTTTCACGAAGAGCTCAGTTTATGTACTATATAGTCTATGTTAGTTAATATAGTCCGTTATGTATAGTCCAATTGATACTCATTAGTAAATCTCTAGTGAACATTTACTAAATCACACGAGTACACCAAGGTTTATCGAATCAGTCCGGCGGCTCCTTGGGAGCTGCGGCCTGATGAGTTCAACGTACGAGAACTCAATTATCTTTTACTGCCTGAATTATTTAGAGGCTGATTCCACTAAATTACGGCCGTAGCAACGTATGTTGCTAAGTACAACTGTAATGTCATTACAAACGTACTCAACCTATTTATTTACGGCTCGCAAAACAAGTTTTCTTCGCCTCTATTTTACAAGTAACACAATATTGATTTTGAAATACACTCAGGAGCAAAAATACCGGGTCAGAGTGCGTTTTTCATACTAAAGAGGCTATTTCGAAGCCTTGGTTTCAAATCAGAGCTATCGTAACGTTGACAATACGTTAACGTGTGAAAGGTGATATGGTTTTACCGATTTGAATAGAGGCCGTGGTTTAGTTAGATAATATGAAACGGCAGAGTTGTAAAATCTGGTCCATATAAGCTATGTTTCATAACTTTACATCACGACGGAGTTTGATTTCTTTAATTAAACGTTCAACACTTGCCTTATTTAGAATGGAAGAGTAATAAAAATAAAAATAAACATAATATTATATCATTTAAGAACAGTGATCCTCGACAGGGTATTTTAATAAACATTTTTGTACACAAACGAACACGTACCGTCCTAGCTTACATCGTTGCAAACCTCCGCCAATCAACGCTGAACAGAGCATCACTACTGACTAAACTATCTGAAATACACAATATTCAAAAGTTCAACAGCCGCTTCTCTGACATTAGTGCCATTACCACCGTTGCGTTGAATACACCGAGCAACACGACGCACGGGCGTGAGTCAGCACACGCGTCTGATTGCGCCGTGATTGCGCGCGTGATCGCCGCGGATGATCTACTGACAGCCGTCTGATTGATCGAGCCCCGCACTAGTTTTATTGTAGCTGCATCGCTACGTGCTCAGAATTGATTCTGCCATTGTTTCGCATGCTCTTTCACGGCGGACACTCGACGCGGGCCTCGTTAAAACTGCTCACGCCAGCCGCTGACAGTATTTACTGCAAAGCGAGTGATCGATCACGGCTCCATTATCTGAGAGTTGAACTTTTGGCGTAAATGTCGCTCTCAGCTGAACTTTGCGATTCATTACGGTTTTGTGATATTTTCGTGCGCAAATATTGTACTAATTATGTTTGCTGAGTGTTCAATGTCGCGCTAGAAAGGCGAACTACGATGACGTATTATACTGTGAACGTTCACGAGGGACCAGTAACGTGGCGCCCTGAATATCATAATACCCGGGAGCCACGCGCTTCCGTTGAGTATCTTTTTATTACATTCTTGCGTGTTTATAGAAGAGATTAGAGCTGAGTTGGGGCAAGTGAGTGTTTAACCGCCACACTTGTGTTCTTAATCACGCTTATAACTCGTATCAGTAGAAATGTTAGCCCAAAACATGCAACCCAATGATAACACCTCAAATATTTTTGAATGAATAACGTTTAGAGCGCATAAGCGACAGGGGTCCATATTGGCTTCGCTAAAGTTTATCACCCGAAATTGATTTTCCTAACGATTTGTACTCCTAATGATCACTGCTCCTAAAAAATGTTTTCCTAAAAAATTCGTTCCTACAATTTATTTTACTATTAACGTAGCTCATAAAACTCATATCTCTTAAAATTTTAAGTGCTAATGTCACTGATGTAACTTTTTGTAAACTCCTATTTTTTTTTTAAATAACATTCTTAATCATATTTTTTTTGTGTCTATATTGGCTCACCTAAAAAATTTTACTCCGAATGTATTTTTATCCCTAATCATCGCAAGTCCTAAAGTGTTTTTTACTGAAACGGTTTTTATTTCAGGGTTTTCATAAAACAAACCTAACCTAACCTAACATTTTTTTTAATAATATTATTACTCATATTATTACTACTTTACGCAGGATTATTTTAAAGTTAAAGATGATCTGCTCTTTTATAAAAAAAAATAACCTCGAAGACGAAAGCGGGAGAGAAGCTCCCGCTTTCGTCTTCTAACCTATCCGCGATCCGAGTCGGTTTTGCCACTAAGTCCCTATTCCCTACTGCCTACGTAATGACGGACCCTTAGGATCTCAGTCACTATTAACTTTGTACCCAACCAAATAAAAGTTACCCTATTGTTTGTTTAATATTTGTACAATCATATTTTAAGGTTAAAGGTTAAAGTTGTTATTTTTTAGATTATTTTTACGGTATTAGCATAAAAATAATAGAAAAAATAACATTTTTACAATTATAAATAAGTTTAATGTACTTATAATAATGTGCAATTTTAGGAATAAAAACCATTCTACATAAAACAAATATAACAATGAACAATAGTGTAAAAGATGGTTATGTTGAGAAAATATAGGAAAACAAATAGTAGTATGATCGATGTTTATTGCAACGGACATTATGAAGTTGAATGATTAGGAATTCAGAGCGTTAGGAACAAAGTAGTTATGAGTAGTGATTATTAGGATGTAAATTATTAGGAACAACATTTTCGGATTTCCGATAATCGACATTAAAAATTTAGTTCAACTTTGGCGCACCCAAGCGACAGTCTCCCGGCGAGGTCTTAGACCGGACTGCCTGGTAAATGTAGAAAGGTATTCTTGACTCCGGGCGGTACGGTATTAATCAGTGTCGTGATATTTAGGCTTTCTATGAGTGACGTCAATCAACAGACAAAACCTTCGGCCTCCTGGAGCAAGAGTTAGTCACGAGCAAACCCATTTTTTTTAAATGTCACAGAGTCATCCCGATATTGGCTGATGATAGCCATCTTGTAGTGGTGATAGAGTATGTAGTGATGAATGTTTTTGTGGGCAGTGCTGTCGTGCGGCGAGGCGGGCGCGGGCGCGGGCCGCGCGCGGCGCTACGTCGGCCTGTACACGGGGCCCTACTTCGACCCCGCCGCGCCGAACAACATCACAGCGCAGCTCGGCACGCACGCCTACCTGCCCTGCAAGGTAACAACAGTACCTTCTGAACCTGATAGTTCAAGAGATCACACGATTGGGTCATAAAGTACATAAAGTTATTGTGACGAAGTTACTAGTGCCGGCATGATAGCTCCTTTTTTTACTCGGCTACGGCAAAGCATAGGAAGGTTAATGATTTGACACCCCATGTATGTGTGTATGTTTATTATTATGTATGAGTGTTCCACTCTAGCGTAGTTCCTAATCAACCGATTTTGAAAAATGAGGTGAGTAGGTATCGATTCGTATTTATTGTGCGATGGTTATAGGCTACTTTGTTTAATTATAAATTAAACATGGCGGTTGGAATTAAAAAAAAGCTAAGAGGTGAAACTAAAAATAGTTTTTATCCATTCATTTTTTAAAGTTTAGATCAAAATTCCCTGATTTAATAAAAACTAGTATAAAATAGTATAATATTTATGTACTTATATGTAAACTCTTTGTAGCGCAAAAATATAAATAATGCAGTGAAGAAGAAAAATAAATATTATAATGTTTATGTTTGTGTTACTCGTAGGTAGATCTTAAAAATATTTCCAATGAAGCGGCAAGTATTTTAAATGAGCTCATTAGTGCACTCATTAGGGAAGTTTATTGCTCTTCAAGAGCTAGTGTACAGTAAGTTATAAAGTGTTGTTCAGGGAGTGCTGGTGTGGTTGCAGGTGCGGCAGCTGAGCAACAAGTCGGTGTCGTGGATCCGGCGGCGCGACGCGCACATCCTCACGGTGGACCGGTTCACATTCATCGCCGACGAGCGGTTCCAGGCGTTCCTCGTAGAGGCCACCGACACCTGGACGCTCCAGGTACTCACTACCTACCTCGATATTCTTGCGAATGGCTTAAGAGTACTACTTAGGGTCTCCCCAGACCTATCGACGCGGAATCGGCTTGAGCCGATAAGAAAAAGTTTTATGTTCGTGCAGTAATAATTCGGCGTTGCGAACGGAACGACATCGTTTTCGCTCTTATTGCATGGACATAAAACTTTTTCTCACCGGCTCAAGCCGATTCCGCGTCGATATGTGTGGGGAGACCCTTACTTCTAAATGTGACTGAATATATGGTAGACAGTAAAACGTTATCACAGATTTGTCTTGCGAATGAAATACAAGAAATTCCGTTAAAACGCTCTTATCCGAAGCGCTGGTAGATTCACTCCATTTTATTGACGTATAAAAGAGCCCTCTCGTGGCCAATTTCCTCAATAAATATTTAGAAAGTTGAAATTGGCAATTTTGAGTTTCTGATCTGTGCTCAATTATACACGCATTAAACATATGGCTATGTTTATTATATACTCTTTCCTTCTCGAACTAGCAAACTATAGGTATAGTGCATTTCATCTGTATTATTTTGTAATTTTATATTATACATGGAGATATTACGAAGCTAAGATTTGAATAGCATAAAATGCAAAAACTTTGTTGCAATATTCACCTGGTTTTAATCTTTAAGAAAGAGTTGAAAAATTAAGGCAAATATGCATCTGTGGTAATTATAATGTATGTGTGTGTGCAGGTGAAGTACGTGCAGGCGCGCGACGCAGGCGTGTACGAGTGCCAGGTCGGCACCGAGCCCAAGATGAGCCACTTCGTGCAGCTCAACGTCGTCGGTCAGTGCAGCTGCAGTAGCGCTCTTTATTAACCTCTTTCAGAGACTTTCTCGACATTCTTGATTTTATTAAAACACTTCAAATTTATATATCTCACATTTTCTCGCATCCTCATTGTGTTGATAGCTGAATGAAGCAGTGGACCATTCGTTTATGACATAGAATATAAAAAATGTTAACGAAAAGGATCATCATTCCCAAATAACAGATCCATAGATGTTAACACGCTCTGAGAATCCTCAAGTTGGCCAAATCTACTAAAATAACCGGATAGATTTTCAAAGGTACAGTCAAGGGCATTAATATCTATACTGCCATCGCGTCCAATATAATATGTATACACGGACCTTGTTGCCAGTGGCATAAAGGCGTTTGCCAGTGGCATATTTTTGATGAAGACAATGAAATTACTTGTGAGATCTTGTCAAATGATCTCAGTGGACATCGCGCAAAGGTTTTGGGTTCGTGTAAACTAAATTTATCACACGCGTCGTAAAACAGTGAAAAAGATGTTAATTTAAAAAAGGGCATATTCTGCACTCGATAAAACCATACTTTAGTGAGATGAAGATCATTTGTTATCCTCAACAACTCCTCACATTGGGATGTCCTGATTCCAGTGCCGAAGATTGAGATCGCGGGTGAGGCGGAGGTGTTCGTGCGCGCTGGCAGCACGGTGCGCGTGACGTGCGTGATCACGCAGGCGCTGGAGGAGCCCGCGTACATCTTCTGGTACCACAACGGCGCGCGCGTGCTCGACTACGACCGCACCGCCCGCGACATCCGCATGGAGCGCCGCGCCCCCGATACCACGGTAAGACAACTGAAAACTGGTTCTAGTGTTGATTGATTCCTTTTTCTTCGTATTCCTGATTGGACATATTTTTGTTTCGGCATATTCCTGTTTGGACTTATTCCGCTTTCGGCATATTCTTGTTTCGTTACATTCCATTTTTGGCATACATAATTATTTAATTTTTTGTATATACAAGAAATGAAATCAATCCTAAGTAAGAATAAATAGTTGAAAATAAAAAATAACGATACGACAACTGGGCCTCTCCTGGACAGCAGTGAATCTTTACCCCTTTTGCAATCGTATTCTTAACTGCTATTGTAGTATTTACAATACGATAACGATGAGAGGTAAAACAAAGTGGGATATAGTGCCTAGTGAAATGCCTATCATAATAAAACCTCAATGCATTTCGAGTCTTGATATTGCCAATGTCTTTTGCCCCAGAGACCACACACTTTTAAAAAAATAGTTCGGTGGCCTTAGCCGTGCTGTGGAATACTTAAACAGGCTAAAAATATGCCGTTCACTGCGGGATGCAAGTGAGCTACATGCCGATCTAGGTCAGTCTTTTTCAATACACTTCGTTGTGGTTCCACGATGCACGAAGTTTATAAAATAACACACAATCTGTAATTCTTTCAAGAAGTTCAGAGGTGAACAGCTGAGGATGCTGAAAGCAATTATCTCTTTAACTCTCTCTGTGACATTTGTTATTCCTGTTTGAGAATCTAATCAATAATTTATAACTGATGTAACTGGAGGTAAGAACTTTTAGTAAGGTAGGTACATATGTGTGGCAATATCCATTTCTAGATAGTGTAGTGGCGGCGTTCCTTCTCAGCTAACTTTTTTGACGTAAGTAGACTTTGAATAGCAAAAAGCGTTTTTGATCATTTTGCAGAATAATATTTGTTGTATTTTTATTTCCAGGTGGGCGACCTGGTGATGTACAACACCCGGCGCGAGGACTCGGGCAACTACTCGTGCGCGCCGTCCAACCTCGACTCCGCGTCGGTCGTGCTGCACGTGCTCAGCGGTACGTCCCGCAGCCTACTACCTCACTCTCATCATCATCATCGTTCTCGCCATCACTAACATTATCTCCTAATTCATCGTCATCATAATCATCATCGTCGTCATCACTATCGTCATCTTCTTTTTTCATCATCATCATTGTCACAATAATATTCAGACGCAGACAAACACCGATTTGTCACGGAGGCTGCAATTGCTGCCTACGTGTCTTGCGTTGGTCCTTATTACATGGACGATGCTCTTCGTTAAGGACTTAACGAATAAAATAATTAAGAATTAAGATAATATGTTTCTTTGTCAAATATTTATTCCGCTTTAGGTCCTTACATCTTTGTAAACAGTAGGAAAAACGACGGAGCCCCAACCAGATGAACATCAGGTTTAAACAATCAAACTAAGGAAAAGAATAATAGTCCCACAGGGTGGTGAACGCAAACTGGTAAAGGTTGCAATCATTAATTTAGAATGAACAGTCTGAAAATGGTAGAAATTAAGAAAACAAATTTCAGCGTTCCCGGTCCGGGAAGTCCAGTGTTCCAGATCCCGTTCCATATGGTTTCATTATCTTCATCGTCATTATTTTAGCTGAAAGACTTCTACTGCTGGACATAAGCCTTCCTCAAAGTTTGCCACAAGGCTGTCCTACAGTCTTGTGATTTTCCGTTTGGGGAATTTGTCGTGTAGATTAAATACTATAAATAAAATAAATGTGTGGATCGCAGGTGAGCAGCCGGCAGCCATGCAGCACGGGAACGCCGCCGCGCCGCGCGCGCCCACGGTGGTCGCCCTGGGCGCCGCGCTCGCCGCCGCCGCGCCGCGCGCGCTGCTCAGGCTACTGGCGCTTATGGCGATAGCGTTGCCCTACTTGTGAGTACAATTCAAATGCTAAGAGAAGTCACTTACTCAAGAGATGAGACTAAGGCGCAGCGAAGGAGCGTGAGACGCTTACGCTTAAATGCCACCGTCGTTTCGTCTCTTTCGTTTTTTTTTACTGAACTGGAACTAACTACTTTTGACTTTGAAGTGAGCGATTTGTCTAAAGTTAATGTTTTTACTTTAAGCCTGAAACATCGATTGAAATCACGTTTGGTGCTACGCAATCGGCCAGGCGGGTGAGGGCGGCCTTTGGACCCACAATCAGTGAGGTCGTGTAAGGATTTGGAACAGATTTAAATTATTTTGTGTACAGCAAATGATTAAAATCGCTAAATAAAGACCTTAAAGAGCGGCAATTGTCTAAGACATAACTAATAAACTGCCTATAGTCAGGACACGAAAGTAACCCATTTGTTGTGACGGCTGGTCGATGCGACTTCTACACGGGCTGACTGAGGAAAAAGAAGTCTATCGAACTTTCGTCCTGAGGCCCTTGCCTAAAAGCTCTGCCGTTTGCCTAAAGAAAGAAAGTAAAGAAGGAAAAGGCACGACAAGTTTAGTCCATCTCTCAACTATTATTGTACTTATTTCAATTATTATGTTTTAGGCTAGGTCAGGTCAGGATTGACTTTCTACAAATGTCACTTGGTAACGAAACTAATTCATTACAAATATAATTACCTATGCATTTTGCCTAACGACACAAACATTCATTTCTTATGGACTTGACATTCATGAAGGTATGAAGCAAGCGACGTCAAACAAAATTCGTCACTAGATTGCCACAGGTTGTCGCTTCTCGTTCCAGATTGCAGTGCCACGACGAGGAGGACTCGCGCCGCTAGCGGCGCGCCGCGAGCCCACGCGCGGCGCCCGCCCGCCGGAGCGCGGCGTCGCGGAGGACGCCCGCTCCTTGTACAGTTGTACATACCTACTACTACTATAATTATAACGTATATACGCGCGCGCGCGGCCACATCGAACTTTACACATATTTTCGGGATTTGTTAACAGTACAAACTAATGGAATTGTGTTATTTGAAGCGGTTCGAACGCCCGTCCGATCGCCGCGACCCGCTCTAAGTATAGGTCCATTTTTAGTCACGTGCTACTCGTTTGTAATATCTACTAGGCAATGTAAATATTTTGAGTCGCATGCGGCATCGGCGGGTCGCAACGCGGCGGCTGTGGCTCGTGGTACTCGAAGTTGGCGTGCGGCATGCGGCATGAAGCATGCGGCATGGCGCGCGCGCCGCGGGCCGGCAAGATACGTTTATTTTGTCTTATCGTTAAACAGTGGTGAAGTTTCGTTGACACTGTTACTGCCTCACTTGTAAATATATAGTCATAAGGATACAAATAAAGATGAGATCGTTGATTCATTTTCACGTGTCTTACTGTAAATCCCTGAACTAAACCCGATAGCCTTACATAGTTCTGCTGCAGTTGCCATAAAACTGAAAGCGGCAGCCGATACTGTGTGACGAGCCGCATGCCGGCACGCCGGGTCTCGTTTAACGACTATTGTTAAGTGCGAGAGGGCTTTTTGAAGCATTTTGAGCGTTTTGCGTCGGCGTGTGGTAGCATACGGCGTAAATAATATACTTTAAAAAAGCTTATCTTTTTATTAGGTACTCGAATAAAAGATAAAAGTTTTCGATATGTATGTACAATATTAGATACAATGCGCTCCAGTTGCTGGTGGAAAGAGTACTTAAATGTGTGTAACCGGTGCCACAACAACACGCCCATGAGGTGAACATCGAACATAATAAAAAGCCAGGCCTGGTTTTTCATAGTAATTACAAATTATTCAAAAAATTTAGAATTAGACTAGGATTAAGGGAAGAGAAACTTTATCGCATTTTTACGGAAATTATTTCCAAAACAATCCTCTTCATCATCATTTCAGCCTACCCACTGCAGGATAAAGGCGTTTTCATTTACACGCCTCTTAATGTATCCATACATCATATAACCTTGGAACTTAAAAACTTTGGCTGTAATACATTTTGTAGCAGCAAATCGCGACTCACACGTTTTCAGAACGATCTCTGTAATTTACTTCATTTGTTGAGGTAGGTACTTACTAAATGTAAACAAAAAATCACGTGACATAGTTCATCCGCCAACAAGCAGAACACTGACACGACAAAGCTCACCAAAGCGGTGTTCAACCGATCCTCTTGATTTAGTTCGTTTACATACTTAAGTATTTAAGGACATTAATGGAGCATAAGCCCCCGAGCTCCACGCACGTGGCAGCCGGGTCGGTGCGGCGAAGTATCAGGACAGTAGGTATATGTAGCAAAATGTGAGGCATCATATTAGCATTTTGCCCAATTAACATAACGTCCATAACGCGGAACATCAAAACAGCAATGAGAATGTGTAGCATAATTCCAGATTCCATAATGTCAAGATAACAGACACACAGGTAGACTACAGGTAGTATAGTCTACATACATAACTGATACCAAAAATAGCACATTCATTTGTAATTTGTGATTTGAACTTTTTAAGAACATTTCGCTACATAGACGACAATGAGCCATCACTACGGGCTTTACAACTATTGAACGGCCCATCAAATCGCAATCGACTGTTAATCAAAACATTTAACCGTTTGTTAAATTGTAGTCAAAATTTGACCAGTTGCTCTTCATGAAATGCCTCATAAAATCTGTCTCTTGAATTCTAATCATCTAGCCTCAGTAGGTCAGCCGTGACGACGTCGGTGTTTTCCTCGTTAGTTTCGTCTGTGTGGTCAGAGTGGTCGGGTGGGGGGGATGGGTCAGGCTGGTCGTGGGCGATCGCGGCGCGCAGGAAGCGGCGCAGGTCGCGGCGCACGCCGTAGTTGGGCACGAGCCGCGCGCTGCGCAGGCGACGCCCCGACACCGCCGACACTGCGCCTTCTGCACAGACATTAAGATCAAGAGTGTTGACGACGCGTTGGCCTACTTGGTAGTGACCCTGCCTACGAAGATAGGGGCCCTGGGTTCAAAGCTTGGCAAGGGCAGATATTTGTATGATGAGCGCGAATATGAGTATTGTTCTTGAGTCATGGATGTTTTCTATGTATTTGAGTTTATATTTCTCTATAATTATAATTATTTTTTTATGGTTGTCTAGTAGAAGAGCTTAGTTTGGGACTAGGTCAATTCGTGTGACATTGTCCCCAGATATTTATTTATTATTTATTTAGTTTACTTAAGTATTTATATATCTTTATCCAACTACGTAATGATTGCATCACTGCACTAATACCTATGAATGGGCTGTTTATCTGCAATGTTTCTGCGCGGTGCACAATAAAGTGTTTATTGTTGTTGTTTTGTAAATACTGAGCACAAAGCGGCATTTTTCTGCTCTAGAGCAAGTTTCTTACACCAATACACCTCTTTCTGTTGCAGTAGTTGCAAGAAAAGCGGTTTATTAACCTCGCATTAAGTAATTTAAAGCTTTAAGAGCTCTCGCCGAGACTTCCAAGTTAGCATTTGCTATAAGCCAATATTTTTTCGTTTTATGCAAAAATCTATTAATTTTTAACATGGCAAAATTTACTAACGGGAAGCGTTAAACGATGGGAGCCCCTTGAAATATCGACAAACGTTTCATCGAATGTGTCCTTTCACCGAATTCCATTTGATCGAAAGCTAATTCCTGCTGACTCTTTATAGTTTTCAGATTATCTTGATCATTCGTTACGTAGATTAGGTTAGGTTAGTCTCTATGAAATGAGTTTCGATATTGCAAGGGTAAACCGTTAAACGACCCTATTCGAAAAAGGGAATGTAAACGCTCGAGGAACTGTCGAGTCAGTTTTGCCGGCAGCACAGAGGCTCTAATTTTAACAAAGTAAAACGGTAAATAAGCATAATAACCATAACATAATAAGCAATATAGTTATACCGGTAATATAATTTTATAATCTAATTTTGGGGACAGCAAGTATTTTGGTAATGAGTGGAGGTAAGGGTAGGGGCGGTAGGTGCGCACCGGCGGCGAGGAACCAGTCGTGCGCAGCGGCGCGCTCGTAGGTGAGCCCGTCGGCCGCGCGCGCCGGCGCCGCCAGCAGCCGGTGAGACAGCGGGCAGCGCAGCGCGTGCGGCGCGCGCTCCTCCTGCCGCCACACAACACACACATGGCTATTGATCGATTTCACAGCCACTACTATGACTGGTGAAAAAGGGCAAATGTCTCCCGAGGTTTAGGTGAAAAACGGTATAAAGCTAGTATAATCTATATCATGACGTTTTACCCTTTCTTATTAAGAGCTAAATCGACTTGTATCTGTTTTCACTAGCGCCAATTTGGAGTTTGTTTGATTGACGTTACTTAAGTAACGTAATCAATCAGTAAGATCCTGAGAAACTATTCAAGATGTGACGTCTTCGTCACTTTGACGTAATTCTACAGGGTTATTGGTAAGTCGACCTATTCCCGTTAGAAGGTGATAGGGGTGACTATTTGCGATAAGTTTGACCCCCATATGCTTACATAAGTTAATGTTGTTATTTGTGTTTACGAGTATAACAGTTAGTTTTGATAGATTTAGTTGGTTAATTTTAAGTTTTGTTCGGACGTGACTTCCTTGTTGCTTCCTTTGTGATCAATTCTTTCCAGCAATCTTTAACAAAACTCATTTTAGTTTTAATAGCTCGTTAGAAAGCTGGAAAAAGGTCAATGTTTTATGTGTAATCTCCACGCCAAATGTATGGTAATTTTTTCTGTTTTCGTGTACATTATGTTGGAGTTTGATAAAAAAACATGCATTTCTTAGTTTTCGGCCTCGCATTCTCAAACGTGTACAGATAATATTTTTTTAATTTTGCATTGGGACAACAAATTCATCTTGTACAAAAGCAAATAAAAAATGTATGATTTAAATTTGTTATGTTTTCTAATTCTAATTTTTGAAGTTGCATTTGTGACTTTTGTTTCCGCCCGCTTCCTTTGTGATGATTATTTTTTCAGGTTTTTTAAATAATTTTCTACTTGTTATGCGTTTTTGGAAAGCTAAGAAAACAGTTAAGTTTTTTAAATAATCTGCAAGCCAAATTTCATAACGTTTTTTTTTGTTTTTAAGGCATTTTAGTGGAAAGCGATCGCAAAAAATATTGAAAATATTTCGTTTTCCGTCTCGCTTTTTTAAATTTGGACCGATAATTATTGTTTTAATATTGAGAAAATAACCAGTGTTTTATCGGTTTTGTAAACCAGAAGAAAAAAAAAGATTTAAATTGATACTTTTTTTGTAATAAATTTTTCAAGTTGAATTTCCGACTAATTTAAAAAAAAACTAATAAACGCGATAACTCAAAAATGGTTCACTTTTGCATAATGCATATGGGGGTCAAACTTATCGCAAATAGTCACCCCTATCACCTCCTAACGGGAAAAGGTCGACTTACCAATAACCCTGTATATGTGGCCTAGAAATTCCTTTGTAGGACTAAGTGGTCAACAACTTTTACTGGTGAGCCAGTATGAAAGGAAGGTACCCTGTTAACAGCCTCAAGTCTCGAGAAAGATATTACGACTAGAATAATCTAAATTGGCTCTCTGAAACTGAGTTCTATTAGTGACTCATCAATTTAAGTTCTCGATTGAACAGCTATTAGTTACAACACTAGTACGCTAATACGAAAACCGAATGAATGAATGAATTGTTTATTTTGCTGAACATCATGTACCTATAATAAGATGGATTATTAAGTAAAAAGTATCAACAATGCTCGTACTTTTGTGGCGAAGCCATGCAAAAAATATTTTCGTGTGGTAGATAGAAATATAGTACCTATTTCCAAATAGATAATAAATCAGCAGCGGTTTGGTTAAATAGTACATTACTACGAGGCTGGCAACCGCTTTTCACGGCGAGGTAAGTATAGTGCTTTTCTCAAACATTATAAGTACAAAAAAATTAAAACACAAATTACAACGTCAAATACCAGGAGTGCATAAACATTAAAAGTAACCTACAGTGCTCAGTCACCCACGCGGTGTCGGGTGCGCCGCCGCCGCCGCTGCGCCGCACCGAGTTACATCGCCTGCGGTTTAAGTTGCGCTTTCCATCCCTAATTACCTCTGCTCTCTTGGTACTTTAAATAAACATGCAAACGCTTTGGTTGAATGCACGGATTTAGTGTATTTAAGAAAATACAGCTATTTAGCCTTTTCATTGACACAGCCGCCATGTTTTTTTTTTTTTTTAATACTTCCCGGCCTAGGCCTGCAGTTTTGTATGAAATTCTTTTACAGTTATCTCAAGTTGTTCCGCTCGAAACGTGATACTCTGAAGCCTAATAACTAACGTAACGCCAACATTTCATTGCATGTTTGAGAAAAATGTATAATTTTGCCAATATATTTACTATACAAGTCTCACCAGGCTAGAACCGGGCGGCGCGCGGCGCAACCAGCGCAGCTCGCGGCGCAGGCGAGTGCGCGGCGGCTCCCCTTCCCCCTCCTCCTCCCCCTCGGACTCCAGCGCCAGCTCCGCGCTCTCCTCGCCGTCGGACTCTACGTCCTCTACAAACATTTAAGGTTTCTTATATACAGAGCCATTTGAGTGGAGGTAGGGCCTTAGGAGTGTGTCCGTCCGGATTGCAACCACTATTCTCTCCTTTAACCTACTGGCAAGGAGCAGTGTTCGCTTTGTTGTGTTGTGCTGGTGTGGGGATAAGGCAACCTGGGTCATTATTAATACAGAGGCATTCCATCTTAGTCGTCAGGGTTGCGGAGAATGCAAATGTCTATGCGTCTCAAATTCCACTTACCGTCAGGTGGTTTGTGTGCTCGTTGTCTTAGTAAAAATGTACTTTACATCTTAGTCAGTCCCATGGGGGCAGAATGCTGGATACTTAGAGGCGCCCCAAAAATAACTTAACACGTGTTTCCAGATTTTTAACACAAGATCACAGGTCACCAGACCACACCTCAAATTCCTACATTAACTACATGGTTTCTTATCCGATGGTGAATCAGGGTTCCATTGGGCTGATACGAGTAGAACCTGCTTCCGCTCTAGTAGATAAAATATACCGTAACCACAGGCACGCATGAGCTGAGGCAGCGTGTCATCGAGCAGGTGGGCACCCGTCAGCCCCGCGGCGCGCGCCGCGCCCAGGAGCTCCGTCTCTTCTTCGGGCTCCATGGGTCGCCCTGCCGAGAGCCAGATACTGTCTTTGTCAACTGTCTATGGGTAATTTTTAGGTTTACAGTGTTACAATGGACACCAGGGACTGTATAAAAAGTATTTTAACCACCGAAAGTCTGGTCAGTGTGATGTGGTAGTCACAGTACCCTGTTCATTTAAGGCTAGTCAAGATATGATGGAGTGACCTATCTTGGAGATTAATTAAGTGAACTAAACTTAAACTGAACACACGTAATTCCACAGAGTACCACTTCTCAATCATGCTCACAAAGGATGGGTTTTCTTGGGAAAAACAAAGACTTAAAGAGCCACAGTCTGCCACGCTAGCCATATCAGTGGTGGAAAATAGTAACTTATTGCTGATATCACTGGCGCGGGAGCAGTTTCTTCCTAACAGTAAAATAAACATATGAAAAGCCACTCCTTTCACCTGAGAGATTAAAAAAAGGCTCTTTATTGCATGTAACATCAAAAGCACCATGAAAAAAACCCTTACAGAAATCTTAATAAAGCGTAGTTGCGGCGTTGGGGCAGCGGGGGGCTACGGGCGGCGTGACAAATACTTCTTATGTTATTTACCCACATAAAAAATGTCCAAATATCAAAAACATCCGTACCTTATTATTATGATTGTACTCTTACCGGGCACGCGCGTGACAAACTCCAGCAGCCACTGGCGCACGCCCGCCGGCCCCCAGCAGCGCGCGTCCCGCGCCGCCTCCTCCTCCCCGCCCTCCGCGCCCTGCCCCGCGAGCTCCAAACTGAGCCGCCACAGCGTCACGTGTCCCTGGAGAGTCCCTATGACCAGGTAGACAGCCTCTTCGTCGGGCGGGGCGAGCAGCGTGGCGCAGAGCGCGCCGCCAGTGTCGGCGCGGGCGGCGGGCGCGGCGGCGATGCAGGCGCCGGCGGCGGCCCAGGCGCGCGCCCACTCGTCGCCCGCGCTGGCCAGCAGGCCCGCCGCGCGCCCCGCGCCCCACGCTGCGCTCGCCGCCGCGCCGCCGTGCGCTTCGAGCCGGCGCGCTAGTTGGATCCGCGCACTGCTGCCCTCGGCTTCCTTCAATTGTTATTTTTTGGATTATTATATAAAAACATGAAGATATCACTTGAGCTGCAAATAACTTTATCATGTGATAAGACAATAAGAATTAAAAAATAGCTTGATTTTCAATATTAAAGCTTGAGGCACACCAAGCGATAGCGTAGAGCTCTCAAGCTTGAGACTCGAGCCAGCTAAGCACGACGGTGGTTCGACGCATATTACTGGCGTGATACCAATTAGTATTGAGTTTTAATGTTAGCTGATTTTAAAATGAAACAAGAAATTTTAGTTGTAACTAATAGAAAACAAGCTCCTCTACATTATCGAATAACGCGAGTACACACGATAGACACGATCAACGTGACTAGAGAGCGACGTTTGTCAGTTTTCATCATGCCACGCTTACGTCAAGCGTCGACCTCGAAGACTCAAACTAGAAGTTGAATGCGTCTCATGTTACAAACCTCATCGATGTCGACGATCCACAGCTTGATCAGCGAGTCTCCTCCGGCGGTAGCGAGCACGTGCCGCGCCGCACCGACCGCGCCCCCCGCCTCCCCCGCGCCATACCCCGCGACCTCCGCGGACGGCGCGAACTGGCAGCTTGTCACCCCTTAACAAGAACCAATATTTGTTGTATGTGGTATAGACAGTATTTGACGTACATGTAGCATTGTTAAAACCCCCGATATATTGATAACTGCTGTAGCAATTAAATTATAGATAATATCTTGGCACAAAAAAATAAAATGAAATAATAAAAAACAAAAAATTAAAGTTAATTAAATTAATAGCCAAGAAAATAAAAGTACCGACCAAGATCGTGCGCGTCACTGACGAGAGCGATCTGGCGCGGCACGGCGTACAGAGGCGGCGCCAGCAGCCGCAACGCGCCCCCCGCGTCCCCCACCGCCGCCGCGCGCCCGTCCGGCGCCCAGCCGCAGCTCCACGCCGCGCCCGCCGCCTCGCCCGCGCCGAACACACTGACATTACAGCCCCACCAGAACATCAATTTCAAGAAGAGCCATGTACGATTTAAAGGTTTTGTCGGTTCACAAGAGCTGCCACAATTGGATCGATACATTAATATCAGGGGAAAATGACACAACAATTGACCTAGTCCCAAACTAAGCTCTAGGTTTGTACTATGGGTACTAGACAACGATAAAAAATATATATAGAGAAATATATACTTAAATACATACAGACTCAGGAACAAATATTTGCGCTCATCACACAAATATCAGCCCTTACCCGGATTTGAACCCAGGACCACTAGCTTCATAGGCAGGGATACTACCAATTATTCCAACGCGTCTAGGATAGGTGAAACAAAGTAGATAAAAATGTCCAATCTACACTGATTCAGAGACAAATATTATAAGAACTGGCTTATGTCATACTGGATAGGCATAGGGTCCTCCTCGGCCAGGCTCCAGACGGGCGCCAGGCCGTCGTCGGTGGCCAGCAGCAGCAGCGGCGGGCGGTGCGGCGACACACCCGCGCCGCGCACCCCGCCGCCGCCCGCGTCGCCCGCGCCCGCGCCCGCCGGCACGCTCAGCGACCGCAGCCGGCAGCCCGACTGGGGACATCCACTTTAACAAACACTAGCTAATACTTTCATCGAGCTCATCGGGGAGCCCGTCGCGCGCCACGTAACATGAACCTGCGCGAAAGTCGATTGGTATAGAGGTCACAGGTAAGCGCGCGTTACCATAGAAACCACATTATCATTATTATGCGCCTGCGCAGAAACCGCCATATTGGTTAATTTTACGCGGTGCGGAATATACCCATATTAATACCCAGTTAATATTGTATTTTTACACAACAAATAAAATGTCATTTAAATTTACCAATAAAGATATGAGTATTAATATGAATATGTATAAGACAACAGCTGTAGCCGGATTGACTCTGCAAGCTAGCATGCACTGAACCCGAGATTGAGCGGTCTGGAGAGCAGTGGTCAAGCTAGCTCACATTACCTAGTACCTCGGCATCCCAGAGCACGGCCTGGCCGTCCAGGCCGGCGGAGAGCAGCAGCCCCCCCGCGCCCCACGCCGCCGCCTGCGCCGGGTACTGGTGCGCCTCCAGCGCGTGCAGCTCTGAGAGCGCGCCGCGCGAGCAGCGGAACACCTTCACCAGCCCATCACTGCAACATACCAGTACATTCACTGGTACAACACCTTCACCACCCCGCACACTATCTTGCGATATTGGATTTCATTTATCAGTAATATGGCAGCACGTGTGCGTGGTGCAAGGGAGGGAACAGGGGGAAATAAACAATCATAAAACCTATTTACTATCTCCGCTGTCGCGCAATCGTTAGATAAATGATTAAGGCCCGTATTATTAAGTTAATCTTGAGCTCTGATGCACGCACGTTCTGGAACTCGCGAGAAATGACAGTTTTCTACAAATTGCTACTTACTTGGATAGGGCTTGAAACAGGTTGTTGAAGTTATGAATTTAGTCGTCGTGGTGATGTAGCGCAAGTTCTTTATTTGTCAGTCTAGGGTCGGCCGAGTTAATAAACTTATCACAACTGAGGCCATTTTAAATAAGGTCCGATTGGTTTGTGTTAAGTTAACTAATGTCTAATGTATTTATCTATTTATTTGTGGTATTAAATTGAGACCTATTTATTATTAATGACAAAATTGTATACATAATATTTTATGTCGATTTATTTAACTTTTAAAGTTAGCGATGGTGGCTTAAAGTATTTCTTGTGTAGCAACAAGAGTCGCCTTTGTCTTCCTAGTTGAACAAATTACAAATACAAATACAAATTATTTATTAATAACACTTGCTACAGGTCGGTTTACATTAGTTTAAATAAGTTCATTTTAGTAATATTATGAGTATTTAAATATTTACTTTGTTGGAGTAATATTTTATTTCAATATTTTTTATTACTGCAACATGCAGTTATGTTAATAATTAATTCTAATAAGTTATTAATTTACACCTTTTTTTGACTTTCCATCCTTCACATAATAATATCGTTTGTCCATTGCGATTCAACTATTAAGGTGGTATTAATACAGACCTGGAGGCGGTGGCGAGCAGGTCGCCGCACGCGCTAACGCAGTTGACGGCGCCGGAGTGCGGGCGCGCGCGCCACGCGAGCCGCGCGCCCCCCGCGTGCTCGCCCCCCTCGCCGCGCTCCTCCTCCTCCTCGCGCACCGCATCCAACTCTAGCAGCTCGTCGTCGTCCAGGGGGACAATGCCCTGTGAACACCGCGTTACGTACCCAAAGGTTTACCCGAAGAGATTGTATGTTCGCCTTTGTACATAGCGTTTGTGTTTCTGATTTGTTTTAGTTTGTTATTTTCTGTTTGTGCAATAAAGAGTTTACGTACATACATACTCCGGTTTCTTGAGGATAATAAAGCATCATCCAAAAAAAGTGCTCGTTTAAACAAAAATAAACATAAAACATACCTGGTTTTAGCAATTCCGTTCACAAACTAACCGAATATTTACAGATAAATTCTCAACAGATCCGTCGCCAATGTGACTTTTACTAATATAAAATAGCAAAAATTTCTACTAAGCGATGCGGGATAAGATATTCTTTTATTATAGTTGGGTTGGCTAAGTGGCATTTTGCGCACGTTAATGACTGCAGATAATGATATCAAAACACTTTTTGCAATCACCTGATCGTCTCTAGCGAGATCAATTTCATGGAAGTGTTTGCTAGTAAAGGCAATATTCTAAACAACATCCGCCCACAGACTTCCCAATGAAGGATTAAACGCTAGTTGCAACTATCATATTCAATGGATTCTTATGCATTACGTAGGTATTCTAAGTCCTCAGCGACGGTTTACCAGCTGCAAGTCAGCGCCGGCTATAATATGCTGCAGCATTTGTGCTGATCACTCGTTTATCATCAGTAGATATTTATAGTTTATAACACAGGCAATTAATAATGCTTTCCCTTGTTTTCAGTTATTTTTTACCTGCAAGTCTCCGAGTGCAAAGTGCGGCAGGCCGTCGCAAGGAAGCTCCAGGTCCTGCTGCAGGTCTAGCCCGCGCAGCGACCACGTGCGAAAAGTCTTGTCGTTTGATCCTGCGACACAGAATACTCAACCCATCCTATAACAATTCGTGACGTTTGCAATTAAATCGCGATCCAACGATTTCCAAAAGGAGAACGCTGTTTAAAAGAATAACTTACTTAACTGTGAAGTATTTATGTAGCACAGGCAACGTGTTGATTTACATACCACGCTATATCTTTGGCCAGAACCCATAGCCTCAATATGGTGAGATTGTTCTAAATGGTTGTTTTTCTTCATCGATGTATCCGTGACGATAAACCTTGTTTGGTTCACCCAGAATTGTATGTTTGTTTAAAATATTTTACCAATAACTTGTAGAGATCAGTCGGCCATTTTGAAGGGCGACAGTCTCCGGATGAGATTCAAAATTCGAGCCCCAGATGGTTACCGGTGATGAGGAGGCTCAGGTCCGGCGCCAGTGCCAGGCACGTGAGGTAACGCGGGTGCGCGAGCAGCACGTGCAAGCAGGCGGGCGGCGCCCACAGCCGCGCTGAGCGATCCAGCGACGCCGAGGCCAGCACGCTCCGCGCCCAGCGCAGCCCCGTCACCGCCGCGCTGTGCCCCTCCAGTCTGGCCACATACAACTGAACTAAGATACTTTCAACAAATGTACCTTCTGAGACGGTAGGTACAAATGACTGTGTGAACTAGCACTTAATACGGTAACGTACTTAATTTAGAAAAGTCATTGATACATGGAGACTGCTGGGGTTTGAACTCGGTTCTCTCGACTTCTAGGACCTCGCCGCACTCAACAAACAACGGAGCAAAAGTAAGTAAATCTTTACACTCCGCACACGTACAACTACCAGGTTTTACCAGAAATGCCAGTGCACAAATAAATAATCACTTGACAAAGGTCATGACACATATCGCATCTTTAGAATTATAGTGACCTAATTGAAAAAGGTTTGATTTCAAGTTAGGCCTCTAAATAAATAAATATATGCTAATAGATAAATATGTCTCGAACTCGAAAGTTGACATTTTGAATCAGGTCTCTACAGTTGTGTGATAAGTGTGTACATGTTGTAGTATGGCAAATTATTTTTCATCACACTTGCTCGTAAATGGTGTTATTCCATGCCTGTATACAGAAGGACAATGGCCTAAATTGTTCCCGCGGGAATTATGGCGAGTTTGTCATCCCTAGGGAGTAATGACTTTCTTTTTAAAATTTGCAACTCTTTCGTACATCATTTCTGACTAAGGAGGTTTAATTTTCAGCCAAAAATGAAATCGGTTTCTAATTTCATCTTTAAAAATTAGCTATAGACTAACTTACATTACACAAAACCTATGCGCTTCATTAAACTTCATTATTTTTACACCTATTTCAAGTTTATATCAACATTTATCATTAATTTTAGTAATTATACATTTCTATCAAATTGGCTAATTCTGGCTCGAATCCAGGTCGAAACTAATCGCAGTTATTATCTGTGGTAGAGGTCACAAAAAAAATATCGTTTCCATTTACGTTCCCGTTCGTCAAAAGTTATTTCTTTATATTTTGCAGAGTTAAAGTGTTTTCTCTTTGTTTTTTTTCCTCGCAAATGTGATGAAAACCATTGTGTGTATCACAGGCAGTAAGGGGATTACTAACTCGAGTCATTAAAAGCCCTCCGCCTTCGGCGTCGGGCTTCTAACACTCTCGTTAGTAATTCCCTTCATACTACCCTTGATGCACAATGTACTATTATAAATTAAAAATGAGTTTATAAGATTACTTTCCCGCGGGCTCGACGCGGCGGCGCTCGGCGCGCCACAGCCGCACGCAGGCGTCGTGCCCGCCGGTGGCGCACACGGCACCGTCCTCGCTGGCGGCGGCGCACAGCGCGCCCAGGTCGTGCGCGCCGCGCTCCACCAGCAGCGGCGCCGGGCCTTCGCCCTGGTCCAGCCCAGCGGCACATATCTCTGGGAAGTGCAGTGGTACAGATATAATGCAGGTTTATTTGCTTTGCAGTCATTAAACTTCGTTTAGTTTTTGTTACGTCTAATATAGTTTTTATATGAAGTTATAATGTGAACTCAAACTAATTTACGTGTCTTACAGTAATCCCAGCTTCTTAAAAGCGTTTGGCCGGCTATTGCTGTCACGCTTGTATTTGCAACTGAAAGTCCCTATATATCTTGTATTTCGAAAATGACAATTGATTATAACTATTAAGAAGCTAGTAGTTACTTTAACTATTTGTTAATCATACGGATTAATTACCTTAATTATTTTGTTTTTTTTTGTTAAAAGGTTCACAAAACAGCTGAGTATTAATGATTTGAAATTAAATTAACTTCTTAATGACACTGCAAACAAGCATCCTAAATGAGTCTCTTATTTGCGGCACCCAGACTGAACAAACACGCCTCGCGAGCTAATGACTTAGCCGATGTGGACGTGACTCAGGTCACCTCGACGTTACTCCACTGCCATGAATACCAATTTTAGACTTCAAATATTTCCAAACAAACAAGGCCACTATACAATTCACCTTCGAGATCAAAGACCTTGATCACCCCGTGCGTGCAGCCGACGAGCAGCAAAGCGTCTCGTGCCGGTGCGCACAGCGCGTGCACGGCGCCAGCCACGGGCGCCAGGCGCGCCAGCAGCGCGGCCGCGCGCGGCGCCCACACGCACACGGTGCCGTCGTCGTGGCCGGCCGCGAGCCGCGCGCCGCCCCACGCCAGTGCGCGCGCCGCCGCCGCTCCGCCCGCCGCCAGCAGCCGGCGCACCGCCAGCCGCCGCCCGCACCACACGCGCAGCGCGCCGTCCACGCCGCACGACGCCAGCAGCACGCCGTTCCTGTCCCAGCGCACGCACGTCACTCCGTAGCGATGCGCCGCACGCGCCTCGACCTCCATGACCCAGCCGGAGCCCGCCCGCCACCGCCACAGCCGCAGCACGTCTCTGCCGCCGGTCGCCAGGCGTGCGCCGAACGCGTCCAGGCAGGACACCTCGCCGGCGTGCGCGCGCACCGCCTGCACGAGCCGCGGCGGCCCGATGCCGGACCCGTCGTCGCTCATCCTTGCACAGTCTTCCACCGTATTTTGTATTATATGACGTATAACAAACGGCTTAAAGTTCTTCAATCAGTCAGAAAGCTATTTAATCGGACGTCGTTCATAGTGGGCTAAAATAAATACTTGTTTACTTGAATGTAAAACACTGTGTTCAATGGATGAATACAGTTTTTGTTTTTTATTTTTAGCTACCATTATTATCAAATTTATTGACTTTTCTCAGCGTATCTAAGTAAATACCTACTAAACTTCTTCGAATAAAATACCACGGTCATGGTTTTTAGCATTTTAAACACTTGTTAAGTTTTTAACTATATAGGTATGCTATTATTTTAAAGTAGGGCGTCAATTTTATTCGAATAATTAAATATTATTATTATTATTTCTTTCCACGAACGTCATATCTAGAGCTCATTTGCAGAAAATATTTTTTGTTTAAAGAAATAGTCATAATTGAAAAAAAAGGGTAACATCGTATGTCCAGCCACATCCGCGCAACGCCGTGCGGCTTTAAAAAAAACCTTGTTACGCACTTGAGTACTGCAACAACTTAACCGGCAACTTTAGTGTATCGCGGCGACTAGTCGCGACTCAGGTGGCACGGAGTAGCCGGGCCGGCCGCGAGTGCCGCGAGTGCCTCGAGTGCCGCGAGTGCCGCGCGGGGTGCTGACGTGGCCGTGATCGATGCCGCACCAACCCGCCACAACGCCACCACGCCGCTTGTCACAACAGCCATAATCACTACCCTGATCTGATTAATGAAGTGCCACGTTCCAATCATGACCGCTATCGAACTCACATTACGTTTGCGAAGGACGGGTCATTAATCGACTTCCTTCTGACTCGAGGGTCAGTGGTCAGGAAGCCAACGATGAAGATTGTTGCTTCAGTAACACCTTCCTCTGCTTTGAAGAAATCCGAGCCGCAACTTTATTACAGACAAAAGCAGCAAAACCTGTAGTTGTTATCATCATTTATTTATTTACTTGGGTCGCTGACAGATAAAACACTTTTAACTTTTAAAATAACATATTTGCAAGGTGGTGGTTTAATTTGTTACTCTTTATTGAATTCAATGATAGAGCGTGCACTGAATCGGCATTTCTGTATTATATTATGAAAATCAATACAAAGGGATAACCCGTCCTCTGCATATGCTCCTATTCCGGCCCAGTAGACGCACAGCTAAAACAACACTAACTTAACCTTAAAATAACATGCGTAGAGAAAAGTGACAGGGTGTTTAGGCTGCGCATCCACTGACATGTACACAGCGTCTTGTGCTCAGCCAAGTCTAGGTCTCGGCCAAGCCAAGCCAAGTTATCGACTGAGTTAATCGTTTATATATAAGATGAATAATAGTGGGCCCAAATGAGACCCTTATGGGACACCTGAATTAGTTTGTTTATACTCAGACGAGAAACCTCCGAGTACAACCGCTTGGCACCTATTTTTTTTAAACGATTTGATCCACCGAAAAAGATCACCATGCATACCGAGGTTCCAGAACTTCAATAAAAGCGTATTGTAAGAAATTTTGTCGAATGCCTTTGAGAAGTCGGTATATACCGCATCCACTTGGTATTTATTATCCATAGAATCACGAATAACCTCACTAAAACACAAAAGATTACTTTCTACCCTTGTAGAACCCGTGCTGATTCGGGTTGACATGGTGACGAACGGCGTGTGAAAGCTGGTCAGTTACATTTTTTTCCAATATCTTGCCTAATTGACATTAATTTGAATTGAAATAATAGAGGATAAACCAACGTGGTAGCATATTTACTAAATTAATAGAGAATGTATTTTATCAGGTCCAGCGCCCTTGTTTACTTTGACTGATTTCAAGTACCTATTTAAGAACCATTTCGTGTGTCGAATTAATTGTATTGATGTTAAATACTGGTTTTGACGGCGATTCCAATCTATCGACCTCCAAAGGCGGAAGACTAGAGATTTCGAAGACTGATTGAAAATGTTCACTAAACACGTTTCAGATACTCGCCCCGTCTGAAACTGAAACACCTCTGTAATACATAGTCATACCTCTATTAGAAATCGTCGATAAATTGCCAAAATAATTTAGGGTGTGATTTAATTTTATCCTCGGAAGAATTTAGGGTGTGATTTTATATTATTAAAATGATCACGGCACAATAGTAAGTCAAAGACGACATGGTTTTTACCCTCGACCCTGGTCCACTGTCACAGCGATATATTTAAGCAACAACTTAAAATAAAAAACATACTTACTTAAGATCGGGGATTTTTAATATCCAAGATGGAAGACTGCCCAAAACTGAAACTGCTTATACCTAGTACTCGTATCGGTTATAATTTTATTTTAATTTTTATTTCTCATTGTGCCTGTGAAGGATGCCATTTGAGAAATTAAGTGATGTGGCTACTCGGTTTATAAAGGAATTTTAATTGATTAATTAACTATTAAACAAGGTATCATCGTATGGTAAAGTCTAGATAGGTGTTCTTAGGTTATTTGAGGTTTTATTCACTTTCATATTGAGACCGAGACTTGAGAGGAACGTTTATTATACGCGTCGGTAACTCGAGTGAAAAGACGTGTACCGCGGAATAAGACCAAGTTCGGCAAGAAGGAATTGTGGACTTGGAGGAAGCACATGGAGTTGGCTCCACGCGCTTCTGCCGATTCGGATCCGAACTTGCAAAAACGAACTTGCGAAGAACGCGGTTATTGTCAAACTGTTAATGGTCCGTTTCGCATATAAGATGTAGAAGGAGTTTAATTATTTTGTTTTTATTTCCATGAACTACGTACACAATTATTCAGTTTTTTTTAATAAAAATGCGTTAAAAAATAAATATTGCTTTTTGAAACGAATTTACTACAGATACCTATTTTTTACAGTTAGTTGATCGCTCAATCTGTTGAAACAACTTTTGCGTTAAACGTCTCTTCTCTCTCGAACAGGCACAATAATAAATGAAAAATATGAAAGGGTAAGATAGACAGTGACTACAACAAAGGCTATTATTATTTAGCATAAAATAATTTTCTCTAAACCCACATTATATTATTTCACATCCTACATTCATCAAGCTCTAATCTTCACTCAAAAGACATGTCAGACCAGCGTCGCTATTTCCGAACACACTCGCAATCACAATCGACTTCAAAGTGGAACAATTGTTTTCATTTTGTTTGCAGACAAGCGTTCGATTTTCAAAATGAAAACGATTGCGATTGCGAGTGCGTTAGAGAATAGCCCCTCTGGTTCAAATCTCTAATTTCAATGAAATTAAACATGAACTGTTACTCGAATTAAAACTTCTTTCTGCTTTCTTCTTTTGCGTTGGACCTCTGACTTACTTTGGCAAAGTAATGACTGAAATAATTACGGATCTAAGTTGAGTGTGGGAGTCTGACCCTCACTAGTTATTTTTATTTCGAAAACAAGAAACATTACGTTTAGGTGATGTCCAAACGTTTTTAAAAGAACAATACCACCCGTTAAGTGCTACCTACCACTGGCAATTACCTTTGGCTGGAGTTATAAGCGAAGCTCGCTAGCCGTCATGAGCGGCATCAATAAGCTGCCTCATCAATAACCATAACGAATGATAGCGAAGGCCGCGCCGCGTTGCGTGACGCTGTCATCGATCTGCGAGTCTACGCTGTCCTTTGTCGCCGGTCAATCACTTAGCGCTTATTTTTAGCGGCCGGTCTGACAGAACTAATGGCGCGTTTACATTGGGTCGGAGACCGAATGTGTCAGCTGGATTCAATTTAACCGGATCCGTTATCTATATCATCATCATCATCATCATGTCAGTCGAAAGACGTCCACTGCTGGACATAGGCCTCCCCCAAGGCTTTCCACTCAGACCAGTCTTGTGTTTTTCGCAACCACCGTTATCTATAATCTAAAGAAAAGAAAAAGAAAAAAAAAATACTCACTAGCTGCTGATGAATGATCGATCAACGCACAGCCTCAACCGCTGGACCTAGGGACATGAAATTTCTAGGGAATATTCTTTGGATATCTAAAGAAACTAGTGGGGAACTATTTGTTTGTCGAATGTAAATTTTTTTTAAACCGCGTCCGTATCGGTCCTTCTGTTTGGGAGCTACGATGCCACTAACATACAGACAAACGCAGCAGCTGGCAGCACTAAGTGGTTGTCCAGCGTTAAGTGGTCGCCCGCAGCGCAAAGCGGTCATAGGTACGAGTAGCTGCTCGGTTACTCAATTGCCCAAGACGAAGTGTAAATTTTTTACAAGTATTATTCGAGTACCTATACATAAATTTAATTAATGTATCCCATATATTTCTTTACGACATAGATACTATGTATTAAAAGACTTGATAGAGCTTGAAATGCAGGATTATTATATTCGTTTTCATTCATCCCGAGTCCTGAGCTACCTACATAACATTTGATCCGCATACTCTCATGCTGTAAAGGTGCGGGGTAACGAAACCTTAATATAAATGTTTTATTAAAAACATCAAGCAAGGACGTTTCCATTTTTAACCCCCGACGCAAAAAACCGGGATGACGTAAGTTTGACGCGTGTAAGCTGATGGAGCTGAGGATTCGAACGCAGATATATTTTGTAGAAATTCATATATTAAGCTGATACCTCTGAAAGCAGAGGTTGCCACTATATCAGAAGTTTAATCTGTTTAAGAAATATTTACATTACAAATTCTGCTCCTCTTGGTCTTGGTCTTGGTGCTGCAAAAGACAAAATCCGTACACAGTACACAGGTTTCCAAAGTTTCCGTAATAAAGTGCCCGATAATCGAAGTGTGTTTTGCCCCAATCAATTGTTTTGAGACCATCAGAGCTGAATTTAAACAAGTTGTTTTGTTTGATTGCCGTGGTTATTGTAAATTAATAATTATAAGGAATGCTGCTGCCATCTAATCTGCGATAAAATCGACAGTAATCAATGGCTTTTGTGCCAAAATCGTAATAAATGAAGTTTCGCTTCTACATATTGTTGTGTACATGAAGGTGTCCGCGCTCGGCGCCCGGCGCCGGCCTCCGAGGCAGGTGTGTAGCCGCAGCCGCGAGCTCCCACCGCCGCTGTCGCGAGTAACTACCGACAGGTGCTAAATTTCCGAGAAACGCGGCAAAAAAGTGGAAAACTCTTTAAAAAATGCGGTAGATATCGCCACAGTACTATAATCATATTATACAGTTTGCCTTGAACTTAAATATTCTCAACGGTAAGTACTTATTGCTTGCATTAAATATCCATTTTAAGCCTAAAGTCAAAATTAAATGCAAAAGCAATCAAATGCAATGCAAGTTGTTAAAATTGTTGCTTATGATTAACTTAGCAGTATTTTTTCGGACATCTTCTATTGGCTTACTGTTTTGTATCATGTTCAATATGTTTTTATAAAATATAGATATCACTTTTGATATCCCAAATAAATAAATAAAATATAATTAATTAATTAATTTATCTTTATACGTATAACAACAGTTAAATAAGACGATATTTAGTTTTATCTACGAGTACCACCTCGCCTGCTTCCGGCCTGCGGGCGTTTGCCCGCCGCCTTTTGTTTCTTTGCAATACATATACAACAAACAACGTTTCTATTTCAGACCCGATATGATGGAAAGGATAAACATCAGAGAACAATATAATTGCCGTAATTATCAGAACTCAATAATCGATATAAGCCATAATTATGGGCGTGGAGTTCTGAAATGACTGCCTATCTAGTCTAATGTACAGTCGAACAAATGGATATATAGTCACCGTATTATAAGTATGTCAAAGTCACACAATAAGTCAACAACATGCCACTATCCAGGTGTCACTAATCAGGAAGTCCGAATAATGCGAGCGAAGGTTGGGGTGTAGTCAGCTTGAGCAAACGACCAGAGTTAGCGTCAATTTTTAACACAAACTGCCCGGAAAAGGAACGAAGTTTTAGCATAAAGTCTACTTAAGTTTATAAGGAGGTGATTACCATTTTAAGATAACTGACGAAACGAAATGATAACTTCAATGAATTGACTGATGCAAGTATTTTTACTAGGAATTGAGAAAATCGGGCTAAAAATGTACCTACAAATAAAACCCGTAGTGTTTGGCTTTGGAAGTAAAACCGACGAATACTAACGACATCTACTGTGTTTCAACTGAACTAAAACGTCAGTACGTTTCGTTAACGCCGCGCAGCGCTCTCCCTCACGCGTACTGAATGTAGACTTCGATTCTTGAACCTCCTTGAGCCTCGCGTTGTAAGTTTTTCACTAGAGATGACGCCAGTTTCACAAATCACTGCAAAGTATTGTTATATGTTTGAGACCGGGAAGGGATGTGACCATTAAAGAAGCGAGTTAGTTTAGTATAACACTGCTTGATTATGCTAATGCAACACATAGAACCGGGTCTGCACACTTGCACACATTGCACATACCTGACAAAGATACTTTATAACAGTCTGTTACGGCAAGGGAGACTAAACAAAAACTAACCAATCGCGCAGTCATACCTAGTCGGTTACTAAGTCCTGTTACTGAGATTAATTACAATTAAAAAAAATATGTAAAGCAGTTTTGCATAAACCTGTATATTAATCAAAACTTTGATTTATATAGAATAATAATAAAAATAATGTATTCTAAACTATTGCAATTATTTGATGTACGAGCTTGAAGTATTCCCATTTCGGACGATATAATCATAGTTAAAATCACGCACGACGATGATACTGATAACGGCCCCAACTTTTGTAAGAGTTCCTGTAGAGAGTTCAAATTTGCGTGACATATTGAACAGACTTTTAGCTTTAAATTCTGATACGAATGTATTCAAAGCAACTAAAGATCCGCTTGGACACCGGTCAATCTTGATGACTCATTAAATCGACTATAAGATTTCACATGATTTTGCAGAAATACGAAAACACACCAAATCTCTTGCTTCATAAGTTGGAATTAAGTCATGTTGAGAAATATAATTTTGGTCTCTAAACATATACAGAGATATGATTTTTTATAATATTATACAAAAAAAGTTCTTTGGTAAACAAAGACTAACTTTTAAGCGATTTCAAAAAATGAAATTTACAGAAAAGTCTTGCGTAATTTCATCGATGCCGGCTGTGAATGTTAAAAGATCGTATCGGGAATTGCGGAAACTAAGAAAAATGATTAATTGTTTTTCAAAATGTATATTAATTAAACTTTTAATTTTTATACATATTGAAATTAAAAAATAAACATAAGTTAGTTTTATTTGCATCAACCTTAGTAACAGAACTTAGTAACCAACTAGGTATAATTAAATGTCTTCAAGTGGAAAATCACGTAAACTCTTAACTATGTATTCACATTAATTATGGAGAAATTAATAAAAAAAAAGGTTTTGCATATACCTACACGCTAAATTTTTATCGGTGATCAGGAGTTGATAGATATTAATTATCAACCAATATTGAATTTTAATAGGTGAGGTCTCACGCAATTACCTCACTGTTTAATTAATTACAATTAATGATATTGTTAATACCAATAACCACTGAAGACATAGTCATCCGACATTCATTATTGAAGTGAAGTGGATACGACACGTCAAGTACGATCGCTTTGGCGGGGAATTTGACAGATCTTACGGCAATAAACGTTTGAGAGCCAGATCTACCAACAAACTGACTTGACCCAATGTCAACCAATTGCAGGTCTTGAAAACGTAATCTCATATCATAACCATTGTTAGCGTACGGGGAAATTACGATTGGTAATTTTGACTTCGGAAAAACGAAGACCCACGATTTTATCTGAACGCTGATAGTTGCTATTGCTACGGTTAAACCACAGCTGCTCTTAAGCCCGTACTAATAATCTGATCTCAACTCTAAAGCTCGTCTCGAGATGCGTCAAAAATGACAGTGTTCTATGGTTTGGCGTTTACTTTGACGTATCTTGTGACGGGCCTCACAGTCGAGATGAGTTTATTAATACGGCCCTTTAGTCATGCAACGCCCAGTCGTTATTGGTCACCTTTTAAGGTTGCTATGACCACGTTTCAACAAAACTACCAAATTTCATTGACGTTTACGTTATAGCAGAAAAATATTTTCTCCTTTTATTGAATAAATAGCATCTGTCTCGTAAAATTATTTTCCAGGGTCAATTTAAAAAAAATATGTAATGAACCTAATTCCTTTAACCTACATGTTGTGCATACCTAAGAATTAGTAGAGTGACAATTAATTTCGATAAAGTATATTTTAAAATCAAAAATTAGGTACTATAAAGAAAATTGTTGGTTTCATGTAACTGCGACTGTAACGTGATCGACATCAATTACTAGATTGGTACCTGATCACCAATTAAAAATCACCGTGTATATAGTTGCCGGCAAACTTCTTGAACATGTAACCTTGCTTGCACAGAAGCGATTTTTAGGTTTCGTTGGGAGGGGGGCCACGGGCGGCGGGGGAGCACGCACCATTGGTCAATCAGTTGACGTTTGCGTCCCGCACCGCTTCCACGTCCCTCTGCCTCCCGAGTACACTTGCGTGCACTGATATAGCCGATTGTTATCATTAATTTTCTTGTTATAATTTGATATTGATTTTTGAATCAATTTGAGAATGATATTCACGATATTGATGATAGTCAAGAAACAATGACTACCTCCAGCTCCCCTGAACCAAGACCTAGTACCAGCGCTGGTATTGACTTAATGGAAGGAAATATCCTTTTTAGTTCAAGACTAATCTATTTTAAATAGTTTCCTGTATTTTTAGTGTTATTCTAATAATAATATAAACATATTTTTTTCACTTGTGTATCATTTATCCTAAGATTTGAAAATATTCTGTAACAAAAATTAGGTACTTTTTTTTGCACGTATGTGTACGATGCGCGAACTTTCCCCCACTACCTCGCCTGTTCAAGAAGTTTGGTGGCAATAAAATTATAATAAGACTTGTAATGTAACTAAGTTTGCTTAACATTGAAGGAAGCCCGTGCTCCTTTCAACACTTCCCACGTCGTCGTCAGTTCCACAACCGATCCGTAGTCACACCAATTTGCCACATTGGTGTGACTATGGTTCATTTTATTTACCCGTAGTCACACCAAGACCGAATTTGCGTCTGTTTCTCTTTCAAAATCAAACTCAACAGAGTCAACGGAGCTCCGCTTTCGCGGAGCTCCTATTTCTGGGTTGTTCTGGCCCTCCGGGCCTGATATAAAAACGAACCTAACCTAAACCTTCCTCCTATTTATGTGTTCATGTGACTACGGATAAATAAAATGAACCATAGTCACACCAGTGTGGCCAATTGGTGTGACTACGGATCGGTTGGTGTTTTTTTTTATGGCGGCAAACGAGAACACAGGCCACCTGTTGGTAAGTGGAAACTGTGACCTATAGACATTCGCATTGACAAGAACAATTATGTTCGTATTTCGTTATTAACAAGGTTATTTGAGACGCTTTATACGCTGTAGTAAATATTGTTCCCTAAATGTCTATAATTTCTTGATATGAATATCTTTGTATGTACAGCCGGAGGCCTGACTCCAAATATTTAAGCATAGAACTCATTTTCCCTATCTTTTATTATTGAAATGTCGTCAAGCAGTTACTGCTTTATGTAGGTAAGAAAAGTCAACACTATTTTAAAATATAAGAACCACTAACAGTCTAAAAAAATCTAGAATCGCTGAAAGTTAATTAGGTATGTTAAAAAAAAACACCCAATGAACGATGTCGTTAAAATTATAACAAACGCTTACGAGTTAAATTATCTCAGCTTTGTTGTAGTAAAGTCAGTGGCAGTCCAATTTAAAATGGACCCTATGGCGGCTCACGGTTATGCTGTCCTGGTGACTGTTGCTCTGTGTCACTTGTAATAGCAATGAACAGGACACCGCAAACGACGGCCCCCGGAGGGTCTGCTTAAGTAGACGTGAGCAGCGACCTTTGTGCTTCGCTAACAGAATAATAGAGTGGCCACTCTAAAAATGAAAGGTTGTTATGATGTAATCAAAATAAATAACCTGTAAAATATACGTCACGCTGGACTCCGCATTCCTTTAAAGTTGCTCTTAACATTACTTTTTGTATCGTGCAGTAAAGTTTAAATAAATAAATAAATAATAAATGTGCTTAAATAGTTAACATTGCAGGCGTCCCCTTGTTTCACCGACACTCATTTCATTTTCAGAAAGCTATTTTCTGCAGAATTCGAGTCGATTTCAGGTAAACTTAAATATGATCCACGTAGTTAGGTCAGGCTTGACTTGTAACCAGCACGTGATAACCGGAAATGAAAACACGCGTCCAGCAGAAAATTGTTTTCTTACTATATATAACACAAAATATATAATTATTGTACAGCAAAAATACTTAATATGGTTTACAAAGTTGACAGTGACGGTACCATGCAAACATATTATTATAAACAATCCACTTTGGCCTCTTATTTTAACCCATCTTGCTTTTAAAAACATAAAATTAGTTTTTTACAGTAAACTTACAGTCTTTACCGTCAAGTAAATAGGGCTACCAATAATTTAATAAATATGTTTATAATTACTCGGACGCTCCCTCCACAAGAACGGCTAACGGATGTGAATACCTGTGAATAAATATCAGGGGACCATGTCACATCAATTGCCTTAGTCTCAAACTAATCTCTAGGCTTGTACTATGGGTACTAGACAACGAGAAACATACTTATATACACAAATATATACTTAAATACATAGAAAACATCCATGACTCGGGGACAAATATTCGCGCTCATCACACAAATATCTGCCCTTACCGGGATTAAACGCCACTTATTAAATACGTAAGATCAATTGAATATGTAACTACTTACTCGTACTTTAATAGGCTCGTGAAAGGTCGTCGCGGTCAAGCGACCAGCGCGGAATAACGTCTCGAGGGCGCCGGCTCTATCTTTTCGAGATTTACGAACTTTGCAACTTCCCGAGATTTGCTCAGTTGGGCTAGCAAAACTTCAGCAAGGTCGTACCTTGAACGTTACTAGAAATTATTATAATGAAAACTTTCAGTATTTCAATGAAGGTTTGTTTAAAATTTGCTGTGTGTAATTTATTTTAGAGATTTTTTTTGACTGTCACCAAAAGTTTTCATAACTTCTTAAGGATTAAGTTAACTCAAAATGATAACACAATGCATTTATTGCTTTTTTTTTTGCATAACGTTACCATAGTTTCCAATCAGCCAGGCTTCCGACGTCGTCCGGACCCATACAAGGATCATCGTCGCAGCGCAGCAGACTCGCCCGCCACCGGCAGCGTCAGCCAAACACATTCTGAATGTGACCAACCTTTACGATTCCTATTCACATTTATTCTTACGTCTAAATTATTATTTTCCTTAGGAGTTTTAGTAAGTTACGTAAACGTCAAACGAAGTACCAAATTCGATTCAACTAGGCTAGAAAGTAAAAGCTTTGTCTATCGTTCTGTATTGGGAATCACACGGAAAAGTAGGGACTTTATGCGGCGTACTGAAGTACCGTTTGCAAAACTAGTATAGTTATTACCTATTGTTCAAGCTTCAAACGCTGCTGTTCCATTTTGTAATACGCTTTGTTACGAGGTGTAGCCGCGGCGGGCGGGACACACGCGACAAAATATTTAAAAAAGTCAAACCCAAGAAAATCAGCCGAATTTTACTAGATTATCGGTCCAGCGAACAAGAGTTCGGATAATCAGCCGAAAAAAATTGTGTTATCTTAAAATTAAAAAAAATTTGTTTGAGGTGTTTTTTATTAATATTACTTTATTTACTTCTACAGAAAATTTATTTTCCTACTAATAAGACTCCATCACATCTACTATTAGTTTAGAAGATTCAAAATTCAAAATTATACAAATTATTTCGGCAAATGTTGCTAAAACGAGTAGTGATTTCAACCAACGAATGAGTGGCCCACCTAAACAACTGTCTTTTCAAATATTATCGATGCACATAAATATTATTATTTATTAGATACATATGATTTTTGATTTGATTTCATATCCGAGGATTTAATCTGAAAATGGAGAAAAAGAATCGGAAGGTTTAGTTTATTTATATTTTCTACAATCATCGTGACTCAAGTCCCTGGTTTGATTGAGTGATTTAATTTAGTTATTTTAATAACGGGCCCCTATCTCTGATCGATGACAGCGCGCCAGTCTTGCGCCGGAGAACTTAATGAAAAATAAAACGAACAAAAATTGAGAGCGACATAAAAAAAAAAGAAATCTGCTACTTAAACGACGCCAAATCAGAAAGACTGTTTTGAATTTTTCTTCTGTATGTCGGTCGGATGTTAATTTCATTTACGTTCATAATTAATTTCGAATCTTGCAGAGTTCAGAAGGTAAGTATATGAATATAAAACTGATGTGAGGACGGATCACCAGTCACCAACAAACCTACGACTCCTGCGCCTCTATTCGACGCGGTAAAAACAATATCGTTTCTGATCCATTATCGCATTGTCAACGTTTTAATAGCTCTTATTTTCATGACTGTAATGGCGGCCGACTTAAAAACAATACCGTAACAGGTAAAATACGATTCGCGGTTCTTTCTTGCTTATTCCTAACATTTTATTTCATCCTTTCCTTATAGTTAATCCTCGGAAAACATTTCAACAGTACTTTATCCTGAAAGGGTCGCGAAAACTTCAAACAAACCGGCCACTTTGTAGATCCGTGACTACGGCGTAGCGGCGAGCCAGTCCTTGCTACGGCTCCGCACGGCGTGCACGCTGCTACGAACAACGTATTCTAGCCGGAGCGTCTCGGAAGTTTTCAAGTTTTTATTTTAGCTTTAGTGTTCAAGCGGATGCGTGTACGTAGATATTTTAGTAAGAAATCTGCTAGTGACAACCTTTTGTGAACATAATTGAATCTATACTAACATTATAAATAGGTAAAGTTTGTGACGTCGTAAGGGGTAATCTCTGGATCTACTAAACCGATTTTGAATATTTTTTACCAATAGAAAGCCACGTTATTTGTGAGTGTCATAGGCTATTATATTAACCCAAAAAAATGCCCAACAAATATTGAGTCAAAAGTTCCGAACTGTGTAAAATTAGTACATTAAACAGAAAGAGTTTTTAAAGTAACAGCGTACATATACTACTACCACATAAATATATTCCGACTGACAGGATAACGAGCAGGGCCTCTGTTCAACACGGTAAATACTATAGCGTGTTTGAGTTGTTATCGTATTGTCACCGTTTGGATAGCTCTTATTTACTTGGCCGTAATGGTGACTGACGTCAAAACAATACAATAACAGGTCAAAGACGATGTGTTTTGTACCGCCGGGAATAGAGGCCCTGTCTAAACAACTGAACCTAGGCGCTCGTTATTTTGGAGGGAATACTCGTATACAGGGTGGAAAAAACCACACGGACGGCAACTACCTTAAATATTGGAAATAGCAAATTCTACGCAAAGGAGATTTAATTTTATTTTTGAAAAATATAACTCCACATTTATGGATTTTTGAAAATTCGTCGCCTTAACGACCCAGACTCGAACCGATCTAGTCGGATATGACAATACAATAAAGTCGGGTTTGCTTTACGGTCTTAATTTAGTTTAAAGGTGTATGTGTGATAAATACAACTTATTAAAATCAATGAGCCTTTCGATCTGTATCATAAAACACGACCCTATTGTTCTGTCGTAATACTCGCATTCATAAAATTCAGAAATGAGGGATTTATTAATTTAAAAATTAAAATTAAGTCTCCTTTGCATAGAATTTGCCATTTCCAATATTTAAGGTAATTGCCGTCCTTGAGGCGTTCGTTTTTTCCACCCTGTATTTTGGGTAAATTAAGGCAAGAAATGAATTCTCGGGAATCGACCTCTAGCGGAAATAAATAAGGTTAGTAGCGGAAAACCTATTCTATTAGCGTGAAGTCGCGGGTGTCGTTATTACATACAGAGGCTTATCCAATGATGTGAATGAAACACTCTAGTCGGTTAGCTCAGCCATTGAAATAAAAAAATATATAACTAAATGATTTAAAACAACTAATACAATGGAGTGGAACTCGTCGGTCGTGTTGTCGTGGGAGTACTCGGGCGAGGGCAACGCATCGCTGGCGCTGGCGGTGTCGCGTGGGGGCGCGGGGGGCGCGGTGCTGGGCGCGTACGGCGCGCTGCTGGCGGCCGGCGCGCTCGGCAACGCCGCCGTGCTGCGCGCCCTGCGCCGCGCGCGCCGCCCGCGCCGCCTGCACCTGCTCATGACGCACCTCGCGCTCGCCGACACTTGCGTCACCTGCGGCGTCATCCCGCTTGAGGTAAGCACACACAAACATTAAGTATCAAAGACTAGGAACAAATAGTCGCGCTTATCTATCTAAACAACAATCTGGCTATACCGGGATGTGAACCTGGGACCGCTACCTTCGTAGACAGGGTCACTACCAACCTAGCTAACGTGTCGTGAAATAATAAAAAACAACTATTTCAGTCGAGACTCCGTTTCTTACTAACTGTCACTTCTTATGTCAACAACTCATAATCTATACTTACTAAGTATACATCTCGGTTGCTTAAAAAAAACCTGCTGTGTTATTTTTAATTAAGTTTGAAGACGGGATTTAGTTTACACAAAGCAGTCATTTTATTCGCCCATCTTACAGATGACATTGTGAAATCCAATCCAATTAACTTATCTCACAAAATGAAGAATATTTCGTAAAACAACTGAGCAAATTTTCAATTAAATTATTTCTCATACACAGACACTTTGACCTGCACCGAATCTGCGAGCCGAGAAATATGTCTAAGTAAAAGCTTCGAAAATAAAACGGAGCTTTAACTTTAATGTCGTACCTCGTACGCATCAAACCAAACTAACTTGAATCAAATACCTCGACAACAAATTACATCTTCCATGTTATTAGGGCTTATGAGCGGATTCTGAACTTCTTTGATACGGGAAATGACTTTCGCCGGGAATGGAATTTTTAGTAAATATTTGAAGAGGTGTTTTTTACGTTTTATTTTTAAGTTACAGGTCAAGGAAAAATACCTCGACGCTTATTAAAAGATAAATAATCGGGAGTAAGGATAAATCACTAAGGACCATAGGAATCTTACAAGAAATAATGAAAAGTATTCGTGCTGATCACACAAATGTTCGTAATTTAGCCAATACCAAGTACCACCGTGTTGCAAGCCACTCGTGACTCTAACAGCGAGAATGTTAATATTATGGAAGCTTATCTTTGAATATTCTTAAACCTGATATGTCTCCCATGGAACTGGTTTTTGGTTTTCCGGTTTTGGGCACGGAGGGAAAGTTCATAATTCCGGTGCATGGGATCATTGCTACGAGTTCAACGTAGAGGAAGAGCAAGCAGTTTTAACAATAATAAATGACTTACATTCATAATTATCACGACCAAGCCTATGAACTATGACGTCGAAAGCTGGCGCTCGTGCCGTAATAAAACTTTTCTAACACCAATCTAACTTGTAATAAAGCTCCTGGGGCGGGAGTATTAAGACGCAGCGGTCTTACTTCTCAGATTATACCAAAACTTTCCTAAGCATTTTCAACAAAATTGTGTTTAAACTTTGTGAGAGAGCAATCTCTGGCGCCCACATGTCGCAACTTGACGCGCTTGACTTTGTTACATAAAGTTCGTGAGGTTGCCGACTTTAAAGCTGCGGGATCATCAGGCCAGGTGCAGTGTGGTGCCCTCCGATATTGTAAGGTCTAGGTCAATAAAAATGACAAAACATGTAAACAAATCAGTACTGTTTGACACATAACCTCAATATTTCTGCAAACCAGTTTTGATTAAAAAAAAAGTATTTTTAATAGTTATTTTAAATAGTTAGTTATAAACAGAATATAATAGTAACAGTCAAGCGTGTACATCATTAAGAATACGTCCCGCGACGTCCAAAAGTACGGGATATAGGTGTAATAATTTTAAATAGGTCCGTTTGGTTTTGTTTATATCTTTTGTCATTTCTATCGCCCCGGTGTTAGGTATATGGACGTATTCGAAGTATTATTATAATTGTTACCTTTAGGGAATGTCCATATCACTTCGTAATAAAAATCCAAGGATCGTGCACTTAATGTTTATTTTACATACAGTAGGAAATTGCACAGAAGGTTAGAAAGAACACTAAAGGATTTAGCGAGAACTTAAATTAAAGCAAGCCAAAGCGCGTAAGCAAAAGCGGGGCATCAAGCGACATAGGTTGCGCGTGCAGCGGGCAAATCACGACTAGCGCGCGTGGGCGCAGGCGGCGACCGGCTAGCAACAGAACTCGTTTGGACCGCGGTTCCCGTGTCCATAACACAATCAGTGCGTACGTCACGTCATACGTTACGACACGTAATGGGATAAATAAATATATATATATGTAAATATATATAGACAATGTAAATGTAAATATGTGTAGTCAATATGAATTGTGTAAATATATATATTGTTAGTAAGAAACTATTATATGTTGAATGTTATATAATTATGTATTTACGTATCTATAAGACTGTAAGTTATGCAAGGTAGCCACATCACTCCCCTCCAGAGACCGTTTCTACGGGCGATAATAGTCAGGAAACTTAACGTGTCGACCTGAACGCGTTGTCTTTTTGACAGTTTGTTGTGGTTGTGACTGAATTGGAGTCGCTTTTACTTCGTGGCGTAGTGTTTCGTTTGAAATAAGGTAGGCGGGTTTGATGCGGTCTATTGAGACCGTAACATCTTTGGTTTTTAGGCGAAGTTTAAAAAATTTGTCGCTCCTACCGAGCACTTCATGCGGCCCTGTGTACGCAGGCTGAAGTGCTCCACGTAGCGCGTCATCACGAAGAAATACGTGACTACAGGTAGTTAAATCTTTATAAATAAAAGTTTTTGATTTCGCGTGATGTAATGTAGGGACAGGCTGCAATTTGCTTGCGAAGGATCTTAAGCGCGCTGAAAAATTGGTTATGTCGGTTGTGTCACCCAAAGTTTTATCGCCGAAAAATTCTCCAGGGAGCCGGAGGGGTTCACCATAAAGAAGTTCGGCAGACGAAGCCTGAAGATCATCCTTAAAGGCACTTCTTACTCCAAGTAAAACGAAAGGTAATGATTCGCTCCAGTTACTATCGGCGTGGCACATTATTGCTGCTTTTAACTGGCGATGAAACCTTTCTATGAGACCATTACACTGAGGGTGATAAGCAGTTGTCTTACGATGTTTAAATCCAATCAATTTAGATAGCTGTTGAAAAATTGAAGATTCAAACTGCTTACCACGATCGGTAACGATGTCGGTGGGACAACCAAAACGCGACACCCAAGTAGACACAAAAGCCTTCGCGACAGTTTCTGCAGTAATGTCGCCGATAGGAGTAACCTCGGGCCAACGTGTGAAGCGATCAACTGCGGTTAGGCAATACCGGTATCCACAGGAAGGCGGTAATGGTCCAATCAGGTCGATATGGACGTATTTAAAGCGGGCAGCAGGTAAATCGTGAGTCCCTAAGGGTGATGAAACATGACGGTTTACCTTAGAACGCTGACAGGCTAGACAAGCTCGAGACCACTCACGGCAGTCCTTTCTCATCGAAGGCCAAACAAAACGTTGGGCAACTAGTTTCGCGCTGGAGTTGGCACCTGGATGGCTCAATGAATGCAAACTGGTGAATACTTGTTTGCGTAATGAGATCGGTACGAATGGTCTGGGAGTCTTTGTACTGACGTCGCAGTACAGTTCATGATGACTGCCCGGGATATTCATTTTTTTTATGCGTAACGAAGAGTCAGTCAAGAAATGCTGCAATTCCTTGTCGGTCATTTGAGACTGGGCCAACGTTTCAAAATCGACTATGGTTTGCAGTTCTTCAACACGGGAAAGTGCGTCAGCAACAACGTTATCCTTTCCCGCGATATATTGTATGTCAGTTGTAAACTGCGCGATGAAGTCGAGATGTCTGTACTGACGTGGCGAACAATTACTCTTGCGCTCATTAAAGGCATGTGCTAATGGTTTGTGGTCAGTGTAGACAGTAAAATGCGTGGCTTCTAACATATGTCTAAAATACTTTATGCTCTCGTAAATTCCAAGAAGCTCCCTATCATATGGGGAGTACTTCTTTTGCGAAGGGCTTAATTTTCGTGAGAAAAATGCTAGTGGCTGCCAAATTCCATCAATTAGTTGTTGCAACGCGCCTCCAATAGCTACGTCCGATGCGTCTGTTACTATACCTAGCTTACCTTTAGGGTTTGGGTGCGCCAATAATGCTGCTCTGCATAGGCTGTCTTTACAATCCTCAAAGGCTTGTAACGTGTCTCCGCTTAGTTGAACAGGCTGCGATGCCTTTGCGGAACCTGCTAGGAGTGCGTTTAGAGGAGCTTGAATTTGGGCAGCTCTTGGCAAAAATCGCCTATAAAAATTGATCATGCCTAAGAATCTCCTTAGCTCTTTGATGTTTTGTGGAGGTGGGAAATCTTTGATAGCAAATACCTTGTCCTCGAGAGGTTTTGTGCCATTTTGGGAAATGTGGTAACCTAGAAATTTTACCTCCGAAGCGCCGAATGTACACTTTGCAGTGTTTACGAGTACACCATAGTCCTTCATTCTGGAGAAGATTTGACGAAGGTGTTGTTTATGTTCTTCTGCGGTTTTGGAGAAGATCAGAAAATCATCCAGATAAGGGTAGCAAAAGTCTAGTCCGCGAGTCATTTCATCAACAAACCTTTGGAAAGTCTGACCAGCGTTTCTTAACCCGAAGGTCATGAAAGGAAATTCAAATAGTCCGAAGGGAGTGGTAATAGCTGTCTTAGGGATATCTGACTCAAAGACTGGGACGGAGTTATAGGCTTTAACAAGGTCTAAGGTGGAAAATACCTTGCAACCTGAAAGACTGTGTGCGAAGTCTTGTATATGCCTTATTGGGTACTTATCTGGTATGGTCCTGGCGTTCAATTGCCTGTAATCACCACAGGGTCGCCATCCGTTGTCTTTCTTGGGTGTGAGGTGCAGTGGTGATGACCATGGACTGTCGGATAGACGGGCTGTACCGGCTGCCAGCATAGCGTCAAACTCTAATTTGGCAATTTTATGCTTGTCTGGTGCTAACCTGCGAGGGGCACAAGAAACAGGAGGGCCAGGTGTGGTTCGTATGTGGTGTACAGTTTTGTGTTTTGTGTCGTGTGGGTTACCTGCTGGTCGTGTTATTTCGGGGAACTCGGAGAGTATTTTGTGATATACGCTGTCACCAGTCACGATTTTGACGCTAGAAATAACAATATCTGTTGATGCAATAGAAGCTACAGCTGTTAAATTAGTGATTTGGTCTATTAATCGTTGATTACGAACATCTACAATAAGATTATAATAAGATAGAAAGTCAACCCCTATGATGGCTTTAGTGACATCAGCCACGAGGAATCGCCACATAAAATCACGGCGAAGACCAAGGTCGAGATTAAATTGCATATAACCATAAGTGTCTATAGATGTACCGTTAGCCGCGCACAGTTGATAGCTGGTCTTCGTTCGTCGATCTCGTAGCGCAGATCGAGGGAAAACGCATAGATCGCTTCCTGTGTCAACTAAAAATTGTATTTTCGATCTAGCGTCAGTGACAAACAGGCGACCAGTGGATACTCGGCAATCGTCAGTCGCCATTATCGATTGCCTCGAGCATTTCCCGAAGAATAATCACAGGGTTTGATGCACCTCTTCGACCTGCTGCCAAATTTGTAATGATACCAACAGGTTGGGAACTTCCGATAATTTGATTGGCTTCTTTTTGATGATGATGGGCTGCGTTCACTTCGCTGGTTTCTGGAACGTGGTCTGGATCGCTGATCACCATGTGCAGTTAATGCACTAACTTGGTGTGTCAGCTCTGCTATCTGCTTTGCCATAGTTTCTAGAGTGGTTTCCTCTCGTGGTTGATTCCCTGATGCCGATGCTACTTGAGGCGTTGGTGTGACGTCATAAATTTTGTCGGCCAGGTCGGCTAGCGAGGTCATTGGCAAGCTATCTTGAGACGCGAGGATGATTTGCATAGAGCTCGGCAGGCGGCTGATCCATAATGTCTTGATAAATTCTTCCGGACAATTTGGTCCTGCCAAATTCTGTAGGCACCGCATGAACTGGGAAGGTTTACGGTCACCAAGCTCCTCGTGGTGCAGTAATTGTTTCACTTGGTTCTGTCGTGACATCGAGATACGTTTTATCAATTCCGTTTTAAGGGTTTGGTACTTGTCCGTCTGGGGTGGATTTGTTATTAAACTCTCAACTTCGAGGGCATACTGGTTCTCAAGCTGCGATATCACATAGTAAAATTTTGTGCTGTCGTCAGTAATACGTGAAAGTGCGAACTGGCCTTCGATTTGCGCAAACCATATTGCTGGCTTCTCCGGCCAAAATGGAGGTATGCGAACACCAACACGGCAAATCTCGGACGACATCACATGTGGTGCAATGGAAACAGGCGCTGAATTTGGCTTATCTGATTTTGGTCTGGCTTGATCACTACCCTCGTCACTACTCATTTTAGTTTTTTAAATATATTTTCTTTACACGTTCTTCGTCGGGGTCACCAGTTATGGACGTATTCGAAGTATTATTATAATTGTTACCTTTAGGGAATGTCCATATCACTTCGTAATAAAAATCCAAGGATCGTGCACTTAATGTTTATTTTACATACAGTAGGAAATTGCACAGAAGGTTAGAAAGAACACTAAAGGATTTAGCGAGAACTTAAATTAAAGCAAGCCAAAGCGCGTAAGCAAAAGCGGGGCATCAAGCGACATAGGTTGCGCGTGCAGCGGGCAAATCACGACTAGCGCGCGTGGGCGCAGGCGGCGACCGGCTAGCAACAGAACTCGTTTGGACCGCGGTTCCCGTGTCCATAACACAATCAGTGCGTACGTCACGTCATACGTTACGACACGTAATGGGATAAATAAATATATATATATGTAAATATATATAGACAATGTAAATGTAAATATGTGTAGTCAATATGAATTGTGTAAATATATATATTGTTAGTAAGAAACTATTATATGTTGAATGTTATATAATTATGTATTTACGTATCTATAAGACTGTAAGTTATGCAAGGTAGCCACAGGTACAGTTGGCAAATTTGCGTTCAGAAAACTGTACCAATATGCCAGCAGCAGCAAACTGTTTGCCTAATGGAACCGCGGCTTCTACTGTAATGCACAGATTCCACAGGGCTTTTATTTGATGTTGGTGAAAAAAACATCAACCCACATCGACGCGCCGCGTCGGTTATATTACAAGGGCAGTGACGCTATATCGACTGGTATTTTCTTAATAAACTGTTAAGACGAGGGCTTCTTGAATAGTAAAGTCGTCAGTTCAAGCTCGAACGGTTGCTTGGTATCACGGTTTTTTTCTAAATCAAACGTCCATTATCCGCTTTCACCGTTAGAGAAAAATATAGTAATGGAACCTGAACATTGACACAGCTGAGCGTGTAAGAGAGTTTAAAATATCGCACAGAATCGTAGCGTCTCCGGAAAATGGCATCTGTATATATACTACATGAGATGAGAGTTGAGTGTCTAATCGAATATGAATACATAAACAAGTATCTAGTTACAAGCACGTGTTAGGGTGGGGAAATAACGAGTCCTCGCCGTGAGAGGGTCGGCGAATACTCCGCGACCTCTCCTACTGCGCTTGTCCGGGGAACCAACCAAATACATTACAAAGGATAGTGGCTAGTTACTGTATGGTTAGTCTATGACAATAAGAATTTCGATTTTGTTAAAATACAACACACTAAAAGAGTATACAAATAACTTGTTTACTAGCTCCCTAACAAGAGGCCTCTAATCGTCTAAATACAGATATTTTAGTTCTGACTTACGTTGGAAGGATCTTCGAAAATAACCAAAATTAATCAACTCTTATGAAAGTAGCTCGTTTAAGACTCAATAAGGAAATAATGCTCGCTGCGGCAGGCGGGGTCGTGGGTGAAAGCATAATGTAAAAGAGTATATAATGTTTACTACCGAAATTTAGACAAGTTATAATAACCAATTCGAATGCTCCCGGTGACGACGGTTTCCGCACTAAATTTTGTTATCATCGGTCGTCAATACAACGCATGCACGCGCATGCCACGTGTTAGGCTTGATTACCTCCTACGCTCGTTTGTTAGTCCTTTACCTCAAAATCATAAATTCCTTGTAGCAATTCACAGAATCGCATTTCACCTCGAATGAACAAAATTTCCATAGAATCTTTTACTTGGAGCAATTTTTCGCGTCGCTTTTTACATTAATATAATAAATATGTAGCATTTAATTTTTCTTGTAGTATTGTACCCTTGACGCATTTCGTCGCGATCGATGTTTGTTTGGGACTCTATTTAATGTGCCGCGTTAATTGATGTTCGCACTAAAATTCTGTAACATTTTTTTTTAAACGCTATTTGTACCTGTACTCTTATGTCTTAAATGTTATCAAAGTAATTGAAATACTATTTTTGTGACTAATAAATATTAGATGATATTCTGTCATTGCGAAATTGAAGTACAGTGACATTAAAGTAGGATACAATTATTATTATTATAATTATATAATTCAATATTTGTGAGAAAATACGGAGCTTGAACCTGGCTAAAAAAAAAGAAAAAAGTACATTGCGACTAAAGATATGGTCTAATACTTAATTAGACGATTAGGATACAAAGCGATAATGTATCACACGATCGAGGTGAAATGCGACAAAAACTTATATATCGACAAAAATATGACAATTGAGGCACAACGCGGTAGTTAAATGCACGATCAAGGTGAAATGCGACTAAAACTTATAACGACTAAAACAGTAAACGATCGAGACACAACGCGAAAATTAAATATACGTTCGAGGTGAAAAGCGATTCGGTGAACCGCTACAAGGAATTTATGCTTTTGAGGTAAAGGCCTAACAAACGTTGCGGTGTCCCACAGAACATGGTGTACATTCGTACGCTCGACCGACGTCAGCGACCGATGCCAGCGTAGGCGGAAATCAAGCCTAGGTACAATGCATCGAACACTCGCGATCATGTAAATAGGTTCTCTTATTATTGTTACATTATCTTGGAATAACCTAGATAGTTTTTTTTCAATACAATTTTTATCATTTCTGGAATGCCAATTACGATATTTCACGGAAACACTAAATGGTTTCTTAATTTGAAAAATTTATCTTCCGTAATCAGCGACCCTACGCTGCCGACACAAAATCGCACTAAAATATACAGAACTTCCGCCCACCAACCCTTATTCGCACAAAATACATTACTAAAAGTCACCGTGGAACATTGTTTAATTAAACAAAACATAAGTTGCCCAGCCCGCCGCGCGCGACGCCGCGAGCCTCCGCGCTGCACGCGCCGGGGACTTTGATTAAGGAAACTGACGCTTTTGTGAGGAACAGGTCAAACATTCCATCTGCTTACTGGGAACTACTTGAGTCCAAATATAGCCTGACCTGCAGCCTGGTAGCAACAGTAGCTCTGGCTCTGTTGAGGTTTTTGCGCTCGATTGATTTTACTTAGCGTCGCTACAAACGACAACTGTTTACTTATATGTTGATCTGGGGTGCAGTGCCCAGCACCAATCACCAATTGTGTTTTTATCGTCACTAATATTTCAATATAACGGAGTCCAATAAATGTTAAGCCCAAATATTTTGTATAAATATTTCTAATAAATAAATATCAGGGGATAATCTTACACCAATTACCTAGTCCCGAACTAAGCTCTAGGCTTGTACTATGGGTACTAGACAACGATAAACATGCTGACATTGAGAAATAAATACTTAAATATGTGGAAAACATCCAATATTCCGGAACAAATACTCACGCTCATCACACAAATATTTGCCCAGGCCGGGAATCGAACCCGAGACCACCAGCTTCGTAGGCAGGGTCACTGCCAACTAGGCCAACGCGTCGTGTTGTCGGCGTATGAATATAAGTACCAAAATAAAAATTATATTAAAAAGTCATACGGCAAACCCTCTTCCTCTCGGTTCTTACACATACATATTTTTTTACATGTGTGCAAAAAATCTCATTGCTGTTACGGTAAGAGGGATAAACAAGCACCCACCACCATCCACCTACTTTTGCATTTGTATAAGTTACCTACCCAGGAAAAATGTGCGTGAATATCTGACCCGATTAAATTTGCAGCGCGAGGGATCACTCCTGCTGAGTCAGCGCTGCCCCAGGCGAGCTCATTAATAAATAATTAGACAATCTTAATCCCACGGCACGGAAATGCTTCTTATTACTCCATCTGTGAACATAACCTTAATGGAACATGATATTTATGAAGTTACATTTCAAAAGTGTAATTTGCGAAACAGTTATAATTTTTAGATGACTATAAATGTATTAAAACTTACTTATCTATCTAATTCATAGTGGTAGGTTACCTACCGCATTAAGCCAAAAAAAATGGGATATAAAGTTAGCTAGTGGCTTAGGAGAGGGGTTTCTTTTAGGGAAAATGTGTAAAAAACATTGTTTTTCTTATGGCATAGAGAAGGCAAACGAGCATACAGGCCACCTGATGGTAAGTGGAAACTGTGACCCATAGACATTCGCAATCACAAGACTGCGTTGCCAACCCTGAAGACTAAGATGGAACTCTATGCTAGTCATTACACCGGATTGTATTACCAATTTGAAGTCACCCGGTAGGAGGTAGTAGGTATTCATGATTCTGTTTATTTCCGTCAAAGGTGGATTTAATTTGATTCAGCGGAGCTCGATGACTGTCGACGGCGCCGTTGTCCGGCGTGTGCAAACATTCCCTTTGTCGAAGGCTAGCCTGCACGCGAGTATTCAAATTAGGGAATACCAGCCATATTATAGGGCAACCAGTTATATTCGGTTTAAACCGATTATTTTCATACAAAAACAGTTAATACCCGGTTTAATTGCATTTCCGAATACAAATATAATTTGATTCAGCGGAGCTCCATCACTTGCGACGGCGTGTCCCGGCGTGTGCAAACATTCACTTTGTGGAGGACTCGCCTGCACGCGAGTATCCAAATTATATTCGGTTTAAACTGATTATTTACATACAAAAACGGTTAATACCCGGTTAAATTGCATTTCCGAACTCAAATATAAACCGGACATTATTCAACTGCGTTGGAAAACCAGCAATATGCATGGATATACCATATGTATGTACTATACGTAAATGCATGTAATTGTAAAACACATTATTTTTGTTTCAATTTCTATTGTTCTCTTGATATACATTTAGACGCAACTAGCATATAGTCAATTAAAAGGAGACTGGGTCAATGTTTTACGAATTAGTATAGGTTTTATGTAGAGGACGTAATTTTTTTGTTATCTTGAGCGACGAGTAAACCAGTAGATTGGTACTCGGTTACAAAAATCCAAGTTATTTAAGTTAAAATCTATCTTACCTACACATACATCTATTTTAATCTTGACCTAATCACTGCGCTATTTAATCAATTTGTTTATAGGTACATGTGGCATCACGTCACGAGCACAACAGCTGCCACTGAACTAACTGATCGGTTAGTTTGTTGTAATCGTTCATTTCCACTTTGAAGGTCTGTGTAAACATCAATGTATTCTCTAAAAATCATTTTCTATTATTTGCTCAGACCCCCGCTTGCCCTGTTAATATTGACTAAAGCGAAATTTACTGCAAATACGAAGATATCTAAGTTACTTCATTAGAAAAAATCCCCTCCCTGGCGCCGCGCAGCAACGCACCGCTGCCGTCGAGTCATAATTAACCAAGTTTGAATTTTAACGTTTGCTTCTTTCAAAGTCAATTTCAATCTTAAAATTACTTTTTTACCCTTTTTTATCGAATGGGAAATCCTTGCAAAATATTTACCGGGCCTGACTCTGACATTATCGTTTTGTAACAGAGGAATAATGCAGTGATTGCTTAATATTGTTCGAGGAACATGACTTATCACCGCCTGCTAATTACAGCCTGACAAGGCTAATTAACATGCGCAGTTGTTAACAACGTGCGGGTGTAGCTGTATAATACTTACCAGTTTTCCTTAAATAGGCTTGATCATTTTGTACGTAAACATGGTAATATCATCCACACACAAAACACCAAATCTTTATGTGCAGATAGAAGTTGACATATTATGTTCGGGCACTAAATACGTTGGTGTCTAGTAAATCTATTTTAAAGGTTTTTGATTTATTAAGTTTTGGTTTTAGCATATTGCCATTACGTTTAAAGATGATAAGTGACTTTTCGTAAGATTAAACGCCTTATATTGGTATATTTTCATAGTTTGTAAAAAAATCATATTTATCTTCGGTAGCAAAAACTATTTTCTTCTTCGGCGGTCTTAATCGCTAGAAACACGCACTAATGCCTGGAATCTGCCCTTGAATTCCTTCACCGCTCTGGATTCAATAAACCGCCCTTGTCGTAAATATTATCATTTTGGTCCTTTGTGACACATTCCACTAATTCCACGTCCTAGTGGCACGATCTTCCAAAAACAATATTGACGAACAAAAAGGTACATTCAACGATTCAATTCTGATAGTGGTAATCAAATCTTATTGATTGTGTATTCGGTAGAGTGAATTTTATTAACGTTATACAAATAAAATAAAATAATAACCTTATAACTACCAACTTACATCTAAATTATATAATAAATATAAAACCTACAACTAACTATATTAACCTAAAACTACACTAATCTACCAAACCGCTATGAGATGAGAGTGTAATTTTTAGCATAGCCATGTCATAGCATAGCATGATAGCCATCTCGAAGGGTATTTTATTGGGATTATTCAAGACTGGAGCACTGTCCATGATAGATGATAGGCGCTCTTTGGTATTGTGTGGTGAAGCTTGTGATTGTTGTCCCGCGCAGATCGGCTGGACGTTCACGAACGCGTGGCTGGCGGGTAACGCGGGCTGCAAGCTGCTGCTGGTGCTGCGCGCCTTCGGGCTGTACCTCTCCTCCAACGTGCTCGTCTGCATCTCCATCGACAGGTGCGTCCGGCGCCAGCCGCCTACTGATGGCCACTCGTCTTCTCCAAGTGCCACTTAGTCCTTCTTACTAAAGTACATTACATGAATATAGTGACCGCCGTTGTTTTTAACACCCGACGCAAAAAGAGGTGTGCCATACATTTTACGTGTGTACGAGTATCTATCTATCTTAACCTTCTGCCGTCAACTTAATGAAACTAGCAGCAATACATCATCATAAAAACCTACCACGCAGCTGCATGCAGTAATGATCCAATCCCCAAGGTTGTCCCACAGGCTGTTTGCCGTGCTGTACCCGCTGCGGCAGGCGGCGGCGCGCCGGCGCAGCAAGCAGATGCTGTGCGGCGCCTGGGCCGCCGCGCTAGCCTGCAGCCTGCCGCAGGTACGCAGCTCACAACACCGCTCTCTGCAGCCACTATGATACACCACCCGTCCCCGAGGCCTGTCGCAATCACGCCTCCTTTTTACTGGTACAGTTAAGTGTAAAGGGCAAGTCGGTACTAATAATTTGCAGCAATCCTACCGTTTGAATATTCTATAGGCCTCATACTTTCTATTAGTAGGTATGTAATTTGTCTATTAAACAAGCAATTGCATTTTTAATAGACAGTATTTTTATTTATTAATTATATAAGACGAGACTGAATTTTTTTAGCCGACGTATTCGCTATATATTACTTAATATATTAAATTTGCTATATACTACCTTTTATCGATTAAACGGCCCAGTGAAGGTCGTCTCCTATTCGGATCTTGGACTATTTAGCTGACAAGATAGCTTAAGTCATGAATAAATATATAATTATAAAGTCAAATATCCCATTTACCAAGACTGTTTGCCTCATTTTCCTCCTCCTTGCCATGAAAATAATAGCAATACTTTTGAGACCATAGACATCTGCATTCTCAAGACTATAATCCTGAAGACTGAGACGAAATGCCTCTATGCTAGTAATTTCAACGGTTGTCTTATCTACCAGAACATAACAATGCGAATACCGCTGCTTGGCCGTAGGGTAAAGGGTAAATGGTGGTTGTGAACCGGACGGATCCAGCTCAATGTCTCATACCCACCAAAATCCATTTCGCAGAGCGTGGTGTTCAGCGTGCAGCAGCACCCGCTGGTGGCGGGGTTCGAGCAGTGCGTGTCGTTCGGCGCGTTTGGCTCGCCGCGCCGCGAGCTGCTCTACAACGCGTTCTGCCTGTGCGCCGTGTACTTCGCGCCGCTCGCCATCATCTCCGCCTGCTACCTCGCCATCTTCTGCGAAATCCGCCGCAGCAGCCGCGACTTCGACGGTAGGCACGACTTCTGCTCCATCCACCTAGGTATTGGCAAGATCCACCGGCTTCTTCTTAACATTGGTTTCTTTTGGAAAACCGCCTGGGCGCTGTGCCTATTGAGAAATGAAAATATAATTTTCATTTTCAACAGCGGGTCTTAATGGGTAGTTGAAATGCCCGTTACGCCGCGCGGTTGGCGCCGTGTGCATCTGGTGTAACTTATGATTGATTGATTGATGACTAGAAGCTTTGTTTACACAGCGCAGCGGCATGAATTAGATGACATTCTTAGGTAGGCTAAAGTTTTTGATCACTTTTTGTATTACCGTCAACGATCGATTTACGATCATACGTACATACCTAGCACAGATATAAATAAAAACTCTTTACGGCCCTGTGGCAAAGTAGGTACGGTTACGGACGTTAATTTGCTACCCATTTCAAAAAGAAACTGCTTGAAGATGTCATTGTCATTAGAGATGCCGAGTCATTTGTAATTCATAGGAAGCTCAACCTTATTGAGGTAATATCACATTGACTTTGGAACTAAGGCTGGTCACAAAATTAATTATTTGACTGTATCTATTAGCAAAAAATATATTTTACTTATGGGACGTTTTTTGGGAAGAATATTTTGCGAACGGGGTTACCTTGCGCTACAAATTATTTTTATTTCAACCTTTGTGTATTAGTTACTTAATTGATTACTTTTAAAAACAAATTGTTTTCCGTGGAGGCGGGTTAAAGCTTTCAGATTGGACATTCACCTTAAAATGAAAACACTTCGTTCTCTTTCTTCTCATATCTACTTAATCATACGAAAAGTTAACACTTGTTAAATTTGAAAGTGATTCTATCTAAATAAATAAATCGTTTAGAAATGGGCCTTAGCCTACTTGGGGAAAGCGTTCAAAAAATAATAAAAGGAGGCATGATAAGAGTCTATCCAATACTGTACGGGTTGTATCCGCACGTCTGTTAGTTGATAGTTGATAATGATAACACTGGAGCTTTCCGTAATAATTGTTTAATGATAAAATGATATAAATGTAAGTAGATAGCGAATACACTCCGCGGCGGTCGGATATGCACTAACTTAAGGTAAAGTAAGTAATTAATGCTACGTGCCGTAAAATGCTGACGGCGGCAGAATGAACGGTTTGTACGGACCGTACATGCTCCCGCTAGCGAGATGAGAGATGAAGATGGTCTTACAATATTAAATTACAAAATTATATTCTTAATGCATTAACTCTCATTCTCTCGCGGTAAGGCGCGCGTTGACTATAGGCGACGATGCTTTATCGAGTACACGCGCACTTGATAAAGGAATACTTTCCGGGTTCAATGTCAAGCGAGCGCCGTCCTGTGTTTTCTCCTCGGTTGTCTTTCGTTTTGGAATGGTTTGCTGTCTTGAGTCTCGGGTGTTCTCATTTCTAGTGAAGTATTGAACACCTGAAGATGGCTCGCTGGGGGGCGCAGGAGGTATCATAGCTGAGCAGCGAAGACGGTAGCAACGCCATACATATAGCATGCTAGCTAGTATTGCCGCGCCGAATAATATGTATAAGAGAACATATTGATGTATGTCATGAGATGATATTCTTTCTTCGACTCCTCCAGGGTCCATAGCTTTTATATTTTCAATTTGGCTTCCGATATCCAAGATGTGTCTTCTTAGATCTGTTGTATTATTTGAAAGCAGTGATTCTTGATAAATTGGTATTGATAAGTTGATTACGTTATTGATAGGTGGTACTTCTATTTTAATTAAATCTGGCTTCAAGTTAAGGTCATTGGTCTGACGCTGGTGTGCAAATATTGTGAATGATTCGCTCTTGATGACGCAGCCGTCGCCTAGAGTGATAATGCCGGCTCCGGTAACTTGCTCGGCGGTAACTTGAGATTCACATATGATTTTTATTGTTCGATGATCGCAACAGAAAAATAGGTAAGTGTTTTGTTCGTTCAGTTTTTCCCAACTATCCGTACAAGCAGCTGTGATAGATTTACATTGAACTGCATGTTTCTCTTTGATGCACAGGTTGTCGTCGGTATTCATGTGATAAATAGGTGTTTGTAACGGACACAAATATTTCGATCCGTCATGTGGTTGGCAGTCTTCAATATTTTTTCTTGATAATGAAATGTAAGAATCTTTTTGTATATTTATTGCTAAATGATCGGCGATAGGTAATATGCTAATCATGTTTTTGTTTAACTGATGTGGTACTGGTATGAGTTTATAGATTTCGAAGTTGTCTCGGCCAATCAGCGGGATTTTGATTTCAAAAATAAGGTATTGAGACGTCATCCTTGTTTTTACCTTTAGCAAATGATATATATTCTGTAGGTCTGTTTGAATATTGTCAATTGGAATAGCCAAGTCTTTTGATAGCTGTCCAGAAATGACGTTCAACTCGTCTTTTAATTGATTAGGGGTCAATAAGTGGATATTGAATTTCCCATGATAAACGTTGGTGATAGTTTCAAGTAAAGTATCTTGTATACTTTTTAAGTTCACTAGTATAGAGTTTGTGATAATCGATGATAACATAAATTCACTCGTATTTTCGACAGCTGTGACTTCCTTTGCTAAAATATTATTTGCTCTTTCTAAGTCAATGACGTGGCGATTGAGTATTTTATGCTGCTTTTCCATGGCCTCTTCTACCCTTTTAAGCAAATTGTATTCCGCCTCGACTATGGATGTTTGGTTTCTCCATAGTAAAGCAAGATGTTTCTGGTTATCCCTGATAAGATTTATATCCTTCTGGTATTGCTCTGCAAAATGTTCGTCTAGCATTCCAAACAAACTGTTTGCTACATATCCAATTCCGTTGATAAGGCCTCGGCGCCGGCGCGTCGAGCGTGTTGCGTGCTGACCAAGCATCATGTTGTTATAGTATTCTAGTTCCGCGAATCCGTGACGAAGCTCGATCAGGATGACGTCACATTTTGAACGTTGAGTCGTTTTCAAGCACATGTTTTCTAATGAATGGAGATATTGTTGAAATAGATTCTGTCCTTGCCAGTAGGGTTCCATATCGTAGTAAACGATTAGTTTCCACTCGTCACGGATAAGATGCATGTTTGATAATTTGTCGAAATAAATTCCTTGCTGTTGGTTTATGTATGTAAGACTGTGCTCACAGTGGGACGGTGATATAAATGTAAAGAGCAACATAAGTGCGAAGGTAACGAGGTTGCAAGATCGTTTGTATCTTCGGCTTCTTCTATTGGATCTCACAGTTTCTGGTTCAGGTGCTGTTGTTTCGATATCCTCACTGGGTTTATTTGCATCCTGGTTTACCGGTAACCTTGATAATTTAGTGATAGGCCTCTTGATTATACCATTCTTTGTCTTTATAGATACAACACGTACATAACCGTCGCGACCCGGATGTACGATTTCAATTTTTCCAAGTCCCCATTTTCCAGCTGGCAAATTAGCATCATGAATGATTACTACGTCACCTACCTTCATGTTTTCTTTCGGCCTTTGCCACTTGCTTCTCTTTGATAATTCACAAAGATAGTCTGCTCGCCATTTTTTCCAAGTATCTAAGAATACCTTTTGGACTAGTTGCCATCTAGTCCGTTCATCTTTTTCAGTTTCATAGATCGTCAAGTTTGGACCGCTTGATAGAAAATGAGCTGGTGTTAGAAAATCCAGATCATCTGGGTCTTCTGAGATTGCACACAAAGGTCTAGAATTTAGACATGCTTCGATTTGTGTAAGCAGCGTCGACAGTTCTTCAAAAGTGAGCTTTTGGTCTCCCATAACCCTGCGGAGATGATATTTGAGGCTTTTGACCGAGGCCTCCCAAAGGCCTCCAGCACTAGGCCAAGATGGGGCATTGAAATGCCATTGGATTTCTAACTCTGATAATGTTGTGAAGAATTCTGCATCCAAGGTATTCTTCAAGTCTATGAACTCGTGATTAAGCCGTCTGCTGGCTCCGATAAAATTGGTCCCATTGTCACTATACATGTGACTGGGTGCGGCTCGGCGGGCTATTAAACGGCGAAGAGCTGATAAAAATGCTGAGCTGCTAAGGTCTGATACTAGTTCTAGATGAACGGCCTTTGTCACCATACATACAAAAACAGCCACGTATCCCTTAGTCGTTTTAGCGCCTCGTCCTTTTTGTGTTTTAAGTTCAATGAATCCTGTGTAGTCGACACCGGTATGATAAAATGGGCGCGTCGGATTACAGCGCGCTGGCGGCAAATCTCCCATGATCTGGTCTTGCTTTGTTTTCTTATAACGTATGCACATGATACAACGATTGATATAACTTTTAACCGCTCGATTCCCTCCTAGAATCCAAAATTGATACTTGAGTTGTCTCAAGGTTAAACGTGCTCCTCCATGATGAGTTAACCTATGGGCATTTTCTATAAGTAGGTCTGTCACGCGACCTTTGTTTGGTATAATGAGCGGGTATTTCATGTTCGGGTCGATATTTGCATTGCTTATTCTCCCTCGAACTCGCAGTAGGCCATTCTGGTCTAAAAAAGGGTTGAGTGGCAAGATATTACTCTTGGGTTTTACTTGTCCCTGTGACGTAATGTTGTTTATGTCTTCTTGAAATGATTCATGCTGAATGTGTTTGATAATCAAATTCCTTGCTCGGCGAATCTCCGGTACTGTGATATAATCCAACTTCAGTTTGTTACGTGATACTGCGCGCAATATCCATGCGAGAACACGCGTCATACGGTTGATGTTGCTATGCTTATTTATTAAATCGCTGATAATGTCACTACTGTGACGTAGGGTGGTGACGTTAGTTTGTTTTGATACTTTGAGGTCTTGTTCTGTTGTATATATGTTTTCTTGGGGTTTCGCTTCGTAAGTTGGTAGCCAAGCAGGTCCATTCCACCACAAGGTGTTTTCTTTGAGCTGAGACGCAGTAATCCCTCGGCTTGCGCAATCTGCGGGGTTTTCGGCAGATTTAACGTAACGCCAACAGTCTTTAGGCATAGCTTCTCTGATTTGTTGCACTCTATTTGATACGAAGGGCTTCCACCGAGCGATGTCACCCTGTAGCCACCCCAAAACAGCAGTTGAATCGGTCCAGCAGTGTAGTTTAATATTAATGCCTGATAAAGCTTTTTTAACTTGTTTTACTAATTTTGAAAGGAGCACTGCTGCTGTCAATTCGAGCCTCGGAAGAGACACGGCTTTCTTTGATGGTACTAGTTTGGATTTGGCAGCGATGATAGTGATTTTGGGAGATAAGTTTTGTGCTCCACGCCCTTCTGTTCGAACTACGCTGTAAATGACACAGGCGTATGCATTTTCTGAAGCGTCGCAGAAGCCATGTAATTCGATAGGATCGTTCTCTGTAGTTTGTAACCATCTATCTATTTTGATATTATTTATTTCGCTTAAATTTTCTTTAATATTTCTCCACTCGTTGTTGATACTTTCGGGCACTTGGTCGTCCCACTCCAGATCTTGTTTCCAAATCGACTGGAATAATAGCTTTAGTTTGGTTGTTGTGGGGCAAAGCCATCCTTCGGGGTCAAACAGTTTTGATATGTCTGATAGAAGTGACCGTTTGGTGACCTTTTTCGAAGTTGATAAGTCGATCTTCAACTCAAAGGTAAATATATCTTCTTTGGTATTCCACCTCAGGCCCAAAGTTTTTTGAGAGTCTTGATGTTTAAAGTCAAATGAATCTTGATTGCTAATAGTGTTCCCGCCTTCTAATAACGAGGGGTTGTTAGAGGACCACTTTCGAAGATTGAATCCTCCATCATTTAGAAGGTTGATAAGATCTTTTTGTATTTTCTTTGCTTCTTGAACGTTGTGAGAGCCGCTTAGGAGATCATCCATGTAAAAGTCTTGTTCTAGTATTTTTGCTGCTTCGGGGTATCGATGACTCTCGTCTAAGGCCAGTTGTTTAAGAGTCATCATCGCCAAAAACGGAGCTGATTTTGTTCCATAAGTGACTGTCGTCAAAGCGTATTCACGCAATGCTTGATTTGGTTGATCTCTCCATACTATTTTTTGATAACATTGATCTTGGTCGTGACACAAAATTTGCCGAAACATTTTTTCGATGTCGGCTGTGAAGGCGATTTTGTATTGTCTCCACTTTAAAATCAATGAAAATAAATCTGCTTGTAAATTTGGCCCACGGTACATTAAGTCGTTCAAGCTGTAACCGGATGACGTCGGTGCTGACGCGTTGTACACGACGCGTAAGGCTGTAGTTGATGATTCATCGCGTTGCACTGAGTGATGCGGTAGGTAGTTGCTAGGTGAGGTGACTCTTTCGCTTTCACGCATATGTCCGAGTTCTTGATATTCATTAATAAATGTTTTATAAAGATTTGATAGATTCTTGTTTTTTGTAAATTTCTTCTCGAGCTGATAAAATTGTGCAACTGCCTTTGATCTTGAAGCACCCAGTTTTTCTCCTATGTCAGGTTTCAATGGTAGCCGGACTACATAGCGCCCATCTGGCCGGCGCGTAGTCTTTGATTTAAATTGATCAATACAAGATTGATCTTCAATTGATAAGTCATCGGAGGTTTCGGTTATATCTTCTATCGCCCAAAACCTACTGATGTCCTCGATATTGTTGATCACCACGTTGCAGTGATAAGATGTCATATTGCCGCATAAGATCCACCCCAAACGAGATTGTTGTGCAATTGGAGTAGTTTCATCCTTTCTGATAATGGAGGTCAAAATTATATTTGAATAGATATCGGCGCCGAGCAAAATGTCAATGGGTCGACAGATATTAAATTCCGGGTCTGCTAGCTGAAGACCTTCTAGATGAGACCATGATGGTTTAGCAAATGTTCGATTAGGTAAATTGTTGATCAGGCGATTCATTATAAGAACTTTCGTGTTGAAAGTATAGTCTGTGTACATTGATGAGGCTGTGATATTGATAAACCCTTTACAATTGTTTTCTTTGGTTCCGATTCCACACACCGATCCTTTATAACTTTGTCTCCGTAGTCCTAGTTGTTGGGCAGCGTTTTCGGTGATAAGTGATATTTGAGATCCTTGATCGATTAACGCTCTTAACTGGATAAGAGATCCGTCATATGCTTTGACCTTGATGATGGCTGTTGATAGTAGAGTTTCTGCTTCGTGCTCTTGTGACACGTGACCCGTGTTCTTTGATGTATTTGGTTCGTTGCCGGCTTGTTTGTTCTTGCCGACAAATGCATCGTGGAGTATCGTGTTATGTTCACCGCTGCATTGTTTGCACCTCTTATCGGATTTACATGGATTGCCGTAATGTTTATATAAGCAATTAGGGCATATTTTTCGCGTTGATATTGTTGCAAGTTTGGTTTCCGGTGACATGCCTAGAAATTTATGACATCGAAATAAATCGTGTTCGTAGTTGCAATATAAACATGTTGTCATGTTAGTTGCGGCACTTTGATAGTTTTTGCTTGCGAATGCTTGATAATTCTTGTTAGGTGTCGAATGATAATTGCGGTTTTCTTTGTGATATTGATCATGATGTTTTTGATATGACGGTCTTTGAAAAGTTGGCCTTTTTTCATAATTTAGTTGATTTGGTTTTGATATTTCTTGCTTGCGACGTGAAGATTCCAAAGCCGTAAATTTAGTTTCCAAGAAAGTCAAAAACTCAGATAACTGGGGCAACTCTCGCTGGTCTTTCAATTGTTCGATGTAATCGCTATGAGAGTCGGCATCGAGTTTTTGCGTTAGTAAATGTACTATCAATGGATCCCAGTTGGATGTGTCTACACCTAAATTTTCCACAGCGTGTAGACATTCCTTGGTTGTATCATGTAGCCTTTTTATAGATGTTGCTGATTGCTGTTGCATGATGGGTAGTCCAAGAAGGATGTTGATATGGGAACTGAATATTAACTTAGTGTTGTCGTACCGGTGTTGTAGAATTTGCCAACATACTTGATAATTTTCAGTACTGATTTTTAAATGTTGAATTAGTTTTTCAGCCTCGCCCCTCACCTTACTTTTGAGAAACTGCATTTTCTGCGCGTTTGATATAGTATTATTTTTGTGTATTGTCTCCGTGAACAAATCTTTAAATGAAGTCCATTGGTGATAATTGCCGTTGAAGATGGGGATTTCAATAGCCGGGGTCGATTTTTCCCTATGCGAAGAAGCCCACATCTTTGTGTTGATAGATTTTTTGATTTCGTCGTATTTCTTTTCGCACTTATTATATGTTTGTTCATACTCTGGTTTTTCATTGATTTGCTCACTATCGATCTCCCAATGTAAGGAGTCAACTACAGACCATCGAGCCTGCATTGTTTTTAGAGCGTCTTCGAACTCCCACTTTTCAGTTAGTAACTCCAAATTGATGTTGTTGATAGCACGTTGAAAGGCTTTAAAATTACTTTGTTGCTTTCGGTACATTTCTTCCAATTTACTTGAAGTACTACTTTCGGTTAATTGAGGTCTATCCGCTGCCGACGGCCGTTTTTCCGTTGGTTCTTCTGGCTGATTCCAGTCCATATTCAGGTCGAATTGAGAAGTAGTAGGTTTTATGAGGGGATTTTCTTCTGGGTGCACTGGTAAATATTGATGTAAAGCTGTGCGAGTTTCGATGTAAACGCCTGAAACATGTTGATAATGATTTTCTGCAAAGTAGGCGTAATCTCGATTTTCATATTTACAAAGAAGTATATGATTTTTTTGGAACTCCGTCCAATATTGTTCAAGAGTTTCGAGGCGCCTTTTGATATTTTGTGTATTTTTTCGCTCTGGACCATCTTTTTTGAAATTGACAAGTACCTTTTCTATGGTTTGAGCAAGTTGACCTTGAGTCTTGAGTAAGTCTTCCATGGTTTTGTTTACCTTCGTATAAAATAAAATATTTCTTTAAAGCACGTCGGATGTTTCCGGCGCTGATGATATTCGTGTCCCGTGCTCAAGCGATCCTTTGCATGGTATTTGCGATTTCTCAATCAGACGGTGAGACCCGCTTGTGGGAGGCCGTCAAGACCGATTCGCTACCGCTGGTTGAACCACTAAAGCACGAAAACTCTGATATGATATTTGATTATCCTGTTGATATGCTTCGTATCTCAATTTGACAACGTTTGATTTTGATTTTCACTGATAGGTACCGTATGCTAAAACGGTATAGTCGAAAGTCTTTGATATATAATCACGTTCCGTCGTGAAGTCACGTGGCCTTGTTCTTTAAACACCGCGCACTAGTCCAAAATGCTTCGAAGGACCATAAAGATGTACGGGTTGTATCCGCACGTCTGTTAGTTGATAGTTGATAATGATAACACTGGAGCTTTCCGTAATAATTGTTTAATGATAAAATGATATAAATGTAAGTAGATAGCGAATACACTCCGCGGCGGTCGGATATGCACTAACTTAAGGTAAAGTAAGTAATTAATGCTACGTGCCGTAAAATGCTGACGGCGGCAGAATGAACGGTTTGTACGGACCGTACAAATACAATTTTCTAAGAAATAGCCAGAAAGAACCGGATCGGACGCGGGTGAATTCGGTGGCAATGAATTGTTTTCTGTTTGAGCGATTATGAGATACGTGCTGCCCGGTGTCCTGCGTGCACGCTCGCTGCCGCCGCGGGGCGCGGGGGCCCGCGCGTTGTTGTTCTGCCTCCGTTACGGGTACAGCTGGCAAACCTCGGCCAATCCAACTCATTTCACTAGCACCAGTTCGCAATTCGGATAAGTCGTCAGCTTCACAGATATTTTAACTTGTCTGGAATAGGTATTCAGACGATTCGACCAGTAATCCGTATTTATTACACTAGCTCTTCGTGCCCGATGTCGCCCAGTTCCTTCTAACCTCGTCTGGACTAATTACAAACACAACCGAAAAAGTCTGACAAATCGAGCTGTTCTCATGAAATGCACCGTTATATGTACATGCGGCCATTGATTTTATGTAATATACATGTATACTAGCTGTTCGTGCCCAGCGTCGCTCGAGTGTTTTTTTAAATATAAAACTTGCGCAGACCATTACGAACTCAGCAAAAATAAATATTTAAATCCTTCGAGCCATCCTCGAGTTTCTGAGAGACTAATACACGACAGTTGATTTATTTACATGCAGAGGTAGATAGATTACAATAAATTATACTCGGACTAAGACAGCTGTTTTTTTTTTCATACAAATTTTGTTACGAATTTAGTCATCAAGTTGTCAAAGGCGCTTTGCCACTAATGACACACGTCTACCATTAACTGTGGTAAAACTTGTTTTTTGTTTTAAATCCTTCGCTAGAGAACATGGTTGCAAAATTGAATTTGTGTCAAAGAAAAACAATCAGTGAACTGAGGCTGCTTTAGAAGTATTTTCTTCAAAGGGCGCGAGTGAAAGTTGGAGCGTCGACCTTTATTGTTTTAGCATTTTACTTCTTTCCTCTGCCTCTTCATTACAAGGTGAATAAACTTGAAGCTTTTGGACTTTTTTTACACGCCTTTATTTAATTTGCCGAGATCGAGTGTTTGGGTCAAATCGTAAAGATAAAAATCCGAGTACCTGACATGAAATAAGCTTGTAGTGAGACAAAATGCCAAAAAAAGATTTAAGAGCTCGTGCAGACATGATGCGAGATGCATGCATGCAGCATGCGAAAACTTCACTTGCAATCGCTGTTTTAGACGATTATACTCATCAGTTTTGTATGTAATAATAATATAAATAATAATAATAAAAGCCTTTATTCACTGACCTTATGAACTTACATGCTGTTCTTACAAAACAGTAGTATACTTAATTTAAAATCTAATTTATAAATCTAAAATCTAAATAGTAAATATATTAGCAACCACGTCTTTGGTCAGGTTGTCTGTCGACATAGGCCTCCCCCAATTGTTTCCACGTCTCTCTATCCTTGGTAGATCTTCTCCATAAAGAAATAGATAGAAGAATATCCAACACTTGGAAAAGGTACTGGTCTCTTAAAGAAATAGTTAAAAACGAGACAATTCCCATGGTAATAAAAAGCAAATTGTATAACACATGTATTCTACCATGTCTTACTTATGGCTGTCAAACTTGGCCTGCGACGAGCATAAACAATCATAAATTAGTGGTTTGTCAACGCAACATGGAAAGAAGCATGCTTAACATAAGACTACGGGATCGATGGACAACTTCAAAAATAAGGAAAAAAACAAAGGTCAACGACGTGTTACAAAAAATAAGGAAACTTAAATGGAACTGGACTGGACATATAATGAGGACCAACAAAGAAAAATGGACTAAGGATGTAATAGAGTGGTATCCGAGGAACGGGAAAAGACAGCGAGGAGGTCAGTTTTGTATGTACGAGCATAACAATATAATAAATAAGTTATATGTACACAGTACTTTCCGATCTTTCACAGTACTTTCCGATCTTTCATCTTTAAAAAACAACTTTAAAGCCATTGGTTTAGAGCTAAATTTCAATAAGTGTGAACTCTTCATCCAAAATCCTTCCAACGCTGACAATGACATAATACAAAAATTCAACGAACTTGCCCCAAATATAAAAATAGTAGATAAAAGTACACTTTGCCTCCTGGGATCTCCTATTTTTGAAGAAAGTTTTTCAGATTATATTCAAAATTCTATTTCTAAATTTCAAAATAATTCCCATCGGCTTCTTGACATTAGTCCACATTTTGCACTTTTGGTTATTAAATTCTGTCTTTTTGTCCCTAAATTTACTTATGTGCTTCGCTGCTGTCCGTTCTGGAAACATCAAGATCTTTTGTCCAAAATTGATACTTTGATCAAAAGTAACCTGCAATCAATTCTTAATATTCAGCTAAGCGAGCATTCCTGGACCCAAGGATCCCTCCCAATTCGGTACGGTGGTTTAGGGATCCGCAAAATTTCTAGTATTGCTTTACCAGCTTTTCTTTCGTCGATCCATAGCTCTTCTAGTCTCATAGGAAAAATCCTTAGGGAATTCCCTTTAAACTATGAGACTTCAGGCTTGGAGGACGCAAAGAATGGCTGGTTAACTGCATGCCCCGGTCAAAATTTTCCTGATAACCCAAAATCGCAGAGGTGTTGGGATGACATAGCATGTAAATTGACTGTTGATTCCCTTCTTAGCCAGTGCTGCGCTGCGGATCGTGCTAGAATCTTAGCAGTCGGTACAAGGGAGGCTGGATACTGGCTTCAAGCTCATCCTTCGCCAAGCACTGGTACTTTCCTAGACCCTAACACACTCCGAGTTTCAGTTTGCCTTCGCCTTGGGGTCCCGGTCTGCGCTCCACATCGGTGCCCCTGCGGAAGTGACGTCGATCGGCTAGGACATCACGGACTTTCTTGCCAGAGAAGTGCTGGCCGCTTCTCAAGACATGCTGCACTAAACGACATCATCCGTCGGTCTCTTGCCTCTGTTAACGTGCCGGCCCTTTTAGAGCCGTCCGGTATCTCCAGAAATGATGGCAAGAGACCTGACGGAATGTCTTTGGTTCCGTGGAATATGGGGCGGGTGCTAGTGTGGGATGCAACCTGTGTAGACACGCTGGCCCCGTCACATCTCCCACGAACCTCCAATAGGGCTGGTGCAGCGGCCGAAGCGGCTGAAAACATTAAGACTGGCAAATATAGTGGTCTCGGCCCAGAATATAATTTTAATCCATTCGGGGTCGAGACCCTTGGTCCGTGGGGTCCTAGTGCTGTTAGCCTTTTTAAGGAATTGTCAAAGAGACTCATTGACGTCACTGGAGACCGAAGAGCTGGCAGTTTCCTCGCTCAACGAATAAGTTTAGCCATTCAACGAGGAAATGCTGCCAGCATCTTTGGTACAATGCCGCAGGGGCCATTCTTAGATTTAATGTTTTAGTGTATATATAGATTTAGTCTTATTTAATATTAGTTATTTTTACAATGTAATTAAATATAATGTACTTATAGAATTTATGAGATATTTTGTGTTGTATTCAAATAAAATTTTATATCAAGTTATATGTATAAATAAATAAGTTTCAGCGTTTGTGTGAACGCCCCCATAGCAGTGATGTGTGTTGTGTGGGAGGACAGGGGAGGGGCGGCGCTCGCAGCCGCGGCGCGCGGACGGGCGCGTGCTGCGGCGCGCGCGGCGCCGCACGCTGCGCATGACGCTCACCATCGTCGGCGTGTTCGCGCTGTGTTGGCTGCCCTACGCCACCATGACGCCGTGGTGAGTCCGCTTAGCTGACAACATCGTGTTAAACATGACTAACTATGGTTACATACATTCAAAGCGACACTAGCGACATCTACGACGAAGCCGCAAGCGTTGGTTAGCGCTGTCAGATTCATCGCGCGATTAAACTTTTCCTAGTCAGTTGTTAGAATGACTTTATTGTTATTCTATTTCTCGTACATTAAACTTTTATCACGTGACTTTCACACGAGATCTTTTGTAACGACCTTGAGATCTGTGTGTAACCACATCACTTTGGTGTGGTTACGCACAGATCTCTCATTTGAGTAACAGAACCTTTATTGTTTTTAAATTTGATTGCCAACGTGTTTTTGTGGTGTGTGGTGGCAGGTACATGGTCGACCGGTCGTCGGCGCAACGCGTGTCGCGGCGCGCGCAGGGGCTGCTGTTCGCGTGCGCCGTGTCCAACTCGTGCGCCAACCCACTGGTGTACGGCTCCTACTGCCTCGATCTGCGCGGCGCGCTCACCCGCCTGGCCCGCCGCGTGCGCCGCGCATGCCCGCCCGCGCCGTCCGCGCCACCCGCGCCCCGCGCTGCTGGCGAGTACCGCTCACCTCAATTGACACTGCCATTTCAAACAAGATCACTTTATGATTAAGTATACTCATTGGTAGAAGAGCACTAGGTCATGTTAATATTATATATTTATTACGTGTTTTTTTACGTGTCCATGATATTTTTATTATAATAATTACGATTATTTACTTCTTAGGAAATTGGGGTTCAAGTTCAATCAAGAAAAATCTCAATGTGGAAGCACCTCTGGCGGCTAAGGTAGGATATCCTACATACTGCTGATGTTATAAAAGATAAAAAAGATAAAGATTAAAGACATTTATTCAGTAAGCAGGCCGCACGGGCACTTTTACACATCAAGAATCTACCAGCGCTTCCCAAGAGGAGACCACTGCACTGCTGAGAAGAAACGCCGCAAGAAACTCAGTAGTCAGTCATTTTTTAAACATATTTCAATGGTTACTACTTAGTCTAGCATTATATAAAGCTATAAATATTAAATTTAATATTAAACCAAATAACATGCGTAGTTCAGCAAGAAAACATGTCAAAAACCTTAAGAGACAGAAAGAGGGAAAAAAGGAAAACAACACCTATTTAAGACGGTGCAACATGACCACATAAAAGTTTCGATATGTTTTCCTACATCAACGGACCCCTAGACAAGATAAAAGGGATTAAAGGCTTGTAGTATTGTTAGGCGATGGGCTTGCAACCTGTTAGATAATCCTCGACCCGATACGCGATACGCTTTGGACATTAACGACTTTTTCAAGTAATTTTTAGGTGATGGAAAGGGTAACTTTAAAACTACGACAGGTCATTTATTACAGAATAGAATGCATTGAACAACAAATGTTTTTTTATACTTTAAGGACGCGGAATTTTCAAATAGCGATTTTATTTTTATTTCTAGTACTTATTTAAATTATGAATATCAGAATTTTTGGTGAAAGAATCTATATTCTTAATAACATAAATTAGATTTTCATAAATAAATTGACTACATTTAAGATATTAATTTCTTTAGAAGGTTCTGTTAAAGAGTCATACGATGTTTTGTAATTTATTCGGTAAAAAAGAGAAGCGCTATCACCACGATTTAAATTCCTGTGCTTTGATCTACATTGATCAACTAATTGAATTTCGGAATTGGGCTATAAAAAAAACCAACTGTCACTGTGAATTCGAAAAATGCCACCAAGTTGTCTTTTTGCCTATTTGTACGTGCAATAAAATATGAAAATGAATATGAGTTTACTATTTGTTAATAGAATAGTCGCGCTCGCACGCGGCTCGGTGTGCGCTTCGCCGAGACGACGCTCGTGGCGAGCGCGGGGGCGGCGGGCGGCGCGGGGTGTGTTGCCGCGGCGCGCGCGCCCGCCTGACGCCCGCCACCGCGCCTGCGCTGCGCCGAGCGCGAGCGCGCGCGCGTGCTCTCCGAGTGCAACAGGGACAAGACGAATAGCACCGTCGTGCAACTGTAACGCTGTTACACCGGACACCTACCTACGCGCTAAGCAGGCTTCCCAGTACCCACGATCCGTTTTAGCTTTAAATGCGGCGCGGTAGGAGAGCAGAAATATAATGCCAATAATGAGTAAAAATGAAAGACATAATCATGATTGTATTTAGTAATCTTGATTGACTTTATTTTTCATTATGTAAACAGACATACAAACGTGTCGTGTAAATGAGAACTATTTAATTATATTTTGCGATGTGGTATTTTGTATCTTTTTTATTGCCTTGTTATTCGTAAATAATCACCTCTCTCCTGGTAGTTCCTGGGATTGGTTTGAATGCGATGCTGGAACTGAAACCGATATATAACACAAAAACTTATCCCGAGATTGCAGCCAAAAATCTTTTTAATAACGTAATAGGCAAGTGTAATGCTAATAAGAAATTAGCGAGAGATATTAACAGTTATTTTGAGCATTAACAGTTTTATTTAGCTCTTTGATCCGAACCAAAATAATATTGATTATGTTCGAGCGGAATCGAAATGAAAATGCTCTATTTAAAATGTACGTATGGCGTTTCTGACGAGCTGGTTAAACAAATTAACCAGGTTTCCGAGCCCTGCTATTAATCGAAAAGGCATTAGAATTTGAAGGAAGAGTCATTACTCGGATGAGCTCGCCAGTCGCTTTCACCACTCGCTAAGATCAGGCCGGCGCTCCCGGGCGAGGCGAGCGTCGCTATTGGCTCCGGGTCCCACATAACACAACCATGCGCCCGCTGGAGAAATACTATCGTAATAAGATGCGTTTAAAACTAAACTTATTATCACGATCCATCGCTTTGCATTGTTGTGATGTTTAAAAATTCCTCAATAATTTAGAAAAAATATGTTCGTACCTATCATCAGTTTAGATGAACAATTAAACGATGACTCAATGATTGTTCGGGCACCAGTCCCCGCCGCACAAAGTGCTGTGCCTATTCTTAAGTTAATTTCTATATTGTGCATAAACTGTAAGCTTGGAGGGGGAGAAAATAAATACCTTTTACTTACTTTTACTTTATTTACTTCGTGACTCTGTACCAAAAAGTGTGCCTCTATGAACAGCAAGGCTTATCCTAAGTTTAAATAAATAAATAAATAAGTTATCTCTAATGCACCGGGGAGCTTATTGCACGCCGATAGCTCCAGGAAGAGTAAGTATCCCTGCAGACGAACACGGCGCGGGCCCCGCCGCCCGCGCTGCTCCGGTCACTCTCACTCGCCTGTTATGAGGGCTGTGATATTTTATTGACAGACCTTTGTTGATCTCTACGGGCTTCTAGTTTCGTTTGACTTGTACTGAAAGTTTTACTGGTGGACATGTCACGAGGCTGGGCCAGGCCGTCCCCTAAAACTTCGGGGTACCTGCAATACTTTTTAGGCGTTACATAATAATTTACGACGACAAGCTAGCCTAGTTGGTCGTGACATTTTGTGTGAGATTGTCCCCTGTTTTTTTTTTTTTTTCAAATTACATTTAGTTATTGCATGATTAAATAAGGAGCCCTTATAGTTTGCCGTACTCATCGGCTGTCCGTCTCTCTGCCTTTTTTGTCAAAGTCGTGTTCTTCGGAGTTTTTACTATTTATAATGATGGTATTTAATGCTACGACAACGATACCCACTACAGAGTTATGTAAGATAAAAAAAATTGAAAAAAAGAGGTTACACAGTTACAAAATAGTACCTAGATTATTATCCAAGGTATGAAAGGCACCTATTCCACACGAGATATTCTGGCCAATATTTCTAGTCTGAATTAAAATGGTGACTTGCGCCAGAGTTGACTACTCTACTTCTTATGTCGACCGTGAGGAAACTTGATAATTTTCATCACACTTGCACGTAAACAGTATAAACATACAGGTTAGCTTGGCCGTAAGTAATTGGCCTTACACTCCGTCAGGGCTGTATACCTACGTAAATAATTGCCCTTAACGTTTCTGAACGAAACATTTGTATAATCTGTGGTGTGGGCAAAAAGCCCGCCATCCGCTTCAAAAACAGCTCACGTATTTCGTAATAATAGTTGTGCTGACTTGTGTATTAAAAGTATAATTCATAATTATTTACATTTTGTATTTGAAGACAAGTAATACAAGTTATAAATAATGTCGTCGTCGTCGTCCGATGAGTGTGATTTAAATGTAACACCGCCAGATATTATCCATGAAGCGAAAACAATTATATAATAACAATAAAATAATAATTCATAGAGCCTATTATTAATGTTCCCATCCTTCTTAAATAGTCTACACAAACCGGTCGTTGTGCGTGTGAGCATTCTTCTATGGTTTGAACTCAGGGACAATCGCCGCGCCGGCAGGTGTCCCATCACTTTACTAAATTGAACTTATCTACGAGTAAAGAGCCTCTGCGTGTTGGCTTCGGCTCCATCTACGCCTTCCAAAGGTCCGTGATTGGGAAAGACATAATAATAATAACTTTATTTAGCAAAATCAGTACATTATAGCTACTTATAAATTTAATTATAATCATAGTGCTTATTTATAGCCATTTCGTTAATGATCGGTGTATACCAATCAATAATAATGAAGTTTCCTCCGTCCCCCGTGCTAGTGACAACTGTATCAGGGTGGCACAGGCTCACCGTCCTCTAATATTATGTATTTTATGTTATACGGTTCAAATAAGTAACATAGAGTACAAATCGAGACAACAACGTGCGGGTATGCCAATACTCAATATCTGTGCTGAGATGTAAACATGTAGTTAATTACGAACCTCGGCTCAGAAAGCCTTCAACTTCGGACTTCTACTAGAGCCTCGATCGTAATTCCTTTCTTACCGCCCTTATACACACTGTACTAAAGACTTATAAAAAAAAGACTCGGTATTTTTACCAAAGGGTGGCTGTATATGGTTTAAGCATAGCTCATGTGTTTACTGACACGCGTGGTTGAATTAATTCGGGGCCACGAGACGTGCTCTATGGCACTTTGCGCCACGGCCGCGCCTCCCATCTCTGAACTGAATAATTGACGAGTAATTCACCTTTGATATTGCAAGGCAATGAAGCTCTTAATCATTATATTTGTACCGGTGCGTAATCATGCAAAATTACAAATGTTAAGTTTCCCTCATATTTTCTCCTTCCTTGCATCTCTCTCTTAATCAGTGAAAAAAATTCATAACGGGAGATGATAGTTTTGACCTTTGTGATAGGTTTTTACTCTTTTTAGGTGAATGGAACATGTTTGTATGTTTTGGAATAAAATTATGGGGACGGCTAATACACAATGTACTTATACAAAACAAATATGACATAAACTACTAATCTAAGGGAGCAGTACGAAAATTACCGGTTGATTATGGTTCTTAACCATGCTTTACGTTAACGCTCGTTCGGAGCGGAATTTAAAAAAAAATGAGAAAAAAAATTGCAACTGCAACTAATCGAAACGCACATTAGGTTTAGTGCAAATTATTAATACCGACTTATGTACCTCTAACCTACCCAATAGTTATGATAAGAAAAAATGTTCATCCTAACGTTAGCATATTCTATAGGCTTCATACTTTCTAATGGTATGTAATTTGCTTTTTTTTTAAGCTTATTTTTAAATTTTCGAGTCATTATAAACTTGCTGAATTTTTCAGCCAACCTATTTGCCATATATCACTTAACATATTAAATTTCATATAAAATACTTTTTATCGAATAAACAATCCGGTGATAGTCGTATCCTATTCGGATCCCTATTAAAATAATAACGTTTTTGCAACCTGTTCCGTTTCACACAGAATGCTGCGTCAACTCAGATCGCGATCGCTGCAAGAAAACTCAACAGACATTCAGTTTTTTTTTTAATTTAGACGTCAAAACGTTATATATCTCTATTTATATTAGTAAATCCAGTAGCTACTTTTACCAGAACTCTGTACCAGCAGCATACAATATTTTAATTAGTCATTGCATCCCTTCTGAGTCTGCCCGCCTCTGGTTTACCTGTAGGTTCCTTTTTAGGGTTACGTACTTAAATGATAAAAAAGGAACCCTTAAGGTGAAACTTCGGTGTCTCTCTGTCTGTGTGTCCGAGCAATTCTTCTCAAAAACTACTGAACCCACCAAATTGAAATAAGCCAGAGGCGTTTAATTTGATGCCTGCATCAAGCGCTGGTAAATATCATTTTTATTGTCATACGAAATGGGATCTAGTTAGTTATAAAAATGAAAGTAAGAAATCTACCTATATTGTATAAAAGTGTAATGAATTTATCAAAATCAACATTCTTCAAGATAGTATATTGACAAGTTTATCTAGTTTTAAGTATTTTACGACAGATGGCGCCCGCTGTACTCATTTTGCGAAATAGGATATATGTTATACTTACGGGGACGAATGCGGCTAGCACCATATTTTTTTTTTTTTTTTTACGTGTTTGACTTAGTGCAGCTAGCACAATTTAGAATACGAATTAAAGTTTAATTTCATTCTAGCTGGATACATAGTAAAATAAATCAAAATAACATTATGATTTTAAACGGGTTTAGTCTAGCTCCTTGACAACAGATGGCGCCAACTGTACTTATTTTTTGATATAAAATAGGATTTAAGTATATTATTCACCGGAATCAGTGCAACTAGAGCTATTTATTTATCCCAAAAATTAAATTTCAATTTCATTTTGGCGCGATACATGGCATCATTTTCTTATGAATCAAAATAACTTATTTGTTTACGAAAGTAATTTAGCTACCTTGATAACAGTTAGTGCCAGCTGTACTCATTTTTAACATGGAGATGTAGTATTTTTTTTTTTACGAGAGCGAGTCCAGTTAAAGCCATCTGTAATACGAGCTAAAGTCAAATTTTATTCTGACGCGATTTATGGTAAAATTAATCAAAATAGCATGATTGTTAACGAATGTAGTTTCTCTACTTGATAACAGATGGCGCTAGCTGTACTCTTTGTCGATATATTATTTTAGTTTTTTTTTTTTTTTTTTCTTTTCTTACGGAAACGAGTACGGCTAGCGCTGTCTACAATACAAATTCACGTTCTATTTCGTTCTGGCGCGATACATGGCAAAATTTTCTTATACAACCAAATAACATGATTTTCAACGAATGTAGTTTATCTACTTATCGACAGATGGCGCCAGCTGCACTCATTTTCTATATGAAATCAATGTTTTTGTTCGGGATGAAAACGAAACGGGAAGGTTTTCAAAAACCACAGCACAGACGTGAAATTATTCGTAATATTCGGTCGTAGCTTCGTACCGAACACTCCAGCAAATGGTAAAAAAAAAAGACAAATAATATATCGAAAATGAGTACAGCTAGCGCCATTTGTAAAAAATAAGACGAAAACATTTTATTAACCAAGGACGATTCAAATATTTATGATGATCAAAAACGTTTTGCCATAAAGTTCCATTCAGACGTTATCGAAACAATGTATTAAAGACGAAACCGTTTTGATAAATACCTATACAACGTTTTCCAATCGATGGCAGTTATCTAGCTCTATCTACGAGCTCAATTTTAATTTTATTCCGGTGCGATAGATACTGAAGATGGGGATCTTGACTCTGAAATGAACACTGTTTCTTTCAACGCACTTGGTACACTTTATTTCCTTCTGATAGTTGTATCTAGTAGTCTAATACACGGGGGTGCCATGATCTGTAGCCAAGATCCAAATTTAAAAAAAACTTTAAGTAACCGTGTCTTGGAACGACCCTATGTACCATTTGTCTATCATTGATGTGACTTTAGTCAGTCACAGATAAAAGATAAAAAAGATAAAAGAAATTTATTCAGTAAGTAGGCCGCACGGGCACTTTTACACGTCAAGATACTACCAGCGCTTCCCAAGAGGAGACCACTGCTGAGAAGAAACGCCGCAAGAAACTCAGCAGTCAGTCATTTTTTAAACTTATTACATATTTCATATTACAATGGTATGTACAACTTAATCTAGCATTATATAAAGCTACAAGTATTAAATTAAATATAATATCAAATAACAGTAGTTCAGCAGGAAAACATGCCAAAAATCTTACGGGAGAGAAAGATAGAAAAGAATAAAATAAAATAACTACAACTACCTACTTATATATGTGTATATAAGATGGTGCAAGATGACCACATAAAAGTTTCGATATGTTTTCCTGCATCAACGGTGTCCCCCAGACAAGAAAAAGCAGGATAAAGCCTTTGCATTTGAACAAATTACTATTGACTAAGTTTCGGGTGTAGGCCATGCATTTTTGTCTGTTAGATAGTCCTCGACCCTATAATACGCTTTAGACATTAACGACCTTTTCAAATATTTTTTAAGTGCTGGAAAGGGTAACTTTGAAACTACTTCAGGTAATTTATTATAGAAATGAATGCATTGACCAACAAATGATTTATATACTTTACGGACACGGAATTTTCGAATAGCTATTTTATTTTTATTTCTAGTATTTAAATTATGTATATCTGAGTTTTTGGTGAACGAATCTAAATTCTTAATAACATAAATAATATTCTCGTAAATAAATTGAGACGCTACAGTTAAGATATCAATTTCTTTAAAAAGTTCTCTTAATGAGTCACGGGAATTTAAATTATAAATAGAACGAATGGCCCTTTTTTGTAACACAAATATAGTTTGTATGTCAGCTGCCTTACCCCAAACCAGAATACCATAAGACATAACACTATGAAAATAACTATAATAAACTAAGCGAGCTGTCTCAACATTAGTTAGTTGTCTAATTTTCCTAACGGCGTAAGCTGCCGAACTTAGTTTACCTGCCAGTGCAGCTATGTGGGGACTCCATTGCAATTTTTTATCTATTGTTATGCCTAGGAAAACCGCCCTATCTACCATTAGCAAACACTCGTTATTTAGAAAAATACTAGAATCTACCGGTTTAACATTAGGCAAAGCGAACCTAACACATTTAGTTTTCTTGGCATTTAGTAGCAAGTTGTTACTAATAAACCAATTATGTACTTTAACTAGAGTGGCGTTTATCCTACTGTAGTCTACGGTTTTTCTATCTACCTTGAAAATTAGTGAAGTATCATCGGCAAAAAGTACAATATCGCAAAGTTCATGTACCATGTTTGGTGGTAAGTCATTTATGTAGACCAAAAATAAAAAAGGACCTAAAATAGAGCCTTGAGGCACACCTATTTTCACTGTAGCTCCAACAGATTGCGTTTTGTTTACAACAACTGTTTGAGTTCTATCACTTAGATAAGAAGACATAAGGCTTAAAGCTTTATTGGACAATCCATAATGTTCTAATTTTAAAATAAGGGTCATATGTTCGACGCAATCAAAAGCTTTAGAAAGATCACAAAATATTCCTATTGCGTCGCAAGATTTTTCCCAACTGTTATATATATATTTAATGAGTACAGATGCCGCATCAATTGTTGATCGACCTCTTGTAAAGCCAAACTGGTTATTGCTAAGTAGTTTATTTCTGTTAAAGTGACCTAACATATCCTTCAGCATTAGTTTCTCAAAGACTTTACTTAAAACTGGTAGTATGGAAATGGGACGGAAGTTCGTTATATCACTCATCACTCACAGCTTCACCAAATCCTACCTAACATAATTATAAGTGGACCTGACCTTTGCCAAATCACTCTCGGACCAAAGTTGTCCTACCTATAAGGAGTCATATTCAGGATATTATTCTTTGAATGCATAGGCAACAATATGAAGTATGTATTATACAACATGTTACAAAATACCCCGTAAAAAATATAATAAATTATCAAAGCCAAAAATATTGTCAACCCTAGTAAGCTGTCATGTCAGGGAACCGGAGTTAGCATTGATTATTTTAACAGAGGGGCCTACCTACCAAATGATGATGAACTGCATCTCTTCCTTATGATACATCAGGTGATCGTACCATCAGCAAACAGCAAGGCACAATCTCGGATTGCGTAGCCTGCTGCAGTTTGGTAGTTTAAGTACATGAAAAGTAAATAATATATAAAACACGAGCTCCTAATAAGTAAGGAGGGAGAGCAGGTTTCAAACAGGAGAGATTCTAAAACAGATCACAATAACCTTACGAAGCAATTTTCTTAAGCTTCATGCTTGGAAAATCATCCGTTATGATATAAAAGGGAACGACGATACAGATTACATTAATCAATGGCACCACGCAGTCGTGCCTTCACTGGTGGAAAATAGGGTCGCCTGCCTACTTCTTTACTGCAGACATCATCTCTCATCATCATCATCATCATCATCATCAGCACCTGCGTGCCATGCGATAAGCAACACTAATCCAAACAAGTTTTCTTCCAACCTTATGGCATAATGGAATTCTCACAACCTCAGGCAAACTGGACCCCATGAAGATACGCCCATATCATGTTCCTTAATCCCGCACCTCCTCCATGTCAAGATAGGGATCTTAACTCTGAAATAAAGACTGCTTCCTTTAAAAGAACTTGGTATACTTTATCAGCTCCTTGTGATAGTCTAATACAAGGGGGTGACTTGGTCTGCAGCTAACAGCAAACATTTAAAACAAACAATTTAAAGTTGCATTCAATCACAGAATTTGCCGCTAGATGGCGTGAACTGTCGATTACATCGCGCAATCGTTTGTCTCCCTTGAAATGTATAAGGTTTCTTGTTAGAAGGGTGATTACCTTCGGTAGGTTTTTTTTTTTTTTTTTTTTTTTATTGTATGTCGTGCTAACATTCCTCTGATATGGGCCAGAGACTTTGTATAGCTAACATGGCACATCTTTATTTATTTTTGTTTGCCTTGCTCTGATTCAGGGTGAAGGGTTTTTTATTGTTACACAGGGATTTTTATCTTTACAAATACATTTTAAAAACAATATTTCTTATACTTAGTCTATACAGGTTTCCATTTCGGTTCTTAATTCTATTATATTTTTACATTCTAAGCTTTGAGTTATCCTATTGCATACATCTTATTTACACTTTTTATATTTAACAAATCTTTCTTAAAGCTATTGCTAAACTGCTTATTTAAAAACTATAATTATTCTATTACTAATATTATATATGCATAATATATAACCTAGTAATATTATTTATCTTTATTTCTATTTATTACTATGGTGCAAATTTTTTCGCAATACTTTAGAATTATTTTACGCAGTTTTTTATCTGATAAGTGATCGTGTATATTTTGTGCTGATAACTTTATGTTCAAATGCATCTCTACTGTGTACCTATCTACATGGTGGATGGGGCATTCGAAGAGGATGTGGGAGACCGTTTCCTCTATTCCCTCCTCACAGATGCATGATGGGTTCTCCCTGCATTTGAATCTAGCCAAATACGCGGCGAACCCACCATGCCCTGTCAGAAGCTGTGTAAGGACTCCTGTTGGCTGTAGCCGTCGAATGATTCCGTAAGCTGCTGTTGCGTCCGGGAAAAACATTTTCGTTACCGAGGCCGTCTCGCCCGACTGATACCTTCGATTCCATTCGTCCAGCGACTCGTTACGAAGCTGTCGCTTCACGAATGAAACCGGACATAGGTCATAGTCGGGCCTCCTCCGCAACGACAATGCTGCATCCTTCGCGAGCTCGTCAGCACGCTCGTTCCCTGGCAGTCCTGCGTGTGCTTTGATCCAAAACAAAGAGACATCTTTGCTCTGGTTCAGAGCTTCCCGTATGTTATGACGAGTTTCTACTGCCAAGGGGTGGAGGGCGCTATGGTTGGTGACTGACTCCAGCGCGGCTCTTGAGTCACTGTATATGCCAAAGCTCGACTCTTTGCGCTTAAGGATTATACTTGTGGCCTTGCATATGGCCAACAGTTCCGCTTGGTAGACAGTGCAGTACGCCGGCAAGCCCAACTTGAGGGTGCCGATCTCCGCCTCATTGTTCCATAGAGACAATGCTGCGCCGACCTTGCCCTCAAGCTTGCTACCGTCGGTGAATATACGCACCGCCTGCACATTGTGCTCGTCCACAAGCTCTTGATCCACCAGACTTATGAACTTCAGATCCATATGCAAAGCTGGATGTGGTGTTTCTATAAAATCCACCACACGCTCTGTCTCCCTATCCCCCAGCACCAGCCGTGACGTCCCCTTTCGAGCCTCAAACAGGGCGGCTGCCTCCTTAATTCTGAGATCCAAAGGTAATATCCCGGAGAGCACTAGTGCCGAGTTAAGGGACACCGTGCGGTAGGACTTGCATAGTTTCTGAGCAAATCCTCGCTGAACCGTGTCAAGCAGCTTTCGAATTCCAATCTTACTGGCGGCTGGGGCCCAGGCGCCGGCAGCGTACAATATGACCGGCTCCACTGCAGCAGTGTATAATACGCGGATCACCTCCGGGTGCAATCCCCAACTTGCTTTTGCGGCTCTTGACAGCTGTTTGTAGAAGTTCAATCCCTTTTTACAGACGCTTGCACCTTCGGTAGGTTAGGTTAGGTTAGGTTAGGTTAGGTTAGGTTAGGTTAGGTTAGGTTAGGTTAGGTTAGGTTAGGTTAGGTTAGGTTAGGTTGGGGTGCAGGCCGGATTCCTCCACGTTGGCTTGGGTGTTGCAGTCTCTCTTGATCTCGATCCGGAGAGAACGCAGCATCTGGGCTGGTGCACCCTGGGCATTGGCTGAGACTTTTCCCCCTTGGGAATTCTTTCGGCCCATGGCTAATATCCGGCACGGGGGGGGGGGGGGAAGGTGACAGGGGTTTCTTGAAGGGTTGCGGTTGTGTACCGGCACTTCTGCCCCGGAAAGTTTCCTTCTGTCACCTGGGGGGGGATGGTGACGAGCAGCTTTTCTTCGGAAAAGTGGCCTCGTCACCATAGGGAGGCGGCGACAGAGGTCGTTGGAAGGGGCGGTTGCTGGGCCGCTTCCGCCCTGGACAGCTTCCTTCTGTGGCCCATTGACGGTTGGTGACTGGGGTAGCTTGAAGGGTCAGTTGCGTGTGCCTTCGAGGCCGTTTCTGTTCCTGGAAAGCTTAACCAGTTACCTGGAGGGGGCCGTGACAGAGGTGGTTGAAAGGGGCGGTTGCGTGTGCCTTTGAGGCCGTTTCCAAACCGGACAGCTGCTTTCTGTCACTTTGGTGGTTGGTGACTGGGCTTACCGAAAGACTGGGGCATGTTAACTCCGCTCTGCAACGGAGCACGAAGGTTCCGCTCTGCACCGGAGCATGACCCTGCTCAAGACGTACTCCCATGTCACCCGAGGGTCCTTCTACGTGTCTTTCGGAATCCCGGGGGGCACTGTAGTTATTGGTGGGACAGCTGTGGTGGGGTGTGTTTGAAGGGTATGGGGACCGACCCTTAGAGGTTGGGTATCCGGAAAGCACCATCCACCACAGGCAGACCGTGTAGGGCCAGTGGGTTGGGGGCCCACATTGCACGGCTTTACCGGTCTGGGGAGATGGTCGTGGGCTGCCGACCGCAGCCGTCTCCTCCTTTGGCGGAGAAGGTGGGGCTCTTCGGAGCAGGCCAGGAGGCGTGTCAGTGGGCAAAGCTTAATTGCGGTTCCGCGGCGCCTCGCGACTGGCCAGGGGGGTAAACGCCGGAGTGGTTTTAGACGGTAGTTCTTTTGAGAGTCCGTCATACCTCCCATTGCACAGCCTTCCCCGGGCAGGGAGGATGCGTAAATGCATTTCCACTCCGTCATAAAAAAAAAAAAAAAAAAAAAAAAAAAAAAGGTTAGGTTAGGTTAGGTTAGGTTAGGTTAGGTTAGGTTAGGTTCCCCCCCGAATGTGCTGCCACCTTGTCGTGGTGGGGGGGCTTGCGTGTTTCAGTGATCCTCGACGCTATACCGGACAGGGCTACCCATACCGGAAAGTTCCGAGGTGAGGGACCAGACTAAGAGCGGCACTTTCCCTTTCCACTCCCACCTTCCCATTCCTTTCCTTGATATCCCTCCTTTTCCTTCCCCTTACCCATCCTTCTCCACTTCCACCGAACCAGTGGCGGGATACCCACTGTCATGGGCCAGCGCGGGCCCGGGGAACTAAATACTCCCCGAAAGTGCGCACTTGTGGTGGAAGGCTGCTCCCGACTACTCTCCTCGGAGAGTAGTTAGAGGAGTGCAGCAGCGTCTTCTGTTTTGCAGAGGGCGTTTTGGATGGAGTGGAGGGCCTTCTCCTAGGAGAGTGGGCGATGGATGATTTGGGGTTGTCCTCGAAAGAGGTACAACGGGGCCCGGCGATGTGCCAGGTGCACTCGGTTTAGCCGACGTCGAGCCTAACTCGTTTCCCGTCTGGAGTGTCGTGGATCACGTCTCGCGGCTCCGACGGGCCGAGGACCTTGCCTTAACCGGCTGGGTCGAGGGGAGTAAACCTCATAAAAAATCCCTCAATCCTAAGCGGCGCCGCACCGCGAGGGGATGCATGGCTGAGAGGTGGTCAGCTGTTAGTGCGTTGCCCCGTCAGAGTACCTGCCGACCCTCTGACGGGAGATGCTAGGCTTGTCCAGGTGCACGGGCACCTCCTGGATCGACCGATAATCCCTATTACTCGTGGGAACAAAAATGGATACACATATAACCCTACCAAACGGCCCTTCTCAGGGCCAAAACAAAGACCCTAGCAAACGGATAACGGACATTGATGAGGAAAGAGAAAGAATGCTGGACATGGCGAGGCGGAAGGAGACGGAGCTGATGGAGGAGATGTTGTTGGAGACAGGTAATGTTTCCGACTCATCTCTTCCATCAGTCAACGTCAAAACCACCAAGCGGCCGCATGCGGACGAGGACGAGGTGCTGACTGGGCCGGTTATAAAGCCCAAAGTGAACACCGCCAGGAGGGGCAAGACCGTGCTTCGGTTCAACGAGTGCCGGGAGTTCGAGACGAGAGCGGACGCGGTTGCTAAGTACCGTGTCAGCCGCGACTCCTCGCTGTCTCGAGCTCGTGGGAGGAAGGCCCTAAGAGCGGGGAATAGAAGGCGCAGTTCCTCGGTCCCGCGAGACCGCAGCCCGATACAGGAGGAGGACGACGACGATGGGAGCTACATCGCCGTTCTCAAAAACTCTGCACGGCAGGTGATGGCGGAAGCCAACAAGAGCGGCAACCTGAAGGGAGATGTCTGGGGCCGCATGAAGATTGCGTGCGATGACATCATGGCGGCCGCAGACATCCTCCAGGGGAGGAACGGAGGAGAGGGCGAGGAGGTGAGGGCCTTACGCGCTGACAACAAGCGCATGAGGGAGGAACTCTCCCTCGTGCGTAAGGAGCTAAAGGCCCTCCGGACGGCCTTCTCTGAAAAAAAGAAGCTGCCTTCGCAGGACTCGCCCGCCGAAGACGGCCTTCCACAGGCCTTGGGGCAGGCCATGTTGGTGCTGAGGGAGGACCTCAAGCGGGACCTCTTCATGTCCATCGGGGAGATGGTGAATGTCCGGATTGGGGAAGTCCGGGCCCTTCTCCCCGCTGGTCCGATTGTCCGCCCCCCACTGGCAGCGGACAAGAGGAGGAAGGAGGTTCCTTCCAGGTTGGGCCCCGCCACCGTGCCAGCTCCTCATACCAGGGCAGCTTCCCCGGCAAGAGCAGCTTCCACCACCACGGCGGCTCTCCCAGCTGGGGCGGCTCCCCCCGCCCGAGCGGCCAAGCTGACACCTGCCGCTCGTAAGGCCCCCCCAGCCAAGGAGGCACCATCCAAGACTTCGCGCCGTCGTCATCGGGAAAAAGCGGCTGCTCATCGTCCCCCTCCTATCCGAGAGTTCGCTCCGGCGGTTCCGGCAGTCCAGGAGCCACTGCCGCCATCCCAGATGTCGTGGTCGGACGCGGTAAAAAGGGGGAAAAAGAAGAAGAGGAGGGTCGCCCCACCGCCTAGGGAGGCCAGAGGCAGCAGGCCCGCGCCGGGCCCCAGGAGGCTGCCTGCTCCCTCAACGGCTGCTGTGGTAGTTGCCGTAAAGGAGGGCAGCGAGGCCACCTACGCCAGCGTCATGGCCAAGGCCATGAAGTCCTTCTCGCTGGCGGAGGTTGGCCTTGAGCATGTCAGGGTCCGTAAGACGCAGACCGGGGCCCGCCTCATTGAGGTCCCGGGCGCGAACGGGGCAGCGGCGGCGGATGCGCTATGCGCAAAACTTGACGGGTTGGTTGGCGACGTGGCCAAAGTCTACCGACCCGTCAAAATGGCGGAAATCCGGGTGGGTGGTCTCGATGAGACCATCACCCCGGAGGACATCGCGGCGGCAATGGTGGCCAAGACTGGGTGCTCCCCCACCCAGGTGAAGGTTGGCGCCATCCGGGTCCGATTCGACGGATCTGGCGTGGCGAACGCGCAGTGCCCGGTGACCGTGGCCAACACGCTGGCAACAGCAGGACGACTACTGGTGGGGTGGTCGTCCGCCAGCGTGACTGCACTGGAGGCGAGGCCCATGCGGTGCTTCCGATGCCAAGGCATCGGACACAGCGGGGCCCTCTGCCCCTCAACCGTGGACCGGTCAAATTGGTGCCACCGGTGCAGTGGGCCAGAATAAGGCGCTCCTAAGGAGGCCCCAAAGAGTGGTGGCCCTCCGAATAGTGAGGGCCTATGTGACGGTGGCACATGCGGCCGCGTGTGTCTTGGCCTGCACCCCGCCGTGGGAGCTAGATGCTCAGGTGCAGGCCGAGACATACCGGATGAGGGCCGGGTTCCGGGCGAGGAGACAGCGCCCGGACTCGGAGACGGTGGAGGGGGCCCGTCGAATGACGGAGCGGCGCCTGAGGGACCGGTGGAAAAGCGACCTGGAGGACTCTCCCTATGGACTCCGCACCATAGGGGCACTCCTCCCGTCGCTGGACCACTGGTTGGAGAGGAGGTACGGTACCGCCACGTACCGTCTTGTGCAGGTGATGACCGGGCACGGGTGCTTCGGCCATTACCTGCACAAGATTAGGAGAGAGCCCAGTCCGGTTTGCCACGAGTGCGGCGATCCGGACGACACGGCCCAGCACACCCTAGAGGTGTGCTCGAAGTGGGATCCGGAGCGCCGCGCTCTGGTTGCGGACACAGGGCTCTCCGATCTCTCACTGCACAGCGTCGTGTCGGCCATGCTGAGTAGTGAGAGATCGTGGTTGGCGGTCGTCTCCTTCTGCGAGAGCATTGTCTCGCAGAAGGAGGCGGCGGAGCGGGAGCGCGAGGAAGACGTGGATGCGCACCCGCTCCGGCGTAGACGTGTGGGGCGAAGGCGGAGGCAGTTTGCCGCCCGCCTGAACCCCTAGTAGGACCGTGGGGATAGGGTCCCACATAAAGGTCCTACACGTCTGGGGGAGGGTTCGGCGTGTTAACTGAACCCTCCCTCCTTTGGCGCAGGTGCCCCAGCAACAGGCTGGGGCGGCTGGGGGGCACCCAGTGGTGAATAGTCATCAGCCCACGGTGCCCCCGTTAACAGCCTGTGGAGGTTAACACCGGTGAGGTTTAGCCTCCTCAGGCAAACTGGACCCCATGAAGATACGCCCATATCATGTTCCTTAATCCCGCACCTCCTCCATGTCAAGATAGGGATCTTAACTCTGAAATAAAGACTGCTTCCTTTAAAAGAACTTGGTATACTTTATCAGCTCCTTGTGATAGTCTAATACAAGGGGGTGACTTGGTCTGCAGCTAACAGCAAACATTTAAAACAAACAATTTAAAGTTGCATTCAATCACAGAATTTGCCGCTAGATGGCGTGAACTGTCGATTACATCGCGCAATCGTTTGTCTCCCTTGAAATGTATAAGGTTTCTTGTTAGAAGGGTGATTACCTTCGGTAGGTTTTTTTTTTTTTTTTTTATTGTATGTCGTGCTAACATTCCTCTGACATGGGCCAGAGACTTTGTATAGCTGACATGGCACATCTTTATTTATTTTTGTTTGCCTTGCTCTGATTCAGGGTGAAGGGTTTTTTATTGTTACACAGGGATTTTTATCTTTACAAATACATTTTAAAAACAATATTTCTTATACTTAGTCTATACAGGTTTCCATTTCGGTTCTTAATTCTATTTTATTTTTACATTCTAAGCTTTGAGTTATCCTATTGTATACATCTTATTTACACTTTTTATATTTAACAAATCTTTCTTAAAGCTATTGCTAAACTGCTTATTTAAAAACTATAATTATTCTATTACTAATATTATATATGCATAATATATAACCTAGTAATATTATTTATCTTTATTTCTATTTATTACTATGGTGCAAATTTTTTCGCAATACTTTAGAATTATTTTACGCAGTTTTTTATCTGATAAGTGATCGTGTATATTTTGTGCTGATAACTTTATGTTCAAATGCATCTCTACTGTGTACCTATCTACATGGTGGATGGGGCATTCGAAGAGGATGTGGGAGACCGTTTCCTCTATTCCCTCCTCACAGATGCATGATGGGTTCTCCCTGCATTTGAATCTAGCCAAATACGCGGCGAACCCACCATGCCCTGTCAGAAGCTGTGTAAGGACTCCTGTTGGCTGTAGCCGTCGAATGATTCCGTAAGCTGCTGTTGCGTCCGGGAAAAACATTTTCGTTACCGAGGCCGTCTCGCCCGACTGATACCTTCGATTCCATTCGTCCAGCGACTCGTTACGAAGCTGTCGCTTCACGAATGAAACCGGACATAGGTCATAGTCGGGCCTCCTCCGCAACGACAATGCTGCATCCTTCGCGAGCTCGTCAGCACGCTCGTTCCCTGGCAGTCCTGCGTGTGCTTTGATCCAAAACAAAGAGACATCTTTGCTCTGGTTCAGAGCTTCCCGTATGTTATGACGAGTTTCTACTGCCAAGGGGTGGAGGGCGCTATGGTTGGTGACTGACTCCAGCGCGGCTCTTGAGTCACTGTATATGCCAAAGCTCGACTCTTTGCGCTTAAGGATTATACTTGTGGCCTTGCATATGGCCAACAGTTCCGCTTGGTAGACAGTGCAGTACGCCGGCAAGCCCAACTTGAGGGTGCCGATCTCCGCCTCATTGTTCCATAGAGACAATGCTGCGCCGACCTTGCCCTCAAGCTTGCTACCGTCGGTGAATATACGCACCGCCTGCACATTGTGCTCGTCCACAAGCTCTTGATCCACCAGACTTATGAACTTCAGATCCATATGCAAAGCTGGATGTGGTGTTTCTATAAAATCCACCACACGCTCTGTCTCCCTATCCCCCAGCACCAGCCGTGACGTCCCCTTTCGAGCCTCAAACAGGGCGGCTGCCTCCTTAATTCTGAGATCCAAAGGTAATATCCCGGAGAGCACTAGTGCCGAGTTAAGGGACACCGTGCGGTAGGACTTGCATAGTTTCTGAGCAAATCCTCGCTGAACCGTGTCAAGCAGCTTTCGAATTCCAATCTTACTGGCGGCTGGGGCCCAGGCGCCGGCAGCGTACAATATGACCGGCTCCACTGCAGCAGTGTATAATACGCGGATCACCTCCGGGTGCAATCCCCAACTTGCTTTTGCGGCTCTTGACAGCTGTTTGTAGAAGTTCAATCCCTTTTTACAGACGCTTGCACCTTCGGTAGGTTAGGTTAGGTTAGGTTAGGTTAGGTTAGGTTAGGTTAGGTTAGGTTAGGTTAGGTTAGGTTGGGGTGCAGGCCGGATTCCTCCACGTTGGCTTGGGTGTTGCAGTCTCTCTTGATCTCGATCCGGAGAGAACGCAGCATCTGGGCTGGTGCACCCTGGGCATCGGCTGAGACTTTCTTCCTTTGGGAGATTCTTTCAGCCCATGGCTAATATCTGGCAGGGGGGGGGGGTTTCACCGAACCAGTGGCGGTATATCCACTTTTGGGCCAGCGCGGGCCTGGGGAACTAAATACTCCCCGAAAGTGTGCACTTATGGTGGAAGGCTGCTCCCGACTACTCTCCTCGGAGAGTAGTTAGAGGAGTGCAGCAGCGTCTTCTGCTTTGCAGAGGGCGTTTTGGGTGGAGTGGAGGGCATTCTCCTAGGAGAGTGGGCGATGGATGATTGGGGGTTGTCCTCGAAAGAGGTACAACGGGGCCCGACGATGTGCCAGGCGCACTCGGTTTAGCCGACGTCGAGCCTAACTCGTTTCCCGTCTGGAGTGTCGTGGATCACGTCTCGCGGCTCCGACGGGCCGAGGACCTTGCCTTAACCGGCTGGGTCGAGGGGAGTAAACCTCATAAAAAATCCCTCAATCCTAAGCGGCGCCGCACCGCGAGGGGATGCATGGCTGAGAGGTGGTCAGCGATTAGTGCGTTGCCCCGTCAGAGTACCTGCCGACCCTCTGACGGGAGATGCTAGGCTTGTCCAGGTGCACGGGCACCTCCTGGATCGACCGTTATATCCCGACTACTCGTGGGAACAAAAATGGAAACACCAACAACCCAACCAAACGGCCCTTCTCAGGGCCAAAACACCCCAAAAGACCCTAGCAGACGCATAATTGACACCGATGAAGAGAGAGAGAGGATGCTCGACATGGCGAGGTTGAAGGAGACGGAGCTGATGGAGGAGATGTTGTTGGAGACAGGTAATGTTTCCGACTCATCTCTTCCATCAGTCAACGTCAAAACCACCAAGCGGCCGCATGCGGACGAGGACGAGGTGCTGACTGGGCCGGTCATAAAGCCCAAAGTGAACACCGCCAGGAGGGGCGGGACCGTACTGAGGTTCCGTGAGTGCCGGGAGGTCGGGACGGGGGCGGACGCTAATTACCGTGTTAGCCGCGACTCCTCGCCGTCTCGACCTCGTGGGAGGAGAGCCCTAAGAGCGGGGAAGAAAAGGCGCAGCTCCTCGGTCCCGCGGGACCGCAGCCCTATGCGGGATGAGGACGACTATGATGGGAGCTACATCGCCGTTCTCAGAGACTCTGCACGGCAGGTGATGGCGGAAGCCAGCAAGAGCGGCAACCTAAAGGGAGATGTCTGGAGCCGCATGAACATTGCGTGCAATGATATCATGGCGGCCGCAGACATCCTTCAGGGGAGGAATGGAGGAGAGGACGAGGAGGTGAGGGCCTTACGGGCTGACAACAAGCGCATGAGGGAGGAACTCTCCCTCGTGCGTAAGGAGCTAAAGGCCCTCCGGACGGCCTTCTCGGAAAAAAAGAAGCTGCCTTCGCAGGACTCGCCAGCCGAAGACGGCCTTCCACAGGCCTTGGGGCAGGCCATGTTGGTGCTGAGGGAGGACCTCAAGCGGGACCTCTTCATGTCCATCGGGGAGATGGTGAATGTCCGGATTGGGGAAGTCCGGGCCCTTCTCCCCGCTGGTCCGATTGTCCGCCCCCCACTGGCAGCGGACAAGAGGAGGAAGGAGGTTCCTCCCAGGTTGGGCCCCGCCACCGTGCCAGCTCCTCATACCAGGGCAGCTTCCCCGGCAGGAGCAGCATCCACCACCACGGCGGCTCTCCCAGCTAGGGCGGCTCCCCCCGCCCGAGCGGCCAAGCTGACTCCTGCCACTCGTAAGGCCCCCCCAGCCAAGGCGGCACCCCCAGCTAAGACTTCGCGCCGTCGTCATCGGGCAAAAACGGCAGGGCCGCTGGCTGCTCCCCGTCCCCCTCCTATCCGTGAGTTCGCCCCGGCGGTTCCGGCAGTTCAGGAGCCACTGCCGCCATCCCTGATGTCGTGGTCGGACGCGGTCAAGAGGGGGAAAAAGAAAAAGGAGAAGACGGTCGCCCCACCACCTGAAGCCAGAGGCAACAGGCCCGCGCCGGGCCCCAGGAAACTGCCTGCTCCCTCAACGACTGCTGTTGTGGTAGCCGTAAAGGAGGGCAGCGAGGCCACCTACGCCAGCGTCATGGCCAAGGCCATGAAGTCCTTCTCGCTGGCGGAGGTTGGCCTTGAACATGTCAGGGTTCGCAAGACGCAGACCGGGGCCCGCCTCATTGAGGTCCCGGGCGCGAACGGGGCAGCGGCGGCGGATGCGCTATGCGCAAAACTTGACGGGTTGGTTGGCGACGTGGCCAAAGTCTACCGACCCGTCAAAATGGCGGAAATCCGGGTGGGTGGTCTCGATGAGACCATCACCCCGGATGACATCGCGGCGGCAATGGCGGCCAAGACTGGGTGCTCCCCCACCCAGGTGAAGGTTGGCGCCATCCGGGTCCGATTTGACGGATCCGGCGTGGCGAACGCGCAGTGCCCGGTGACCGTGGCCAACACGCTGGCAACAGCAGGACGACTACTGGTGGGGTGGTCGTCCGCCAGCGTGACTGCACTGGAGGCGAGGCCCATGCGGTGCTTCCGATGCCAAGGCATCGGACACAGCGGGGTCCTCTGCCCCTCAACCGTGGACCGGTCAAATTGGTGCCACCGGTGCAGTGGGCCGGACCACTGGAGGGCCTCCTGCATGGCCGCGCCGCATTGCGACGTTTGCCTAAAAGCGCGACGTCCAGCGGACCACGTGATGGGGGGACGGAGGTGCAGCCCGCCACACACGTGGGGCAAGGCTGGCCAGACAACGTCCCCCTCTACAAGGCGTGCCGCCAATGCGGCTAGGCAAGAAGGTAGCCAGATGGACCTCTAAATGCCAGCACACCAGCATTTAGAGGTCCTTCAGGCGAACGCCAACCACTCCGCCCGCGCCCAAGATCTGCTCATGCAGGTCATGGCGGAGTGGGGCATTGGCGTCTTGGTGGTGGCTGAGCCGTACTTCGTCCCCCCCCAGTCTAACTGGGTCGGGGCGACGGACGGCTCGGTTGCCATTGCGGTACCGGCGATGGGTGACCTCCCCCCCCTATCGGGAATGGCCAGGGGTTCGGGCTTCGCGGTGGCCAAGTGGGGAGAAACTGTCCTAGTGGCAGTTTACTTCTCCCCGAATAGGCCGCTGCGGGAGTTTGAAGCCTTCCTGGTGGGGCTGGGGAGAGTCGTCGGAGGGGCGGCGCCGGCGCCATTGGTGGTGATGGGGGACCTAAACGCCAAGAGCGCGGCGTGGGGTTCCCCCATCACGGACCCGAGAGGGGTGGCCCTCGAAGACTGGGTGGCGGCGATGGGGCTTGAGGTGCTCAACCGGGGCGACGCCAACACGTGTGTGCGGCGGCAGGGAGGGTCAATCGTGGACGTCTCGTTCGCGACCCCTGCCATTGCCGCACGAATCACGGACTGGCGCGTCCTGCAGGAGGTAGAGACCCTCTCCGACCATTTATACGTTCGGATGAGGGTCAGCACCTCGCCAGGGGTGCCGCCGCCCAGCCCGAGAGGGCGGAGGGGGAGAGGAGGAGGAGGGGCTTTCCCAAGGTGGACCCTGGCCCGCCTCGACATGGGAGCGGCGGTGGAGGCGGCCATGGTGGAGGCGTGGTGTGCGCCCCCACCGGTCTCCTTGGGGGTGGAGGAGCGGGCAGCCCGGTTTCGCGTCGCACTAACGTCGGTGTGCGACGCGGCCATGCCCCGGGCCCGAAGGCTGCCCGCCAAGAAGCAGGTGTACTGGTGGTCGCAGGAGATTGCGGCCCTGCGAGCCGCCAGTGATGCCGCCCGCCGCGCATATACGCGCTGCAGGAGGCGGCGACACCTGCCGGAGGAGGAAGAGCATCTCCACAGAGAGCTGAAGGTGGCGAAGGACGCGCTCTCTGTGGAGATAGCTCGCAGAAAGGACGAGGCGCGTGAGGAGTTCCTGGCCACGTTGGATAGGGATCCGTGGGGGCGGCCATACCGAGTTGTGCGCAACAAAATGCGTTGCGCACCCCCCATGGACTCCCTTGAGCCGGAGCTCCTCACGAGGATTGTGGAGGGACTCTTCCCGGCTGCGGCGGCCTTCCAGCCGCCCGCAATGGTGGGCCCCACGGTTGAGGAGGTTGATCAAGATGATCCCCCTCCCGTGACGGACGACGAAATGGAGACCATCGTCGACCGTCTCCGGTCCTGCAGAAAGGCACCAGGACCGGATGGGGTACCGGGAAGAGTCCTCCACATTGTGGCGGAGCACCTCGGGGACCGCTTGCGGACCCTCTTTGATGATTGTATCAAGGAGGGGCGCTTCCCGAGGTGCTGGAAGGAGGGACGCCTCGTCCTCCTTCGGAAGGAGGGTAGGCCGATGGATACCCCTGCCGGTCACCGCCCCATCGTCCTCCTAGATGAGACGGGCAAGATGCTAGAGCGCATCTTGTCCCGTCGCATCGTCCAACATCTGGAGGACGTGGGGCCTAACATCTCCGACCGGCAGTTCGGGTTCCGGGAGGGACGGTCCACTATGGACGCGCTTTCGTCCCTCCGGAACTTCTGTGGGAACGCGGAGGCGAAGGGTGAGGGGGTCGTGGCGGTGTCGTTAGACATCGCCAACGCATTTGGCTCCCTGCCCTTCTCGGTCATCAGCGAGGCCCTCCGCTTCCACAGGGTGCCCGGGTATCTGCGGCGGATTGTGGAGCACTACCTAACCGACAGGGTAGTGCTCTACGATCGTGGGGGTCTGCGGATCGCTCACCCGATGTCGTGCGGTGTTCCCCAGGGGTCCGTGTTAGGACCCCTGCTATGGAACATAGGGTACGACTGGGTGATCCGCGGAGCGCTCCTTCCCCGCATGGCCACCCTTTGTTATGCCGACGATACAATGGTGGCCGTGCGGGGACGTGAGCTGGAGGAGGCCCTCCGGAGGGCGTCGTTGGCGGCAGACCTGGTTGTCGGCCGCATCCGACAGCTGGGTCCGGAGGTGTCCCTCCCGAAGACAGACGCTATTGTCTTCGGGGGGAGGGGATGGCGTCCACGTAGTGGATTGACCATCCCTGTGGCGGGGGAGGCGGTCCAGGTGAAGGGTACTATCAAGTACCTCGGCCTCATCCTGGACCGGAGGTGGGATTTCGGGGAGCATTTCCGCCAACTTGCTACCCGGGTGGTAGGCGCCGCGTCGGCCCTGGGCCGCATGTTGCCGAACGTGGGGGGCCTCAAGCGCCATGCCGACGCCTGTTTGCAGGCGTAGTGCGTAGCATGGCGCTATACGGAGCGCCAATCTGGGCCGACAAGCTGTCGGCCAAGAATAAGGCGCTCCTAAGGAGGCCCCAAAGAGTGGTGGCCCTCCGAATAGTGAGGGCCTATGTGACGGTGGCACATGCGGCCGCGTGTGTCTTGGCCTGCACCCCGCCGTGGGAGCTAGATGCTCAGGTGCAGGCCGAGACATACCGGATGAGGGCCGGGTTCCGGGCGAGGAGACAGCGCCCGGACTCGGAGACGGTGGAGGGGGCCCGTCGAATGACGGAGCGGCGCCTGAGGGACCGGTGGAAAAGCGACCTGGAGGACTCTCCCTATGGACTCCGCACCATAGGGGCACTCCTCCCGTCGCTGGACCACTGGTTGGAGAGGAGGTACGGTACCGCCACGTACCGTCTTGTGCAGGTGATGACCGGGCACGGGTGCTTCGGCCATTACCTGCACAAGATTAGGAGAGAGCCCAGTCCGGTTTGCCACGAGTGCGGCGATCCGGACGACACGGCCCAGCACACCCTAGAGGTGTGCTCGAAGTGGGATCCGGAGCGCCGCGCTCTGGTTGCGGACACAGGGCTCTCCGATCTCTCACTGCACAGCGTCGTGTCGGCCATGCTGAGCAGTGAGAGATCGTGGTTGGCGGTCGTCTCCTTCTGCGAGAGCATTGTCTCGCAGAAGGAGGCGGCGGAGCGGGAGCGCGAGGAGGACGTGGAGGCGCACCCGCTCCGGCGTAGACGTGTGGGGCGAAGGCGGAGGCAGTTTGCCGCCCGCCTGAACCCCTAGTAGGACCGTGGGGATAGGGTCCCACATAAAGGTCCTACACGTCTGGGGGAGGGTTCGGCGTGTTAACTGAACCCTCCCTCCTTTGGCGCAGGTGCCCCAGCAACAGGCTGGGGCGGCTGGGGGGCACCCAGTGGTGAATAGTCATCATCCCACGGTGCCCCCGTTAACAGCCGGTGGAGGTTAACACCGGTGAGGTTTTAGTGGGTAGGCTTCCCCCTTCCCCTTCGCTCTGAAGGGTAGGGGGTTGAGAGTCCCACATAACCCTCCAATATGGTCATCCCTAGACCGGAGGGTACGCGTAAATGCGTTTCCTCACCGTCAAAAAAAAAAAAAAAAAAGGTTAGGTTAGGTTAGGTTAGGTTAGGTTAGGTTAGGTTAGGTTAGGTTTCCCCCCCGAATGTGCTGCCACCTTGTCGTGGTGGGGGGGCTTGCGTGTTTCAGTGATCCTCGACGCTATACCGGACAGGGCTACCCATACCGGAAAGTTCCGAGGTGAGGGACCAGACTAAGAGCGGCACTTTCCCTTTCCACTCCCACCTTCCCATTCCTTTCCTTGATATCCCTCCTTTTCCTTCCCCTTACCCATCCTTCTCCACTTCCACCGAACCAGTGGCGGGATACCCACTGTCATGGGCCAGCGCGGGCCCGGGGAACTAAATACTCCCCGAAAGTGTGCACTTATGGTGGAAGGCTGCTCCCGACTACTCTCCTCGGAGAGTAGTTAGAGGAGTGCAGCAGCGTCTTCTGCTTTGCAGAGGGCGTTTTGGATGGAGTGGAGGGCCTTCTCCTAGGAGAGTGGGCGATGGATGATTGGGGGTTGTCCTCGAAAGAGGTACAACGGGGCCCGACGATGTGCCAGGTGCACTCGGTTTAGCCGACGTCGAGCCTAACTCGTTTCCCGTCTGGAGTGTCGTGGATCACGTCTCGCGGCTCCGACGGGCCGAGGACCTTGCCTTAACCGGCTGGGTCGAGGGGAGTAAACCTCATAAAAAATCCCTCAATCCTAAGCGGCGCCGCACCGCGAGGGGATGCATGGCTGAGAGGTGGTCAGCTATTAGTGCGTTGCCCCGTCAGAGTACCTGCCGACCCTCTGACGGGAGATGCTAGGCTTGTCCAGGTGCACGGGCACCTCCTGGATCGACCGATAATCCCTACTACTCGTGGGAACAAGAATGGATACACCTTTAACCCTATCAAAGGGCCCTTCTCAGGGCCAACCCGGAAACGGCCCTTCTGAGGGCCAACCTGAAAACGGCCCTTCTCAGGGCCAAAACGCAGACACCGACACCACTGTGGCGGAACAGCTATTGGAGATGGCAAGGCTGAAGGACGCTGAGCTGATGGAGGAGATGATGTTGGAGGTTGACTCTGACTCGTCGCTCCCATCAGTTCACGTCAAAAGCGTGAAACGGCCACACGCAGATGACGATGAAATATTGACTGGGCCGGCTATCAAGCCCAAAGTCAATACCGCCAGGAGGGGCAAGACCCCTATAACCGGAGGAAGCAACTCGGGCCTCAGGGCGGGTAAGACGATATTGAGGTTCCCCAACTTCCGAGACGTTGGGGCGGAGGCGGGTGCGGTCGGTGAATACCGCGTTAACCGTGACTCCTCGCCGCCTCAGAGTCATGGGAGAAGGGCCCTTAAAAGAGGCAACACACGAAGGAGCTCATCGGTTCCGCGGGACCGCAGCCCTGTAAGGAACGAGGATGACGGTGGGTACGTTTCTGTCGTCCGGAATGCCGCATTGCAGGTTTTGGCGGAAGCCGCAAATTGTGGTAATTTGAAGGGGAATGTCTGGGGCCGCATGAAAACTGCGTGCAAAAACATCTTGGCGGCCGCAGACATACTGGATGAAATAGACGGAGGAGACGATGTGGAGGTGAGAGCTCTGCGCGCAGATAACAAGCGCATGAGGGAAGAGCTCTCCCTCGTACGACAAGAATTGAAGGCCCTAAGGACTGCTTTTTCCGAAAGGAATAAGCAGCCCCCGCAGAGCCACGCCCCCGAAGACGGCCTCCCACAGGCCTTGGGGCAGGCAATGATTGAGCTGAGGGAGGACCTGAAAAGGGATCTATTCACCTCGATAGGAGAGATGGTGAACGTTCGGATCGGGGAGGTCCGGGCCCTTCTCCCCGCATCTCCGATTGTTCGCCCACCGCTGGCAGCGGACCGGAGGAGGGCTGAACAGGTGGCTGACCCCGATGTGTCGGCTCCTCCAGCTAGGTTCGCTCCTCCCACCAGGGCGGCTCCTCCAGCCAGTGCGGCTCCCAACAACAGGTCGGCTTCCAGCGCGGGTCACCCCACTAGCGCTCGGAAAGCACCCCCTGCCAAGCCAGCGCACCCTGCTCGTCGGGCCAAAGAGACGAGACCGTTGGCTGCTCTTCGTCCCCCTCCTATCCGCGAGTTCGCCCCGGCGGTTCCGGCAGTACAAGAGCCACTGCCGCCCACCCAAATGTCGTGGTCGGACGCGGTGAAGAGGGGTAAGAAGAAGAAGAAGAAGAAGGTTGCCCCACCACCTAAAGCAGTCACAGGCAACAGGCCCGCGCCGGGCCCCAAGAAACTGCCTGCTCCCTCAACGGCTGCTGTGGTAGTTGCCGTAAAGGAGGGCAGCGAGGCCACCTACGCCAGCGTCATGGCCAAGGCCATGAAGTCCTTCTCGCTGGCGGAGGTTGGCCTTGAGCATGTCAGGGTCCGTAAGACGCAGACCGGGGCCCGCCTCATTGAGGTCCCGGGCGCGAACGGGGCAGCGGCGGCGGATGCGCTATGCGCAAAACTTGACGGGTTGGTTGGCGACGTGGCCAAAGTCTACCGACCCGTCAAAATGGCGGAAATCCGGGTGGGTGGTCTCGATGAGACCATCACCCCGGAGGACATCATGGCGGCAATGGTGGCCAAGACTGGGTGCTCCCCCACCCAGGTGAAGGTTGGCGCCATCCGGGTCCGATTCGACGGATCTGGCGTGGCGAACGCGCAGTGCCCGGTGACCGTGGCCAACACGCTGGCAACAGCAGGACGACTACTGGTGGGGTGGTCGTCCGCCAGCGTGACTGCACTGGAGGCGAGGCCCATGCGGTGCTTCCGATGCCAAGGCATCGGACACAGCGGGGCCCTCTGCCCCTCAACCGTGGACCGGTCAAATTGGTGCCACCGGTGCAGTGGGCCGGACCACTGGAGGGCCTCCTGCATGGCCGCGCCGCATTGCGACGTTTGCCTAAAAGCGCGACGTCCAGCGGACCACGTAATGGGGGGACGGAGGTGCAGCCCGCCACACACGAGGGGCAAGGCTGGTCAGACAACGTCCCCCTCTACAAGGCGTGCCGCCAATGCGGCTAGGCAAGAAGGTAGCCAGATGGACCTCTAAATGCCAGCACACCAGCATTTAGAGGTCCTTCAGGCGAACGCCAACCACTCCGCCCGCGCCCAAGATCTGCTCATGCAGGTCATGGCGGAGTGGGGCATTGGCGTTTTGGTGGTGGCTGAGCCGTACTTCGTCCCCCCCCAGTCTAACTGGGTCGGGGCGACGGACGGCTCGGTTGCCATTGCGGTACCGGCGATGGAGGGTAGGGTTCGGAAGGAGGGTAGGCCGTTTGATACCCCTGCCGGTCACCGCCCCATCGTCCTCCTAGATGAGACGGGCAAGATGCTAGAGCGCATCTTGTCCCGTCGCATCGTCCAACATCTGGAGGACGTGGGTCCTAACATCTCCGACCGGCAGTTCGGGTTCCGGGAGGGACGGTCCACTATGGACGCGCTTTCGTCCCTCCGGAACTTCTGTGGGAACGCGGAGGCGAAGGGTGAGGGGGTCGTGGCGGTGTCGTTAGACATCGCCAACGCATTTGGCTCCCTGCCCTTCTCGGTCATCAGCGAGGCCCTCCGCTTCCACAGGGTGCCCGGGTATCTGCGGCGGATTGTGGAGCACTACCTAACCGACAGGGTAGTGCTCTACGATCGTGGGGGTCTGCGGATCGCTCACCCGATGTCGTGCGGTGTTCCCCAGGGGTCCGTGTTAGGACCCCTGCTATGGAACATAGGGTACGACTGGGTGATCCGCGGAGCGCTCCTTCCCCGCATGGCCACCCTTTGTTATGCCGACGATACAATGGTGGCCGTGCGGGGACGTGAGCTGGAGGAGGCCCTCCGGAGGGCGTCGTTGGCGGCAGACCTGGTTGTCGGCCGCATCCGACAGCTGGGTCCGGAGGTGTCCCTCCCGAAGACAGACGCTATTGTCTTCGGGGGGAGGGGATGGCGTCCACGTAGTGGATTGACCATCCCTGTGGCGGGGGAGGCGGTCCAGGTGAAGGGTACTATCAAGTACCTCGGCCTCATCCTGGACCGGAGGTGGGATTTCGGGGAGCATTTCCGCCAACTTGCTCCCCGGGTGGTAGGCGCCGCGTCGGCCCTGGGCCGCATGTTGCCGAACGTGGGGGGGCCTCAAGCGCCATGCCGACGCCTGTTTGCAGGCGTAGTGCGTAGCATGGCGCTATACGGAGCGCCAATCTGGGCCGACAAGCTGTCGGCCAAGAATAAGGCGCTCCTAAGGAGGCCCCAAAGAGTGGTGGCCCTCCGAATAGTGAGGGCCTATGTGACGGTGGCACATGCGGCCGCGTGTGTCTTGGCCTGCACCCCGCCGTGGGAGCTAGATGCTCAGGTGCAGGCCGAGACATACCGGATGAGGGCCGGGTTCCGGGCGGGGAGACAGCGCCCGGACTCGGAGACGGTGGAGGGGGCCCGTCGAATGACGGAGCGGCGCCTGAGGGACCGGTGGAAAAGCGACCTGGAGGACTCCCCCTATGGACTCCGCACCATAGGGGCACTCCTCCCGTCGCTGGACCACTGGTTGGAGAGGAGGTACGGTACCGCCACGTACCGTCTTGTGCAGGTGATGACCGGGCACGGGTGCTTCGGCCATTACCTGCACAAGATTAGGAGAGAGCCCAGTCCGGTTTGCCACGAGTGCGGCGATCCGGACGACACGGCCCAGCACACCCTAGAGGTGTGCTCGAAGTGGGATCCGGAGCGCCGCGCTCTGGTTGCGGACACAGGGCTCTCCGATCTCTCACTGCACAGCGTCGTGTCGGCCATGCTGAGCAGTGAGAGATCGTGGTTGGCGGTCGTCTCCTTCTGCGAGAGCATTGTCTCGCAGAAGGAGGCGGCGGAGCGGGAGCGCGAGGAGGACGTGGAGGCGCACCCGCTCCGGCGTAGACGTGTGGGGCGAAGGCGGAGGCAGTTTGCCGCCCGCCTGAACCCCTAGTAGGACCGTGGGGATAGGGTCCCACATAAAGGTCCTACACGTCTGGGGGAGGGTTCGGCGTGTTAACTGAACCCTCCCTCCTTTGGCGCATGTGCCCCAGCAACAGGCTGGGGCGGCTGGGGGGCACCCAGTGGTGAATAGTCATCAGCCCACGGTGCCCCCGTTAACAGCCTGTGGAGGTTAACACCGGTGAGGTTTTAGTGGGTAGGCTTCCCCCTTCCCCTTCGCTCTGAAGGGTAGGGGGTTGAGAGTCCCACATAACCCTCCAATATGGTCGTCCCTAGACCGGAGGGTACGCGTAAATGCGTTTCCTCACCGTCAAAAAAAAAAAAAAAAAAGGTTAGGTTAGGTTAGGTTAGGTTAGGTTAGGTTAGGTTAGGTTAGGTTAGGTTAGGTTGGGGTGCAGGCCGGATTCCTCCACGTTGGCTTGGGTGTTGCAGTCTCTCTTGATCTCGATCCGGAGAGAACGCAGCATCTGGGCTGGTGCACCCTGGGCATCGGCTGAAACTTTCTCCTTATGGGGGATTCTTTCGGCCCATGGCAAATATCCGGCGGGGGAGTACTGTTGCATCCACAGCCCACCCTCCTAGGAGGGTGGGCTGTGGATGCAACAGTATTGGGGGTTGTCCTCGAAAGAGGTACAACGGGGCCCGACGATGTGCCAGGTGCATTCGGTTTAGCCGACGTCGAGCCTAACTCGTTTCCCGTCTGGAGTGTCGTGGATCACGTCTCGCGGCTCCGACGGGCCGAGGACCTTGCCTTAACCGGCTGGGTCGAGGGGAGTAAACCTCATAAAAAATCCCTCAATCCTAAGCGGCGCCGCACCGCGAGGGGATGCATGGCTGAGAGGTGGTCAGCTATTAGTGCGTTGCCCCGTCAGAGTACCTGCCGACCCTCTGACGGGAGATGCTAGGCTTGTCCAGGTGCACGGGCACCTCCTGGATCGACGATTAGATCCCTAATACTCGTGGGAACAATTATGGAAGCATCAATTACCCAGCCAAACGGCCCTTCTCAGGGCCAATTCGGAAACGGCCCTTCTGAGGGCCAACCTGAAAACGGCCCTTCTCAGGGCCAACTAGGAGACGAGAGGACGCGGGCGCTCACCCCGGTGGTCCGATTGGAGCGCATGGCGCTGAGGCCCCGGTCGGTGACCCCCGGGGCTCACTTGCCAGTGGCGCGGAATACAGATGAAACGTCTGCGGACGCGGGCACACTACCGGACACTGATTCACGTGATGACGAATTGATTGACCACGAAAGGATGATCAGAGAGAAAGACCTGGACTGGATTGCGGAGATGGACGAAGAGGCGATTTATGTCTCAGACTCTTCCCTCCCGTCTGTCCATATGACTGGAGAAAAGAGAAGACACCCTGGTGACTCGGAAGAGGATTATATAGAGACGAGAGGATCTCCTCTTCCAAAAATTAATACGTCGCGAAGGGGTCGCGGAGGCCACGCCCACTCAACTGGCCTGGACCAAGCAAAAGCGGCCCTATATACACTTGAAAAGGCGGCTTTAGAAAGTGAAGCGTTCCCCGGTGAACCTCGGACAGAAGCTGCCATTCCTAGAGTCGATGAGATGGACCTTGGAACATCCCTCCCAACGCCGGAGCATATCACAAGAGATGACTTGGTACGTAAGGCATTTGCGGGAGTTAATGACATCCGCGAGGCTTCCCGTAGGTCCCAAAACATAAAAGGGACAGTCCGGAAACAGATAAAGCTTGGAGTTATGGCCATCTCCCAGGCAGTGGAAGATCTAGGGACTCTATCTACAGACGAAGAAACACGCAAACTGAGGGCAGACAACGCGCGTCTCAGACGCGAGATGGATATCCTCAGAGCTGAGGTAAAGGCCCTTCGCACCGCCTTCTCGGAGCGGAATGTACGCCCTGTCGAACAACAGCCAGATATCCATGCGGGGATCACGAGCATAATGGAGGATTTAAGGCGAGACCTCCTCGTATCCCTTGGTGGAATGATCAATGCCCGCCTTGGAGACATTGAATCCCGACTTCCTCCTGCGCCAGTGTTGCGACCGCCGCTGGCAGCGGATAAAACGAGGGCTGCAGCAACTACCACAGTCGCTGGATCAGCCTCCCAAAAGTCAAAACCGGCGACCGCGCCGCATCATCAGACGAAAGCCCCGAAAGAGAAACCAAAAGCCACACGCCAGCCTGTGGCTCCTGCTTCTCCCGGCGATCCCATCTCCCAGCCGCAGCCTAGTACCTCCCGTGCCGAAGCGGATTCGGAATTTATTGAAGTGGGGAAAGGTGGCAAAAGGTATAGCAAAGGAAAGGGCAAAAAGTCCAACCCGGCCTCTGGCCCTACTGCATCTGCCCCAAGACGAGCAACACACGCGAAACCGCTTGCAGCCGTGGCGAAAAAGAATACCCATAAGATAGGTACCCCAAAAACCACTGCGGTAGTGGTCACTCTGCAACCGGAAGCGGTACAGAGAGGGGTATCCTATAAAGACGCCCTAAAGAAAGCCAAACAAGCCTTTAAGCTGGACGACGTTGGCCTGGACCAAAATATCAAAGTCCGGAATACGATGAGTGGCGCCCGGATAATTATCGTCCCGGGTGCTGCCAGTGGATCGAAAGCTGACTCACTAGCAGCGAAACTTCAAGAAGTACTCGGAGATGTGGCCTCTATTAGCAGGCCCGTCAAAAAAGCGTCGGTAAGGGTGACCGGCCTGGACGAGTCCATTGAGACGGAGGATATCGCTGCTGCCGCCTCAGCGGCTGGAAGGTGCCGACAAGACGACATAAAGGTCGGCGCTATTCGCATGGGACCCTATGGAGGCTCAGTGATAGTCGAGGCTCCAGCGGAAGCGGCAAAAGCTCTATGTCAAGCGGGACGACTGCTAGTCGGGTGGTCGGCGGCCCGAGTATCAGCAATGGAACCCCGTCCCTTAAGGTGCTTTAGATGCATGGGACTGGGCCACACCAAACCAACGTGCCCTTCGCCTGAAAGCAGGGAAGCCCTATGTTTCAGGTGTGGCTTAGAGGGTCACAAATCCGCCTCCTGCACGGCGAATCCGCGGTGTGCAATATGTGCACAAGCCAAGAGACGGGCAGACCATGTGATGGGCAGCGCTAAATGCGTCCCGCCACAGGCCAAGGGCAAGACGACAGTGACTTATAGGACCCAAGTCTCATCACAAGTAGAGGCAAACAACCAGTTGCCTGTGGAGGTCGAAATGTCGGTTTCTTAATGCCCACACACCGACATTTCAACCTACTCCAGACTAACGCTAACCACTCCGCCCGTGCGCAGGACCTGCTTATGCAGACCATGGCGGAGGGGAACTTAGATGTCGTTGTGGTAGCCGAGCCCTATTATGTACCATCCCAACCACATTGGGCTGGGGACACTGAGGGCTTGGTTGCCATTGTAGTACCAGCAGCTACCCACTTCCCCCCCTTCTCTATCAAAGAGAAGGGTCCGGGATACGTGGCGGCTTCTTGGGGTGAAATAGTGCTCATCGGAGTGTATTTTTCCCCCAATCGAAGATTAGACGATTTTGAAAGATACCTCAACACGTTGGAGATGGTGATAGGCAGAGCGGCTCCTGCCCAAGTCATCGTGATGGGAGATTTCAACGCGAAGTGTACAGCATGGGGATCTCCCATCACGGACGCGAGAGGTGCGGTGCTGAGGGACTGGGCTGCGGTTATAGGCCTTGTCCTCCTGAACCAAGGCAACACTAACACCTGTGTTCGACAACAGGGGGGGTCCATCGTAGACTTGACGTTTGCGACCCCTGCTATCGCTGCACGATCTGGAGAATGGCGCGTCCTAGAAGAGGTGGAGACCTTGTCGGACCACTTATATATCCGCTTTCAGGTCTCCGGTTCCTCGACGATGGATGCGCCATCCCGGCCCGAAAGACAGCCGTTTCCCAGATGGACGCTCTCCCGCCTAGATCGGGAAATTGCGGAGGAAGCAGCCATAGTGCAGGCTTGGGTGCCAGATATAGCAGACGCAGCCAACGTGGAGGAGCGAGCTGTCCACCTTCGAGCTGCTCTTACAGAAATCTGTGACGCTGCTATGCCCCGGACTCGACGAATACCAGCGAGGAAGCAAGTCTACTGGTGGTCGCAGGAGATTCAGGTTCTCCGCACCACCAGCAATGCCGCTCGCCGGGCATTCACGCGATGCCGCCGCCGCAGGTCACACACAGCTGAGGAGGAGGAATTCTACCGCCAAGCTCACCGGGAGGCTAAAATTGCACTGCAGACGGCCATTGCAAAGGCCAAAGACTCTTCCAATGAGGAGTTCATAGAGAGGCTCAATAGAGACCCGTGGGGCCGCCCGTACCGTGTTGTACGCAGTAAATTACAGCACGCGCCCCCCACGAGTACCTTTGAGCCCACACTCCTGTCAGCGGTCATAACGGGCCTATTCCCTGAGCGGGAAGCCTTCATTCCTCCACGGATGACAGGGCCAGAAGAAAACGAGGGCATCGTCAACGTCCCGCTAATCACGGATGACGAGATGATAGAAGCGGTGGCCCGTCTAAAATCGTCTCGTAAAGCTCCTGGGCCGGATGGAGTACCAGGAAAAGTGCTTTTTCTGGCGCTCAAGCACCTGGGGTGTCGTCTCCGGCAGCTGTTTGATGACTGCCTAGAGACAGGACAGGTTCCTAGGTGCTGGAAGGAAGGGCGTTTGTGCCTACTAAGAAAGGAGGGTCGTCCACCTGACTCTCCCTCCGGGTACCGACCACTCGTTCTCTTGGACGAGGTCGGTAAGGTTTTCGAGAGAATAGTGGCACTGCGAATCAGTAGGCACTTAGCCAGAGATGGCCCGGACATTTCCGTGAGGCAGTATGGGTTCAGGGCAGGGCTGTCTACAATAGATGCACTATCCGCGCTACGTGGCTTCTGGGAGGAGGCTAAAGTAAGGGGGGAAGGAGTCGTAGCTGTATCTTTAGATATAGCCAACGCTTTCGGGTCCCTCCCCTTTGAAGTGATTGAAGAGGCACTCAAGTTCCACCAGGTGCCTCTTTACTTAAGAAAGGTGATAGGGCACTACCTGACTGACCGGGTTGTGCTCTATCAAAGTAGAGATGGAGAGCGGATGGCCCAGCGTATGTCCAGTGGCGTTCCTCAGGGGTCCGTGCTGGGACCCCTGCTTTGGAACCTGGGCTATGATTGGGCCATCAGAGGACAGCTCTGGCCTCGGATGGCGGTTTTCTGCTATGCGGATGACACGATGGTGGCCGTCCGAGGCAACAGTCGGGAAGAGGCGATGCGGTTAGCCACAGTGGGCGCTACCCTTGTGGTTGACCGCATCCGGATGCTGGGACTAGAGGTGGCCCTCTCCAAAACGGAAGCTATCGTCTTCCGTGGGCCAAGATGGCGGCTTGGCACTGGTCTCAGTCTCCAAATAGACGGAGAGAGGGTCCGGCTTAAGGCCCATATCAAATACCTGGGCCTTATCCTGGACCCTGATTGGAAATTCGTGGAGCACTTCCGATGTCTCGCCCCACGTATTGTGGGCACTGCTTCGGCTCTTGGGAAGCTGCTTCCGAATGTGGGTGGTCCTCAGGCTCCATGTCGGCGTCTCTACACGGAAGTGATTAAAAGTATGGCCCTGTACGGTGCCCCCATATGGTCGGCCTCTCTCAGCGCCCAGAATAAAGCCCTCTTGCGAAAGCCGCAGAGAGTTATGGCACTGAGGATGATCAGAGGATACCGTACGGTCTCTTTCGCGGCTGCTTGCGTACTGGCCGGCACTCCCCCGTGGGAGCTTGAGGCCGCAGTGCGAGCCGACACTTACCGCGCTCGTGCGGAGAGCAGAGCACGAGGGGAAGGCCCTGGGTCTGAAGATGTTGAGAGGGTGCAGCGCAGTGCCCAAGAGCGAATGATGGAGATCTGGTCAAACAGCCTCACGGACCCCGTTTACGGAGTCCGCACCATTGAGGCTCTCCACCCAGTCCTCCAGGAGTGGAAAGAGAGGCGCCACGGGCTACTCTCATACCGTCTTGTGCAGGTGTTGTCCGGGCACGGATGCTTCGGGCAGTATCTGCACAAGATTGCAAGACGGGAGTCATCTCCAATCTGCCATGAGTGTGGTGCGCTGGAAGATACGGCGCAGCACACCATGGAGTCTTGTACCGCATGGCAGACGGAACGCCTCGAATTGACGAGGATAATAGGGAACGATCTCTCGCTGCCCAGCGTGGTATCAGCTGTGCTGGGCAGTGATAGATCGTGGGATGCTGTTGCCACCTTTTGTGAGGAGGTCATCTCACAAAAGGAGGCAGCAGAGCGGGCTCGCGAGGAAGACGAGTCCGCGGACGCCATCAGGCGTAAAAGAAGTGGAAGGAGAAGGCGGCAGTTTGCTAGCCTTTTCCCTTCCTAGTGGGGCCATCACCACCCCGCCAGCCGCTGAGGGAGCAGCAACACGTTCACGGCTCCTCCCTCCGATTCCGCGATGAATACCCTGGTCCAACCACCTGATCAGGGAGGCCGTGGTAGCAGTTATGGTAGACTCCTATGGGACCCCACTGCGACCACAAATTACCCAAGGCCACAGACGGAACGTCGAGGTGGTTTTAGTGGGTAGGACTCCTGCCCCCTTCCCGCTAGGGGTAGGAGGTGGGAGGAGAGTCCCACATAACCACGACACCTCTCACGTGTGGTGGTATGCGTAAAGCATTTCCCCTCGCTAAAAAAAAAAAAAAAAAAAAAAAAAAAAAAAAAAAAAAAAAAAAAAAAAAAAAAAAAAAAAAAAAAAAAAAAAGTTAGGTTAGGTTGGGGTGCAGGCCGGATTCCTCCACGTTGGCTTGGGTGTTGCAGTCTCTCTTGATCTCGATCCGGAGAGAACGCAGCGTCTGGGCTGGTGCACCCTGGGCATCGGCTGAAACTTTCTTCCTTTGGGAGATTCTTTCAGCCCATGGCTAATATCTGGCAGGGGGGGGGGGGGGTTTCACCGAACCAGTGGCGGTATATCCACTTTTTGGGCCAGCGCGGGCCTGGGGAACTAAATACTCCCCGAAAGTGTGCACTTATGGTGGAAGGCTGCTCCCGACTACTCTCCTCGGAGAGTAGTTAGAGGAGTGCAGCAGCGTCTTCTGCTTTGCAGAGGGCGTTTTGGGTGGAGTGGAGGGCCTTCTCCTAGAAGAGTGGGCGATGGATGATTGGGGGTTGTCCTCGAAAGAGGTACAACGGGGCCCGACGATGTGCCAGGCGCACTCGGTTTAGCCGACGTCGAGCCTAACTCGTTTCCCGTCTGGAGTGTCGTGGATCACGTCTCGCGGCTCCGACGGGCCGAGGACCTTGCCTTAACCGGCTGGGTCGAGGGGAGTAAACCTCATAAAAAATCCCTCAATCCTAAGCGGCGCCGCACCGCGAGGGGATGCATGGCTGAGAGGTGGTCAGCGATTAGTGCGTTGCCCCGTCAGAGTACCTGCCGACCCTCTGACGGGAGATGCTAGGCTTGTCCAGGTGCACGGGCACCTCCTGGATCGACCGTTATATCCCGACTACTCGTGGGAACAAAAATGGAAACACCAACAACCCAACCAATCGGCCCTTCTCAGGGCCAAAACACCCCAAAAGACCCTAGCAGACGCATAATTGACACCGATGAAGAGAGAGAGAGGATGCTCGACATGGCGAGGTTGAAGGAGACGGAGCTGATGGAGGAGATGTTGTTGGAGACAGGTAATGTTTCCGACTCATCTCTTCCATCAGTCAACGTCAAAACCACCAAGCGGCCGCATGCGGACGAGGACGAGGTGCTGACTGGGCCGGTCATAAAGCCCAAAGTGAACACCGCCAGGAGGGGCGGGACCGTACTGAGGTTCCGAGAGTGCCGGGAGGTCAAGACGGGGGCGGACGCAGTTGCTAATTACCGTGTTAGCCGCGACCCCTCGCCGTCTCGACCTCGTGGGAGGAGAGCCCTAAGAGCGGGGAAGAAAAGGCGCAGCTCCTCGGTCCCGCGGGACCGCAGCCCTATGCGGGATGAGGACGACTATGATGGGAGCTACATCGCCGTTCTCAGAGATTCTGCACGGCAGGTGATGGCGGAAGCCAGCAAGAGCGGCAACCTAAAGGGAGATGTCTGGAGCCGCATGAACATTGCGTGCAATGATATCATGGCGGCCGCAGACATCCTTCAGGGGAGGAATGGAGGAGAGGACGAGGAGGTGAGGGCCTTACGGGCTGACAACAAGCGCATGAGGGAGGAACTCTCCCTCGTGCGTAAGGAGCTAAAAGCCCTCCGGACGGCCTTCTCGGAAAAAAAGAAGTTGCCTTCGCAGGACTCGCCAGCCGAAGACGGCCTCCCACAGGCCTTGGGGCAGGCCATGTTGGTGCTGAGGGAGGACCTCAAGCGGGACCTCTTCATGTCCATCGGGGAGATGGTGAATGTCCGGATTGGGGAAGTCCGGGCCCTTCTCCCCGCTGGTCCGATTGTCCGCCCCCCACTGGCAGCGGACAAGAGGAGGAAGGAGGTTCCTCCCAGGTTGGGCCCCGCCACCGTGCCAGCTCCTCATACCAGGGCAGCTTCCCCGGCAGGAGCAGCATCCACCACCACGGCGGCTCTCCCAGCTAGGGCGGCTCCCCCCGCCCGAGCGGCCAAGCTGACTCCTGCCACTCGTAAGGCCCCCCCAGCCAAGGCGGCACCCCCAGCTAAGACTTCGCGCCGTCGTCATCGGGCAAAAACGGCAGGGCCGCTGGCTGCTCCCCGTCCCCCTCCTATCCGTGAGTTCGCCCCGGCGGTTCCGGCAGTTCAGGAGCCACTGCCGCCATCCCTGATGTCGTGGTCGGACGCGGTCAAGAGGGGGAAAAAGAAAAAGGAGAAGACGGTCGCCCCACCACCTGAAGCCAGAGGCAACAGGCCCGCGCCGGGCCCCAGGAAACTGCCTGCTCCCTCAACGGCTGCTGTTGTGGTAGCCGTAAAGGAGGGCAGCGAGGCCACCTACGCCAGCGTCATGGCCAAGGCCATGAAGTCCTTCTCGCTGGCGGAGGTTGGCCTTGAACATGTCAGGGTTCGCAAGACGCAGACCGGGGCCCGCCTCATTGAGGTCCCGGGCGCGAACGGGGCAGCGGCGGCGGATGCGCTATGCGCAAAACTTGACGGGTTGGTTGGCGACGTGGCCAAAGTCTACCGACCCGTCAAAATGGCGGAAATCCGGGTGGGTGGTCTCGATGAGACCATCACCCCGGATGACATCGCGGCGGCAATGGCGGCCAAGACTGGGTGCTCCCCCACCCAGGTGAAGGTTGGCGCCATCCGGGTCCGATTTGACGGATCCGGCGTGGCGAACGCGCAGTGCCCGGTGACCGTGGCCAACACGCTGGCAACAGCAGGACGACTACTGGTGGGGTGGTCGTCCGCCAGCGTGACTGCACTGGAGGCGAGGCCCATGCGGTGCTTCCGATGCCAAGGCATCGGACACAGCGGGGCCCTCTGCCCCTCAACCGTGGACCGGTCAAATTGGTGCCACCGGTGCAGTGGGCCGGACCACTGGAGGGCCTCCTGCATGGCCGCGCCGCATTGCGACGTTTGCCTAAAAGCGCGACGTCCAGCGGACCACGTGATGGGGGGACGGAGGTGCAGCCCGCCACACACGAGGGGCAAGGCTGGCCAGACAACGTCCCCCTCTACAAGGCGTGCCGCCAATGCGGCTAGGCAAGAAGGTAGCCAGATGGACCTCTAAATGCCAGCACACCAGCATTTAGAGGTCCTTCAGGCGAACGCCAACCACTCCGCCCGCGCCCAAGATCTGCTCATGCAGGTCATGGCGGAGTGGGGCATTGGCGTCTTGGTGGTGGCTGAGCCGTACTTCGTCCCCCCCCAGTCTAACTGGGTCGGGGCGACGGACGGCTCGGTTGCCATTGCGGTACCGGCGATGGGTGACCTCCCCCCCCTATCGGGAATGGCCAGGGGTTCGGGCTTCGCGGTGGCCAAGTGGGGAGAAACTGTCCTAGTGGCAGTTTACTTCTCCCCGAATAGGCCGCTGCGGGAGTTTGAAGCCTTCCTGGTGGGGCTGGGGAGAGTCGTCGGAGGGGCGGCGCCGGCGCCATTGGTGGTGATGGGGGACCTAAACGCCAAGAGCGCGGCGTGGGGTTCCCCCATCACGGACCCGAGAGGGGTGGCCCTCGAAGACTGGGTGGCGGCGATGGGGCTTGAGGTGCTCAACCGGGGCGACGCCAACACGTGTGTGCGGCGGCAGGGAGGGTCAATCGTGGACGTCTCGTTCGCGACCCCTGCCATTGCCGCACGAATCACGGACTGGCGCGTCCTGCAGGAGGTAGAGACCCTCTCCGACCATTTATACGTTCGGATGAGGGTCAGCACCTCGCCAGGGGTGCCGCCGCCCAGCCCGAGAGGGCGGAGGGGGAGAGGAGGAGGAGGGGCTTTCCCAAGGTGGACCCTGGCCCGCCTCGACATGGGAGCGGCGGTGGAGGCGGCCATGGTGGAGGCGTGGTGTGCGCCCCCACCGGTCTCCTTGGGGGTGGAGGAGCGGGCAGCCCGGTTTCGCGTCGCACTAACGTCGGTGTGCGACGCGGCCATGCCCCGGGCCCGAAGGCTGCCCGCCAAGAAGCAGGTGTACTGATGGTCGCAGGAGATTGCGGCCCTGCGAGCCGCCAGTGATGCCGCCCGCCGCGCATATACGCACTGCAGGAGGCGGCGACACCTGCCGGAGGAGGAAGAGCATCTCCACAGAGAGCTGAAGGTGGCAAAGGACGCGCTCTCTGTGGAGATAGCTCGCAGAAAGGACGAGGCGCGTGAGGAGTTCCTGGCCACGTTGGATAGGGATCCGTGGGGGCGGCCATACCGAGTTGTGCGCAACAAAATGCGTTGCGCACCCCCCATGGACTCCCTTGAGCCGGAGCTCCTCACGAGGATTGTGGAGGGACTCTTCCCGGCTGCGGCGGCCTTCCAGCCGCCCGCAATGGTGGGCCCCACGGTTGAGGAGGTTGATCAAGATGATCCCCCTCCCGTGACGGACGACGAAATGGAGACCATCGTCGACCGTCTCCGGTCCTGCAGAAAGGCACCAGGACCGGATGGGGTACCGGGAAGAGTCCTCCACATTGTGGCGGAGCACCTCGGGGACCGCTTGCGGACCCTCTTTGATGATTGTATCAAGGAGGGGCGCTTCCCGAGGTGCTGGAAGGAGGGACGCCTCGTCCTCCTTCGGAAGGAGGGTAGGCCGTTTGATACCCCTGCCGGTCACCGCCCCATCGTCCTCCTAGATGAGACGGGCAAGATGCTAGAGCGCATCTTGTCCCGTCGCATCGTCCAACATCTGGAGGACGTGGGGCCTAACATCTCCGACCGGCAGTTCGGGTTCCGGGAGGGACGGTCCACTATGGACGCGCTTTCGTCCCTCCGGAACTTCTGTGGGAACGCGGAGGCGAAGGGTGAGGGGGTCGTGGCGGTGTCGTTAGACATCGCCAACGCATTTGGCTCCCTGCCCTTCTCGGTCATCAGCGAGGCCCTCCGCTTCCACAGGGTGCCCGGGTATCTGCGGCGGATTGTGGAGCACTACCTAACCGACAGGGTAGTGCTCTACAATCGTGGGGGTCTGCGGATCGCTCACCCGATGTCGTGCGGTGTTCCCCAGGGGTCCGTGTTAGGACCCCTGCTATGGAACATAGGGTACGACTGGGTGATCCGCGGAGCGCTCCTTCCCCGCATGGCCACCCTTTGTTATGCCGACGATACAATGGTGGCCGTGCGGGGACGTGAGCTGGAGGAGGCCCTCCGGAGGGCGTCGTTGGCGGCAGACCTGGTTGTCGGCCACATCCGACAGCTGGGTCTGGAGGTGTCCCTCCCGAAGACAGACGCTATTGTCTTCGGGGGGAGGGGATGGCGTCCACGTTGTGGATTGTCCATCCCTGTGGCGGGGGAAGCGGTCCAGGTGAAGGGTACGATCAAGTACCTTGGCCTCATCCTGGACCGGAGGTGGGATTTCGGGGAGCATTTCCGCCAACTTGCTCCCCGGGTGGTAGGCGCCGCGTCGGCCCTGGGCCGCATGTTGCCGAACGTGGGGGGGCCTCAAGCGCCATGCCGACGCCTGTTTGCAGGCGTAGTGCGTAGCATGGCGCTATACGGAGCGCCAATCTGGGCCGACAAGCTGTCGGCCAAGAATAAGGCGCTCCTAAGGAGGCCCCAAAGAGTGGTGGCCCTCCGAATAGTGAGGGCCTATGTGACGGTGGCACATGCGGCCGCGTGTGTCTTGGCCTGCACCCCGCCGTGGGAGCTAGATGCTCAGGTGCAGGCCGAGACATACCGGATGAGGGCCGGGTTCCGGGCGAGGAGACAGCGCCCGGACTCGGAGACGGTGGAGGGGGCCCGTCGAATGACGGAGCGGCGCCTGAGGGACCGGTGGAAAAGCGACCTGGAGGACTCTCCCTATGGACTCCGCACCATAGGGGCACTCCTCCCGTCGCTGGACCACTGGTTGGAGAGGAGGTACGGTACCGCCACGTACCGTCTTGTGCAGGTGATGACCGGGCACGGGTGCTTCGGCCATTACCTGCACAAGATTAGGAGAGAGCCCAGTCCGGTTTGCCACGAGTGCGGCGATCCGGACGACACGGCCCAGCACACCCTAGAGGTGTGCTCGAAGTGGGATCCGGAGCGCCGCGCTCTGGTTGCGGACACAGGGCTCTCCGATCTCTCACTGCACAGCGTCGTGTCGGCCATGCTGAGTAGTGAGAGATCGTGGTTGGCGGTCGTCTCCTTCTGCGAGAGCATTGTCTCGCAGAAGGAGGCGGCGGAGCGGGAGCGCGAGGAAGACGTGGATGCGCACCCGCTGCGGCGTAGACGTGTGGGGCGAAGGCGGAGGCAGTTTGCCGCCCGCCTGAACCCCTAGTAGGACCGTGGGGATAGGGTCCCACATAAAAAAGGTTAGGTTAGGTTAGGTTAGGTTAGGTTAGGTTAGGTTAGGTTAGGTTAGGTTGGGGTAATAAAAAGAGGTTAGGAAAGAAGAATGGTCAGGGCCCGCCTTCTTCCTCTGCCCCAGTTCCAAAGGCTGCGCGACCGACGCAACGGATGACTCCAGAGCAAAGGAAGCAAAGTGGGAAGAAAAAGAAAAAGAGGAAAAGGAAGCGTAAACCGCGGATAGTCACCCCTCAAACCACAGCGGTGATAATCACCCTAAAGCCAGAGGCGTCACAGAAAGGGTTGACTTATAGGGACGTGATGTTAAAGGCAACGAAGTCTTTCACTCTAAGCGAGGTAGGCCTTGAACACGTCAAGGCTCGAAGCACTGCTAGCGGAGCCCGGTTAATAGAGGTGCCGGGTGCTGACAGTGGCTCAAAAGCGGATCAGTTGGCGGCTAAACTACGTAATGTTCTTAGTGACATAGCGGAGGTAGCACGACCACTGAAGACGGTTGCTCTGCGTGTGTCCGGCTTGGACGAGTCCGTCGGGGCTGATGACGTAGCCGCTGCTATTTCGACGAAAACTGGGTGCCAGCCCGAACACGTAAAGGTAGGCAGCATACGCACGGGGTCATTTGGCGTTGGCACCGCTGTGATAAAATGCCCGCCAGAATCTGCAAAGGTTTTGGCTGCGGCAGGAAGACTTTTAGTGGGCTGGTCATCAGCCCAGATCAAGCTACTTGATCCCTTACCCATGCGCTGTTTTAAGTGCATGGGCTTAGGCCACGTTCGAGCGGCTTGCCCATCTCAAGTTGACCGTGGTACAACTTGCTACCGATGTGGCGAATGCCATGAGTGCGGCGATCCGGACGACACGGCTCAGCACACTCTCGAGGTGTGCAGCCGGTGGAGTGCGGAGCGCCGCACTATGGCGCTAGCCATCGGTCGACGGGACCTCTCCCTGCACAGCGTTGTGTCTGCAATGCTGTGCAGCGACAGGTCCTGGAGGGCTGTGGCCTCCTTCTGCGAGTGTGTCATCTCGCAGAAGGAGGCCTCGGAGCGTGAGCGCGAGGACTCTCCTCTCGCGCATCCGCTCCGGCGTAGACGGCGGGGGGTGAGGCGGCGGCGTTTTGCCGCCCGCCTCAACCCTTAGTGACTGCGGGTGGGGGATGGGAGTCCCCTGCCCGCCGTAGGCTAGTCACTTGGCGGTCTGGGAGAGGGGCCAGGCGTGCTCGGCCCCTCTCCCCTTCGGCGCGGGTAGCCCCGGCAGACGGTCGGGGCTGCCGGAAGGCGTCGTGGGCAGAGCTTCGGCGGTTCCACGGCGCCTTGCCAAACCGGCAGGAGGGTACGCCAGGGTGTTTTTTAGTGGGTTGCGCTCCCTTTCCCCTCTCATTCGGAGGGGGGGCGGGGGGTGAGTCCCACATATCCCCTCACTACTCCCATGGTGAGGGGAATGCATAAAGCATTTTCCACCCTGTCAAAAAAAAAAAAAAAAAAAAAAAAAAAAAAAAAAAAAAAAAAAAAAAAAAAAAAAAAAAAAAAAAAAAAAAAAAAAAGGTTAGGTTAGGTTTTTTTTTTTTTTTGTATGTCGTGCTAACATTCCTCTGACATGGGTCAGAGACTTTGTATAGCTGACATGGCACATCTTTTATTAATTTTTGTTTGCCTTGCTCTGATTCAGGGTGAAGGGTTTTTTATTGTTACACAGGGAATTTTATCTTTACAAATACATTTTAAAAACAATATTTCTTATACTTAGTCTATACAGGTTTCCATTTGGGTTCTTAATTCTATTATATTTTTACATTCTAAGCTTTGAGTTATCCTATTGCATACATCTTATTTACACTTTTTATATTTAACAAATCTTTCTTAAAGCTATTGCTAAACTTATTATTTAAAAACTATATTTTTTCTATTACTAATATTATATATGCATAATATATAACCTAGTAATATTATTTATCTTTATTTCTATTTATTACCATGGTGCAAATCTTTTCGCAATACTTTAGAATTATTTTACGCAGTTTCTTATCTGATAAGTGATCGTTTATATTTTGTGCTGATAACTTTATATTCGAATGCATCTCTACTGTGTACCTATCTACATGGTGGATGGGGCATTCGAAGAGGATGTGGGAGACCGTTTCCTCTATTCCCTCTTCACAGATGCATGATGGGTTCTCCCTGCATTTGAATCTAGCCAAATACGCGGCGAACCCACCATGCCCCGTCAGAAGCTGTGTAAGGACTCCTGTTGGCTGTAGCCGTCGAATGATTCCGTAAGCTGCTGTTGCGTCCGGGAAAAACATTTTCGTTACCGAGGCCGTCTCGCCCGACTGATACCTTCGATTCCATTCGTCCAGCGACTCGTTACGAAGCTGTCGCTTCACGAATGAAACCGGACATAGGTCATAGTCGGGCCTCCTCCGCAACGACAATGCTGCATCCTTCGCGAGCTCGTCAGCACGCTCGTTCCCTGGCAGTCCTGCGTGTGCTTTGATCCAAAACAAAGAGACATCTTTGCTCTGGTTCAGAGCTTCCCGTATGTTATGACGAGTTTCTACTGCCAAGGGGTGGAGGGCGCTATGGTTGGTGACTGACTCCAGCGCGGCTCTTGAGTCACTGTATATGCCAAAGCTCGACTCTTTGCGCTTAAGGATTATACTTGTGGCCTTGCATATGGCCAACAGTTCCGCTTGGTAGACAGTGCAGTACGCCGGCAAGCCCAACTTGAGGGTGCCGATCTCCGCCTCATTGTTCCATAGAGACAATGCTGCGCCGACCTTGCCCTCAAGCTTGCTACCGTCGGTGAATATACGCACCGCCTGCACATTGTGCTCGTCCACAAGCTCTTGATCCACCAGACTTATGAACTTCAGATCCATATGCAAAGCTGGATGTGGTGTTTCTATAAAATCCACCACACGCTCTGTCTCCCTATCCCCCAGCACCAGCCGTGACGTCCCCCTTCGAGCCTCAAACAGGGCGGCTGCCTCCTTAATTCTGAGATCCAAAGGTAATATCCCGGAGAGCACTAGTGCCGAGTTAAGGGACACCGTGCGGTAGGACTTGCATAGTTTCTGAGCAAATCCTCGCTGAACCGTGTCAAGCAACTTTCGAATTCCAATCTTACTGGCGGCTGGGGCCCAGGCGCCGGCAGCGTACAATATGACCGGCTCCACTGCAGCAGTGTATAATACGCGGATCACCTCCGGGTGCAATCCCCAACTTGCTTTTGCGGCTCTTGACAGCTGTTTGTAGAAGTTCAATCCCTTTTTACAGACGCTTGCTACGTGGGAATTGAAGGCGAGTTTGTCGTCGATTGTGAGCCCTAATATTTTAATTTCTTTGGACATGTCAATGTCGACCCCATCCATCCTCAGCCGTGGAGTGTCGTACTTGAGCTTCCTGGTCAGTATCATGGCACACGTTTTGTGCGGTGCGAACTTCAGCTTGTTCCTGACACCCCACTGGTGAACATGGGTGAGGACGTCATTGGCTCGCCTCTCAATATCTATTGCCGTTCTGTCACTAAAAACAAGTACGACATCATCCGCAAACGCCTGACAATAGACACCTTGTTTCTCCAGCTCCTGCAACAGTGGATCCAGAAGAAGGTTCCAGAGGATAGGACCGCCTATTGACCCTTGAACGCACCCTTTGTTGGTGTTTCTGATGCATTCCTCCCCAGCATACCTCACTTTAATTTTTCTGCAAGCAAGGTAGCTATCCAGTAACCGCCTTATGTTTACCGGGCACTTTTCCTCAGCCAGTCTGACCTTAATGGCCGGCCACCAGGCGCTGTCGAAGGCGCCCTCTATATCCAAGGACACCAGGGTGATAAGCTTTTTAAGCTGCAACTCAGGGTGAGTTATATGTCGTATTAGAGTACAGAGGGCATCCTCAGTGCTTTTTTGGGGCATAAAGCCGTACTGGCGAGTACTAAGTCGCGGTACCAAGTGCCATTTGATTCGTGTTACTGTCATTTTTTCCACTATTTTCCCCAGAACAGGCAGGAGACCGATTGGTCTGTAGGACTTCGGGACCTCATAGTCGTCCTTACCCGGTTTCCTCAACGCCACGACTGTGGCTTCTTTCCAGATGGTCGGAAAGTGTCCCAGCTGCAGACATTTGTTGGCCAGGGTAAGGAACGTCTCCGGATCTTGATAGACTGCCTGCTTGCAGATGTCCGCTGTGAAGCCATCCGCTCCTGGGGCCTTCTTTGGGTTGAAACTTTCCACCGCGGTCTTTAGCTCCAGCGTCGTAAACGGTGGGTCATGAGTCTCAGCATGTGTACACTCGTTTACTCGCTTGGCGGCTTCTCTTGTGCGCCTGTGTTCAATGTTGTCGGTTTCTTCTGTATCTTCAGGGTAAAACGTCTCTGCGAGTAAGGCTGCGGATTCCGCCGGGTTTAGGTATGCACCATCCCTCTTTAGGGCCAGGTCTTCTTGTCTCTTGGCAGTCCTTCCTATAACTCTGTAAATGCCTTCCCAGACTCCTTCTCTATCCTGTTTCTTGCAGAACTCCTTCCAACTGTCAATCTGGGCTTTCTTGGCTGTGCACTCATACTCTTCTTTTGCTTTCAGGTACTCTTCGACGACTTTGGCTCTTCGGGTTTGTGCCGCGCACCTGATGCGGCGCTTCTTTGTGGTGACTGCCTTCTTCATTGCTGCGAGATCCTCGGACCACCAAGGCATGTTAAGTGTCTCTACGTGTCTCTTGCTGGGAATACTTGCTTTACAGGCTTCCGTTAGAATGCATGTATACCTATCTATTGCATTTTCTAACTCGGATTTGCTGCTGATGTTTTGCATTTCCTCAGCGTTGATGTTGTGTTGGTTCTTGTATTGTGCCAATTTCTCACGAAATTGGCCCCAATCAGCCTTTTTTGTATTGTAGAGCCTAGTCGTTCTTTGTATGTTAGTCCCTTTTGTCCGATGCAGTTTTATTTTAAAGACTATGGTGTTGTGGTCCGAGCTAGTGATCCCCTGATCAACTTTCCAGTCTTCCACTAGGTCGAGAAGGTCCTCAGAACAAGTGGTGACATCTACATGGCTGCTATATACGGTGTTGCCTCGTACCGTATAGAAAGTCGGTACATCCCCTATGTTGAGTACCTGTAAGCCTAACTCTTCCAGGGTTCCAGACATAGATTCTCCCCTGTGATCTACAACTGTGCTGCCCCACCAGGTATTCTTGGCATTGCAGTCTCCGCATATTAGCAGTCGTCTCGGGCCCAGATTTACCGCTATTTGTTTCAACCGCTCCAAGTATGGCTCTATGGGTTGGTCTGGCTCGAGATAAAAGGACACCGCTACGATTTCCCAGGCACCAGTTCGGATCCTCACCACTACAATGTTGTTAGTAGTGAGTTCAGGGCACTGGATGACATCCAAGTCGTCGTTAAAGACGACTATGGCTGCCTTCACAGTCCCGCTTCCTTGGTCTGGACACTGGTAGATTCTCGTCCCGCGGTATGCCTTCATTCTTTTTGCCCCACCCACATATGGCTCCTGGAGCAGTGCGAAAGCAAATTTACGCTCGTTTGCCTCCAAAAAGAGTTCATTTGTCGCCAGTTCCTTTCTTTGGAGGTTCGCCTGGGCTACTGTGTATCCTCTGGTATGGTTATTCGCCGGGTTGACAGTTGTTTCCACCTTAGCAATACGCGACTTTTGCTCTAGCTAGAGCCTCCCATTTCCTCCGTATGGCACATTCTGAACTGAAGGCATTATGTTCTGTAATGTCCAGTTTGGCGTGCCTGCAGTTGCAACACGATGGGACTACTCCAGCGAGCCAGTCAGCACACTCTGTTTTCATGTGAGGGCCCCCGCAGTGGCTGCACTTTGCAATTGTTTCCTTACAGAAACGTCTGCCATGGCCATATCCTAGGCACATTGAGCATTGCACCAACGGGGATTGGTCAGCCACTTTTATCCTTTGGATATCTATATGGACCGCTTCCTGCTCCAATATGCGGTTCCATATGCGGGGTGATACCCTTATTACTACGTGGGAAGTGTGGGGGTTTCTTGTCTTCTTTCTATATCTTATGTCTATCCTGTCTTCCTGACTTTCCAATCCACGGAACACCTCTTTGTTCTGATTTCTCAGAGCTTTGATAATGTCTTCATCGGTGTTGCAGTTCAGTACGTCTTTGAGTACAAGCATTGGATCTTGGTTCTGAATCTCCTCCACAGTCAGGTGCTCTCCCACACTTTTTAGTCTGTCCTGTATCCTGGTTCTGCCCTCCAGAGTTTTGCACCCCACTATTATCTTCCTGTCTTTGGCTTTTCTTATTCGGTCAACTGTGATCCAGCCATCGGTCGCATTCACAGCTTTCCTTATATGCGAGATGACCTCCTCTCCGGTTTCAGTCTCATCTTTGGATGATATTATTACCGAGTGCAGCGCGGTTTGTTCCCGAGATGGTCTTGGAGGCTGAACCGCGGCTACACTGGCGTATGTCATTTTCGCCATTGTTTCCTGTTGTTTGTCTATTGACTCTTGCAACTTATTCATCCTTTCACTGTTGTCTCTCAGAAGCTTGGCGTGTTCTTCCATTGACTTTTTCAAGTCAAGGCTTTGCTGTGTCATGTCAGGTTGAGTCGTCTCCCTTCCAGTTGGTTTCTCCGTCCTGTCCATCTTCTTGACCCCTTCCGCTTCCTTCACCAGCTGGTACAATCTCTCTATTGCCTGTGTGACTTCTATCTTGATGTCTGTCTTAAGGTTCCTCGAGTTACCAAGGTGATGCTTTGCCTTATTTAGGCACGCTCTAGCCTCGGTCACTCGACCTGACTGTGATGTTGTTTTCCCAGGTTTCGGAGAGTTTGCTGCAGCTTCTGTTGGATTGGGTTTGTGGCTCGGGTTGAGGTTGGGATTGGGTTTGGGGCTAGACTTGGGATTTGGGTTAGGGTTGGGGTTGAGATTAGGATTAGGATTAATTATTGATTTTATTTTTGCAGGTGCAGCGGTTGGTGCGGTGTTTGGTGTCACAGTTGGTGAATGACGTGGAGGGGAAATGGACAGTCTGAACGTTTGGGATAGGGTTTCAGCTCTGCCACTTTCCCATTTCCCTATACTTCTCCTCACGTTTGAAGGGCCTGCTTTTTGTGTATCTTTTGGGGACCTAGAGGTCTCCATGTCAATTTTCACAGGAGTCAGAGAGTTTTTCGTGGGAGGAGTTTTAAACATTTTCCTTGATCGGAGGAATGGGTCAATAAACCCGGTCAAAAAGATAATGTAAAAGAGTAAATCAAATAAACCTAATGTAAATATGTATAAGAAAGTCTGTTCAGTTGTAAAACTTATTTTATTTTGTGCCTGTATAATTACTTTTGTTTGTTATGTGCTTTTGTTTTTGTTTCAGATGCGCGGCTACAGTTCCAGCCAGCCAGCAGGAGGTCACGAAAAATTTCAGGTAAGTGCCCGCGGGTATATAGCACGTGTCTAATAATATGAATATTAACGTCACTAATATTATCAAACAAAAATAAAATAAAAATAAAAAATAAAATAAAAATAAAAATAAAGATAAACAAAGTATATCTCCTTAGTAACGTCACAGTTTATTATTTTAACATTTAAATAAAATGGAAAATTGAAAATGGAAAATGGAAAATGGGAAAATCAGTCTATATCAGATAGCACACGTCCAAGGGCAGGGCCCGCCCACATACAGACTGAAAACCCGGGCTCCGTACGACCTCCCCGAGCGGAGATCCGGCAGCAGAAATAAACGCCCAGGAGTTGCTCCGGTCTCCGAAACTCCAAGATCGAGGGATCTCGGCCCCTATATGCTCTAGCGCGTCGGAAAAAAAGTCCAGGTATAGAGCACTTTTGGAAGCTTATACGGCCAGTGTCCCGGGAATTTTCCCACCTTGCGTTTTCAAAAGAAAAACAAATATCAAAGAAAATTGTCCCAAAAATGCAGTTTTTGGTCTATAAACACGAAAAAAACGTTAATGTACTACGGAAAAACACATTCTCTTACAATCTAAAAATAAAATATGGGAATAACAGTCTATATTAGGTAGTACAAATTAATATAAAATATTTAAAAATCTTTAACTCCGAAGTCCTTTGCGTCGCGAAGCTGAGATTTGGAGTGTAGCTTCGGGGCGCTAGTGTCCTTACTCCGATGATTTAAAAACCATGGGTCGTCGATCTTGTTTGGCAGATATTACAGGTCAAAATTTCGGAAAATATACAAATTGCTGTAACTATTGTCTCACTTAACTTAGAATTATCCTGGACACCTTGGTGAGCTGCACTCGTTGCCCTCCTTCGTTTGCCGTCCTCAGAAGCAGCCTACGACGTCCGGCTCCAAAGCTCCCGTCACATCCGGGAGTTGTTTTTTTTTTTTTTGGCGTTTGTGACCAAACGCCTGGGCGGAAAAATCCGCAACCAAAGCCAGATTGTGCGGTCCGCAGAGGCGCTCACGGCAGTGTATTGCACACTAGGGGTCACAGATCTTAAACTCCTAGCGTTTCACTTTTAAGTTCTGGAAACCACTTTTTAGCACTTTACGCTTCACTCAAACTTCACTGGGTGTCGTGCGATATCTATCCAGATGCGCGGCGTCAGCCCGCGTTGTTTGGCACTATTTTCGTGAAGATCGGAGCAACTTTACTATTTTTCCGGAATTTTTAAGTGCGGAGCGGCTTATTTTCGTGGTGCTCGCGGCGGAGGTCGGGGCGCTACTGGTTAGGTTAGGTTAGGTTAGGTTAGGTTCCGCGCCGGGCCCCAGGAGGCTGCCTGCTCCCTCAACGGCTGCTGTGGTAGTTGCCGTAAAGGAGGGCAGCGAGGCCACCTACGCCAGCGTCATGGCCAAGGCCATGAAGTCCTTCTCGCTGGCGGAGGTTGGCCTTGAGCATGTCAGGGTCCGTAAGACGCAGACCGGGGCCCGCCTCATTGAGGTCCCGGGCGCGAACGGGGCAGCGGCGGCGGATGCGCTATGCGCAAAACTTGACGGGTTGGTTGGCGACGTGGCCAAAGTCTACCGACCCGTCAAAATGGCGGAAATCCGGGTGGGTGGTCTCGATGAGACCATCACCCCGGAGGACATCGCGGCGGCAATGGTCGCCAAGACTGGGTGCTCCCCCACCCAGGTGAAGGTTGGCGCCATCCGGGTCCGATTCGACGGATCTGGCGTGGCGAACGCGCAGTGCCCGGTGACCGTGGCCAACACGCTGGAAACAGCAGGACGACTACTGGTGGGGTGGTCGTCCGCCAGCGTGACTGCACTGGAGGCGAGGCCCATGCGGTGCTTCCGATGCCAAGGCATCGGACACAGCGGGGCCCTCTGCCCCTCAACCGTGGACCGGTCAAATTGGTGCCACCGGTGCAGTGGGCCGGACCACTGGAGGGCCTCCTGCATGGCCGCGCCGCATTGCGACGTTTGCCTAAAAGCGCGACGTCCAGCGGACCACGTAATGGGGGGACGGAGGTGCAGCCCGCCACACACGAGGGGCAAGGCTGGTCAGACAACGTCCCCCTCTACAAGGCGTGCCGCCAATGCGGCTAGGCAGGAAGGTAGCCAGATGGACCTCTAAATGCCAGCACACCAGCATTTAGAGGTCCTTCAGGCGAACGCCAACCACTCCGCCCGCGCCCAAGATCTGCTCATGCAGGTCATGGCGGAGTGGGGCATAGGCGTTTTGGTGGTGGCTGAGCCGTACTTCGTCCCCCCCCAGTCTAACTGGGTCGGGGCGACGGACGGCTCGGTTGCCATTGCGGTACCGGCGATGGGTGACCTCCCCCCCCTATCGGGAATGGCCAGGGGTTCGGGCTTCGCGGTGGCCAAGTGGGGAGAAACTGTCCTAGTGGCAGTTTACTTCTCCCCGAATAGGCCGCTGCGGGAGTTTGAAGCCTTCCTGGTGGGGCTGGGGAGAGTCGTCGGAGGGGCGGCGCCGGCGCCATTGGTGGTGATGGGGGACCTAAACGCCAAGAGCGCGGCGTGGGGTTCCCCCATCACGGACCCGAGAGGGGTGGCCCTCGAAGACTGGGTGGCGGCGATGGGGCTTGAGGTGCTCAACCGGGGCGACGCCAACACGTGTGTGCGGCGGCAGGGAGGGTCGATCGTGGACGTCTCGTTCGCGACCCCTGCCATTGCCGCACGAATCACGGACTGGCGCGTCCTGCAGGAGGTAGAGACCCTCTCCGACCATTTATACGTTCGGATGAGGGTCAGCACCTCGCCAGGGGTGCCGCCGCCCAGCCCGAGAGGGCGGAGGGGGAGAGGAGGAGGAGGGGCGTTCCCAAGGTGGACCCTGGCCCGCCTCGACATGGGAGCGGCGGTGGAGGCGGCCATGGTGGAGGCGTGGTGTGCGCCCCCACCGGTCTCCTTGGGGGTGGAGGAGCGGGCGGCCCGGTTTCGCGTCGCACTAACGTCGGTGTGCGACGCGGCCATGCCCCGGGCCCGAAGGCTGCCCGCCAAGAAGCAGGTGTACTGGTGGTCGCAGGAGATTGCGGCCCTGCGAGCCGCCAGTGATGCCGCCCGCCGCGCATATACGCGCTGCAGGAGGCGGCGACACCTGCCGGAGGAGGAAGAGCATCTCCACAGAGAGCTGAAGGTGGCGAAGGGCGCGCTCTCTGTGGAGATAGCTCGCAGAAAGGACGAGGCGCGTGAGGAGTTCCTGGCCACGTTGGATAGGGATCCGTGGGGGCGGCCATACCGAGTTGTGCGCAACAAAATGCGTTGCGCACCCCCCATGGACTCCCTTGAGCCGGAGCTCCTCACGAGGATTGTGGAGGGACTCTTCCCGGCTGCGGTGGCCTTCCAGCCGCCCGCAATGGTGGGCCCCACGGTTGAGGAGGTTGATCAAGATGATCCCCCTCCCGTGACGGACGACGAAATGGAGACCATCGTCGACCGTCTCCGGTCCTGCAGAAAGGTACCAGGACCGGATGGGGTACCGGGGAGAGTCCTCCACATTGTGGCGGAGCACCTCGGGGACCGCTTGCGGACCCTCTTTGATGATTGTATCAAGGAGGGGCGCTTCCCGAGGTGCTGGAAGGAGGGATGCCTCGTCCTCCTTCGGAAGGAGGGTAGGCCGTTTGATACCCCTGCCGGTCACCGCCCCATCGTCCTCCTAGATGAGACGGGCAAGATGCTAGAGCGCATCTTGTCCCGTCGCATCGTCCAACATCTGGAGGACGTGGGGCCTAACATCTCCGACCGGCAGTTCGGGTTCCAGGAGGGACGGTCCACTATGGACGCGCTTTCGTCCCTCCGGAACTTCTGTGGGAACGCGGAGGCGAAGGGCGAGGGGGTCGTGGCGGTGTCGTTAGACATCGCCAACGCATTTGGCTCCCTGCCCTTCTCGGTCATCAGCGAGGCCCTCCGCTTCCACAGGGTGCCCGGGTATCTGCGGCGGATTGTGGAGCACTACCTAACCGACAGGGTAGTGCTCTACGATCGTGGGGGTTTGCGGATCGCTCACCCGATGTCGTGCGGTGTTCCCCAGGGGTCCGTGTTAGGACCCCTGCTATGGAACATAGGGTACGACTGGGTGATCCGCGGAGCGCTCCTTCCCCGCATGGCCACCCTTTGTTATGCCGACGATACAATGGTGGTCGTGCGGGGACGTGAGCTGGAGGAGGCCCTCCGGAGGGCGTCGTTGGCGGCAGACCTGGTTGTCGGCCGCATCCGACAGCTGGGTCTGGAGGTGTCCCTCCCGAAGACAGACGCTATTGTCTTCGGGGGGAGGGGATGGCGTCCACGTTGTGGATTGTCCATCCCTGTGGCGGGGGAAGCGGTCCAGGTGAAGGGTACGATCAAGTACCTTGGCCTCATCCTGGACCGGAGGTGGGATTTCGGGGAGCATTTCCGCCAACTTGCTCCCCGGGTGGTAGGCGCCGCGTCGGCCCTGGGCCGCATGTTGCCGAACGTGGGGGGGCCTCAAGCGCCATGCCGACGCCTGTTTGCAGGCGTAGTGCGTAGCATGGCGCTATACGGAGCGCCAATCTGGGCCGACAAGCTGTCGGCCAAGAATAAGGCGCTCCTAAGGAGGCCCCAAAGAGTGGTGGCCCTCCGAATAGTGAGGGCCTATGTGACGGTGGCACATGCGGCCGCGTGTGTCTTGGCCTGCACCCCGCCGTGGGAGCTAGATGCTCAGGTGCAGGCCGAGACATACCGGATGAGGGCCGGGTTCCGGGCGAGGAGACAGCGCCCGGACTCGGAGACGGTGGAGGGGGCCCGTCGAATGACGGAGCGGCGCCTGAGGGACCGGTGGAAAAGCGACCTGGAGGACTCTCCCTATGGACTCCGCACCATAGGGGCACTCCTCCCGTCGCTGGACCACTGGTTGGAGAGGAGGTACGGTACCGCCACGTACCGTCTTGTGCAGGTGATGACCGGGCACGGGTGCTTCGGCCATTACCTGCACAAGATTAGGAGAGAGCCCAGTCCGGTTTGCCACGAGTGCGGCGATCCGGACGACACGGCCCAGCACACCCTAGAGGTGTGCTCGAAGTGGGATCCGGAGCGCCGCGCTCTGGTTGCGGACACAGGGCGCTCCGATCTCTCACTGCACAGCGTCGTGTCGGCCATGCTGAGTAGTGAGAGATCGTGGTTGGCGGTCGTCTCCTTCTGCGAGAGCATTGTCTCGCAGAAGGAGGCGGCGGAGCGGGAGCGCGAGGAGGACGTGGATGCGCACCCGCTCCGGCGTAGACGTGTGGGGCGAAGGCGGAGGCAGTTTGCCGCCCGCCTGAACCCCTAGTAGGACCGTGGGGATAGGGTCCCACACAAAGGTCCTACACGTCTGGGGGAGGGTTCGGCGTGTTAACTGAACCCTCCCTCCTTTGGCGCAGGTGCCCCAGCAACAGGCTGGGGCGGCTGGGGGGCACCCAGTGGTGAATAGTCATCAGCCCACGGTGCCCCCGTTAACAGCCTGTGGAGGTTAACACCGGTGAGGTTTTAGTGGGTAGGCTTCCCCCTTCCCCTTCGCTCTGAAGGGTAGGGGGTTGAGAGTCCCACATAACCCTCCAATATGGTCGTCCCTAGACCGGAGGGTACGCGTAAATGCGTTTCCTCACCGTTAAAAAAAAAAAAAAAAAAAAAAAAAAAAAAGGTTAGGTTAGGTTAGGTTAGGTTAGGTTAGGTTAGGTTAGGTTAGGTTAGGTTAGGTTAGGTTAGGCTAGGTTAGGTTAGGTTAGGTTGGGGTGCAGGCCGGATTCCTCCACGTTGGCTTGGGTGTTGCAGTCTCTCTTGATCTCGATCCGGAGAGAACGCAGCATCTGGGCTGGTGCACCCTGGGCATCGGCTGAGACTTTCCCCTTTTTTGGGGGAATCTTTCAGCCCATGGCAAATATCCGGCACGGGGGGGGGGGGGAGGTAGGTGACAAGTGACTTTTCGTCTGAAAACTCGCTTAGTCACCGCCACACTGGGGGGGAAATGGGTAGCTTAAGTTAGGTTAGGGGGTGGGCTCGGCGTGCACTTACAATGCCGTCGAGCACTTACCACCCAAAAACTAGGGGAGGCACGTCGACTCCTCTAGCCCCGTACTCTGGCGTCTTGCTTCAACGACCCCATCTAGCGACGTAATGGGTAGTTGCAAGATGCCGGAACGGAGGGCTTGCCTTCATTGGCCGGCCCGCGAGAAGGAAAACTCTATAAAACCCGACAGCATAGTCGTTAAAACCTGCAGATACAGAGCGACCTCTGCAGTATCTAGCTTTACCCCTGGGATGGGCGTCACCCGGGGGTGGACCTTGTATATCGACCCGTGATCGTGGGAACAAAATGGACTTTAAAAACTATACATTTTCTGATGAAGAAGTGGATGACTACAGTAGTAGTGAAGAGGAGGGGCACTCGGAAACGAGTGTCCGAAATATCGAACAACGGCGTAAACGTCCATTAGTGGATACCGGAGACGATGAAGAAACGCGTGCTGGCCCTGGGCCAAGTAAGCCGCTTTTAAAAAGAGGACGAGGCCGTCCCCCAACAACTGGGAAGTATGTTGGCCTAGCAAAGGCAAAGATGGCGTGGGTGGAGGCCGAGCGGGAGAAAATGATGCTTGAAGCAGAGTCTGAGCTCATTGCCTCAACCCGTCAACTTAGGAAAAATCCTACTTCCTCGTCTCAGCTTACTGAGGCGAGTACTGATGCTGGCAGCGCCGACTTTTTAATAAAGTTGGTGCAAGACAGTGTGGTCGCCATTCATAAAGTGGCCACTACGTCTAAAAACCTAAAAGGGACATACGTCCGTGTCCTCAAAGATGCAGCTGATAATATTAAGGACGCGTGTGAGGTCCTTAAGGTGCGCTGCGTCTCAGATGAGACGGTACGAATGCAGGCTGAGAACAAAAGACTGCAGGAGGAGATGGAGGGGCTCCGAAAAGAGCTGGCAGACCTCCGAACACAAATGGAGGAAGACAGGAGACAGCAAAAGGCGGTGGTGGACCAGCCACCTCAAACAGCATCTCCAGCTAGGACTGACACCGAAGAACTGGTGCGCACCATCATGTGCCAAGTGGGTACCATGATAACCGCCCGGTTCGACGGTATAGAGGACAGACTGCTCCCGGAGGTGCGCTTGCGACCCTCACTGGCGGCAGATAAAAGGTTATCGGGATGTGTGGACGATTTTTCTGCAGCCGACGCGTCGTACCTTCCAGAGCCTTGCACTGGTGAGAGTTATATACCTCCCACACACCCCCAAACGAAGGACACACAGACAGTACGGAGCTTGCCTTCACAGTCAATACCTAAGGTATCGCACCAGGCCTACTCGACGGTAGTCAAAGAAGGCTCCAACAATAAAAAGAGGTTAGGAAAGAAGAATGGTCAGGGACCGCCTTCTTCCTCCGCCCCAGTTCCAAAGGCTGCGCGACCGACGCAACGGATGACTCCAGAGCAAAGGAAGCAAAGTGGGAAGAAAAAGAAAAAGAGGAAGAGGAAGCGTAAACCGCGGATAGTCACCCCTCAAACCACAGCGGTGATAATCACCCTAAAGCCAGAGGCGTCACAGAAAGGGTTGACTTATAGGGACGTGATGTTAAAGGCAACGAAGTCTTTCACTCTAAGCGAGGTAGGCCTTGAACACGTCAAGGCTCGAAGCACTGCTAGCGGAGCCCGGTTAATAGAGGTGCCGGGTGCTGACAGTGGCTCAAAAGCGGATCAGTTGGCGGCTAAACTACGTAATGTCCTTAGTGACATAGCGGAGGTAGCACGACCACTGAAGACGGTCGCTCTGCGTGTGTCCGGCTTGGACGAGTCCGTCGGGGCTGATGACGTAGCCGCTGCCATTTCGACGAAAACTGGGTGCCAGCCCGAACACGTAAAGGTAGGCAGCATACGCGCGGGGTCATTTGGTGTTGGCACCGCAGTGATAAAATGCCCGCCAGAATCTGCAAAGGTTTTGGCTGCGGCAGGAAGACTTTTGGTGGGCTGGTCATCAGCCCAGATCAAGCTGCTTGATCCCTTACCCATGCGCTGTTTTAAGTGCATGGGCTTAGGCCACGTTCGAGCGGCTTGCCCATCTCAAGTTGATCGTGGTACAACTTGCTACCGATGTGGCGAAGAGGGACACATGTCTACCAGCTGCAAGGCCAAACCGCATTGCGTGGTTTGCGCCCAAGCAAAGCGACGTGCAGAACATGTGATGGGCGGAAAACGCTGCAGGCCTCCTCGAAAGAGGAACAAGTCGGTGCCTCCACAAGGGGCTGCACCACAGGAGGCCCGCGCAAGTTCTCCAAGGGAGATGGAAACGTGATGAAAGGAGCAGGGCGCAAGCCACAACTCTTTGTGAGACGCGGGCCGAGATGGGCGTCTGAAGCCTGCATTGCACAGTCTCATATGCCGACAGGGGTGTCATTCGATCTTGACACCTCCAGCCTCTGGCTAGACGAGCCCCGGCTTTATTTCCAGGGCAGCTTTGGCCGTCGTTTTGGAAGAATTCATTTTGACTCCCACGGCGGCCATCATAAAGCGGTTGAGGACCAGCAGAGGGGTTTTAGTGGGTAGGCTTCCTGAGCTTTGCCCGTTAGGGGAAAAGGTCGGGGGGAGAGTCCCACATAACCACCGCGTTCGCCCAGACGCGGTGGTATGCGCAAAGCATTTCCCCTCTTAAAAAAAAAAAAAAAAAAAAAAAAAAAAAAAAAAAAAAAAAAAAAAAAAAAAAAAAAAAAAAAAAAAAAAAAAAAGGTTAGGTTAGGTTAGGTTAGGTTAGGTTGGGGTGCAGGCCGGATTCCTCCACGTTGGCTTGGGTGTTGCAGTCTCTCTTGATCTCGATCCGGAGAGAACGCAGCATCTGGGCTGGTGCACCCTGGGCATTGGCTGAGACTTTTCCCCCTTGGGAATTCTTTCGGCCCATGGCTAATATCCGGCACGGGGGGGGGGGGGGGGGGGGAAGGTGACATTGGTTTCTTGAAGGGTTGCGGTTGTGTACCGGCACTTCTGCCCCGGAAAGTTTCCTTCTGTCACCTGGGGGGGGATGGTGACGAGCAGCTTTTCTTCGGAAAAGTGGCCTCGTCACCATAGGGAGGCGGCGACAGAGGTCGTTGGAAGGGGCGGTTGCTGGGCCGCTTCCGCCCTGGACAGCTTCCTTCTGTGGCCCATTGACGGTTGGTGACTGGGGTAGCTTGAAGGGTCAGTTGCGTGTGCCTTCGAGGCCGTTTCTGTTCCTGGAAAGCTTAACCAGTTACCTGGAGGGGGCCGTGACAGAGGTGGTTGAAAGGGGCGGTTGCGTGTGCCTTTGAGGCCGTTTCCAAACCGGACAGCTGCTTTCTGTCACTTTGGTGGTTGGTGACTGGGCTTACCGAAAGACTGGGGCATGTTAACTCCGCTCTGCAACGGAGCACGAAGGTTCCGCTCTGCACCGGAGCATGACCCTGCTCAAGACGTACTCCCATGTCACCCGAGGGTCCTTCTACGTGTCTTTCGGAATCCCGGGGGGCACTGTAGTTATTGGTGGGACAGCTGTGGTGGGGTGTGTTTGAAGGGTATGGGGACCGACCCTAGAGGTTGGGTATCCGGAAAGCACCATCCACCACAGGCAGACCGTGTAGGGCCAGTGGGTTGGGGGCCCACATTGCACGGCTTTACCGGTCTGGGGAGATGGTCGTGGGCTGCTGACCGCAGCCGTCTCCTCCTTTGGCGGAGAAGGTGGGGCTCTTCGGAGCAGGCCAGGAGGCGTGTCAGTGGGCAAAGCTTAATTGCGGTTCCGCGGCGCCTCGCGACTGGCCAGGGGGGTAAACGCCGGAGTGGTTTTAGACGGTAGTTCTTTTGAGAGTCCGTCATACCTCCCATTGCACAGCCTTCCCCGGGCAGGGAGGATGCGTAAATGCATTTCCACTCCGTCATCAAAAAAAAAAAAAAAAAAAAAAAGGTTAGGTTAGGTTAGGTTAGGTTAGGTTAGGTTAGGTTAGGTTAGGTTAGGTTAGGTTAGGTTAGGTTCCCCCCCGAATGTGCTGCCACCTTGTCGTGGTGGGGGGGCTTGCGTGTTTCAGTGATCCTCGACGCTATACCGGACAGGGCTACCCATACCGGAAAGTTCCGAGGTGAGGGACCAGACTAAGAGCGGCACTTTCCCTTTCCACTCCCACCTTCCCATTCCTTTCCTTGATATCCCTCCTTTTCCTTCCCCTTACCCATCCTTCTCCACTTCCACCGAACCAGTGGCGGTATATCCACTTTTTGGGCCAGCGCGGGCCTGGGGAACTAAATACTCCCCGAAAGTGTGCACTTATGGTGGAAGGCTGCTCCCGACTACTCTCCTCGGAGAGTAGTTAGAGGAGTGCAGCAGCGTCTTCTGCTTTGCAGAGGGCGTTTTGGATGGAATGGAGGGCCTTCTCCTAGGAGAGTGGGCGATGGATGATTGGGGGTTGTCCTCGAAAGAGGTACAACGGGGCCCGACGATGTGCCAGGTGCACTCGGTTTAGCCGACGTCGAGCCTAACTCGTTTCCCGTCTGGAGTGTCGTGGATCACGTCTCGCGGCTCCGACGGGCCGAGGACCTTGCCTTAACCGGCTGGGTCGAGGGGAGTAAACCTCATAAAAAATCCCTCAATCCTAAGCGGCGCCGCACCGCGAGGGGATGCATGGCTGAGAGGTGGTCAGCTGTTAGTGCGTTGCCCCGTCAGAGTACCTGCCGACCCTCTGACGGGAGATGCTAGGCTTGTCCAGGTGCACGGGCACCTCCTGGATCGACCGATAATCCCTATTACTCGTGGGAACAAAAATGGATACACCTATAACCCTTCCAAACGGCCCTTCTCAGGGCCAAAACAAAGACCCTAGCAAACGGATAACGGACATTGATGAAGAAAGGGAGAGAATGCTGGACATGGCGAGGCGGAAGGAGACGGAGCTGATGGAGGAGATGTTGTTGGAGACAGGTAATGTTTCCGACTCATCTCTTCCATCAGTCAACGTCAAAACCACCAAGCGGCCGCATGCGGACGAGGACGAGGTGCTGACTGGGCCGGTCATTAAGCCCAAAGTGAACACCGCCAGGAGGGGCAAGACCGTGCTTCGGTTCAACGAGTGCCGGGAGTTCGAGACGAGAGCGGACGCGGTTGCAAAGTACCGTGTCAGCCGCGACTCCTCGCTGTCTCGAGCTCGTGGGAGGAAGGCCTTAAGAGCGGGGAATAGAAGGCGCAGTTCCTCGGTCCCGCGAGACCGCAGCCTGATACGGGAGGAGGACGACGATGATGGGAGCTACATCGCCGTTCTCAAAAACTCTGCACGGCAGGTGATGGCGGAAGCCAACAAGAGCGGCAACCTGAAGGGAGATGTCTGGGGCCGCATGAAGATTGCGTGCGATGACATCATGGCGGCCGCAGACATCCTCCAGGGGAAGAACGGAGGAGAGGGCGAGGAGGTGAGGGCCTTACTCGCTGACAACAAGCGCATGAGGGAGGAACTCTCCCTCGTGCGTAAGGAGCTAAAGGCCCTCCGGACGGCCTTCTCTGAAAAAAAGAAGCTGCCTTCGCAGGACTCGCCCGCCGAAGACGGCCTTCCACAGGCCCTGGGGCAGGCGATAAGCTAGCTGAGGGAGGACCTTAAGAGGGACCTCTTCCTGTCCATCGGGGAGATGGTAAATGTCCGGATTGGGGAAGTCCGGGCCCTTCTCCCCGCTGGTCCGATTGTCCGCCCCCCACTGGCAGCGGACAAGAGGAGGAAGGAGGTTCCCTCCAGGTTGGACCCCGCCACCGTGCCAGCTCCTCATACCAGGGCAGCTCCCCCGGCAAGAGCAGCCTCCACCACCACGGCGGCTCTCCCAGCTGGGGCGGCTCCCCCCGCCCGAGCGGCCAAGCTGACACCTGCCGCTCGTAAGGCCCCCCCAGCCAAGGAGGCACCATCCAAGACTTCGCGCCGTCGTCATCGGGAAAAAGCGGCTGCTCATCGTCCCCCTCCTATCCGAGAGTTCGCTCCGGCGGTTCCGGCAGTCCAGGAGCCACTGCCGCCATCCCAGATGTCGTGGTCGGACGCGGTGAAGAGGGGGAAGAAGAAGAAGAAGAAGACGGTCGCCCCACCACCTGAAGCCAGAGGCAACAGGCCCGCGCCGGGCCCCAGGAAACTGCCTGCTCCCTCAACGGCTGCTGTTGTGGTAGCCGTAAAGGAGGGCAGCGAGGCCACCTACGCCAGCGTCATGGCCAAGGCCATGAAGTCCTTTTCGCTGGCGGAGGTTGGCCTTGAACATGTCAGGGTTCGCAAGACGCAGACCGGGGCCCGCCTCATTGAGGTCCCGGGCGCGAACGGGGCAGCGGCGGCGGATGCGCTATGCGCAAAACTTGACGGGTTGGTTGGCGACGTGGCCAAAGTCTACCGACCCGTCAAAATGGCGGAAATCCGGGTGGGTGGCCTCGATGAGACCATCACCCCGGAGGACATCGCGGCGGCAGTGGCGGCCAAGACTGGGTGCTCCCCCACCCAGGTGAAGGTTGGCGCCATCCGGGTCCGATTTGACGGATCCGGCGTGGCGAACGCGCAGTGCCCGGTGACCGTGGCCAACACGCTGGCAACAGCAGGACGACTACTGGTGGGGTGGTCGTCCGCCAGCGTGACTGCACTGGAGGCGAGGCCCATGCGGTGCTTCCGATGCCAAGGCATCGGACACAGCGGGGCCCTCTGCCCCTCAACCGTGGACCGGTCAAATTGGTGCCACCGGTGCAGTGGGCCGGACCACTGGAGGGCCTCCTGCATGGCCGCGCCGCATTGCGACGTTTGCCTAAAAGCGAGACGTCCAGCGGACCACGTGATGGGGGGACGGAGGTGCAGCCCGCCACACACGAGGGGCAAGGCTGGCCAGACAACGTCCCCCTCTACAAGGCGTGCCGCCAATGCGGCTAGGCAAGAAGGTAGCCAGATGGACCTCTAAATGCCAGCACACCAGCATTTAGAGGTCCTTCAGGCGAACGCCAACCACTCCGCCCGCGCCCAAGATCTGCTCATGCAGGTCATGGCGGAGTGGGGCATTGGCGTTTTGGTGGTGGCTGAGCCGTACTTCGTCCCCCCCCAGTCCAACTGGGTCGGGGCGACGGACGGCTCGGTTGCCATTGCGGTACCGGCGATGGGTGACCTCCCCCCCCTATCGGGAATGGCCAGGGGTGCGGGCTTCGCGGTGGCCAAGTGGGGAGAAACTGTCATAGTGGCAGTTTACTTCTCCCCGAATAGGCCACTGCGGGAGTTTGAAGCCTTCCTGGTGGGGCTGGGGAGAGTCGTCGGAGGGGCGGCGCCGGCGCCATTGGTGGTGATGGGGGACCTAAACGCCAAGAGCGCGGCGTGGGGTTCCCCCATCACGGACCCGAGAGGGGTGGCCCTCGAAGACTGGGTGGCGGCGATGGGGCTTGAGGTGCTCAACCGGGGCGACGCCAACACGTGTGTGCGGCGGCAGGGAGGGTCGATCGTGGACGTCTCGTTCGCGACCCCTGCCATTGCCGCACGAATCACGGACTGGCGCGTCCTGCAGGAGGTAGAGACCCTCTCCGACCATTTATACGTTCGGATGAGGGTCAGCACCTCGCCAGGGGTGCCGCCGCCCAGCCCGAGAGGGCGGAGGGGGAGAGGAGGAGGAGGGGCGTTCCCAAGGTGGACCCTGGCCCGCCTCGACATGGGAGCGGCGGTGGAGGCGGCCATGGTGGAGGCGTGGTGTGCGCCCCCACCGGTCTCCTTGGGGGTGGAGGAGCGGGCGGCCCGGTTTCGCGTCGCACTAACGTCGGTGTGCGACGCGGCCATGCCCCGGGCCCGAAGGCTGCCCGCCAAGAAGCAGGTGTACTGGTGGTCGCAGGAGATTGCGGCCCTGCGAGCCGCCAGTGATGCCGCCCGCCGCGCATATACGCGCTGCAGGAGGCGGCGACACCTGCCGGAGGAGGAAGAGCATCTCCACAGAGAGCTGAAGGTGGCGAAGGGCGCGCTCTCTGTGGAGATAGCTCGCAGAAAGGACGAGGCGCGTGAGGAGTTCCTGGCCACGTTGGATAGGGATCCGTGGGGGCGGCCATACCGAGTTGTGCGCAACAAAATGCGTTGCGCACCCCCCATGGACTCCCTTGAGCCGGAGCTCCTCACGAGGATTGTGGAGGGACTCTTCCCGGCTGCGGTGGCCTTCCAGCCGCCCGCAATGGTGGGCCCCACGGTTGAGGAGGTTGATCAAGATGATCCCCCTCCCGTGACGGACGACGAAATGGAGACCATCGTCGACCGTCTCCGGTCCTGCAGAAAGGCACCAGGACCGGATGGGGTACCGGGGAGAGTCCTCCACATTGTGGCGGAGCACCTCGGGGACCGCTTGCGGACCCTCTTTGATGATTGTATCAAGGAGGGGCGCTTCCCGAGGTGCTGGAAGGAGGGACGCCTCGTCCTCCTTCGGAAGGAGGGTAGGCCGTTTGATACCCCTGCCGGTCACCGCCCCATCGTCCTCCTAGATGAGACGGGCAAGATGCTAGAGCGCATCTTGTCCCGTCGCATCGTCCAACATCTGGAGGACGTGGGGCCTAACATCTCCGACCGGCAGTTCGGGTTCCGGGAGGGACGGTCCACTATGGACGCGCTTTCGTCCCTCCGGAACTTCTGTGGGAACGCGGAGGCGAAGGGTGAGGGGGTCGTGGCGGTGTCGCTAGACATCGCCAACGCATTTGGCTCCCTGCCCTTCTCGGTCATCAGCGAGGCCCTCCGCTTCCACAGGGTGCCCGGGTATCTGCGGCGGATTGTGGAGCACTACCTAACCGACAGGGTAGTGCTCTACGATCGTGGGGGTCTGCGGATCGCTCACCCGATGTCGTGCGGTGTTCCCCAGGGGTCCGTGTTAGGACCCCTGCTATGGAACATAGGGTACGACTGGGTGATCCGCGGAGCGCTCCTTCCCCGCATGGCCACCCTTTGTTATGCCGACGATACAATGGTGGCCGTGCGGGGACGTGAGCTGGAGGAGGCCCTTCGGAGGGCGTCGTTGGCGGCAGACCTGGTTGTCGGCCGCATCCGACAGCTGGGTCTGGAGGTGTCCCTCCCGAAGACAGACGCTATTGTCTTCGGGGGGAGGGGATGGCGTCCACGTTGTGGATTGTCCATCCCTGTGGCGGGGGAAGCGGTCCAGGTGAAGGGTACGATAAAGTACCTTGGCCTCATCCTGGACCGGAGGTGGGATTTCGGGGAGCATTTCCGCCAACTTGCTCCCCGGGTGGTAGGCGCCGCGTCGGCCCTGGGCCGCATGTTGCCGAACGTGGGGGGGCCTCAAGCGCCATGCCGACGCCTGTTTGCAGGCGTAGTGCGTAGCATGGCGCTATACGGAGCGCCAATCTGGGCCGACAAGCTGTCGGCCAAGAATAAGGCGCTCCTAAGGAGGCCCCAAAGAGTGGTGGCCCTCCGAATAGTGAGGGCCTATGTGACGGTGGCACATGCGGCCGCGTGTGTCTTGGCCTGCACCCCGCCGTGGGAGCTAGATGCTCAGGTGCAGGCCGAGACATACCGGATGAGGGCCGGGTTCCGGGCGAGGAGACAGCGCCCGGACTCGGAGACGGTGGAGGGGGCCCGTCGAATGACGGAGCGGCGCCTGAGGGACCGGTGGAAAAGCGACCTGGAGGACTCCCCCTATGGACTCCGCACCATAGGGGCACTCCTCCCGTCGCTGGACCACTGGTTGGAGAGGAGGTACGGTACCGCCACGTACCGTCTTGTGCAGGTGATGACCGGGCACGGGTGCTTCGGCCATTACCTGCACAAGATTAGGAGAGAGCCCAGTCCGGTTTGCCACGAGTGCGGCGATCCGGACGACACGGCCCAGCACACCCTAGAGGTGTGCTCGAAGTGGGATCCGGAGCGCCGCGCTCTGGTTGCGGACACAGGGCTCTCCGATCTCTCACTGCACAGCGTCGTGTCGGCCATGCTGAGCAGTGAGAGATCGTGGTTGGCGGTCGTCTCCTTCTGCGAGAGCATTGTCTCGCAGAAGGAGGCGGCGGAGCGGGAGCGCGAGGAGGACGTGGATGCGCACCCGCTCCGGCGTAGACGTGTGGGGCGAAGGCGGAGGCAGTTTGCCACCCGCCTGAACCCCTAGTAGGACCGTGGGGATAGGGTCCCACACAAAGGTCCTACACGTCTGGGGGAGGGTTCGGCGTGTTAACTGAACCCTCCCTCCTTTGGCGCAGGTGCCCCAGCAACAGGCTGGGGCGGCTGGGGGGCACCCAGTGGTGAATAGTCATCAGCCCACGGTGCCCCCGTTAACAGCCTGTGGAGGTTAACACCGGTGAGGTTTTAGTGGGTAGGCTTCCCCCTTCCCCTTCGCTCTGAAGGGTAGGGGGTTGAGAGTCCCACATAACCCTCCAATATGGTCGTCCCTAGACCGGAGGGTACGCGTAAATGCGTTTCCTCACCGTTAAAAAAAAAAAAAAAAAAAAAAAAAAAAAAAAAAGGTTAGGTTAGGTTAGGTTAGGTTAGGTTAGGTTAGGTTAGGTTAGGTTAGGTTAGGTTAGGTTGGGGTGCAGGCCGGATTCCTCCACGTTGGCTTGGGTGTTGCAGTCTCTCTTGATCTCGATCCGGAGAGAACGCAGCATCTGGGCTGGTGCACCCTGGGCATTGGCTGAGACTTTTCCCCCTTGGGAATTCTTTCGGCCCATGGCTAATATCCGGCACGGGGGGGCGGGGGGGGGAAGGTGACAGGGGTTTCTTGAAGGGTTGCGGTTGTGTACCGGCACTTCTGCCCCGGAAAGTTTCCTTCTGTCACCTGGGGGGGGATGGTGACGAGCAGCTTTTCTTCGGAAAAGTGGCCTCGTCACCATAGGGAGGCGGCGACAGAGGTCGTTGGAAGGGGCGGTTGCTGGGCCGCTTCCGCCCTGGACAGCTTCCTTCTGTGGCCCATTGACGGTTGGTGACTGGGGTAGCTTGAAGGGTCAGTTGCGTGTGCCTTCGAGGCCGTTTCTGTTCCTGGAAAGCTTAACCAGTTACCTGGAGGGGGCCGTGACAGAGGTGGTTGAAAGGGGCGGTTGCGTGTGCCTTTGAGGCCGTTTCCAAACCGGACAGCTGCTTTCTGTCACTTTGGTGGTTGGTGACTGGGCTTACCGAAAGACTGGGGCATGTTAACTCCGCTCTGCAACGGAGCACGAAGGTTCCGCTCTGCACCGGAGCATGACCCTGCTCAAGACGTACTCCCATGTCACCCGAGGGTCCTTCTACGTGTCTTTCGGAATCCCGGGGGGCACTGTAGTTATTGGTGGGACAGCTGTGGTGGGGTGTGTTTGAAGGGTATGGGGACCGACCCTTAGAGGTTGGGTATCCGGAAAGCACCATCCACCACAGGCAGACCGTGTAGGGCCAGTGGGTTGGGGGCCCACATTGCACGGCTTTACCGGTCTGGGGAGATGGTCGTGGGCTGCCGACCGCAGCCGTCTCCTCCTTTGGCGGAGAAGGTGGGGCTCTTCGGAGCAGGCCAGGAGGCGTGTCAGTGGGCAAAGCTTAATTGCGGTTCCGCGGCGCCTCACGACTGGCCAGGGGGGTAAACGCCGGAGTGGTTTTAGACGGTAGTTCTTTTGAGAGTCCGTCATACCTCCCATTGCACAGCCTTCCCCGGGCAGGGAGGATGCGTAAATGCATTTCCACTCCGTCATCAAAAAAAAAAAAAAAAAAAGGTTAGGTTAGGTTAGGTTAGGTTAGGTTAGGTTAGGTTAGGTTAGGTTAGGTTAGGTTAGGTTAGGTTAGGTTCCCCCCCGAATGTGCTGCCACCTTGTCGTGGTGGGGGGGCTTGCGTGTTTCAGTGATCCTCGACGCTATACCGGACAGGGCTACCCATACCGGAAAGTTCCGAGGTGAGGGACCAGACTAAGAGCGGCACTTTCCCTTTCCACTCCCACCTTCCCATTCCTTTCCTTGATATCCCTCCTTTTCCTTCCCCTTACCCATCCTTCTCCACTTCCACCGAACCAGTGGCGGGATACCCACTGTCATGGGCCAGCGCGGGCCCGAGGAACTAAATACTCCCCGAAAGTGCGCACTTGTGGTGGAAGGCTGCTCCCGACTACTCTCCTCGGAGAGTAGTTAGAGGAGTGCAGCAGCGTCTTCTGCTTTGCAGAGGGCGTTTTGGATGGAATGGAGGGCCTTCTCTTAGGAGAGTGGGCGATGGATGATTGGGGGTTGTCCTCGAAAGAGGTACAACGGGGCCCGACGATGTGCCAGGTGCACTCGGTTTAGCCGACGTCGAGCCTAACTCGTTTCCCGTCTGGAGTGTCGTGGATCACGTCTCGCGGCTCCGACGGGCCGAGGACCTTGCCTTAACCGGCTGGGTCGAGGGGAGTAAACCTCATAAAAAATCCCTCAATCCTAAGCGGCGCCGCACCGCGAGGGGATGCATGGCTGAGAGGTGGTCAGCTGTTAGTGCGTTGCCCCGTCAGAGTACCTGCCGACCCTCTGACGGGAGATGCTAGGCTTGTCCAGGTGCACGGGCACCTCCTGGATCGACCGATAATCCCTATCACTCGTGGGAACAAAAATGGAAACAGCAACAACCCAACCAAACGGCCCTTCTCAGGGCCAACCCGGAAACGGCCCTTCTGAGGGCCAACCTGAAAACGGCCCTTCTCAGGGCCAAAACGCAGACACCGACACCACTGTGGCGGAACAGCTACTGGAGATGGCAAGGCTGAAGGACGCTGAGCTGATGGAGGAGATGATGTTGGAGGTTGACTCTGACTCGTCTCTTCCATCAGTTCACGTCAAAAACGTGAAGCGGCCGCACGACGAAGATGAAGTATTGACTGGGCCGGCTATCAAGCCCAAAATCAATACCGCTAGGAGGGGCAAGACTTTAACTGGAGGAAACAACTCGGGCCTCAGGGCGGGTAAGACTGTTCTGAGGTTCCCCATTTTCCGAGACGTTGAGGCGGAGGCGGGTGCGGTCGGTGAATACCGCGTTAACCGTGACTCCTCGCCGCCTCGGAGTCGTGGGAGAAGGGCCCTTAAAAGAGGCCAGATACGAAGGAGCTCATCGGTCCCGCGGGACCGCAGCCCTGTTAGGAACGAGGATGACGGTGGGTACATTTCTGTCGTCCGGAATGCCGCACTTCAGGTTTTGGCGGAAGCCAGAAATTGTGGCAATTTAAAGGGGGATGTCTGGGGCCGCATGAACACTGCGTGCAAGAACATCTTAGCGGCCACAGACATTCTCGATGGAACAGACGGAGGAGACGATGTGGAGGTGAGAGCTCTGCGCGCAGACAACAAGCGCATGAGGGAAGAGCTCTCCCTCGTACGACAGGAAGTGAAGGCCCTAAGGACTGCTTTTTCCGAAAGGCATAAGCAGCCCCCGCAGAGCCACGCCCCCGAAGACGGCCTCCCACAGGCCTTGGGGCAGGCAATGATTGAGCTGAGGGAGGACCTGAAAAGGGATCTATTCACCTCGATAGGAGAGATGGTGAACGTTCGGATCGGGGAGGTCCGGGCCCTTCTCCCCGCATCTCCGATTGTTCGCCCACCGCTGGCAGCGGACCGGAGGAGGGCTGAACAGGTGGCTGACCCCGATGTGTCGGCTCCTCCAGCTAGGTTCGCTCCTCCCACCAGGGCGGCTCCTCCAGCCAGTGCGGCTCCCAACAACAGGTCGGCTTCCAGCGCGGGTCACCCCACTAGCGCTCGGAAAGCACCCCCTGCCAAGCCAGCGCGCCCTGCTCGTCGGGCCAAAGAGACGAGACCGTTGGCTGCTCTTCGTCCCCCTCCTATCCGCGAGTGCGCCCCGGCGGTTCCGGCAGTACAAAAGCCACTGCCGCCCACCCAAATGTCGTGGTCGGACGCGGTGAAGAGGGGTAAGAAGAAGAAGAAGAAGAAGGTTGCCCCACCACCTAAACACACAGCCACAGGCAACAGGCCCGCGCCGGGCCCCAAGAAATTGCCTGCTCCCTCAACGGCTGCTGTGGTAGTTGCCGTAAAGGAGGGCAGCGAGGCCACCTACGCCAGCGTCATGGCCAAGGCCATGAAGTCCTTCTCGCTGGCGGAGGTTGGCCTTGAGCATGTCAGGGTCCGTAAGACGCAGACCGGGGCCCGCCTCATTGAGGTCCCGGGCGCGAACGGGGCAGCGGCGGCGGATGCGCTATGCGCAAAACTTGACGGGTTGGTTGGCGACGTGGCCAAAGTCTACCGACCCGTCAAAATGGCGGAAATCCGGGTGGGTGGTCTCGATGAGACCATCACCCCGGAGGACATCGCGGCGGCAATGGTGGCCAAGACTGGGTGCTCCCCCACCCAGGTGAAGGTTGGCGCCATCCGGGTCCGATTCGACGGATCTGGCGTGGCGAACGCGCAGTGCCCGGTGACCGTGGCCAACACGCTGGCAACAGCAGGACGACTACTGGTGGGGTGGTCGTCCGCCAGCGTGACTGCACTGGAGGCGAGGCCCATGCGGTGCTTCCGATGCCAAGGCATCGGACACAGCGGGGCCCTCTGCCCCTCAACCGTGGACCGGTCAAATTGGTGCCACCGGTGCAGTGGGCCGGACCACTGGAGGGCCTCCTGCATGGCCGCGCCGCATTGCGACGTTTGCCTAAAAGCGCAACGTCCAGCGGACCACGTAATGGGGGGACGGAGGTGCAGCCCGCCACACACGAGGGGCAAGGCTGGTCAGACAACGTCCCCCTCTACAAGGCGTGCCGCCAATGCGGCTAGGCAGGAAGGTAGCCAGATGGACCTCTAAATGCCAGCACACCAGCATTTAGAGGTCCTTCAGGCGAACGCCAACCACTCCGCCCGCGCCCAAGATCTGCTCATGCAGGTCATGGCGGAGTGGGGCATTGGCGTTTTGGTGGTGGCTGAGCCGTACTTCGTCCCCCCCCAGTCTAACTGGGTCGGGGCGACGGACGGCTCGGTTGCCATTGCGGTACCGGCGATGGGTGACCTCCCCCCCCTATCGGGAATGGCCAGGGGTTCGGGCTTCGCGGTGGCCAAGTGGGGAGAAACTGTCCTAGTGGCAGTTTACTTCTCCCCGAATAGGCCGCTGCGGGAGTTTGAAGCCTTCCTGGTGGGGCTGGGGAGAGTCGTCGGAGGGGCGGCGCCGGCGCCATTGGTGGTGATGGGGGACCTAAACGCCAAGAGCGCGGCGTGGGGTTCCCCCATCACGGACCCGAGAGGGGTGGCCCTCGAAGACTGGGTGGCGGCGATGGGGCTTGAGGTGCTCAACCGGGGCGACGCCAACACGTGTGTGCGGCGGCAGGGAGGGTCGATCGTGGACGTCTCGTTCGCGACCCCTGCCATTGCCGCACGAATCACGGACTGGCGCGTCCTGCAGGAGGTAGAGACCCTCTCCGACCATTTGTACGTTCGGATGAGGGTCAGCACCTCGCCAGGAGTGCCGCCGCCCAGCCCGAGAGGGCGGGGGGGGAGAGGAGGAGGAGGGGCTTTCCCAAGGTGGACCCTGGCCCGCCTCGACATGGGAGCGGCGGTGGAGGCGGCCATGGTGGAGGCGTGGTGTGCGCCCCCACCGGTCTCCTTGGGGGTGGAGGAGCGGGCAGCCCGGTTTCGCGTCGCACTAACGTCGGTGTGCGACGCGGCCATGCCCCGGGCCCGAAGGCTGCCCGCCAAGAGGCAGGTGTACTGGTGGTCGCAGGAGATTGCGGCCCTGCGAGCCGCCAGTGATGCCGCCCGCCGCGCATACACGCGCTGCAGGAGGCGGCGACACCTGCCGGAGGAGGAAGAGCATCTCCACAGAGAGCTGAAGGTGGCGAAGGACGCGCTCTCTGTGGAGATAGCTCGCAGAAAGGACGAGGCGCGTGAGGAGTTCCTGGCCACGTTGGATAGGGATCCGTGGGGGCGGCCATACCGAGTTGTGCGCAACAAAATGCGTTGCGCACCCCCCATGGACTCCCTTGAGCCGGAGCTCCTCACGAGGATTGTGGAGGGACTCTTCCCGGCTGCGGCGGCCTTCCAGCCGCCCGCAATGGTGGGCCCCACGGTTGAGGAGGTTGATCAAGATGATCCCCCTCCCGTGACGGACGACGAAATGGAGACCATCGTCGACCGTCTCCGGTCCTGCAGAAAGGCACCAGGACCGGATGGGGTACCGGGAAGAGTCCTCCACATTGTGGCGGAGCACCTCGGGGACCGCTTGCGGACCCTCTTTGATGATTGTATCAAGGAGGGGCGCTTCCCGAGGTGCTGGAAGGAGGGACGCCTCGTCCTCCTTCAGAAGGAGGGTAGGCCGTTGGATACCCCTGCCGGTCACCGCCCCATCGTCCTCCTAGATGAGACGGGCAAGATGCTAGAGCGCATCCTGTCCCGTCGCATCGTCCAACATCTGGAGGACGTGGGGCCTAACATCTCCGACCGGCAGTTCGGGTTCCGGGAGGGACGGTCCACTATGGACGCGCTTTCGTCCCTCCGGAACTTCTGTGGGAACGCGGAGGCGAAGGGTGAGGGGGTCGTGGCGGTGTCGCTAGACATCGCCAACGCATTTGGCTCCCTGCCCTTCTCGGTCATCAGCGAGGCCCTCCGCTTCCACAGGGTGCCCGGGTATCTGCGGCGGATTGTGGAGCACTACCTAACCGACAGGGTAGTGCTCTACGATCGTGGGGGTCTGCGGATCGCTCACCCGATGTCGTGCGGTGTTCCCCAGGGGTCCGTGTTAGGACCCCTGCTATGGAACATAGGGTACGACTGGGTGATCCGCGGAGCGCTCCTTCCCCGCATGGCCACCCTTTGTTATGCCGACGATACAATGGTGGCCGTGCGGGGACGTGAGCTGGAGGAGGCCCTTCGGAGGGCGTCGTTGGCGGCAGACCTGGTTGTCGGCCGCATCCGACAGCTGGGTCTGGAGGTGTCCCTCCCGAAGACAGACGCTATTGTCTTCGGGGGGAGGGGATGGCGTCCACGTTGTGGATTGTCCATCCCTGTGGCGGGGGAAGCGGTCCAGGTGAAGGGTACGATAAAGTACCTTGGCCTCATCCTGGACCGGAGGTGGGATTTCGGGGAGCATTTCCGCCAACTTGCTCCCCGGGTGGTAGGCGCCGCGTCGGCCCTGGGCCGCATGTTACCGAACGTGGGGGGGCCCCAAGCGCCATGCCGACGCCTGTTTGCAGGCGTAGTGCGTAGCATGGCGCTATACGGAGCGCCAATCTGGGCCGACAAGCTGTCGGCCAAGAATAAGGCGCTCCTAAGGAGGCCCCAAAGAGTGGTGGCCCTCCGAATAGTGAGGGCCTATGTGACGGTGGCACATGCGGCCGCGTGTGTCTTGGCCTGCACCCCGCCGTGGGAGCTAGATGCTCAGGTGCAGGCCGAGACATACCGGATGAGGGCCGGGTTCCGGGCGAGGAGACAGCGCCCGGACTCGGAGACGGTGGAGGGGGCCCGTCGAATGACGGAGCGGCGCCTGAGGGACCGGTGGAAAAGCGACCTGGAGGACTCCCCCTATGGACTCCGCACCATAGGGGCACTCCTCCCGTCGCTGGACCACTGGTTGGAGAGGAGGTACGGTACCGCCACGTACCGTCTTGTGCAGGTGATGACCGGGCACGGGTGCTTCGGCCATTACCTGCACAAGATTAGGAGAGAGCCCAGTCCGGTTTGCCACGAGTGCGGCGATCCGGACGACACGGCCCAGCACACCCTAGAGGTGTGCTCGAAGTGGGATCCGGAGCGCCGCGCTCTGGTTGCGGACACAGGGCTCTCCGATCTCTCACTGCACAGCGTCGTGTCGGCCATGCTGAGCAGTGAGAGATCGTGGTTGGCGGTCGTCTCCTTCTGCGAGAGCATTGTCTCGCAGAAGGAGGCGGCGGAGCGGGAGCGCGAGGAGGACGTGGATGCGCACCCGCTCCGGCGTAGACGTGTGGGGCGAAGGCGGAGGCAGTTTGCCACCCGCCTGAACCCCTAGTAGGACCGTGGGGATAGGGTCCCACACAAAGGTCCTACACGTCTGGGGGAGGGTTCGGCGTGTTAACTGAACCCTCCCTCCTTTGGCGCAGGTGCCCCAGCAACAGGCTGGGGCGGCTGGGGGGCACCCAGTGGTGAATAGTCATCAGCCCACGGTGCCCCCGTTAACAGCCTGTGGAGGTTAACACCGGTGAGGTTTTAGTGGGTAGGCTTCCCCCTTCCCCTTCGCTCTGAAGGGTAGGGGGTTGAGAGTCCCACATAACCCTCCAATATGGTCGTCCCTAGACCGGAGGGTACGCGTAAATGCGTTTCCTCACCGTCAAAAAAAAAAAAAAAAAAAAAAAAAAAAAAAGGTTAGGTTAGGTTAGGTTAGGTTAGGTTAGGTTAGGTTAGGTTAGGTTAGGTTAGGTTGGGGTGCAGGCCGGATTCCTCCACGTTGGCTTGGGTGTTGCAGTCTCTCTTGATCTCGATCCGGAGAGAACGCAGCATCTGGGCTGGTGCACCCTGGGCATTGGCTGAGACTTTTCCCCTTGGGAATTCTTTCGGTCCATGGCTAATATCCGGCACGGGGGGGTGGGGGGGGAAGGTGACAGGGGTTTCTTGAAGGGTTGCGGTTGTGTACCGGCACTTCTGCCCCGGAAAGTTTCCTTCTGTCACCTGGGGGGGGATGATGACGAGCAGCTTTTCTTCGGAAAAGTTGCCTCGTCACCATAGGGAGGCGGCGACAGAGGTCGTTGGAAGGGGCGGTTGCTGGGCCGCTTCCGCCCTGGACAGCTTCCTTCTGTGGCCCATTGACGGTTGGTGACTGGGGTAGCTTGAAGGGTCAGTTGCGTGTGCCTTCGAGGCCGTTTCTGTTCCTGGAAAGCTTAACCAGTTACCTGGAGGGGGCCGTGACAGAGGTGGTTGAAAGGGGCGGTTGCGTGTGCCTTTGAGGCCGTTTCCAAACCGGACAGCTGCTTTCTGTCACTTTGGTGGTTGGTGACTGGGCTTACCGAAAGACTGGGGCATGTTAACTCCGCTCTGCAACGGAGCACGAAGGTTCCGCTCTGCACCGGAGCATGACCCTGCTCAAGACGTACTCCCATGTCACCCGAGGGTCCTTCTACGTGTCTTTCGGAATCCCGGGGGGCACTGTAGTTATTGGTGGGACAGCTGTGGTGGGGTGTGTTTGAAGGGTATGGGGACCGACCCTTAGAGGTTGGGTATCCGGAAAGCACCATCCACCACAGGCAGACCGTGTAGGGCCAGTGGGTTGGGGGCCCACATTGCACGGCTTTACCGGTCTGGGGAGATGGTCGTGGGCTGCCGACCGCAGCCGTCTCCTCCTTTGGCGGAGAAGGTGGGGCTCTTCGGAGCAGGCCAGGAGGCGTGTCAGTGGGCAAAGCTTAATTGCGGTTCCGCGGCGCCTCGCGACTGGCCAGGGGGGTAAACGCCGGAGTGGTTTTAGACGGTAGTTCTTTTGAGAGTCCGTCATACCTCCCATTGCACAGCCTTCCCCGGGCAGGGAGGATGCGTAAATGCATTTCCACTCCGTCATCAAAAAAAAAAAAAAAAAAAAAAAAAAGGTTAGGTTAGGTTAGGTTAGGTTAGGTTGGGGTGCAGGCCGGATTCCTCCACGTTGGCTTGGGTGTTGCAGTCTCTCTTGATCTCGATCCGGAGAGAACGCAGCATCTGGGCTGGTGCACCCTGGGCATTGGCTGAGACTTTTCCCCCTTGGGAATTCTTTCGGCCCATGGCTAATATCCGGCACGGGGGGGGGGGGGAAGGTGACAGGGGTTTCTTGAAGGGTTGCGGTTGTGTACCGGCACTTCTGCCCCGGAAAGTTTCCTTCTGTCACCTGGGGGGGGATGGTGACGAGCAGCTTTTCTGCGGAAAAGTGGCCTCGTCACCATAGGGAGGCGGCGACAGAGGTCGTTGGAAGGGGCGGTTGCTGGGCCGCTTCCGCCCTGGACAGCTTCCTTCTGTGGCCCATTGACGGTTGGTGACTGGGGTAGCTTGAAGGGTCAGTTGCGTGTGCCTTCGAGGCCGTTTCTGTTCCTGGAAAGCTTAACCAGTTACCTGGAGGGGGCCGTGACAGAGGTGGTTGAAAGGGGCGGTTGCGTGTGCCTTTGAGGCCGTTTCCAAACCGGACAGCTGCTTTCTGTCACTTTGGTGGTTGGTGACTGGGCTTACCGAAAGACTGGGGCATGTTAACTCCGCTCTGCAACGGAGCACGAAGGTTCCGCTCTGCACCGGAGCATGACCCTGCTCAAGACGTACTCCCATGTCACCCGAGGGTCCTTCTACGTGTCTTTCGGAATCCCGGGGGGCACTGTAGTTATTGGTGGGACAGCTGTGGTGGGGTGTGTTTGAAGGGTATGGGGACCGACCCTAGAGGTTGGGTATCCGGAAAGCACCATCCACCACAGGCAGACCGTGTAGGGCCAGTGGGTTGGGGGCCCACATTGCACGGCTTTACCGGTCTGGGGAGATGGTCGTGGGCTGCTGACCGCAGCCGTCTCCTCCTTGGGCGGAGAAGGTGGGGCTCTTCGGAGCAGGCCAGGAGGCGTGTCAGTGGGCAAAGCTTAATTGCGGTTCCGCGGCGCCTCGCGACTGGCCAGGGGGGTAAACGCCGGAGTGGTTTTAGACGGTAGTTCTTTTGAGAGTCCGTCATACCTCCCATTGCACAGCCTTCCCCGGGCAGGGAGGATGCGTAAATGCATTTCCACTCCGTCATCAAAAAAAAAAAAAAAAAAAAAAAAAAAAAAGGTTAGGTTAGGTTAGGTTAGGTTAGGTTAGGTTAGGTTAGGTTAGGTTAGGTTAGGTTCGGGACCTCTCCCTGCACAGCGTTGTGTCTGCAATGCTGTGCAGCGACAGGTCCTGGAGGGCTGTGGCCTCCTTCTGCGAGTGTGTCATCTCGCAGAAGGAGGCCTCGGAGCGTGAGCGCGAGGATTCTCCTCTCGCGCATCCGCTCCGGCGTAGACGGCGGGGGGTGAGGCGGCGGCGTTTTGCCGCCCGCCTCAACCCTTAGTGACTGCGGGTGGGGGATGGGAGTCCCTCGCCCGCCGTAGGCTAGTCACTTGGCGGTCTGGGAGAGGGGGCAGGCGTGCTCGGCCTCTCTCTCCTTCGGCGCGGGTAGCCCCGGCAGGTGGCCGGGGCTGCCGGAAGGCGTCGTGGGCAGAGCTTCGGCGGTTCCACGGCGCCTTGCCTAACCGGCAGGAGGGTACGCCAGGGTGGTTTTTAGTGGGTTGCGCTCCCTTTCCCCCTCTCATTCGGAGGGGGGGCGGGGGGGTGAGTCCCACATATCCCCTCACTACTCCCATGGTGAGGGGAATGCATAAAGCATTTTCCACCCTGTCAAAAAAAAAAAAAAAAAAAAAAAAGGTTAGGTTAGGTTAGGTTAGGTTAGGTTAGGTTAGGTTAGGTTAGGTTAGGTTAGGTTAGGTTAGGTTAGGTTAGGTTAGGTTAGGTTAGGTTAGGTTAGGTTAGGTTAGGTTAGGTTAGGTTAGGTTTCACGCTGGACAGTCGATGGACCTTTGAGGACCACTTTCGAAGGTTAGTGCCCAAGCTGTTGCGCGCGGCGGCCGCACTCGGTAGTCTGCTGCCGAATGTCAACGGCCCGAAAGCGGCTTGCCGGCGCCTGTACTTGGGTATTGTGCGCTCAATGGCACTGTACGGGGCACCTGTGTGGAATGGCGCTCTGAATAGTCGGACAGTTGCCCTTTTGCACCGTCCGCAGAGGGCAATTGCCATCAGAGCCGCCCGTGGATACCGCACGGTGTCCTTCGAAGCAGCGTGCGTCTTAGCTGGCTCCCTGCCGTGGGAACTGGAAGCGGAAATTCTCGCATCCGTCTATAAATGGCGCGAGAATGAGATCGCAGTACACCGGTCCCCACCCTTAAAGGAGGAAGTCGAGACTGTGAGGGGGGAGCAGCGAGCATCAGCCGTGTTAAAGTGGCAACGCAACCTCTTTCAACCGCGTGCTGGTGCTAGAACCATAGAGGCCGTTCGTCCAGTCCTCGCACAGTGGCTGGACAGGGAACACGGTGTGCTCACCTTCAGATTGTCGCAGGTGCTTACGGGGCATGGATGCTTCGGCAAGTACCTGCACCGGATCGGAAGGGAGCCGACCGCGGTGTGTCACCACTGCGACGGCTGCCTCGAAGACACCGCCCAGCATACGCTGGAAGAGTGTCCTGCGTGGGCAGAACAGCGCCGGGAGCTCGTGGCTGCCGTGGGTGGCAACCTCTCATTGCCGGTCATAGTCAACACAATGGTGGAAAGTGACCGAGCCTGGGATGCCGCTCAAAAGTTCTGTGAGGCGGTCATAGGGCCTAAGGAAGAGGCGGAGAGAGTCAGGGAGGCAAGCGCCTCTAACTCGATCCGCAGCCGCCGCACAGGGAGGAGAAGGCGAGCGTACGCGCTCACAGTCCCACCCTAACCAAGACTCGAGTGACGGACTAGGGGAAGCCCGTTACTCACGTTGAGTCTGAGAGGGCGCGATCGAGGTTTCGCGCGCGAAAGAGAAGAGAAGTTAGATATCATGTAACTCATAACAAGAAGGGGCATAGAGCCAGTCACCACCGGGACGTAGAAGAGTGCTTTTATAGTGTCCCCTCATCCCGGTGGACACTGACGCCGATGGCAAACAGAGGGGTTTTAGTGGGTATGCTTCTCGTCCCTTTCCCACAGTGGGAGAGTGGATGGGGGGAGAGTCCCACATAACCACCGTGCCTTCCCCTGGTGCGGTGGTATGCGTAACGCATTTCCCCTCTTAAAAAAAAAAAAAAAAAAAGGTTAGGTTAGGTTAGGTTAGGTTAGGTTAGGTTGGGGTGCAGGCCGGATTCCTCCACGTTGGCTTGGGTGTTGCAGTCTCTCTTGATCTCGATCCGGAGAGAACGCAGCATCTGGGCTGGTGCACCCTGGGCATTGGCTGAGACTTTTCCCCCTTGGGAATTCTTTCGGCCCATGGCTAATATCCGGCACGGGGGGGGGGGGGGGGGGGGGAAAGGTGACAGGGGTTTCTTGAAGGGTTGCGGTTGTGTACCGGCACTTCTGCCCCGGAAAGTTTCCTTCTGTCACCTGGGGGGGGATGGTGACGAGCAGCTTTTCTTCGGAAAAGTGGCCTCGTCACCATAGGGAGGCGGCGACAGAGGTCGTTGGAAGGGGCGGTTGCTGGGCCGCTTCCGCCCTGGACAGCTTCCTTCTGTGGCCCATTGACGGTTGGTGACTGGGGTAGCTTGAAGGGTCAGTTGCGTGTGCCTTCGAGGCCGTTTCTGTTCCTGGAAAGCTTAACCAGTTACCTGGAGGGGGCCGTGACAGAGGTGGTTGAAAGGGGCGGTTGCGTGTGCCTTTGAGGCCGTTTCCAAACCGGACAGCTGCTTTCTGTCACTTTGGTGGTTGGTGACTGGGCTTACCGAAAGACTGGGGCATGTTAACTCCGCTCTGCAACGGAGCACGAAGGTTCCGCTCTGCACCGGAGCATGACCCTGCTCAAGACGTACTCCCATGTCACCCGAGGGTCCTTCTACGTGTCTTTCGGAATCCCGGGGGGCACTGTAGTTATTGGTGGGACAGCTGTGGTGGGGTGTGTTTGAAGGGTATGGGGACTGACCCTTAGAGGTTGGGTATCCGGAAAGCACCATCCACCACAGGCAGACCGTGTAGGGCCAGTGGGTTGGGGGCCCACATTGCACGGCTTTACCGGTCTGGGGAGATGGTCGTGGGCTGCCGACCGCAGCCGTCTCCTCCTTTGGCGGAGAAGGTGGGGCTCTTCGGAGCAGGCCAGGAGGCGTGTCAGTGGGCAAAGCTTAATTGCGGTTCCGCGGCGCCTCGCGACTGGCCAGGGGGGTAAACGCCGGAGTGGTTTTAGACGGTAGTTCTTTTGAGAGTCCGTCATACCTCCCATTGCACAGCCTTCCCCGGGCAGGGAGGATGCGTAAATGCATTTCCACTCCGTCATCAAAAAAAAAAAAAAAAAAAGGTTAGGTTAGGTTAGGTTAGGTTAGGTTAGGTTAGGTTAGGTTAGGTTAGGTTAGGTTAGGTTAGGTTAGGTTAGGTTAGGTTAGGTTAGGTTAGGTTAGGTTAGGTTAGGTTAGGTTGGGGTGCAGGCCGGATTCCTCCACGTTGGCTTGGGTGTTGCAGTCTCTCTTGATCTCGATCCGGAGAGAACGCAGCATCTGGGCTGGTGCACCCTGGGCATTGGCTGAGACTTTTCCCCCTTGGGAATTCTTTCGGCCCATGGCTAATATCCGGCACGGGGGGGGGGGGGGAAGGGGACAGGGGTTTCTTGAAGGGTTGCGGTTGTGTACCGGCACTTCTGCCCCGGAAAGTTTCCTTCTGTCACCTGGGGGGGGATGGTGACGAGCAGCTTTTCTGCGGAAAAGTGGCCTCGTCACCATAGGGAGGCGGCGACAGAGGTCGTTGGAAGGGGCGGTTGCTGGGCCGCTTCCGCCCTGGACAGCTTCCTTCTGTGGCCCATTGACGGTTGGTGACTGGGGTAGCTTGAAGGGTCAGTTGCGTGTGCCTTCGAGGCCGTTTCTGTTCCTGGAAAGCTTAACCAGTTACCTGGAGGGGGCCGTGACAGAGGTGGTTGAAAGGGGCGGTTGCGTGTGCCTTTGAGGCCGTTTCCAAACCGGACAGCTGCTTTCTGTCACTTTGGTGGTTGGTGACTGGGCTTACCGAAAGACTGGGGCATGTTAACTCCGCTCTGCAACGGAGCACGAAGGTTCCGCTCTGCACCGGAGCATGACCCTGCTCAAGACGTACTCCCATGTCACCCGAGGGTCCTTCTACGTGTCTTTCGGAATCCCGGGGGGCACTGTAGTTATTGGTGGGACAGCTGTGGTGGGGTGTGTTTGAAGGGTATGGGGACCGACCCTAGAGGTTGGGTATCCGGAAAGCACCATCCACCACAGGCAGACCGTGTAGGGCCAGTGGGTTGGGGGCCCACATTGCACGGCTTTACCGGTCTGGGGAGATGGTCGTGGGCTGCTGACCGCAGCCGTCTCCTCCTTGGGCGGAGAAGGTGGGGCTCTTCGGAGCAGGCCAGGAGGCGTGTCAGTGGGCAAAGCTTAATTGCGGTTCCGCGGCGCCTCGCGACTGGCCAGGGGGGTAAACGCCGGAGTGGTTTTAGACGGTAGTTCTTTTGAGAGTCCGTCATACCTCCCATTGCACAGCCTTCCCCGGGCAGGGAGGATGCGTAAATGCATTTCCACTCCGTCATCAAAAAAAAAAAAAAAAAAAAAAAAAAAAAAGGTTAGGTTAGGTTAGGTTAGGTTAGGTTAGGTTAGGTTAGGTTAGGTTAGGTTAGGTTCGGGACCTCTCCCTGCACAGCGTTGTGTCTGCAATGCTGTGCAGCGACAGGTCCTGGAGGGCTGTGGCCTCCTTCTGCGAGTGTGTCATCTCGCAGAAGGAGGCCTCGGAGCGTGAGCGCGAGGATTCTCCTCTCGCGCATCCGCTCCGGCGTAGACGGCGGGGGGTGAGGCGGCGGCGTTTTGCCGCCCGCCTCAACCCTTAGTGACTGCGGGTGGGGGATGGGAGTCCCTCGCCCGCCGTAGGCTAGTCACTTGGCGGTCTGGGAGAGGGGGCAGGCGTGCTCGGCCTCTCTCTCCTTCGGCGCGGGTAGCCCCGGCAGGTGGCCGGGGCTGCCGGAAGGCGTCGTGGGCAGAGCTTCGGCGGTTCCACGGCGCCTTGCCTAACCGGCAGGAGGGTACGCCAGGGTGGTTTTTAGTGGGTTGCGCTCCCTTTCCCCCTCTCATTCGGAGGGGGGGCGGGGGGGTGAGTCCCACATATCCCCTCACTACTCCCATGGTGAGGGGAATGCATAAAGCATTTTCCACCCTGTCAAAAAAAAAAAAGAAAAAAAAAAAGGTTAGGTTAGGTTAGGTTAGGTTAGGTTAGGTTAGGTTAGGTTAGGTTAGGTTAGGTTAGGTTAGGTTAGGTTAGGTTAGGTTAGGTTAGGTTAGGTTAGGTTAGGTTAGGTTAGGTTAGGTTAGGTTGGGGTGCAGGCCGGATTCCTCCACGTTGGCTTGGGTGTTGCAGTCTCTCTTGATCTCGATCCGGAGAGAACGCAGCATCTGGGCTGGTGCACCCTGGGCATTGGCTGAGACTTTTCCCCCTTGGGAATTCTTTCGGCCCATGGCTAATATCCGGCACGGGGGGGGGGGGGGAAGGTGACAGGGGTTTCTTGAAGGGTTGCGGTTGTGTGGAGAGCACTTCTGCCCCGGAAAGTTTCCTTCTGTCACCTAGGGGGGGGATGGTGACGAGCCGCTTTTCCTCGGAAAAGTGGTTTTGTCACCATCCCGCCTCTTTTGAGGGCGGTGACAGAGGTTGTTGAAAGGGGCGGTTGCGTGTGCCTTTGAGGCCGTTTCCAAACCGGACAGCTGCTTTCTGTCACTTTGGTGGTTGGTGACTGGGCTTACCGAAAGACTGGGGCATGTTAACTCCGCTCTGCAACGGAGCACGAAGGTTCCGCTCTGCACCGGAGCATGACCCTGCTCAAGACGTACTCCCATGTCACCAGTTACCTGGAGGGGGCCGTGACAGAGGTGGTTGAAAGGGGCGGTTGCGTGTGCCTTTGAGGCCGTTTCCAAACCGGACAGCTGCTTTCTGTCACTTTGGTGGTTGGTGACTGGGCTTACCGAAAGACTGGGGCATGTTAACTCCGCTCTGCAACGGAGCACGAAGGTTCCGCTCTGCACCGGAGCATGACCCTGCTCAAGACGTACTCCCATGTCACCCGAGGGTCCTTCTACGTGTCTTTCGGAATCCCGGGGGGCACTGTAGTTATTGGTGGGACAGCTGTGGTGGGGTGTGTTTGAAGGGTATGGGGACCGACCCTTAGAGGTTGGGTATCCGGAAAGCACCATCCACCACAGGCAGACCGTGTAGGGCCAGTGGGTTGGGGGCCCACATTGCACGGCTTTACCGGTCTGGGGAGATGGTCGTGGGCTGCCGACCGCAGCCGTCTCCTCCTTTGGCGGAGAAGGTGGGGCTCTTCGGAGCAGGCCAGGAGGCGTGTCAGTGGGCAAAGCTTAATTGCGGTTCCGCGGCGCCTCGCGACTGGCCAGGGGGGTAAACGCCGGAGTGGTTTTAGACGGTAGTTCTTTTGAGAGTCCGTCATACCTCCCATTGCACAGCCTTCCCCGGGCAGGGAGGATGCGTAAATGCATTTCCACTCCGTCATCAAAAAAAAAAAAAAAAAAAAGGTTAGGTTAGGTTAGGTTAGGTTGGGGTGCAGGCCGGATTCCTCCACGTTGGCTTGGGTGTTGCAGTCTCTCTTGATCTCGATCCGGAGAGAACGCAGCATCTGGGCTGGTGCACCCTGGGCATTGGCTGAGACTTTTCCCCCTTGGGAATTCTTTCGGCCCATGGCTAATATCCGGCACGGGGGGGGGGGGGGGGGGGGGGGAAGGTGACAGGGGTTTCTTGAAGGGTTGCGGTTGTGTACCGGCACTTCTGCCCCGGAAAGTTTCCTTCTGTCACCTGGGGGGGGATGGTGACGAGCAGCTTTTCTTCGGAAAAGTGGCCTCGTCACCATAGGGAGGCGGCGACAGAGGTCGTTGGAAGGGGCGGTTGCTGGGCCGCTTCCGCCCTGGACAGCTTCCTTCTGTGGCCCATTGACGGTTGGTGACTGGGGTAGCTTGAAGGGTCAGTTGCGTGTGCCCTCGAGGCCGTTTTTGTTCCTGGAAAGCTTAACCAGTTACCTGGAGGGGGCCGTGACAGAGGTGGTTGAAAGGGGCGGTTGCGTGTGCCTTTGAGGCCGTTTCCAAACCGGACAGCTGCTTTCTGTCACTTTGGTGGTTGGTGACTGGGCTTACCGAAAGACTGGGGCATGTTAACTCCGCTCTGCAACGGAGCACGAAGGTTCCGCTCTGCACCGGAGCATGACCCTGCTCAAGACGTACTCCCATGTCACCCGAGGGTCCTTCTACGTGTCTTTCGGAATCCCGGGGGGCACTGTAGTTATTGGTGGGACAGCTGTGGTGGGGTGTGTTTGAAGGGTATGGGGACCGACCCTTAGAGGTTGGGTATCCGGAAAGCACCATCCACCACAGGCAGACCGCGTAGGGCCAGTGGGTTGGGGGCCCACATTGCACGGCTTTACCGGTCTGGGGAGATGGTCGTGGGCTGCCGACCGCAGCCGTCTCCTCCTTTGGCGGAGAAGGTGGGGCTCTTCGGAGCAGGCCAGGAGGCGTGTCAGTGGGCAAAGCTTAATTGCGGTTCCGCGGCGCCTCACGACTGGCCAGGGGGGTAAACGCCGGAGTGGTTTTAGACGGTAGTTCTTTTGAGAGTCCGTCATACCTCCCATTGCACAGCCTTCCCCGGGCAGGGAGGATGCGTAAATGCATTTCCACTCCGTCATCAAAAAAAAAAAAAAAAAAAAAAAAGGTTAGGTTAGGTTAGGTTAGGTTAGGTTCGAGGGCGGGCCGGGGTTCGTGGCGGCCGGATGGGGGAGCGACACCGTACTAGTTGCGGTGTACTTCTCCCCCAATAAGCCGCTGGCCGCCTTTGAGGCCTTCCTAGAGGTCCTGGGGGGGGTCGTGGAGAGGGCGGCCCCGCGCCATACAATGGTCCTGGGGGACCTCAACGCCAAGAGTGCGGCGTGGGGATCCCCCATAACGGACGTGCGCGGGGGCGTGCTGACGGATTGGGTGGCGGCGGCGGGCCTGGTGGTCCTGAACCTGGGCAGCGCCAACACGTGCGTGCGGCGGCAGGGGGGGTCCATCGTGGACATCACGTTCGCGACCCCTGCAATTGCCGCACGCCTCACAGACTGGCGCGTCCTGGAGGACGTGGAGACCCTCTCCGACCACCTGTATATCAGGTTGAGGGTCTGCACAAGACCGGGCCAGCCGCCACCCAGTCCTCGGGGGGGGCGGGGAGGGGGGAATGAGGAGTTCCCCAAGTGGTCCCTGTCCCAATTGGACAGGGCCAAGGCGGACGAGGCGGCGATGGTGGAGGCTTGGTGTGCTGCCCCACCCGCCGCCTTGGGAGTGGAGGAGAGGGCGCGCCGGTTCCGCTCCGCACTGCAGGCCGTGTGCGGAGCGGCCATGCCCCGGGCGAAACGGCTCTTCGCCCGGAGGAAGGTCTACTGGTGGTCCGCCGAAATTGCGGCAGTGCGGACCACCAGTAACAGTGCCCGCCGCACCTACCAACATTGCAGGCGCAGGCGGCACACTGCGGAGGAGGAGGAGAGGCTCTACGGGGCCCTCAAAGAAGCCAAGGGGGCCCTAACCCTGTCCATAGCAAAGGCCAAGGATGAGGCACACGCCTCATTCTTGGCCACGCTGGACAGGGATCCGTGGGGGCGGCCGTACAGGGTGGTGCGCAACAAAATGCGCACTGCCCCCCCCATGGACTCCCTAGAGCCTCCCCTCCTGAGGAGGGTCATCGAGGGGCTGTTTCCGGCAGCTCCCTCGATAACTCCCCCGGTGATGACCGAGCCACCGGGGGACTTGGAGGACCCACTCGAACTCGCTATCGCACCGGTAAGCGATGACGAGTTCGAGAGGGCGGTGGACCGGCTCCGGGGCTGCAAGAAAGCCCCGGGGCCCGACGGAGTACCGGGCCGGGTACTCCCCATCGCCCTAAAACACCTCGGGGACCGACTCAGGCAGTTGATGGACGACTGCCTGAGGGAGGGACGATTCCCGAGGGTGTGGAAGGAGGGGAGGCTCTGCCTCCTCCGGAAAGAGGGTCGACCCCCGGATTGTCCCTCCGCCTATCGCCCCATAGTGCTGCTGGATGAGGCCGGGAAGATGATGGAGAGAATCCTGGCCTCCAGGATCCAGCAGCATCTAGAGACCGCCGGCCCGAACGTCTCTGATAGACAGTTCGGGTTCAGAGAGGGGCGGTCTACGCTCGACGCGCTGAAGTCCCTTAGGGACTTCTGTGAGTACGCTTCGAGCAGAGGGGAGGGTGTCGTCGCGGTGTCTCTTGACATCGCAAACGCGTTTGGCACTCTCCCCTATGGGGTGATAAGGGAGGCACTAATATACCACCAAGTGCCTCCCTACCTGCGGCGGGTCATAGAGCACTACCTGACCGAGAGGGTAGTGCTCTATGAGCAGAGGGACGGTCGACGGGGGTCGACGGCGATGGCCTGTGGCGTACCCCAGGGTTCCGTGCTCGGTCCGCTCTTATGGAACCTGGGGTACGATTGGGCCATCAGGGGGGAGTTGCTCCCACGGACGGCCACCATCTGCTACGCAGATGACACCATGGTGGCCGTGCGTGGGACCGACATGAGGGAGGTGCTGTGCCGGGCGGAAGCGGCGGCCGAGCTGACCATTTACCGGATTGGTCGGCTCGGCCTGAGGGTGGCGCTCCCGAAGACTGAGGCGATAGTCTTCGGGGGCCGGGGGGTGGAGGCTGCCGGCGGGCTTGGCGCTCACCCTGGGGGGGGAGTCGGTCCCGATCAAGCCCCACATAAAATATTTGGGGCTTGTTCTGGACCGACGTTGGAATTTCGGGGAGCATTTTACGCAACTGGCTCCCCGAGTTGTGGGCGCCGCGTCGGCACTGAGCCGGCTGCTGCCGAACGTGGGTGGGCCGGGCTCCTTGTGCCGCCGGCTGTATGCCGGCGTTACAAGGAGCATGGCTCTGTACGGGGCCCCCATCTGGGCGGACAAGCTGTCCGCCCGGAACAGGGCCCTGCTGCAGAGGCCACAGCGGGTGGTGGCCCTCCGAATTGTGAGGGCCTACATGACGGTGGCCCACGCCGCGGCCTGCCTCCTCGCCTGCACCCCGCCCTGGGAGTTGGACGCAGAGGTGCAGGCGGAGACCTACGCAGTTAGGTCCAGGGCCCGGGCGAGAGGAGAACGCCCGGACCCTGAGGAGGTGGAGGAGACGCGCCGGATGACGGAGCGCCGACTGCGGGACAGGTGGAAAGCGAACCTGGAGGACTCCCCCTATGGGACTCGGACCATAGGGGCGATCCTCGGGTCGTTTGACACCTGGTTGGGGAGGGCAGTCGGCGCTACGTCGTACCGGCTTGTGCAGGTATTGACCGGACACGGATGCTTCGGTCATTACCTGCACAAAATTGGGAGGGAGCCCGGCCCGCAGTGCCATGAGTGCGGCGATCCGGACGATACGGCTCAGCACACTCTCGAGGTGTGCAACCGGTGGAGTGCGGAGCGCCGCACTATGGCGCTAGCCATCGGTCGACGGGACCTCTCCCTGCACAGCGTTGTGTCTGCAATGCTGTGCAGCGACAGGTCCTGGAGGGCTGTGGCCTCCTTCTGCGAGTGTGTCATCTCGCAGAAGGAGGCCTCGGAGCGTGAGCGCGAGGATTCTCCTCTCGCGCATCCGCTCCGGCGTAGACGGCGGGGGGTGAGGCGGCGGCGTTTTGCCGCCCGCCTCAACCCTTAGTGACTGCGGGTGGGGGATGGGAGTCCCCCGCCCGCCGTAGGCTAGTCACTTGGCGGTCTGGGAGAGGGGCCAGGCGTGCTCGGCCTCTCTCTCCTTCGGCGCGGGTAGCCCCGGCAGACGGCCGGGGCTGCCGGAAGGCGTCGTGGGCAGAGCTTCGGCGGTTCCACGGCGCCTTGCCAAACCGGCAGGAGGGTACGCCAGGGTGGTTTTTAGTGGGTTGCGCTCCCTTTCCCCCTCTCCTCCTCCGCGGGGGGGGCGGGGGGTGAGTCCCACATATCCCCTCACTACTCCCATGGTGAGGGGAATGCATAAAGCATTTTCCACCCTGTCAAAAAAAAAAAAAAAAAAAAAAAAAAAAAAAAAAAAAAAAAAAAAAAAAAAAAAAAAAAAAAAAAAGGTTAGGTTAGGTTAGGTTAGGTTGGGGTGCAGGCCGGATTCCTCCACGTTGGCTTGGGTGTTGCAGTCTCTCTTGATCTCGATCCGGAGAGAACGCAGCATCTGGGCTGGTGCACCCTGGGCATTGGCTGAGACTTTTCCCACTTGGGAATTCTTTCGGCCCATGGCTAATATCCGGCAAGGGGGGGAGGGGAGGTGACAGGGGTTTCTTGAAGGGTTGCGGTTGTGTACCGGCACTTCTGCCCCGGAAAGTTTCCTTCTGTCACCTAGGGGGGGGATGGTGACGAGCCGCTTTTCCTCGGAAAAGTGGTGTCGTCACCATCCCGCCTCTTATGAGGGCGGCGACAGAGGTTGTTGGAAGGGGCGGTGGCGTGTGCCTGCGAGGCCGCTTCCGTCCTGGACAGCTTCTCTCTGTTGCCTTTTTGACGATTGGTGACTGGGGAGGCTTGAAGGGGTCAGTTGCGTGTGCCTACGAGGCCGTTTCTGTTCCTGGAAAGCTTAACCAGTTACCTGGAGGGGGCCGTGACAGAGGTGGTTGAAAGGGGCGGTTGCGTGTGCCTTCGAGGCCGTTTCCAAACCGGACAGCTGCTTTCTGTCACTTTGGTGGTTGGTGACTGGGTTTACCGGAAGACATGGCACGCAACGGGGCGTAACCCACTCCGAAGGTGCTCCCATGTCACCCGAGGGTCCTTCTACGTGTCCTTCGGAATCCCGGGGGGCACTGTAGTTATTGGTGGGACAGCTGTGGTGGGGTGTGTTTGAAGGGTATGGGACCAAACCTCGCGTTTCGGTATCCGGAAAGCACCATCCACCACAGGCAGACCGTTGAAGGGAAGGCGAACTCAGCGAACTTCGGTTTGCTGCTCGCCCGAACTTCTTGTTAAGCCAGTGGGTAGGGGGCTCACATTGCACGGCTAAACCGGTCTGGGGAGACGGTCGCGGGCTGTTCACAGCCGTCTCCTCCTCTGGCGGGGGTTTGAGGGGCTCTTCGGAGCAAGCCGGGAGGTGCGTCAGTGGTCTATGCTTTTAGCGGTACCGCGGTGCCTCACTACCGGCCAGGAGGCTTAAACGCCGGAGTGGTTTTAGACGGTATTTCTTTTGAGAGTCCGTCATACCTCCCATTGCACAGCCTTCCCCGGGCAGGGAGGATGCGTAAATGCATTTCCACTTCGTCAACAAAAAAAAAAAAAAAAAAAAAAAAAAAAAAAAAAAAAAAAAAAAAAAAAAAAAAAAAAAAAAAAAAGGTTAGGTTAGGTTAGGTTAGGTTGGGGTGCGGGCCGGATTCCTCCACGTTGGCTTGGTTGTTGCGATCTCTCTTGATCTCGATCCGGAGAGAACGCAGCATCTGGGCTGGTGCACCCTGGGCATCGGTTGAGACTTTTCCCCTCTGGGGAATTCTCTCAGCCCATGGCAAATATCCGGCAGGGGAGTGGGGGGGAGGTGACAAGTGACTTTCCGTTAGAAAAGTCGCTTTGTCACCGACACACTGGGGGGGAAATGGGTAGTTAAGTTAGGCTAGGCTAGGGGGTGGGCACCGAGCCAGTGGCGGTATATCCACTTTTGGGCCAGCGCGGGCCTGGGGAATTAAATACTCCCCGAAAGTGCGCAATATTGGTGGAAGGTTGCTCCCGACTACTCTCCTTGGAGAGTAGTTAGTGGAGTGCAACTGCGTCTTCTGTTTTTCAGAAGGCGTGCAGGAGCGGCGGTTTGCTTAGGCTTCCGTCGGTCAAATCGTAATCCGGACCCGTAGGCGTCCGGGGCGATGGCCGTCACGTTGGGCCGCGAGGAGACAACCTCTATAAAAAATCCAACCATGGCCTTTGGTGCAGGGCCCTAAACGTACCTGACGATGATGATGAGTGATGGTCTAAAAAAAAAACTACCCCAGGAGGGTACCCTTACGGGAGAACCCCTCCCCGTGTCTGCGGACACGGGCTGCCCCTCGTATTCTGGGGGGGGCAAAGGCCATGTCGTAGGTCAGCGCAATGGCGCTGACCTCCGTGAACACAACCAACGCAAACCCACAACGGACGCTGATTTGATGATAGAGGGCAGTGGAGAGGGAGGTCGCCAAGATGGTGACTTCCTGAAAAATGACTTTGGCAACCAAATGGACACCGAGATGGACAAAGTAATGGAGGCGGCGAGGCTGAAAGAGGCGGAGCTGGTGGAGGTGATCAGTTCGGAGGCAGGTGATGTCTCCGACTCATCTCTTCCGCCAGTTCATGTCCGGACCAGCACCCCCAATACCAGCAAGGTCATTGATGAGGACGGGCTGAAAAATGATGCCCCGAATACTCAAAATAGACCTTCTGGTACAAGGCCTACAAAAAGGCCACACGCCGGGGAGGACGAGGTGTTACCGAAGCCGAAGGTGAACACCGCTAGGAGAGGGAAGCGCTCCGGTACGAGGGGAGCGTGCTCGGGGGTGGTGCTGAGGTACCATGATCTGGGTGGGTCTGAGGCGGAGGCGGACGCGGCTGCCAAGTACTGTACAACTGGTGATTCGCCGCCGCCTCAGACTCGAAGGAAGAAGCCCCTCAAAAAGGGAAATATACGGAGGAGCACGTTGGTCCCGCGGCACCGTAGCCGCAGCCCTGTCCGCGAGGAGGACAGTGACGGGGGGTACGTCGCTGTTGTGAGGAATGCCGCACGCCAAGTCATGGTTGAGGCCAATAAAAGCGGCAACCTGAAGGGGGATGTCTGGGGCCGCATGAAAAAGGCGTGCAACGACATATTTGCGGCAGCAGACATCCTCCAAGCGAGGGGCGGAGGCGAAGACGAGGAGTTGAGGGCCTTGCGCGCCGACAATAAACGCATGAGAGAGGAACTCTCCTCCGTGCGGTCGGAGCTAAAGGCCCTCAGGACTGCTTTTTCGGAACGGAAAAAGCAGCCCTCGCAGGAGCCCGCCCCCGATGGAGGCTTGCCTCATGCTCTGGGGCAGGCCATGTTGGTGCTGAGGGAGGACCTCAAGCGGGACCTCTTCATGTCCATCGGGGAGATGGTGAATGTCCGGATTGGGGAAGTCCGGGCCCTTCTCCCCGCTGGTCCGATAGTCCGCCCCCCACTGGCAGCGGACCGGAAGAGGAACGAGGCTCCTCCCAGGTTGGGCCCCGCCACCGTGCCAGCTCCTCACACCAGGGCAGCTCCCCCGGCCAGAGCAGCTTCCACCACCACGGCGGCTCTCCCAGCTAGGGCGGCTCCCCGCGCCCGAGCGGCCAAGGTGACTCCTGCCGGTCGTCAGGCCCCCCCCGTTAAGGTTGCACGCCCCGCGAAGCCTTCGCGCCGGTCTCGTCGGGCAAAAGCGACAAGGCTGTTGGCAGCTCCTCGTCCTCCCCCTATTCACGAGTTCGCCCCGGCGGTGAGGGCAGTGCAGGAGGCACTGCCCCCCGCCCAGACATCCTGGTCGGACGTCGTGAAGGGTAAGGGGAAAAAGAAGAAGGCTGCCCCCACCGCACATCAAGTGGTCAAGGGCAACCGGCTATCGCTAGCCCCAAGAAGGTTGCCCGCCCCAAAAACGGCAGCGGTCGTGGTAGCAATGAAGGAGGGCAGCGAGGCAACCTACGCCAGCGTCATGGCTAAAGCCATGAAGTCCTTTTCGCTGGCGGAGGTTGGCCTGGAACACGTTAGGGTCCGCAAAACGCAGACCGGGGCCCGCCTCATTGAGGTCCCGGGCGTGAATAGTGCCGCGGCTGCAGACGCGCTGCGCGACAAAATTGACGGGCTGGTGGGCGACGTGGCGAATGTTTACCGGCCCGTCAAGATGGCGGAAGTCCGGGTGGGTGGTCTCGATGAGACCATCACCCCGGAGGACATCGCGGCGGCAATTGGGGCCAAGACTGGGTGCTCCCCCACCCAGGTGAAGGTTGGCGCCATCCGGGTCCGCTTTGACGGATCCGGCGTGGCGAACGTGCAGTGCCCGGTGACCGTGGCCAACACGCTGGCAACAACAGGACGACTACTGGTGGGGTGGTCGTCCGCCAGCGTGACTGCACTGGAGGCGAGGCCCATGCGGTGCTTCCGATGCCAAGGCATCGGACACAGCGGGGCCCTCTGCCCCTCAACCGTGGACCGGTCCAACTGGTGCCACCGGTGCAGCGGGACAGACCACTGGAGGGCCTCCTGCGTGGCCGCGCCCCACTGTGACGTCTGCTTTAAGGCGCAACGTCCAGCGGACCACGTGATGGGAGGATGGAGGTGTGCCCCGCCACACACCAGGGGCAAAGCTCCAGGGCAGGGCCAATCAACGCCCCCCCCCATAAGGCGTGCCGCCAATGTGTCAACCCAGGAGGTTAGCCAGATGGACCTCTAAATGCCAGCACACCGGCAATTAGAGGTCCTGCAGGCGAACGCCAACCACTCCGCCCGCGCCCAAGATCTGCTCATGCAGGTCATGGCGGAGTGGGGCATTGGCGTGTTGGTGGTAGCTGAGCCGTACTTCGTCCCCCCCCAGTCTAACTGGGTCGGGGCGACGGACGGCTCGGTTGCCATCGCGGTACCGGCGATGGGTGACCTCCCCCCCCTATCGGGAATGGCCAGGGGTTCGGGCTTCGCGGTGGCCAAGTGGGGAGAAACTGTCCTAGTGGCAGTTTACTTCTCCCCGAATAGGCCGCTGCGGGAGTTTGAAGCCTTCCTGGTGGGGCTGGGGAGAGTCGTCGGAGGGGCGGCGCCGGCGCCATTGGTGGTGATGGGGGACCTAAACGCCAAGAGCGCGGCGTGGGGTTCCCCCATCACGGACCCGAGAGGGGTGGCCCTCGAAGACTGGGTGGCGGCGATGGGGCTTGAGGTGCTCAACCGGGGCGACGCCAACACGTGTGTGCGGCGGCAGGGAGGGTCGATCGTGGACGTCTCGTTCGCGACCCCTGCCATTGCCGCACGAATCGCGGACTGGCGCGTCCTTCAGGAGGTAGAGACCCTCTCCGACCATTTATACGTTCGGATGAGGGTCAGCACCTCGCCAGGGGTGCCGCCGCCCAGCCCGAGAGGGCGGAGGAGGAGAGGAGGAGGAGGGGCTTTCCCAAGGTGGACCCTGGCCCGCCTCGACCTGGGAGCGGCGGTGGAGGCGGCCATGGTGGAGGCGTGGTGTGCGCCCCCACCGGTCACCTTGGGGGTGGAGGAGCGGGCAGCCCGGTTTCGCGTCGCACTAACGTCGGTGTGCGACGCGGCCATGCCCCGGGCCCGAAGGCTGCCCGCCAAGAGGCAGGTGTACTGGTGGTCGCAGGAGATTGCGGCCCTGCGAGCCGCCAGTGATACCGCCCGCCGCGCATACACGCGCTGCAGGAGGCGGCGACACCTGCCGGAGGAGGAAGAGCATCTCCACAGAGAGCTGAAGGTGGCGAAGGACGCGCTCTCTGTGGAGATAGCTCGCAGAAAGGACGAGGCGCGTGAGGAGTTCCTGGCCACGTTGGATAGGGATCCGTGGGGGCGGCCTTACCGAGTTGTGCGCAACAAAATGCGTTGCGCACCCCCCATGGACTCCCTTGAGCCAGAGCTCCTCACGAGAATTGTGGAGGGACTCTTCCCGGCTGCGGCGGCTTTCCAGCCGCCCGCAATGGTGGGCCCCACGGTTGAGGAGGTTGATCAAGATGATCCCCCTCCCGTGACGGACGACGAAATGGAGACCATCGTCGACCGTCTCCGGTCCTGCAGAAAGGCACCAGGACCGGATGGGGTACCGGGAAGAGTCCTCCACATTGTGGCGGAGCACCTCGGGGACCGCTTGCGGACCCTCTTTGATGATTGTATCAAGGAGGGGCGCTTCCCGAGGTGCTGGAAGGAGGGACGCCTCGTACTCCTTCGGAAGGAGGGTAGGCCGTTTGATACCCCTGCCGGTTACCGCCCCATTGTCCTCCTAGATGAGACGGGCAAGATGCTAGAGCGCATCTTGTCCCGTCGCATCGTCCAACATCTGGAGGACGTGGGGCCTAACATCTCCGACCGGCAGTTCGGGTTCCGGGAGGGACGGTCCACTATGGACGCGCTTTCGTCCCTCCGGAACTTCTGTGGGAACGCGGAGGCGAAGGGTGAGGGGGTCGTGGCGGTGTCGTTAGACATTGCCAACGCATTCGGCTCCCTACCCTTCTCGGTCATCAGGGAGGCCCTCCGCTTCCACAGGGTGCCCGGGTATCTGCGGCGGATTGTGGAGCACTACCTAACCGACAGGGTAGTGCTCTACGATCGTGGGGGTCTGCGGATCGCTCACCCGATGTCGTGCGGTGTTCCACAGGGGTCCGTGTTAGGACCCCTGCTATGGAACATAGGGTACGACTGGGTGATCCGCGGAGCGCTCCTTCCCCGCATGGCCACCCTTTGCTATGCCGACGATACAATGGTGGCCATGCGGGGACGTGAGCTGGAGGAGGCCCTCCGGAGGGCGTCGTTGGCGGCAGACCTGGTTGTCGGCCGCATCCGACAACTGGGTCTGGAGGTGTCCCTCCCGAAGACAGACGCTATTGTCTTCGGGGGGAGGGGATGGCGTCCACGTAGTGGATTGACCATCCCTGTGGCGGGGGAGGCGGTCCAGGTGAAGGGTACGATCAAGTACCTCGGCCTCATCCTGGACCGGAGGTGGGATTTCGGGGAGCATTTCCGCCAACTTGCTCCCCGGGTGGTAGGCGCCGCGTCGGCCCTGGGCCGCATGTTGCCGAACGTGGGGGGGCCTCAAGCGCCATGCCGACGCCTGTTTGCAGGCGTAGTGCGTAGCATGGCGCTATACGGAGCGCCAATCTGGGCCGACAAACTGTCGGCCAAGAATAAGGTGCTCCTAAGGAGGCCCCAAAGAGTGGTGGCCCTCCGAATAGTGAGGGCCTATGTGACGGTGGCACATGCGGCCGCGTGTGTCTTGGCCTGCACCCCGCCGTGGGAGCTAGATGCTCAGGTGCAGGCCGAGACATACCGGATGAGGGCCGGGTTCCGGGCGAGGAGACAGCGCCCGGACTCGGAGACGGTGGAGGGGGCCCGTCGAATGACGGAGCGGCGCCTGAGGGACCGGTGGAAAAGTGACCTGGAGGACTCCCCCTATGGAACTTACACTATAGGGGCACTCCTCCCGTCATTTGACCACTGGGTCGAGAGGCGACACGGTACGCTTACGTACCGGCTTGTGCAGGTACTGACCGGACATGGGTGCTTCGGCCACTACCTGCACAAGATAAAGAGGGAGCCGAGTCCGATCTGCCACGAGTGTGGCGACCCGGATGACACGGCCCAGCACACCCTCCAGGTGTGTACTCGCTGGGATCCGGAGCGCCACACTATGGCTGCGGAAATTGGTGCCTCAGATCTCTCGCTGCACAGCGTAGTCTCGGCCATGCTGGGCAGCGACAGATCGTGGAAGGCGGTATCCTCCTTCTGTGAGAGTGTCATCTCGCAGAAGGAGGTGGCGGAGCGGGAGCGCGAAGACAATGTCGACGCGCACCCGCTCCGACGCAGACGGAGGGGGCGAAGGCGCATGCAGTACGCTGCTAGCCTGAACCCCTTGTAGGACCAGTGGGTTAGGGGCCCACATTGCACGGTCCTACACACGTCTGGGGGAGGGGTCGTAGCGTTTACCGACCTCTCCCTCCTTTGGCGGAGGTACCCCGGCACTAGGCTGGGACGGCTGGGGGACACCTAATGGTTGCATCCTAGGCATCCCATTGTGTCCCCGAAAACAGCAGCGGAGGTAAACGCCGGAGTGGTTTTAGACGGTAGGCTGCTCCCTCTACTCTCGTGCGAGAGTGGGGGGAGGAGAGAGTCCGTCATACCCCCCCTATAGCATGGCCAACCCTGGGCCAGGGGATGATGCGTAACGCATTTCCACTCCGTTATAAAAAAAAAAAAAAAAAAAAAAAAAAAAAAAAAAAAAAAAGGTTAGGTTAGGTTAGGTTAGGTTAGGTTAGGTTAGGTTAGGTTAGGTTAGGTTAGGTTAGGTTAGGTTAGGTTAGGTTAGGTTGGGGTGCAGGCCGGATTCCTCCACGTTGGCTTGGGTGTTGCAGTCTCTCTTGATCTCGATCCGGAGAGAACGCAGCATCTGGGCTGGTGCACCCTGGGCATCGGCTGAAACTTTCTCCTTTTGGGGGACTCTTTCGGCCCATGGCAAATATCCGGCGGGGGGGGCGGTGACGAGTGACTTTTCGTCTGAAAAGCCGCTTTGTCACCGCCATAATGGGGGGGAATGGGGTTGCAGCCACAGCCCACTCTCCAAGGAGAGTGGACTGTGGATGCAACAGTATTGGGGGTTGTCCTCGAAAGAGGTACAACGGGGCCCGACGATGTGCCAGGTGCATTCGGTTTAGCCGACGTCGAGCCTAACTCGTTTCCCGTCTGGAGTGTCGTGGATCACGTCTCGCGGCTCCGACGGGCCGAGGACCTTGCCTTAACCGGCTGGGTCGAGGGGAGTAAACCTCATAAAAAATCCCTCAATCCTAAGCGGCGCCGCACCGCGAGAGGATGCATGGCTGAGAGGTGGTCAGCTATTAGTGCGTTGCCCCGTCAGAGTACCTGCCGACCCTCTGACGGGAGATGCTAGGCTTGTCCAGGTGCACGGGCACCTCCTGGATCGACCTTTATGTCCCTACTACTCGTGGGAACAAATATGGAAGAATCTATAACCCTGCCAAACGGCCCTTCTAAGGGCCAACCCGGAAACGGCCCTTCTGAGGGCCAACCTGAAAACGGCCCTTCTCAGGGCCAAAACACAAACGGCTCTTTTCAGAGCCTACCAGGAGATGAGAGGACGCGGGCGCTTACCCCGGTAGTCCGTTTGGAGCGCATGGCGCTGAGGCCACGGTCGGCGAGCCCTAGGGTTGCAGTGCCAGTGGCGGAGGAGGCGATAAAGAAAAGCGTGGAATATCAGACGATAACTCAGTCTGATACCGACACTGGCACGCTGGAAACAGTGCGTTCCGGGCCGGGTTTGAGTGGATTGGGTGACTCAGACTCAGCCATGAGCTGCAGCTCAGCGGAGAAGGGTGGGAGTAAATTCTGGCGAAAGAGGAAGCCGACTCTTTCCGACTCATCGGATTCCGATGGGACCTCCAAAGGCAAAAAGAGGGGTCGCGGTCGCCCCCCCACCACGGGGAAGTATGTAGGCCTGGCTTTGGCTAAAGACCAGCTTAACCGCGCCAAAAAAGAGGAGCTGAGGCTCAGGGCGGAGGAGGAGGTTGCTGGCCTGGCGAGGTCGCTGTCGACCCGCAATCAGCCTGGTTGTACTATGCCAGTGGTCGGTCAGTATAGTACTGAGGACGAGCTGACGGCAGCCGCCGTACACGAGAGGGTACAGGGCAGCCTAAAGACTATTGCGCTCGTTGCCAATAAGTCGAGCAACCTAAAAGGCACCTTCATAAAAGCCCTTAACGAAGCCATCGCGTCCATTAAAGGCGCGTTTGAGGAACTAAACCAGCGCACTTCCTCGGAGGAGACGCGGCGGCTGCAAGCGCAAAATGACCGCCTCAGAGCTGAGCTGACTGACCTCCGCTCTGAAATGGGACAGATGAGGGCAGAATTCCAGGACCAACTGAAACAGAAGTCCCCGGTCTCAGTACCTCAAGAGGAGACGCAGCCTGCCAGCAGCTCCCGCAAAGTGGCCCCTCAGCCTCTGAATGCTGAGGAGTTGGCGCGGGCCATGACAGTGCAAATGGGGCTGATGCTGGATGCTAGGCTGGGAGCCCTTGAGCTTGAAGGCAGGCTCTTGCCGGCCCAAATAATGCGGCCTCCACTGGCCGCTGACCGACAACGAGCGCCTGCGCAGGGGGCTTCTCAGAGCCAGGACCCAGCGCTCGCTCCCAAGCCGACTCCCAAGCCGGCTCCCAAGCCGGCTCCTAGGTCGACTCACAAGCCTCTAAAACGAGGTCCTCCAAACCTAACGGTGGAGCCTCGAAAAGGGGATAAGGGAAAGGGGAAGGGGAAAGGCAAGGGAAAGAAGAGTGCGCCCCGTGAAGCCATTGCGTCGATTCCCCATATCTCGACTCCAGATCCTCGGCCACTGACTCCGGCACACACTTCCGAGGGCTTTATCACTGTGGAGCGACGAAAGAAGAAAAAGGTGGCAAACCTTTCGTCGGCTTCCGAACCACAGCAGCAGAGGCGGAAACCTACCAACACCAGAGCACGCAAAGTCCGTCCCCCTCGCTCGGAAGTCGTAGTTCTCACGCTGAAGCCGGAGGCCGCTGAAAAGGGCGTGACATACGCGCAAGTGATGTCCAGGGCGAAGGAGAGTATGACCCTTGAATGCCATGGCATCGAATCCATAAAATTCAGGCGAGCGGCAACCGGGGCAAGAGTTCTCGAGGTGCCGGAAACAGGCAGTGGTGAGAAGGCTGACTCACTGGCCAAAGAGCTGGCCGCTAAGCTTGGGGAGGATGTTGTCTGGGTGTCTAGGCCAACGAAGTGTGTGGAGCTGCGCCTCACAGAACTAGATGACTCCGTGACACCAGGCGAAGTAGTTGCTGCCGTGGCCAAGGTGGGTGGTTGTATCGATAGCCAGATAAAGACCGGTGAAGTTCGTGTTGATGCATCTGGCCTCGGTACTATCTGGCTTCGCTGCCCGGCTGCGGCAGCAAAAAAGGTGATCGAAGCCGACCGCGGAAGGCTAAAGGTTGGATGGGTCCGCGCCGCCGTGAAGCTTCTCGATCAGCGTCCCTTGCTCTGCTATAAGTGCCTTGAAAAGGGTCATGTCAAGGCACAATGCACCAACGACACAGATCGAAGCAACACATGCTACCGGTGTGGCCAACCAGGCCACAGAGCGGCTGGCTGCTCGCAGGCGCCACACTGCTCCGTGTGTGCGGACTCGGGGAAGAAGGCCGATCACAAATTGGGCTCCAAGGCGTGCCACGCACCAGGCCCCAAGGCAGTGAAGAAGAAGGCTAGAACGGGCCCCCAGGCCCCACCCCAGCCTAGTCAGCCATCCACCAGCAGGTCGGAAGCGCACGAGAGGGAGGATCTAATGGCCATTGAATAAAATGGCCATTCGAGTAATTCAGGCGAACCTCAACCACTGTGCCAGGGCTCAGGACCTGCTACTTCAGTCTATGGCAGAGTGGATGATAGGCGTTGCGGTGGTGGCAGAACCGTACTCGATCCCTCTCCAGGATGACTGGGTAGGAGATGTGGACGGCTCTGTAGCACTGGTTATGCGGACAGCGACGGGTGGCTCACCGTTTTCTAGCCCGATTAAAGGGAAGGGGTACGTGGCGGCGCTCTGTGGCGATACATGGTACGTAGCTGTATATTTCTCGCCAAACAGATGTCTGGCTGACTTTGAGCGGTTCCTGGACGAAGTAGGGGCTCAAGTCGGTCAGCTTCTCCCGCGCCCTGTAATCGTTGCCGGGGACTTTAATGCCAAATCCACGGCTTGGGGCTCCCCGGCGACGGACGCGCGAGGTGCCATACTGGAAGAGTGGGCAGTGGTGGTAGGCCTGACTATCGTTAACCAGGGAACGGCAGACACGTGCGTGCGGCAACAGGGTGGCTCTATCGTGGATATCACGTTCACGAGCGCCTCCCTGGCGCGCCGTGTCCAGGGCTGGGAGGTCATGGTGAGGGTGGAGACGCTGTCGGATCACCGTTATATCCGGTTCGACGTCTCCGCACCCTCACTATCCCCGGATGGCCCAAGCCGGATTGGCCCGGTCGGGAGCGGCCCAAGGTGGGCGCTTACTAAACTCGACCGGGAACTTTTGAAGGAGGCAGCCATAGTACAGGCTTGGTTGCCTGTGCCGGAGGGAGCGGTGGCGGTTGAGGCCGAAGCGTCCTGGTTCCGGGAGGCCATGACGCGCATATGCGACGCAGCAATGCCCCGGGCCAAGGCTCTGCCGCCACGACAAAGCGTGTACTGGTGGTCCGCCGAGCTTGCGCAGTTGCGCAAGGACTGTATAGTCGCGCGGCGCCAGCATATGCGACAGAGGAGGCGCAGGCGGCAAGACGCAGCCGAGGAGAGCCGTTTGTACGAGGCATTAAAGGCATGCAAATGGGCCTTCTCCGTGGCCATAGGGGAGGCAATTGAGGCAAGTCGGGCCGAATTTCTGGAGACCCTCAATGCCGACCCGTGGGGAAGACCATATAAGCTCGTCCGGAGTAAGCTGCGCCCCTGGGCACCCCCGCTGACTCAAACGCTCGAACCAGAGTTCGTAGGCCGCGTGGTAGCGACGCTTTTCCCGGCAAGGGGACCCCATCAGCCACCTTCTATGGCACCGTCAGCGGTGAGACTCGAGGAGGAGGAGAACATCCCAGCTGTAACTACAGCTGAGCTGGGCGTGGCGGTAGACCGGCTCCGTGTCAGGAACACGGCCCCCGGGCCTGACGGCATTCCGGGCCGTGCTTGGGTCCTCGCCATGGAAGCTCTCGAACCGAGGCTGCTACGATTCCTGACCGCGTGCCTAGAGCAGGGTTGCTTCCCGAAGGAGTGGAAGTCCGGGAAGTTGGTGCTGATTCGGAAGGAGGGGCGCCCGGTGGACTCTGCGTCTGGCTACCGGCCGATAGTCCTGCTCGATGAGGTGGGCAAGCTCTTTGAGCGGGTGATTGCAGCTCGCATCATCAAGCACATGGAGCGCGAGGGGCCGGATCTGGAGGACTGCCAGTTTGGCTTTCGCAGGGGCCGCTCAACGGTCGACGCAATTAGTCGAGTTAAGGAGACCGCGATGGAGGCAGTGTCCCGGGGTGAGGTCGTCTTGGCAGTATCTTTAGATATTGCCAACGCCTTTAACACCCTGCCCTGGGACACTATAAAGGAGGCACTGCGATACCACCAGGTACCTCTCCACCTTTACCGCATCATACAAGCCTACCTCAGTGATAGATATATCACGTGGCCAGGACGTCAGGGCTGGGGGAGGAGTATGATGGCCTGTGGAGTCCCGCAGGGGTCGGTCCTAGGTCCACTCCTGTGGAATATTGGCTATAACTGGGTCCTACGGGGGGCAAACTTGCGTGGAGTCGAAGTCGTTTGCTACGCCGATGACACGCTCGTGATGGCCCGGGGACCCAGTTTCCGTGACGCAGCCATACTGGCGACAGCAGGAGTCGCCCATTCTGTGGCTAAAATTCGACGTCTGGGCCTCGAGGTGGCTCTAACGAAGTGCGAGGCCATCTGCTTCTACGGTCCACGGAGGGGGCCTCCAGCTGGAGCACATATTGTGGTGGGAGGAGTCCCGATTGCTGTCAAGCCGACGCTGCTCTACCTTGGCGTCGTACTTGACAGCAAATGGAATTTTAGAGCTCATTTTGAGCGTTTGGCACCCAGATTGCTGCGCGCTGCGGGAGCCTTTGGGCGTATACTCCCAAATCTGGGGGGGCCCAAGGTTTCATGTCGCCGCCTTTACACAGGGGTGTTGCGATCGATGGCGCTTTACGGTGCCCCAATATGGGCGGATGCCCTCAGCAGTCACAATATCGCTCAACTGCGGCGACCGCAGAGAGCGATGGCCCTGAGGGTAATCCGAGGGTACCGGACGATCAGTGCAGAGGCCGCGTGCGTGATGGCTGGGTCGCGGCCCTGGGACCTGGACGCGAAGGCCCTTGCGGCCTTGTACCAGTGGTGCAGGGACGCGCGAGATCGGGGCCACCTGCTGGCACCTAGTGAGGTGGAAGGGCGGCGTACGCAGCTCCTAGAGGAGACTCTAGATGTCTGGGTGCATAGACTGGAACGGCCGAGGGCTGGCTCGCGCACCATAGAAGCTCTTCGCCCGGTCCTCCGTGACTGGGTGGAAAGGCGCTCCGGGGTGCTGACCTTTCGGCTGACGCAAGTGCTGTCGGGACACGGCTGTTTCGGCAGTTACTTGCACAAAGTCGCGAAAAGGGAGCCGACACCGGAGTGCCACGAGTGCGGAGCTAGCGTAGACTCAGCTCAGCACACTCTGGCCGAGTGCCCGGCTTGGGGCGAGGAACGGCAAGAGCTGGTTGCCCAGGTTGGACAAGACCTGTCCCTCACGGCTGTGGTCCAGGCAATGTTGGGCGGAGAAGCGGCCTGGGAGACGGTGCTCACATTTTGTGAACAGGTCATGAAGGACAAAGAGGCGGCAGAGCGCGAGCGAGAAGCCTGGGCCGAGGCTGATCAGATGCGCCGCCGCCGAATAGGTCGCAGGCGAGCCGCCCATGAGCGGAACCTGCCACCTTGACGGGAGCCAGCGGGCGGTGAACACGGGGACGTTCCCGCCCATGCTTGTTGGCTCCCTGAGATGGATGGAAGCGCGACCTCGTGTCCCGGAAGCGCTTCCACAGAGGAGGATTCCTAATTAGGATAGCCGGCTTGCGGGGTCGCGGAAGTATGTTGCCCGTAACCCCGCAACAAACTAGCGGCAAGAGGACACCATGGGGTTTAGTGGGTAGTGGGGCTGCGTTTCAGTCCCGAGCCCCACATAACCGTCCGGGCTCATCCCCGACCCGGCGGTATGCGTAAATGCATTCCCCATGACAAAAAAAAAAAAAAAAAAAAAAAAAAAAAAAAAAAAAAAAAAAAAAAAAAAAAAAAAAAAAAAAAGGTTAGGTTAGGTTGGGGTGCAGGCCGGATTCCTCCACGTTGGCTTGGGTGTTGCAGTCTCTCTTGATCTTGATCCGGAGAGAACGCAGCATCTGGGCTGGTGCACCCTGGGCATCGGCTGAGACTTTCCCCTTTTTTGGGGGAATCTTTCAGCCCATGGCAAATATCCGGCACGGGGGGGGGGGGAGGTAGGTGACAAGTGACTTTTCGTCTGAAAACTCGCTTAGTCACCGCCACACTGGGGGGGAAATGGGTAGCTTAAGTTAGGTTAGGGGGTGGGCTCGGCGTGCACTTACAATGCCGTCGAGCACTTACCACCCAAAAACTAGGGGAGGCACGTCGACTCCTCTAGCCCCGTACTCTGGCGTCTTGCTTCAACGATCCCATCCAGCGACGTAATGGGTAGTTGCAAGATGCCGGAACGGAGGGCTTGCCTTCATTGGCCGGCCCGCGAGAAGGAAAACTCTATAAAACCCGACAGCATAGTCGTTAAAACCTGCAGATACCGAGCGACCTTTGCAGTATCTAGCTTTACCCCTGGGATGGGCGTCACCCGGGGGTGGACCTTGTATATCGACCCGTTTTCGTGGGAACAAAATGGACAAATTTAAAACATACACATTTTCTGATGAAGAGGTAGATGATTATAGTAGTAGCGAAGAGGAGGGGCACTCGGAAACGAGTGTCCGAAATATCGAACAACGGCGTAAACGTCCATTAGTGGATACCGGAGACGATGAAGAAACGCGTGCTGGCCCTGGGCCGAGTAAGCCGCTTTTAAAAAGAGGACGAGGCCGTCCCCCAACAACTGGGAAGTATGTTGGCCTAGCAAAGGCAAAGATGGCGTGGGTGGAGGCCGAGCGGGAGAAAATGATGCTTGAAGCAGAGTCTGAGCTCATTGCCTCAACCCGTCAACTAAGGAAAAATCTTGCTCCCTCGTCTCAGTTTACTGAGGCGACTGCTGATACAGGAAGCGCTGACTCACTTATAAAATTGGTGCAAGACAGTGTGATCGCCATTCATAAGTTGGCCACTACATCCAAAAATCTAAAGGGGACATACGTCCGTGTCCTCAAAGATGCAGCTGATAATATTAAGGACGCGTGTGAGGTCCTTAAGGTGCGCTGTGTCTCAGATGAGACGGTACGAATGCAGGCTGAAAACAAAAGACTGCAGGAGGAGATGGAGGGGCTCCGCAAGGAGCTGGCAGACCTCCGAACACAAATGGAGGAAGATAGGAGACAGCAAAAGGCGGTGGTAGGCCAGCCACCTCAAACAGCTTCTCCACCCAGGATTGACACCGAAGAACTGGTGCGCACCATCATGTGCCAAGTGGGTACCATGATCACCGCCCGGTTCGACGGTATACAGGACAGACTGCTCCCGGAGGTGCGCTTGCGACCCTCGCTGGCGGCAGATAGAAGGCTATCGGGATGTGTGGACGATTTTTCTGCAGCCGACGCGTCTTACAATCTGGAGCCTTGCACTGGTGAGAGTTCTATACCTCCCATGCAACCTCAAACGAAAGACACAGAGACAGTACGGAGCATGACCACAGAGTCAACACCTAAGGTATTGCACCAGGCCTACTCGACGGTAGTCAAAGAAGGCTCCAACAATAAAAAGAGGTTAGGAAAGAAGAATGGTCAGGGCCCGCCTTCTTCCTCCGCCCCAGTTCCAAAGGCTGCGCGACCGACGCAACGGATGACTCCAGAGCAAAGGAAGCAAAGAGGGAAGAAAAAGAAAAAGAGGAAGAGGAAGCGTAAACCGCGGATAGTCACCCCTCAAACCACAGCGGTGATAATCACTCTTAAGCCAGAGGCGTCACAGAAAGGGTTGACTTATAGGGACGTGATGTTAAAGGCAACGAAGTCTTTCACTCTAAGCGAGGTAGGCCTTGAACACGTCAAGGCTCGAAGCACTGCTAGCGGAGCCCGGTTAATAGAGGTGCCGGGTGCTGACAGTGGCTCAAAAGCGGATCAGTTGGCGGCTAAATTACGTAATGTCCTTAGTGACATAGCGGAGGTAGCACGACCACTGAAGACGGTCGCTCTGCGTGTGTCCGGCTTGGACGAGTCCGTCGGGGCTAATGACGTGGCCACTGCCATCTCGACAAAAACTGGGTGCCAGCCCGAACACGTAAAGGTAGGAAGCATACGCGCGGGGTCATTTGGTGTTGGCACCGCAGTGATAAAATGCCCGCCAGAATCTGCAAAGGTTTTGGCTGCGGCAGGAAGACTTTTAGTGGGCTGGTCATCAGCCCAGATCAAGCTGCTTGATCCCTTACCCATGCGCTGTTTTAAGTGCATGGGCTTAGGCCACGTTCGAGCGGCTTGCCCATCTCAAGTTGATCGTGGTTCAACTTGCTACCGATGTGGCGAAGAGGGACACATGTCTGCCAGCTGCAAGGCCAAACCGCATTGCGTGGTTTGCGCCCAAGCAAAGCGACGTGCAGAACATGTCATGGGCGGAAAACGCTGCAGGCCTCCTCGAAAGAGGAACAAGTCGGTGCCTCCACAAGGGGCTGCACCACAGGAGGCCCGCGCAAGTTCTCCAAGGGAGATGGAGTCTTAAGATCCACCCCTTATGAGAAACATGATGAAAGGAGCAGGGCGCAAGCCACAACTCTTTGTGAGACGCGGGCCGAGATGGGCGTCTGAAACCTGCATTGCACAGTCTCATATGCCGACAGGGGTGTCATTCGATCTTGACACTCCCAGCCTATGGCTAGACGAGCCTCGGCTTTATGTCCAGGGCAGCTTTGGCCGTCGTTTTGGAAGAATTCATTTTGACTCCCACGGCGGCCATCATTAAGCGGTTGAGGACCAGCAGAGGGGTTTTAGTGGGTAGGCTTCCTGACCTTTGCCCGTTAGGGGAAAAGGTCGGGGGGAGAGTCCCACATAACCACCGCGTTCGCCCAAACGCGGTGGTATGCGCAAAGCATTTCCCCTCTTAAAAAAAAAAAAAAAAAAAAAGGTTAGGTTAGGTTAGGTTAGGTTAGGTTAGGTTAGGTTAGGTTAGGTTAGGTTAGGTTAGGTTAGGTTAGGTTAGGTTAGGTTAGGTTAGGTTAGGTTAGGTTAGGTTAGGTTAGGTTAGGTTTCACGCTGGACAGTCGATGGACCTTTGAGGACCACTTTCGAAGGTTAGTGCCCAAGCTGTTGCGCGCGGCGGCCGCACTCGGTAGTCTGCTGCCGAATGTCAACGGCCCGAAAGCGGCTTGCCGGCGCCTGTACTTGGGTATTGTGCGCTCAATGGCACTGTACGGGGCACCTGTGTGGAATGGCGCTCTGAATAGTCGGACAGTTGCCCTTTTGCACCGTCCGCAGAGGGCAATTGCCATCAGAGCCGCCCGTGGATACCGCACGGTGTCCTTCGAAGCAGCGTGCGTCTTAGCTGGCTCCCTGCCGTGGGAACTGGAAGCGGAAATTCTCGCATCCGTCTATAAATGGCGCGAGAATGAGATCGCAGTACACCGGTCCCCACCCTTAAAGAAGGAAGTCGAGACTGTGAGGGGGGAGCAGCGAGCATCAGCCGTGTTAAAGTGGCAACGCAACCTCTTTCAACCGCGTGCTGGTGCTAGAACCATAGAGGCCGTTCGTCCAGTCCTCGCACAGTGGCTGGACAGGGAACACGGTGTGCTCACCTTCAGATTGTCGCAGGTGCTTACGGGGCATGGATGCTTCGGCAAGTACCTGCACCGGATCGGAAGGGAGCCGACCGCGGTGTGTCACCACTGCGACGGCTGCCTCGAAGACACCGCCCAGCATACGCTGGAAGAGTGTCCTGCGTGGGCAGAACAGCGCCGGGAGCTCGTGGCTGCCGTGGGTGGCAACCTCTCATTGCCGGTCATAGTCAACACAATGGTGGAAAGTGACCGAGCCTGGGATGCCGCTCAAAAGTTCTGTGAGGCGGTCATAGGGCCTAAGGAAGAGGCGGAGAGAGTCAGGGAGGCAAGCGCCTCTAACTCGATCCGCAGCCGCCGCACAGGGAGGAGAAGGCGAGCGTACGCGCTCACAGTCCCACCCTAACCAAGACTCGAGTGACGGACTAGGGGAAGCCCGTTACTCACGTTGAGTCTGAGAGGGCGCGATCGAGGTTTCGCGCGCGAAAGAGAAGAGAAGTTAGATATCATGTAACCCATAACAAGAAGGGGCATAGAGCCAGTCACCACCGGGACGTAGAAGAGTGCTTTTATAGTGTCCCCTCATCCCGGTGGACACTGACGCCGATGGCAAACAGAGGGGTTTTAGTGGGTATGCTTCTCGTCCCTTTCCCACAGTGGGAGAGTGGATGGGGGGAGAGTCCCACATAACCACCGTGCCTTCCCCTGGTGCGGTGGTATGCGTAACGCATTTCCCCTCTTAAAAAAAAAAAAAAAAAAAAAAGGTTAGGTTAGGTTAGGTTAGGTTAGGTTAGGTTGGGGTGCAGGCCGGATTCCTCCACGTTGGCTTGGGTGTTGCAGTCTCTCTTGATCTCGATCCGGAGAGAACGCAGCATCTGGGCTGGTGCACCCTGGGCATTGGCTGAGACTTTTCCCCCTTGGGAATTCTTTCGGCCCATGGCTAATATCCGGCACGGGGGGGGGGGGGGGGGGAAAGGTGACAGGGGTTTCTTGAAGGGTTGCGGTTGTGTACCGGCACTTCTGCCCCGGAAAGTTTCCTTCTGTCACCTGGGGGGGGATGGTGACGAGCAGCTTTTCTTCGGAAAAGTGGCCTCGTCACCATAGGGAGGCGGCGACAGAGGTCGTTGGAAGGGGCGGTTGCTGGGCCGCTTCCGCCCTGGACAGCTTCCTTCTGTGGCCCATTGACGGTTGGTGACTGGGGTAGCTTGAAGGGTCAGTTGCGTGTGCCTTCGAGGCCGTTTCTGTTCCTGGAAAGCTTAACCAGTTACCTGGAGGGGGCCGTGACAGAGGTGGTTGAAAGGGGCGGTTGCGTGTGCCTTTGAGGCCGTTTCCAAACCGGACAGCTGCTTTCTGTCACTTTGGTGGTTGGTGACTGGGCTTACCGAAAGACTGGGGCATGTTAACTCCGCTCTGCAACGGAGCACGAAGGTTCCGCTCTGCACCGGAGCATGACCCTGCTCAAGACGTACTCCCATGTCACCCGAGGGTCCTTCTACGTGTCTTTCGGAATCCCGGGGGGCACTGTAGTTATTGGTGGGACAGCTGTGGTGGGGTGTGTTTGAAGGGTATGGGGACTGACCCTTAGAGGTTGGGTATCCGGAAAGCACCATCCACCACAGGCAGACCGTGTAGGGCCAGTGGGTTGGGGGCCCACATTGCACGGCTTTACCGGTCTGGGGAGATGGTCGTGGGCTGCCGACCGCAGCCGTCTCCTCCTTTGGCGGAGAAGGTGGGGCTCTTCGGAGCAGGCCAGGAGGCGTGTCAGTGGGCAAAGCTTAATTGCGGTTCCGCGGCGCCTCGCGACTGGCCAGGGGGGTAAACGCCGGAGTGGTTTTAGACGGTAGTTCTTTTGAGAGTCCGTCATACCTCCCATTGCACAGCCTTCCCCGGGCAGGGAGGATGCGTAAATGCATTTCCACTCCGTCATCAAAAAAAAAAAAAAAAAAAAGGTTAGGTTAGGTTAGGTTAGGTTCGGGACCTCTCCCTGCACAGCGTTGTGTCTGCAATGCTGTGCAGCGACAGGTCCTGGAGGGCTGTGGCCTCCTTCTGCGAGTGTGTCATCTCGCAGAAGGAGGCCTCGGAGCGTGAGCGCGAGGATTCTCCTCTCGCGCATCCGCTCCGGCGTAGACGGCGGGGGGTGAGGCGGCGGCGTTTTGCCGCCCGCCTCAACCCTTAGTGACTGCGGGTGGGGGATGGGAGTCCCTCGCCCGCCGTAGGCTAGTCACTTGGCGGTCTGGGAGAGGGGCCAGGCGTGCTCGGCCTCTCTCTCCTTCGGCGCGGGTAGCCCCGGCAGGTGGCCGGGGCTGCCGGAAGGCGTCGTGGGCAGAGCTTCGGCGGTTCCACGGCGCCTTGCCTAACCGGCAGGAGGGTACGCCAGGGTGGTTTTTAGTGGGTTGCGCTCCCTTTCCCCCTCTCATTCGGAGGGGGGGCGGGGGGGTGAGTCCCACATATCCCCTCACTACTCCCATGGTGAGGGGAATGCATAAAGCATTTTCCACCCTGTCAAAAAAAAAAAAAAAAAAAAAAAAGGTTAGGTTAGGTTAGGTTAGGTTAGGTTAGGTTAGGTTAGGTTAGGTTAGGTTAGGTTAGGTTAGGTTAGGTTAGGTTAGGTTAGGTTAGGTTAGGTTAGGTTAGGTTGGGGTGGGGTGCAGGCCGGATTCCTCCACGTTGGCTTGGGTGTTGCAGTCTCTCTTGATCTCGATCCGGAGAGAACGCAGCATCTGGGCTGGTGCACCCTGGGCATTGGCTGAGACTTTTCCCCCTTGGGAATTCTTTCGGCCCATGGCTAATATCCGGCACGGGGGGGGGGGGGAAGGTGACAGGGGTTTCTTGAAGGGTTGCGGTTGTGTACCGGCACTTCTGCCCCGGAAAGTTTCCTTCTGTCACCTGGGGGGGGATGGTGACGAGCAGCTTTTCTTCGGAAAAGTGGCCTCGTCACCATAGGGAGGCGGCGACAGAGGTCGTTGGAAGGGGCGGTTGCTGGGCCGCTTCCGCCCCGGACAGCTTCCTTCTGTGGCCCATTGACGGTTGGTGACTGGGGTAGCTTGAAGGGTCAGTTGCGTGTGCCTTCGAGGCCGTTTCTGTTCCTGGAAAGCTTAACCAGTTACCTGGAGGGGGCCGTGACAGAGGTGGTTGAAAGGGGCGGTTGCGTGTGCCTTTGAGGCCGTTTCCAAACCGGACAGCTGCTTTCTGTCACTTTGGTGGTTGGTGACTGGGCTTACCGAAAGACTGGGGCATGTTAACTCCGCTCTGCAACGGAGCACGAAGGTTCCGCTCTGCACCGGAGCATGACCCTGCTCAAGACGTACTCCCATGTCACCCGAGGGTCCTTCTACGTGTCTTTCGGAATCCCGGGGGGCACTGTAGTTATTGGTGGGACAGCTGTGGTGGGGTGTGTTTGAAGGGTATGGGGACCGACCCTTAGAGGTTGGGTATCCGGAAAGCACCATCCACCACAGGCAGACCGTGTAGGGCCAGTGGGTTGGGGGCCCACATTGCACGGCTTTACCGGTCTGGGGAGATGGTCGTGGGCTGCCGACCGCAGCCGTCTCCTCCTTTGGCGGAGAAGGTGGGGCTCTTCGGAGCAGGCCAGGAGGCGTGTCAGTGGGCAAAGCTTAATTGCGGTTCCGCGGCGCCTCGCGACTGGCCAGGGGGGTAAACGCCGGAGTGGTTTTAGACGGTAGTTCTTTTGAGAGTCCGTCATACCTCCCATTGCACAGCCTTCCCCGGGCAGGGAGGATGCGTAAATGCATTTCCACTCCGTCATCAAAAAAAAAAAAAAAAAAAAAAAAAAAAAAAAAAAAAAAAAAAAAAAAAAAAAAAAAAAAAAAAAAAAAAAAAAAAAAAAAAAAAAAGGTTAGGTTAGGTTAGGTTAGGTTAGGTTAGGTTAGGTTAGGTTAGGTTAGGTTAGGTTAGGTTAGGTTAGGTTAGGTTGGGGTGTACTTCTCCCCCAATAGGCCGCTGGCCGCCTTTGAGGCTTTCCTGGGGGTCCTGAGGGGGGTCGTGGAGAGGGCGGCCCCGCGCCATGTCATGGTCCTGGGGGACCTCAACGCCAAGAGTGCGGCGTGGGGATCCCCCATAACGGACGTGCGCGGGGAGGTGCTGACGGATTGGGTGGCGGCGGCGGGCCTGGTGGTCCTGAACCAGGGCAGCGCCAACACTTGCGTGCGGCGGCAGGGGGGGTCCATCGTGGACATCACGTTCGCGACCCCTGCCATTGCCGCGCGCCTCGCAGACTGGCGCGTCCTGGAGGACGTGGAGACCCTCTCCGATCACCTGTATATCAGGTTGAGGGTCTCCACAAGACCGGGCCAGCCGCCACCCAGTCCTCGGGGGGGGCGGGGAGGGGGGACGGAGGAGTTCCCCAAGTGGTCCCTGTCCCAACTGGACAGGGCCAAGGCGGACGAGGCGGCGATGGTGGAGGCTTGGTGTGCTGCCCCACCCGCCGCCTTGGGAGTGGAGGAGAGGGCGCGCCGGTTCCGCTCCGCACTGCAGGCCGTGTGCGGAGCGGCCATGCCCCGGGCGAAACGGCTCTTCGCCCGGAGGAAGGTCTACTGGTGGTCCGCCGAAATTGCGGCAGTGCGGACCACCAGTAACAGTGCCCGCCGCGCCTACCAACACTGTAGGCGCAGGCGGCACACTGCGGAGGAGGAGGAGAGGCTCTACGGGGCCCTCAAAGAAGCCAAGGGGGCCCTAACCCTGTCGATAGCAAAGGCCAAGGATGAGGCACACGCCTCATTCTTGGCCACGCTGGACAGGGATCCGTGGGGGCGGCCGTACAGGGTGGTGCGCAACAAAATGCGCACTGCCCCCCCCATGGACTCTCTAGAGCCTCCCCTCCTGAGGAGGGTCATCGAGGGGCTGTTTCCGGCAGCTCCCTCGATAACTCCCCCGGTGATGACCGAGCCACCGGGGGACTTGGAGGACCCACTCGAGCTCGCCATCGCACCGGTAAGCGATGACGAGTTCGAGAGGGCGGTGGATCGGCTCCGGGGCTGCAAGAAAGCCCCGGGGCCCGACGGAGTACCGGGCCGGGTACTCCCCATCGCCCTAAAACACCTCGGGGACCGACTCAGGCAGTTGATGGACGACTGCCTGAGGGAGGGACGGTTCCCGAGGGTGTGGAAGGAGGGGAGGCTCTGCCTCCTCCGGAAAGAGGGTCGACCCCCGGACTGTCCCTCCGCCTATCGCCCCATAGTGCTGCTGGATGAGGCCGGGAAGATGATGGAGAGAATCCTGGCCTCCAGGATCCAGCAGCATCTGGAGACTGCCGGCCCGAACGTCTCTGATAGACAGTTCGGGTTCAGAGAGGGGCGGTCTACGCTCGACGCGCTGAAGTCCCTTAGGGACTTCTGTGAGTACGCGTCGAGCAGAGGGGAGGGTGTCGTCGCGGTGTCCCTTGACATCGCAAACGCGTTTGGCACTCTCCCCTATGGGGTGATAAGGGAGGCACTTATTTACCACCAAGTGCCTCCCTACCTGCGGCGGGTCATAGAGCACTACCTGACCGAGAGGGTAGTGCTCTATGAGCAGAGGGACGGTCGACGGGGGTCGACGGCGATGGCCTGCGGCGTACCCCAAGGTTCCGTGCTCGGTCCGCTCTTATGGAACCTGGGGTACGATTGGGCCATCAGGGGGGAGTTGCTCCCACGGACGGCCACCATCTGCTACGCAGATGACACCATGGTGGCCGTGCGTGGGACCGACATGAGGGAGGTGCTGTGCCGGGCGGAAGCGGCGGCCGAGCTGACCATTTACCGGATTGGTCGGCTCGGCCTGAGGGTGGCGCTCCCGAAGACTGAGGCGATAGTCTTCGGGGGCCGGGGGTGGAGGCTGCCGGCGGGTTTGGCGCTCACCCTGGGGGGGGAGTCGGTCCCGATCAAGCCCCACATAAAATATTTGGGGCTTGTTCTGGACCGACGATGGAATTTCGGGGAGCATTTTTCGCAATTGGCTCCCCGAATTGTGGGCGCCGCGTCGGCACTGAGCCGGCTGCTGCCGAACGTGGGTGGGCCGGGCTCCTTGTGCCGCCGGCTGTATGCCGGCGTTACAAGGAGCATGGCTCTGTACGGGGCCCCCATCTGGGCGGACAAGCTGTCCGCCCGGAACAGGGCCCTGCTACAGAGGCCACAGCGGGTGGTGGCCCTCCGTATTGTGAGGGCCTACATGACGGTGGCCCACGCCGCGGCCTGCCTCCTCGCCTGCACCCCGCCCTGGGAGTTGGACGCAGAGGTGCAGGCGGAGACCTACGCAGTTAGGTCCAGGGCCCGGGCGAGAGGAGAACGCCCGGACCCTGAGGAGGTGGAGGAGACGCGCCGGATGACGGAGCGCCGACTGCGGGACAGGTGGAAAGCGGACCTGGAGGACTCCCCCTATGGGACTCGGACCATAGGGGCGGTCCTCGGGTCGTTTGACACCTGGTTGGGGAGGGCAGTCGGCGCTACGTCGTACCGGCTTGTGCAGGTATTGACCGGACACGGATGCTTCGGTCATTACCTGCACAAAATTGGGAGGGAGCCCGGCCCGCAGTGCCATGAGTGCGGCGATCCGGACGACACGGCTCAGCACACTCTCGAGGTGTGCAGCCGGTGGAGTGCGGAGCGCCGCACTATGGCGCTAGCCATCGGTCGACGGGACCTCTCCCTGCACAGCGTTGTGTCTGCAATGCTGTGCAGCGACAGGTCCTGGAGGGCTGTGGCCTCCTTCTGCGAGTGTGTCATCTCGCAGAAGGAGGCCTCGGAGCGTGAGCGCGAGGATTCTCCTCTCGCGCATCCGCTCCGGCGAAGACGGCGGGGGTTGAGGCGGCGGCGTTTTGCCGCCCGCCTCAACCCTTAGTGACTGCGGGTGGGGGATGGGAGTCCCTCGCCCGCCGTAGGCTAGTCACTTGGCGGTCTGGGAGAGGGGCCAGGCGTGCTCGGCCTCTCTCTCCTTCGGCGCGGGTAGCCCCGGCAGGTGGCCGGGGCTGCCGGAAGGCGTCGTGGGCAGAGCTTCGGCGGTTCCACGGCGCCTTGCCTAACCGGCAGGAGGGTACGCCAGGGTGGTTTTTAGTGGGTTGCGCTCCCTTTCCCCCTCTCATTCGGAGGGGGGGCGGGGGGGTGAGTCCCACATATCCCCTCACTACTCCCATGGTGAGGGGAATGCATAAAGCATTTTCCACCCTGTCAAAAAAAAAAAAAAAAAAAAAAAAAAAAAAGGTTGGGGTGCGGGCCGGATTCCTCCACGTTGGCTTGGGTGTTGCAGTCTCTCTTGATCTCGATCCGGAGAGAACGCAGCATCTGGGCTGGTGCACCCTGGGCATCGGCTGAGACTTTCCCCTTTTTGGGGGAATCTTTCAGCCCATGGCAAATATCCGGCAGGGGAGTGGGGGGGGAGGTGACAAGTGACTTTTCGTTAGAAAAGTCGCTTTGTCACCGACACACTGGGGGGGAAATGGGTAGATTAAGTTAGGTTAGGGGGTGGGCTCGGCGTGCACTTACAATGCCGTCGAGCACTTACCACCCAAAAACTAGAGGAGGCACGTCGACTCCTCTAGCCCCGTACTCTGGCGTCTTGCTTCAACAACCCCATCCAGCGACGTAATGGGGTAGTTGCAAGATGCCAGAACGGAGGGCTTGCCTTCATTGGCCGGCCCGCGAGAAGGAAACTCTATAAAACCCGACAGCATAGTCGTTAAAACCTGCAGATACCGAGCGACCTTTGCAGTATCTAGCTTTACCCCTGGGATGGGCGTCACCCGGGGGTGGACCTTGTATATCGACCCGTAATCGTGGGAACAAAATGGACAAATTTAAAACATACACATTTTCTGATGAAGAGGTAGATGATTATAGTAGTAGCGAAGAGGAGGGGCACTCGGAAACGAGTGTCCGAAATATCGAACAACGGCGTAAACGTCCATTAGTGGATACCGGAGACGATGAAGAAACGCGTGCTGGCCCTGGGCCGAGTAAGCCGCTTTTAAAAAGAGGACGAGGCCGTCCCCCAACAACTGGGAAGTATGTTGGCCTAGCAAAGGCAAAGATGGCGTGGGTGGAGGCCGAGCGGGAGAAAATGATGCTTGAAGCAGAGTCTGAGCTCATTGCCTCAACCCGTCAACTAAGGAAAAATCTTGCTCCCTCGTCTCAGTTTACTGAGGCGACTGCTGATACAGGAAGCGCCGACTCACTTATAAAATTGGTGCAAGACAGTGTGGTCGCCATTCATAAGGTGGCCACTACATCCAAAAATCTAAAGGGGACATACGTCCGTGTCCTCAAAGATGCAGCTGATAATATTAAGGACGCGTGTGAGGTCCTTAAGGTGCGCTGTGTCTCAGATGAGACGGTACGAATGCAGGCTGAAAACAAAAGACTGCAGGAGGAGATGGAGGGGCTCCGCAAGGAGCTGGCAGACCTCCGAACACAAATGGAGGAAGATAGGAGACAGCAAAAGGCGGTGGTAGGCCAGCCACCTCAAACAGCCTCTCCACCCAGGATTGACACCGAAGAACTGGTGCGCACCATCATGTGCCAAGTGGGTACCATGATCACCGCCCGGTTCGACGGTATACAGGACAGACTGCTCCCGGAGGTGCGCTTGCGACCCTCGCTGGCGGCAGATAGAAGGCTATCGGGATGTGTGGACGATTTTTCTGCAGCTGACGCGTCTTACAACCTGGAGCCTTGCACTGGTGAGAGTTCTATACCTCCCATGCAACCTCAAACGAAAGACACAGAGACAGTACGGAGCATGACCACAGAGTCAACACCTAAGGTATTGCACCAGGCCTACTCGACGGTAGTCAAAGAAGGCTCCAAAAATAAAAAGAGGTTAGGAAAGAAGAATGGTCAGGGCCCGCCTTCTTCCTCCGCCCCAGTTCCAAAGGCTGCGCGACCGACGCAACGGATGACTCCAGAGCAAAGGAAGCAAAGAGGGAAGAAAAAGAAAAAGAGGAAGAGGAAGCGTAAACCGCGGATAGTCACCCCTCAAACCACAGCGGTGATAATCACTCTTAAGCCAGAGGCGTCACAGAAAGGGTTGACTTATAGGGACGTGATGTTAAAGGCAACGAAGTCTTTCACTCTAAGCGAGGTAGGCCTTGAACACGTCAAGGCTCGAAGCACTGCTAGCGGAGCCCGGTTAATAGAGGTGCCGGGTGCTGACAGTGGCTCAAAAGCGGATCAGTTGGCGGCTAAATTACGTAATGTCCTTAGTGACATAGCGGAGGTAGCACGACCACTGAAGACGGTCGCTCTGCGTGTGTCCGGCTTGGACGAGTCCGTCGGGGCTAATGACGTGGCCGCTGCCATCTCGACAAAAACTGGGTGCCAGCCCGAACATGTAAAGGTAGGCAGCATACGCGCGGGGTCATTTGGTGTTGGCACCGCAGTGATAAAATGCCCGCCAGAATCTGCAAAGGTTTTGGCTGCGGCAGGAAGACTTTTAGTGGGCTGGTCATCAGCCCAGATCAAGCTGCTTGATCCCTTACCCATGCGCTGTTTTAAGTGCATGGGCTTAGGCCACGTTCGAGCGGCTTGCCCATCTCAAGTTGATCGTGGTTCAACTTGCTACCGATGTGGCGAAGAGGGACACATGTCTGCCAGCTGCAAGGCCAAACCGCATTGCGTGGTTTGCGCCCAAGCAAAGCGACGTGCAGAACATGTCATGGGCAAAAAACGCTGCAGGCCTCCTCGAAAGAGGAACAAGTCGGTGCCTCCACAAGGGGCTGCACCACAGGAGGCCCGCGCAAGTTCTCCAAGGGAGATGGAGTCTTAAGATCCACCCCTTATGAGAAACATGATGAAAGGAGCAGGGCGCAAGCCACAACTCTTTGTGAGACGCGGGCCGAGATGGGCGTCTGAAGCCTGCATTGCACAGTCTCATATGCCGACAGGGGTGTCATTCGATCTTGACACTCCCAGCCTATGGCTAGACGAGCCCCGGCTTTATGTCCAGGGCAGCTTTGGCCGTCGTTTTGGAAGAATTCATTTTGACTCCCACGGCGGCCATCATTAAGCGGTTGAGGACCAGCAGAGGGGTTTTAGTGGGTAGGCTTCCTGACCTTTGCCCGTTAGGGGAAAAGGTCGGGGGGAGAGTCCCACATAACCACCGCGTTCGCCCAGACGCGGTGGTATGCGCAAAGCATTTCCCCTCTTAAAAAAAAAAAAAAAAAAAAAAAAAAAAAAAAAAAAGGTTAGGTTAGGTTAGGTTAGGTTAGGTTAGGTTAGGTTAGGTTAGGTTAGGTTAGGTTAGGTTGGGGTGCAGGCCGGATTCCTCCACGTTGGCTTGGGTGTTGCAGTCTCTCTTGATCTCGATCCGGGGAGAACGCAGCATCTGGGCTGGTGCACCCTGGGCATTGGTTGAGACTTTTCCCATTTGGGAATTCTTTCGGCCCATGGCTAATATCCGGCAAGGGGGGGAGGGGAGGTGACAGGGGTTTCTTGAAGGGTTGCGGTTGTGTACCGGCACTTCTGCCCCGGAAAGTTTCCTTCTGTCACCTAGGGGGGGGATGGTGACGAGCCGCTTTTCCTCGGAAAAGTGGTGTCGTCACCATCCCGCCTCTTATGAGGGCGGCGACAGAGGTTGTTGGAAGGGGCGGTGGCGTGTGCCTTGAGGCCGCTTCCGTCCTGGACAGCTTCTCTCTGTTGCCTTTTTGACGGTTGGTGACTGGGGAGGCTTGAAGGGTCAGTTGCGTGTGCCTACGAGGCCGTTTCTGTTCCTGGAAAGCTTAACCAGTTACCTGGAGGGGGCCGTGACAGAGGTGGTTGAAAGGGGCGGTTGCGTGTGCCTTCGAGGCCGTTTCCAAACCGGACAGCTGCTTTCTGTCACTTTGGTGGTTGGTGACTGGGTTTACCGGAAGACATGGCACGCAACGGGGCGTAACCCACTCCGAAGGTGCTCCCATGTCACCCGAGGGTCCTTCTACGTGTCCTTCGGAATCCCGGGGGGCACTGTAGTTATTGGTGGGACAGCTGTGGTGGGGTGTGTTTGAAGGGTATGGGACCAAACCTCGCGTTTGGGTATCCGGAAAGCACCATCCACCACAGGCAGACCGTTGAAGGGAAGGCGAACTCAGCGAACTTCGGTTTGCTGCTCGCCCGAACTTCTTGTTAAGCCAGTGGGTAGGGGGCTCACATTGCACGGCTAAACCGGTCTGGGGAGACGGTCGCGGGCTGTTCACAGCCGTCTCCTCCTCTGGCGGGGGTTTGAGGGGCTCTTCGGAGCAAGCCGGGAGGTGCGTCAGTGGTCTATGCTTTTAGCGGTACCGCGGTGCCTCACTACCGGCCAGGAGGTTTAAACGCCGGAGTGGTTTTAGACGGTAGTTCTTTTGAGAGTCCGTCATACCTCCCATTGCACAGCCTTCCCCGGGCAGGGAGGATGCGTAAATGCATTTCCACTTCGTCAACAAAAAAAAAAAAAAAAAAAAAAAAAGGTTAGGTTAGGTTAGGTTAGGTTAGGTTAGGTTAGGTTAGGTTAGGTTAGGTTAGGTTAGGTTGGGGTGCGGGCCGGATTCCTCCACGTTGGCTTGGTTGTTGCGATCTCTCTTGATCTCGATCCGGAGAGAACGCAGCATCTGGGCTGGTGCACCCTGGGCATCGGTTGAGACTTTTCCCCTCTGGGGAATTCTCTCAGCCCATGGCAAATATCCGGCAGGGGAGTGGGGGGGAGGTGACAAGTGACTTTCCGTTAGAAAAGTCGCTTTGTCACCGACACACTGGGGGGGAAATGGGTAGGTTAAGTTAGGCTAGGCTAGGGGGTGGGCACCGAGCCAGTGGCGGTATATCCACTTTTGGGCCAGCGCGGGCCTGGGGAATTAAATACTCCCCGAAAGTGCGCAATATTGGTGGAAGGTTGCTCCCGACTACTCTCCTTGGAGAGTAGTTAGTGGAGTGCAACTGCAGAATGAGGATGGGTGGCCTTTGGTGCAGGGCCTAAAACGCACGCAATGATGATGGATAGTGGCTTAAAAAAAAAACTACCCCAGGAGGGTACCCTTACGGGAGAACCCCTCCCCGTGTCTGCGGACACGGGCTGCCCCTCGTATTCTGGGGGGGGCAAAGGCCATGTCGTAGGTCAGCGCAATGGCGCTGACCTCCGTAAACACGACCCATGCGAGCTACTTAAGGACACCGATGACGATTCACATAATGACGACCTGGGCGAGAACAAGGTACCACGGCCTTTTGTGCAGGGCCTTAAACGCACAATGAAGACGGATGGAATGAGTGGCTCAAAAAAAAGACTACCCCAGGAGGGTACCCTAACGGGAGAACCCCTCCCCGTGTCTGCGGACACGGGCTGCCCCTCGTATTCTGGGGGGGGCAAAGGCCATGTCGTAGGTCAGCGCAATGGCGCTGACCTCCGTGAACACGACCCATGCGAGCTACTTAAGGACACCGATGACGATTCATATAATGACGACCTGGGCGAGAACAAGGTACCACGGCCTTTTGTGCAGGGCCTTAAACGCACAATGAAGACGGATGGAATGAGTGGCTCAAAAAATAGACTACCCCAGGAGGGTACCCTAACGGGAGAACCCCTCCCCGTGTCTGCGGACACGGGCTGCCCCTCGTATTCTGGGGGGGGCAAAAGCCACTTCGTAGGCCAGCGCAACGGCGCTGACCTTCGTAAACACGACCAGGGCACACCACAACAGGACACCGAGATGGACAAAGCAATGGAGGCGGCGAGGCTGAATGAGGCGGAGCTGGTGGAGGTGATCAGTTCGGAGGCAGGTGATGTCTCCGACTCATCTCTTCCGCTAGTTGTCCAGTATGTCCAGACCAGCACCCCCAATACCAGCAAGGTCACTGATGAGGACGGGCTGAAAAATGATGCCCCGAATACTCAAAGTAGACCTTCTGGTACAAGGTCTACAAAAAGGCCACACGCCGGGGAGGACGAGGTGTTACCGAAGCCGAAAGTGAACACCGCTAGGAGAGGGAAGCGCTCCGGTACGAGGGGAGCGTGCTCGGGGGTGGTGCTTCGGTACCATGATCTGGGTGGGTCTGAGGCGGAGGCGGACGCGGCTGCCAAGTACCGTGCAACTGGTGATTCGCCGCCGCCTCAGACTCGAAGGAAGAAGCTCCTCAAAAAGCCCAAGGGGGCTTACTCTGGGCTGGCCGCAGCCAGGTTGAGGGCGAAGCTTTACCAGCTGGAGCCCCAATTTGAGGAGGTATGTGATGCCGATCCTGCGGCCAGTTACACGAGGGACCTTCCCGAACTCCGCCCCAGGGGGGGAAAGGGGGGGAAAAAGGGAAAAGCGGAGGGGGACCGGCGATCTCGCTCCGGCTCACGCTCTCGCTCGGGGTCGCGCTCCCCTGAGCTGATGGATGGACTAGAGGGTCAGCAGAAGGCTGACCCGATAGATGCCACCCGCATGGCGGCGAGGGACATCCTGGAGGCGACCAGGATATCCGGCAACATCAAGGGGGAGGTCCAAGGCCGGATGAACCGGGCCTGCCGCGCCATCTTGGGGCTGATGGACGAGGTAGAGGCCTCCAGAACCGAGAGCGAGGAGATCCGCATCCTTAAGGCGGACAACAAAAGGATGCGGGAGCAACTCGCTCTGAACTCGGCGGAGCTGAAGGCGCTCCGCATCGCCTTCAGCGAGCGGCAGATCCCGGCCGCCCCCCCTGTCGCTGCTGCCCTGCAGTTCGGGACCGCCGAGCTGACCGAGGCGATTGAAAGCATGAAGAGGGACCTGTTTCTTAGCCTGGGCAAGATGATAAGCGACAGGATGGAGGAGGTCAACAGGCGCCTCCCGGCGGAGCCCATCCTTCGCCCCCCGCTGGCACACGACAAGCGGGCTGCCAAGCCTGCCGTGTCGGCCCCCCCTCAGCGACAGGGGGCAGGTATTGCCCCGCCACCCCCGGCCCCGGTGGACCTCGAGCCGAAAGCCAGAGCCAGGCTAGGTGATGGGCGGGCCAACAAGAAGGCGGTGGCCCCAGCTCCCACTCCGGCCATCAAAAAAGCCGCCAAGGCCGCCAAGGCTGCCCCGGCCACGGAAGAGGGACCCGGCTCCTCGAGCCATATGCCACCTGCGCCCACACAAATGTCGTGGTCGCAGGTGGTTCGGAAGAAGGGTAAGGGCGCGGCCAAGCCCCCCCCTCCACCCCCTAAAGGGACCGGTAAGGCGGCGCACCGGCCGAGACCCGCCAAGTTGTCGGTCCCCAAGACGGCGGCGGTGGTGATCTCCCTAAAGAAGGGAGCCACCACCACCCTGCAGGCCACCATGGCTAAGGCCATTAATGGCCTTAGCCTGAGCGAGGTGGGCCTGCAGCACGTGCGGGTCAGGACCTCGATGACGGGCTCCCGGGTCATCGAGGTCCCCGGGGAGAAGGGCCACGAGGTGGCGGATACCCTTGCAGCCAAGCTGCAAGGGTTGGTGGGGGACGTGGCGGACGTCAGCCGCCCCGTCAAGATGGCCGGCGTCCAGATTTCCGGTCTGGATGAGTCGGCCACCAAGGAGACGGTGGCGCAGGCTGTTGCCGCGGCTGGGGCTTGCCAGCCTGAGCAGGTCAAGGTGGGGGCCGTCCGCGCCCTTTACGATGGCACTGGATCGGTCTTGATCCAGTGCCCCGTGCAGGCTGCGGTGACCCTTACCAAAGCCGGGAGGATCCTGGTGGGTTGGGCCTCCGCCAGGGTCACGGCGGTGGGGCCGACACCAATGCGGTGCTTCCGCTGCTATGGTGTCGGCCATTCGCGGGAGCTGTGCCCCTCCAAAGTTGACCGGAGCAATTTCTGCTTCCGGTGCAGCAAAGAGGGGCACAAAATGGCGGAGTGCTGGGAGAAGGCTTGGTGCGCCGTATGCCACCAGGCCAAACTCCCGGCAAACCACATGCTGGGGGGGAGGAAATGTTTCCCCCCCGCAACAAAAGGTCGACACCTGAGGCCGCAGCGTCCCCGCCCCCCCGTTGCTAATGAAAGTGGCCCCGCAGCGACCGCCGCCGGCCAGGCCCCCGAGGAGACCTGCATGGAGCTCTAAATGCCAGCACACCATTTAGAGCTCCTGCAGGCCAACGTCAACCACTGCGCCAGAGCACAAGACCTGCTCATGCAGGCAATGGCGGAGTGGTCGATTGACGTTGCGGTGGTCGCGGAACCCTACTTCGTCCCTCCCCTACCCAATTGGGTAGGGTCGACGGACGAGTGGGTTGCCGTGGCGGTGCCGGCGATCGGCGGCGGACCCCCTCTCGAGAGGATCGAGGGCGGCCCGGGGTATGTGGCGGCCGGATGGGGGAGCGACACCGTACTTGTTGCGGTGTACTTCTCCCCCAATAGGCCGCTGGCCGCCTTTGAGGCTTTCCTGGGGGTCCTGAGGGGGGTCGTGGAGAGGGCGGCCCCGCGCCATGTCATGGTCCTGGGGGACCTCAACGCCAAGAGTGCGGCGTGGGGATCCCCCATAACGGACGTGCGCGGGGAGGTGCTGACGGATTGGGTGGCGGCGGCGGGCCTGGTGGTCCTGAACCAGGGCAGCGCCAACACTTGCGTGCGGCGGCAGGGGGGGTCCATCGTGGACATCACGTTCGCGACCCCTGCCATTGCCGCGCGCCTCGCAGACTGGCGCGTCCTGGAGGACGTGGAGACCCTCTCCGATCACCTGTATATCAGGTTGAGGGTCTCCACAAGACCGGGCCAGCCGCCACCCAGTCCTCGGGGGGGGCGGGGAGGGGGGACGGAGGAGTTCCCCAAGTGGTCCCTGTCCCAACTGGACAGGGCCAAGGCGGACGAGGCGGCGATGGTGGAGGCTTGGTGTGCTGCCCCACCCGCCGCCTTGGGAGTGGAGGAGAGGGCGCGCCGGTTCCGCTCCGCACTGCAGGCCGTGTGCGGAGCGGCCATGCCCCGGGCGAAACGGCTCTTCGCCCGGAGGAAGGTCTACTGGTGGTCCGCCGAAATTGCGGCAGTGCGGACCACCAGTAACAGTGCCCGCCGCGCCTACCAACACTGTAGGCGCAGGCGGCACACTGCGGAGGAGGAGGAGAGGCTCTACGGGGCCCTCAAAGAAGCCAAGGGGGCCCTAACCCTGTCGATAGCAAAGGCCAAGGATGAGGCACACGCCTCATTCTTGGCCACGCTGGACAGGGATCCGTGGGGGCGGCCGTACAGGGTGGTGCGCAACAAAATGCGCACTGCCCCCCCCATGGACTCTCTAGAGCCTCCCCTCCTGAGGAGGGTCATCGAGGGGCTGTTTCCGGCAGCTCCCTCGATAACTCCCCCGGTGATGACCGAGCCACCGGGGGACTTGGAGGACCCACTCGAGCTCGCCATCGCATCGGTAAGCGATGACGAGTTCGAGAGGGCGGTGGATCGGCTCCGGGGCTGCAAGAAAGCCCCGGGGCCCGACGGAGTACCGGGCCGGGTACTCCCCATCGCCCTAAAACACCTCGGGGACCGACTCAGGCAGTTGATGGACGACTGCCTGAGGGAGGGACGGTTCCCGAGGGTGTGGAAGGAGGGGAGGCTCTGCCTCCTCCGGAAAGAGGGTCGACCCCCGGACTGTCCCTCCGCCTATCGCCCCATAGTGCTGCTGGATGAGGCCGGGAAGATGATGGAGAGAATCCTGGCCTCCAGGATCCAGCAGCATCTGGAGACTGCCGGCCCGAACGTCTCTGATAGACAGTTCGGGTTCAGAGAGGGGCGGTCTACGCTCGACGCGCTGAAGTCCCTTAGGGACTTCTGTGAGTACGCGTCGAGCAGAGGGGAGGGTGTCGTCGCGGTGTCCCTTGACATCGCAAACGCGTTTGGCACTCTCCCCTATGGGGTGATAAGGGAGGCACTTATTTACCACCAAGTGCCTCCCTACCTGCGGCGGGTCATAGAGCACTACCTGACCGAGAGGGTAGTGCTCTATGAGCAGAGGGACGGTCGACGGGGGTCGACGGCGATGGCCTGCGGCGTACCCCAAGGTTCCGTGCTCGGTCCGCTCTTATGGAACCTGGGGTACGATTGGGCCATCAGGGGGGAGTTGCTCCCACGGACGGCCACCATCTGCTACGCAGATGACACCATGGTGGCCGTGCGTGGGACCGACATGAGGGAGGTGCTGTGCCGGGCGGAAGCGGCGGCTGAGCTGACCATTTACCGGATTGGTCGGCTCGGCCTGAGGGTGGCGCTCCCGAAGACTGAGGCGATAGTCTTCGGGGGCCGGGGGTGGAGGCTGCCGGCGGGTTTGGCGCTCACCCTGGGGGGGGAGTCGGTCCCGATCAAGCCCCACATAAAATATTTGGGGCTTGTTCTGGACCGACGATGGAATTTCGGGGAGCATTTTTCGCAATTGGCTCCCCGAATTGTGGGCGCCGCGTCGGCACTGAGCCGGCTGCTGCCGAACGTGGGTGGGCCGGGCTCCTTGTGCCGCCGGCTGTATGCCGGCGTTACAAGGAGCATGGCTCTGTACGGGGCCCCCATCTGGGCGGACAAGCTGTCCGCCCGGAACAGGGCCCTGCTACAGAGGCCACAGCGGGTGGTGGCCCTCCGTATTGTGAGGGCCTACATGACGGTGGCCCACGCCGCGGCCTGCCTCCTCGCCTGCACCCCGCCCTGGGAGTTGGACGCAGAGGTGCAGGCGGAGACCTACGCAGTTAGGTCCAGGGCCCGGGCGAGAGGAGAACGCCCGGACCCTGAGGAGGTGGAGGAGACGCGCCGGATGACGGAGCGCCGACTGCGGGACAGGTGGAAAGCGGACCTGGAGGACTCCCCCTATGGGACTCGGACCATAGGGGCGGTCCTCGGGTCGTTTGACACCTGGTTGGGGAGGGCAGTCGGCGCTACGTCGTACCGGCTTGTGCAGGTATTGACCGGACACGGATGCTTCGGTCATTACCTGCACAAAATTGGGAGGGAGCCCGGCCCGCAGTGCCATGAGTGCGGCGATCCGGACGACACGGCTCAGCACACTCTCGAGGTGTGCAGCCGGTGGAGTGCGGAGCGCCGCACTATGGCGCTAGCCATCGGTCGACGGGACCTCTCCCTGCACAGCGTTGTGTCTGCAATGCTGTGCAGCGACAGGTCCTGGAGGGCTGTGGCCTCCTTCTGCGAGTGTGTCATCTCGCAGAAGGAGGCCTCGGAGCGTGAGCGCGAGGATTCTCCTCTCGCGCATCCGCTCCGGCGTAGACGGCGGGGGTTGAGGCGGCGGCGTTTTGCCGCCCGCCTCAACCCTTAGTGACTGCGGGTGGGGGATGGGAGTCCCTCGCCCGCCGTAGGCTAGTCACTTGGCGGTCTGGGAGAGGGGCCAGGCGTGCTCGGCCTCTCTCTCCTTCGGCGCGGGTAGCCCCGGCAGGTGGCCGGGGCTGCCGGAAGGCGTCGTGGGCAGAGCTTCGGCGGTTCCACGGCGCCTTGCCTAACCGGCAGGAGGGTACGCCAGGGTGGTTTTTAGTGGGTTGCGCTCCCTTTCCCCCTCTCATTCGGAGGGGGGGCGGGGGGGTGAGTCCCACATATCCCCTCACTACTCCCATGGTGAGGGGAATGCATAAAGCATTTTCCACCCTGTCAAAAAAAAAAAAAAAAAAAAAAAAAGGAGTTAGGTTAGGTTAGGTTAGGTTAGGTTAGGTTAGGTTAGGTTAGGTTAGGTTAGGTTAGGTTAGGTTAGGTTAGGTTAGGTTAGGTTAGGTTAGGTTAGGTTAGGTTAGGTTAGGTTAGGTTGGGGTGCGGGCCGGATTCCTCCACGTTGGCTTGGTTGTTGCGATCTCTCTTGATCTCGATCCGGAGAGAACGCAGCATCTGGGCTGGTGCACCCTGGGCATCGGTTGAGACTTTTCCCCTCTGGGGAATTCTCTCAGCCCATGGCAAATATCCGGCAGGGGAGTGGGGGGGAGGTGACAAGTGACTTTCCGTTAGAAAAGTCGCTTTGTCACCGACACACTGGGGGGGAAATGGGTAGGTTAAGTTAGGCTAGGCTAGGGGGTGGGCACCGAGCCAGTGGCGGTATATCCACTTTTGGGCCAGCGCGGGCCTGGGGAATTAAATACTCCCCGAAAGTGCGCAATATTGGTGGAAGGTTGCTCCCGACTACTCTCCTTGGAGAGTAGTTAGTGGAGTGCAACTGCAGAATGAGGATGGGTGGCCTTTGGTGCAGGGCCTAAAACGCACGCAATGATGATGGATAGTGGCTTAAAAAAAAAACTACCCCAGGAGGGTACCCTTACGGGAGAACCCCTCCCCGTGTCTGCGGACACGGGCTGCCCCTCGTATTCTGGGGGGGGCAAAGGCCATGTCGTAGGTCAGCGCAATGGCGCTGACCTCCGTAAACACGACCCATGCGAGCTACTTAAGGACACCGATGACGATTCACATAATGACGACCTGGGCGAGAACAAGGTACCACGGCCTTTTGTGCAGGGCCTTAAACGCACAATGAAGACGGATGGAATGAGTGGCTCAAAAAAAAGACTACCCCAGGAGGGTACCCTAACGGGAGAACCCCTCCCCGTGTCTGCGGACACGGGCTGCCCCTCGTATTCTGGGGGGGGCAAAGGCCATGTCGTAGGTCAGCGCAATGGCGCTGACCTACGTGAACACGACCCATGCGAGCTACTTAAGGACACCGATGACGATTCATATAATGACGACCTGGGCGAGAACAAGGTACCACGGCCTTTTGTGCAGGGCCTTAAACGCACAATGAAGACGGATGAATGAGTGGCTCAAAAAATAGACTACCCCAGGAGGGTACCCTAACGGGAGAACCCCTCCCCGTGTCTGCGGACACGGGCTGCCCCTCGTATTCTGGGGGGGGCAAAAGCCACTTCGTAGGCCAGCGCAACGGCGCTGACCTTCGTAAACACGACCAGGGCACACCACAACAGGACACCGAGATGGACAAAGCAATGGAGGCGGCGAGGCTGAATGAGGCGGAGCTGGTGGAGGTGATCAGTTCGGAGGCAGGTGATGTCTCCGACTCATCTCTTCCGCTAGTTGTCCAGTATGTCCAGACCAGCACCCCCAATACCAGCAAGGTCACTGATGAGGACGGGCTGAAAAATGATGCCCCGAATACTCAAAGTAGACCTTCTGGTACAAGGTCTACAAAAGGCCACACGCCGGGGAGGACGAGGTGTTACCGAAGCCGAAAGTGAACACCGCTAGGAGAGGGAAGCGCTCGGTACGAGGGGAGCGTGCTCGGGGGTGGTGCTTCGGTACCATGATCTGGGTGGGTCTGAGGCGGAGGCGGACGCGGCTGCCAAGTACCGTGCAACTGGTGATTCGCCGCCGCCCTCAGACTCGAAGGAAGAAGCTCCTCAAAAAGCCCAAGGGGGCTTACTCTGGGCTGGCCGCAGCCAGGTTGAGGGCGAAGCTTTACCAGCTGGAGCCCCAATTTGAGGAGGTATGTGATGCCGATCCTGCGGCCAGTTACACGAGGGACCTTCCCGAACTCCGCCCCAGGGGGGGAAAGGGGGGGAAAAAGGGGAAAAGCGGAGGGGGACCGGCGATCTCTCTCGCTCCGGCTCACGCTCTCGCTCGGGGTCGCGCTCCCCTGAGCTGATGATGGACTAGAGGGTCAGCAGAAGGCTGACCCGATAGATGCCACCCGCATGGCGGCGAGGGACATCCTGGAGGCGACCAGGATATCCGGCAACATCAAGGGGGAGGTCCAAGGCCGGATGAACCGGGCCTGCCGCGCCATCTTGGGGCTGATGGACGAGGTAGAGGGCCTCCAGAACCGAGAGCGAGGAGATCCGCATCCTTAAGGCGGACAACAAAAGGATGCGGGAGCAACTCGCTTCTGAACTCGGCGGAGCTGAAGGCGCTCCGCATCGCCTTCAGCGAGCGGCAGATCCCGGCCGCCCCCCCTGTCGCTGCTGCCCTGCAGTTCGGGACCGCCGAGCTGACCGAGGCGATTGAAAGCATGAAGAGGGACCTGTTTCTTAGCCTGGGCAAGATGATAAGCGACAGGATGGAGGAGGTCAACAGGCGCCTCCCGGCGGAGCCCATCCTTCGCCCCCCGCTGGCACACGACAAGCGGGCTGCCAAGCCTGCCGTGTCGGCCCCCCCTCAGCGACAGGGGGCAGGTATTGCCCCGCCACCCCCGGCCCCGGTGGACCTCGAGCCGAAAGCCAGAGCCAGGCTAGGTGATGGGCGGGCCAACAAGAAGGCGGTGGCCCCAGCTCCCACTCCGGCCATCAAAAAAGCCGCCAAGGCCGCCAAGGCTGCCCCCGGCCACGGAAGAGGGACCCGGCTCCTCGAGCCATATGCCACCTGCGCCCACACAAATGTCGTGGTCGCAGGTGGTTCGGAAGAAGGGTAAGGGCGCGGCCAAGCCCCCCCCCTCCACCCCCTAAAGGGACCGGTAAGGCGGCGCACCGGCCCGAGACCCGCCAAGTTGTCGGTCCCCAAGACGGCGGCGGTGGTGATCTCCCTAAAGAAGGGAGCCACCACCACCCTGCAGGCCACCATGGCTAAGGCCATTAATGGCCTTAGCCTGAGCGAGGTGGGCCTGCAGCACGTGCGGGTCAGGACCTCGATGACGGGCTCCCGGGTCATCGAGGTTCCCCGGGGAGAAGGGCCACGAGGTGGCGGATACCCTTGCAGCCAAGCTGCAAGGGTTGGTGGGGGACGTGGCGGACGTCAGCCGCCCCGTCAAGATGGCCGGCGTCCAGATTTCCGGTCTGGATGAGTCGGCCACCAAGGAGACGGTGGCGCAGGCTGTTGCCGCGGCTGGGGCTTGCCAGCCTGAGCAGGTCAAGGTGGGGGGCCGTCCGCGCCCTTTACGATGGCACTGGATCGGTCTTGATCCAGTGCCCCGTGCAGGCTGCGGTGACCCTTACCAAAGCCGGGAGGATCCTGGTGGGTTGGGCCTCCGCCAGGGTCACGGCGGTGGGGCCGACACCAATGCGGTGCTTCCGCTGCTATGGTGTCGGCCATTCGCGGGAGCTGTGCCCCTCCAAAGTTGACCGGAGCAATTTCTGCTTCCGGTGCAGCAAAGAGGGGCACAAAATGGCGGAGTGCTGGGAGAAGGCTTGGTGCGCCGTATGCCACCAGGCCAAACTCCCGGCAAACCACATGCTGGGGGGGAGGAAATGTTTCCCCCCCGCAACAAAAGGTCGACACCTGAGGCCGCAGCGTCCCCGCCCCCCCCGTTGCTAATGAAAGTGGCCCCGCAGCGACCGCCGCCGGCCAGGCCCCCGAGGAGACCTGCATGGAGCTCTAATGCCAGCACACCCATTTAGAGCTCCTGCAGGCCAACGTCAACCACTGCGCCAGAGCACAAGACCCTGCTCATGCAGGCAATGGCGGAGTGGTGTCGATTGACGTTGCGGTGGTCGCGGAACCCTACTTCGTCCCTCCCCTACCCAATTGGGTAGGGTCGACGGACGAGTGGGTTGCCGTGGCGGTGCCGGCGATCGGCGGCGGACCCCCTCTCGAGAGGATCGAGGGCGGCCCGGGGTATGTGGCGGCCGGATGGGGGAGCGACACCGTACTTGTTGCGGTTGTACTTCTCCCCCAATAGGCCGCTGGCCGCCTTTGAGGCTTTCCTGGGGGTCCTGAGGGGGGTCGTGGAGAGGGCGGCCCCCGCGCCATGTCATGGTCCTGGGGGACCTCAACGCCAAGAGTGCGGCGTGGGGATCCCCCATAACGGACGTGCGCGGGGAGGTGCTGACGGATTGGGTGGCGGCGGCGGGCCTGGTGGTCCTGAACCAGGGCAGCGCCAACACTTGCGTGCGGCGGCAGGGGGGGTCCATCGTGGACATCACGTCGCGACCCCTGCCATTGCCGCGCGCGCTCGCAGACTGGCGCGTCCTGGAGGACGTGGAGACCCTCTCCGATCACCTGTATATCAGGTTGAGGTCTCCACAAGACCGGGGCAGCCGCCACCCAGTCCTCGGGGGGGGCGGGGGAGGGGGGACGGAGGGAGTTCCCCAAGTGGTCCCTGTCCCAACTGGACAGGGCCAAGGCGGACGAGGCGGCGATGGTGGAGGCTTGGTGTGCTGCCCCACCCGCCGCCTTGGGAGTGGAGGAGAGGGCGCGCCGGTTCCGCTCCGCACTGCAGGCCGTGTGCGGAGCGGCCATGCCCCGGGCGAAACGGCTCTTCGCCCGGAGGAAGGTCTACTGGTGGTCCGCCGAAATTGCGGCAGTGCGGACCACCAGTAACAGTGCCCGCCGCGCCTACCAACACTGTAGGCGCAGGCGGCACACTGCGGAGGAGGAGGAGAGGCTCTACGGGGGCCCTCAAAAGAAGCCAAGGGGGCCCTAACCCTGTCGATAGCAAAGGCCAAGGATGAGGCACACGCCTCATTCTTGGCCACGCTGGACAGGGATCCGTGGGGGCGGCCCGTACAGGGTGGTGCGCAACAAAATGCGCACTGCCCCCCCCATGGACTCTCTAGAGCCTCCCCTCCTGAGGAGGGTCATCGAGGGGCTGTTTCCGGCAGCTCCCTCGATAACTCCCCCGGTGATGACCGAGCCACCGGGGGACTTGGAGGACCCACTCGAGCTCGCCATCGCACCGGTAAGCGATGACGAGTTCGAGAGGGCGGTGGACCGGCTCCGAGGGCTGCAAGAAAGCCCCGGGGCCCGACGGAGTACCGGGCCGGGTACTCCCCATCGCCCTAAAACACCTCGGGGACCGACTCAGGCAGTTGATGGACGACTGCCTGAGGGAGGGACGGTTCCCGAGGGTGTGGAAGGAGGGGAGGCTTTGCCTCCTTCCGGAAAGAGGGTCGACCCCCGGATTGTCCATTCCGC